>OX463227.1:116786373-118180373 GCA_949820135.1 Sylvilagus floridanus | reverse complement strand
ACAAGACTAGTGTCTGCTAATACTAACTGATAGAATCAAAAAGGGAGAGAATGATCCAACATGGGAAGCAAGATACACAGCAGACTCATAGAAGGGCAGATGTCCTAAATAGCACTCTGGCCTCAGAATCAGCCCTTAAGGCATTCAGATCTGGCTCAAGAGCCCATGAGAATATTCTAGGCATGGAAAGCCAAGACACTCTGGAAAAAAAAGAAGACCTAAATGAAAGATCTCTGTGAGTGAGATCCCAGTGGAATGAATGGGGCCATCAAAGAAGGAGGTACCTTTCTCTGAAGGGAGGAGAGAACCTCCACTTTGACTATGACCCTGTTGGAATAAGATTGAAGTCAGCGAACGCTATAGGCTTCCATAGCCTCGGCAACTCATGACTAGAGCCTAGGGAGATTACTGATGCCATAAACAAGAGTGTCAAATTGTTAACTCAACTTCAGGAGTCACTGTGTACTTACGTCTCATGTGGGATCTGTCCTTAATGTGTTGTCCAATATGAAGTAATGCTATAACTAGCACTGAAACAGTATTTTTCACTTTGTGTTTCTGTGTGGGTGCAAACTGATGAAATCTTTACTTAGTATATACTGAATCAATCTTCTGTATATAGATAATTTTTTAAATCTTGGTGTTAAAATTAGAAATTGCCTAGAAAAATAATCAATTTTTAAAAAAATATATCATGTAAGATCTCTGTCCTTAATGTGCGATACATTGTGAATTAATACTATAACTAGTACTCCAACAGTATTTTTCACTTTGTGTTGCTATGTGAGGGCAAACTGTTGAAATCTTTACTTAATATATACTAAACTGATCTTCTGTATATAAAGAGAATTGAAAATGAATCTTGATGTAAAGCAAGCGGAGAGGGAGTGGGAAAGGGGAGGGTTGCGGGTCGGGGGGAAGTTATGGGGGGGAAGCCATTGTAATCTATAAGCTGTATTTTGGAAATTTATATTCTTTAAATAAAAGCGTTATAAATAAATAAATAAATAAATAAATAAAAAATAAAAATTGATTGATTATGCAATTTCCAATTTAACACCAAATTTTTTTTTGTTTGTTTGTTTTTTTTTTTGTTTTTTTTTTTTTTTTATAAAGCTTTTATTTAAAGAATATAAATTTCCAAAGAACAGCTCATGGACCACAATGGCTCCCCCCCCACACAACTTCCCTCCCTCCCCCCACCCTCCCCTTTCCCGCTCCCTCTCCCCTTCCATTCACATCAAGATTCATTTTCAATTCTCTTTATACACAGGAGATCAATTTAGTACATATTACGTAAAGATTTCAACGGTTTGCCCTCGCATAGAGACACAAAATGATACTACTGTTGGAGTACTAGTTATAGTATTAATTCACAATGTACAGCACATTAAGGACAGAGATCCTACTAAGAGATTATTGGAACTCATAGAAGAGTTTGGCAAAGTAGCAGGATATAAAATCAATGCACAAAAATCAACAGCCTTTGTATACACAGACAATGCCACGGCTGAGGAAGAACTGCTAAGATCAATCCCATTCACAATAGCTACAAAAACAATCAAATACCTTGGAATAAATTTAACTAAGGACATTAAAGATCTCTACAATGAAAATTACAAAACCTTAAAGAAAGAAATAGAAGAGGATACCAAAAAATGGAGAAATCTCCCATGCTCATGGATTGGAAGAATCAATATCATCAAAATGTCCATTCTCCCAAAAGCAATTTACAGATTCAACGCAATACCAATCAAGATACCAAGGACATTCTTCTCAGATCTGGAAAAAATGATGCTGAAATTCATATGGAGACACAGGAGACCTCGAATAGCTAAAGCAATCTTGTACAACAAAAACAAAGCCGGAGGCATCACAATACCAGATTTCAGGACATACTACAGGGCAGTTGTTATCAAAACAGCATGGTACTGGTACAGAAACAGATGGATAGACCAATGGAACAGAATAGAAACTCCAGAAATCAATCCAAACACCTACAGCCAACTTATATTTGATCAACGATCCAAAACCAGTCCCTGGAGTAAGGTCAGTCTGTTTAATAAATGGTGCTGGGAAAACTGGATTTCCACATGCAGAACCATGAAGCAAGACCCCTACCTTTCACCTTACACAAAAATCCATTCAACATGGATTAAAAATTTAAACCTACGACCCGACACCATCAAATTACTAGAGAGCATAGGAGAAACCCTGCAAGACATAGGTACTGGCAAAGACTTCTTGGAAAAGACCCCAGAAGCACAGGCACTGAAAACCAAAATTAACTACTGGGATTGCATCAAATTGAAAAGTTTCTGTACTGCAAAAGAAACAGTCAGGAAAGTGAATAGGAAACCGACAGAATGGGAAAATATATTTGCAAACTATGCAACAGATAAAGGGTTGATAACCAGAATCTACACAGAAATTAAGAAACTCCACAACATCAAAACAAACAACCCACTTAAGAGATGGGCCAAGGACCTCAATAGACATTTTTCAAAAGAGGAAATCCAAATGGCCAACAGACACATGAAAAAATGTTCAAGATCCCTAGCAATCAGGGAAATGCAAATCAAAACCACAATGAGGTTTCACCTCACCCCGGTGAGAATGGCTCACATTCAGAAATCCACCAACAATAGATGCTGGAGAGGATGTGGGGAAAAAGGGACACTAATCCACTGTTGGTGGGAATGCAAACTGGTGAAGCCACTATGGAAGTCAGTCTGGAGATTCCTCAGAAACATGAATATAACCCTACCATTCAACCCAGCCATCCCACTCCTTGGAATTTACCCAAAGGAAATTAAATTGGCAAACAAAAAAGCCGTCTGCACAGCAATGTTTATTGCGGCTCAATTCACAATAGCTAAGACTTGGAACCAACCCAAATGCCCATCAACAGTAGACTGGATTAGGAAATTATGGGACATGTACTCTACAGAATACTATACAGCAGTCAAAAACAATGAAATCCGGTCACTTGCAACAAAATGGAGGAATCTGGAAAACATCATGCTGAGTGAATTAAGTCAGTCCCAAAGAGACAAATATCATTTGTTTCCCTTGATTGGCGATGACTAACTGAGCACCAAAGGGGAAACCTGTTGAAGTGAAATGGACACTATGAGAAACAGTGACTCGATCAGCTCTTGTGCTGACTGTTGTTGTAAAATGTAATACTTTATCCAAATTTTTTAATCATTTTCAATTATCTTTATATACAGAAGGTCGATTCAGTATATACTATGTAAAGATTTCATCAGTTTGCACCCACACAGAAACACAAGGTGTAAAAATACTGTTCCAGTACTGGTTATAGCATTACTTCACATTGGATAACACATTAAGGACAGATCCCTCATGAGACGTAAGTACACAGTGACTCCTGATGTTGATTTAACAATTTGACACTCTTGTTTATGGCGTCAGTAATCTCCCTAGGCTCTTGTCATGAGTTGCCAAGGCTATGGAAGCCTTTAGGGTTCACCAACTTCGATCTTATTCTGACAGGGTCATAGTCAAAGTGGAAATTATCTCCTCCCTTCAGAGAAAGGTACCTCCTTCTTTGATGACCTGTTCTTTCCACTGGGATCTCACTTGCAGAGATCTTTCATTTAGGTCTTCTTTTTTTTTTTTCCAGAGTGTCTTGGCTCTCCATGCCTAAAATATTCTCATGGGCTCTTCAGCCATATCTAAATGCCTTAAGGGCTGATTCTGAGGCCAGAGTGCTATTTAGGACATCTGCCCTTCTATGAGTCTGCTGTGTATCTCGCTTCCCATGTTGGATCGTTTTCTCCCTTTTTCATTCTATCAGTTAGTATTAGCAGACACTAGTCTTGTTTGTGTGATCCCTTTGACTCTTAGATCTATCAGTGTGATCAATTGTGAACTGAAATTGATCACTTGGACTAGTGAGATGGCCTTGGTACATGCCACCTTGATGGGATTGTATTGGAATCCCCTGGCACGATTCTAACTCCACCATTTGGGGCAAGTCCGATTGAGCATGTCCCAAATTGTACATCTCCTCCCTCTCTTATTCCCACTCTTATATTTCACAGGGATCACTTTTCAGTTAAAATTTAAACACCTCAGAATAATTGTGTGTTAATTACAGAGTTCAACCAATAGTACTAGGATAAAAACATACTAAAATGGATAAATTATTACATTGTACAACAACAGTCAGCACAAGAGCTGATCAAGTCACTGTTTCTCAAAGTGTCTATTTCACTCAACAGGTTTCCCCTTTGGTGCTCAGTTAGTTGTTGCTGATCAGGGAGAACATATGATATTTGTCCCTATGGGACTGGCTTAATTCACTCAGAATGATGTTTTCCAGATTCATCCATCTTTTGCAAATGACTGGATTTCATTGTTTTTGACTGCCATATAGAATTATATAGTGTACATGTCCCATAATTTCTTTATCCAGTCTACTGTTGATGGGCATTTGGGTTGGTTCCAGGTCTTAGCTATTGTGAATTGAGCCGCAATAAACATTAAGGTGCAGACAGCTTTTTTGTTTGCCATTTTAATTTCTTTTGGGTAAATTCCAAGGAGTAGGATGGCTGGGTTGTATGGTAGGGTTATATTCACGTTTCTGAGGAATCTCCAGACTGACTTCCATAGTGGCTTCACCAGTTTGCATTCCCACCAACAGTGGATTAGTGTCCCTTTTTCCCCACATCCTCTCCAGCATCTATTGTTGGTAGATTTCTGAATGTGAGCCATTCTAACCGGGGTGAGGTGAAACCTCATTGTGGTTTTGATTTGCATTTCCCTGATTACTAGTGATCTTGAACATTTTTTCATGTGTCTGTTGGCCATTTGGATTTCCTCTTTTGAAAAATGTCTATTGAGGTCCTTGGCCCATCTCCTAAGTGGGTTGTTTTTTTTGATGTTGTGGAGTTTCTTGATTGCTTTGTAGATTCTGGTTATCAACCCTTTATCTGTTGCATAGTTTGCAAATATTTTTCCCATTCTGTCGGTTTCCTATTCACTTTTCTGACTGTTTCTTTTGAAGTACAGAAACTTCTCAATTTGATGCAATCCCAATAGTTAATTTTGGCTTTGACTGCTTGTGCTTCTGGGGTCTTTTCCAAGAAGTCTTTTCCAGTACCTATGTCTTGCAGGTTTTCACCAATGCTCTCTAATAATTCGATGGTGTTGGGTCATAGATTTAAGTCTTTAATCCATGTTGAATGAATTTTTGTGTAAGGTGAAAGGTAGGGATCTTGCTTCATGATTCTGCATGTGGAAATCCAGTTTTCCCAGCACCATTTATTAAATAGACTGTCCTTTCTCCAGGAATTGTTTTTGGATCCTTGATCAAATATAAGTTGGCTGTAGATGTTTGGATTGATTTCTGGTGTTTCTATTCTGTTCCATTGGTCTATCCATCTGTTTCTGTACCAGTACCATGTAGAGTGGGGAAGGCATTTTGATGTAGCAGGATACATCATTATGTGGCTTAGATGCCAACATCTCATATTGGAGTGTCAGGGATTGAGTCTTACCTCCACCTCCATTCCTGATCCAACTTCTTGCTAACACACTGGGGAGGAGCAGAGACTCAACTATGGAATCCCTGCCACCTTTGTAAAAGACCCAGATGGAGTTCTTTTGCTGCTGTTGTTGTTGTTTCTACTGTGTCAAGAATAGGATTTTATTTATTTTTTTAACTTTTATTTAATAAATATAAATTTCCAAAGTACGACTTTTGGATTACACTGGCTTTTTCCCCCCACAGCCTCCCTCCCATCTGCAACCATCCCATCTCCTGCTCCCTCTCCCATTCCATTCATATCAAGATTCATTTTCAATTATCTTTATATACATAAGATCAATTTAGTATATACTAAGTAAAGATTTCATCAGTTTGCACCCACACAGAAACACAAAATGTAAAGTACTGTTTGAGTACTAGTTATACCATTAATTCACATAGTACAACACATTAAGGACAGAGATCCTACATGGGGAATGAGTGCACAGTGACTCTTGTTGATTTAACAATTAACACTCCTGTTTATGGCGTCAGTAATCACCCAAAGCTCTTGTCATGAGTTGCCAAAGCTATGGAAGCCTTCTGAGTTCGCCAACTCTGATCTTTTTTAGACAAGGCCATAGTCAAAGTGGAAGTTCTCTGTTCCCTTCAGAGAAAGGAACATCAGATGGAGTCTTTGACTCCTAGTTTTACTTGGCCCAGCTCCAATTGTTACAGACATTTGGGGAGTGAAGCAGCAGACAAAAGATTTTTTCTCTCTCTCTCTTCAAATATATGTTATGTTTAAAAATTTATCGATCAACATTTCCTATCTGTTTGGAAGAAAATGTATTATTTTGGTGGAAACACAAATGAAATTTCCTTTAAGTTAACAAAAATTGGGCTAATGTTGTTTCAGGTGTTTAACAAGTTTGAGGAAATACTGAGTAATATAAATCAATTTCCTTATCACACACAGACACTTTCTGCAATCCCTTCACCACACAGCTACCAGGAACCCATGAAGAACCACGACCTGGAAGCTAGAGGCACATAGGACAGTAGAAGGCAGGAGCAGATTTGTGGTCTGATATAGAAAACAGAAACTGCAAGGGCATAGACATGGGAGAGTGAACTCAATGGCTATCAAAAATTCAGAAAATTAACACCTGAGGACAGAGACGGGTGAGTGGTCAGTGGCCTGGCACAGAGGCAGGACTGACGAGTCACTGGAACTAAGTAAGGGAGCAGATGGGCAGGCCACAAGAATGGTCACCTGTCACCAACCACAGGAAAGGCCGCAACATTGTGGACACAGTCGGTGCCTTATAGAAGAGCTGGAGGGAACCAGCTAGCTCTTTCACCTTTGGTCTCTTCTGCCCTTTTTTGTCATGTGAGGACACAGTGCTCAAGGCACCATCGTGAATGCACAGACCAGGTCCGCACCAGAAACTGAGCTTGCTTGTGTCTTGATGTTGGATTTCTCAGTCTCCAGAGCTGTGAGAAATATATTTATTATGTGTTATAGTTGTGTAGATGGGCTACACACTAGGTATGTCCAAAATCCACAGGGCAGCTGGTCAGGACAGGCAGGCAGCACTCCCAGGCACACCCTGAAGCTGCAGTCCACAGTGGAATCTCTTCTTATCAAGAAACCCCAGGCATGTGCTAGGGGCCTTTCATCTGATAGAATCAAACCCACGTGGCTACCTGGGATAACCTTTATTTCAAGTCAACTGATCCTAGATGGAAATAACACCCACAAGGTACCTTCTCGGCAATATTTAAGTCAGCATTTGATTGAAATTAAAGTCCATAAATGGGCCAATTTCATACATAAAACTATCGAACTAACAAACTTAGTAAACATGTTACAGCCATCTTCCTTGACAAACATACCATCTTGATGTCAATATCAAAGTATAGCAAGTATGCATTAAACAATGGTTAATCAAATAATTGAGAAATTGGCAAAATATCAAAGATTAGTCACAGCAATTATTAACTACATATCTGGGGGTATCCTCCTGATGAGTCAGTTATCCGGGTGATTAATATATACATAATTGGTAAATTACATATTTGCTTCATAAATTTGGGGGTTTAGCCTAAATTTAAACAAAATTATTAATACTATTGCTCTAAGCAACATTTTTTTCTGTTAGTAAAATGTCAAATTGTACATTTCCTGAGTGATTGCAATTCTTATATAGTTCTATAAAACTGATTTAAATTTAGAGAAACTGTTCTATAGCCCTGTAGGAAAGCAGCAACTAGAATTGCCAATAAATGTTTTGAAGTAATAGACTCAAAACTAACTCTGAATTTTACATATCTTCTCCAAATACTGTAATAGAATCACATGTGATGAGTTACTATTGTAGAAAATACTAGGAGATATTTTAATTGTGCTATATGTGATATCAAGTGCTATATCACATATCAGAATTTTAACTATCTCTAAAGCAAAATGTAGATTTATAGAATATTGTGAAAATGTCTTTCAAGTTTTTCAAAGCAGGGACAGTACAAATAAAATTAAAAATGGGACTACCTTACAGAATTTGCTCAAATATTTCTTCATTGGATAGCATACCTTGATGCATATTGCCCAGAAAATAATCCTTATAAAAAGTTTCAGGATTGTTTGTATGTAAATACTTATATTCATGTACACTTTTTGTTTCTTTGCTCCATTTATTGAAATGTCATTTTGCTGCACTTGTCAGATTCAATTTCTTTTAATTTATAAAACACTTTTCTCTAAAAAAAAATTTATAATCCTTTTACACATGAAATGGCAAAACTTAAAATTTTTGGTACTATTTTACCTAACAGTTCATAACAAATAAAAGACAGATGCATAGTCAGATTTGTTTCTCTATTTTCTTTTGTTTCTTTAATTTCTGTCTCTTGGTAGGTATAGTCAACATCATATGTAATCTTCGAATCACTGCATAGAATGCCATCGCTTTACACCGGTTAAGGACTCGTCTCCTGGTAAAAAATTTCAAGCTATGTTGAGTGTTATGGTTTCTTTGTAGTTTCCTTTAGTAACCACCTGAGCACAATTATCAACAAACTTTTAAATCAATGACTAAAATTGAAATTTTTCATAAGTCAAAACTGCTACTTTTAATGGCAGACATAAAAGTCAATGAAACTTTTAAAATTGTTTATTCCTTGTTACTTCATGTAGTTGTTTCTAATACTTTGTAGGTATACAATGTGATTTTTATCACTGGCATGATCTAATTAGATATTATAATTTCTATGAATTATATATTCTTATTTTATTCCTTGTGATTAATAATCCCTTTAAAAATTCTCCACTGTAGGTAACAATAATTTATTTCCTTTTTTATCTGTATTATGTGTTTGACCATTTTAACATCAAATTTCAAAAGCATTTCTCCTTAACCTTAGAAATGTTCCATTGTTTTCTATAAATATTGTTCTGTAATATCTGTATATTTCTGTAAATATTGCCACAAAAACATCATTATGCTTGCATGAATGTTGGACACAATATAGTTCTTTTAAAATATCACCCAATGTTTTATTTCAAAGTTTAAATACTATTGATTGTTTTCTATTTACTCAACCATATTTTTGCTTTAATAACTCATGATTGCACTTTTTTGTTAATTTATCTTTCATTTTTTGTTTATTGAGAGCCTAATAGTTTCTTTCAGATATCTTCATATGCATCTTCATTGGCCAAGATGATCTTGAAATTACGTTTTAAAGCACATACCAGTATTAGCAACATCATCTGCTGCTTTCCCAGGTGCATTAGCAGGGTGCTGGATAAGAAGTGGAGCCGCAGGGCCTCCAACCAGTGCCCACATGGGATGCCAGCATCATAGGTGGTGGCTTAACCCATTGTGCCACAGTGCTGTCCCCCAAACTGCCATTTTTTTGACTATCATCCTGCTGAGTATTTTTCTTTAATTAACTCTTATAATACACTCAAAATTTTCCAACAAATTTAGTACAACAAATAGGGTCCCAGGTCTGAGAGTTCCTTAGATATTATCTGGCCCTGGGATAATAAATGGGTTACATCTTAAGCATACTATGTCTACTTAGTAGCAGCTGCCTATAGCATTCAATTCAGAAAAAATATAATTCCAAATCAAAGTTAAGTGGGAAAGAGATCAATGAAGAATTAACTATGTCTGCAAAGGACATAGAAGTGGAATGGGACACATGTGTGCTGTATTTTCACAAGCCTCACCTTGATCCAATCTGTTGTTTTATAGATGGGAAAACTGGACCTCAAAAAGTTGGAATGATTGGTTTTAGGAAGCATTGCTCACTGAGGGCAGAAATGAGAATGGAATCCAGAACTTCGGTGTACACAAAGGTTCCATTTTCCTCCATGGTGCTCGTATTCATGTAGACAGTTATGCCTTATGCTACTGACAACTCAAAGAGCCACTGACATTTCAAGAACACATCCAGTCATAACAATTCCAGGTGTAGTTTAGAAAATGACCTTTTGATTTTGATGGGTGTGAAAACACCTGTAGGACAATAAATATCTCCTGCATCATAGGGATGGGAGATTGTGGGATACACTTGTTGTTTTCAAAACTTCTATTTGAAAAAATCTCAGCAGGAAGAACAGCATCAAACAAAAGAAACTCTCTCTAAGCATGCTTGTTCCTGTTTGTTTAAAGGAGACTATTCTAGGATATTTTGGTTACCTGGCCTGCTTGTTTCTGTGCTGGGGGACATTCCGTCCTCTAAAAGGAGAGAGAAGAAGGTAAATGCTGAGCCTGGGAAAAGTGGAAGTGATCTCTTTCCCTAATGCTAATCTCCCCACACAGCCGTAAATATGACATAGTGTTAATAATGGAGGATAATTAATCCACTCCTCATAAATAGCATTCTAATTTCACCATGCTACATGGTTTCCCTCATGTTCTTATTTGCTCTCCAAAGTACAGATACCTCCAGATATGTTGTAGATCCACTGACTCAGTTGAGAAGCTACTACCGTAAGAAGGCAAATATTTTGAGCTCTTCTGGGACAATTTATATTGAAGACAAATGGAACATTCATTTCAACACTTCTTATCCCTTCAAAACAGAAAAGTAAATATTTACCCAACCCTTCAGGAAATATTGCTGTGACTGACATAAAATAGATCTTTCACCTACATATCAGACTCAGAAAGGTCGGTAATGGAGGAGTAGACTGATAGGTACATGAGGAACTTTGTAAGCATTTGTAAAGGAAAGCTGTTGTTATTTTCTTACATAACATTTTTAATTTGAGGGAATGGGCTCTTCAGAGAGAATGGTGTAGTAGTAAATACTAAGCGACATAGTTTACAGTCAGTTATGATCTTGTGTGATTTACACAGACTCCACTGCACAAATTTCTGACATAATACAAAATATTTGCAGAAACAACAGTACAACACACCTGTAGAGGGCAATGGAAGAAAAGAAAGAACATTATAACCTTGAATTGATCTTCAATCCTGGGCCACTGGCAATTGCTAGACTTTTCTCTGGCTTGAGCTATACTAGGCTTCATACATTTATCTCCAGGGTCCTCTCCAGGGTAATTGCAATGGGAATACAGGCAAGGAGGTCCTTTTGAAAAATACTTAGGCAGTAACAAAGGATTTACTAGTAGGCTAGTTGGGAAAGAGCAAGATGATGAAGAGGAAGGAATTGAAAACAATGCTCAAGATGGCCAGAGAGACTGAGAAGATCAGTGTGGGGACACTTCCTGAGACAGAGAATGTATGAGGAGGATCCTGTTTGGTGCTCAGTATCCACAAGTATTCACAGAGTGCTGCACTCACTGTGCTATGTTTTCTCAAGAGCTGCAAGGGTGAAAGAAGTTAGCACAGGATCTGGAATGAGAGCTCCTCAACCCTTCCAGGAAGACTGTAGAAGGCTCACTACACCTCACACTACCCACACACTGTTTCTTGTTCCCCCAGCCTAGCCAGATGGGTATCCACAACGCATTAAATGTTCAAGCTAACCGGATTCAACAATACACCATCAGCAGAGGGCTAAAGAGACAAAAAATATCTTAGACAATTTAGGGGATTCTGTTTGCCTTCCCACTTATTCAACATAGGCTTACCTAGTAAATCAGAGATAGACAGGACCACCTGCTGATCTGAGCAGGACAGCCTGTGCACTCCTGCCCCCTCCTGACCCACAAGAGGCTTCATGCACAGGGGCATGGAGAGCCGGGTCAGCATATATAAGTTGTGCCCACACACCCGGCAGACAACCATACCTTTGTGCACAAATGGTGTTCCAGTTCACTCCAGGGAAAAAGCCGATACAGGCCCAGAAAACTGGACTTGGATCTTTTGTACAGAGTTCGATGGTCTGGGATTGCTGAGCTGAAGCCCAGATGGCGTGCAGCAGGGGCTCTAGATAGGCTCATCCCTGTGGCTCTAGGAGGGGTGGTAAGGCTGGATGGAGAATGCTTTCTGCACTGTCATATTCTGACAGAGAACTCCAAGGAGTATGAAAAAAATCCAATTTAAACCTGACCTCCCAGACCATGATGAAGGTCTTTTGGTCAAGGAAGAAGGCTGAAATGCATTTTTAATAGTCTGTTTGATTTTTAACCTCAAGGTTTATAGACATATGTTGGGTGGACTCTATTGGTGCTATTATCGCAGTTTCTACAAATATATAGGATAGGGTCAGAGAAGGGACCCTTACTCTTTTCCAAGATGGCTTCAATTCGTATGTTCTTCTCACACTGGGAGTGACTCTTGGCACACTGAGTGTGTTTCTGGGACTAAGAGATATACATTTCTCAGATAACACGGCTCCTGACTGTGAGGCAGCCATTTTTTCTGATGCCAGTTAGCACACAGCATCATTGCTAGCCTTGAGAAAACACCAGCTGTTTTAGACTGACTTTGTGACAACATGTCATGTCAGCTCCAATTTAGCCTGTCTATGCAGGATTTATGCTGCAGTCTAGATCTCATTAAGGAATTATTCAGTAGTAGTTTGACTATATTTTCTTTTCATTCTTCAAATAGAGATGGTGTTCAAAATGATTACACAGGCATGCTGGCGAAGATAGATCTTGTGTTATTGAAATGTGAAGCAGAAAAAAGATATGTGAGATGGTTTGGGTATGATTTCAACAAGAAGAAAAAGACAAGATGTGGGATAATTTAGATGGCTGATTCAGTTGCCAGTCTAAAGAGACTGGTATGGTAACAGACTCTCCTGTGAATAAAGACATTCAATATCAACTTTTCTGTTTACCTCATCCAAAACGGAATGATCAAAGCAGTGAAGCAACTGCTTCAAGGATAGGGTGAATAATTGCATCTATAAAGGGGAGGGAAGGGTCAATACAATAAAAGTTCAAGTTAAGCACTGACACAGAAATTCAGGCCCTGGGCCCTTAATAAAGGGCATCACGTGAAGGTCACTCCACTTTCTACTGGAATTGATTTATTTTGATGCTTCAAAGCAAATCCCCTGAGAGCATGTTATTGGAGAGAAAGCTGGTATTATCCAATCTGCAAGAACGAATTTTCTAGGCCTGAAAAAGCAAAATTGTTTTAAGAAGGACGACATTTCCAATCACTGAGCTCTTCCAAGGTAGGTTTGCAAAAACAGGAAAGCACATACTCAAAGAGAACTACTGGTCACCTCCAGTTGAAAATGGAAGGATTGTCTTTCCTGTCTGAACACTGCTTTAGATACTTTTATTTCAGAGGAAAAATCAGCTAGCTATTCGGAGTGTGGGGGTGGGGAGCTATTGATTATCTGGATCAATAGAAGTAGAGAATGTGGTTAATAGAAAATAAGATCCTGAAAAATTCATCTTAAAGACAAAATGTACATCATAATGGAGAGAAAACCTTGAGATGGAACAAACCAGAGTCAATAAAGTTGTTATAAATAAATGGACAAAGTATTGGGGAAAAGCTTAAAGATTTTCAAATTTAAGATTGATAATTAATCATTTATTGGGTCTACTAAATGTGTTTCTTTGAATATCAGATTTCTTTCCCAAACAAAAATCTGAATATAATATCAAGGCGAGGTTAATTACTCAAGAACAAACATCATCTACAGCACTTGCAGTTTTGTAAGGGATAAGAGTCATGTAAGGCACAGGCTCAGGCTTCAGAGGGTTTCTTTCTACCTGGAAAGAATGGAAAATCCAAGACTGTGGACTGAATTATGTAGAGAGAAACAAAGAAAACGTTCTACCATGCAAACCCCAGCTCTGTCATTCACTGTGCATGTGAATTGAGCAAGTTTCTCAACTCTCTCCATGCCTCAGTTTCATTATCTACAAAATGGAAACAAGTGTTGCATAGCTCTCTTTTGGAGTTGTGAGGATTAAATGAGATGATATTCATAAAGTACCTAGATCATGGTCTGGTATATGGTAATTACTCAATAATTTTGATTACCATTATTGTATGTATTATTTACTTTCTTAGTAAGTTCACAAGAATAGTACTCAGTGTTTGTAGAACATACAGAGAACAGATTTCCTACAGTATGGAATACTACATTTTTTTTTTTTACAAAAAATAGAAGAATCACATTCTCCCAAGCTTTTAATAATGTCTACCATATATAATAGCTAATGCATCACGCATTGTGAAAAGCACTTCACATGTGGCTTAAGCTACTGCCCCACAACTGCAGCCCAAATGTGTACATTTTAATTGAGGCTTGGAGAGATTCTGTAGTTGTCCAGAGTAACATGGCAAGTGATGAAGCTGTGGTGGAACTACCCTGATTTGCCCATCCAGACTGTAAACCAAAGACTATGCTGCTGGCCTGTACAACTCAATTTCATTCTGAATGCAGCCCTGATATACCTGTCACTCCTCAAATGCTTTGAATTGCTATCAAAAAAGCAACAGAGAGTTAAACCAGAAAACTGAAGAGGAGAGGCCCAGTCTTCTGCTGAGATTGAGATTTTGGTTTTGGGACTCAAGTGCTTCAGAGGGAAATGAATTTCTCCCTGGATATTTAGGGGCACAGAGTAGAAGCACTTTAATTTTGACCTGGGCTCTAAAAATGGTTCAAGCTGTCTCTTCCGGTATCTATCCGTTGCAAATTCCAGGAAGAGTACAGTCTATTGATGACATTTTTATTCTCTGTTCCATCAAATTAGAAAGTATTTAATAAGTCACTTATTTAGAAAACTCAACTGAATGAGCTTTTTTTCTCCTATAATGCTAATAGTGCGTGAAAACCCTATCTGTCCTATCTATCCAAATTAAACAATGTGATAAAATATATTTTCTCCAAGTAGGTTTTCTAAGAATCTTTCTTTTCCTTCAAACTAGCAGTTCTCACACTTGTTAGTGTAATGACCCCATACATTGTTAAAAACTATCATTATATCATTGTTTTGTTATGTTAACTTTTATCAATATTAACTGTCATCTAAAATCAATCATAGGGGCCAGTGCTGTGGTGTAGCAGATAAAGCCGTCGCCTGCAGTGCTGTCATCCCATATTGGCACCAGTTTGAATCCCGGCTGTTCCACTTCTGATCCAGCTCTCTGCTATGGCCTGGGAAAGTAGCAGAAGATGACCCAAGTCCTTGAGCCTCTGCACTTACGTGGGAGACTGGAAGGAGGTTCCTGGCTCCTGGCTTTAGATTGGCTCAGGTCTAGCCAGTGAGGCCAATTGGGGAGTGAACCAGCGAACGGAAGACCTCTCTCTTTCTCTCTGCCTCTCCTTCTCTCTCTGTGTGTAACTCTGACTTTCAAATAAATAAATAAATCCCTAAAAAATAAATAAATTCAATCATAAATTTTAAAACATATTTATTAATTCATTTTAAATGACATTAATTAACCTGTTAGATGTTTACAACAAATAATATTTTTGTGAAGACCAATGGTGCTTTCCAAAACAAATAACAGAATGACAAGAGTGTTGTTTTATATATATTTGCACACCTCTTTAATGCTGTTAATAGAAGACAGCTACCTGTCTCCTGGCTTCGGATTGGCGCAGTGTGTTGGCCGCAACACGCTGGCCGTGGCGGCCACTTGGGGTGTGAACCAATGGAAAAAGTAAGACCTTTCTCTCTCCTTTCTCTCTCTCTCTCTCTCTCTCTCTCTCTCTCTCTCTCTCTCCCCCCCTCGACTCTGCCTGTCCAAAAAAAAAAAAAATAGAAGACAGCTAGAGTCTCACATGTATCCACACAGACATATACATAAAGTCAACCGTCAGTATCCACAGAGGATTAGTTCCAGGACAACTTGGGAATACCACAATCTGTAACTGCTCAAGTCCTTTGTATAATGTGAAACAGTATTTGCATATAACCTACACACATCCTTCCATGTAACTTGCAATCACCTCAAGACTATTTATACTACCTGACACAATGTAAGTAGTTGTTGTACCATAGTGTTTATGGAATAACAATAAGAAGTCTGTATATGTCAGCACAAATGCAAATTTTTCCCCAAATATTTTCCACCTGCACTTGGATGAACCAGTAGATGTGGAATCTGTGGATGGGGGGCACGGACAAGAGCATATTCAACCTGTGCCGGTGCCATAGTTCATGTAGCCACTAGAAAAGCTTCACTGTACACACACGAGTAGACAAGAATGAAAACGTCAAACTTTGTTTTTATTGTGAAGATAGTTCTAACCTTTATGACTCCCTCAAGGACTCCCAGTTATCCCTGGACTACACTTGATGACTCTCTGGTTTAACTCCACCCATCTGGGGTCCTTTCCGGAGCAGGTTCTTAGCCTATCTTGCAAGTGGAGTGATTCTAACAGGGCCGAGAGATCTCTGTGTTCTTGTGTGACTCCTGTGATTAGGTCATTTTCTTTCTCCTACCCTTTATTCACCTAATTGAGGTAACTACTCAGTGGAACTTAAGAAAATGCTGTGGTGGCCCTGGCCTAACCAGCAGGAGTCCCCTACAAGCAGAGTTTCCCTCAGCTGGGAGTAGAACAGGCAGTTAGGAAAGTCTGAATGCGGCAGGGAGGATCTCCTTTTTCGAGATGGAGGGGCCCTGGAACAAGCGCCGCAGAGCAGCCCCTCATTTCCCACTGTGGTCCTCAGTGTACAGTCACAAGGAAGAGGGAGCATTTCCCTGGAAGAGGATCTGAGCTCCAGACGTGATCACATGTCACTGACATCATGATTTCAGCCAGGACAGACAACTCAGTCATGGCACGTGAGATTTCTGACCTACAGAACTATACGTCAATAAATGGGTGTCAGTGTAAACCACTAGAATTGTGGAAAATTGTTATGAAGCAATAGAATGCGTATCTCTAAGAACTCCTCTGTTTATCTTGGCTTGAAAAGAGGGAAGATATACACCACTATACAAAGATAAGTGTCTCTTAGAAAAATCCAACGTTTGGGGCCCAAAATTAAACATATTTCTAGGCATTATGAGATTATTTTAGACTCCCTTAGAAAGTTTTTTTTTTTATTTTTATTCCTTGTTTTATTTAGCATAGATTTTAAATTTAAAGGACAAAATATTTAGTTGGATTCCATATGATGAAAAATTACATTTGAAGTTTTTGGTGAATGATACAAATGTATCAATGATACATGATAAAAACATGATACCTGTACACAGGTTGAGAATCCCTTATCCAAAATGCTTGAGACCAGATGTGCTTTAAATTTCAGATTTAGGAATAATTGCATACATTAAGAAATATCTTGGGAATTGGACCCAAGTCTAAACGCAAAATCTATTTGTTTCATAAGTGTATTATACACCTAGCCTGAAAATAATTTTGTACAATATTTTAATTAGAGTTTTTTTGGCAATAGTTTCATGATGTGAAATTTTCTACTTGTGCTGTCATGTTGGCATTTGAAAACTTCAGATTTCAGATTTTCAAATTAATGATGCTCAACCTGTACTGCCAACTTTCTTTGCTTCAAAATAAAATGAGATGCATAATACTTTCTTTTAATAAATTCAAATTTACTTTTTTAAAAGATCTATTTATTTATTTGAAGGGAAGAATTACAGGGAGGGAGAGAAAGAGTCAGAGAGAGACAGAAATAGAGAGAAGGATCTTCCATCTGCTGGTTCACTCCCCAAGTGGCAGCAACAGCCGGAGCTGGGCCAATCCAAAGCCAGGAGCCAGGTGCTTCTTCCAGATCTCCCATGTGGGTGCAGAGGCCCTAGCACTTGGGCCATCCTCCACTGCTTTCCCAGGCCATGTGCAGAGAGCTGGATCGGAAGAGGAGCAGCTGAAGCTCAAATTGGCACCCATATGGATTGCTGGTGCCAATAGCAGGTACAGTGGCTGTACTTGCTATTCCATGGAACTGGCCAAATTTACTATAAATATAGTTTTTTTCCATTCACGTAATGGCAGTGATGAGTCCTGAAAGCAGAAAAAAATAGACATGACAAGAAAAGATCCAAAGATGGTGGTGGAGTGGCTAAGATGCCATTTGGGATGCTGCATCCTGTACTGAAGTGCCTAGATTGGAGTCCCAGCTCCACTCATGACTCCAGCTTTCTGTTAATGTGTTCCTTGAAAGGCAGAAGTTTATGGCTCAAGTAGTTGGGTCCTGCCACCCACGTGGGAGACCTGAGATCCTGGCTCCTGGCTTCAGTCTATGGAGAATGAACCAGCGGATGGGAGACCTCCATTTCTCTCTTTCTCTCTCTGTCTGTCTTTCTCTTTCTCTGCCTCCTTCTCTAACTCACACTCTTATCTCTCTGCATTTCGAATAAATAAAATAAAAAATGTTTAAAAACTGATAAATTTTTTAAAAATCAAATGAAAGGGTCTAAGAAGGAAGGGAGTAGAAGGCAGTCAGAGATAAGCACAAAGTGAAAATCCTTCAGATTATGACACAGGATGGAGAAGAGACTGAAATCCATCTTGAAGTTTTCAAAGTGAATGTTAATAGATGTAAAGAAAACTGCTTTGGCAAGGCCCTATTTGTTTCACTGAGTTCTGTTCTTCAAAAGGCTACATCAGTTTTGAAATGCTTATTAGCCATCAGTTGCTCTTATTAGTATGTCTTTGGAGGATCCACTTCTCAGTAGGAGCCCTAACCTGATGCATAATTTATCAGGTCCAGTGAAAAATGGAAATTGAAGCCCTTTGTTCAAAAAGTATTAAGAATTTCCTCACCATGACAGCAGATATTTAAACCAAGCATGGGTCCTTTTGAATGAGACTCTATGTGACTCACACATCTTAAATCCATGAACCTGGCTTTCATAGGATCACTCAGAGAGGAAAATTATTCCCAGGGCATCACCAACAGTGACCAGGACCTTATTATCCTCGGACATGGACCAAATAGTTGAGAAGCCACACATCTGTTTCCCATTCATTTCTGATCCAGTGAGCACTGTCTCTAAAAATACAGTAATTTTCATCAATCTTTCCAAATTATCTAGAAAATAGTCCTTGGAAAGCTCACAATATTTGACCACATTATACTTTTGTAACGTGTTTATTTCTCCCAGCACTAGGTCTAGAATTTGGGTAATAGTGCCCACCTATCTATCCAACCATCCAACCATTTATTCTTGGATAGCATTCATCAAGAACTCACTTTGGCAAGAGCCTGTTACAGTTGCTGGGGAGCTAGTTAAAAGCTTCTTGAAAGTATTGAGACACGTTCATGACAAAATTTTAGAACCATTTCTTCACTATTTTTCAGGAGAAAGTCCAGCATTGTTTCAAATTTGTCTAGGAACTTTTAAGAGTTATGAGGCTTCTAAGTATCCTTTTGCTAATGAGTCTGATTCTAGGCTCTTCATACATGACTATGATATGCTTGCTATCTTTTTCCTCTGGATGCTCTGGAATTAGCTTTTAAACAGCCTTTTACAGGAGTTTCAGTTCCCTTAGTTCCTTGTGGAAAGAGGTTCTACAGTAGCTAAAACTTTCAAAGTCAGAGAGCCTCACAGCCTCCTGTTCTGCAAACCTCCAGGCACCTTGTATGACAAGTTTCACATGATTTCAAATTGCTTGTTTCTTTTCCTCCAATTACTCACCTGCCCATCTTTTTGCTTTGTTTAGCCTAGATCCTTCTCGGACTGCATCCATAAGAATCCTGTTTTGGGGGCCAGCGCTGTGGCATAGTAGGCTAAGCCTCTTCTTGTGGTGCCAGCATCCCAGATGAGTGCCGGTTTGTGACCCAACTGCTCTTCCTCTGATCCAGCTCTCTACTTATGGCTTGGGAATGCAGTGGAAAATGGCCCAAGTGTTTGGGCCCCTGGTCCCACATGGGAGACCCAGAGGAAGCTCCTGGCTCCTGGTTTCAGATTGGCTCAGCTCTGGCCATTGTAGCCACTTGGGGAGTGAACCAGGGGATAAGTCTTTTCTCTCCATCTTCCTCTCTGACTGTAACTCTACCTCTCAAATAAATAAATAATTTTTAAAAAAGGAATCCTATTTTCCTACTTCTATGCATTTGGTTCTTTCCAGTCCAACTAGAGGACTTTCCCTCACTTCCTCCTTCTACTGCACACATCTAAATACCACATATACTTCCAGATTTATGTCCAAGCCTTTAACCCATCAATCATACTTTCATGAATCTGATTAAAAGAAATGATTAAAGAATATAACGTATATACCATGCATTGCTGTATCATTTACATTTTAAAAGGTTGAAACTATTTTATTTTCTTTTTTTAATTTATTTTTATTTAGTAAATATACATTTCCAAAGTACAGTTTATGGATTATAATGGCTTCCCTCCCCCCATAATTTTCCTCCCACTCACACCCCTCCCATCTCCTGCTCCCTCTCCCATTCCATTCACATCAAGATTCATTTTCAATGATCTTTATATACAGAAGATCGATTTAGTATATATTAAGTAAAGATTTCATTAGTTTGCACCCACACAGAAACACAAAATGTAAAATACTGTTTTAGTACTAGTTATAGCATTACTTCACATTGGAAACTATTTTATTTTCTTAATTTTAGAAGACACACTTCAAGAAATTTAACACTTCAAATGCATAGAACAATAAACATATACTTAAGGTAATTTTCTTTCATTCTAAAAAGTTCAATTTTTAAACCCAGGTTTGAAAATCATTGCCAATTGGCCTGCACCACAGCTCACTTGGCTAAACCTCCACCTGCAGCACTGGCACCCCGGGTTCTAGTTTCGGTTGGGGTGCCAGATTCTGTCCCGGTTGCTTCTCTTCCAGTCCAGCTCTCTGCTGTGGCCTGGGAAGGCAGTGGAAGATGGCCCAGTTCCTTGGGCCTTGCACCTGCATGGGAGACCAGGAGGAAGCACCTGGCTCCTGGCTTCGGATTGGCGCAGCACACCGGCCGTAGTGGCCATTTGGGGGGTGAACCAAAGAAAGGAAGACCTTTCTCTCTCTCTCTCTCTCACTCCACCTGTCAAAAAAAAAAAAATAGAAAATCATTGCCAATTTAGAATAAAGGGAGAACTTTGACACAGTGTTGAGATGTCACTTGGGGACACTCACATTCCATACTGAATTGCCTGGATTTGAATCCCAGATCTGCTCCTGATTCCAGATTCCTAATAATGTGCACCCTTGGAGGCAGCAGACGATGGCTCAAGCAGTCTGGTCCCTGACACCCATGTGTGTGACCCAGATTGAATCACTGGCTCCCTGTTTCAGTGGGGTCCAGTCCTGGCTGTCTTGGGAATTTGGGGATTGAACCAGCTGATGGAAGCACTCTCTCTCTCTCTCTCTCTCTCTCTCTCTTTCTCTCTTTCTCCCTGTCTCTATCTCTTTGCTTTTCAAATAAAATTAAAATAAATAAATTTATTTTAAAAGGATAAAGAGAAATATCATCTATGCCCCTGCAAAGTTAGGGGAAAAGTCCCACAAACCACTTCTGATGCCAACTGCAGAGACTGAAGATTATCAACACCATCTTTGGGTTTGATAATTCACTAGATGGAGCTACAGAGTTAACTGAAAGCTGTCATACTCATAGTTACAGTTTCTCATGGTGAAAGAATACAGATGAAAGGCAGTCAAGGTAAGAGGCACATAGGGCAGAATACAGGAAAGATCCACGCATGGAACTTCCATTAGTCCTCCAGGAAAGTGAGGAGTCGTGGACTGTCCTGGCAAGGATGTGTGATGATACACACAGATCACTGCCAACCGCAGAGGGCCATTCAGTTCTTGGGTGTCCAGAGATTTTATTGGGGCTCAGATAGCTATAATTGATTATTCACATAGTTGACCTTTAATCTCTAGCCCCTCCAGAAATCGAGTTTTTAATTTTGGTCTCCAGTGCCTTTGGAAGGAGAGTGAATACCATGTGGCCCAAAGTCCCACCAGAGATCACATTGTCAGACTGCTCAGTGTGACCCATGACCTCCACATAAACAAACAAAAAATCTTATCTTGCAAGATATTCCAAGAAGCTTAAGATCACCTCCCAGTATCCAAGAGTATTCTTATCTTTAGGATAAGAATAATCATTCATTATATAGCTTCCAAATAAGGTATTGATAAATTAAATACAGTACAGCTCTATTACAGAACTGCAGTATGTTAAAATTATGTTTTGAAACTTACAGCATAGGGAAAATTGTACAGCACAATCTTATGTAAATCATCCAATGTGTGTGTGTGTGTATATATATGCATGAGAGAGAGAGATGTCCTTAAGATAACCAGTGATATATATTTTTTCTGCTTTAATGATTTTTATCTATTGCTCACATTGAGTTTCCATGAGATGTGTCCCTTACCCTTCCAGTCAGGTTCTGCATTTCCTTATAGAACACAGACATTTTTCTTTTCCTCTCATTAGCTTTAGCTTCAAGAAAGGCTTTGTGGCAATATTAGTCAAAGAATGAAATACTTTCTTGGAAAAGTCTTCCTTAAAATGTCAGTTGTTCAGTTCTCAGTAAGGATTCTTTTTTAGGCTATTAAATGTGTTCTTTCATTTCTTCACTCATTGAAGAAACCTGAAAAAAATCCATGCTTAGACTAGGGTTGTACAGATAAGTGAACCATGTAGTGTTCCACCCAAGGGACTTGGAATCTGCTGATAGAAAGGATAAGTTACTGTATTCTCTTACCCCATCAAAACTCAACATGCTACTGAATTCCAATCTGGAAACTTAGAAATCAGTGAGAGGTCACTTTGAAGCTGAAGGTGGTACACTTACAGAAGCGTCCTTTCTTTGTTGGTCTTATGCTTTCCAGGCTACAAACAGAACCTGAGATTCAGTGCTGGGCTGAGAACTCAGGCAGCTGGCCTGAGTATAGACCCAGAATCCCAATAATCTTTCTTTTCTTCTATTTATTTTGAAATTTGACCACTTACTCCCTTATAAACCTCAAACTCAAAGGCGCATCTCATTGCTGTTCAAGACAGTAGGACGGCACACCAGTCTTCTAGTTGAGGTGCCCCTAGTAACTCCAAGTTTTCAGCACTTAGTCTCTGGTGATCTCACAGTCATCTACTGTCTCCAGCTTTACCATGCATTGTAAAAGAAAACAAGCAAACAAAACAACAACACAATATAAATCATCAGTTTGTTTTATATGAAAGTCATTGATTTATTGAATGAAAGAATAAATTACAAATATTTTTATACATGCATGCACACAAAGTGGAAAGCACACAGTAACAGCATAACAAAGACATAGAAACAGAAATGAAGTCATCATACACTACTTCAGGAAATAAGAAGTCAGTCCCTCTCCTCACACACAGATGTCTATTTCAATCCGCAATATTTTTAGTCCTAGGAAGTCCAAATTGTCTTTGCCTTCACTTCTTATTTTTTTAAGGGAAAAGGTTTATTGGGGGAAACAAGACAGACCAGAGGGAAGGGGTAAAGAAGGAAAAGAGGAAGAAGGAGAGTATAAGAGAGAGAGAGCGCAAGAAAGAAAGATCAAGAGACAAAGAGAGAGAGAGAGAGAGAGCAGGAGATGGAGAGAAAAAGCGCCTCCACTTCTGATGACAGCCAACTGCCTGTATAATATCTAGGTCAACTGCTTTGCTGCAGCATTAGCTGTTTTCTCAAGTACATAGTAAGTCAGCATTGTTCTTACTAAGTTAAAGAACAAGCTCCTCCTTTTCTGATCCATTCAAAGCCCAGAGGTACAGGAGAACTCTATCTACCTGCAAGCCAGACATACAAGAACATATACTCGCGAGGGCACACACTAAACAACCACTTAGAAGGAAATTCATCTCATTTTGGTTTCTCCAGAATGGCTTGGCAAACAGTAGAGATAGCTGAGGTGGGAAAATATCAAAAGGCTCCTTCACAGCCCTCTTTTTGGGATTAAAAGAAACAGCGGGGTATGAGTGACTGTGGATCATGGTGTGATGAGGTGGCTATCTCCAGGCATACTAAATGAACAGGTATTACGTCCTCATCTCCTCTAGCTGTATCTTCCCTCTCACATACAGAGTGCTTATTTCCTATACCAGATTTATAAATGCACACTTTAAAAAGCAACATTGTTCTATGTAGAATGACTCCCATGTCTCAAATTGCATGAAAAGGAAAAGTTTGTGAACAACTGATTACACAGGACTAGTTCACAAATTAATTGCTCAGACTTGAGAAAATACAGGTCAATCTTTTGGTGGCGTCTTCTCTACTTTGATAACACCTAAAATATCAACTGAATCTCTGTGGGTTTGTGACAAATCACCTCCCTTTTGTGCAATTTTAGCATAATCTAACAGTTCTCTAAAATGGTTTAAGGCTGACTTTTCTTCTTATAAACGACATGTAAGAACACCACACATTGGGGCTGGCACCGTGGCACAGCAGGTTAACACCCTGGCCTGAAGTGCATGAGGGCACCGGTTCGAGACCCGGCTACTCCACTTCCCATCAAGATCTCTGCTATGGCCTGGCAAAGCAGTAGAAGATGGCCCAAGTGCTTGGGCCCTGCACCGTGTGGTATACCCAGAAGAAGCTCCTGGCTCCTGGCTTCGGATTGGCGCAGCTGTGACCGTTGGGAAGTGAACTATCAGATGGAAGATATCTCTCTCTCTCTCTCTTTCTCTCTGACTCTCTTCTCTCTATGTAACTCTGACTTTCAAATAAATAAATGTTTTCTTTTTTTAAAAAAAGGCGGGGGGGGGGGGCGGCCCTGTGTCACAGCAGGTTAACGCCCTGGCCTGAAGCGCTGGCATCCCATATGGGCGCCAGTTCAAGACTCGGCTGCTCCTCTTCCAGTCCAGCTCTCTGCTGTGGCCTGGGAAAGCAGTAGAAGATGGCCCAATTCCTTGAGCCCCTGCCCCCAGGTGGGAGACCCAGAAGAAGCTCCTGGCTCCTAGCTTCGGATCGGCGCAGCTCCAGCCCTATCATCGATGGACGACCTCTCTCTCTCTCTGCATAACTCTGACTTCCAAATAAATAAATAAATCTTTTAAAAAATAAAAGAACACCACATACACTCTTGAATGCGTGTGCACAGACATACACAACAAGCAATTTCTGGTAACAGAAACTGAGAATTACAGCATAAGGGTATTTTTTTATTTCAAAATTGTTGAGTCATTCCTTCGCTTTTCTTGGCTCATTTAGGAAAATGTGAGTCCCTCAAGTGTATTTATTGTGTTTTCAACTCCCCTTCTATTCCCCAGAATACCACATCATCTTGGACATAATAGGAATGCAGAATACATTAAATGGCTCAAAACATGGCTCAACTATTACAAGCTTTTAAATTAACAAAAGAAAAGGAATATTTCAAATGTGTATAACTCATATAAGAGTTCTCATATTAGCGAGTTTGCTGCCTTCAAAGAGAAAGCACAATCCTCACTGGCAAGGAGTGCATAATCTAGTTGGTGACACGAGATGAATGGAGGCAAAAAAAAAACAGCAAATGATAACCAAAAAGTAAATGAAATATATTCTCATTGTAGCACCTGGCAGTTGCCTAAGTACTGCAAGGTTCAGAGGAGAGGGAAGTTGATGGAAACAGAAGCAGGAGATTTGCAAACACAAAGACTTGATATGTTTTCTAGGTGAGTGAAACAACATGATGAGTGATAAGTTTCTCTTTTAGAACTAAAGCATAAAAATAGATGAGTAGGGGCAGGTGTTTGGCACAGCAGTTAAGACACCACATGGGCTGCCCACATCCTATGTCAGAGTGCCTGGGTTCATTTTATAACTCTGCTTCTTGCTCCAGCTTCCTGCTAATACATCCCAAGACCCAAGTACTTAGGTCCCTGCTACCCACATGGAAGACCCAGATTGAGTTCCTGGCTCCAGGCTCCAGCCTGTCCCAGCTCTAGGACATTTAGGGCATTTAGGGATTGAAGTAAAGGGTGAAAGATCTTCGTCTCCCTCTTCTTCTCCCTTTCAATTTTTTTTAGAAGAGTGAATAGCCACTGCATTATTCTTGGCAGGGTACATACTTCAAATCAATGCAAAAGAACAGCACCTCGGAAGATAGTAGAGGTTAGGAGAAAACAAGAAGAGACCCAGCAGGCAAGGTTCAAAGTTGTAGATTTTTGATGGGTTTGTAGCCATGTGGAAATATCTGCCAGGTGATAGACATAAAATTTCCATAAGGATATGGACTTTGTCTCTTATTTATCTTGTTCAACAATGTGTCCCTAATCACAGAACAGTGTGTGGCACATAGTAGGGACCCAAATGACTTCTGTCAAATAACTGAATGAATCTGCAGATGTTTTTAAAGCTTAATCTGAGACCCAGCTCATATTCACTGAAGAAGAGCATATCAGAGACCTGCATTGTTAGTGCAGCCTTCATTTTTCCTGAATGAGTTGGACTCCAGTGGTGTATGCTACAAATAAAAGCCCATTTCCCCCTTAGATTAAAGGTGAAAGAACTCAAAGAATGTTCTCTCCCTTCAGAACTGCGTGAAGGCAAATGTTCTTTCCTGAACCAATCTCCTTGTGGAAATCTAGAAGCATGAGATTTGATTTCTAATTCCAAAGTCTGCAAAGCTACTAATATTCATAAAGATCATAAAATCCCTTTACAAACAAGCCAGCTATTTATTTTGCCTGCTTCATCTGTGCAGTCTGAGAATGAAAAATACGTATCAGAGTTTATTGTGCATAATAATTTCAAATCTAGTCAAATCCCCCAACTGAGTTTCAACACTGATAAAGGATCTGTCCCAGGCAGTAAAAGCCAAAATTAACTATTGGGATTGCATCAAATTGAGAAGTTTCTGGACTGCAAAAGAAACAGTCAGGAGAGTGAAGAGGCAACCGACAGAATGGGAAAAAATATTTGCAAACTAGGCAACAGATAAAGGGTTGATAACCAGAATCTACAAAGCAATCAAGAAACTCCACAACATCAAAACAAACAACCCACTTAGGAGATGGTCCAAGGACCTCAATAGACATTTTTCAAAAGAGGAAATCCAAATGGCCAACAGACACATGAAAAATATTCAAGATCACTAGCAATCAGGGAAATGCAAATCAAAACCACAATGAGGTTTCACCTCACCCCGGTTAGAATGGCTCACATTCAGAAATCTACCAACAATAGATGCTGGAGAGGATGTCAGGAAAAAGGGACACTAATCCACTGTTGGTGGGAATGCAAACTGGTGAAGCCACTATGGAAGTCAGTCTGGAGATTCCTCAGAAACCTGAATATAACCCTATCATACAACCCAGCCATCCCACTCCTTGGAATTTACAAAAGGAAATTAAATTGGGAAACAAAAAAGCTGTCAGCATATTAATGCTTATAGCAGCTCAATTCACAATAGCTAAGACCTGGAACCAACCCAAATGCCCATCAACAGTAGACTGGATAAAGAAATTATGGGAAATGTACTCTACAGAATACTATAGAGCAGTCAAAAACAATGAAATCCAGTCATTTGCAACAAGATGGAGGAATCTGGAAAACATCATTCTGAGTGAATTAATCCAGTCCCAAAGGGACAAATATCATATGTTCTCCCTGATCGGCGACAACTAACTGAGAACCAAAGGAGAAACCTGTTGAAGTGAAATGGACACTTTGAGAAACAGTGACTTGATCAGCTCTTGTGCTGACTGTTGATGTGCAATGTAATAATTTATCCATTTTAGTATTTTTTCTTTGTTTGGTTCTAGTATTATTGGTTGAACTCTGCAATTAACACACAATTATTCTTAGGTGTTTAAATTTTAACTGAAAAGTGATCCCTGTGAAATGTAAGAGTAGGAATAAGAGAGGGAGGAGATGTACAATTTGGGACATGCTCAATTGGACTTGCCCAAAATGGTGGAGTTAGAAACGAGCCAGGGGATTCTAATACAATCCCATCAAGGTGGCATGTACCAAGGCCATCTCACTAGTCCAAGTGATCAATTTCAGTTCACAATTGATCACACTGATAGGTCTAAGAGTCAAAGGGATCACACAAACAAGACTAGTGTCTGCTAATACTAACTGATAGAATGAAAAAGGGAGAGAACGATCCATCATGGGAAGTGAGATACACAGCAGACTCATAGAATGGCAGATGTCCTAAATAGCACTCTGGCCTCAGAATCAGCCCTTAAGACATTCAGATATGGCTGAAGAGCCCATGAGAGTATTGTAGGCATGGAAAGCCAAGACACTCTGGAAAAAAAAAGAAGAAGAAGAAGACCTAAATGAAAGATCTCTGCGAGTGAGATCCCAATGGAAAGATCGGGGCCATCAAAGAAGGAGGTACCTTTCTCTGAAGGGAGGAGAGAACTTCCACTTTGACTATGACCCTGTCTGAATAAGATCAGAGTCAGTGAACTGAAAAGGCTTCCATAGCCTTGGCAACTCATGACAAGAGCATAGGGAGATTACTGACGCCATAAACAAGAGTGTCAAATTGTTAAATCAACTTCAGGAGTCACTGTGTACTTACGTCTCATGAGGGATCCGTCCTTAATGTGTTATCCAATGTGAAATAATGCTATTACTAGTAATGTGACAGTATTTTTTCACTTTGTGTTTCTGTGTGGGTGCAAACTGATGAAATCTTTACTTAGTATATACTGAATCGATCTTCTGTATATATAGATAATTGAAAATGAAAAAAAAACTCGGTGTTGGTGGAGCCAAGATGGCGGAATAGTGAGGACGCGCACTAGCAGTCCGCAAAAAGATAGTTTTATAAAAACAGAGTTACTGTAGCCTCAGGAAAAATCTCACGGAAAAAAAATGCAGTGGAAATTCTTCCGGACCCAGTGAATGAGACGCAGAGGACCTAGGGGAAAGTAAGTTTGCGAACGGCAAATCGTGCCTTAGTGGCACTGGAGCTGCCGGGAGGGACGGGAACCGGACGGAACACAATCGCCATTGGAATCGAGCGCTTAAACGGGAGCCGATACAGGGATCCCGAGACACTGGCGGGGGGAAGCAGATGCCACGGTGGAAACAGCACAATTGAGGCGAGCCCACACGGACACTAGCCTCTTTCGTTGCCCACCCTGCTCACTCGAGCTAGACTGAACACAGTGGGACGGCGCGCGCCGGCCGGCTGAACCGGAAGCCGGGCGGAACACAGTCGCCATTGGAACTGAGCGCTTGAACGGGGGCCGATACAGGGATCCCGAGACACTGGCGGGGGGAAGCAGACCCCCACGGGGGAAACAGCACAGTTGAGGCGAGCCTGCACGGACACTAGCCTCTCTCGTCACCCACCCTGCTAATTCGAGCTAGATTAAACGCAGTGGGACAAGGCACGCCCGCCCGCCCGCCCGCCCGCCCATCACTGAGGCAGACGGAACCAAAACCCCGAGGCTGTAGAAACCTGAAGGGGATCCAAAAACTGGGAACACACCGCGCACACAAACTCCGTTACCTTTACAACCCAGAGAAGCAGTGTGGGGAAAAAAAAAATGCCAAATAAAAACAGATTCCGAGGGAGCAAGATCAAGGAAGACGCTATGGTGACCCCAAACGGAAAAGACACCCCAAGTCAGGATTATAAAGATAATGAGATAGAAGAAATGCAAGAAGCAGATCTCAAAGAATTGATAAGAACATTAAGAAGTTCTCAAAAACAAATTCTCAAACTACAGAAATCCTTAATGGATAAGATAGAAAATCTCTCTCGCGAGAATGAAGTACTACGGAGAAATCAAAACGAAATGAAACAACTAGTAGAACAAGAAGCTACGATAGTGACAAAAAATCTTAATGAATTGAAGAATTCAATAGATCAAGTGACAAGCAATCTTGAGGGCCTTAAAACCAGAATGGGTGAAGCAGAAGAGAGAATATCGGACCTAGAAGACAGAGAACAGGAGAGGAAACAGTCAAACCAAAGACAAGAAGAGGAAATTAGAAAACTAAAAGATATCGTCGGGAATTTACAGGATACTATTAAAAAACCCAACATTCGGGTTCTAGGTGTTCCTGAAGGTATGGAGAGGGAGAAAGGATTAGAAGGCCTTTTTAGGGAGATACTAGCAGAAAATTTTCCAGGCTTGGAGAAAGACAGAGAAATCCTAATCCAGGAAGCTCATAGAACCCCTAATAAACATGACCAAAAGAGATCCTCTGCACGACATATTGTAATTAAACTCACCACAGTGAAGCAAAAAGAAAAGATCCTAAAATGTGCAAGAGAGAAACGTCAGATTACTCTCAGAGGATCTCCAATTAGACTTACAGCTGACTTCTCAACAGAAACCCTACAAGCTAGAAGGGAATGGCGAGACATAGCCCAGGTACTTAGAGAGAAAAACTGCCAGCCCAGAATATTATACCCTGCAAAGCTCTCATTTGTGAATGAAGGTGAAATAAAGACCTTTCATAACAAACAAAAATTGAAAGAATTTGTTGCCACTCGTCCAGCCCTGCAAAAGATACTTAAAGATGTGTTACACACAGAAACACAGAAACACGACCATCAACATGAAAGAAGGTAAACGAAGGGAACCTCACGGCAAAAGATCACAGGGAATTCAAAGCATACATTAGAAAATATCTGGCAAATGGCAGGGCAAACTTACCACTTCTCAATAGTCACATTGAACGTTAAAGGTCTAAACTGTCCTGTTAAAAGACAGAGATTGGCTGACTGGGTTAAGGAACAAAAACCATCTATTTGCTGCCTACAAGAAACACATCTTTCCAACGAAGATCCATACAGACTGAAAATAAAAGGATGGAACAAGATATACCATGCCAACAGAAATGAAAAAAGAGCGGGTGTAACCATCTTAATATCGGACTACATAAACTTTAACACAAAAACTGTTAAGAGAGACAAAGAGGGGCACTATATAATGATTAAGGGATCAATACTACAGGAAGATATAACAATTCTCAATGTATATGCACCTAATTACAGGCCACAGGTTTATTTAAAAAATTTGTTAAGAAACTTAAAGGGAGACTTAGACCCCAACACAATAGTACTGGGGGACTTCAATACTTCACTCACAGATATTGACAGATCGAAAGGACAGAAGATCAACAAGGAGACAGTAGATTTAAACAACACTATAGCCCAAATGGATCTAACAGATATCTACAGAACTTTTCATCCTACACGTAAAGCATTCACATTCTTCTCAGCAGTACATGGAACCTACTCTAGGATTGATCACATATTAGGCCATAAAGCAAGTCTCAGCAAATTCAAAAGAATTAGAATCATACCATGCAACTTCTCAGACCATGAGGGAGTGAAGTTGGAAATTAGCAACTCAGGAATCTCTAGAGCATATGCAAACACATGGAGATTGAACAACATGCTCCTGAATGAACAATGGGTCACTGAAGAAATCAAAAGAGAAATCAAAAATTTTCTGGAAGTAAATGAGGATAACAGCACAACATACCAAAACTTATGGGATACAGCAAAAGCAGTGTTAAGAGGAAAGTTTATATCAATAGGTGCCTACATCAAGAAACTGGAAAGGCACCAAATAGATGAGCTTTCAATGCATCTCAAGGATCTAGAAAATCTGCAGCAAACTAGACCCAAATCTAGTAGAAAAAGAGAAATAATCAAAATCAGAGAAGAAATCAACAGGATTGAATCCAAAAAAACATTACAAAAAATCAGCCAAACGAGGAGCTGGTTTTTTGAAAAAATAAACAAGATTGACACCCCATTGGCCCAACTAACTAAAAAAAGAAGAGAAAAGACCCAAATCAGTAAAATCAGAGATGAAAATGGAAATATAACAACAGACACCACAGAAATCAAAAGAATCATCAGAAATTACTACAAGGACTTGTATGCCAGCAAACAGGGAAACCTATCAGAAATGGATAGATTCCTGGACACATGCAACCTACCTAAATTGAACCAGGAAGACATAGAAAACCTAAACAGACCCATAAGTGAGTCAGAAATTGAATCAGTAATAAAGGCCCTCCCAACAAAGAAAAGCCCAGGACCAGATGGATTCACTGCTGAATTCTACCAGACATTTAAAGAAGAACTAACCCCAATTCTTCTCAAACTATTCAGAACAATCGAAAAAGAGGGAATTCTCCCAAATTCCTTCTATGAAGCCAGCATCACCTTAATTACTAAGCCAGAAAAAGATGCAGCATTGAAAGAGAATTACAGACCAATATCCCTCATGAACATAGATGCAAAAATCCTCAACAAAATTCTGGCCAATAGACTGCAACAACACATCAGAAAGATCATCCACCCAGACCAAGTGGGATTCATCCCTGGTATGCAGGGGTGGTTCAATATTCGCAAAACAATCAACGTGATACACCACATTAACAGACTGCAGAAGAAAAACCATATGATTATCTCACTAGACGCAGAGAAAGCATTCGATAAAATTCAACACCCTTTCATGATGAAAACCCTAAGCAAACTGGGTATAGAAGGCACATTCCTCAATACAATCAAAGCAATTTATGAAAAACCCACGGCCAATATCCTATTGAATGGGGAAAAGTTGGAAGCATTTCCACTGAGATCTGGTACCAGACAGGGATGCCCACTCTCACCACTGCTATTCAATATAGTGCTGGAAGTCTTAGCCAGAGCTATTAGGCAAGAAAAAGAAATTAAAGGGATACAAGTTGGGAAGGAAGAACTCAAACTATCCCTCTTTGCAGACGACATGATTCTTTATTTGGGGGACCCAAAGAACTCTACTAAGAGACTATTGGAACTCATAGAAGAGTTTGGCAAAGTAGCAGGATATAAAATCAATGCACAAAAATCAACAGCCTTTGTATACACAGACAATGCCACGGCTGAGGAAGAACTGCTAAGATCAATCCCATTCACAATAGCTACAAAAACAATCAAACACCTTGGAATAAATTTAACTAAGAACATTAAAGATCTCTACAATGAAAATTACAAAACCTTAAAGAAAGAAATAGAAGAGGATACCAAAAAATGGAGAAATCTCCCATGCTCATGGATTGGAAGAATCAATATCATCAAAATGTCCATTCTCCCAAAAGCAATTTACAGATTCAACGCAATACCAATCAAGATACCGAGGACATTCTTCTCAGATCTGGAAAAAATGATGCTGAAATTCATATGGAGACACAGGAGACCTCGAATAGCTAAAGCAATCTTGTACAACAAAAACAAAGCCGGAGGCATCACAATACCAGATTTCAGGACATACTACAGGACAGTTGTTATCAAAACAGCATGGTACTGGTACAGAAACAGATGGATAGACCAATGGAACAGAATAGAAACTCCAGAAATCAATCCAAACACCTACAGCCAACTTATATTTGATCAACGATCCAAAACCAGTCCCTGGAGTAAGGTCAGTCTGTTTAATAAATGGTGCTGGGAAAACTGGATTTCCACGTGCAGAACCATGAAGCAAGACCCCTCCCTTTCACCTTACACAAAAATCCATTCAACATGGATTAAAAATTTAAACCTATGACCTGACACCATCAAATTACTAGAGAGCATAGGAGAAACCCTGCAAGACATAGGTACTGGCAAAGACTTCTTGGAAAAGACCCCAGAAGCACAGGCACTGAAAACCAAAATTAACTACTGGGATTGCATCAAATTGAAAAGTTTCTGTACTGCAAAAGAAACAGTCAGGAAAGTGAATAGAAAACCGACAGAATGGGAAAATATATTTGCAAACTATGCAACAGATAAAGGGTTGATAACCAGAATCTACAAAGAAATTAAGAAACTCCACAACATCAAAACAAACAACCCACTTAAGAGATGGGCCAAGGACCTCAATAGACATTTTTCAAAAGAGGAAATCCAAATGGCCAACAGACACATGAAAAAATGTTCAAGATCCCTAGCAATCAGGGAAATGCAAATCAAAACCACAATGAGGTTTCACCTCACCCCGGTGAGAATGGCTCACATTCAGAAATCCACCAACAATAGATGCTGGAGAGGATGTCAGGAAAAAGGGACACTAATCCACTGTTGGTGGGAATGCAAACTGGTGAAGCCACTATGGAAGTCAGTCTGGAGATTCCTCAGAAACATGAATATAACCCTACCATTCAACCCAGCCATCCCACTCCTTGGAATTTACCCAAAGGAAATTAAATGGGCAAACAAAAAAGCCGTCTGCACAGCAATGTTTATTGCGGCTCAATTCACAATAGCTAAGACTTGGAACAAACCCAAATGCCCATCAACAGTAGACTGGATTAGGAAATTATGGGACATGTACTCTACAGAATACTATACAGCAGTCAAAAACAATGAAATCCGGTCACTTGCAACAAAATGGAGGAATCTGGAAAACATCATGCTGAGTGAATTAAGTCAGTCCCAAAGAGACAAATATCATTTGTTTCCCTTGATTGGCGATGACTAACTGAGCACCAAAGGGGAAACCTGTAGAAGTGAAATGGACACTATGAGAAACAGTGACTCGATCAGCTCTTGTGCTGACTGTTGTTGTACAATGTAATACTTTATCCATGGTAGTATTTTTTTTTCTTTATCCTAGTACTAGTGGTTGAACTCTGTAATTAACACACAATTATTCTTAGGTGTTTAAATTTTAACTGAAAAGTGATCTCTGTGAAATATAAGAGTGGGAATAAGAGAGGGAGGAGATGTAAAACTTGGGACATGCTCAATCGGAACGGCCCCAAATGATGGAGTTAGAATTGTGCCAGGGGTTTCCAATACAATCCCATCAAGGTGGCATGTACCAAGACCATCTCATTAGTCCAAGTGATCAATTTCAGCTCACAATTGATCACACTGATAGGTCTAAGAGTCAAAGGGATCACACAAACAAGACTAGTGTCTGCTACTACTAACTGATAGAATCAAAAAGGGAGAGAATGATCCAACATGGGAAGCAGGATACACAGCAGACTCATAGAATGGCAGATGTCCTAAATAGCACTCTGGCCTCAGAATCAGCCCTTAAGGCATTCGGATCTGGCTCAAGAGCCCATGAGAATATTTTAGGCATGGAAAGCTAAGACACTGTGGAAAAAACAGAAGACCTAAATGAAAGATCTCTGCGAGTGAGATCCCAGTGGAAAGAACGGGGCCATCAAAGAAGGAGGTACCTTTCTCTGAAGGGAGGAGAGAACTTCCACTTTGACTATGGCCCTGTGGGAATAAGATCGAAGTCGGCTAACCCTAAAGGCTTCCATAGCCTCGGCAACTCATGACCAGAGCCTAGGGAGATTACTGACGCCATAAACAAGAGTGTCAAATTGTTAACTCAACATCAGGAGTCACTGTGTACTTACGTCTCATGAGGGATCTGTCCTTAATGTGTTATCCAATGTGAAGTGATGCTATTACTAGTACTGAAACAGTGTTTTTACACTTTGTGTTTCTGAGTGGGTGCAAACTGATGAAATCCTTACATAGTATATATTGAATCGATCTTCTTTATATAAAGATAATTGCAAATGATTAAAAAATCTTGGTGTTAAACTGGAAATTGCATAGACAATTAATCAATTTTTTTAAAAAAAAATCATGTAGGATCTCTGTCCTTAATGTGCTGTACATTGTGAATTAATACTATAACTATTACTCCAACAGTATTTTCACTTTGTGTCTCTATATGAGGGCAAACCGTTGAAATCTTTACGTAATATGTACTAAATTGATGTGTGTATAAAGAGAATTGAAAATGAATCTTGATGTGAACAGAAGGGGAGAGGGAGCGGGAAAGGGGAGGGTGGGGGGAGGGAGGGAAGTTGTGGGGGGGGAGCCATTGTGGTCCATGAGCTGTTCTTTGGAAATTTATATTCTTTAAATAAAAGCTTTATATATAAAAAAAAACTCGGTGTTAAATTGGTATTTGAATAGAAAATTAATCAATTTTTAAAAAAATATTATGTAGGATCTCTGTCCTTAATGTGCTGTACATTGTGAATTAATACTATAACTAGTACTCCAACAGTATTTTTCACTTTGTGTTGCTATGTGAGGGCAAACTGTTGAAATCTTTACTTAATATATACTAAACTGATCTTCTGTATATAAAGAGAATTGAAAATGAATCTTGATGTGAATGGAATGGGAGAGGGAGCAGGAGATGGGAGGGGTGTGAGTAGGAGGGAAATTATGGGGTGGGGGGAGCCATTGTAATCCATAAACTGTACTTTGGAAATGTATATTTACTAAATAAAAAATAAATTAAAAAAAGAAAGGATCTGTCCTAATATTAATAGATCATAGACAGGAAGAGAATATGCTCCAACTAAAAAAACTCAGAGTGAGTTGAGATGTCATTACATAAAATGAAAATTAGAAGATCGGTTGTGTTTCTTGTCCTAGAACTAAGAGATGCTTACTGGTATCTATCACATTCTCTCTTCGTTAATGTCTTCCTATCAGCCTGCTAATTTGATTCGAGCAAGAGAGGCCACTGGTCATGGAGTTGACAGTTAACTCTGAACTGTGATGTTTGCGCTTTTTCTGAAAATGGAAATTTGCTGTCCTGCTTTCTACACCTCCCGACTTGTCCTTCTGCTACTGATGGAAAAAGAACTTAAAGAGATTCTCCTCAATGCGCATCCATTTTTTCTTATGTGGCCTCATGAGCCCTAGGAAGACGAATGCAGGTGTCTTCCACATGGTCACCCTCAGTGCCTAGCTTTGTGTTCCTTCCAGGAATGTAAACCCTTCTGTAATTTCATGTCTTGCTCACAGTGGCAGCAGGAATATAAATGGCATCTTTTTTTCTTATTTTTATTTCTCCTCATCCAGCTTGTTTTCCAACGACCAATAAAAGGGCTTTTTCTCCCCGTGGTTTCTTTGTTCCTTTTTGTTTGTTTGAGAGGTCTCCCCTAGAGTGGTGCTGAGCGTGAAAGTGGAAGTTTCCCAAGGGTTTCTCAAGACACCTGCCCTTTGTGCTTTCCCACTGGGGTGGAAAGAACAACTGTTTCCTTCCCATTAACTCCTTAATCTGTAGATAATTGTATTTTAATTTTGACCCATTATATCTTATTGACACGAGAAAGAAGCTTGGTGGGAGGGAGGGTTTGCTATCTCTCTTTTTTTTTTTTTTTTTTTTTTTGTGACAGGCAGAGTGGACAGTGAGAGAGAGAGACAGAGAGAAAGGTCTTCCTTTGCCGTTGGTTCACCCTCCAATGGCTGCCGCGGATGGCGCGCTGCGGCCGGCGCACCGCGCTCATTCGATGGCAGGAGCCAGGTGCTAGGTGCTTTTCCCTGGTCTCCCATGGAGTGCAGGGCCCAAGCACTTGGGCCATCCTCCACTGCACTCCCGGGCCACAGCAGAGGGCTGGCCTGGAAGAGGGGCAACCAGGACAGAATCCGGCGCCCCGACCGGGACTAGAACCCGGTGTGCTGGCGCCACAAGGCGGAGGATTAGCCTGTTGAGCCACGGCGCCGGCCCTTGCTATCTCTTTAGTTAGCAGAATAGTGGACATTCGATCCTCACACATCCTCCTTGGGGACACAGTAGCCATGGGTCCTGGGAGGTCAGAACTCGGGACAGTGGTCCTGCCCTTTGCTGAACTCATAGTTAGATTCTCCTGAATGCTGCTTTGAGTGGACCAGAGAAACAGACCCTCTGCAGCAGGCCCTTTGAGAAAGGCCCCTGATCTCTAGGGTTTACTTCCACCTGAATAATAACTTAATATTTTTTAACATTAAAATGTGTATCATTAGAATTGATCTTCATTACACTTTGGCTTTGAAGAGGAAGCATTTTAGATACAGGTTCTTTCTGAACTTTATAGCTAAACTTTCTAAAATACATATTTTATATTGTTAAATTTCAAACAGAAAAGCTTTATGCAACCAGTGGTAGTTACTTTAATTTTTGTATGAATTTTATTTAGGCAACAATGTTCAGTTTTTGTTAACTCCTGATCTTTGCCATCTTAAGTTTGTTACTATATTTGATGACATACTTGCCAAGATATTTAGCATGTACAAAGCAAGATTTTAATTTTTTAAAAAGAGCTATTTATTTATTTGAAAGTCAGAGTTACAGAGAGGGAGAGACAGAGAGCGAGAGATCCTCCATCTGCTCGTTCACTCCCAAGGTGGCCATAATGGCCAGGGCTGGGCCAGGTTGAAGTCAGGAACCAGGAGTTTCATCTGGGTCTCCCACAGGGGTTTCAGAGCCCAACAGCTGAGGCATCTACCACTGCCTTTCCCAGGGAGCTGGATAGGAGGTAGAGTGGCTGGACATGAACTGGCACCCATATGGGATGCTGGCATTGCAAGTGGCAGCTTAACCTGCTCACTACATCACAATGGCAGCCCTAGATTTTCAATTTATTTTTAATATTTTTATACAAAGGTAACAAATTTCATATGTACAGTTTTAAGAACACAATGATACGTTTCACCCTACTCTCCTTCCCTCCTCTCTCCTACCCTTCCACCTTCCTTTTTTTTTTTAAGATTTTATTTATTTATTTGAGAGGTGGAGTTACAGACAGTGAGAGGAAGAGACAGAGATAAAGGTCTTACTTCCATTGGTTCACTCCCCAAGAGGCTGCAATGGCCGGACATGTGCCGATCTGAAGCCAGGAGCCAGGAGCTTCTTCCTCGTCTCCCACGCAGGTACAGGGGTCCAAGCACTTGGGCCGTCTTCTACTGCTTTCTCGGGCCATTGCAGAGAGCTGGATTGGAAGAGAAGCAGCCAGGACTAGAAACAGTGCTCATATGGGATGCCAGCGCCACAGGCGGAGGATTAACCTACTGCGCCATGGCACCGGCCCCTCTTTCTTATTTTTCTTTTAATTTTTGCTATGATGTACTTTCAATTAACTTTGTAATCACAAGGTTAACCTTACACTAAACAAGAAATTTAACAAGTAGTAAATAGAAAAACCACTGTTCTTCAAGGAACAAAAGCTATAAACAAAATCAAATCTCAGAATAATTTCTCTCATATACATAACATTTTTGTACTGTATGTATTAGTTATCACAAATCAGGAAAAAATATATTTGGCTTTTTGAGACTGCATATTTTACAAAGCATAATGGCCTTCAATTGCATCCACTTTTTTGTAAAAGACAGAATTTTATTCTTTTTTTATGGCTGAGTAGCCTTTCATCATGTATATGTACCACACACTCTTTATCCAGTCATCAATTGTTGGTCATCTGGGTTGATTCCACATCTTAGCTATTATGAATTAAGTTTCTATAAGCACTGGGGTACAGACAACTCTTTCATATGTTGATTTCATATCCTTTGGTAAGTTCCCAGGAATGGGATGGCAGATCTATATTCAGATTTCTGAGGACTCTCCATACTGTCTTCCATAATGGTTGTACTAGTTTGCATTCCTATCAGCAGTGGATTAGGCTACCTTTTCCTCCACATCTCGCCAGCATTTGTCATTGATTGATTTTCGGATGATAGCCATTCGAACTGGCTAAGGTGAACCTCATTGTGGTTTTTATTTGCATTTCCCTGATGGCTAGTGATTCTGAGTATCTTTTCATATGTCTATTGGGCATTTGTATTTCATCCTTTGAAAAATGCCTGTTCATATCCTTAGCCATTTCTTGTGGATTGTTTTGTTGAGGAGTTTCTTAAGCTCCTTATGTGTTATGTACATTAACCCTTTATCAGATGAATAGTTTGCAAATATTTTCTCTCATTCTGTCAGTTGACTCTTTGAGAGTTTCCTTGGCTGTGTAGAAGTGTCTTAGATCGATGTAATCCCATTTGCTTATTTTTGCCTTTATTATCTGTACTTCTGAGGGATTATCCAAGAAGTCCTTGCCTATACCAATGTCTTACAGTGTTTCTCCCTATGTTTTCCTCTAGTAATTGGATGGTTTCAGGTATTAGGCTCAGATCCTCGATCCATTATGAGTTGATTTTTCTATCTGTGCTTGCCATTTTTATTATCTGTACCCCATGTTTACAGAAGCTCAATTCATAATAGCTAAGATATGGAATCAACACAGATGTCCAACTTCTGCATATGGGTATCTAATATTCCCAACACCTTTCTTTGAAGAGATAGTCCTTTTTCCTGGGAGTGATTTTTGCTCATTTCTCAAAGACTGCCTGGTTGTAGATGCATGGATTAATTTCTGAGGTCTCTAATCTGTCCATCAGTCCACATGTCTTTCCTTTGCCAGTACTGGGCTGTTTTGATTATAACAGCCTTATAATATGCCTTGACTGGTATTGTGATGCAATCTATCTTTGTTTTTATTGTTTAAGATTGCTTTAGCTATTCAGGATCTCTTGTGTTTTCATATGAATTTTAGGGTCTCTTCTAGACCTGAGAAGAATGCCCTTGGTATTTGTATCAGCTATAAACTGCTTTAATACTTGATATATTTTAATGATATTAATTCTTCCAATCCACAAATATGGAAGATTTTTCCTTTTTTTTCTTCCTTTCTTTCTTTTTTTTTTTTTTAGTTTTCTTCTATTTCTCTCTTTAATGTTTTCTAATTTTCATTGTATAGACCTTTCACATCGTTGGTTAAATTTAACCCGACATTTAAATTTTTGTGTGTGTAGCTATTGTGAATGGGACTGATCTTACAAATTCTTTTTTAGTCATGGCATTGTTTGTGTATATAAATGCAATTGAATTTTGTGTGTTGATTTTTATATCCTACTATTTTGCCAAACTCTTTTTTTTTAAATTTTTATTTATTTATTTGAGAGGTAAAGTTACAGACAGTGAGAGGGAGAGACAGAGAGAAAGGTCTTCAGTCCGTAGGTTCACTCTCCAAATGGTCGCGATGGCTGGAGCTGCACCAATCCGAACCCAGGAGCCAGGTGCTTCTTTTCAGTCTCCCAAGTGGGTACAGGGTCCCAAGAACTTGGGCCGTCTTCTACTGCTTTCCCAGGCCATTGCAGAGAGCTGGATTGGAAGAGGAGCAGCCAGGACCAGAACCGGTCCCCATATGGGATGCTGGCGCTGCAGGAGGAGGATTAACCTACTGCGCCATGGTGCTGGCCCCTGCCAAACTCTCTTATGAGTTTCGATAATCCCTTAGTGGAGTCTTTTGGTTCCCCATATATAGGATCATGTCATCTGCAAACAAGAATAATTTGACGTCTTCTTTTCCGATTTGTATCCCTTTGATTTCTTTTTCTTGTCTAATGGCTCTGAGTAAAACTTCCAAAACTATATTGAACAGTAATGGTAAGAATAATTATTGTCTGGTTCCAAATATTAGTGGAAATGCTTCTTGATCTTCCTTGTTCAATATAATGCTGACTGTGAAATTTGTCATATTTTGCCTTGATTGTACTGAGTTATGTTCCTTGTATACTCAATTTGTTTAAGTTTTTGTTTTTTTATTATGAATGGATGCTATATTTTATCAAATGCTTTCTCTGCATCTATTGAGATAATCTCATGGCTTTTATTCTTCAATTTTGTTAATGTGATATATCACATTTATTGATTTGCATGTGTTGAACCATCCTTGTATACCAGGGATAAATCCTACTTAGTCTGGGTAGATGATCTTTTTTATGTGTTTTTGGATTCAATTAGCTAATATTTTGTTGAGGAATTTTGCATCTAGGTTCATCAGGACTGTTGGTCTATAGTTCTCTTTCTTTGTTGTTTCTTTTTCTGGTTTGGAATTAAGGTGATGCTGGCCTCACAGGAGTTTGGGAGGATTCCCTCCATTGCAATTAATTTTGAGTGGTTCAAGAAGAATTGAGATAACTTCTTCCAAAGTTTGGTAGAATTCAGCAGTGAAACCATCCATTTCTGGGCTTTTCTTTGTTGAAAGGGTATTTATTTATTGATTGATTGATTGATATTGCTCTGTTTAGGTTTTCTAGGTCTTCATGACTCAATTTTGGTAAATTGTACATGTCCAGAAATCTACCCATTTCTTCTTGATTTTTCATTTTTTTGGCTATGGATGTTTGTAATAATTCCTGATTTTTTTATTTCTGTGGTATTTGTTATAATATCTCCTTTTTCATCTCTCATTTTATTAATTTGTGTCTTCTCCCCACCCCACTCCTGGCCTTTTTTTTTTTTTTTTGATTAGTTGGACCAGTGGTTTATCAATTTTGTTAATTTTTTCAAAATGCCATTTCAAAGATCATTTCACTTATATTTTATATTTTTTAAATTCAGTTCTGTCTATTTTTCTCTAATTTTTAAGTATTTTTTCCTCCTACTAAAAATATTCATATTGAAGCTGATATTTAACCACAAACAAGTTGAGTGGCAGTCTTGGTATGCTATCATTTCATTACATAAAGCTATTGCCAGAACCTTAATAAATATGTTTTAAAGGCTTGTTGTTTTTGTATATTAATAACAAATCATGACAAGTCAAGTTTTAGCAAGTATTACAAAAATAAGAAACTCAGCCTGGGGATATGCATTTGACAAAGTATTTAAGCCACTGCCTGGAACGTGTACATTTTATATCCAAGTGCCTTGGTTCAAGTCCTGGCTCCACTTCCTAATCCAGTTCCTGCTAATGTGCGCTTTGAGAAATAGCAGAACAGCAGATAATGGCTCAAATACTTAGTTCCCTTTTACCCATGTGGGGAGGCCCAAATGGAGTCCCTGACTCCTGGCTTCAGTCTGATGAAGCCCTGGCTATTGTGGGCATTTGGGAAGATATTTTCTCTCTCTCTCTTTCTCTCTCTCTCTGCCTTCCAAATAAATTTAAATTTGTTTAAATTTCCCTAGAAGCCAAGGACACGTCCTTCTGCTCTGGAGAGCCTGTTCATCTCTCTGGACGTTCTTGTCAGTGCATACATTGTGTGAGTTAAGTTTGGGGAAAAAAATCTGGAGCTCCCAATGCTTCAGACAGCTATACAGCCTGTATAGAACTCCATGACCATGGCTACCATTTAAATGGCCAGGAAACGACTTTTCTTCTTAGGAATATTTTTTTTTGACAGATAGAGAAGGACAGTGAAAGAGAGAGAAAGAGAGAAAGGTCTTCCTTCCTTTGGTTCACCCCCCAAATGGCTGCTACGGCCAGCGCTGCACCGATCCAAAGCCAGGAGCCAGATGCTTCCTCCTGGTCTCCCATGCGGGTGCAGGGCCGAAGCACTTGGGCCATCCTCCACTGCCTTCCTGGGCCACAGCAGAGAGCTGGACTGGAAGAGGAGCAACCAAGACTAGAACCTGGTGCCCATATGGGATGCTGGCTCCACAAGCGGGGGATTAGCCAAGTGAGCCATGGCGCTGGCCTCTCTCTCTCTCTCTCTCTCTTTTTTTTTTTTTTTAGTTTTAGACAGGCAGAGTGGACAGTGAGAGAGAGAGGAAGGTCTTCCTTTGCCGTTGGTTCACCCTCCAGTGGCCGCCGTAGCTGGCGCACTGTGGCTGGCACACCGCACTAATCTGAAGCCAGGAGCCAGGTGCTTATCCTAGTCTCCCATGGGGTGCAGGGCCCAAACACTTGGGCCATCCTCCACTGCACTCCCTGGCCACAGCAGAGAGCTGGCCTGGAAGAGGGGCAACCAGGACAGAATCAGGCGCCCTGACTGGGACTAGAACCCAGTGTGCCAGCGCCACACGGTGGAGGATTAGCCTATTGAGCCGCGGCGCCGGCGCTGGCCTCTCTTATTAGGAACAATTTAACAGGTTGATAGGAAAACAATAACCACGGCAGAATATGATGGATATCAGAAAGTTTATTGATAGTCATTCCCTCATCAGTCTTTCAGTAGGTTTTGGTTTTGAAGCAGCAAGAATAGGAGTTTTAGAGTGAGAGGGTCCTGGGTTTGAATTCCACTTTTGTCTCTTTCTAAGTGAACTGTGACTCTGTTTCCTCATCTACACACTGAGAGGGTAACTATGAAAACTAAGCGATGGATTCCAGTAGTGAGAAGTATAACTGACAAGGAAGATGGATATGTCCTTGAGGGACTGGTTTAAGTGAACCTTCTCTAGATGAGGTAGAAATGATAAACATGAGCATTCAGCCAGAATAGCTGCAGGAAAGTACAGCTGTACCCAGGCAAATATTTAACGAGGATCCAGAGCTGTGTGCAAAAAAGGCATACATGGATCCTCACTCCTGGATTCCTTGCTGTTGCTACTCCTGGAATTGTTATAACATAGCCATACATATCTAGGAATCATATACTGTAATGTATTTTTGTTTATTGAGAAAAATCCTTTGGGAAAAAAAAAACACCTGGAATTTGGAAATGAAGTCTAATTCTTGGCTATAGACATCATGGCCCCTGAAAGGTGCTGATCATGCCAGGTCTGTTTTTTAAAAAAGGATTTATTTTTTTTTTCATTACTTATTCAAAAGGCAAAGTGACAAGGATGGAGAGAGACAGAAGGAGATAGGTCTTCCATGTGTTGTTTCACTCTCAAAATGCCCACAATAGCCAGAGATGAGCCAGGCTGATGCCTGGAGCTAGGAACTTCATCCAGGTCTTCAGTGAGGGTGGCAAGGATCCAAGTTCTTGAGCCATCATCTTCTGCCTGCTCAGATGCATTAGCAGGAAGCTGGGACTAGAGCAGCACTCTAATATGGGTTGCTAGCATCACAAGCCGGAGTTTAACCTCTGCACCACAAAGCTGGCCCCGATCATGTCGTGTATTAAGCCATGTTGCTCATAATCCCATGTGTGTCCACTGTATATTGTTGTACATTAAGCTAGGGTATTGACTGCTCTGGAGAGAGCATACCAGAATGACACTTTAATTTGAGGTTTGACTGTGATGTTGGATTGGCAGGAAGTTTGGGGGATGTAGGGAGAGAAGACAACTGGCTAAGTGTAAGAACTATGCTGAAGATGTATAGCCCAGATTCTTTGCTTCTGGCCATTGTACTGGGCCTCCTTGAATGAATAAACAAATATAAGTGAAAACTCCTTTCTGAGAAACAAAGAGGCAATCTTAGTACCTCATAGTCACACCTCCTATACATCTTGCACTTATACTTGGAATGTAAACTTGGATTCCCTTAAACACTTCCTCAAAAGTGTATTACTTTCACGACCCCTCCATCACCTGCAATATCAGGATAAGGCAATGTAATACATGTAGAGGGGTTGGAAGGAGGGAAAAAGAAAGAGAGGCCAGAAAAGTTCTCAGAGGCTGGCAGCTGGGCTTCCTTAAAGTAGGAAACAAAAGGCAGCAAAAGACAAGGGCTAGAGATTGTATCTCAGGAGCCTGAGAGCCTGGCACATGTGGAAATGTCCTGACTAGAAGTTATGCTCATGGCTTGTTGATATTTTCTAAGCATATAATATATATATATAATATATATATTATATAATATATATATATATTTACTTATTTGCAAGGCAAGAGACAGAGAGAGAGAAGTCCCATCCATTGATTCACTCCTCAAATGCCCGCAACAACTGGGGCTGAGACCAGTTTGAAGCTGGGAGCTAGGAATTCAATCCAGGTCTCTTACATAAATGCCTATGTAAATGGCAGAAACCCAATCATTTGTGTCGGCACTGCTGTCTCCCAGGGTCCACATTAGGAGGAAGCTGGAGTTAGGAGCTGGAGCTGGGAACTGAACCCAGGTATGTCAGTGTGAGGTGTGAATATATTAACTACCAGGCTGTTTCCAAATTTCAGCATACAGCAGGGTCACTAAAACACAGTTCCCTGAGCCCCAATGCAGAGTTCTGGGGTGGGGTCCAACAACTGACATTTCTGACAAGGTCAATGTAGCACTGCTGCTGCCGTTGCTCCTTGGAAAACACTTATGAGAATCATTCTCTAGTCTGAGACACAGCAGGTCATGTGCACGACATACTCCTGCAAAGTATTAATATGTGAACAGGTGTCAATATGAATTCTGGAAGTGATGTCATTAGCATTTTTTATTTATTCCTTTTAAAGTTATTGGGGGTGGTTAGTGGAGGTGAGGACACTACATAACATTTCCCACAGTCAGGTGAAGTGGAAGACAGATGGAGCTAGTTCTTGTGTCCAGCCTACTTCAGGAAAACAAAGCCACATTATCACCAGCACCAGGCAAAGCTTTAATGCTGCAAACAGTTATCCTTGGCTGTGCCCAACTGCACATTGTCATGGAATTCACAGCTGCCTTGCCCATGCCCTGTTGAGGGATGTGGCTGAGATCTAGGAACCAGGAAATCTTATCCATCAAACCAGTGTGTGCCTTGGCAGCACATCACACTGAGGAGCTCCTCTGCTCTGGCTTAGCATCAGGTTGGGATTCCAACGGGTGTTCCCTCCCTTTTGGTTGGCATAATGCAGCTGTTGGCGATGCTTTGTCTGCTATTCCTATCCAGCAAGATAAGGTCTTGCCAAACCCATTTGGGCTGGTATTCTACAGTGGTCTGCTCTCCCAGGGCGTTACCTAGGAAGAGACACAGAATTGTAGCAAATCAGGGCTGGAAGGGACTGGAAAGCGTCTCTAATGAGTTCAGATGCCTGGTTTTGCAAAAGTGGAACTAAAATGTAGAGTCCACAGGAGTAAGCTGGAGCTCCAGGACTCCCTGTCTCAAGAGAAATCTCCATGTTACAGCCAATCAAGTAAATAGAACTAGGCATATTTGGCTAGGATGGAGCTTAGTGAAATGCAGACCCATCTGGGGAGAATCGGTGGCAATCAGTGAACTACTGGCATCTTCCCTATTCATTTCTTTATTCTTTGGTTCCTGCCCCTCCACGGCTGTGCCCAGGTTATCAGGAGAATTGAGGGTAAAGTGTTTGGAAAATTTTCCCCATAATTTGATGTTAGAAATAGTATTCTTTGAAAGGATATCCTTAAGGTTTGATTTTTATAACAAAGCAATAAACCCCTGTGAATAAAATATGATCTATTGCTGTTTCCAATAGCAACAAGTAAGATTGGATGAGGAATGTTTTTGAACAAAGGACCTGAACTTGCTGAGGCAATCCTGGACCACAGCAGTGAGGCCTGAGGAATTGTCTGCCAAGCATCCCTGATCTTTCGCCACCAGCCCTTGACAACCTGGGAGATCCCTGCTCTGCACGCAAATCACTGTTTTATGTTTGTTGTTTGGCTTTTCTTTCCTCTGCCCTGAAGGCCTTGGAAACACAATTGAATCTGTAAAGAATTCGGGTAATTCTTCCATGGAAGTGTGGCTTAATTCTGACAAAACCATATAAAATTTTCCAAACTATTTCTTCACAAATTAAGAGATCAATCCAAAAGGCACAGGATATTCACCATGTATTTTGCACCATGGGCTTGAACTAACTGTATTTACCCAAGATGTCTAAGGTGCATTCCATTGACATATCCCCAAGATAAATAAAGCACTGCTTTCCCGTAGGAGAAAATTGCGTGCCCAATCTGCCTAATTCTTGTTTTGCCTAGCAGCAGCCTTCGATGTTTACCAGCACTGTCGGGCATCAACCCAGGAAACAGAGGTATTGTTTGCCATCTGGAAACTGAGCTATTAGGTTCTTAGATCCCTAATCTCTTTTGCTATACAAAGCATAGCAACAATGATGTAAATCCTGCCTAGTTAGCGTAGGGAGGATTACAATGCCTTTTATACCACCCCCCACCAATGCTAAGGTGGATCTACCGTGTCTAAACTTGGAGCAATTTGTCTAGAAATTATTTCTTGGTCAGAGCCTGCCCCCTGAAGTTGGATAAGGGTAATCACAGTACAGTTCCACGGCCTTCTTAGCTAAGTCGTCTTTGTACTGTAGAAGCACTTGAAAGGAACTACATTTGAGGCTTTTACCAAAAGCATCGTAAGTCTGAGAAACTAGAGGCTACAGAGTGAACCTCTCTCAAGCCCTTCATTTGTTATGGAAGCTTTAGGACAATGGCGGAGGTTAGTTGTTCTAAAATAGCTACTTGGAGATCTTGGAGAGCTTATGCAACAGAAGGCCATAGAAATCTAAATGCGGTTCCTTTCTATGTATTCCACGTGAAACTCCAATGATGGAATGTCTTACTCCGAGTGCCTATTACATTAGTACATCAGCACCCTTTGTGTTTCAAACTGAAATAGTCAAGTCAGTGTCTTAATCTTCCTTATTGTACTCAAACGCCATCCTTCTACTCTTTCTTAGAATCCTCTTTGAAATGCTTCTCTTTAGGGTTCGCGTTGTGGGGCAGCATGTTAAGCTACCACTTGTGATACTGGCATCCCATATCAGAGCGTGGGTTCAAGACCCTGTTCACGTCCCAGCTGCTCCATTTCCAATCCAGTTCTCCAGTGTGGGACGGTGGGAAGACACTGGAAGGAGGTCCAAGTGCTTGAAACCCTGACATTCATGTGGGGATGGAAGCTTGGCTCCTGGCTTTGGGCTGGCCCAGCCTTGGCTGTTGTGGCCATTTGGGAAGTGAGTCAGTGGATGGAAGATCTCTATCTCTCCCTTTCTGTCACTATGCCTTTCAAGTGAATAAATATTTTAAAACGATTGTTTTAGTGTCTGAAACATGTTATCCTGGTTTCCCTCCTACCTCACAGGCTGTGCCTTTCCATTCTTTGTTCTATCATCCTCTTGTTCCCTGCATCTAAAGGATGTGGTGCCTCAAGAATCTTCTCACATCTCCACCATTTCCTGCTCAATGATTTCACCTGCTCCCAAGGCTTTAAACACCACCATTTTTCTGGTGACCCTAAGAGTGTATCTCTAATCCACATTTGCCCTTGAGTAATAGAATAAGAATGCCCAGCTGACATTTCAAATTGGATTTCTTACAGGAGTCTCAAGGCTGAGAAAGCACAGTGGCCTCTGCTTTCAAAAAATGAATCAAAGAAACTTCCAAAATTAGGGAATCCATAATGTTCTCTCCTATTTATGCATATTTGTGGGTATTTAATCAAAGTTACACACATAGGGCTGTAAGGGTCAAGTAATACTGCAATTCTCTGCTTTTCAGAGATAATCATGTTTAACTGATTTACCTCATTTTTAAAATAGTTATTCCATTGTTTCTAAATAATGTGATGATAGTGCTGCTACTTGGTTACACAGTTGTATTGATTCCCAAAAACAAAGCTTGAAAGGGTCAGTGCTGTGGCACAGCAGGTTAAACCTCTGCCTGTGATGCCAGCATCCCATATGGGTGGTGGTTCAAGTTCCCAGCTGCTCCATTTCCAATATAGCTCCCTATTAATATTTCAAGGAAAAGCAGTGGAAGATGACCCAAGTCCTTGGGCCCTTACATCTATGTGGGAATAAGCTCCTGGGAATAAGCTCCTGGCTTCTAGCTTCTGTCTCACCCAGCCATGGTTGTTGGGGCCATTTGGGGAGTGAACCAGTGATGGAATATCTCTCTGTGTGTCTCTCCCTCTCTCTCTGTAACTCCGCCTTTTAAATAAATAAATATTTTTTAAAAACTGCAACAAAGAATGAAGATTTAAATCTCCTTTGTCAATATCCACCCCCTCATTTTCTTCCTATTCTCAATATGGTTACATTGTTATTATTTTGGTTATATCAAAACTACTTCACATGATTTGGACCCAGTATGTTCTATTCATAACTGAGCTAGGTTATATGTTTGATTGGGGCTTCTTTTTCTTTTCTGCACAGCTTTTTGCTTGTTACGTGTAAAACTTTTTTTCAGTTGCTTAGATTTCCATGTTCTAATAAGAAATTCATTCCCACCCTCCCAGTAAGGAAATTTCTTTCAAATAATATGTGAACATGAGAGTATCTGTCTCTCTGTCTCTTCTTTCTCTCTTTCTGGATCTCTCTGACTTTGTTTTTCAAATTAATTAAATATAGAAAAAAACTTTTTTCGCCGGCGCCGTGGCTCAACAGGCTAATCCTCCGCCTTGCGGCGCCGGCACACCGGGTTCTAGTCCCGGTCGGGGCACCGGATTCTGTCCCGGTTGCCCCTCTTCCAGTCCAGCCCTCTGCTGTGGCCCAGGAGTGCAGTGGAGGATGGCCCAGGTGCTTGGGCCCTGCACCCCATGGGGAGACCAGGAAAAGCACCTGGCTCCTGGCTCCTGCCATCGGACGAGCGCGGTGCGCCGGCCGCAGCACGCCGACCGCGGCGGCCATTGGAGGGTGAACCAACGGCAAAGGAAGACCTTTCTCTCTGTCTCTCTCTCTCACTGTCCACTCTGCCTGTAAAAAAAAAAAAAAAAAAAAAACAAAAAAAAACAAAAAAAAAAACTTTTTTTTCTTTTTTTATTTATTTATTTATTTTATTTTTTATTTTTTTGTGACAGGCAGAGTGGACAGTGAGAGAGAGAGAGTCAGAGAGAAAGGTCTTCCTTTGCCGTTGGTTCACCCTCCAATGGCTGCCGCGGATGGCACGCTGCGGCTGGCGCACCGCGCTTATCCAATGGCAGGAGCCAGGTGCTAGGTGCTTTTTCCTGGTCTCCCATGGGGTGCAGGGCCCAAGCATTTAGGCCATCCTCCACTGCACTCCCGGGCCACAGCAGAGGGCTGGCCTGGAAGAGGGGCAACCGGGACAGAATCCGGCGCCCTGACCGGGACTAGAACCCGGTGTGCCAGCGCCGCAAGGCGGAGGATTAGCCTGTTGAGCCACAGCGCCGGCCAAAAAAAACTTTTTAAAGATAAGTTTATTGGTTAAAAATTAACCATAATGAAGAAGGAGATGGGAGAGGGAGAGGAAGGTGGGATGGGAGTTGGTGTGGGAGGGTGGGTATGGGAGAAAGAACCACTATATTCCCAAAGCTGTATCTATGAAAAAATGCACTCATTAAATAAAAACTTTAAAAAGATGTTTATTGGTGTACAAAAAGTTGAATTCTGTGCATTGTGTTCATAATAGTAATTTTCCATGAACTTCTTGAAGTTCATGACTTTAATTATACTTTGTGGGTTGTTTCCTCAGCCCTATCTTCTAATCCTTCTAACAAGTCATTTTATTTATGCTATCTTTAATTTCAAAGATATACTTATTTTAGTTGAATATTCCATTTTCTAACATCTGCTCATAAGACAATATGCTGTTTAAGAAAAACATTGATGGTCCCTTAAGTCTCCTGCCTTCTAGTATCCTAGTATGGTTTTCTTCCCCCAATTTATATTTCTCTGATTGTTCTCTCATTACCCTAGTTCAGCCTTTAGAATAGAGGTTTTTTTGGATGGTTTTGGTTTTTGGTCTCTGTGTTTAATACTGGAAGCTTTCCTAAAGTACCTAATAATCCTCAACTATTTGCTTATGTTCAAAACTGGTACATTAAAAAGCTGATTGCATGGTCTGTGAAAGCGAGATATGGTCACCCTTGGAAAAACAGTTCATCAGCAAATACTAAAAGTTATTATCTTAAGTATTTTCCTTTGATAGAATCAGATTCTCCAGAGATGGCTGGTCAGACTGGCCTGGAAAATGTAAGACTTGCTGTCAGTGTTATACATCAACTTTCACTAAACCCCTTGCTGTCCAGGGCGGGGCAGAGATGGGGGGGCGTGAAACCTCTCAACTGATTCTCGTGCCTTGTAGCACAGATAGCCCATCTTTCCCCAGAGCTCCCTATAATCTATTGCTGGGATGAAGAGACAGTTGATGGGGATCTAAGGACCGAACTCCTTCCAACATTGACTATGATCCGACTATGTTATTCAGTCCTCAAAATACCCCACTTCTTAAGGTACCTGGTGCTGCCATTTCTTTAGTCTCTTGGGAGACTCAGCAGTATAAAGCAGATTGCTTCTTGTTTTCCTACAGCTACTTAATACTCAACTTTCTTAGATAGTCTAAGTCAGTTGACATCTCACCTACTTTCCAAAGTTTTCTTGCTGAGGTTAACTCCTCTCTCACTCTCTCAACTTAGGAGTTCATGCCTGTGATCCCTACTTCTCTCATTGTTGCTGGGAACTGTAACTTCCTTCTAGAATAGGGGAAAAGTTATAGGATGTCCCTCTCTTTATCTCCCTGTATTACAACAAGGCACTTTTTTCAACATAGACAGGAATTAGCATATCTCCTTATGGGTTTAATGATGAAAGTGGCCAACCTGGAGAAGTGCAGGTAGCAAACAAATATGGCAAGCAAATTAGGGTCTAAGGCTAGCCTCCAGCCAATGTTCTGCAAAAGCCTATCTTCATTCTCACATCTGCAAGGAAATGAATTCTGCCAACAACCTAAATAGGTTGGTCATGAATTTCTTCTCAGTTGGGCTTCTTGAGACAAACACAGTCCCAACCAGCACCTGGACTATAGCCTTTTGACATCCTGAGCAGAAGGCCAGCAAAGCTGTACATGAAATCTATATCCATAAATATTGTGAGATAAGAAACGGGTGTTGTTCAAATCTGCTAAGTTTGAGGCTGGTGCCGTGGTTCACTTGGTTAATCCTCTGCCTGCGGCGCCAGCATCCCTTATGGGCACCAGGTTCTAGTCCTGGTTGCTCCTCTTCCAGTCCAGCTCTCTGCTGTGGCCTGGGAGGGCAGTGGAGAATGGCCCAAGTCTTGGGCCCCTGCACCCGAAAGGGAGACCAGGAAGAAGCACCTGGCTCCTGGCTTCGGATCAGCGCAGTGCCGGCCATAGCAGCCATTTGGGTAGTAAACCAACGGAAGGAAGATCTTCCTCTCTGTCCCTCTCTCTCTCACTGTCTATAACTCTACCTGTCAAATAAATTAAAAAAATCTGCTAAGTTTGTGGCATTTTCTGTACATTAGTAGAACATGATTACAAAATGAAGTGTAATAATAGAAAAGTGTTACAATGCCTTTCTGTTGATTCTTTATTGCTGTCTTAATAGCATTTTTTGGTGAGTTTTTATTGTACTCAGTGGATTAGATAAACATGACCATAGTAAGTGATCAAACATGTTTATTTTTGTCTCTTGTCATCCTTTAAAATTTATTTAGTGAGAAAATGTTTTCATTCTCATGAGATATACACCAGTTATACTCCAACATTTCTGGATAATAACATTTTGATCATCTTAAGTAGTTCAGTGGTTCGTATGCCCAGCATCATTCAATAATAAAAAATATAAACAAATCAACATTAAGATTTTCTTCTTTCCCAACTGAGTCCTGCTTTGGGGTGGCTACCTACATTAGCACACCTTCCTTTACTGGTTGACAATTTTGCTCACTTTTTCTCACTCTCTGTCTACCCTACCTCATGTACTGAGATTTCTGACCTCCACTTCCCCCAGATCCCAGAGAAGAGGGAGTTGTTTCATAAGATAGGGTGACCTTTTATATGGGTTGAAGACTGTCTGCTTCCTAACTAGATAGAATAATGGAGGGAGTACTCAAGATGTCTTTAGAAATTTTCACGCCCCTGATCTCTCATCTGCAATTCCTTTAACCTGTGCAGACTCTTCTGTATTATGGGTAGTCACTTGTGAATCCTTCCTCATTGCACAACCTGGCTTTGCCTCTAGTCTCTTGATGTTGGGATCCCTCTACTTCTCTGGATGATACAATAAGACAAGACCAAACACAGCACCATGCTGGTGCTCATTTCCCACTTCCTGTCTCTCATATACACATTTCACTATGGTCCATGAGAAACACACACACACACACACAATCGTTGCTATAGCACATTGGGCAAGCAGGCTAGTCTCAACAGAGTCACTTCAGGGTTTGGCCACTAGAACTATGGCCACAATTTTAGGAGAAAACCAAATCCCAGTCAGCATGTACTCTAACTGTTGTGGTCCCAAAGAAAGCTATCTCAGAAGTCCTGTCTCACTCAATTTGAGGTTGGTGTCAGGCATTCCTTCTTCTGTCACACTGGGGGCTATGAGGAGTAACTTTCTCCAAGGAAATCCTTTCTATAAAATTCTCTTTCGATTCTTGTATATCTTTAGGGTATGGAATCATCCAACTGCAAATTTCCTCTGAATATTCCTCTGATAGTCCATGAGTACTGCATGTTGGGGCTTTGTGGACCTTTCAGTTTGAATTTTCTCTATGCCTGCCTATTTAGTTCTACTCCATTAACTAGAAAGTTCTCATGACACATTGATTTGAATATCACAACAACTTTCTTTTTTTAAAAAATTTTATTTTACTTATTGGAAAGGCAGAGATACATAGAAACACGAAGATTGTGGGGGGAGGCCTTCTGTCTACTGGTTCACCCCCCAAATAGCTTCAATCACTGTGGCTGGGCCAGGCCAAAACCAGGAGCCAAGAGCTTCTTCCTGGTCTCCCACATGGGTGCAATGACCCAAGGATTTGGGCCTTATCGCAATGCTCTTCTCAGATGCATTAACAGGAAGCTGGATCAGAAGTGGAGCTGCCAGGACTTGAACCAGTGCCTGTATTGGATGCTGGCCACAATGCCAACCCCACAAAGACTTTTCATGTTGGGAAGCCAACAGATGATTCTAAGACTTTACAATTCTCAAAATAGCAAATTTGAATCCAAGGGCTTGTGTCTTCTGGGCACTATGGTCAGGGATGAAACTTGGGTGAAGCAGAAATGACATAAGTATGGAAGAGAAATGTTGTTTCATATAGCATCTATTTACCTGCTGCCCTGAATCTCATCCAAAAATAGCACTAGCCACACAAGTCAGCAACTTTCAAAAGAAGATGGAATAAAATCAGGTATGCTTCAAGGCATCTCTCTGGAAGATAACAACCAAATCCTCCTTCAACTTCCTTCTCACATTGCCTTGTAAACTAGAAAATACCCTATTACACAGCAAATCATGTTGTTATACTTTCTGCTAAATGGCTGCAAAACTATCTGAAATGGAAGCTTTGATTTTACTTCTAACTTTCAAAGTTAAATGGCTGAACTAAGAAGTGAAAAGAAGCATAAAATGCTTTTTGTCCAGAAAAGTTATTCCAATGACTTTTTAACAAGAAAGTAAACATGGCCCATCAATAATAAGGCTATTTCATGAAGTTTTCTTGTTCCAATCCATATGATTTGAAATGGTACATGAATGTTATTTTATGAAAAGGAAACCATAGTTTGCAGTCATGAAAAATGGCACAATTGACAAAATTTCCAACAAAATATATGCTTCTGCATTTATAGAGCAATTTCTTTGAATCTACAATATGAGAATAAATCTTTCCATTTAATTGAAGATAAAGGAGGTGGTGATGAAGGTGCTGAGACCACCTTGTTTTATTCCAAGATTCCTAAACCAAAAAAATCTCATCTAATATGATAATTTTTCACTGATATTTAGCTCAAAATGTCCAATTGCTTCAAAAAGTTTTCCTTGATTTTAGGCTTCTTTGCCTGATTCAGTTGATAAAAACTGAGTTAGCATGATGTGGTTGGAGGAACTCCTAAAGTGAGAAAGTGTATAGTTGCCTGAGGGAGAAAAAAAGAAAACAAGAATTAACTGCTGCTACACTGGAGTCATGCACAAAGCCAAAATGAAAACAAGCCTGCAGAAGATGCTATGACAATCCTAAGAAGCTGCTAGGAACATGGTTGTCATGATGCACAGTATGTCACTGCCACCATAGAAGCTTGCATTTGTCAGGCATTTCTGATTTGAGAAGATAAGTACCAGGTTTTCAGATATTGCTGAAAAATGAGATAAAGTAGGTACGAGATCACAGCATGTTATTGCTGAAAACAATTTCGGTGGTCTCTTAGTTTATTGCTTTACTGATAAAAAACAAACATCTAGAGAGGTAAAGAGACTTGTAAAAAGCACTCAAGCTGTTTGGTGACAGGGATAACAAGACTCAAGGGTCCTGCATGAGCATATTCTCTAGATACTATCTGATATTTAAATAATTTAGATGGGAATCTAAAATGAATTGCCCGTTGCCCTACCTTAATGACAACATTAACATCATTTAAGTGAAATGGGATTTGGACTGCTAAGTGTGACTTCAACTTAGCTTGTAACACAATGTCTTATCCTTTCTTATGTGCTCTACTGTTGTCCTCCAAGAATACAAAGACTGTTTTAAATGCTTAAATATTTGTCTTCCAGTAGCTGACTACTATAGACTTTACTCACCACTAATATGTGATATAAGAGTAACAGATTCCATAGGTGAAAAGCACTGTGCTGCTGGCATGGTCCCTCGCTCCACAGGGATACCACAGAGAGAAGACATCAGGTAGCAGCACACAAGCAAATGACTCAATGCCCATGTTCAGTGGGTAGCACAAACTGGTGATTCTCCAATAAGAACACAATTGGTGCTTTTCTAACTCCATCCCACAACTTCAATGATCAAAGCTAGAGATTTGTGTAATGTCTAACTGAGAAATGTGGATAATGTAGGATGCAATTATTTAATGGCACTTGCTAGTCTCCATGAGCACAAATCCCCAATATTGTTCTGTCATCCCTGAGCATAATCCAAAACTACGGATACAAAATCAGCAGATACACTTCTCACATGCATTTTAAAAGTCACCATTGGATTGGATGAAATGTACTTATGTTCTATCTTTCCACCTTGTACAACCTTCGGTTTTCTTGTAACTCACCTTTGTTTTGCAGTGGATTAAAAGTCTTCATAAATTTTGGTTTGGCCGACACATCTGATGAGTTTTGCTGTACAAAAGAACAACAAACCATTTAGACACCAACAGTATTCTTTCCATCACACTCTATTTTTTCTGGCTTCTTGGTGTTATTAATGATCCAATATTCCATCTGTATATTCTCTTTCTGAGAATAGAATAGTCACTTTCTTACTTTCCAAGACTAGAGAGTAGTTGCTTCTTCTGCTTTCTTCTATTTAAATGTATAAGAATTTATTTCCTAGAGAATTTTTTATTATACTTTTGTATGAGTTCCACCAGCAAACTGGAAAATAGTTTTAAAGGAGATATTATCACTTTTCATTCTCTCTTCATCCTTACCTTTTTTAGGATTCATACATTTATCACCACAAGAGAAACCCATGGGGAAAAAATAAAGAACACTCCCAGCAGAACATGGTCTCCAGTAAAACCATGCCTTTCAGATATCTTTGGGAATAATCCTTTAGTTAATTGGTATAGATACCATTTAGAATTCAATAATTTAAAAACTGAATTATCAAACCAACAATTATTAAAGATTATTAAAAAATTATTAAAATCAACAATTATTTTAAAAATTATCAAATACAGTGTCTTTGTGTGTCAAATACTGTTTTAGGCATTGGAAATATTAGAAGGAATGACTCTCAGCCCCTGCTACAGCCCATGAGGGGGTCAACATGGGAGATGAGAGAAACAGTTTTTTATTATACACAGTAGCTATAGTAGTATTTCATATTTTCACCAAAATAGCAAAGGGACTAATGGGGAGAAAGGTTATAAAGAGGATGAATGAAAAAGTTCTAAAGCTTTCAAAGAGAAAGAATTGATTTTCCAGAATTCAGTGTTCAGCAAATACATATAGAAATTTCAAAAAGTCTGTGGAAAATGGAATTAAAAGATAAATTTACTTTGATGCAAAATTTTTGAAACCCACACATAATATGCATTTTCCATGAAACTTTTGAGGACCCTTCATAGACACAGATTTTAATATTTTGGTGACAAAATCAATTTATCTTTTGATTCCATTCTTTCACAAACTTTTTGAGGTAGCCTCATAAAATGTTAGAGCCCTAGAGGAAATCCTCAAATCAGGAACATTGCATTTAAAACTATATCCTGTCGCAAATCCAGAATCTTATATTGCAACACTTTCAGGAACTCTATGTAGTCTGGGAAGAATCAGTCTTTTCAGACGTATAAAGTTACATCTAACAGCCTAAGTTGTTGGTCAATAACAGGATCTGAGTCACAGGATTTCTTGTAGCTCAAGAAATTGAATCTTCATGGAAGGATGTACTGTGGGGGCCACCAGAGCCTGTCTCTTGAAGAAGAGCTGCAGAGAACGTAGCTAAGGACAAAGCTGGGTCAAGGAAAGGGCCCTGAGCTCCAAACGCAGAATGATTTTCTGTGAAGCCACTGACTGGGTCTACATACCAGACTGCTTTTCCATCCTCTTTGGCCGGTTATGTTGTCATAGCTTTTTTCGAGATCCCTACTTTACCAACTCTTGCCATCTCTCAGTGAATAGCCTTATCTCCCGCTTTAAGGAAAGGTATCAAGGACTGACTAAGCTCAATGTCATTACTCCACTGAGTGTATGTTGCTCTATCTGTAGCAATCTGACACCTCCTGTGTCAAAGCAAGTGCCCTCATTTTCAATCCAACCACTCCATCTGTCCTCCCAAGAATGCTCTTGTATCCATCATCCTCCTTCTCTCATTTGTTTTCAAACTGTCTTTGCTGACTCAGCACTCCCAGCATACAGACTTCCTCCCATGCAAGCAACTTGAACTATCCCATCACTCCTGATCTCCTGTCTACCTGGTTACCACCCTTGCTCTCTTCATTCACAACAAGTCTTCAAAGAACGTCTCTACCCGGTGTTATCACTGCTTCATCTTCTCATGACTCGCCATCTGGGTTCCTGATTTTTTATTCAAACTCCTAAAAATGACAAATGCTCATCTTTTCCTGCAATATCCATTTTAATGTTAAAGCAAGTGTGCTACCTAACCATACAACAAAATCTCATTTTTCTCACCTGACTTGAAACCACAACTGTGAAGGAATTACAAATTCAAAGCAGTAAATCTTTCATCAACCACTGATGCCTTCTGAAAAGTCACCTCTGGGTTACAAACACAGAGAAACACTGTCAGGTGTTTTTATTTTGTTTTATTGTGCTTTGGGGTGTGTTTTGATTGTCAAATAAGGAAAATTCCGACTTACTTCTTTGTAGGGTGGCAAGTGTCCTGTCTCATTTTATTCACTAAATGTTTTTCTTTGATGTAGTCACATGTGCTGAAATTCCCTTCTTAAGAGTAGATAATGACATTAGTTTCACATTTTCTGGTTCAAGGGATTTTAGGTCTTCAAAGACATAAAACCCAAGTCACAGCATGTTAGAACTTCTGCTTTGAGTAACTAGTCCAAGACTTAATTTTTGCAGTTGAGAAAATTTCAGCTCAAACAGACCAAGTGAGTTTCCGACAATCACACACCAATTGGTTATGGAGGCAGAAATACAGGGCAGGTCTGCTGGTTCACAGGCTGCTGCTCCCTAATTGGCAGCAGGGCCTTCTGCTACAACTTGCAAACCAAGGAAGATTTCTTAATGCCAGAAGATGAGTTCCTCATTGATTTTTATTTCAAAGGGTTACATTGTTGCTTGTCAAAATCCCTAAATACCCATGTTGATTTAGATTCAGTTAAATCAGTTGACTTTTTACCAAAGAAACCTCTGCCTTTAGAGGCCTTTCTGAAAGGCCTTGCTGAAAGACAAAAGCCTATTTTAATATCAGAAATACAAAATATGTATAATAATACACTCCCATTTATTTCTAACTATGAATTGCAAAAAATAACTTTCAGGACAAAAAATGAAACATGAATTCTCTGTTTCTATGCAAGCTCAAATTGTAAGGGACAGAGACAGTGATATCAGCCAAAGAAAGAAAGTACTCAGAAAGAGTATATCCTATATGAAGCTAATCAAATTTACATATTAAAAGTTAATAAAGATCTCTTGCTTTTCCTTTCTAGAGCAGAAACTATGATCTACAAAAGGCCAAGAAAGTCAGGTGGAGAAAAGACCCTTACTGATTCTAGTATTGGGAGGCAAGTCAGACGACAACAAATGATGTTGTTCAAAGATGTTTGCCCACAACAAGCACCTCCATTATCGAGCATCCTTAAAAATGTGTCCATGCCTTCACCTTTAGTCATTCAATAACTCTTTGTTGAGTATGACCATGGGCTGCTCATCATACCAGGAATATAATTGTGGCAAGAAATTCAAGGGGTTTACACAGAAATGGGAATGCTGCAAGACCTTTTAAAGAGAAAAATGCAAAACTGGAACTTCAGACATTGGATGCAAAGAATTATAAAGTAATTACCTTTGATGTCTGCTTCCAAGTGAGTAATGGGGAAAACTTATTGAACAGAAGTTGTCGAAGCTGTAAAGGAAAGAAAGAAATATAGAGGAGGCACACTTATACAATCATATAAATATGTAAAGAAAAACTCACAGATTGAAATTGTTATACAATAATATTATCTCCTAGAAGCACTTAGTAGACCATGGGTGTGAGTACCTGATGGAAAGATTTGTTTTTTAGCCTCCTTACCTATTAACATAGATAGAATAAAAGAACAATAGTACCATAAGCCATAATAACTCATATTCTAGACATTAGTATTTGGCAATAATTGGTAAATTGACATTTATTTGTGAAGGAAAGAGTTTGCCAACCATGTGAATGGTAAAAGCAAACAAATTAGGTAGTACAATCAAGTACAGTAAATTGTTTCCTTATAAATAAGAGTTTATGTGCATGTTTTACAATTGTGTTAACTATAAAATAGTCTTACCTTGTTATTAAGACAGAGAATTCACATCTATTAGCATATTGCCTTCACCACTCTCAACAGAATTAAATAAAGCTTGGACAAAATAATGAATCATGTTTATTTACATTTTTCTGTTATCTTTTACATGAACTGTTCTTCATTAGGGACTTAATTTATTGTGAGAGGCTAGTTAACATTTACTATATAAAATTCTAGAAATACAGAATTAACTATATATTTCAATATATTGGGAGTAAATTGAAAACTAAAGGCACAAGAGAGAATCCACCCTTGGTAGAATAATTTTGCTATTGAATTATTACCAGGCCAGAATTTATGGAATCAACCCAGATGTCCATCAGCCGCTGACTGAATGAGGAAATTGTGGTGTATATATATGCATATATATATATATATATATACACACACACACAATGGAGCACTACTCAACAGTAAAAAAAAAAAAAATGAAATCCTGTCTTTTGTAACAAAATGGATGCAACAGGAGACCAGCATGCTCAGTGAAATAAGCCAGTCCCCCAAAGACAAATATCATATGTATTCCTTGATTTGTGATAACTGACCTACAGAGTCCAAAAGAAATGTATATGAGTCAAATTGACATTTTGAGATTTGATTATTGTTTGTAGCTTTTGTCTAGACTCTTGAAAACAGTGGTCTTTCTACTTACTACTTGTTAAATAGTTTATTTAGTGGAGGGTTAAGCTGGAGATTATACAGTAAATTGGAAGTATGTCATTGCAAAAATTAAAGAAAAATAAAAAAGGAAGGAAGAGGGAGGGAAGAAAGGCATGGTGGAAAATATCAGTATGCTCCTAAAACTATGAAATGTATGAAATTTGTTTCTCTTATATAAATAAAAAATTTTTAAGAAAAATTAAAGGTAAAAAGACTTTCTCTTTCTCATATTATTCATATCCATCTTGCAAGCACTTCTATTTAAAATGCATTAGCAGCAATGACAACTTAGCTCTTTCGTGTCTTCAGGCTGCTTTCTCTGAAATTATAGTATTTTATTGTAAAGGTACTCGTAGTCCATCCATTAATAAAGGCCTCATAACTGGAGGGGATAAGTAAAAACTTCTTGGGTTAAGGGGTGAAGATAGAAAGTAATATACTTACCTTATTATCCAAGAATATTCCACAACATAGGATGAAAAACCCCTTAAACAAAACCAAAGAAATCACACATGTGCTATCTTTTTCTCTTCCAGTAAAGAAAGCATTTATATGTAATACTATTCTGTTGTTACCCAACATTGAAATTGCTCTTTCTCTACTTGAAGGCAATAATACTGTGTAGTCTCCACAATGCCTAGAGCTAAACAAATTACTCAAAAAAAATGAGTGTTTAAATAGTTGTGTGCATGAAGTTTTAAATGCATGCAGAGATTCATTCTCTCTTCTTGAGTCATGCCAAACCCCAAAAAATACCTTCCATTTTGCTGCTGTATCTTGACCTTTCTTTAGACCAAGCATTTAATAAATATCCACCATGCATGATGTAAGCAGGCACTGAGGTCCAACCAATGAACAACTGAAGGGATTTGACCTAAGTGGGTATGATTTCTTGTTACTTCAAGAACAGCTCTCAGGGAAGTCTTGGCAAAGGCTCTCTTGGACCCTGAAATCCATCTCCAAGTCAGAATACCTTCAGCTGGTGCCTGTTCAGACAACAAGAACCTACCCTTACTTTCTCATCAGAGCTCTCAAACTCGTCATCATTAGATGCATGCCTTCCATGACTACCACCTGCACTACTACAAGTGCTGAATAGCTGGTGTGCTAAATAACTGGAGAATCAGCTGTTGTTAGAAGACAGATATTGAGCATTTACAATGTGCCTGGCACTATCCCAAGTGCTAAATCATCATTTAGCCCTCATGTTTACTCTATGATATAAGCAACATATTATTGTCTATTTCACAGATGAGAGAATTGGGTGACAGAAAAATTAAGTAACTTATTAGAGGTCACATTGTTGGTTAAGTGATGCATGAGTCCAGGCCTATTTAACTCCAAAGCTCAAACATTCACTGAGTCATGGTCCAAGGAGTCCAGCAAAAATTTCACTGGACCAGAATTGAAGGCTCTCTTCCAGAGTCATCAAAACCTAGGTGTTACTTTGTCTACCCACTGTCTGAACACTCAGACGACACCGTGTGAAACCTGTCCTCTGTAGTAAGGATCAAAAAACTTCTCCTATAATGAGTCAAGTTGGAAGCATTTTAGGCTCCACAAGCTCTACAGTCTATCATGCAACTACCTGACTCTGGTGTGGTTGCAAAAGCATAGATCATATGTAAATTAGTGGGCATGGCTGTGCTCCAATAAAACTTATTTACAAAAACAGGCTACTGGTCACATTTGCTGGCTCCTGCTTTATTACACTCTGGGGATTTATTTTACACTACTCAGAGCCAACAAATACGTTTGATTTATTTTCCTTTCTTTGTGTGCTTTATTAGATATCTGGGAAAGAGAAAGAGGACTGAATCAGCAGCAAGATAGATTAACATCAGCTGTGTGAACGTTAAGCTACTTTAAGGCTTGCAATGGATTACTAAAAAAGTCCAATATTTTACTTCAATATTATGGTAACTGATGGGGAAAATGGAGTTTTTTCTATTCACTGTTTCCATTCGGTTTTGATTCAATTTTGTTAGAGGCAGGGAGATGGGATAATTTCCAGAACAGTATTAACCAGAGTTCTTTACACTTATTCCAATTAGTTCAAAATATAACAGGTTACTCTAATTTTTCTTACCTGAAGTGCATTGAGTAATGTGAAAATAATGTGCCAAGCCCAGTTGTGGTTGTCCACCATTGTTCCTATACCAAAGCCCCAGGTGAGCCCTAGTAGAGGGGTCAGAATGAGGAGGCTCTTCCCCATGCGGATGACAGTGGCCTTGTCATCATGACTCAGCCTTTCTCCAACAGCTGGCCTCCAGAGCTTCATGAGAACTAAGATCACCACGACAAAATTCACAGTCACAATAGTCAGTGCAGGGACAACAAAAGCCAAAAGTGGTTTGCTCTTACTGGACCAGTTAAGCCAACACACCACTTCACTTTTGTAGCTATCTCCAGGTTGTGTGACTGCAATGGTGATGACAGATATAACAAGAGGGCACCCGTAGCCCATGCAGAAGCCGATAGCCTTCATCAAAGGCATGGCCATATGATGGAACACGAGGATGATCCGATAAGCCAACAGGACACCAAGTGTGAGCATCCAGAAGAACAAAGAGAGGTAGAAAAAATGTGTAAAGAACACTGCAGCAATACAGAGTCCAGAAAAGTTTACCGTAGTGTCCACCGTGGCAGCAACAATAAACCAAATATCAGCAATCAGGAGGGACAGGGCTAGGTTCACTATGCAAATATGGTGTGTGTATGAAATTTGGCTTTTCTTTATTTGCTTCCATAGCAGAGCCTCAATGGCCAGGCATAAGGTGAGACTTATGATGGAAATACTCAGTCCCACATAGGTGATCCACTTCACAACAGGGATGATCACAGGGGGGACAAAGGGTGACATCAGCACGGAGAAGGAGGTCAGGTGAGTACATTTACACACCACTGTGTCTGGAGTTTCATTCACGAGGTGGCAGCCTGCATTGTTCCACTGCAAATTACTAAAATCCCAAAACACACAATGGGGCTGGCTCAGGTTTGATTCTTTCTTGGAAAAGGTCAGGAAAACTTCATTGATGGAATAGTTTTGGATAACTGTAGATATCACAGGTCCATTGACCTGAAAATTTCCATGTGTAGTAATGGATAGAATGTCCCCCATGGTCACTGAGGCCATGCTGATTATAGTTTGGGGAAGTGGTCTCTGGAATTGGTCTGACCCAATTAATATGTGGCCTCTGATAGGAATGGAGGTGTTCGTTGGCAACATTTCCATCTGATAGTTGTAACCCTCTTGGATTTGACTTTCAGTCACAGGAATCCCTTTCCAGTTAATGAATTTTCCAGAAAAATTCAGAGGCAGAGCTGTCAGAGGAACCAGAATGCTGATGTTTTCCAGTGTCTCTAGTAACTGTGAGCCGACATGCTTTTCTTCCTTCAGTAAGACTGTCCAGTTAGTTATTGATGATGAATTAAGGATACTGTCAGCTATGTTGATAACATTCTGAAATAGAAGGATGAAATTCAGTTAGCATTTTGAATAAACAGGTAAGAGGACTAAGAATGGATTGTCGTTAGAATGAACTATAGAAAAAATGCCTAGGAAATCGGCTCAGTCGAGAACCACATCAAAACTCATCAATTCAATTCAGCTCTGTTTCTCTGTTCCTGTGGTTACTGTGGGTTCAGAACTTGGGTCAACAGAATCATGGCATTTCCAGGGTGATCACCCGGGCATTTGTAAACACACTGAAGTTTCAGCATGGGATGAGAAAGAATCCTGCAATTTTGGCTGCATGAGTGTGAGGGGGTAAAATGCACTGCGACTAAGGTCTGACACTCAAAGATGGAGACACCACGTTAAAATGCTTTCCTATTTTCTGTTTGTTTTGCTAACATCAGAAGTACTAAATTCATGTCATAGATGTGCATATTTGAATTCATTCTTGTTATTTTGTTTACTGCAGATAGCTTCAGAGATTTCTTTTTCCAAGAAACTCCTTGAAAACTGTCATTTTCTGCTGTAGGACCCCGTGTCTTACTTCTGGCCTGGTTCCCAGGCCTCAGCTGCAGACATCTGTCACGCTGGCAGAGTCTTACCCTAATGCGACCTCTGTGGCTTCTAGCCCAGAATCTCAGTGTACTTCTTTACCCCTAAAAAATCTCTGCTTTTTTTTGCTTTGTGTTTGTCTGCTCTGTGTTCATCTTTCATTTTATTTTTAGCCTTTGCATTTAATTTTATTTGGTCTCTTGTAAATAACATGTAGTCAAGTTTTCTAAAAAAAAAAAAAAAATTTTGAGCATCTTTTCTTTAACTCCCTGAGTTTAACTCATTCATATTTACATCATGTATAATGCATAAATTTGTGATTTTATAATACACAATACAAGAATACTTCCAATAGTTTGTGGGAAAATGGAATTAAAATGTAAGTTTATTTTGGTATATATTTTTAAATCCATGCATAAGTTTTTCATCATATACATTTCCCAAAAATTTTTAGAAGACCCATTGTACTACATTGATATAAACTTTAACATATAAAACACATACATCTAAAATGGAAGAATACTTGTTAAATAAGTAGTTATTGACCATCTCCTATGTTTCTCTTCTTACCTAAAATGTTAACAGTGGCTGTTCTAGGGTGATCAGATGACAGATCATTTATTATTATTCAGTTTTTTGACATTCTTATATGACCATGTATCTTATATTTAATGTTTAAAATTAATTATTAATGCTCAAACTAAACTATGAATTCTCCAGTCTAGAGAAGGGAGTTCTTAAAATACATACTGCTAAAGTCATAACTGTGGTCACAGGAAAGAAAAATTACAGACCATAAACATATATTGAAAAACTGGCACCATGTCACTTAGTCAGAACTTATCCCTTCCTCTGAACCAGGTGCTTCCCGGGAAGATTCCACAGGAAAGCTCTCTCCTAAGTTGAACTCCTACTATTGACTGCTTGGGTTCCTTGTATATTGCAGAGAAAGCAATAAAGCTCACAAGAGGATTGTGATCCAACTTTCCTGTCTTATCCAGTGGCTATTCTTCATTCAGGTTTTTGTCATTTCTCCTACAGTACAGAGCATTGAACATGAGCCCTTCAAGCCCAGGCAGACCATACCTTCATTGTCGAATTGGACACCCTGAAATGGTTTGCCAAAGACAGGGATGAAACGTTGCTCAGAATTGACACCACTGAGGCCAGATTCCCAGCTGTGGTCAAAGGATTTTGCTCAAGGATGATTGAAAGATTTTGCACCAAGGATGACATGTCTGCCTCAGTAGCATTGTCTGCAATTACACTGAAATTCTAAAAATAAAAGTGGTTAAGTTCTTAAAAACTATGAAGTGCTTGTTCCATCACATTTAAATCAGATGTCTTGGCCTCACAGAACTAACATTTGCACTGTGTACTTTGATGTAGGATAATTATATAGCACAGATAACAACAGCTGTTATTAGATGTTTTCTCTGTTCTAGCCATTGTGCAAAACACTTTACCAAGGATTCACTGATTGAATTCTTATTTTTTAAGATTTATTTGTTTGAAAGTCTTAGATAAGAAATAGAGAGAGGAGGATGGGGGGGGGGGTCTTTCATCCACTGGTTCAATCCCTAAATGGCCACAATGGCCCAATGGTGGACCAGGCAAAAGCCAGGAGCCAGGAGCCTATTCCAGGTCTCCCACATGGGTGCAGGGGTCCAAGCACTTGGGTCATCCTCCACTGTTTTCCCAGGCACATTAGCAGGCAGAGAGATCAGAAGTGGAACAGCCAGGACTTGAACTGGCACCCCTATGGTCAGTGTCGTAGGCAGCAGCTTAACCCAGTATGCCCCAATACAGGCCCCTGACTGGATTCTTGCAACACCCTTTGAGAGAGGTCTCTTCAACATTCTTATTTAAAACCAAGGAAACTAAAACTTGAAAAGTTTCATTAAAAATCAATTTTATATTCATTATTACCTAAACTATATAAAAGCTGAGTTTCAGTTAGATTTGATGGCCTTCCAAAGAATGCTAAACTAGGGGGTAGTACAATAAAGTTTACTGGTACTAATCCTGTGTTATAAGCACTATGTTGAGAATTCTTTGAAGCATGGGAAGATGGAGAGATGTACACAGTGCTCTGAGCACTGGGCTGTGCAAGTCTCCACTTAGTCACTGGATTTGGAGTTTTACTTACTGGAAGCTCCCATCTGCTTCCACTATATTGCAATAACTTGGAAAGTAGTAAAGGAAAAATACCCATCCAATACAAGTTGGCCCAGGAGCTCAGATCCACCTGTGATCCCTCTTGTTCTTCTCAGCTGACAGTGCTGTTCCCTGGCCAGGGCACCTGGGATCTGCCTACACTCATGCCCTGGGACACTCTAGTCACAACTATTTTCCACATCCAGAACTGAGACAAAGCAATCAAGAGCAAGAACAGGCCCCACAGGCTGTCTGACCCAACCTGCTTTCCCTGAGGTCTGAAAAAGAAAAGATTCCACACCCTTCTCTTGAAAAATAGCGTTCTGAGGTTCTCTAGGGCAACAGCAGGGTCTCCAGCTGGGGCAATCATTCTGCTCAACATGAAGATCTACTTGCAGAACAGTGTCTGTGAACTTGGAGTCTTGAAGTTCTTCTTTTGTGACTTGAGTTCTAATTACTATTTACTTCCTTCTTTCTATTCACCTTGCTTAACACTTGAAACTTAGAGTATCATATGAAGGTCACAGAGTTGAACTGGAAATCAAATGAGAAAGAAACTAGGAAGCTTAACAGCATTGCAACCAGAGAGACTGTTGGTCCCTTGGTCTTTGTTTCTTGATCTACAAAAGGAGTTGGTAAACCTGATGGCCCTTAAGGTCCACTGTAGTTCTGTCATTTGGTGTGGTTTGCCTCTGCCTGATCCATCCCCTGCTCTGATTTTTCATATGTGTGTATCTTCACTTGTTTTAATCAACTGGCTCTGTTTCACATCTGCATTTTGAACTTTGATTTCCAGGCCTTCTGGACTTCTGAGGCCAGCTTGCCGCTCTATCATCTGTCACAGATCTCTGATTAACTCCTCTGAACTTTTCCCTAAAAAACATCAAGTCTGACATTTTCTGACCCTTTCAGCTGCCACCTAGACTCTGCCTCATATTTATGCTCCCTGGGTTTCCCAGGGTTTCAGGTCACCCTTGCCTTATGCATTGTGAACAATGATCATACAGATATATTTTACCCTCAAGTAGCCAAGCTTACTGGGAAATCCCCATGTGAGAACAACACCAGGATTCATCCACAAAGTAGAAATGCTTCACCTTCTGCAGTTCTTGTAGCTGAGACAGCACGCAGTTCTCCCTGATGACCTGCCACCCAGAGGACTGGCACCTGGCTGTGATGTTTCCATTGTAGCCACTGCTACAGGGAAGAGTGTACTCATCGTTGATAGAACCAAATCCAAAGCTAATGCTGTTACACTGGGCTGAAAAAGGATGCAAACAGAAAGGAAAACTGACCCAGAATGTTCTATTGTGCTTTCTAAACCATGTAGTCATGTTTAAATGTTCTGGAAGTCATATGGCAGAGGCAAACCCAGGCAGACTCTCTAAGCAGTTCATCTTCGATGCCCAGATTCATCTTTATCAGTGTCCATCCTTTTCCTTAAAGAGGCCCCTTCCCTAAACTGGCTCCTCCCTTCAGGTGTCTAATCTGTAGCAATATCACTTTAACAGTGTACCAACATGTAAATGAGTATTAGGTAAAAATCAAGCAAGATGTGATCACTGTTAGGAAACATTTTTACTCTTTAAGGGAACACTAGAAAGCCAGCAAATCTTTAAGAGACTATGGCACAAAACAGTAATGACACTGTTAGACGATCAGCAGTTGCTATGTAAAGGTACCCCTTACCTCGTAACCCCTTTAAAAGCTTCTCCCATTGCAACAGTAGGGAAATACCCTAGCAGCTGGCCCTTAACAATACAGACGTAGCATGAACGGAACTGGGGGATGAAGATATTGAGTGGAAGATCCACAAGGGCTGCTATCTATGTTTTCTTAATTGCTGTCTTAATTGCCTAGACACTTCAGTCTCTTAGTAAATGTTAAATAAACGCTGAGAGAAAGTGGCACATATTTTAGTAGTAGAGGTTTAAGATTAAACGTACAGAAGTAAAAGAGATATACAATACAGTATCGCTAACTAGAGTCTCCACACCATGAAACAGAACACTGGACCTTATTTTTCCTTTCTAATTGCAACCCATTGGTCCACCTCCCCTCCCCCACCCTCCTACTGTCCCCAACTTCTGCTAACCACCATTCAACTGTCAACTTTCAGGAGATCAACTATTTTTTAGGTGCTACATGTGAGTGATATTATGTAGTATTAGTCCTTCTGTTCCTGGCTTATTTCACACAACATAATGCCCTTCATTTCATCATTTTAATGGTTGAATGATATTTCATATTTCAAAACAGATAGAAGAAAGGATTTTGAGTGTTATCACTGGGAAAAAAGATATTTAAAGTGATAGATACACTGATTAACCTGATTTGATCATAAAACTGTATATACATGTATTGAAACATTGCATTGTCTTCCATAAATACACACAATTACCATGTGTCCATCAAAAATAAATATTTAGAAAGACATGAAAAGAAAAAAGTAATGAATTTGTGTTAGTGTGTGTGAAACCATAGATAATTGCGTTCTTTCCTTGGATTGTGATTTAGAAATATTGTCAGCCCCAGGGCTCTTTCAGTGTGTTTACCAGTCTGCAGTGAAATCAGCCTTCCACAACGCTTAACCTGGGAGATGGAGATCAGAGCATTCATTAGTAAGGAATTGAAACAGTCAGCTGCAGTTGAGTTTTATCACAGTGAGGGAAAACAGCCACCTATTTCTACTGAAAGTCAGTTTTAGATCATTTGTTTATCAGAAACATTGCCCACCTACTTCCTGAAGACACAAATGAGCTACTAACTAAAGGAATTTGCTAACCAAAGCAGACAATGGGAATCCAGTATTACCTTTTCCGAACACTCTGAAAGAGCTATCTTCCAGTGGAAACAGCTTGTGAAGGGCTGCCTTAGCCTTATCTGCCACCTGCTCAATGGAGGACAGTAGCTCTGATGTACTGCTAGAGCCAATAACTTCATAGCCAACAGCGATGCTTCCTTCTCTGCAGTATTGATGTGGAAAGAAAAGTGGGATTCACTATTTACTCAACCAATCACTCAGGGGCCATTCTGTGTATACATAATACTGAGTCCAGAGGAATCAACTGAACAGATTTTGTCTCTGCTTTCATGGAACCTATATTCTAGTTGGGGAAGCAAAGGAAATAGGAAACAAGTAACTAGCAGATACTCAAACACACATTTAAAAATTGTATTAAGTAATATGAGGAACAGAGACAATGATAAGAGAAGCAGATGGAAGTGAGACCACACATCACACAAAGCTGGTCAGGGAAGGCTCCCCCGTGTAATGGTTCATTGAAGGTGAGGTCTAAAAGAGGACAAGGAGCTGGCCTAATTCAAAGCCAGGAGCCAGGAGTTTCTTCCAGGTCTCCTACATGGGTACTGCTTTCCCAGGCCATAGCAGAGAGCTGGATCAGAAGTGGAACAGTCAGGACTCGACCCGGTGCCCATATGGGATGCCAGCATCACAGGCAGAGGCTTAACCTGCTACGCCACAGTGCCAGCTCCTGGGGGAACTTTTCTAAGGACATTGTGTTACTTACCGAAATTGGATGACCTGAACTGACTCAAAACCTTGAATTCCTTTGTACACTTCTTTAAGCTTAGAAAGAAAACAAAACACAATGTGTTAATCTTTGTCCCTTCCCTTCAGAAAGACATTTGAGGAAAAGGTAGATGCAGACAATCAATAAACCAACAATAGCAAATGAGCAAGGCAAAGAGATACAATGGGAAGTAGTTGAATATCATACAAATATAGTGAAAATAGTAGCTGAGAGTGTATGTGTACACACACACAGGCAGGCACACACGAACACAAAAAATGTATTTTTAAGATGGCAAATCAGTGGATAATAGCTACTTAGAATAGGGCATATGTTCGATGCCAGATAATATAAAAATTGACTCAAAGTCTGATTTCTTATTAAAAAACAAGCCATTGATCTCCATAAGTACCTAAAACAAATCTACCTGCAATGTATTTGCTCATGCCCTATGGTTAGAACCACTGCTGAGCCACTGTCCCAGGCTAATCTAGCTTTTATGTGACTTCATAAGGAATTACAAAGCTTTGCCTGGTAACTCTCATCAGCCTCTAACGAGAGGGTCTTCTTCATGGAAGAATCTCAAGTGCTGACAGTCAAGTTCAGGTCATGAAAATTTTCTTTTGGCCAATCAAAAACAGAAAATAACCAAAAACCCTTAGCATAGCATTACTTAAATAACTGAGCAACACTGAAAACAAGAGAAGTGTAAAGAAGTCAGCTGCGGCCGGTGCCGCGGCTCAATAGGCTAATCCTCCGCCTTGCGGCGCCAGCACACCAGGTTCTAGTCCCAGTCAGGGCGCTGGATTCTGTCCCAGTTGCCCCTCTTCCAGGCCAACCCTCTGCTATGGCCTGGGAGTACAATGGAGGATGGCCCAAGTGCTTGGGCCCTGCATGCGCATGGGAGACCAGGAGAAGCACCTGGCTCCTGGCTTCGGATCAGCACGATGCGCCAGCCGCAGTGCGCAGGCCGCAGCGGCCATTGGAGGGTGAACCAACGGCAAAGGAAGACCTTTCTCTCTGTCTCTCTCACTATCCACTCTGCCTGTCAAAAAAAAAAAAAAAAAGTCAGCTGCTAAACTTTCCCTAGAAAGAAAATGCTCAAGTAGTGTAATACCACATTGAAAATAAATGAATAATATGCATCAAATATACATGCTGAATTGAAAACATCTGAACTTGTATTTAGCAATCAATTCCTTATAATAAGTTGAAAGTGCTTACTTGAAGTTCAATTTCAGCTGTGTATTTGTAGTACATGGGAGAAGATGAATTCCAAAGGTCTTTTGTAAATCGTTCGTTAATTTTGAAAGTGCCCCAAACTTCTTTGGAGATAAAAAAAAAAAAGTACATGGATACAGTAAATTACTAACTTGATTTTATCAGGAGTATACAATTATAGAAGTACAATTTAGATTTCATCTATTCAACAGTAGTATTTCAGTTTCTTTTCATAACACATGTTTGCAAAAAATAATATAGGAGGCATAAAATCAGAGTTTTCAATGGTGATGTGGAACAGTAATGTGAAAGTGCTGGAAACGAGGACAAATGACAAGTAAGTAAATGGATGAGCATTCACATATGAGTAGGCAGTCACTGAACATTGACATGTATCCCCAACTAGGCATTCAGTTTAATTATTGTCCCCCCAAAAAATTGTAAAAGCAAACCGCTACTTGCTAACCCCAACATGTCCGTTGTTCACTTGTCTATTGCTCATCCATTATAATACTTGTCCTTCTCAGGAGGCCACAGTTCTCTGTATGGAAAAATCCTATCTAACCTTCATTTAGGACCTGATCAAATGTCACCACTCCTGGAAGTCTCCCCTGGTCGCCAGATGCATCCCCTCAGTACTTTGTTCATACTCCCTTATAGCTTCTGTGCCCAAACACCCATCTGTGTGCATGTCTCATCTACACACGATTCCATAACTCCGTGGGAAGCCCCTGTCTGATGCGTCTTTGTATATCTTGAAGATGGAGGAGACAAGACCATCTGTCAAAAAGTGGGCTTTCATCCATACTTGTTGAAGAAATTACATTGTTTTCTTTCTCACTGGACCACCTGGCCTCAACTAGCCTGCTTATGTATAAATGCTTCTTTGTGTCTTCCTAGAATTTGTCCCATATCTGAGTGTAAGGACAGTTCTTAATAAATATATGTTGGCACAACTTGCATTCCTGAAAGGGGATGAGTACCATGGATACATGGTTAACCTAGTCTGTTTCAGGCTCCTCCCTCATTCTTGCTCAGCAACACCAAAATCTGGAGTTTTCAGATAACTAAAGTTGTCTTTGGGAAAACTTCTTAAAGTTGTTCAAGTACTGGAGTTCACATGTTTGGCTCACCTCATTGAACAAAAACCTAAGTCAACAGTAGTTCGCTCAGCTTCCACATGCTCCTAAGCTGGACTTTTACTTGTGTTTTGCTTTGGTAATTCATTCAGTACACCTACTTATTCATAATTTTGAGCATTTCTTTCCTCCAGAATTGATCTTGGCAAAAGAAGTGAAAAAGGGCTAGGGAGAGAAATATTGCTTATTCAAGCAATTTCCCTACTTAGTATTTTCATGAATCTCCCTAAATCTCAATAGAATCATGTAACTACAGAGCTGACCTGGATGTACCTAGAGGTTGAAGTGATAGCCCAATCATCAACTTGTCTTTCTGTTTCTTCTGCCTTTATGAAGGGCCCACTGCATCTAGCTGCACCTGGTAGAAAATATCATCACTGTTCTTCAATTTCTCTGTGAACACTGGCTCTCCTCAGTGAGGCCAAGAGCTGGAGTCCCCACTCTGCTGCATGATGGGGTGGGACAGGCCAGCGCCGCAGCTCAACAGGCTAATCCTCCGCCTTGCGGTGCCGGCACACCAGGTTCTAGTCCCGGTCGGGGCGCCGGATTCTGTCCCGGTTGCCCTTCTTCCAGGCCAGCTCTCTGCTGTGGCCCGGGAGTGCAGTGGAGGATGGCCCAAGTGCTTGGGCCCTGCACCCGCATGGGAGACCAGGAGAAGCACCTTGCTCCCGGCTTCAGATCAGCGTGGTGCACCAGCTGCAGCGGCCATTGGAGGGTGAACCAACAATAAAGGAAGACCTTTCTCTCTGTCTCTCTCACTATCCACTCTACCTGTCCAAAAAAAAAAAAAAAACAACAACAACAACAAAAAAAAAGATGGTGTGGGACAGACCCTGTGCTTACTTGCTCTTTCGCAGAAATTGACACTCTGGCTGAGGTTGTTGAGATGACATTCACAGCTTGGGGGTGATCCAGCCATGTGAAGATCGCAATACCGGGGGTCAAGGCATGAGGGAGGAAACCATGCATAGCTATCTTCACAGCCACACTGCAAGATTTCATTCAGGCTGCTACAGTCTGCAGAAAAGATAGAACTTGGTCTCATGGATCCTCATTTATGAACTGACTACTGCAAAGTTCTCATCATTGACTCTGACTTAGAATCTGAACCAAGAGTTTCTCACCAAAATCCTGAAGGGTGAGTCCAGGATGGCAACATAAGGAAATGTCTAACTCAATAAATTCTGAGGTTGATATCAGAAACATAGCAGTAAAATGGCTGGGCTTAGCTCTCAAAGAATAATGTATGCCCTGTGGCTATCTGTTGCAATAAAAGAGAGAGGCAGAAACGAATACCTGGAATGTAGGCAAATATCTAGAGGGTATTTTGGTTACTACCCTCTCAGTAAACCTGCCACCACCCCAATATAGTCCTTACAAGCAAGATGGCAAAGGTAGAGAGTTAACTGGGGAAGTCAAGAAGACAAAGCTTCATCAGCCAATTTTGCATGCTCATTTTCTTCAATTGCACCTGAAATTCTCACCAAAAGTCACCTGTTTTAGTAACCAAAAAAAAAAAAAAATGGAGCAAACCTTGGTAAAAATACGCAAAATAATGTGTAATCAGTGGTGCTCAAACTTTATTATTCAATGGGATGACCTGGAAGATCTCACTCCAGAGATTCTTAGCAAATCTGAGATAAGGAAAAGAATTTGCATTCTCATTCAATTTCCTGAAGCCGATGATGCTGGCCTGGGCACAATACTTTGAGAATCCCTGCTGTAGAATAATCATTTAACCTCTCATAATATCACCTTTATGGTTATTAGTGCTGTCAACCAAATATTTATTGATTTCTTCCAAGCACACATTAAAATTGCATGTCCTGGCCTTCTGAGATTGAATAGGGCCATGGGACCAGTTCTGGACAATAAATCACAGGTAGAATTTTTTGTCATTTCTGAGTTAGACTATTCAATTACTTCAGTGAAGTTCTCCAGGGTTTTATTTCTTCATTGCTCACAATCGGAACATTTCAGATAGGGACTGATGCATCAGCCTGGGTTCCCAACTGACGACCACAGACACAGTTCCTCTGCCAGCTTCCCATGGAAGTGGAGCATGAAGAAGAAATGAAACCTTTAATGCTTCAAGCCAAAGAGATTTAAGGATGACCATTTCTACAGCATAATCCAACCTAAACTGATTGATCTGTTTATCCCCTCCAGCAAGAGCTTGCTGACTTACACGTGGTGGCCTTTGCTCTGATGATCTTCACTGGCCCGTAGAACCATAATGGTGGAGGATTCAAGAGCTCCAGAAATTTCTCCAAGAATTTTTTTTTCTCCTCGGCATCACTATAGGTAACCTGAAGCAGCAGTTCATATTCCTGGATGGGTCCTAAAGAGAGAAAGGGAGTCAGAAATGTCTCTGGCTGTTGGGTGGGGTGGGATATGGCTGAGGAAAAGACAGCAAAGCCCTCATTAGATTCACGCTAAAGGTCATGGACGAGCACACTTTGCTTGGTACTGAGTTCTGCTCATCAGGCATTTATCCAAAATGAACATCCAAAGTAAACATAATCAGGCAGCTGCTACATAAACCTAATATACATGTGACCTGTACTTCTGCCAGGCAAGAAATGCTGTGTTCTCTGAGTCTCTCCAGCATCACTTTCCTCACATTACATACTTCCTCAGTCTCCACGCAGACTCAAGAGCTAGAAGTCAAGACTGAAAGGACCAGAGGTGAGAAAATCCCACTCTTTCTCTGGGCTCCATGAAGTGTCTTCAATATAAAACCCCCAACCTCACACTTTCCAAAGAGCACTCCCTTCTTTTCTATTAATTAGGCGAGTTTGAGTGCTTATGTAAAATACAAAAGCAACACAGAGTTAAACCTTAACTTGAGGCTTAGTGCACCCTCATTTACAGCTAATCATTTCCGAGGAGTACTTGTTCTTTTTCCCAAGGAGAAGCCATTCATTGTTTTTTATTTGGGAGAGATGAACCTTATGAGTCCTCTCCCATCCAAATTTCCTTTAGATTCATTCATCTGAAACGTGGTATGATATTCTTAGGGCTTCCAGATCCTTTGGGGCTCATCTATGGACAATCCAATCTTTCAGTCCATCTCTTACTCTCAGCATCTTCTTTCCTGCCAGAAACTATGCCCTAGGTCTTGAGAGTCAAGTGGGAGCTAAGAGCATTACCATTTAAACTTCCCAAGAAGGTGAGAAATGAAGAATAGAAAAAAAGAGTTACTCCAGCGACATTGTCAAGAGTTAATAGCACTGGGTCTTGAGCAAGATTGACTGGGTTTGAATCCTGGCTCCTGCCCTGTCTCTGTGCATTAGTTTTACTATCTGTAAAACAAAATTCAGAGGGTCAGTGTGAGGTTTGAATTCATCTCATGCACTTTAAATACTATTTGGTACATATTAACAGCCAAATAAATACTTGATGTATTTTTATTGTCATTTGTACTGTCGGGGGAAATGTATTCTTGGCACTCCAACTTGAAATATCGATTTGAGGGGCCAGCACTGTGGAGTAGAAGGTTAAGCCTCAGCCTGCGGTGCTGGCCAGTTCAAGTCCCAGCTGTTCCACTTCCTATCCAGCTCCCTGCTGATGTACCTGGGAAAGCAGCAGAAGATGGCCCAAGTACTTGGGCCCCTGAACCCTGTGGGAGACCCAAAAGAAGCTCCTGGATCCTGGCTTAGGCCTGGCCTAGCCCTGGCATTATGGCCATTTGGAGAGTGAACCAGCAAATGGAATCAATCTCTCTCTCTCTCTCTCTCTCTCTCTATGACTTTCAAATAAATAAATAAATCTTTAAAACAAAAGAGAGAACTTTTGATTTGATTTTTTTCCAAGGAATCATAGCCTCGTATGGTGATGGATTCCATAGTACTATCAGCACATCATTGTACAGCAGATTCATTGCATGAAAGAAAGGCTTCTGTGGACTGACCAGGAACCTAATATCACCAGTGTGTGTCATTGTTTCTGTGAGGAAATACAGTCAGCACTTGAAACATCAGGTCTAAATTTCAAAACACAACTCATTCCAAGATTAAGGGTTGTGCCCATTAATTACATGATTAGAATCAGGGCAAAGAAGAAAAGGAAATACATGGAGCAGCCATTTGTCAGTTAAGGTGCAAAATGTTATGCCTAGATTGTATGATTTATTCTTCATAAATGTCTTGCTTTTAGAAACTACTATTATTCTAATTATGCAGATTTTGGGTGTTTTCTAATGTAACAAATATCTATCAGGCACTGCTGGCATTGGAACTCTCCTGGCCCAGAAATTCACTGCACCGCACTATCTAGTGATGTCTCACCTGAGTGCTTTTTCTTATCCACACTGAATTCTCTTTTTGTTTTCATGTTATCATTTCTCTGTTGAAAAGAAAAAGTTAGTTATGATGAGGCTTTGGAGAGTTGTACTTCAAAGGCCTTCATCTTGGTTTTCCCAGGGAAAATGAAATCCTGAATCTGAAGTCAAAGCCAGGTATGACAGGGTGGAAGCCAGGAGGGTCCTCATTGAGGCAACTTTTAAGCAAAGACCTGGGAGAATTAAGGATCCCTGGAGGAAGAGCTTTCAAGGCAGAGGGAACAGTATGTGCAAAGGCCCATGAATAAGAAAATATGTGGTCTGTGAAGGCAGAGGGAGGACACTGGAGTAGCTGAGAGGAGCAGGGAGAAGGAAGGAGTGAGAGCAGAGACTCTTGGGGGAGACGGGTCGTGTGGATCTCTATGGGCCCTTGGAAGGGTTTTACCTTTGACTTGAAACCACTGAAAGATTCTGAGACACATGTTCTAGCTGACTTTCTGGAGGCTCGATCATGAAGGCATGTAGAGAACAAACAGAAGCAATGACAGCATCTCAGGGGTTATTGAAATAAGGCAGAAGAGAGATGATCAAGGGCTAGGTCTAGGTGACAGCCACGGGCACAGTAAGAAGTGTTTGAATTCTGTATGTATTTTAAAGTAAAGAAAAGTGATGCCAATGGCTTAGACTTCAAATGTGAGAAGAGTTAAGCATGATACCAAGTTTTTCTACCAAGCAGCTAGACAAATGGTGAGACCACTTTCTAACATAGGAAATGATGGGTAAATCTGATGAGAAAAATCAGGAGTTTGACTTTGGACATATGAAGTTGAGGGGACTATTGAGTGTCCAACTGGAAATAACAATATGAAGTAAAAAGGCCAGTGTAAAAGTTCAGGGTTGAGATTTGAGATGGATACTGTGGAGTCATCAGCACAAAGAGAACTTTAAAACAAGTCCCTGGAGCAAAATATCAAGAAAGTGAGGGTAAACAGGAAACGGTGTCCAAGGATTGGTAATAATCCATGGGCTTTTCCTGCACCAAAGAGGCCATACTAGAGAATGTTTTGAGCTAGAAAAGATAACCAAGATGGTGTAACTGAGTATCTTCATTTTGTGGTTCAGTCACATAGGCTCAAAGAAATTAAATTACTCATCCAAGGCCACTGCTGTGGCTTAAATATTTGTTCCTCTAACTTGTGAATTTAGTTCCCTAAGTCTAAACCTAACCTAAGTTAATCGTACCAAGAGAATGGAAGCAATAAAATTAAGGTGTATGGAGGTGAGGCCTTTGGAAAGTGATTAGATCGGATAAGGGCATTAGGAAGGGGCCCCCCAACTGAATCCTGGAGGCTTTGTGAGAGACCACATGGACAAACACACACTTCCTGCATCTTGCTGTGGGATGCTCTGAGCCACCTCTAGATTCTGCCAGTGATAACCCCAGCAGCAGAGGCCAAACCAATGGGGTCCACTCTATCTTGCAATATGCACCCCCATTACTGTAAGCCAGAATATACTTCCTTTTTTTTTTTTTAAATAAATTTAGTTGCTCAGCCACTTTGTTCTATCAATCAAAAACTGATGAAAACAACTTCATGGTGAATACTGGTAATGTTGAGACAAGAATCCAGGAACTCTGACCCCCAGTCCATGATAGTCTGTAGTTTCAGTTGTCTAAAAAGTGATGGTTCCCAAATCATCAGAAGGAGACAGGGGAGATGGTTGAAAAGAAAAACGGACATAGGCCAACTCACCGCTGGGAAGCCCTCGTGGCCCTCAGTGACAGTGAAGCAAAACACGAGCCACATTGCTCCAAGTCTCATTGTCGGCAGGCCCTCTGCTCTCCACTGGCCAGTGCATGGACAGCCAGGTGCTCGGTCTGTGACTAGACAAGCAATGTACCATGTAAGGCTGAGGCCCACATGGGAGTGATTCCAGCCAAAATGTGAAAGTGCATGCTGTGGTAGGGCCCCACTGAGCTGATTAGCATCCCTGAGTGCTTGATTACTTTTCCACTTCACAGAGGCTGTGGCACCATTACGTCTGTTCCCACTGCGGAAGTAGTAAATTTCCATCCTGACAAACTTACAAGAAAATTGTGCTGGAACAGAGCTCTTTGAAAACCATGGCCCGCTTAATGTCACAACCAGGGGCATTAAATACCAGCTTTTATATTCCACTGAAGTTTCCTTTTCATCTCCAGAAAGGTAAGTACTAAAATAACCAAGTACCCTTAGAACCATTATCACAAGGATAGAATTCAAGTGTTTAAACATAAAAATGCTAAGGATAGTAAGGAAACTATCCAAGAGATTCCTTCTTCATAGTTGACCCAATTTGCAATAAACTGTCCTCAAGTCTATTGGTTATCTTAAATACTTTGGACGAAACTCAACACATTGTCATGGTCATAAAATTGATCATTTATAACAAGGTTATTTGGTATCAAAGTAAAATCATAATTGATTAGAACTTTTCTGTCCAGAGGTTGGCATTTGTTTCTGTGGTTAAAATGCCACTTGGGATGCCTAAATCCTGTATCAGAATGCCTGAGTTCAAGTCCCGGCTCTACCTGCAATTCCAGCTTCCTGTTAACATATATCTTTAAAGACAGCAGGTGATGGCTCAAGTACTTGAGTTCTGCTACGCATGTATGAGACCTGCACTTAGTTCTGAGCTCCAGGCTTTAGCTTGGCCCAGCTTCTGCTCTTGCCAGTATTTGCAGAGTAAACCAGTGGATAAAATCAATTTCTCTCTCTCTCTCTCTCTCTCTCTCTCTCTCTCTCTCTCAAACACACACACACACCCCACCACCACCTTGTAAATAAATAAAAAATAACTAAATAATTTAAAAGAGATACCTGTTTTGTCTTACATGAGGAATTTAGGAAGTTCATGGAAAATGAAAGTAAATGATGTTATTTTAGTGCAGAAAAAAAACTGAAATCCATACTTGATTCTTTCATGACACACATTGTCCATGAACTTTTTGAAGACCTCCTCATACAATACCCATGTGTGGCTCTCCAGATCTTAATTGTGGTTAAAATAAACTAAATTTTCCAAGTCAGTTCCTCAGTCATGCTAGTCACATTTCTGCTGCTCAGTAGTCACATGTTACTGGTGGCCACATTGTTGGGTAGTTTGATACAGAACACTTAGAGCATTCTAAAAGCTTGTTGGACAGCATCAAGGAAGCTTGAAGGAACACTTTCCTGTGGCCTCTCAATGTTTCTTCTGCATCTTCACAGGAACAGATAAAAAGTTATGATTCCCAAACTCAGTAATCTACTCTTGGACCAAGTGTCCTTGACAAGAGTAGTATGGAGAACACAGCTTCTGTTTTGTTCGTTTTTGTTTTTTTCCAGCTTTTACCTTGCTGCCTGGGTGTGCTCTGAGCTTCAGGCAAACCGCATCATCTTCACCAGCACTGCCCCTGATCTTAAAAGAGAAAAGAGAAAGCATTTGTGTGGGTGATCCTGTGCCTGGCTGGCAGACTGCCTGCCTAGCCCATGCAGGAGGTTAACAGGGCATGCACACCATGCCTCCCAAGACCCTGGTCGGGACTCAAGCACACAGAGCCACACATGACCTGACTACTGGCAGGTGGCAGGAGCCCCAGGCACTTTTCCCCAACCTCCACTTTCACTGAAGGGCCTTGTAATTGTCAACCAGATAAACAGCTCCAGGGTGTGGCCCAGACCCATGAGGACCACCTGGAAGGCTACGTAGGCTACCTGACCTTCAAGCTGATTGGAGCATAGAGGTGCCAGTATCAGCTTTATCCTATAGAATTAGTGTTGCCCTGAACTAGTTACTCCCTCTTTGCCTGCCCCTTAAAAGTCTGTACCTGATTGTCAATAAATGGACATGTTCACTGAAACTTGTCTCCGGTGCTTCTTGTCAAAGAATGCCATAGCCTCATGATCCCGACAGTGTGGGCTTCACTGGACGAGCCCACACATCAGATGCAGGGTAAGAACTATCACACATAAAGCTTATTTTTTCAGCCTGTGATCTTTCCTAGGGGGTTCTAAAAGTGCATGGAAAATAGGCTATGTGAAATATAAAGATTAAAGGTTCTTGGTGCCCCCAGCAACCTTTTCTTCAATGCATTTTTTCTTATTTATTTGAAAGAGTTACAGAGAGAGGTAGAGACAGAGAGAGAGGACTTCCATCCTCTGGTTCACTCCCCAGATGGCCGCAATGGCTGGAGCTGCGCTGATCCAAAACCAGGAGCCAGGAGCTTCCTCCAGGTCTGCCACGTGGGTGCAGGAGCCCAAGGACGTAGGCCATCTTCTACTGCTTTCTCAGGCCATAGCAGAGAGCTGGATCCAAAAAGCAGCAGCCTGGACTGGAACCAGCGCCCATATGGGATGCCGCGCTTCAGGCCAGGGCCACATCGCTGGCCCCAATGCATCTTTTCTTATCACCATGCAGAAACCAGGCACTGAGGTCTTTCACCTGGCGTCCTTGGCTCTTATGAGGGTGACATGATATTTGAATGGGTGTTGAAGTTGGTGTCTCTGTGGAAGATTGCTTGAGGGTCTTAGCCATTATCTTGCTCAGCTTCCTTTACCACTAGTTTTTATCTCTTTATAGAGTTGTGTTAGAATTCAACTTAGGCCGGCGCCGTGGCTCAACAGGCTAATCCTCCGCCTTGCGGCGCCGGCATACCGGGTTCTAGTCCCGGTCGGGGCGCCGGATTCTGTCCCGGTTGCCCCTCTTCCAGGCCAGCCCTCTGCTGTGGCCCGGGAGTGCAGTGGAGGATGGCCCAAGTGCTTGGGCCCTGCACCCCATGGGAGACCAGGATAAGCACCTAGCACCTGGCTCCTGCCATCGGATCAGCACGGTGCGCCGGCCGCAGTGCGCTGTCCGTGGCAGCCATTGGAGGGTGAACCAACGGCAAAGGAAGACCTTTCTCTCTGTCTCTCTCTCTCACTGTCCACTCTGCCTGTCAAAAAAAAAAAAAAAAAAAAAGAATTCAACTTAAGGGGCTGGTGCTGTGGTGAAGTAGTTTAAGTCTCCACCAGCAGTGCCAGCATCCCATATGGGTGCCAGCTCATATCCAGGCTGCTCCTCTTCTGATCTAACTCCCTGCTAACAGGCCTGGGAAAGCAGTGGAAGACAGCCCAAGTCCTTGGGTCCCTGCACCTTCAAGGGAGAACTGGAAGAAGCTCCTGGCTCCTGGCTTTGGACTGGCCCAGCTCTGGCTGTTGCAGCCATTTGGGGAGTGAACCAGCTTCTCTCTCTCTCTCTCTCTCTCTCTCTCTCTCTCTCTCTCTCTGTAACTCTACCTCTCAACTCAATAAATAAAATCTTAAAAAAAAAAAAAGAATTTGACTTCTGATTCATATTAGCTTATCACAAAAATATGTTCCTGGGTTAATGATCACTGATGTGCAAATGGATGAATCCCAGCCTCAAGGTGATAAAAGTACATTTCTACAGAAATTGAATTATCTGCCTCCAAGGCATTTCCCTGGCCAGTAGGATGTCAGGAAATACTTTGTGTCTGTGCGTGTAGTGTGTGCGTGCACAGAATAATCATAAATTCCACATCACTTTGCATTTAGTAGATATAAAGCCCGTAGCATTTTCATCACTTCTCTTCTATGACGGAAGGGTCCTGATAATTCAAACATTCTCAGAATCCTTGTGTCCTTCCCACAGTTGAGAAACTGTTGCTGTCATTAGAGTTTGGCCTGTTTATATCACACCTCCCTCTGCGACAGCTGGAGACCAGCAATGCCTGACCTACAGCTGTGTCGGCATGAGCTTCTGTGGGAAGGCTTGGCTATGGTGGGAGCCCCCACCCTACTTCCTTGAATTCATTTAAGTGAATTCATTTCTGATAATCCCTGTCCTTCAGTTTACAGTGAACAATCATAGAATTTGCTGTATGCCTCTGGAGACGGCTCTCCGTTATCTCCCTATTCTTTAAGTTATGTATTTATGGAATTCAAGTATCATTTATTATGTCAACAGCTGTCTCCTTATCAACAGTGGTGCTTAGTTGGAACTGCTCACACCTACATTCCCAGCATTTTTAGCTACAACCTAATCTTAGGCACAGTTGAACTCTGGGTTGCTTTTCTAGATTCAGTATTGATGGGCTTATGTTTCTTCCTCTATAAATAGAATTCCCAAGAGAGCTGTCTCTCTTCCCTCTGTCTTGGGTTCACATGCCCACATGTGCACAGATACACCACACACACACACATGCACACATGCATCAGTGGAAAGAGCAGGTCTCCACAAAGGAGCTGTAACATATTATGACAAATAGAATTAGGTAAAGGAATATAAATCTTTGGTTCTATTTAATTCTCATTTTTTTGGAAACATTTTTCATTGAGATCCTCCTTTATCACAATCTTTGAGCCACTTGCCTTGGAGAAAAGATGTGTGATTTGTATGTATGTATTACTTTAGACACACAGATACAGAAGGCAGTGGGACAAATATGTGGAAATATAGAAAAATAACATATTACACACCTAGAAAAATGTTATAAGGTTTTGTTGATTTTAGGAGCCAGGAAAACTTCTTCTGGAAGAACACTGATTATCCAGAATCTCAGTGGACATCTATACATGTGAGCATAGTAGTGTTAAATGTGTATCTTATACTTTAGCATGTTTCCCCATATTTACCATTATAGTGAGAAGGGATATGAATGAAGTTGGTTTGTTCTCAGGTTTGTCCCCTATCTTTGAGGACTTGTGTAAGATTAAAAACCTTGAACTTGGTTTCCTCACTTATAAAGTAAGAGATAAAATAAGGGGAGCTCAGTTCCATTCACATTCAGAGTCTACTGTATGTCTGTTTCCCACTTTGTATTTGTAGACTGATAATTTAATTGTTTTCTTCATTAATGTCACCCAGTTACCAAATTTAAGCCTGGAAATAATGAAAACTTTTACTGATCTTTATTTTGTTTTCCCCTCAAACTGATCATTACATTGTTAAATATCTCTTGAGAAGGCCCAAGAACTATAGAAAATCCAGCCCTGAAATTCAGAATACAGGAAAGACTTTATTTATTTATTTATTTTTATTTAAGTTATACAAATTTCATGTATGTCATGTATTCAGATGTAGGAACAGAGAGATGACTTTTAAGAATCCTAGAATTATGTCTGGAAGGGACAAAAATGATTATTCTATTAGTTACCCTCCCTGGGACACTTGAGCAGTCACTAAACTTTCACTTGTTCCACCACTTTGTTTACTGAGGGCTTCCAGATCTGCAGACCTTCTCAGAATGTTCATTGTCCTGTGAAAGTACTTCAGAAAGTTCATGGAAAATGGAATTAAAACAAGTTCATTTTGATGCATAAAAAACTTTGAAATCCATGCAAAATGTTTTCATAATGCATATTTTCCAGAAACTTTTTGAAGACCCTTTGTATACATATATTTCAGGTTTTTTGCATCAAAATAAATATCTTTTAATTCCACTTCACAAACTTTCTGGAGCACCCTCCTAGCCTTGCAGGGACATCATGATTGTAGCTCCACAGATTCTGAGAAACTCACAAAGCTATGAGCTCCAGACCCACTTTTGCAAACAACTGCTGGGTTATTGAGTCTATTTGTTTAAGAATCCCAATTTAATCTTTCCTATGTTTCATTGAATGGATGCCTCTTCAGAGTACAATTTGTGACCCAGCTTTTATCCTGAACCTTTTTATCACAAATTAAGACACACTTTTAATGAGTCTGGGTTCCTTTTTTTTTTCTCTACTATTGTTAATAAGACCTTTATATATATATATATGTAACAGATGTTTCTTCATCATCTTCAGACAGCTGGTCTATCCAGATCTAGACTAGCTAATGTGCTTCCTCTAATTTTCACTCAAATTATATACCTTATAAGGTAAAGGAAATCCTCGTCCTTTCCGTTTTCCTTATGTCTTTGCAGTTCTCAAAGTTACCGCTCTTGACTGGAATGCTCTTGTGTTCATGCCAGCTTCTTTCATGTTGATGGCCGTGTTTCTGTGTTTCTGTGTGTAACACATCTTTAAGCATCTTTTGCAGGGCTGGACGAGTGGCAACAAATTCTTTCAATTTTTGTTTGTTATGAAAGGTCTTTATTTCACCTTCATTCACAAATGAGAGCTTTGCAGGATATAATATTCTAGGCTGGCAGTTTTTCTCTCTTAGTACCTGGGCTATGTCTCGCCATTCCCTTCTAGCTTGTAGGGTTTCTGATGAGAAGTCTGCCGTGAGTCTAATTAGAGCTCCTCTGAGTGTAATTTGACGTTTCTCTCTTGCGCATTTTAGGATCTTTTCTTTCTGTTTCACTGTGGTGAGTTTAATTACAACGTGTCGTGGTGAGGATCTCTTTTGGTCATGTTTACTAGGGGTTCTATGAGCTTTCTGTACTAGGATGTCTCTGTCCTTCTCCAAAACTGGGAAATTTTCTGCTATTATCTCACTAAAAAGGCCTTCTAATCCTTTCTCCCTCTCCATGCCTTCAGGAACTCCTAGAACTTGAATGTTGAGTTTAATAGTATCCTGTAGATTCCCAACAATATTTTTTAGATTTCTAATTTCCTCTTCTTTTCTTTGGTTTGACTGTATAGTTTCCTGTGCTCTGTCTTCTAAGTCCGATATTCTCTCTTCTGCCTCACCCATTCTGTTTGTAAGGCTCTCTAATGTGTTTTTCATTTGATCTATTGAATTCTTCACTTCATTATGATTTCTCGTCACTATCACAGTTTCATGTTCTACTAGTTGTTTCATTTCATTTTGATTCCTCCTTAATATTTCATTTTCACGAAAGAGATTTTCTGCCTTGTCCATTAAGGATTTCTGTAGTTCAAGAATTTGTTTTTGAGTACTTCTTAGTGTTCTTATCAATTTTTTGAGATCCGCTTCTTGCATTTCTTCTGTCTCATCATCTTCGTAATCTTGAGTTGGGGTGTCTTTTTCATTTGGGGGTGTCATAGTGTCTTCCTTGTTCTTGTTACCTCGGATTTTGCGTTTGTTGTTTGGCATATTGGTTTCTTCACTGTGGTGTTTTTTCTTATTATACTATGACTCTAGATAAGTGGACTGTCTGCTTTCAATGGAGCCTTAGAGGCTTGAGATGGGTGTGGCCTGATAGCTCTGTTTGGTTCCTCAGGGTTGAGGGTGTGCCAAAGGTGACACTCCCAGGTTAGGCGTGGTAAATCTCTCTCTGTTTCTTTCTTTATTTTTGATTCAAAAGGGAAGTAATTCCACACAGCTGAATGGAATTGGGGGTGGTTAGCAGGCGAATGAAATACCCACAGGAGCCAGAGATCGGAAGCTCTTTCCCAAGGACCACAGAGGGAATCTCTGCGGCCTTCAGTGTGGGTTCAAATTCTCCTGCCATCTACCACTGGGCTACCAAGGCTACCAAACTGTAGCGTCTCTGGAGAGTACTCACGTGGTGAATTCCGTGAGTTCTCTCCCCCACAGTCTCTTTTTTCACAGTCTCAGTTCATTAGCACCACACATTCATTAGGTTCTAATCTCCTGTTATTTCACCCCCACGCCCAGAGTCAGGTTTTTCTGCTAGGCTCAGGGCCAGTGCAGACCACCTGAGGTCGCCCTGCTTATGACGTATGTCCAAAATGGTGCCTGCTCTTTGTCTTGCTCACCTTTGAGAGGTGGGCAGAGAGAGAGAAACTCGTGTCCGTATCGGTCACTTTTTTATTTCTCTCTCTCTTCTAGTTAGCCTGGTGAACTTTTCCCCACAGGGTTTCAAGCCTTGTTCGCTCTAGTCTCCTCTTTCCGCTCCCCTGCCGGTGTCTCGGGCTATTGAGGTTCGGCTCACCTCACGTTCCAGCGCTGGTGAGTTGAGTCTGCCGCTGGTGTCCCGAACTGCGGGCTCCCATGCTCTCCTCGAAGGTCCACTGTGAATCACTAGTTCTGGAAGAGTTTCCTCTGCTGTTTCTTCCTCTACTCTTCCTTGAACCTGCAGTATCTCCACTTTTATTAAACTGTCTCTCCCCGGACTATCAGTGTGCTGCCTTCCTATTCTGCCATCTTGCCACCCCCTCTAGTCTGGGTTCCTTAGCATTCACTATAACCTCAGCTTAAGAGCATTTCTCTTGCTTTGGTTTTTCAGCATTGCTCAAACTTCCACTCCTTCGTAACAAGGATTCTGTTTTTCTGTCTACATAGTCTATGCTTTGTATCATAGAAAAGTTCATTCAGCATGATATGATGTTTTTAGCTCATCACTCAATACATCTGGCATCCTGGTAGAGTTTGTTTCTTGCAGAAGATGAACCCAGCCCAATTTGACTGTCAAAGGCCTAACTGCAAGCCTCACTGTTTGGCTCTCTGCAGTGCCCGTGTGACTGAGGTTTTCTCTGGTCACTAGGAGTTCCATGTAGCAGGACTTACCAGGAAGCCCTTGAAGGATGATTAAGAACACTCCAGAAAGAGTGCCAAATTCTCCCTTCCAGCCAAGCCTTCAGCTTAGCAATGAGGACCCAGCCCTTCTGGAATCCCTAGCTCAAGCCTACTTCTCATCTGCACACCTGACATTGATTAATTACAGTAGGTAGAGCAGAGTTGAGCTTCCTCTTGAATTGTTTGCTTTAGAAAAATATCTGAGCAGCCTTCCAAAGAGGTGATAGTTATCTAACAATAAGAAATGACAAGAGGTCTTTTACAAATTTTCTAAATGCTTTCATATGTATTGATTTGGTTACTTGGGCAAACTTATAAATTGATAATTACTTCTGTTTCACACTTGCAGAAAAATAAAAGGGTAGACCTAAATTCTAAGGAAAAAGAATATATCAACTATTTCCCTAAATTTCTCTTCAAAAAGAATCTAATATGTGCTGTGGACTGTGAGCCAGCTAGAATTCATAGCCTTTGACTTGATTTAAGTGAAGTCACAATTGCTAATTTGATCCCCATCAGAATTCCTTACCAATTGGCTTGCTCTTTTCAGAAGGAAGAATATATGTTTCAAATCAATCTTCCTAACAAATGTGAGTATTAGTATCTAACGAGACTGACAGCCAAAGGATGAAACACACATCACCAGGCCTGCTGTAAAGAATCTATAAAACAGACTCTGTGGGGTCTTTATGAATAGGAAGATTAAAGATGTTACAAACTCTTACTGGGTGATCTATTTTTAAATAAGGATAAAATAAATATATTATTTCTCATGCAATCCTGAGACAGAAACTTTCAGATCTACTGGAAAACATTGTTTATATTGTCATAGCACGTTAATAGCACATTTTTTATAATTTCCAAAGAGCAAAAAGCAAATTTTTCAATCATATTTCTCAAATGATTCTTCTAGAACCTGGGATTCCACCTATCCTAAAATACCATGCCAATGCATTCTCAAAAAATTCAAGGCTGCACACTGAGGACAGAATGAAGAACAAACTCATTCTCATAGCTTTTTGGACTTCCCACACTTTACCCTCAAATATTTTTTCTGCTAAGTTTCCAGACAAACCAGGATTTTCTAGGTTAAAATTAAAATGTTGCTTCAAAAGATTGATATATTTTTTGAGTTTTAGTAGGCATAACCAAATTGCCCTGCCTCTTTGTAGTCATTTACTCTCCCTGATAAAGGGTAGAATTGTCTGTTTGATCACAGACTCTGACACCCTCTTCATGTTGCCCAACTTATAGGCAAAAGTTTTATCTTATTGTAATGTCCATGTCCTTGATTATTAGTAAGGCTAGTTCACATTCTTCAAATCTTTATTGAGCATGTGTTTTTGAGTTTGACTTGTTTAAATCATTGTTTTAAGTATTTCTATTGGAATATTCATCTGCTTCTTAAGAATTAATCCTTAGGAGACCTTTATATGCAATGGTTATTAGCTCCTTGTCACTTGTGCCATAAATATTTGCTCATGTATTTCATCTTTTAACCTTTTTTAACTTTTATTTAATAAATATAAATTTCCAAAGTACAGCTTTTGGATTACAGTGGCTTTTTCCCCCCATAACTTCCCTCCCACCCGCAACCTTCCCATCTCCCGCTCCCTCTCCCATTCCATTCACATCAAGATTCATTTTCAAACCTTGTTTGTTGTTTTCCTCTGCACAAAAGATTTGAATGTTCAGGAAATATCATCTGTCAATCTTTTCCATAACATTTTAAATGAGCTTTTGCTAAGGATTTTTTTTTCTACATAAACATTGTAAAAAATTTTTTCTATGTTTTTTCTAATACATTTTTAGTTTTTAAAATAATTTTAGGCCAGCACTGTAGCTCAATAGGCTAATCCTCCGCCTGCAGTGCCGGCACCCAGGGTTCTAGTCCCGGTCGGGGCGCCGGATTCTGTCCTGGTTGCCTCTCTTCCGGGCCAGCTCTCTGCTGTGGCCCCGGAGTGCAGTGGAGGATGGCCCAAGTCCTCGGGTCCTGCACCCGCATGGGAGACCAGGAGAAGCACCTGGCTCCTGGCTTTGGATTGGCGTGGTGCGCCAGCTGCAGTACAGTGGCCGCAGCGGCCATTGGAGGGTGAACCAACGGTAAAAGGAAGACCTTTCTCTCTGTCTCTCTCTCTCTCTCTCACTGTCCACTCTACCTGTCAAAAAAAATTTTTTTAAATATATTTAAATCTTCAGTCCTTCAGGAGTTAGCTTTTGGTGAAAAAAGATTTACTTTCACTTCCTCAAAGTGAATAGACAGTTGTGCCAGCTGTATTTGTTGACTAAACTGTTCCTTCTCAACACCACCTTGGCAATTGTTCATCAGTTTTAAAGACCACCCTTTCATATACTAAAATTCTGATAATTTATTTAAAAACTCTGTTTCTATTTGTGCCTTTCTTTTACTAATTATTAACTTAATTCATGTCTTATTCAACAACATAGAAGGGGATTATATGCCTAAGAAACTTATGGCATTAAGTGTCATATTAGAAATATTTAGCCTGATTCTCTAAGGGACTAAGTGTAGGTACATCCTCAGTTAGGCTAAAGTACAAACACAAGGGTGAAAGAGTTTCATGGAAATTATAATTTATTTAACACACATTCGCCTTGCCCCAAAAAGAGCTGTCCTAACATTACAAATGTATAATAAATGTCTGCTTATGCCTAAATGATAAAGCAACTCCTATGGTCAGCCTTCTAGACTTTTATTTTATGATAAATAAGTCAATGATAAAGTTTCTTAGAGTCTTTATTGAACATCTTCATCTTTTATTTTTATCTAAAACAAACAAAACTCTAGAGTTTCCAAGACTGAGAGTCTTCAGAGACTAAAAGCTGACATTTGCACTGAAGAGCCAGAGACACCATGAAGAATTCATAACTCTCAACCACAAGACTTAACTTACCCTGCAGCTGTTCACCTCTTTGCTTTCCATTTATTTAACAAGCTGCACAAAAAGAATTAGTGGTATCTGTAACGCTATGAAATGTTGATATGTTTTCCATCTCTAATTTTTTAAAGATTTATTTATTTATTCAAAAGTCAGAGTTACACAGAGAGAAGAGAAGCAGAGAGAGAGAGAGAGAGAGAGAGAGGGAGAGAGAAAAAGAGAGAGAGGTCCTCCATCCGCTGGTTCATTCCCCAACTGGCTGCAACGGCCTGAACTGCACCTATCCGAAGCCAGGAGACAGGAGCTTCCTCCGGGTCTCCCACGTGGATGCAGGGACCCAAGGACACGGGCCATCCTCTACTGCTTTCCCAGGGCATAGCAGAGAGCTGGATCGGAAGTGGAGCAGCTGGGTCTCGAACCAGCACCCATATGAGATGCCAGCGCTTCAGGCCAGGGTGTTAACTTGCTGCTCCACAGCGCCAGGCCCCCTACCTCTAATATTAATTCCTATGGATTTTCATTCTCAACATGCCAGAGCCTTGGTTTCCATCATCCATTGAATAGGAAATTCTATGAGGTTATAGGTAGCTTACTGGAGAGGGAGTATGGTAAGAGATCTCATCTCCCTACTGGATTTTTTTTTTTGACAGGCAGAGTTAGACAGGGAGAGAGATAAAGAGACAGAGAGAAAGGTCTTCCTTCCTTTCACCCCCTAAATGGCCACCACAGCCGGCATGCTGTGCAGATCCAAAGCCAGGAGCCAAGTCCTTTCTCCCGGTCTCCCAGGCAGGTGCAGGGCCCAAGCACTTGGGCCATCCTCCACTGCCTTCCTGGGCCACAGCAGAGAGCTGGACTGGAAGAGGAGCAACCAGGACAGAATCCAATGCCCCAACCGGGACTAGAACCTGGGGTGCTGGCGCCACAGGCGGAGGATTAGCCAAGTGAGCTGCAGCGCCGGCCCCCTACTGGTTTTGTGCTGTATAGCTGAGGAATTGAACAAGGCTAGGAGAGAGTATGTTTCAGATCATAATGCTACAGACCTTTTACACTATCTCTACAGGTTTCTAACTTATTTCACAACTCTTAAAACCATATATCTACCATCCAATACTGTAGAAACCTTGACATCATGTGAGCACTTGATATGCTAAGACAAAGACTGCATAGGCAGAATTCTAAGTGTCTCCACTGCTATGTAACTATGACTATTCCTTATCAAACAGCGTTAAAAAGAGAACCAGTGGCAGGCATTTGGCTTAGAAGTTTCATATCAGAATACTTGGGTTCAATGCCCAGTCTGGCTCCTGACTCCAGCTTCCTGCTAATGGAGACCCTGGGTGGCAGCAGTGATGATTAATGTAATTGGGTTCTTGCCACCCATGTGGGAGACTAGATTGAGTTTCCAGTTCTCAGTTTCAACCCCTAAACACCAGGGACTGTTGTGAGCATTTAGAGAGTAATCACTAAGTCACTCCACCCCCCATCCCCCACCCCCTACCCCCCTACCTCCTCCTACCCCCCCATCCCTCTTCCCTGTTAAATAAATAAATAAATAAATGCTTTAAAAAGAACAAGAACTGGACAGACTAATTCGAAAGTTTCAAATACATAGGTTTATACTGGGTGGTTTACGTGGCACATGGTTTCCTAAGGCTGACTTTTTTTTTTTTTTGGTATGGAATATTTTTATTTCTTTTTCTTTTCTGTCATTGCTTTCTTTTTTTTTTTTTAACTTCCAATTTTTTAAAATCATTTCCAATTATCTTTATATACAGAAGATCGATTCAGTATATGCTAAGCAAAGATTTTGTCAGTTTGCACCCGCGCAGAGACACAAGGTGTAAAAATACTGTTTCAGTACTAGTTATTGCATTACTTCACATTGGACAACACATTAAGGACAGATCATACATGGGCCGTAAGTACCCAGTGACTACTGTTGTTGATTTAACAATTTGCCACTCTTGTTTATGGTGTCAGTAATCTCCCTAGGCTATAGTCATGAATGCCGAGGCTATGGAAGCCTAAGGCTGACCTTAAGCAAAACAGTGTTTACAGAGACATTTGTCATGGGTGCCCCTCCTCTTTTCACTTTTGTGATTCTCCTGTCACCGCTATCTCTTAGATCCCCACTGCCCTCCTGTCTCTTCAAGTTTTCACTTGCTCCCAACCAAAGCACTAAAATAATTCACTTATACCCTAGTTTGAATGAACATGCTTGTTTATGTTTTCCTGAGAGGAAATTAGAATTTTGTTCATTTAGGATGAAAGACACCAAAGGGCATATTTAAGTGAAAATACAGTGCTCAGGGCAGGTTTTCTCGGTAGCAGTTAAGATGCTGCTTGGGTCACCTACATTCATATCAGAGAGCCTGTCCAGTACAATCAAAATCCCAGTCTCCTGCACCCTAGAATGCAGCAGGTGATGGCTCAAGTAGTTAGCTACCTGCAACCCAGGGACCTAGACTGAGTTCCTGGCTACAGCTTTGGAATGCTCAGTCACAGCTGTTATGGAAATTTAGAAAGTGAAACCAGTAAATGGCAGATCTCTGACTCTTTGTCTTTCAAATAAATGAACCAGAATGTTAAAATAAGCAAATAAAGAGTCCCAAGGGTTAAGCCTTTAAAAAGAAATGAAAGTATGATGTTACCCTTGTGGTCAACCCTTTAAGACATAGGTCCTCTAATGAGCACTCTGTTTGTAAGAAATTTACTGCCTTTGTGGAGACACAAGACATAGGAGACATTCAGCAACAATTCACATTAGTTTGTGACTGTATTTGAAATGAGAATGGTTTGCAAGTCAAACTTGTATGACTCAACATACACACATTGCGATTTTCAATACTCATGTTTATTGCTACCATTTTACAAATGAAGTAATCAGAACAAGAAAAGTCAAATAATTTGCTCAGGATTTAATACTTATCAGTGATATTGGTAAGTGGTTTATGTGGTCATCATTACAACCTTGTTTTTTATGTGGAAAAGAGCATAATAAAAAGCTTGTGCTAATAGTCTGACAAAACACAGAATATATTTCTTTTTGTTGCTTTGTCCTCTGTCATCTGCAGCCTATATGTGTAACCATCAAGTTTAGCTTAATGGGTATCACTATGAAAAAAACAAGGTTACCGCTTCTCCACACCTCTCCCAAACAACCTTCTTTCCTTGCCTCCTTCAGTATTTTTTATCATTTAATCTCCAGCATTGATGGATTACACAGGGTATCAAGTTTATATGAAAGGATTTTTCATAAAAAAGAAGAAAATCATGAATTTCCGAGGCCTGTTGGTCATAAAATACAGGGTATCATTTCAATTTTAGTTGTGGAAAGAGTAAGGGAATGGTTATGAGAGTTAATCTGGGGACTGTTTGGAGTTCAAGGAGGGGGGTAAGCTGAACATACTGGTTCAGATGAAGATTAAACCAATTTATCTTAAAATGAAAACAAGGTTAATCCTCTTAAACACCATTTTATTTTAAGAGATTGATTTGGTTAACATGTTACTAATTAATGGAAATCATGTGATTGGCATTTTTAACAAGCATCCTTGTTGGAGCCAGTCAATCTTTCTCTCAGGCACAGTGGAAGAATAAGGGTTGCTGTGTTACCACCAGGAGACACAGGAGTGTGATTTGACTCAGAGAACCTGGAGTTCAGGACTCAGCACACCACTTCAAGTTATTCAGATAGCTAGGAACTGAACTCTGTTATTTTCCCTCATTCTTTTTTCCATACCTGTCCTTTTTTTTAAAAAAAAAAAAAGCCTTCTTCAGGAAATAAGATATTAAGGCCAGATTTTTTCCCACCTGGAGAAAAAGCCATCTCAAATTAACAGCTGTTCCAAAGAATCAGACTGCAGCCATCAGGGCTTACCTGGTGATGGCTCTGTGACACCACAGCCCGACGGAGCCTTTCTTCCAAGAAACTTGTGGCTCAACCACTTCTGCTGATCAGAGAGACAACACTGGTTCTAGACCTGGACGTCCGCAACTCCCAGGCACCAACACAGGTCCGCTGATTCATCAGCAACTCCTGGCCCACATTAACTGCCCTTGCAGGCACACAAGCTCAGGACACACCCCCTTCAAGAAGGAAGAGAGAAATACTTTTCTGTTAACTCTCCCTCCCACTTTAGAGGCCATATCAGGTCTGGTAAGAGGAAGGAGTTCACAGACCAAAAGGTGTGGATTCTCCCAGCAGACAGGTGCCTCAATTCACAGAAAAAAGTAGGAAGAAAATGCTTTAGGTAAACAGGGAACACCTCTGCCCTAGATCAGTTTGCCACAATGTGCCGTTCTATGGAGCTCTCTTTGCCAGCCTCTGGACTTTCTGGGTCACACACCATAAAGCTTAAGGAATGTAACCTTTCATGTGAAATTCCTGTGAGAGGAGGTGGGTAATTGCACTGGGGTGGGGTGCAGATGAATTTTGTTCTTTTCTTTTTTAACTTTACCACTCAGGCTGATTAGTCAACTTTCTACTTCTGTGTGTGATGGTATGGAGTGGATGTTGGCCAGAGAGGGCCGCAGGGTATAGGCTGAGGGTGAATGTTTTCAGCTATTCTTTGTCTCTAAAAAAAATCTCAAGTGAAACCTGATGAACGTCTTTAATAAAGATTGATTTCCTTCCTCAGAGGCCATCCAATTTGAAAGCTAAGAAGGGTCAAATCTCATTATGTGTTACATCTTTAAGTGTTGGTCAGGAAACTACAGATGCTGACAGCAGTGTGTATTCTGTGACGCAAAAATGAGGGGGACAGTGATTTGCTCACTCTCAAAAATGCCACCAAAAGGAAAGGAAAAGCTATCTCTGAATTCAATTTCTTAATTTTCCTTGGCTTCCTTGAAGTACTCCATATTCTTCAAATGACTACAGTAGCTTAGAATGCAAACACATGAAACAAAATGGTATTAGACTAGAAATAAGTAAACACGAACTATGAAATCTCTATATAAACTCTGTGAACTACAGAAAGGGAAAATATACAACTAGTGAATCAATTTTAAAAACACAAATAACAACCTGTGATATTATCATGTTTTATAAATTTGAAACTTGGGGCTGGTGCTGTGGCACAGCATGTTAAAGCCCTGGCCTAAAGCACCGGCATTCCATATGGGCACCAGTTCTGTTCCCGGCTGCTCCTCTTCGGATCCAGCTCTCTGCTATAGCCTGGGAGAGCAGAAAGAGATGGCCCAAATCCTTTGGCCCCTGCACCCACATGGGCGATCTAGAGGAATCTCCTGGCTCCTGGCTTCAGATCAGTGCAGCTCGGCTGTTGCGGTCAATCGGGGAGTGAACCAGCAGATGGAAGACCTCTCTCTCTGTCTCTACCTCTCTCTGTAACTCTTTCAAATAAATAAAATAAATCTTAAATAAATAAATAAATAAATTTGGAACTTAACACAAAGGAAAAAGACTTCCTAGAAGTTAAAAAAGGGAGGGGGTGGGGAGAAGTTGGTCAGGCACGTTATTCTCATAGCAGACAAGAGGAAGCATCATCTTCCCAGGGAATTGGAAATGGTCTTTGAGGCATTACATTCTAACAGAAATACCTTTTTTAGAATTAACAATATTTCCGATGACATTTGGGCCACTAATTTCATTTTGAAGACTTTAACCACCATGCAAGCATAAACCCGCTTATGACTCTTGTTCCCCATACCAGGTGAATCACTTGATCCATACCATAGCTATTCATCATAAAGTCTGCATCTAGCCCCGGAAAAAACATTGTCAAGAGAAGGAGGCCCACCAGAGAACCTTTCATTTTTGCTTTGTCCCCTACCAGTCGGCGTGAAATATAGCTGATCTCATAATTTAGTCAAGTTAATTCCACTCTCCTCATGTGCTTCTTCTGCAGGGCCTTGCCTATTTCAGAATACTATAGGTGGAGACCAAATTTCCATTCAACACAGAGGTGAAGGACTTCTAGAAGTACATACTCTCATCCAGCCCCTCCAATCCAGTGAGACCAGTGACTCCATCTTTTCAGTTCAGCATTGCCCTTTTCCTATTGTTTGTGTTAAGATGCAACTGCTTGTAGGAGTAAAAAAATCATGGACATCTTAGTAGGAAAGGGTTTATATGTGGGTCTAGTAATCTAGAGATTATTTGGGCAGGAAAGTGACTATAAAATTGGGTGGGTGCAGTAAAGGAAGCCAGGGAAGGACAAATAGAATGATCAGGTGGTGTGGAGCAGAAGGAGACAAAGGCTGAGGCTCAGATGCAAGTTCTTTTTCTTACCTTCAGTCCATGGTGTCACTAAATCCAGTAATTCCCTAGGGACCAGCACATGGCCCTCAGAACCAAAGAAAATCCTACAGTTTCTTGTTAGACCAAAAATGTTTTATCTGCATACAAGAAAACTGGACAAGTTGTAGACATCAGTGATTTCATATGTGCATTGGTTTTGCAGAAAATCAGAATCCAAAAAATGAATACATTTGTAGTATTTTAAATTCCATATTTGATAGGAGATTATATTATGTCCAATACTTAGGTTGTTTCAAAAATTGGGTGTGTTTCTGAAACCTATGACTCACCAATAAGCCATTCACTTACAGCTTGTAGTTTCCTCCTCTGAATCTGCTATCACATCTGTGGTGAATACTTCTGGTTGGGTTGTGGGGCTCCCTGGTTTCTGCAAAGGACAGAACAAGAGGAAGCATATGGGTTTGGGCATTGCAACTGCACTGGGATATCATTATATTATGAACCTAGCACAAAGCTAAGCGTCCTTGAAGGCAGAAATGAACAAGATTTGCCCCTCTAGAGTGATTGTTATTTACCATCTACTGCAAAATATCACAGGGTAGCCTATGAAGCACAAAGAAGCTATTTACCTGATCACACAAATCCAGCTAAACAAATGCATTTGGGTCCATCTGGCTACTTTACATTTCTTTTTCTAGAGGGCTCCACTCCAGAGACAGCATTCCACAAATGCAGAAATCAAGAAGAAAGCCTGGAGCTAAGGAAAACTTCCAAGCCTTTTAACTTCATCTGTTTGTTTATATTAATTTTTAAACAGATTGATGGCTTGGTTTCCTGCAAAGGAACAGAGTCACAAGAAAACACAGCAGCAAACCTGAGTTCTGGGAGGAAGGAGATGGCAGAATCATGCTATTAGAACTAGTTATCTAAAATCATTATGTCGTGAAACAAGCCAGGCACAGAGAGACAGGTATGGCATGATGTTACTCATAAGTGGGATCTAAAACAGCTGACCTCAGAGAAGTTGAGGGCAAAATCATGGTGAACAGAGACTCAAGAGGATAGTAGAGGTGAAGACATAAAGGAAGTAACTAAAGGAAACTCAGTAGTAATAACTGGGAATGAGAAGTCCTAGTGTTCTATTACATAGTAGGGTAACTAAAGACATCATGTTTTTGTTTTTTTTTTAAAAAAAGCTAGAATATAAATCATTTTTATGCTTTAATCATAAATTATAAATGTTTAAGAGATATATTTACTCTGATTGGACTCTATATAATGTTACATGTATCAAAATATCCATGCAACCTTATAAATACATACAATTGTAGGCATTATTTAAAAGGAAAAAGAAAATCATGTATGCCAACAAATTTCTCATGAGTCACTACGGATGTGGGGCAGCATCTAAATCAGACAGGTTGGCAGGTAGATCACTCCAGACGAAGATCCTGATGGCAGGTTCATCCATCAGATATGCTAGACACTACTTGAACTGATCTGGAAGAAGCTCTACTACAGCACCTACAAACACAAAAGGCAGACTTGAATGATGTGGGAATTCAAGGGAGTGAAAGGCCCTGAACTACTTCATAATCTGTACTTCATAAAGGCCCTGACTTTATTTCGTAATCCCAAAATGTTTAAGTGTGATAAAAAATACTTGAAACATAATTTTTAAAAACTGAAAAGAATAATAAAGAAGCGTTGACTATAAAATAGAGACGATACTGAGAAGATTTTCCAGGCTAATATGGTAAGAATTAAAGCTGAAATGGAATCTTGACACTCTGAACCCATGCTCAAAATAAAGTGAAGAGGATAGGGAAAGACTAGACTAGTGGAGGCTAAGCTTTGGTCAATGGGACTTTATGAGACTCTCTTTTGTTGAGGGATGGAGTGGGCACTGCATAAAATTTGTATTGCTACTTGGCAGTAAAATAAAGGACACTGAAATAAACAGGAGAGTTCTTAAAACTGGGAAACATTTACCATACTAAATCAGAAACAAGAACAGCAAACCTCAAACAAAGGAGCTGGCATAACAGCAAATTAGATGATGACATGAACTACCAAGCACTTAGCATCAGCTAAGATTTACTGAGTACTTACTATGTGGCAAGTGTTGTTCTGAGCAGTCTCCATGTGCTTTTATCCTCTCTGCACCATGTGGGCCATTACCAGTATTATTCCTACAGAGCAGTTAAGTAAAGATGAACCAGGAAACTGACACAGCCTGACGTCAAAGTCTCTTTTGTTAACCTGTTCTCAACTGCTTTCCCAGGGCAGATGAGAACCATATATACAAGACTCCAATTCCTGATAAGCAATCAAAGAAAATGCAGAGGCAAACACAGGTGCTAAGGAGACAGAGCTTTCTTTTCATCTGAACGTTCCACAACCAATTGGAGAGCCATCAGATTTCTTTAGGGGGCTGTTGTTGGGGTGTGGCAAGTAGAGTCACTGCCTGCAGTGCTGGCATCCCATATGGACACCAGTTCAAGTCCCAGCTGATTCACTTCCAATCCAGCTTTCTGCTATGGCCTGGGAAAGGAGTAGAAGATGGCCCAAGTCCTTGGGTCCCTACACCCACATGGGAGACCCAGAAGAATATCCTGGCTCCTGGCTTCAGATCAATGCAGCTCTGGCCAGTAAGACCAGTTGGGGAGTGAACCAGCAGATGGAAGACCTCTCTCTCTCACTCTTTGCCTCTCCTTTTCTCTCTGTGTAACTCTGACTTCTAAATAAATAAATAAATCTTAAAAAAAAAAACCTTTAGAACACATATTTCATTTTATTTAACACATACATTTTAAGCATCACTAAATTCAATAGCCTGGGAAAGTTTGGTAAGGCCACAAAAAGACCACTTCTACCACCTTTAATCAATGCAGAATATACAGTGTTTCAATATCAGATGGCTACATTGAGAAGAAAAAGCTGTGGACTATAAAATAGATGTATTTTCTTCTTCTCTCTGTCATTCAACTGTCTTTAAGATGATAATTATACAGCTTCCTGTAGTTCACCTCTCTAAGCTCAAAAGACCCAAGACCCTCCTGATTGGCCGGTGCCGCAGCTCAATAGGCTAATCCTCCACCTGAGGCACCAGTACCCCAGATTCTAGTCCCAGTCGGGCCGCTGGATTCTGTCCCAGCTGCTCTTCCAGTAAAGCTCTCTACTGTGGCCCAGGAGTGCAGTGGAGGATGGCCCAGGTCCTTGGGCCCTGCACCCTCATGGGAGACCAGGAGAAGCACATGGCTCCTGGCTTCAGATCAGCGTGGTGCGCCGGCTGCAGTGCGCTGGCCACAGCGGCCATTGTGGGGTGAACCAACGGAAAAGGAAGACCTTTCTCTCTGTCTCTCTCTCTCACTGTCCACTCTGCCTGTCAAAAGAAAAAAAAACCCTCCTGAGATCACAGAGAAGCATAGCCACAGATGTAATTCACACTGGGGTTAGGACAGCCTCAATGGAGAAGCTCAACCTGCTCTGATTTCAGAGTCCTGCTCTTTACCATGCAGATTCTAGAGGCCCATACTGTTAACAGGAAAATGCATCTCTCCATCAGCTCAAGGTAGCAGAGAAAAGTAACACAAACAAGATTCCACAAATCTGCTGGATTAGCAGCTAAAACCTACAGCCTGTCACTCAGTCTGTAGGGGCTGCATTCCTGTGGATAAGACACTCTCCTAGAACAAAACAAATCTGATTCCATCCCTGGGCACTTCTGCCCTGATCTTGTGGCAGTGCTCAACTTCCTCATGAGGACAAGCATCTGAAAAATGTGGCCTGAGATGAAGACACCATTTTTCACTTAAGTGTTGCTTCTTTTCAGCAAACCTCAGGTTGACCCCTGCATTTCACAGTGGCCTTTGAGCAAAGGGAGACATCTAGTGGCCAAGAGTCACAGCATGGAAGAGGCCACCTGTTTCTTAAACACTGTGGGTTTCAATTGTTTTGATTCCCTGAGGAACTTGATGGGGAAGTAAACCTGAGCTGCCTTGTCCAGATCTTCAGAGCAAGGATTCCAGGTGATGCAATGGTTATTCATTCAACAAGCATGGATATAAAACGTCTGCTAGTTACAGATCATGTGTGAGGCCCTGAGATCTCAAAATCTCTACACACTGCTTTCATGGGTCTTCTGGTTCGATGGAAAGGCCTAGGCCAGCAGCAATCAGCTGAAGTACACTGTGTGAAGGATGACCATATTATGCTACCGAAGGCTGTGGAAGAAGCACTTGAATGAATCTTTGAGGTAAGAGGAAGAAATGGCTAAACCACAGGTCCCAAACTGGCACCCTGTGGGCCCCATCTGGCCAGCAGATGTGTTTTGTTTGGACCATGCTATGTTTTTAGAACTCTGAATTAGTTGCCAACATTTAAACATCAGGGGATTTCACAAGAAAATCCAGATTACAGCTTCTTTTACAAAACAGGAAGACCTGACAACACTGGTTCAGTATTCTTGCAGGGTAATGTTCAACTGGAGCACAGCAAAAATTCCCTTCCTGGTGCTTTTCTTCAGAAGTCCAGAAATGTCCTTGTTTTGATGACAATTTGGTATATTTCACATTGAACAAGACACAAAATTAAAGATTACAAAGAAATATTTGTATATCCTTGGTCCAAAGCCCACCAGCCCTCATCTACAAAGGTACTCATTTAGAGATTAGAGATTATACAAGTATGAATCCCTCCCACGCACAGTATACACCAAAATTAGTTTCATATAGATTAAAAATTAAATATAAAATATAAAACCCTAAAGAAACTAGATGAAAAAAGCGGTTTCTTGTTGATACATTTTTAATGATTTGTTGGTTTAATAACAAAGTCATTTCTAAATTAAGATCAAAATCCAGACAATCAATAAACAAATGATGTAATCAAAGAGGTAATTGGACAAAATGATATGAATAAACAAAAAATATACAAATTGTTTAAAAATAAATGAAAAATAAGGAAATATCTGTTAGAACTCTAAAATTAAAGAATAAAGGATTGATGAAATATTATGTTTCACCTGTCTGATAAGCAAAAGTCAAAAGATCATTAATAGGAAATTGGCAGTCTCATATTCAGCTGGTGTGAGTATATCAGTAAGTTTGTATCAAGTTTTTAAATTTATGTATCCCTTCACCTAGCAATTCTGTTTCTGGAAATATAGCCTACAGATATACTGCATATCTGCAAAATTATATGTAGACAAGTGTATCAAATGTAGAATTATTTGTACTATGTTATTATGTAAAGATTAGAAGCCAAAATTCCATCAATGATGTGGTGAATTACATTGGTTAAAATACTTTATAGGTGCCAGACATAAGCCTTTTTGGTTTTATGTAATTGAAGTTTTGACAATGCTGTAACAAAGTAACCTAGCTTAAGCAGACTAATACAGAAACTAGCCTTGAGAGAGAAACATGTTCATGTATATGTCATTTATCTCTGATTTAGTCAATGGATAGTAAAGAAATTGTTCATTTTTTATAAAGATTTATTTATTTATTTGAAAGGCAGAATTACATGGGGCCGGTGCCGTGGCTCATTTGGTTAATCCTACACCTGCGGCACCAGCATCCCATATGGGCACCCGGTTCTAGTCCCAATTGCTCCCCTTCCAGTCCAGCTCTCTGCTGTGACCCTGGAAGGCAGTGGAGTATGGCCCAAGTGCTTGGGCCCCTGCATCCACATGGGAGACCAAGAAGAAGCATCTGGCTCCTGGCTTCAGATCAGCACAGTGCCGGCCGTAGTGGCCATTTAGGGAGTGAACCAACGGAAGGAAGACCTTTCTGTCTGTCTCTCTCTCTCTCACTGTCTATAACTCTACTTTGTCAAATAAATTTAAAAATAAATAAATAAATAGATAAGAAAGGCAGATTACAGAGAGAGAGGATGAGACAGAAAGAGAAATCTTCCATATGCTGGTTCACTCCCCAAATGGCCACAATGACCAGGGCTGGGCCAGGCTGAAGCTAGGAGCCAGAATCTTCTTCCAGGTCTCCCACATGGGTGGCTGGCACCCAAGGACTTGGACCATTCTTCTCTGCTCTCCCAGACACATTAGCAGGGAACTGAATCAGAAGTGGAGCAACCAGGATGCAAACCAGAGCCCATCTAGGATGCTGTCATCACAGGCAACTGCTTTACCCACAGCACCACAACGCCAGCCCCAAGAAACTGTTATTGAAACCCAGAATGGAGGGGCTGGTATTGTGGCACAGTGGGTTAAGCTGCTGCTTACAATGCTGGCATTCAATATTGGAGCTCCAGTTCAAGTCCTGGACACTCCAATTCCAATCCAGCTTCCTACTAATGCACGTGGGAAGGCAGCAGAAGGTGACCCAAGTACTTGGGCCCCTGAAAAACGTGTGGGAGATCACGATGGAGTTCTTGGCTCCTGGCCTCAGCCTAGTCCACACTTTGCTGTTATGGCTATTTGGGAGCGTGAGCCAGTAGATGGAAGATGTCTCTCTTGCTTGCTCTCTCACTTTCTTGCTCTGCTTTTCAAATAAATAAATCTTAAATAGAAAACCAGAATGGAAGTGACTTATATAATACAGTTAGACATTTGTGATAATCTGGTGTCTTATTCTGTTTCATGCTGCCATAAGAGAAACCAGACACTGGATGATTTATAGAAAAAGGAAATGTATCACAGCTCTAGGGGCTGAGGAATGTAAGATCTGGTGAGAGTCTTCTTGATGTATCATAACATGTGGAATGCATCACATGGGTAAGAGAGAGCAAAAGAGCAAAATACTGAACTCACAGCCTGAAGCCCTTTAATAACTGGAGTTAATCCATCCATGAGGGTAGAGCCTTGTGACGAGTATGGCTTGCAAGCAAACATCCATACAACAATTCAGTTTTTCATATTCATTACAGTATTCAGTCAACCACTATATAGATATATAGCACTGTCTTATAAAATGGGCTTTATATTAGATAACTTTGTTCAGTTGAGGACTAATATAACTGTTGTGAGCAATATTAAGGAAGGCTGGGCTAAGCTATGATGTTCACTAGGTTAGACGTCTTAAATGTATTTTCAAATTACTATGCTTCTAGCTTCCAATGAGTTTATGGAGACACAGCATCATCATAAATCAAGAAGCATCTGTACGAGTTTGTGTGTACACTCAATTTACTAGATGCTTGCTTATGTGGCATAATCTTCAGCTTATGGAGCCCACACCTTCCATACTGACAATATGAAGTATTGATAAGGGTTCTAGGTAATGAGAACACCCATGTATTGTTGGTAGAAATATAAAATGCTGCAACTACATTAGAAAACAGTTTGGCAGTTTCTTATAAAGTTAAAAATATACTTACTACGTGACAACAATCCCACTTGCAGATATTTACCCAAGGGGAATTAAAATAATACATCAATGCAAAGATCTGTGTGCAATTTTCATAGCTTTATTCATAACAACCAAAATCTGGAAACAATCCAAACATCTATCAACAAGTGAAAGAACACTTTCAAGCAACAACATGAGGGACTACTACAGACTACTACACAGGTAGCTATGTAACATTCTTAGCAATATATTTGGAATCAAAGGAGATAATAAGGACTTGGCATGCCACAGGAAAACAATGTTGTACAAATACAAGGTATTATTTTTCTTGGTTTTAACCTATACTCTTTCTACAGGATCTCCATCATTCATTGCCTACTTCAGGTTGTACTTCCTAAAGATTCCAGCTAATGCTAAAAGTGCATTGTGCTCATTTTAGAAGATGATGATTTCAGGGCTGGTGCTGTGGTGCAGTTAGTTAAGCTACCCTCTGTAGTGCTGGCATCCATACGGGTACTGGTTCAAGTCTTGGCTGCTCCACTTCTGATCCAGCTCCTTGCTAATGCACTTAGGAAAGCAGTGGAAGATGGTCCTAGTCTCTGGGCCCCTGAACACACATGGGAGACTTGGATGAAGCTCGTGGTATCTGGCTTTGGTATGCCCAGCTCTGGTCATTGCGGCTATTTGGGGAGTGAACCAGCAGATGGAAGATCTATCTGATCTTTCTCTAGATCTCTTTGGGTCTCTCTTCTCTCTCTCTTTCTCTCTCTCTCTCTAACTCTGACTTACAAATACAAAAATAAATCTTAAAAAAAAAAAAAATAAGATGGGCTGGCACCATGACTCAATAGGCTAATCCTCCGCCTGTGGCACCGGCACACTGGATTCTAGTCCCGGTTGGGGCGCTGGATTCTGTCCCAGTCGCCCCTCTTCCAGGCCAGCTTTCTGCTGTGGCCAGGGAGTGCAGTGGAGGATGGCCCAAGTGCTTCGGCCCTGCACCCACATGGGAGACCAGGAGGGAGCACCTGGCTCCTGGTTTTGGATCAGCATGATGCGCCAGCCGCAGCATGCTGGCCGCAGCGGCCATTGGAGGGTGAACCAACGGTAAAGGAAGACCTTTCTCTCTGTCTCTCTCTCTCACTGTCCACTCTGCCTGTCAAAAAAAAATTAATTAATTAAAAAAATAAGATGGTGATCTCAATTCTTTTCAACAAGTATATACTTAGAGCCTCCATACATCCCAGAATTTGGGTAGATACTGTGAGAGACATAAGAATCACACCACATCTCAAGATAAAAGCAGCATGGTTGAACAGTACAAACATATAAAAAGCTTGAGAATAATATTAGACATTGCAATAAACATTTTCCAGTGCCTGATGCCTGGCTACAGTCAAGAAAAGCAACAAGGAAAAGAATAACAAAAAACTTAAATAAAAACTTATAATAGATCATATTTACCAGCCCTTGCTTGCTCTCTTCTTTGGCACAAAAGCACATATGGTCAGACAGTCAATTTTCCCCACAATATCACCTTCCAGAGACTGGGATTCTACTTTTGATTCTTATGCTTCTCTTAATAATCCATCAGAGTGGTACTGCAAATTAAATTGTTAACACTTTGCTAAACTTATTTTGTCTTCAGCTGTACCATGTAAGTCATTCTCACCTCTCTTAGAAGTTTTCCTCTAATTTAAATTAGCTTCAATGTTTAGACCTTAAGTAGACTCTTATGTGGATTACTGTTGGTGCTTCTTTGAAGTATTCTGTAAGCCCTTATTCATAAACTTCATCAAACATATTCTACTTATGCTTTGTAAGATGGAGATTTAATTTGAAATATGTCTGTACAAAATTTTTTAACAAAATCTTTAAATAAAATTTCATATAAATTTAAAAGATGTGGAGGGAGATTTAAATTCATCTTTCTAAATCTACATTCGCTTTCTCAGCTCCCTCATATATCAGGTGAAGGCAGTTATATGGTCCCTCAAATCCTAACATAGCTAGAAAAAGCATGTTTAAATTACCACATGTGTTGTTCAGGGTTCTCCAAGGAAAGAGAACCAATAGAGAAGATAGATAGATAGATAGATAGATAGATAGATAGATAGATAGATAGATAGACAGACAGATGATAGATAATGGATAGTTAGATAGATGTATAGATAGATAGATGATAGATAGATGGATAGATAGATAGATAGATAGAGGAATTGACTCATGTGATTTTAGAGGCGAAGAATTCCTCAGATAATGGCAAACCATGAGCAGAACTAAAGTTAGTAGGCTTGAGACTAAAGAAAACCCAATGTTTTATTTTGGAAAAGACCAGTTTTTCAGTTCAAGTGAGCAGGCAGAATTCTCTCTGATTTGAGGGAACATTGGGCTTTTTGTTCTATTCAGGCCTTCAACTGATCAGATAGGGGGCCACCCATATAGAGAAGATAATCTGCTTTACTTAGCCTACAAATTCAAAGGTTAATCTCATCTAAAATTACCCTCACACATGCACCCTGAATAATGGTTAGCCAAATAGCTTGGTACCCCATGACCCAGTAAAACTGACACATAAAATTAACTGTCATATCAACCTAACTAGCCGCAGACTCTTCCACCCAGGGTTCTTCAATCTATGATTCTAGATTTTTCATGCTGCTCTTGCTGAATGAATTTTTGTAGAATTATAATATTTTATTAAAAGACATCTATTTAACCAACCAGAAATACAGACAAATGAAGTAATAGTCATTATACAGAAGCCACTGTGGGTCAAGAGCCTAACATTCTTTGTCAATAGTATGGAAAATTTCTGGCACTTTACCAGTATTAGCTTGACCATCAGTATCCCACAGATGTCTTCCACAACCTTGGTAGATGACAAATGATTTGACATAAAATACGTGAATACCCAGTGCTAAGTCTAACCTCCAGAAACCAACTAGTTAGAGCAGTCACAGTACCCTTTAGGTTCAGCTAACATGCATCAATATTGTATTTACCATGACCCAACATCCCAATAGGTCTCCAGGACCAGCGTTTTCTGAGTGACCATTTAGAACTGGAAACATGCTCACAGTTAGTAATATGCATTTTTCTGGTCTTCAGAACATCTTAAAGGATTTGGCTAGCGTAAGAGGCAAAATAAAGTAAAAAAAAAAAAAACATTTTGTTGAGAGTAGGCTATTGTCAGTGGTCTTTGGGAAAGAAGCACAGGATTCACAGGACAGGCCTTTACAAGAATTGCTCTACAGAGAGAAAATGTGAGGATCCAGCTTCTCTATGTGGGGAGGAGGGTGGTGAATTTCCTTCAGGCACAACAATACCTGTGCGGTTCTTCCACTGACTCATAGAATCTGTTGAAGCAGCTTTCCTGTGCTGTGGTCCCACAATAAACACCACCACACTTCCTCCACCCATCCCCCTGGGCCACCCACATCTTCCTCAGGGACACAAATAGCCTTTGGATTGGAAATAACTTAGACAGTTCCACTAATTTGTTTTACCCCCTAACTTCACATTTACGGAACACTTTTTAGTTCCAGCAACGTTGCGTGTATATTATTAATTGAATTTCACAACAGTGGTGGGTTCTATTTTTTTCTTCCATTTTATGGAGATTTAAGGCTTTGAAAGGTTAGTCAGTTCCCCAAGGTCACACAATTACTGGGAAAGCTGATGCTGGAAATAAAGCCTGTCTACTTAAGATTTCTGAACTTTTCATCATTAATCTTTAAACCATGCTTTAGTGCTTTAGTGTCTCTCTCTGTTCAAGCTTAGAAATCACAAGACCTTGAATACATGGTTTAAAGCAAACCTTACAAGAAGTCTTAGGTCATTTCAAAGGAGGAAGGTTCTGCCATATGTGCAATGCATAAGAACAGTGTTTCTGGGCCTAATTGTTAAAAGAAGTATCTCTAAGAAGTTTTGTGGGGTTTCTTGGGGTTAGGATTGACAGAATATATACATGAATTATTGTTTTGGATTGTTAAAAAGAGCTCAACCATTTGAGAAGGAGTCAGCGACAGCCTTCAGTCTAGCTTCTTTATTATTCCAATCGAAATCATAAGGCCAAAAACAACTTTGATTCAATTAACTCACATTGAGAGCCAGTGGAGAGGCTGATGGAATTGAATGGAGCTCAGCTCCACTGAGCGAAACACTAGCAATTCTCACTCTCAGGGATCATACAGAGTAATAAAGATGTGGACAAGTAAACAATCATAGTGAAATTTGTTCTATAATTACAGAAATTTGGTTCCAACAGAACTGGTGATGAGCAGACCTACCCAGATCATTGCATTAGCCACCGATTATCCCATCCTGCAGGCTGTGAGATTCAACTGTCAGGACCCCATCAGTGGTTTTAGAGTTGGATTTTCTCTAATATCAACTTAACAGCTGTGTGTTAGATCAGCAGATGACCAAAGGAATACTAAGCAGCCAAAGTCCTGTGTCACTACAGAAAATTCATATAAAATTGCATTCATTCTGCCAATCCAAATCCAGTCTTCATTTCTTCTCAGAACACCCTTGTGTCTGTCTTGCCTACCACGAGAAGCAATATATGGTAGGATTAAGAACATGGCTTAAGGGAACAACTACCGGATAGGAATTCAATTCCACTGAATCAGCTTGTGATGCTGAACAAGGTATTCCTCCATCAGAAGCTCATGTATAAGTCTAGAACAATTAATACCAATCTCATAGAATTGGCTCTGAAGATTAAATGGCATAATGTGTGAAAAGCCTTCAGAAAACTTGCATAAAATGGATACTATTAAAATGTTCAAGGATTTCAAACATTTTTGCAACAAAAGAAGCTTAACTTCTAATTTTAAAGTTTTCTAAAGTACCCTCATATGTAGAGTACCTCATCAAAGACTAGCACATAATAAATGTCTTTTACAAAGTAGCTTCCTGAGGAAGAAGGAACAGAGAATGCTTGGTTAAGAGGAACCAAAATATAGTTAAATAGAAGGTGTACGTATTGTTCTATAGCACAGTAGGATAACTAGAGTCTACAACAATTTATTACCTGCTTCTAAATAACTAAAGTGTCTGTGGGTTTTAATGCATAGAAATGACAAATGTCTGAGAGGATGGAAATGCTAATTAGCCTGATTTGATCATTATACATCGTATATATCTACTGAATTGTCATACTGTACTCAATAAGTCTGTGCAAATATTACACGTTATTAAATTTTTTAAATCTTATCACCTAGTGAAGTTGCAGCCATGGCTCATAAGTTTGTGATGATGTTGGTCACCACCAACTGCCTGTTCTCCCAGTCACATAAAAGTAAAGCACAAACAATATCTAGTATTGAATAATGATAATAAATAACTGGCTCAGAAATAATATAGCTTCCTGAAATGTCTGACTCTCTCCTCTCTATTTCTTCAACTCCTAAGATTTTAAATGACAGATATTTGAAATCTGAATCAAAGTCTCCTCTTCTGTGAAGTCTCCCTGACTATAGCAGCTTTTAGGGGAAATGGCATCCTCTAAATAAGCAGCCTTACACACTTAAGCCTTGGATAATAAGATTATTAAACTCTGGCCACATCTTAAAAAGACATGGTGATATCAAAGTAGGTTCAAGGGGCAGGCGCTGTGGCACAATGGATTAAAGCCCTGGCCTGAAGCACCAGCATCCCATATGGGCACTGGTTCTAGTCCAGGCTGCAACCTCTTCTGATCCAGCTCTCTGTTATGGCCTGAGACAGCAGTAGAAGATGGCCCGCATGGGAGACCTGGAAGAAACTCCTGGCTCCTGGCTTTGGATTGGCGCAGCTCCAGCCGTTGTGGCCATTTGGGGAGTGAACCAGAGGATGGAAGACCTCTCTCTCTGTCTCTACCTCTCTCTATAACTCTTTCAAATAAATAAAATTTTAAAAAATCTAAAATAAATAAATAAATGTAGGGTCAGGGATAAGGAAAGACTGAATAGGCAAATTCAGAGCTGCTCATGCTGGTTTACCCTGGCCAGGTTGCTAGAGTGTTCCCAAAATGGGACATAACACCACGTCTACCTTACCCTTTTCCCTCCACACCTCCAAAGTTCTGGCCACAGAACCTAAGATAAGACCAGGCCTTGGCTATTTCATCTGTAAAATGGGATGATCCCTAGCCAGTATCAGAGTTGAACCAGATCCTAAGGTAAGATCTCTTCCTGCTCCAGATCTAGGAGAATACATCATCTGAAGCCGGGTGGCCTCCACACCTGGCCGTGCTAGAGGCCCATTCTCTGAATTAGCAGGACATGCTGTTCTTGTCTCCCTCTACCCCCTCCAAAGCCTGGAATCTCTGTAATTGGGCCACGAGCCAGAAGCTGCCAGCACCCAGGCTGCCAGTAAGGCAGCGCCAAGGCTCTCTGATGTGAACAATGATGAGCAATGATTGAAGTTGGGCTCTGCCTACTCCCTTCTATGCTGTCTTCAGCCAAACGCCTGGCGGCTGTCATCTGCTGAGCCAAGCAGTGCTAAACAACAACATTATTCCTCCTTCCTGCCTGGACTCCTACCCCTCCCTCTGGCCATTGTATCAAAGGGTATCCTAAGTAAGGACTGGATAGCCCCTGCCATTCAGACTTCCTGTAAATAGGGAGGGCACTGGGAGAGACAGCCAGACTTCTGCTTCCTTTAACACTGGCTTGGTGACTAATTCCCAAGAGGATTGAGAAACAGACCAAAGAAGGGACTGGAGACTTATTTTGGCTGGAGAAGAAGGGGAGATTTCTGATCAGAGGGTGCTAATCTAGTCTAAAGCAAGCAAATCCTGCCTGCCACCAGGTGTTCTGACACGGTGGGAGATGGTCTGTTGGAGAGTGACCAGCATCCTAAGGTGAACTCTGTCCCTGACATGAGTGGGAAGGCAGCTGTCCACTGGAGCCGCTGCCTACACCTACGCAGGTTCTATGCAGACTGTGGCCTCCTAAGAATACCTGGCCCACACACAGCCTAGTCTCTACTTGCCAAATTGTGTGCTGTGTCTGCTCAGAGAGGTTGAATTTTCTTGTTCTCACAAACACTGCATAAAAGCAAGCATGGGTCCTATGTGCACCCATGTGTCTTACCTCCCAGTGCTGTGACATTCCTCCTCCTTTTCTTCCTCCTTCCCTAGTACATTCTCTCTCCCTTTTTTGATTATATAACTTAGTTGTCATTCCTTACCCATTCATTCATTCATTTGTTTCTTTGTTCATTGATGTAATTATGAAACTAAGACTCAGAAGGTTAAGAACTTGACTTAGGTCAAACACATCATAACCAACTACACCTGCATAAAGAGAGACCTTCTGACTCCAAGTCCAGTGCCCTTTCCCCTTCATACATTCACACCAGACAGATTTTTTCCTTATTGCTGATAATGTCTGGAATAGAATTTCCCTAGATTCCTTCATAACTTGCTCTTATTCATCATTCAGATGTTAAGTCCAAAATCACCTCTTTAATAACCTTTTTACCTAAAGGAGTTTCTCACTCTATCACCCAAGAACACTGTCCCATTGCCTGTTTTTATTTTCGTTATGATATGCATTCCTCTTGCAGATCTGACTCTTCTATGTGCTTTGCTTATTTGTTGAGATAGATTAGATTATTTGCACCAAGTAGTCTCACTTTTTCACAGCACTGTGGCAAGTATGCATTTTCCCAGTCCATTGACCTGAGACTTGATCATGCAACTCGCCTTGGCCCTGAAATGTGCTTGGAAGAGACCTTGAAGTTTAAGGGATATAAGAAACCTCAATAGCTCCTGTGCTTCTGAGACCTTCACCTGACTGTGAGAAGAGCTTGTCTAAGTTCATCACAGACCTTTCAACCAAAGCCTTGAAATGAAAAATACATGACACAATCCAGAACCCACTCACAGCATGGAACAGACTCTCCATAGCCACCCCCAGATCCGAGAGCAACAAACATTTTTTGTGTTTTAAGCCCCTGAAGATTTGCAAATTTTGTTGTCACAGCAAAAGCACAGATCATTTATCAGTCATTTATCATTGATCATTTATTAAGTATTTAGTTCCTTATTTCTTATTGAATGTCTGACTAGCATAGCAGAGATTGTATCATAATTACAGCACCCAAAATTATACCTAATATAAGGTTGACCCTCAATAATAACTTGTTTTTTTAACCAAAACTTTCATTTTTCTCATTTAAAAAATTAGTGTTTTTAACACATATAATACAGTTTGTAGATGCTATTCTAAGAATATAATGATTCCTCTTTCTTTTTGAAAGAAAAGAAAAATAAGGAAAAAAGAAAAATAAGGGTACTGTGGTACAGCAGCAAAAGTGCTACTTTGGGATATCAGCATTTCCTATCAGAGCAACTGCTTCAAGTCCAGCTTTATGCTAATGAGCACCCTGGAAGGCAACAGGCAATGGTTCAAATAGTTAGGTCCTTGTTATCCATGTAGGAGACCTGGATGGAGTTTCAGGTTTCTGGCTTTGGTCTGGCCCAGCTCCACTGCTGTGAGAATTGGAGAGTGAACCAGCAGGTGAAAGTTTTCTCTCTCTCTCTCTCTCTCTCTCTCTCTCTCTCTGTGTGTGTGTGTGTGTGTGTGTGTGTGTGTGTGTGTGTTTCTCTGCTTTTCAAAGAAATAAAGATAAATAAATAAAACCTTTTAAGAAAATAAAAGAAAAATCTTCTCTAGAAATGAAGGGGAAATTAAAATACTATCAGAAGAGAGAAAATTAAGAAAATTTGTGTCTAGCAGACCTACCCTTAAAAAAATGGCTAAAGGAAATTCTCTAAATAGAAAGAAAACAATAAAAGCAGGAACTTTGGAGCACCTTGAAGGAAAAGGAACATGGTAAATAAAACTATGATTAACTGCAATTGACTATACTTTTCCTCTTGAGTTTTCTAAACTATATTTGAAGATTGAGGCAAAAATTACAAAACTCTCTGATGTGGTACCAAATACATCTCTAGCAAATGTTTAAGATAATTAAGTTGTGACAAATGGTAAAGAGAAAACAAAGTGGGCATGTTTCTACACTTCACATCAATTGGTGAAATGACATCAGCAGACCAAGTAAGTTATGTGTGTATAAATAAGGTAATACATAAAACAAGTAGTAAAATAACTCTACAAGGAGATTCACTCAAAAACACAATGGTAGTTCAAGATATAATTCATAAAAAATTTAACTAACCTACAGCAATTCAAGAAAAAGACAACAGAAAAACACAAAAAACAGAGTTAATATACAGAAAACAAAAAAGCAGTCTTTAGGTGTCATATGTTCACATTAACATGAAATGTAAATAGTCTAAAGAAGACACGGACTGATAGAGTATATTTTTAAAAATGCTATTTGTAGGAAATTCATCTCGAATAGAATGACACGGGTAGTTTAAAAGAAAAAAAAAGATACTGATAAGTTACACAAACATTTAGCAAAAAAAGGCAAGAATATCTATGTAAATATTAGAGAAAGTAAGCTTCAGAGCAAAGAGCAAAGGAAACTCTCAGGGCTAGAGAGGGACGTGATGTGATGATAAAAGGGCCAACATGAAGAAGATGTAACTCATGAAGAAAAAAATGAGTAGGGATCAAAGAACTGAGCTGTAACAATGTGAACCACGGACTGATAAAAGTGAAAGAACAAACTAGAAGACCCCAATTATAGTTGGAGATTTCACTCTCACTCAAAAATGTATAGAGTGACTAGAAAGAAAAGCAACCGGGACATGGAAGAACTGATCAATGCTGTCAACCAACAGAATCTAATCAATATTTACAGAGCATTCTATTCCACTGCAGTAGGCTATGCATGTTTTCAAGTGCCCATATAACCTACACCAAGGTAGTCTATATTAGAGAAGATAAGTGAATCCAAGAAATTTCAAAGGTGAACATCTGACTTAGCATTTGGAATACTTGTGTCCCATTTAGGAGTAGCTGGATTCAATTCCTAACTTAATTCCTGATTCCATTTTGTGCCACTACATACCGTTTGCTCAAGTACTTGGGTCCCTGTGCAGAAGACCTGGATTGAGTTTCCACCTCCTAGCATTCACTTTGCCCACCCTTGGCTACTGCAGGCGTTTGAGGAGTGAACTAGGGGATGGGAAATCTTTCTTTGCCTCCCTGCTTCTCAAATAAACAAAATAAAAAAAATTTTAAGTTCAAGTTAATCATTCAGAGTGTGTTCACCAATCATGATGCAATTGAACCAGAAGTCAATAACAGAAAAATAATAAGAAAATTTTCAAACATTTTGCAACCTAACAATACACCTTCAAACGGCCCAGGTTCAAAGAGGAAGTATAAATAAAATTGGAAACACATTAAACAGAATGAAAACTAAAATATCACATACTAAAATTTATGGGATACAGTTGAGGCCATGTACAGCATTAAATGCATATTTCAGAAAAGTCAGAACACATCAAGGAAGCAATATTCTCATCTTAAAAATTCTCTGAAGTTTTCAAGAATCCAGTAAAATAAGATCAAAATAAGACAAAGCAGCTGGAAGGAAGGAAATAATAGGCAGGAGAAATCAATGACACTTAAAACAGAAAAATAACAGAGGAGATCAATGAAGCAAACAACTGGTTCTTTGAAAAGATCAGTAAGATTGACAAACCTCTAGCAACACTGGTTTAAAAACAGGATAGAAGACATAAATTGCCACTTCAAGAATGAAACAAAAGATACCACTACAGACCCTAGAGACAGCAAGAGATGATAAGGTAATACCACAAGCAACACTATGCATATAGTTGCAACAAATTAGATGAAATAAATGAACTAAAAAAAACTATCACAACTCACCCATTATGAAATAGGTCATAGCTCTGCAACTAATATGGAAACTAAACTTATAATGTTAAAACAACCTGAAAAAGGAATCTTCAGGACCAGACAGCTTCACTAGAGAATTATACCAAACATTTAAAGAAGAATTAACTGGCTTTTGCATTTTTGTTTTTATGATTTGAATATGTAAAATTATTGTGATTTTAGACTTTTAAAATAAACTTGTATAATGAAGCTTTTTTATATGTATGCATATGCCTACACATTTCAAAAAATAATTTTCCCTTTTTAAAAAACAGTATCATTATTGCTGTGAGGACTTAAGAGAAAATTCCATTATTTTTACAATCATAAAAATTATTTATCCAAAACAAGATAAAACAACAACAACAAAAAAAACGGGCTGGCATTGTGGCATAGCAGGTTAAGCCTCCATTTACAAAATTGGCATTCCACATGAGAACCAGTTCAAGTCCCAGCGACTCCACTGCTGACCTGGCTCCCTGCTAACAGCCTGGGAAAGCAGCAGAAGCTGACCCAAGTACTTGGGCTCCTGCACCCATGGAGGAGGCCTGGAAGAAGCTCTGGGCTCCTGGTTTAGGCCTGGCCCAGCCTCAGCTGTTGTGGAGTGAACGTACAGATAAAAGACCTCTCTCTTTCTCTCTCCCTCTCTCTCCGCACCATCATCTCTCCTCCTTTCTCTGTAAGTCTGCCTTTCAAAAAAATTTTTAAATAAATCTTTTTTTTTAAAAAAAAGGGGACAAAAAACATCTCAGTATTAAAAATGATTATAGCTTCATTTGACAACCAACATCTTTATTGTGAAATAGGTATCTTCTCCTCTGGTATTCTTTTCAATGAAACAATTCGCACGTCCAAAATGACTGAGTTCTTTCAAGATTTATTAACAGCAGATAAAAATCAATGTGGTCATCTTTCAGCTAGTCATACTTAGTAGGTTTCAGACAAGTAATTAATATTAAAATAGCACATATAGTTTGACTATTCATTTAAGGCTAAGGAAGCCTATTTGAAGCATTCTGTGGTTGAATGACCTTCAATGATTTGTATGTGTAGATTATCAAATGTCATAGTTGAACTAATAAGCCATGAACAGCTTCCAATTCTTTTTTAGCTAAGTAGTGCCAATAATATTAATTACTTAAAGAAGAATTTGCTTTAATACCACACAATCCCTTCCAGGAAGTAGAAGAGGAGTGAAGACTCCTCAATTTGTTTTTTGAAGCTAGTATTAAATTAACACCAAATCTGGACAAATACAGTACAAAAAAGAAAGCTACATACCAATATCCTTCATGTACATAGACACAAAAATCCTTTACAAAATACTAGCAAATAGAATTTGGTAATACAAGGCTGGGTGTTTGGTGCAGTAGTTAAGATGCCTGGTGAGATACCTACGTCCCTTATCAAAGTACCTGGGTTTGAGTTGTGGCTCCCGATATCAACTTCCTGCTAGCGTTCACCTCAGGAGGGAACAAGTAATGTCTCATCTACTTAGGTTTCTTCCATCCACATGGGAGACCTGTATTAACTTCCTGGATCCTGACTTCAGCCTAGGCCAGCCTTGGCTGTTATGGGCATTTGGGGAGTGAACCAGTGATGGAATATCTCTGTTTGTCAGTCTCCCTACCTTTCAAATGAATAAAGTAGACTAAGGGAAAAAAGAATTTAGCAATATATAAAACATATAAAAAGAATGACATATCATGACCAAGTAGAATTTATTCCAGGCATTCAAGACTAATATAATATTTAAAATTGATAATGTAATCTATTATATTAACAGACTAAAGAGGAAAAAAAATCGCATGGTTATATCAATTGATGCAGAAAAATATTTATCAAAATTCAATACTATTCATGATTTTTAAAAAGTATAGTTGAATCATATGGCAAGTCTATTTCTTTTTTTTTAAGAAACTGGTTTCTACAGTGTCTGCACTAATTACACTCCCACCAACAGTGTGTAAGACTTCCCCTTTTTCTACATCCTTGCCAACATTTGTTATTCTCTGTCTTTTGGATAATAACTATTTTGAGAAGGGAGAGAAGATATTTCATTGTTGTTTTGGCTTTCACTCATTTGTTCATCATTTCATTCATTCCCCAATGACTAGTCATACTGAGCACTTTTTCATATATTTTTTGGCCAATTGTATTCAGCAATCTCTATACTGGGTATATACCCAAAAGATGTAAATATATTATATCAGGGATAAAAGTTTTATAATGTTTATAGCAACACTGTCCACAATTGCCAAAACTGGAGTCATCCAAGTTGTCCATCATTAGACGAATGGATAAAGAAAATGTGGGGTGTGTGTCTGTATATATATTTATATATATATTATATATATATATAATGAAATTCTATCATTTTCATCAAAATGGCTACAACTAGAGGACATCATGCTGACTGAAATAAGCTAAACACAAAAACACAAACAACACATATTCTTCCTTTTATGCAGTGGTTAAATTATTTAGAAAGAAAATTCAGAAAACAAAAATGAAAAAGAAAGAAATGTATATCAATTTTTCTGAAAATATAATGTTTATCAAACTTCGTTCAAACAAATCTTAAAAATGATATAGCACTATAGTTGTAATGATCTGTAACTGTTCTAAAACTTACTGTGTATGATTTCATTTGATTATTGTTTATAGTCCTTGTTGATATTCCTGATGAAATATGATCTTTTTACTTTTATTTATTGAACTCTTTATTGACTATACCATAAATTAAAATTAAAAATATGTTATCTCAAAAGTTAAAAAAATTAAATTATAGCTGAATTTTTACTAGTTATTTTATGGATTCAAAAGGAGTCCTGCCTCCTTAATAATCATAGTTCAAGGTAGGGTTGAATTCACACTAACTGAATTCACATTCTTCTAAAGAGGTTTTGCTGGGTGTGCTCTGTGTGGGGGAGGACTTCAGGAGAGATTAAATGATGCCTTCTGTTAAGGTCTGAAGCATCCTAGAAGAGGAAAGTTACAACATGGAACTTCCCTGCAGCTGGGGAGGCTGCGGACCTGCACAGAAACAGCACAATGTCCCCCTGTTTATTGGTTCTAGGTCCTGAAACCTGTGAGTGAGAACACAGTGACTCATTATTTTCCTTGACTATTTGTTTCTTTGAAGTTTTTCACTCCTACAATCTGTAGAGTTTCAGATGCATTCTGTATTTGCTGTCAGCAATCATTCGAGCTGGAAAGCACTCAAAAGAAAGTCATGTGCAGCCTCTTCTAGATCCTGGAAATTCTCTCCCTGATCCAGAGAGCAGTTGAAATTACTAGGATAAACTCTGGGGTCACGATGTCTTTCTGAAGGTATGTGAAAGGTTCTTCCCCGAGTGAGTTATCGTGCTTGCTTTCTCTGGACTCAGAGGTCACAGTCTAAACACTTGCTAAGCTCAGCACATCCCAGCATTGAAAAGTGATAAACTTGCTATCAGCATTCTTCAAAAAACTCATGAAAGTGGGATGAAAAGATATTTTTATTTCATTGCAAAAAACATTTGAAATTCATGCACATAGAGCTCCTTTAAGAGTTCATGGAAAATGCATAGTATGAAAAAACTATACATGATTTTAAAAATTTTTTGCACTCAAACTTATCTTTTAACGCCATTTTCATGAACTTTTTGAAGTACCCTTGTGTTACTAGATGTGATCACCCATGGGCAAAACACTCAGCTTGGACGTTCTGTGGTGATTCCAGGCTCTCAGTAAGTTGCAGGATTTAATGACTTTTGAGACTTATCACGAGGGTTGTGTGGGGATCTTCTGTAAGAGCTCACAATTTTGTTTCATCTCAAGAGAAATGCTCACAGGATAATAACTACTCCTGTTTAGCTCACCAAAGGGAACTCTTAACTGTGGTGTAGTCAGATAACTAGCAAAAGCCAAATTCATTCCAAATTAAACTGATGAAAATATATGGCATATTGACATTTGAGCTTGTGACTTCATTCTTATATATTTTCAACCTGGTACAATATCATCAGTTAGTAGTTAATTAATGAATGCTTACATATTTGAACAGGTCACTACCCTGAGATTCTAGAGCTGCACTATCCAATAGGGTAACCACTAGCCACATACTAATCCAGTATATAAGAACTATACTATACAAATATTTCAAGAACTTGGCTCTAAAAATGAAATTATTTCAAATATTTCTATTTTGATTACATGATAAAAATGATAATATTTTGGATTTATTAAGCTAAATTAAGTATTTTTTAAAGATTTATTTATTTATTTGATAGAGTTACACAGAGAGAAGGAGAGGCAGAGAGAGAGAGAGAGAGAGAAAGAGAGAGAGAGAGAGAGAGGTCTTCCATCCACTGGTTCACTCCACAATTAGCCTCAACGGCCGGAGCTGCACTGAATCGAAACCAGGAGCCAGGAACTTCTTCAGGGTCTCCCATGTGGGTGCAGGGGCCCAAGGGCTTGGGCCATCTTCTACTGCTTTCCCAGGCCATAGCAGAGAGCTGGATCAAAAGTGGAGCAGCCGGGAACCTAACCAGTGCCCATATGAGGTACTGGCACTGCAGGTAGCAGTTTTACCTCCTACGCCACAGCGCCGGCCCCAATGAAGTATACTATTATAATTAAATTTGTTAAAATTTTGTATTTTGGTTTCTAGAAAAAAGTTTAATTACATATGTTACTAACAGTATATTTCTTTTGACAGCATTGTTCTAGCTAATTTCTGACTTTGCCAATAAAGGCCTCACACTTTTCTTCAAATAGCAAATCTTCCAATCAACCATGACATGGTCCTTTCCTACTTCACACCTTGAAACTCACTCCAAGATTCATCCTGTGGGTATACAAGAGTGACACTATATGACATTTTCCAAAAAAGCATTTATCATGAATTTTTTATATATATGTGGAAGATAGAAATTCTCAAACCTTCCCTCAAAATCCATTAACATAGGTTAGTTCAGAATATTAGAACATTCATTTATTTGATCTTGGAGATAACAATTAGTTCAAGTTGAATTTCAGAGCACGAAAGGAACTAGCACCCAAGTAGTCAGGGAGCATGGAAACTAGTGATCTCAAGATTCAGAATAGCAATAGAATGAGGTCCTGGGCTAGCTGGCTACCCAAGGATCAGGGTCTCAGGGCAGGGTGAATAGCAGGTACTGAAAGCTAGTGATTGACAAGGGTGTGCATACAGCTTTGCCTCCTTTCTGCCCTCTGTCCAAAGCCATCACCAGAAGCAAGAAAAGGCTCCTGCTTACCACCCTCTGCTGGGCAAGAATCTTGCCACTGAATGCCAGGCGCAGAGGCCCTTTCCTTTTTTTATAAGTGAATTCTTACATCCTGGCTTTATTCAAAGGATTAAATGGGATAATTTGGAGAAATGCCTGGTTCAGAATAAATGGCCAGTAAGTAGTAGCAACTATGACTTGTATTTCCTCTATCACCTTAGGACAAATCTACACAGAAGGACCTGAGGATGTTCTCAAAGCCACTTAAGGAGGAAAGTTTGTGTTGTCAAAAAAGTAAAATGGCAAAACACATATTCAAATCAGTAGCTAATATTTAAAGTGATATGCAAGGTTGTTTGTATAGCTTCTAAATTCAAATGGCTAAAGTGTCTTCTAACCAGAAACTATAAATTTATTTTTCAAATATTAAAGAGCATTAAAAGCACTTATCTTGTCAAAGCCATTTTAATGTCTGACTAACAGCAGGGAATGTTTTCATACTACCTAACACTCAGCAACTTCTCCACAACTGCTGAAAGAAAATCCATAGATTTGATTATTAATTGTCTGAAGCAAACCAGATGGCTTTTTTTCCTTTCTCATGGCAGACTTATCCCCTAGGACAAAAGTGTTCAGTTGTTAGTGCTTGGTCTCTTTAAATTACACTTGTAAGACTGGAAAGAGTTGAGCATCCTTTCACAATCCAGAGAAATACTCAGTGCTGGTGCTGCGAGATATGCTGAAATAACAGGGAACAATGCTGGTAGTGTAGGCTCTAGGACTCATAAAGAAACTACGGAGAGCCAAGAGGTACAAGGAGGAAATGGCTGTTCGAGAGGTAGGGGGCAGGGTATTATTCAGAAAAGCCTCATAACAGAGATGAAAGAAACCTCAAGTTGGGTCTTCAAGATTTGTAGGTAATGTGGTATTAAAGGTGGATGAGGGGAGAGGAAAATGGAGTGACGGGACAAGTAAGAAAAGGCAGAAAGAAAAGCAGGGATTCTGAGCAAAGTGAAAGCAGAGGGTGTGTTGAGCATGTGCCTGTACACTGGGTGGAATGCCAGAGGTTCAGGTGAGAAAGAAACCTGGAGAGCTGAGGGATGAGCTGGAGCCAGAGGATGCTGAACTTTATCAGTCTCACTGAGGAGTATGGACCTCCGTCTAAACTCAGTAGGGGGAGTTGTTGGAGAAAGTTCACTCCAGCTGTCCTGTAGGAGATGGATTACAGACAAAATACTGCAGGCAACAAGAGCCTCTTAATATTCTAGGAAAATGACAGGAACAGGGGAGAAAGGGAAGAGCAAATATCAATACACATCAGAAATGTCAAGGAGGTCAAGACCACGACTTGGTAACAGACTAACTATAGAAGGAGAAAAGGGGAAGGAAACTAGGATGACCTCAGGTTTCTGACTTGGGTGAGCAGATGGATGGAGTCATCCCCTGGATTGGAGTATAGATTTTATATATATATATATATATATATATATATATATATATATATAAAAGGTTTTAAAGTGCAAGTTGAGTTTGAACTTCCTGTGTGTCATCTAAGAAGGGAGAGAACTTGAAGGAAGCAATTAGGACTTAGGGAAAAATCTGTGGTGGAGATACAAATATAGAGATCATCATTATGTCGGTAGAACATGGAACCACAGACACAGAAGAGATTATGCAAAGAAGGTACAAGACTCAAGGAACCCCAACAGCAGGAGCATTCAGGAATAGGAATGGCAGAGGGGGTGGAAGTCAACAAAGGGGAGACAGAACATCAGGGGCTGGAGGTGTCATGGAAATCAAAGGTAGGACTGCAAGAATGATGTGATCATGGGGACAGGGGCTGTGTAACAGTCAAAAAAGACAAGGCTAAAACAGTTCTTTGTGTCTAATTAAAAGGTCTTTTTTTAAAAATAGTGATTCTATGAGATGATAGATATATTAATCTGCTTCACTACTGTAATCATTTTATGATGCACATATATCCCACAATATCATATTGTGAACTCAAATGTACATCATCAAATGTATCAAAGGAGGGGCTTAGGTGCCCTATTCCAGAACTATTCCCTTGGAACTGTGGGATGTGTGTAGATTTTTGTAGAGGAAGTAGAAGGCTTAAAGGAGTCCACAGTCCTGAAAGTGCAGTTTGCAGAGTGTCCACAGAAGCAGAGATGGCCCCTGTAGACTATCTTTTGAAGCACTTTGTCTGTGAAGGAAAGGGAAGAAGAAAAGTCATGGTGGAGAAGAAGGGAAGAAATATACAGATTAAGGGAAGGTATTCTGCATAGGAGCTGAGCCTTTTTGTAGTTCATGGGGAGAGAGCCAATTGTCAGAGGAAAGCAAAATACAATATGGAGCAGAAATAACCTGGAACCAGTTCCTGGAGGAGCATTGTGATGAGGACTGTTGGTTAACTGGAGAAAGGCTGCCTTTGTCTGAAACCAGAGGAAAGAAGAGGTGGGTGAGGTGCTTCCTCAAGTTTCTCTCTGAAGTCGGAGGTCAGTGTATCCGCTGGCAGAAGAAGGCCCAAAGTGGAGATGAAGGATTAGGAGGGGAGAGGTGGAAGAGAGTACATGACCATTTTCATGATAGCTCAGATTTGACCCTCCCAATGAATAGGAAACATTATGTTAGAGAGGAAAAAAGGACTTTGTTTAGGCTGCAGTTCCCAAGGCGGTTTTACTCAGAAAAGAAATAAGAAAGTTTCTTGGAATGTATTTCACCCATTATTTTTTCACAATGTTGTGTTGTGTTTATGTTGATTAAACTGGTCTTTGTTCTTGTGAGTAATCAAGGAATACCCTGGGAAGAAGCATGTCACAGCATGGAAGACAGCTACACTCATTTCTGCCTGTGGATTGAATTAGCTGCCACCTCAGACTCATCATCACCCCGCCTATTAAGATGACACAACCATCCTGACTATGGAGAATTACAGTAAGTCTGATTTGGCAATCACAGAGCTTATTAAGGATCCTTGTGAAAGGGATGAGGTTTGTGCACTGAGGGGAAGCAGAGCTGCTCTGTACAACAGAGCATTGTACAGCAGAAAAGCTCTGACAAGAAAGGGTACAGAGTCCCATTGGCAAACAGATCATGGGACCAGCAAGATGCTATCTTGGCTTGTCAGGCTCAGAAAAAAAAAATAGGTCTTGAAACAATTTGGGCAGGAAGACAATAGGATTCTTCATTTCTTGGCACAGGGATGAATGAATCTTTATCCCAAATGCAAAGCAGGCATTAAATCCAAGGACAATAAATGGTGAGGCCAGCATTCCAGCAACAGTCACAGGCTTTCTCTGTGTGCTCCCAGTGAAAACAGTCCCACAGAGCTTCAAAGAGACATGTGGATTTCTTTTTCTCTTCTTAAGTAAACAAAATTAAAAGAGAACAAGCACTTCCTACAGCTGTGGATGTCCAGATTTCTCCCTCTCCTGAGCTAACCCTGACCCCAATCCAAGGAGCCCGCATCTATTCTTGCTTAAGGCAATGTGTACACCTGGTAGACCTGAGGTTGAACTTGAAGCTCTCTTGGCATCCCCACTGAGAGCAAGACTAGAATATCTTCCAAATCATCCAAAGCAGAACACGTTTTCTTGAGCCCATTGTGCTTCATTGTCTTTTGCTATTCTTTGAGGATACACATAGGACCTTCAAACAAACCCCAATATTAAACAGGTACAAGTATGTTTACAACATAGATAAAGTGGAGACAATCAGATACTTTGTGTCGCAAAAGTGTCCATTTTGATACTCTAAGTAGCAAGCTTCTTGATATATTTAAAAAATCAGTTTTTATTTATGGAAATAAATGACTTTGGTCTTCAAGTACAAAGGGACATATCAGAATTCCCTTAGCTCAGCCTTCAGCTCCTGATAGAGAAGCTACATGCTAAACACTTGCCTAAAAAAAAGCTGATGCTGGTCAGGCTGGGACCTGGGGTCAGCTGCCTGGTTTCTTCCCACTTCCTCTCAGGCTGGCAGAGTGCCAACCCCATAAAAAGTCTTGTCTTTGTAGGGGCCGGCAAGGCTCTTTGTGGAGTCACCTCTTGCCACTTCCCAGAAATCACTCTTGAGTCAGGGAATTACAAATAGCATTTGCTCCACATCACGTGATTCCCTCCTCCCACAAACACCCCTCCTTGAGTCCCATGGTTTACATTCCCACAAGGTCAAGTCAAGGACATTTGGTCACATGTAAAGTGATGGAAACAACACACACTGAGTAAGTTCAGGGGTTAAAAATTTTGCTAATTCCATGTAGGATTTCACATGGGACTGCTTGCCTTTGAGAGCTGTCCTTTTCTTGGAGCAAGACCAAAGTGTGACCCATCCTACTGGACAGACAATTCTGTTTCTGTCCTGTGAATACTTGTGTTTCTGCCTTACATTTGTTAAACATAACAATGACCAAAAGCAATTGAGAACCTAAGCCTCAAAAGAAACTGACAATCCAGACAAAAGACAAGAAACACACAGATCCAAGGAATAATTTGTTGATTCATTCATACAAGCTACATATTTTTATTAAGGCTACTTTCTACCAGGCATATACAAGATACTGGAAAATAACAATAAATATGTCTTGGCCCTGTCCTCATAAAGTTTGCAGTCCAGCTGATAGAAACAGATTCACTGGTAAACACTTGCACTGTCGACAGGAAAGCTTTCAAGGCCAAGGATGGCAGGAAATTGGATAGGGACAGAAATAACTTGTGTTTCCAATAAATGCTATAAGAATTCACAGCAGAAGAAATGAGAAAGCTATGTGGAGAGACAGCATTTAATTATTTTCCTTTAATTTTCTTGTTTTGAAAGAGTCATTTATTTATTTATTTATTTGAAAATCTGAGTAACAGAGACAGACAGATATAGATCTTCCATCTACTGGATCACTCCCCAAATATCCACAACAGCCAAAGCTGAGCCTAACTGAAGCCAGGAGCCAGGAACTCCATCTAGGTCTCCCACATGGGTGGCGGGAACTCAAGTCCTTGAGCCCTCATCTGCTGCTTCTGAGGTGCAGTAATCTTCAATCAGCCCTCTGATAGGAGATGCAGGTATCCTAAGTGGTGGCTTAACTTACTTTGCCACTTACCCATCCCTTTAATTTTATTTTGGTAAGAACATTTAAACCAAAATCTATACTCCTAACATATTTTGTAATACACAGAACAATACTATTATTTATGGGCACTATGGCACCATGTTGTACAGGGTATCACTAGAATTCACTCATCTCATATGACTGAAACTGCAACCATACAACAGCAAACCTCATTTGCCTCTCCACCAGCCCCTGGCAGCCACAATCCTACCCTTTGCTTCCATGAGTTTGACTCATTTTTCAGGTGTATCATATAAATGGAATCATGCACTCTCTGTCCTTGTGTAATTAGGCTGTTTCACTTAGCTAATATCCTCCAGGTTCATCCATATTGTCACATGTTGCAGGATTTCCTTCTTCCTTAAGGTTCAGCAATATTCCATTGTGTGTATATGGCACATTTTGTAAATCCATTTACCCACTGTTGAACATTTAGGTTGTTTATACATCTTGGCTTTGCAAGCAATACTGAATCTTTGCACCGGTTATTAAATCTCTGGGACTCAGTTGCCTTATTTGTAGCAATAGTATCCACTTGGTGCAATTACTGTGGAAAAGAAGTGAGTTAAAAATGGAATATGTTTAGAATCATGCCTGTCATACAGTATGTACTCAATAAATTTTTTTGTGTTAATGTAAATTAATTATGATTAATTATAATACCTTATATTAATTATAACTTTATAATTACTGATAATATGTGTTATTATTAAATCTTGGAAAAGAACTGAAAGATATGCTAATAATGGCTAGTACTTAGTGAGTGCTTACTGTGGGCCTACAAATGTACTGAAGGCTCTACAAGTGTATTAGATAATCTCATGCATAGCAAAATATTAGCAAAATGTATATATGGCAGTGGAGGCACAAAGAGAGGGCTGGAAAAGTCTTCCTTCTACCCCTGCTTGATAACTTCCATTAGCATCTGTTCTAGGTCAGATATATAGATTCTGAGCTGTGACAAGGACTCCAGCAGGTGTGACATATTGAAGAAACTTTCAGGAGACAGGGAGACAGAGAAGGACATGAATCAGGAGAAAAGCAAAACAATGACGTAACCATACCTGAGCTCTACTTTAGTCTAACCCTGTTGGGAAATGCTGGAGTGTAAAGTATACTGCAGAATTGGTTCTGCTTGAAGCAAGGGGACCACCGATCGTACCAATCAGTTGTTGACTGCAGGCTGCCCCTGGGGTGGGGATGGAGACATAACCTCCCTGGTGGCTCCAGTTGGCCTAGGGCAAATCTCTAAAGGGAGAAGGGAGCAGCTGGAAACTGTTAGCAGCTGGTGAAGGATAGATGTGCTGGCTTGGGAAAAGGGACCTGGGTGTTGCTTAACAAACCACCCCAAACTTAGTGGTTGAAAACAAACACAATCATTTATTTTCCTTATAAATCTACAATTTGAGCAAGGCTTAGCCAGCACAATTTATCTCTGTGTTACATAGTATCAACTGGGGTAGCTTGAAACTGGGGGTGACTTGGCAACTGACAACTGGAGCCATCTGAAGACTGCCATAGGCAGTGGATACTGGCTGGAACACCTGCACATGTCACTTCTGTGTGAGGTTGCTTGGCTTTCCCATGACTTTGGACTCTAAGAGAGACCTTCCCAAGAGAACAAGGAGAAAATGCTTAGCATTTTGATGGCACAGCCTTACAAGTCACCTGGTGTCACTTCTAACTTACCCTCTTGGTTGTGGCACTTACAAGAGTCCACTCAGGTCCAAAAGGAGGTGCTATGCCTTGAGTATTCACATTTCCCCTAATTCGCATGTTGAAACCCTAATTTCCTATGTGATGGCATTTGGAGGTAGGAATTGGGGGAGATGACTAAATGTAGATGAAGTTGTGAATGTGAAGTGCCCTTGATAGGATTAGTGTCCTTACAAGAAGAGGAAGGGAACAGAGCACCCTCTCTCTCTCTTTCTTTCTCTCTCCACTTTGAAGACACAGCCAGAGGACAACGTTCTCTAGGACAAGGGGCTTCCCCAGAACCAGATCACCCCTTGAACTCTCTTGCCTCAAAAATTGTGAAGAATGAATGCTTGTTTGTTAGACATCCAATGATAGTGTTTTGTTAGATGAGCCTTAACTAAGATAGGAGGTGTAATAGCCGTCTAGGCTACTATAACAACACACCACACACTGAGTGGTTTAAATGACAGAAATTTTATTTTCAAACAATTCTGGAACTGCAAGTCCAAGCTCAAGGTGCAGTCGGACTGGTTTCTCCTAAGATTACTCCTTGGCTTGCAGGTGGCCACCTTCTCATTGTGTTCTCCCATGGTCATCTCTCTCTGTGTGACACATCAGAGATCTTCTCCTGCTGAATATAAACTCTCTTTATTCATAAGCACATCATTCCCTATGGATAAGAATCCACCCCAAATACTCATTTTCATGTGATCACTTAAAGACACTACCTCCAAATAAGGCTACATTCTGAGGTATTAGGGGTTAGGGCATCAGCATACAAATTTTGAGAGAACACACTTTAGCCTAGGCCCAGTAGCAGGCAAACAGACTCTACCACTTGGTGGGAGAAGGGACAACATCATGTTGTAGGAAGAACATCTGGGATGGAATAGATTCTGGGGACCACTTCTGGAAAATACAATCCATGTCAGGCTCTGCATCAATCTACATCAGTTTCCTACACCTTCTTCTTTGATGAGCACAAGTAGAATGTTAAGTGAATGAAACTGACACAAGTCTCTTTGGCTGTCATCTTCCATTGAGTTCTCCTGTCCTTAAACTTTTTTGGCACAGAAATTCTAGAGCCATCACCCTTTCTGGGTGATAGAATCATGGATGCTCTACTATTTTTAATAATAATATATGCATTCTTACAAATAGGTTTTATATTCTATAAATTGCATATATTAAGGTGAAATGCTATAAAAACATTCTATTGTTGGAATGTAACACTGGTAAAGTACTACTTAAACTCCCAACCATGGGGACCAGCATTGTGGCATAGTGGCTGAAGCTACCACCTGTAATGCTGGCATCCATATGGGCACCAGTTCCTGTCCCAGTTACTCCACTTCTGATCCAGCTCCCTATTAACAACCTGAGAAAGAAGCAGAAGATTGCCCAAGTGTTTAGGGCCCTGCCACCCATGTGTGAGACCTGGGTGAAACTCCTGGCTCCTGGATTCAGCCTAGGCAGTACTGGTATTGCAGCTGACCATCTGGGAAGTGAACCAGCAGATGAAAAATCTCTCTGTGTATGTCTCTCCCTCTCTCTCTGTACCTCTGACTTTCAAATAAATAAATAAATAAGTCTTTGAAGAAAAAAAAAAAAAAACAGAAACAGGGCCAGCGCCACAGCTCAATAGGCTAATCCTCCGCCTAACGGCACCCGCGCACTGGGTTCTAGCCCCGGTTGGGGCACCGGATTCTGTCCTGGTTGCTCCTCTTCCAGGCCAGCTCTCTGCTGTGGCCAGGGAGTGCAGTGGAGGATGGCCCAAGTACTTGGGCCCTGCACCCCATGGGAGACCAGGAGAAGCACCTGGCTCCTGGCTTCAGATCAGCGCAGTGCGCTGGCCATTGGAGGGTGAACCAACGATAAAGAAAGACCTTTCTCTCTCTCTCTCTCTCTCACTGTCCACTCTGCCTGTCAAAAAAAAAAAAAAACCAGAAACAAAAACTTCCAAGCAGAATCTGAGTTGTAGTTGATGCAAAAGAAGACTGCTATTTCCACTGTGTTTCAGGAATAGTTCCCTACGTTGGGACATAAAGAAAAAAAAATTTAAGATTTATTTGAAAGGCAGTAGAGAGAGAGAGAGAGAAAGAGAGAGAAAATTCCATCTGCTGGTTTACTCCCCGAAAGGCCACAAAGGCTAGGGCTGGGTGAAGCCGAAGCCGGAAGACTGGAACTCCATCAGGGTCTCCCAGATGATGACACTTGAGCTGTCATCTGCTGCCATCCTCCCTGATTTCCCAGGCACATTAGTCGGAAGCTGCATTGGTAGTGGAATAACTAGGACTAGAACCAGCACTCACATGGGATCCTGGCATTCAGCTAGAGGCCTAACCCAGTGTACCACAGTGCTGGCTCTCCCCACCAAAAGTCATTTAAATTTGTTTCTAGTTAGAAATTAATATATGCTGTGACAGTCTCTTCTGAATGCCACTGTGACATTCTCCTTCTTTTCTTTGTTTAACATGCTTTTTCTCTTTTACTAAAAATACCTTAATTGGGAATACATTTAAAAATAAACAAAGTATAATATTACACAATGAAAATCTTTCCACTCCTGTCATCTGTATAGTTCCCACTCCTATTTTTAACATATCTTTCCAGAATTTTGTTGCAAATGAAATAAATACAAATACAGATTTTTCTTTTTGTCCTCGTTTGCACAGAAGGCAGTTTATTTTCCACATGCTACACTAACCTTGTCTTTGTTATTTTATAACTTGGAGATCTGTCCCAGGCAGTTCATAGATATGGACACATCCATGACACCTGTAGACAGAATTACTCTCCACAGAACCCTGCCAAGAAGATGCAGTGTTTTTGCAAATCTAATAGGTGAAAAATGTCATCTGAATATAATTTGAATTTACATTTATCTTATTCTGATTGATCATGGTCATTATTTTATATATTTAAAAGCAATTTGAAATTCCTCTCTTATGAATTCTGTATTGTTTCACTTTAACCGTTTATCCTATTGGGTTGTCAATATTTTTCAAAATGTATTTCTGTGATTCCTTTATATGCTAGGGAAGTTAGCCTTTTCTCAGAGATATGAGTCCTATTGTGCTTCTGAACCTTTATTTTGTTCAAGTGAGAAACTACTTGAAACCTAATGATCCAACTGGAAAATAGAGACAAATAATTAGCATCATCTCATACAACAGATCTCAAAGTTAACTGGGGCAGAAAACTTTTCTTGACCTGTTTTCTTCAAGGAGAGGAGAGCTGCAGGGGAAATGAAAAGAAAGGGAATATTTCCTGAGCATCTACTATGTGCATTTATTCACACAATTCCATTGTAGTCCTAACAGCTAAGGCAAGTAAAAAAAAATTGGACCAAGTTCACACAGCCAATGAGAGCTCTAACAGGGGTTCCAAGCCAGATCTGCCAGGTCCTGCAGTTCCACCTTATCCCAGAGTTCCTGGTGCTCCCCCATCACCTGTATGTTACTAGTGGGCTGTAACAGCCTTGAAGATCCCTAACAGCTGAATAATGCCACCATATCAGCATACCAATCCTAGTGAAGATTATGAGGGCCTCTGAGTTGTTTTTAATACCACTGGAATTCATTCACCCCCAGTCCTGGGATACTTCACAGGTCTGGAACTGTCACATTCACCAGGAGCCAGAGCCTGGCAAGCTGCCACTGGCTCCTGGCCATGCAGGCAACCCCTGGTCATTTGTCAATGTTCCCCAGGGATGCCTGCTTCTTGTTAAGATGCTGGCAATGTGCCTCTCTCCACTGTAATTGCACGGGCCACAGCAAGGCTCACTCAATCCTACTGATGCTTTTGCGAACTCCATGGCCCTGCAGGCTGGAAGGATCCAGAAACAGAACAGGGCACACCCAAAAGCGCAATCCAAAGGCTTCCTGGAGGCTCCTCTGGCTTTTTTGACATGAGTAAACATTTCATTGTCAAGTTGTCAACTTGCAGTACAGGCAGCACTTTCTTCCGGCCTAGAATAGAATATTGAAACCGGAGTGAACATCAATCATTCCCTAATGTGATGTTGTCAAACTGTGCTCTGAGCAGCCCTGGGATGGTGGAGGTTTCCTTGGGGGCTCCTGTTGAGGGGATCTGGGAAAGCTGGACAGGTGGCAGTCTTGTTTCACACCCTTAGTCCATTTGCAGGCTTTTAATAAAATAACATAGAACGGGTAGCTTATGACAGAAATGTTTCTTACAGCTCTGGAAGTTGCACAGTCCAAGATCAAGGCAGATGCTGTGCATGGAGAAAGCTTCTTTCTGATTCATAGTCTTTTGTTGTTGTTTGCTCACATGGTAGAAGGGGTTAGGGATCTCTTTTGGAACACTTTGATAGACACTAATCCCATGAGCATTCAACCCATAATCTCATCAATTCACAGTTATCACTCAGATCCACTCTTTTTTTTTTTTTTTAAGATTTACTTATTTATTTGAAAGTCAGAGTTACACAGAGAGAAGGAGAGGGGGAGAAAGAGAGAGGTCTTCTATCCGCTGGTTAACTCCCCAGATGGCCACAACGGCTGGAGCTACACAAAAGCCAGGAGCCAGGAGCTTCTTCCATGTCTCCCTGAGGGTGCAGGGGCCCAAGTACTTGAGTCATCTTCTACTGCTTTCCCAGGACATAGCAGAGAGCTGGATCAGAAATGGAGCAGCAGGGACTCAAACTGGCCCATATGGGATGCCAGTACTAGAGGTAGTAGCTTTACCCTCTACACTACAGTGCTGGCCCCTCAGATTCACTCTTGATATCATTTCCTTAGGTAAGGTTAGGACTTCATCACATGACTGGTGGGGAAACACACATTCATACCAAAGCACACCCCAAGTTCAACTAACTTAGCCCTGCTTCTATCTATGGCTTCCACATAAGGTTGATTTGGAAGGTCCCCAGCTAAAAGAAGTCTGAGAACGACTTCAATTTACTGGTTATAGAAAGTGAGACTCAGAAGGAGTGTGATGTGGCCAAGGTCACAGGGAGTAGGGACAGGACTTAAGTGAGCAGGTGACTCCTCAGCCACAGCTCTCTCCTCCACTGTCTGGGTCTGTTGCCACACTGAGTCAGCCTGTTTTCTTTGTGCCTACTCCTTATCCTTGGGAAGCTGCAGCCAGCTGTTTCCCAAGCCCTTAAATGCAGATCAACTCATTCTGAATTCTTGAAAGCCTCATTAGGAAGCCAAGCTGTCAGGAAAGTCGTGCTCATCTCTTCCCTGGTCTGCCCCAATCTCAGTATAATCTCAACCCAATACTAGGCTGAGCCCATTGCAGCCTGAGCACAGGAAAATCATGCAACCCAAAGCGCACTTATCAAAATATCCTCTTCTGTTTTTTATAATTTTTAATTTATATAAAGGGAAGAATTTTATATATTTCATATACTTTTATTTTAAGGACATAATGATATATCCCACCCTATCCTCCCTCCCTCACTTCCAGTCTCCCAACTCCTTCCTTTCTTATTTTTCTTTTAATTTTTGCAGACATATTTTCAATTTACTTTATATTCACATGATTAACCCTCCACTAAATAAAAAATTCAACAAATAGTAAATAGAAAAACCACCAATCCTTGGGAGCATACACAGGGGTTACAAACAACAATCAAATCCTAAATTGTCAATTTCACTCATACACATTTTTACCCTGTGTATTAGTTCTTCCTCTATTTTAAACCAAGCAGAAACATTAGTGAAAGCTCTAAAATTAAAACACCAAAAAAAAAAAATAATAAAAAGTGTATCTATAGACAAAACCTTGTGATTCTCAATTTCTTAACTCACAAACTCCCCCTCTCATGCACCCACCCATACGTCAATGATCCAGGCACCAAGTGCTGAATTTGAAATTTCAGGGTCGTAAAACAAACATCAGTAGCCTGTGATTGTGTTTGGTTTTGATACATTGTTCACCTTGGATTCTTTTACATGGATATTGAATTTTTTAAGAATTGCATTAAAATGCTTGCTTTTTGAGGTTTCTCTTTGGTGGAGTGATTCTTCAAATTGTGTGCCTCCTTCACCTGATCCTAATTCCTCTGCTGCTGCTCACTTTTGCTGTCTGACAGTTCCTCCCTACCTAGGAGTCCCAGAAGTCTGTCTAGTCATTTATAGACCACAGAGAGAGATGTAATAGCCCCTACAGCCAGTCTATGTTTTACTTCTTAGATCCCCTTAAAAGTCTTGAATTCACCTTGTTATTTTATTATTCATCTCTTCCCTCTCTCCCAACCCAACTCTAAATAAGGAATTCTTTCTGAAACCATAATCCCTTTTGGGCACCTTTAGGATTGAGTCAGACATGTAGATTCCAGAAAACCACATGCAGGAGTTTCCAAAACGCTTTGGAATTCCCAGTTGAATTTGTACCCCTAAAAGTCCATCAAATGTTTAATTCCTTGTCTAAACAAAAATCATGTGGAATTTGAAGTTGGCTTAACATGGATTCCTCAGGCACCTTCATGCCCCCACAGTCATGGATGTTGAAATAACCAGGGCTGAGTTGGAAACTGTATCCCAAGGCACTATGTGAATCAACTGAGGGATTGATTGATGGCATCTGCGTTATGCAACTTCCCCTGCTTTGTGACATGCCAGTACAGGTGCAAAAACACCACACTGGAAGAGCAACAACAGTAATGTTGTTTTGCTCTTTTCCTTCCTTCTGCAATATCGTGGAAGTGTAGTTAGCAACATTCTTAGCCACTTGTTTACCCAAATTAGTCCGGTGCTGGTAATGACTGACTTCGGCTGGCACTCACATCCCTCACCCCAGGGTAGCCTTCTCTAAGTCCTGGGGCAACCAGCTGCAGGAAGCCTGCTTAAATCATGAGTTTTTTTGTGCATTTCCTATCTTTCCACTCCAGTGAGTGTGCCCTTTGTTGTTTACATGTCCTTGAAGCTGGGATGTCCCTCCTGAATTCTATTTCTTTCCATCTTGTCCTCATTTAGGCCAGAGGGGTCATGACGCTAAGGGAGGACACTCCCTAGTCACATCTGGACTTTGCTATTCTTTCACTTTGAGACAACTATTAACTGGGCCTGAGAGTCTACACCGGATACACATCTGAGAGGCACTAATCAAATGAAGTTAAGTTGAAATTCCACTTTAATTGGTTTATTGACTTTTTAGCCATATCTGTTTGCATATTATTTTTAGTGTTGCTCTCTGTATTACAATACATATTCTTAACTTTCCACAGTCAAGTTAGGGTTTATATTATACTACATCATTTTAAATCTAATAATCTATGTTACTTCATAGCTCTACACATACATAGCTCACACATTATGAACCCTATATTATAATTTTTGCTTTTCATTATTTACAGATCATGTCTTTTTGTCTCTTCACATATCAATTAATTCTGGATTATATCCCAGCTGTTGTGAAAAATATGTTATAGAAATGTACAATGCTGCTATGTGGCTTAAAGATCAGAGTGTCAGGCAGAGATGATAAGCAGAACTTAGAGCTTCCTCTCTCCGTCATGCTCTCTCAGGACTTTTTGCCTCCCTGACCAGCAGCTTTATTTACCCTGAATTCTGTCTTTGGGTTCTTCAAGCCAGTAAGGCATCATTTTCCACTGGTTTTATTCACTTTACAAGATACAGATCAAGGCTGTGATGCTGAAAGTTATTAGTTTTTGTTTAATAAGGAAAAGAGAAACATATCCAGAGTCATTCACTTTTGTCCATGAATTGCCCAGGGAGCTTCCTCCAGTCAGCGTGCCTATTTCTTCACTCTCTAGTACCTTCAGGTAATTGGTTATATATTTTTAAAATATCCATAATTTATAGGTGTTATCTTTATGAAGTGTGGCTTAATAGGAACTACTAGACCTGACCACAAGCAGAACTCTCTCAAATGACACGGGTTTGGTACTTCTCCTGATGCAGAAATGGGGTGGGATGAGTGGGAAGACAGTTTGAAGTTTGGTTAACAAGCTGGTGATATATTTTCAGTTTAAGAAATATTTTAGAGCATTTTATCTAAATTCTAGGTACTAGAATACTTACATAATAATGCAAGCATGAATTAAGGGCACCAGCCCTGCCTTGGAAACAGGTCACAATAAAATCTTCCCTCCCACCTGGCCTGCAAAATATGAGCTCTCTACTAATTTCAGCCTGGAAAACAAGGCATTAAACACCACCACAACAACCAGTGTTGTTCTGTGTTGTTTCTTTACCTTTATTATTTTACTTTATCCCTAGAACAGCCTGAGTGATGGCATCAGTGCTTTGTTCTCATCCTCCCCTTAAAGATGAGAAAAATGAGGCTCAAAAAGGTTCAATATAACCTTCGTAAAGTCACATAAAGGAAGAAAAGGGAGGAAATTAACAGTGAGCTTGGTTCTAAACCCTGGTTTCTTTCCACTTCCACTGATCAAACATGGAAGAACTATCTGTCATCTACCTTACCATTCCTATATAATTATGCACATACAAGTGGCCTCTAATCTGCCTGTCTACACAGAGAAAACAAACATGTGCTCTTGGTACCAGTCCTATCCTGCCTTCCCAAGGTAGAACAGATGATACAAGGACCCTGGTGTCTCTAGGGAATCAGCAGGTCTGCCCTTTGAATACTTTGATCATCTTCAAGCTCTCTTGTGTTAACCTAGGGATCTCTGAGCTTCATAAAGCCTGCAGCAACACCCTTGGAGCTCTCTTCATAGAACTCCTGCATCTCCATTCTAACCCGTATTCTAAACTTTGATGTATTGCCTCTAGGATGAGTGATAGTTCAGTCTTCTCTCTGAAACACTTGTAGTACTTTAGATGCAGCAGTAGCATCTAATAATAATAAATATAACAAGAGCAAACCAAACAAAGCAAAACCACCATCACCTTACTTCTTAAGTACAGCTTTTCTTTTCTTAAAAAAAATTATTTTTAAATTTTATTCATTTGAAAGAGCAAGAGATAGAGATCTTCCATCTGCTGGTTCACTCCACAAATGCCTGCAACAGCTGGAGAGGGGCTAGGCCCAAGTAGGGCACCAGGAACTCCATCGAGTCTCCCACAAGGGTGGCAGTGACCCAAGTACTTGAGCCATCTTCTCCTGCTTCCCTGGGTGTCTTTTAGTAAGAAGCTGGATGGTCTCTCTTTCTCTCTCTCTTTCTCTCTCTCTCTCTCTTACTCTCTCTCTTTCTCTCATTCTCTGTCTAACTCTGCCTGTCAAAAAGAAGAAGGAGGAGGAGGAGGAGGAGGAGGAGGAGGAGGAGGAGGAGGAGTAGGAGGAGGATGAGGAGACGGAGACGGAGACGGAGATGGAGAAGGAGAAGGAGAAGAAGAAGGAGAAGAAACTGGATGGGAAGTGGAGGTACAATTTGAATCCAGGTACTCTGATATAGAATGTGGGTACCCGAAGAAGTGGCATAACTCACTGCCCCAGCTTTTCTTCTCTGGACTTCTTTTATTGTCATTATTTCATTTGACCTGGCCAGCACTTTAGAATCTCCCTCTATTTTCCTCTCCCTCCCCAAAGAAAATACTAATTATTTCTATGACTTTTTATTTTAACCAGAACATTACTTCTAGTTTAAGAAGACAGTTCTGATGTACAAAAGAACACTGAAGACTGGTACTGTGGCACAGTGGGCTAAACCACTGCCTGCTACATGAGCATTCCATATAGGCACTGGTTCAAGTCCCAGCTTCTCCATTTCCAATTCAGCTCCCTGCTAATGCACCTGGGAAAGCAGCAGAAGATGGTCCAAGTGCTTGGTCCCATGCCACCCATCTAGGAGAGCCAGATGGACTCCCAGGCTCCTGGCTTTGGCTTGGCCAAGTCCCAGCCATTATGGTCATTTGGGAAGTGAATCAGCAGATAGGAGATCTCTCTTTCGGGGGGGGGGGGTGTGCATGTGTGTGTCTTTGTAACTCTGCCTTTCAAATAAATAAGTAAAGCATTTTTTAAAAGTTTGTGAAAAATAGGATTAAAAGGTAAATTCATTTTGGTATAAAAAGTTTTGAAATCCATGCATATGAGAGGTCTTCAAATAGTGAAAATATGTACTATGGGAAAATTATGCATGAATTTCAAAGGTTTTTTTGCACCAAAATAGACTTATATTTTATTCCATTTTCCATAAACTCCTTGAAGTACCCTCCTAGGTATTTTTTCTCAATAGAACTAGCTCCTTTAGCAAGCTGTTTAGGGATATAAGCTGCACCAACCTGTTTGCCTGTGATTTCGACTTCCAGCTGATGGATTTCGGTTGTTCTTGGCTCTACCGGCAAATGGCCTTACAGGAATAACCTCTGTAGCTCCCACAATATGGCAACCAAAGCTCTTGGGTGTGCTCAGTGCTGATAGGTACTTTCAGCCCTCAGAAGAGACAAAGATAGAGATGCAGAGATGAAAACGAGGTGATAGGGGTTCAGCTTTACTTACTAGGATGGAAAATGAATTGTCAAATAACCTTGACAATGCATAAGCAAGATAAATGAGATGTGTTCTGAACTTCCGCAGGACTTAAGCTCTTCTCATGTAGAAACTTGGAAACATGCATCCCAGCAGTCATGTTACTCATGTGTAACTGTGTTCAAGGTGTTTCCTGTTAGGTCATGTTGATAGTAGATAGGTGGACTGGACATGGGGCCAAAGCGGGTTGCACAGTGCTGAGATAAGCATGCTGTGCCTTTACACACCCATAAAACAAGAGGCCATCCAGCCACTGTGGAAAAAGAAAGATGATGAAAGAGCAATTTCTAATCTCAGCATTAACTTCACTTGATAGAACGAAATCCTCAGCTTGCCCACAACTGCAAAAACAAGGCTGGGTGACTAAGTATCAGAAGACGTGGGTTCCAGTCTGAACTCTCCCGTTGTCCCACTTTGTAACTCTGTAGCCTTGGTTTGCTAAAATCTGTGCTTTGGACTCTTGATACAGAAAATAGAGAGGAATAAAAATTGCATCGAATTTAGACTTTTAAAAAGCCTGGGGGAAATTGTTTAACCTCTCATAGCTGCCTCCACAGAAAAAGTTAACTTTCCACAATTACTGATGAAGTAATTACTAGTCTCTGGGAATGTGATAAACTGCAAAATAAAAAATCCCCATTCTGAGAGAGTCTACCTTTGAGACAAGCAACTAAACACTAATAAAATAAACAATAGGAAACATGGGCATAAACGTAGCCAGATAGTAATGAGCTTCATGAAAGCAAATCAAGTAGGATAAGGATAAAAGGAAAGTTTGCCATTTCAGTTAGAGTGGGTGGAGGGAGATAATATCAGAAAGCTATGTTGAGAAACTGAAAAGGCAATGTGTTTTAACATACCATATCTTCACTGTTTGTGTATTCACTTTAAAATTTATAATATTTATTACTTTTTGAGATAACATTTTAATTTACATTATAGTTAAAGGCTTATTGGTTCCACCAAATACAGAGCTTGACAAATACCAAGTAAAAAGACCATAAAGGCTAAAAGGACTACAGGCACTTCCCACAAGGTAAGAGTGGGGTCTTTGGGCCCGTTTATGGCTCCTTGGTAAGGCATGGCATGCCAATTGCTGGCATTTCACATTATCTGGTTTCTTCCAATATTGCCTCCTTTGGGTGATTTTTTTTCCATTTCTGTGGTTGGAGCTTGACCTTCTGTAGCAGAAACTTAATGAATGTAAGAATCTCCTTAGGAGCAGTGGTATATGATAATATAGATAAAGAGTCCACTGGTCATCTCTGTTCCCCAGGATTTGGGGCTCAGCACAGGGCACTGGACTTGGTGGCCCGAAAGGACTATTTGTTTTGGAGAGACCCATCCACCAGGTGGTATAACCTTCCCATTTGGAAAACAAGCCCTGAAGCAATCAGCCCAGTGGAATCCCTCTGCCCAGAGCACACAAAGAGCTCCACTGTACAGCCACATCCTGGCTGAGAAAATGCCTGCAGGTAGCGATTCTTGGGCTATGCACTGGCCTGATTTTGAGGCACGGAGTTCTGACTTACACATCTGAGAACTAATGGAATGGATTAGGGTTTTTGACAACCAGGCATCTGAGAGCTGCCTTTCCCTCATGAGAAGCAAACTGTTTAGCTCAAGTGCCACTCAATATGTGTTTCCAAGGAGTTTCTGCCTCAATATCAGGGCAAAGCTTCACTGTGGGATGTAGTATGTCTGACAAAAAGGATACAGTCTGGCCGGTGCCACAGCTCACTTGGCTAATCCTCTGCCTGCGGGGCCGGCACCCCAAGTTCTAGTCCCGGTTGCGCCTCTTCCAGTCCAGCTCTCCGCTGTGGCCCAGGAGTGCAGTGGAGGATGGCCCATGTCCTTGGGCCCTGCACCTGCATGGGAGACCAGGAGAAGCACCTGGCTCCTGGCTTCGGATCAGTGCGGTGCGCGGGCGGCAACACACTGCCAGAGCGGCCATTGAGGGGTGAACCAACAGAAAAGGATGATCTTTCTCTCTGTCTCTCTCTCTCACGGTCCACTCTGCCTGTCAAAAAAAAAAAAAAAGGATACAGTCATTACCCATGGTGATAGGTGGCATTATAGGAAATTACAGAATAAGGAAACATTTAAAATGTTTCTGGCTCTCCAATAACAGCCGCTTTTTAGTGAGATTTGAATCCATGGTGGCTCTGTATGTGTCTCACCTAAAATTTATGGAATTCCCTTCTTCCTATAAATGTGTGATAACCAGCCTGCAAGATGCACCCTAATGATCCTCATGCCCTGTGTGGATCAGCCTCTTCTCCCCAGCACCCTCTGACCCCTACACACACACACACACACACACACACACACACACACTGCATCAGGACTGATTTGTGTGACAAAATACAGCAGACAGGACCATATGTGATTTGGGGGGCTAGATCAGAAAGTCAGAAAAGGCTTTTCAGTGTCTACCTAGATCTCTGGGGTTGCTTATTCTGGAGACAATAAGATGCTTGGCCATGAAGACATCCAACCAGCTCTGCAGAGAGGCCTAGAAGGCTTGATTGGAGTGAGGTTCTGTTTCAAAGGTTGCCCTCTTATGTGCCTGGGCTTCATAATCTCAACAGTCTGTGCTTGAGGAATCATATGCAAGGGTGGGATGTCCAGTCTCACAGCCTCCTCCTTTTTCTTTCCAGCTAGAGTGGTTTAGGAAGCACAGATGTACCATCAAATCTGGATGCATTTGCTACTAGTCTGACCCTGACTCAAACATCTATTTGCATAACTGGACTTTGATTTTATTCCTGAGCCTCAGTTACTATCCAGCAGCCACAGTTCTACTGACCAGATCTTGACCTTCATGCTGAGGTTTTGATTTAACACCTGAAGCAGACAATTGGTGCTCCATATCCATATCCCCACAACTCATAATAGTTTAACCTGTAACTGCTGATGCCTGTATCAACAATTTGCCTGCTGCCTTCCTCTAGAGGCAAGAGCACACACTGGCCATGTTTGCAGAAATGCCAGGGAGTTACTGCATACCTCTCTAGCCCCTTGCAACCAGTGACATCTACTGAAACACATCTACTGAAACTAAGGCCAAGTAAGTACATCTGTAGTGTCAGACTCAGAAGCAGTATTTAGCAGGCTTGTTCTCAAGGATGATCACAAATCTTTATTATTTATTTAAAAGACGAGTTACAGAGATAAAGAGGGAGATTCAGAGAAAAAAAGAGACCTTGCATCTGCTGGTTCACTCCCCAAATGACTACAGCTACCAAAATTGTTCCAGATGGAAGCCAGGAGCTTGCAACAACATCCAGGTCTCTCTCCTATGTGGGTGCCAGAAACCCAGATTATTAGGCCATCTCCTGCTTTTTCTGGTGCATTAGCAGGGAACTGGATTAGAAGTTGAGCAGCCATGACTTGAACTGGTTGTCATAGGGATGCCAGCATCACCACAGCTTAACCCACCATACCATAACACTAGCCCCAACCACAAGTTTCTTAAACACAGAAACTGGACTTTGATAAGAAATCCCCCAAACCCAATGTCGATTACAGGAAATGACTCAAAATTTATTGGTGTGGTGGTAGGCAAGATGACATCACAAAATTCACTGGAATCATTACTCAGGCTAAAGAGATTCAAGTTTATTGGATCAAAGAGACTGCACTCTCTTCCATTCAATCTTGGAAACTCTAGATAGGTTTTGTGTTACTATTTCTTGCTGTGCAACAAATCATCTCAAAATTTACTGGCTTAAAACAATAATCTCACAATTACTGTGGGTCAGAAATTCTGTTTTAATGTAGTATGTTATCATAATATATGTCAAGTATGAAGGCACTTCAAGTTCTGGGAATATGTGTGTTGGTGCTGCCTTTTCATTGGAAACTCTATCTCTGGTCAAAGTGTATTTCTGATGCCCCATTAGCTTGAAACAGTTAAACAGAATAGACATACTGGACCATCAATATGGGGAACACTTCAGCATCTTGGGATTGTACTTAAGGAACCAGGTGATGGCTTTATCATTGGCCCACTGACCCATAATATTTCCTACCCAGGGTCCCTCTAGAAAAAATAATTTCTCCCAAAGCTCCCCAGCCCTTATGCAGAATGTACATTAAGGAAAGGACTGCAGTAAGAAGGAGCAGACAACTGTTCTTTTCTCATGCATTTGCTACTCTGACTTCACCTCCAGAGGGCACTGGTATTCAAAAAAACCAAACCTCAAGCCTGGCACCACAGAACACCAGCTGTTTGCCCTGCAGGGCAGGGAAATCCTCAGCAGTTCTCTGTGAATAATTTACACTGGTGAAATTTAATCATAGACTTCATTAGCACTTAAAGCGGGATGCCTCCCCCAAGTAATATGAGAGAGCCCCCAAACCACGGTTTGTACTGCTCTTCACGTCTGCCTTGAGGGGTGTGTCCACAGCTCCCCGCCATTAGCTGCATGCCTCTCAGATATTCTCCAAATTCTACAGTATTTCTTCATCATGTTTAGTATCAGCAAATAGAGAAACCTGGAGACCCTGGAGCCTGTCCAGAGATGTTGAGGGTGTGGTGCTTTAGGACCATGTGTTAGCCAAAAAGGACGAGAGCTTGAGAGTTCACAGCCCAGGCTTCCCATCCCAACTCTGCCTCTTACCAGCTATATGACCTTGAACAAGTTACACAACCACATCTCAGCCTTCTCTGTAAATGGAAATTATCAATCTTTAATATTTTGGCATGGAGCAAATTCACTTGAATATGTGGGAAAAAAAAAAGTGTATCTTTGTAAAATCAGTTTCTTCTCCAACTTCCTTATCTCTATCTTAAAAATGCTCCATAGCACCTGCATGGGAGACCAGGAGAAGCACATGGTTCCTGGCTTCGGATCAGTGCAATGCACCAGCCGCAGCGTGCCGGCCGCAGTGGCCATTGGAGGGTGAACCAACGGTAAAGGAAGACCTTTCTCTCTGTCCTTCTCTCACTGGCCACTCTGCCTGTCAAAAAAAAAAAAAAAAAAAAAAAAAACCTCTATAGAATTATATGGAGTCCTGGAAGCTTTTCTATAGAATCTTCATCATTTATTTGCATTGAATGCTAGCCCCCTTAAGAAAAAAGATTTCAAGGCTGGCGTTGCGGCTCACTAGGCTAATCCTTCTCCTGCAGCACCAGCACCCTGGGTTCTAGTCCCGGTCAGGGTGCCAGATTCTGTCCCGGTTGCTCCTCTTCCAATCCAGCTCTCTGCTGTGGCCCGGGAGTGCAGTGGAGGATGGCTCAAGTCCTTGGGCCCTGCACCCGCATGGGAGACCAGGAGAAGCACCTGGCTCCTGGCTTTGGATCAATACGTTTGGGGGATGAACCAATGGAATAAAGGAAGACCTTTCTCTCTCTCTCTCTCTCACTGTCCACTTTGCCTGTCAAAAAAAATGAATATTGAAAAAATAATTTATTAAGAATATTTACAGAGCTTAACACTCCAAATTTGGTATTTTAACTCCATCAAGTAGTGTGTAACCTAAGTTGAATTATTTGTAATGTTCTTTATTTGTTTGAGAGGCAGAGAGGATGAAAAGAAAAAGAGAAAGAGACAGCTCTCATCTGCTGGTTCACTTCCCAAATGTCTGCAATGCTGGGGGCTGAACCTAACAGCTGAGAACCCCATCCAGATCTCCCACATGGTGGGTATCAACTCAACGACTTGTGCCATCACTCCTGCCTCCCAGGGTCTGCATCAGCAAAAACCTGGGAATCACACCCAGGCACTCCTACATGGGACATGAGTGTCTTAAGCAGTCTGTTAACTGCTAGACCAAAGTCCACCCCCTAGGCTCAATAATTAAGAACCAACCAAGCAACCAAGAAGTGATCCTAGTAGAGAAAGAGGAATCTGTTGTAAAAACTGAGTAAGTTGCTGAATATAGGCATAATTATAAATTAGGGGCTTCCCTTGCATTTCCCTCCATCTGTCCTTCAAAGCCTATTGTCCAGGGTACTAGAAATGGTGATCTATGCTCAAAGTCAAAAAGCAATTTATTTATGGCAATCAAGGTCACTGTGGGGGGATTTTTGAGTCAGAATCCTGATTTTAATTTTCCCCTGATCCATACTATTAGACAAATTCTTGATAACCATGTTGCACACTTTCAAAGTGAGTATTCAAAATAAATTTCAATGGAAAATACAAACCCATGGTCAGGCAGGTGTCTCCTGTCCCTCCTTAGACCTCAGCTGTGCCTCACTGCCCAAGGGGATTTGTCCCTTCCCTTTGTTCCTCACTCTCCTTATATTTTAAATGAGTTGTCAACAAAAAACATCTCTTGGCTTCCATTTTTCTGACAGTATGCATCAGTAAAATTTCTAGCTTATTGACCTCCTTTTGTGCCAAGATAATTTACTTGGATAAATTTGGTTGGGAAGCATTCAAAAATAAAAAACACACTTCTGCAACTCTTTAAGCAGAATCTACAGAGCATGTGCTTTGTCAACAGTGTCTTTTCTAGATGACTTATGCTTATTATTATCAAAAATCAATTACTGATTTTTGTTTGTATTTTAAACCCATCGACTGTCCAGGGGCCAAGAAGAGGCATTGGGCAGCTTCCTTCTCTCATAACTGGCATCAGTATGATTATTCTGTCTGCTCTTGTAGCTTTTCTGTTCTCTGCATTGCTGATTATGACTTACCTTGATCAGCATGTTTTCTTCCAAAGGTGAAGTTGCCAAGTTTCCTAGCCACCTAGGGCTTTCAGACAGACAGATCTGCTCTGAGTTATGCAGGAAGTGAGCTGAGAGAAATCCTCACAATTTGAGAAGTGTTGTGAAAAAAAAGTTCTAGGAATTACCAATAAGCTGACATTCATTAGATGTCTAAAAATATACTTTTTTGGAGTGGATTTTTTATTAAAGCTTTTATTAAATGAATATAATTTTCACAGGTACAACTTTAGGAATATAAGTGGTTTTTCCTCCCATACTCACCTGCCCTCCCCGACTCCTGTCCCACCTCTTACTCCCTCTCCCACCCCATTCTTCTTTAAGATTCATTTTTAATTAGCTTTATATACAGAAGACCAACTGTATACTAAGTAAGTGTTTCAACAGTTTGTACACACACACACAATGTAAAAAGTACTGTTTGAAAACAAGTTTTGCAGTTAATTCTCATAGTACAATTCATTAAGGACAGAGGTCCTACATGGGGAGTAAGTGCACAGTGACTTCTGTTGTTAATTTAACAATTAACACTCTTATTTATGACCTCAGTGATCACCCAAGGCTCTTTCCATGAGCTGCTAATGCTGTGGAAGACTTTTATGACCACAAACTCTGTCAGTGTTTAGACAAGGCCAAAAGCAAAGTGGAAGTTCTCCATTCAGAGAAAAGCACATCCCTCTTTGATGGCCACTTCTTTCCACTGGGATCTCACTCACAGAGATCCTTCATGTAGGATTAACAATATACTTTCAAAAGATTTAAAGATTAAGAAGTTTGTGTTGGGGTTGGTTCTGTGGCACAGTAGGTTAAACTTCTGCCTGTAATGTCAGTTTCCCATATGGGCACTGGTTGAGACCCAACTGCTTCACTTCCAATCCGGCTCCCTGCTAATGCACCCAGGAAAGCATCATAAGATGGGCTAAGTGCTTGGGCCTCTGCACCCGTGTGGGAGACCCAGAAAAGGAGGCTCTGGGCTCCTGGCTTTGGCCTGGTGCAACCCCAGCCATTGTGGCCATTTGAGTAGTGAACCAACAGATGGAGGATATCTCTCCCTCTCTCTCCTCCTCCTCCTCCTCCTTCTCCACTTCCTTCTCCTCTTCTTCCTTCTTCTCCACTTCCTTCTCCTCCTCCTCCTCCTCCTCTTCTTCCTCTCTGTGACTCTGAATTTCAAATAAATTTTAAAAACTTTTTAAAAAATAAGTTTGGACTAGAGGCAAGCATTGTTGCACAGAGAATTAAGCTGCCATTTGGGATACTGGCATCCCATATGGGCAAGACCCATCTACTCTGTTTGCAATCCCACTCCCTGCTAATGCATCCAAGATGGCAGTAGGTATGGTTCAAGTGTATGGGCCCCTTCCCCACAAATAGGAGACCAGGATAGAGTCCCTGCCTCCTGGCTTTGGCCTGGCCCAGCCCTGGCTGTTGTGGGCATTTGAAGAGTAAACCAGCAGATGAAAGATTTCCATTTGCTACTCAGACTTTCACATAGATGAAAATAAACAAACTTTTTTAAAAAAAAAAAAGTGCTATTTACTTAGGAAATAAGACTAAGAAGTGATTAGATCTTATTTCCCAAATATTTGAGAAGTTTTGGACAAAATATAGTCAGATTAGAGAAAAGGAGAGATCAGATTGATAAAGAAAACAACTTCTGAGGAAGCTGCAGACTCACCAGGCCACACAACTTTCAGGTGAGCATGACTTACTAAATTTAGATGCACTCTTGCCTGAGGACAGGGGCTAGACACTCTGTTCTCAAATTTCCTTCTCACTCAGGAATAGTGCTCCCTCTGGCTTCTCTTCCCACTTCACACATGCTTGAGGTATGCTGTCCAGAGGTTGACAGTGAGGCCTGATCTCTTTCAAAGCCATATTCTTTTTGAAATGTTGTAGAGGAGAATTGCCTACTGTTCACACAAGCAATGGAGAAAAAGGAGAAACAGAATGCAGAGTTTTAAAATATGGTGTGAGTCCTCATGTTGGAAGTACTTTCAAAGACACCCTGACTTGCTTATCACAGTACCAGTCTCTTAGCAGCATCTGGATACTCCTGTGCACTCTACAGTGAGGAAGTGTGAAATGTCAGGAAGAAAACCAGAGCTTAAGAGAACGACCAGTTGCCATCTTTAAGATACCAAATGCATTTATTTACATATGAAGAAGTGCTTTGGATTAAGATTAGACCCAACAAAGGCAAAAAAACATTTCTCTGCCTGTGGTCATTGGATATTTATACCATCATTCCTGGGCCTTACAAAATGATCAACTTAAAAATTAGTCTCCTGGGGCTGGCGCTGTGGCACAGTGGGTTAATGCCCTGACCTGAAGTGCTGGCATCCTATATGGGCACCGGTTCGAGTCCTGGCTGCTCCACTTCCAATCCAGCTCTCTGGTATGGCCTGGGAACTCAGAAGATGGCCCAACGTTGGATTCTGTCCCAGTTGCTCCTCTTCCAGTCCAGCTCTCTGCTGTGGCCCGGGAGTACAGTAGAGGATGGCCCAAGTGCTTGGGCCCTGCACCCGCATGGGAGATCAGGAGAAGCACCTGGCTCCTGGTTTCAGATCAGCGCGGTGCGCCGGCCACAGTGCGCCGGCCACAGCAGCCATTGAGGGGTGAACCAACAGAAAAGGAAGACCTTCCTCTCTGTCTCTCTCTCTCACTGTCCTCTCTGCCTGTCAAAAAAGAAGAAGAAGAAGAAGAAGAAGAAGAAGAAGAAGAAGAAGAAGCAGCAGCAGAAGAAGCAGAAGCAGAAGCAGAAGAAGAAGAAGGCCCAAGTCCTTGGGCTCCTGCACCCATATGGGAGACCCGGAAGTAGCTCCTGGCTCCTGGCTTTGCATCATTGCAGCTCCAGCAGGTGCGGCCAATTGGGGAGTGAACCAGCGGATGGAAGACCTCTCTTTCTTTCTGTTTCTCTCTCTCTCTCTCTTTCTCTCTCTGCCTCTCCTCTCTCTGTGTAACTCTGACTTTCAAATAAATAAATAAATCTTTGAAAAAAAATTAGTCTCCTATATACTTACTGAATTTGAGTCCCACCTGCAGTTGCCTTGGCGGGGCCACATCAAATGATCGCGCCAGACATTCCCTACCTCTGATGTAAAACTTATCTTATTTACAAGAATTCTTAGGTATTCTTGATCATTTACATTCACTTGTCAATGATGCAATTCCCTTTACGAACCTATTATTCTCTGATTTTATATTTGTATCTCAAGAATCAAAATGCAAGCAGTGAACCTGGAATGACTGACCTTGGCTGCCCTAGACTTAGTCAAACATATAATTGCTATTGAGCAAAAAACGCCCTCTCAAAGCTAACAGGAGCCCTCACTTTACAAGGCCCTCTCTTCCCTGAGTCATCACTCCACCCCTTTCTAGAGAAGGAGTCATCAAACAAATGATTCAAACCATTTTCATTCAAAGATAACAATAAAACCAACAATGCCTTCCTTTCGTGCCACAACAGGAAAATCTCCATTGCCAGGGAAAAAGTTTGTTACCTGCACCAATTGGCAATCTGGTCCTATTGCACACAAGTTTGTGGTACCACAGTGGTGGAAAAAGGGCAAATATATCCATAAACTGCTTCAGTTGCTGAGAAGTCAATCTAGTCAAAACTGGTTGCAGTTAGCAATTTTTGTTGATTATAATTCTCTGAGTAAATATTAGGTGACAGGAGACAGTAGGGAAGAAAACCAGCTTCATGGCAAGCAGGAGAAGAAGAAGAGGAAGAGGAAGAAGATGAGGAAGAAGAAGAGGAGGAGGAAGAAGAAATACAAAGCATGAAAACAACCAACTCACTTCCTATCTTACTAAATCTTACTAAATATACTAGTTCTCTGATTCCGACTCAGAAAACCTCAGTAGCGGCCTGCACTCTTCTCCTTCTCTCCTTCCCCCAGATCCCCTGTTTTCACATGGCATAAAATAAAGGACTTGACACGCCCCTAAAATTTTTTAAAAATAAAAAAGAATGATCTTCCAGGGCCGGCACTGTGGTGTAGCAGGTAAAGCTGCCACCTGCAGTGCTGGCATCCCATATGGGCACCAATTCTGATCCAGCTCTCTGGTATGGCCTGGGAAAGCAGTGGAAGATGGCCCAAGTGCTTGGGCCCCTGCACCCATGTGGGAGACCCAGAGGAAGCTTCTGGCTCCTGCCTTCAGATCGGCGCAGCTCCAGCCATTGCAGCCAGTTGGGGAGTGAACCAGCAGATGGAAAACCTCTCTCTCTCTCTCTGCATCTCCTTCTCTCTGTGTAACTGACTTTCAAATAAATAAATAAATCTTAAAAAGAATGATCTTCCTATTTCAGATACAGTTGGCCTTGAATATCCTTAGTCTGTGCTCCAATTAAAACATAAGAAATAAGGAATTTTGAGCTTCAAGGAGCGTTAGAGATTATATGACCATTTATATACGAAAGAAACTACTTCTTTCAATCTGCAGATGAAGAAGCAGAAATGAAGTTTGTTTATTCTCAGCGTCTAAAAGGACTTGGTGCATGTTCCGAAACAGGTAGGATTAGGATTTGAGTCTCTTACCTCTGAATCCAGAACTCGTTCCACACACCATTCAGGGGACTTCCTGGCCCGAATGGCCTTAAATTGTAAAACAAATGCTTTAGGTGATACCCACTGTGGAAAAGAAGGGAGCAGCAGAACACCAACTTTTATAGTAACCTCCCAGAGAATCCTCAGGGTCGTTCTGTCCCCATGAGGATCCCCACTGCCTCCAGAGGCCCAGCAAGATGCTGAATTCTATTTCAGGAGAAGCTAATGGTTGTGTTTTCCATGGCAGCCAGACTTCCATCGCCCAAAGTCAGCACACCTGCCAGCCCCGCCACACTGGCATCTACCAATCTGACACAGCAGTCTTTGAGAAAGTCTGTGCCTCACTCAGGTGGTCACAGAGTTAACAGTAACGACAACACAGGGGTGCAGGCTTTGGAGCTAGATTCTGCCTGTAGGTAAATTCTGGTCTCATTGTTGGCTTAGAATATGATTTTGGACAAACCACTTAACATCTGTTGGCCCCAGTTTCCTAATCTGTAAGTTGGAGATCAAAATAGTACTTTTCTCATGAGTGTTAAAGGGTTTAATGCTCATAAAATTCAGCTAGAAAGATACCTGGCATACATAACTGTTAACTGTTACATTTCTCTTGTTACTCTTCCTGATTCTCAGGACAGATTTCAAATTATTTTGCAGAGTCTGTAGGTTCTGGATGGTATCCAAGCTTCATTCCTGGCCATTCGGCCTGCTAGGAATTGAATTGTGTTCCTCCTAAATATGTGTGTTGAAGTCCTAACCCCTGTGCTGAGAGCATGACCCTATTTGGAAATGAGGCTATTGCAAATGTAATTTTGGAGTTGTATGGCCTTTAGCCTAATTATGACGGTCCTCATAAAAAGGGGAGATTTGGAGCAGATGTGTATACACAGGGACAACACCATGAGAATATGAAGGCAGAGATGAGAGAGAAGGGTCTACAAATAAAGGAAGATCACGGATTGCCAGAGACCCAGCAGGAGCGCAGATCAGATTCTCCCTCCTAACTCACAACCTTGCTGATCCCTTGCTCAGAACTTCCAGCCTCCAGAACTGTGAGCCAATACCTTTCTGCCATGTCTGCCCCCAGCTGCTGGTGTGTTTCTGCAGCTGGAGCAGCCGACTGAAGCACTGCCTGTCCCTCCCTCCTTGTGCAGCTCCAGCATAAACCCGGACTTCTCACACTTCCATGCCTTGGCTCTGACTGAGTTCTTTGCCTGGAATGAACCCTACCTCATCCCTCTTTGTTTGACTTGGTCAACTCCCACTTGCCCTTTGTGATTTAGTCCAAGTGTTCCTTCCTCTTTGACTTGTTCACAGAACATCCCATTTCAAGACAAAACTGACCTTTTCCTCCTTGGCGGTGATCCACAAGGACTCACACATCCTCTCGTAGCACACAGTGTGTGGTGGAACTACAATGACCCACCTCTCTACCTGGACCTTTGTTTAGACTGTGCTTTATCTTGGCTGTATGTTAGCATCACCTAGTCTGATGCTCCTTGAGATTCTGAGCTGGTAATCTGGGCTGGGCTCTGGCATCCTGAATTTTGAGTAGGTCCCCAGGCGATTCTCTGGTGCAGCTGTGGATGTGAGCCTCTGCATTTGCCTCTGCTCCCAAACCACAGGGCTCTGCCTTGCTGCTGGGCTGCTATTCCCTTCCCCTGAATAATGCTGGCCTCAAGTAAGTGCTTATTAAATGTTGGTTGAACTGCACAAAGGAGCCCAGGGCCTCTAGCCACCCTCTGGGTCTCTCTTCATTTTTCCTCATTTAAAATCTTCACCAGTCCTTAAAAAAAAATCTGAAACAAACCTTCTAGAAACTGCTAATTTGAAGTTTAGAGCATTAGACTAAAATCATCATAGGCCAGGGGAGGTAGACCTATGTTTATGGTATTTTAAGAGTGCTTGTTTTGAAAATACATTTGTCCTCTCTGTTCTCTCTGAACATATAAAGTGAAAAAGTAGCTCATCACCCCAGCGCTTCTCCTACTCCCATTAGATGTCTTTTCTCTTGAGAATTTCAGAAAGGAAATGCAGTGTTATCTTCATGTTTTCCCAGTGTCTGTAAGGAACTGTCCCTTAGGAAAAATGGAGTATGGGAAAATTGTGGACCACAGCTCTCTAGAATGTAATTGTACCATGAAGAATTACCTGTTAAGACTTTTTTTAAAGCAAAATATTTTTCAAAAAAGTTAATTAATTAATTTGAAATGCGGAGTAGGGGGGAGGGAGAGAAAAATAATGGAAGGGAGGGAGGAAGGAAGAGGTGGGGGAGGAAAGGAAGGAAGGAAGGGAAGATAGAAAGTCTTCCATCTACTGTTTCATTGCAGCCAGGGCTATGTCAGTCTGAAGCAAGGAGCCCAGAACTCCATCCAGGTCTCCCATGTGGTTGACAGTGATCCAAGTACTTAAGCAATCATCCTCTGCTTTCCCAGGCATATTAGCATGGAGCTGGATGGGGAAAGGAACAGCTGGGATTTCAACAAGCGTTCTGAATGGGATGCCAGCATCTCAACCTGCAGCTTAACCCACTTTCCCACAATGCTGGTAACTGTAAATATTTTTTATATGTTTTCTAAGTTATATATCTATATAAGAAAAATTTTCCATAAATATATGTAGTTCAAGAGAGAGAGAGAAGAAAACAAGAAGGGGCTTTCTCCTGGTGCGGAGAGCTGTCTTTGTAGGATGTAAACTTTCTTCTTTATATATCCACAAAATAAAACACAAACCCCAGTGCAATCCTACAATACAGTAGCTGAAGATATTCCTGAAAATTACAAAGAACTGGATGAAGGTTTTTACCTTAGCTGTCTCTCAACTGCAAGAGTGCTGTTGAACAGTAGTGACAGAAACCATTTGGTTCAAAAATCCTAAAATATTTACTAACTGGACTTTTGTAGAAAAAGTTTCTGATCCCTGATGTAGAAAAATTCACTTTGTTCAAGAGACTCCCAAAGGTGGGATTCCTGTTTGTATTTTTTATTGTTGCTTGTTTGTTCACAGTAGAGTGAGGAAACTTCATTCTTGGCACAAGAGAGGAATGAGGAGAATCCTCACTATTCCAGTGGGGCAGAAGGGTTTATCTCACAGTCTCAGAATCTCAGACTTTGGTCCTGTGAGATCAGAGTCTATAAGAGGAGGAGGGAACAGGTTCTTTAGAATCAGATTAGGAATAAACTTCCTGTGACATCACCACATTCCCCACACCCAGAGCTGCAGAAACCCCCTTTATCAACCTGCTCTGGTGGTCACAGGAGGTTCAATTAGTCTAGAGCTAAACTAGGAACATTTCATAAGAATTGGACAGCAGTGGAAGCTTTACAAATCACAAAGTTTTCCATGAGGAATGCATTCTTGAAAAATATTGGAGGAGAATTGTGAAATGCTTTTTCTCTGGAGTCAGACAGACATGGGGTTGAGTTCTACTAGCTGAGTCACCTCTGAAAACCTCAGGGTTATCTTTCAAAAATGGAATAATAATGGTCTCCTCATAGGAATGTAGATTAGATTATGCATGCAAAATATGTAACACAATACCCACATATTAACTGTGTTCAGTAAGTGTTATCTGTCTTTGTTACGAGTCTACCTATTTCAGGCGCTAGAAGTTGTAACTATAATTTTATTTTAAAAAATTAAAATATTTTTTATGAATGGGTGGCTAATTTTTAGGCAGTTAATAAATAATAGTATTAAAGATTTAGGTTGTGGCTTACTTTTGCTAATGGAGCATTTTTGAAAGTTCTTTGACTCTATGAAAAGAAATATATTTTACAGTGAAATTGGTCACATACTCTTTTGTGCATTTGTCTGTAGCTGAAATAAAAGTCCATGAAATAATATATAACCTTTCCATATACAATGCACTTCACTAATTTCTACTATATTTTTCTAAGTGGCAGTCATAATCCACTAAGGGATTGACACTCATGATTTGAGAAACATGCATCATGGGGCCACCAGCTGAAGGTCCTGTCTTGCAGCTCTCTCCTATCTCTAGCACTGCCATGCTTTGCCATTTTGAGACATGTAACACTCTCCTTTATGAGTTGTTTTATGATTTCTTGTCTTTTATCTCTAATTACATGAAATCTTCCAAAAATTCATCAAAAATGTGTACTATAAAAAAACTATACATGTGTTCCAAGTTTTGCACCAAAATAAACTCATGTTTTTAATTTTATTTTTCCATGAACTTGTTGAAGGCCCCTTATATTTTTGAAGTCAAAATAAAGTTTCAGTCTTACTTAGACTCTGTTCTAATTCTCTAACACAAAAGAGCTCTCTCAAACTGTTTTCAGGTGGAACTGAGTTTACATTTTCCAAAAATCTAAGATTGTTCTTTTACAAGGAATTTTGAAAAATGAACTTGCAGAAGATAATCAGTTGTCAAAATTATCTACAAATTGAAGTCCAAACCATGAGCAAAATATATAATAGAAACAGAAAACCAGTCAGTCTTACTAGTGCCCATCTATCTACCCACACCAGGGTTGCTAATGACAATTGCTAGTGGGCTGGATGCCTACGACTTACCATCAAGTAGTTTAATAGTTTCTGCTTTTTATTTTTTTAAAGAAAGAGTTTCTGTTATACCTTGACTCAAGAAGAATCCATTTTCTAACTACACATTTCCAAATTTTGTAAACGATGATTGCCTCTTTCACTGACAGAAACACAACCTACTTTCTTACCAAAGTGACCTGATCAGAAGGCTGATGTTGTAAAGAACCTAAGAAATACTCTAAAGCAAAGGCCAGCTGCAGGATGCACCCGCATGCCCAGCCACACTTGTGACCCATTCAACATGAGACAGAGGAGAGCCACAGGAGGCCAGCTTGCTGAATTCAGAATCCTGAGACCTCCTTTCCTTTCTAGTTCACATACATTTTCTAATTTTGGTACCTTTGCCCGCTCTGGAATTTCTAAACATCCTATGCAGTCTCAAAAGGGTCAGGAAAGCTATTCTGAGTTTCAAGCAAAGCACTTTTAATTTTTTACTTGAGTCTTTATCTTTCAATCATTATGCCTTAGATGCTATAGTAAAAAAATCCTCAAAATATTAGTGATATAGTGGTATCACTGACGATAAAGTGGTGGGAGACTCCTTTTCTGTTTTTCTTTCTTCTAATTTGCTAGACTTCCCACATTTTTTTTTCCAATGAATTATGGAGTAAGGGAAGTTCTTTCAAATTGCTTAAGAAAAATGTAAATTCTTTTCCTTCTTAAAGTTTCAAGGAGCGTATGCTCCTTGAACCCCTCGTTGTCTTTGTCTTCAATACTGCACCTCAAAGATAAGGTTAAAATGAAATAATGTGTTTCTATATAGCAGTCATTAAAGGAAAGATATCCTCGGTTCACACATTTACCTTTGCCATTCTCTAACTCTGTGACCCTAGGAGGGTTCGTCACCTTACCTAAGCTTCAATTTTTGTATCAGGAAAATGAAGTTAATGATTGTGTATTACTCACAACATCCTTGTGGTGAATTACATAAAGAACAAGCAAACGATCATAACAAGCATTTAGCATACTTACTGGCCTTAGGAAATCACACAAAAAACATTTTAATTTTCACCATCAGTGTCATAGGCATCTTTCTCTAAAGCCCCAACCCTGGATAGAAAGAGGACTTCATGAGCCTAACAGAGGCAACACATCACTTCCAGGGCCACCACGAATGTCAGCCTTGTGACTGGAGGCTATGAGGACAGCAGGATGAAGACAGAACCAAACAATTGTCCCATCAAAGATCATCAAAACCTCCAGATACAACCGATCTGCTGTCCCAAACAGAGTCCCTGGGACCAACAGTTCCTGGAAGTTGACCCTGCCGTTCTGGGCAGTCCTGAGAAACACTGTCAGTGATAGAGGGAAGGCTGCATGAAGCTCCCCTGATGATCTCTTACATTAGGTGGGGAGGAGTTCCCACAACAAGGTTAGCAGCAGCAGAGACTCTGGGGCAGGAGAAGGAGACTGCAGCTCGTGTTTCACAGCATTCTCACGTTTCCCCAGAGTCACTAACTTTGACTCTATGTCCTAGAAGCATAAAATGTGAATGTGTGTGTGTGTGCCTGTGTTGAGGGGTGAGGAGGTCAGTCACACATGTCCCTAGCTCCCAGAGAAAGCCTGGCAGGGTACTCTTTGCAAACCCTAAAGGAGGAGCCAAGGCCAGCTGCTATTAAAAAGATAACCTCCTGGCTGGGATGTTCAAGGCAGTTGACCTGAAATTGAGAAAAAGACACAGTCAAAATGTCCCCGAGGCCAATCTTCTGCTCTTTGGAATGCCCTGTCCTACACCTAACTCCTCAGAAGGGGCAATGAAGTCCACAGTGAACTCTGGCTAGTTTCTCAACCCCCAAGAATAGTCCAGGGAAAGTTTTCACAATGTAGATGTCAGAAACTGATGATCTAAACCTCAGTCTGAAGAAATGGAGCTTCAGACACATGTCACAACATCCCTCTGCATTTCCCAGTTCCTAAATTTTGGCCCTGGGCCCTGGAGACCCAGGAGGCTGAGAATAGCAATGCAACACATTTCACCTCATGCTTAATTCCCATCTTCTTCCATTTCCTGTCGGATCTGCAGCTGTGCTCTAGGCCAGAGCTTCACAAGCATATCATCACATCTCTCAGACTGAGAAAGACTCCAGGGGTCAAACAGGGCATCCTCCTGCCTCTTAGCAGCTACACTAGCTCATGAGAAACACACCCAGCTTTGTGGATCTGACTTCCCTTAAACATCGTCCAGTCCCTTTCCAGCATGAAGTTATCATGCACAACAAGGTTACACATTCTGATGCCAAGTCAGAAAGGAGGCGTTGCTCCTTAAATTTCCCCAGCCTCTCTCCCATGTGCAGAACGTCTAATTTGCACATAGCGTGAGCCTTTGATAACACACACATACACCACCGCCATGTGTTACAGAAACCACAAGTTTCCAATCAATGTCCCTGTCTTGGCCCAGGCCATTGTCCAACATACAAAACCTGGTTACGTCTTAGGACTTGGAACTTCATGAAATAGAGAGGACTGGGAGAAGATGAGTTAAAGGTGACTCAGAGCCTCAGTAACGAACGTGGGATCTGTAATAGAATAAGCAAACGAAGCAGTGGAAGAATGTTAAGAATGTGGGGATGACAAGAAAGTGCATATGTGCAGGTGACTTTAGAGGACATTTATATCTTCATTCTGGATCCAGAAAGGATACAATTCATTAGATAAATGAAATGACTTATGAACAGTTGGCAGAGATTTCATTGGTATGATAGCTGTTCTTTGTCATAGAGGGTAACTAGAATCTAGGAAGGAGATTCTGCAAGATATCATCAAAAATTACTTGATGTTTATATATGTATAGCAAAATAACCATCATCCATTTCCAGCATACTCTCTGAAGAAAAGGAAGATTTTTAGGGAAATTATAGAATAAGTAACAAGAGACCTTCTCCCCACGTCAACCCTGAATTCTCAGCTGACCTCAGTATTTGAGAACAATTCTTGAGCTTCCCCAAAGCCTTCATTTTTCCAGTAGCTCCTTACCACTCACTTTCCTCTAAATATATTTTAGTCCATCAATGTCCCTATGAAAATATAGCATCTAGAATATTTAAAACGTTTCAAACTGCAGTAAAAAAAAAAAAGGGCCGGCACCACGGCTCACTAGGCTAATCTTCCACCTGCGGTGCCAGTACCCCAGGTTCTAGTCCCGGTTGGGCCGCCGGATTCTGTCCCAGTTGCTCCTCTTCCAGTCCAGCTCTCTGCTGTGGCCCGGGAAGGCAGTGGAGGGCGGCCCAGGTCCTTGGGCCCTGTACCCGCATGGGAGACCAAGAGGAAGCACTTGGCTCCTGGCTTCGGATCAGCTCAGTGCGCTAGCTGTAGCAGCCATTTGAGTGGTGAACTAACCGAAAGAAGACCTTTCTCTTTGTCTCTCTCTCTCACTGTCTAACTCTGCCTTAAAAAAAAAAAAAAAAAAAAAAAAAAAAAAAAAAAAGATAAACAGACTCACCCATCTTTTGTGGGCCAGCTGTTTTTCCCTTAATGTAACCTAATGCCACATTGGATTTTTAGCAGCAATGTGACAGTCACAATTGGTTTGTATTGCCTTTGTAGTCAGTTGATTTCAATTTTTCTGCTTCAAATAAATTTCTTTTTCCTACTTACACAACAGTTTGTGCTGCTTTAAAAATTTCTGACTGTAGGTAAAAATAAATTATAGCATGTAGATTTTGGCTGCCTGCCAATCTAACTTATCGAGACTACTTGGGATCTGGCTTCTGACCTGTTATTAATCATCCCTTATAATTTTGGGTTATTTCTATACTAACGATCAGGCCACTTAAAATTTCTTTCAAGTGTTCGATAATTGAGGTGGGAGGGAGAGGATAAATAAAAGCCACTGTGACATATGATACCATTTTTCTCCTTCTCAACCAGGTTCTCCTTCAGGGTCACATTGTGACTGACTTGGAAAATAAGCCACTACATTTTATAAGTCGTTGAGCAAGTTATGAAGTATTTTTACAATGTCTGTTTAGTGAACTTCCATGGATTGCATAAATATATAAGTAACTATTTCATTACTAAGTAAAAGGTCTATGTCATTATATGGAACACAAAAATAATGAAGTATTTTTACTTAAGGTTCCAATTTGGGTTTATGACATACCTTTCTAGCCTCAGATCAAAGATTATAGCAGAAGGGAGAGTTTAGAATTCATGAAATTGACTTGAGAACAGACAATTGGGAGTTACTACTCAAACCTCAACAGCGGGATGACATCACAATTACTTAATGACATTCTTGGATTTTTTACAGTTGTATAGGCACTTGAATCACTCTGGGGCTTGACATAAATAGAGTAATAAAAAATGTCATTTAAAATAGCATTTTCTCTTAAAATAATGTTTTCCTTTGAGCATAAACTAAGGAATTAAAGTAATTGAGTGACTCGTTTTAACATGTTATAATGCAGGCAAGCAGTAAAGCTTTGCCAATAATTTTCACCTAGTATTTTTCAAATGAATTAGATTGAGTTTATTCCTGGCTACAGATTCCTGAAAGAAAGTCACAGTTCCTCAGTAAAATAATCGGCAGCCAGGGACAAGTGTTTGGGCTAGCGGTTGGGATGTCGGAGTCCCATAGTGGAGTGCCTGTGTTTGACTCGCAGCTCCAATTCCTGACTCCAGCTTGCTACTAAGGTAGATCCTGAGAGAAAGTGGTTATGGATCAGGTAGTTGAGTCCCCGCCACCCATGTGGGAGATCTGGATTGAGTTTCTGGCTCTGAGCTTTGGGTCCTTGCTTGGGAGCAACTATGGGCATTTGAGGAATAAACTAGCAGATGCAGGTGTGAGCTCTCTGTATTTGTGTGTGTGTGTGTGTGTGTGTGTGTGTGTGTGTGTGTGTCTTTGCTTCTCTTTCCCTCTCCAAAAAAATTAAAAATCAAGAAAACCAACAATCTCCAGCCTAACCCATACCCTTAACATTCCCCAATACCCACAGAAAATAGTGGGTTTACCTGCAATCCCAAGAGTTGACTTACTGAGAGTGATGTGTATTTCAGCCCTGTAAGAACCTGGCCTCCTTAGACTAGTGGCCTTATGGGAAAATCCCCTCCCTGCCAGCACATCAGAGGTCACCTGAGAAAATTCAGAACAGGCACAGGGAGGCTGGCGGAGGGCTGGGTGCAGAACTCATTGCAGGGCAATGACTCTTCTCATTCCTTCTGAAGTCCACCTGGCAGGGGTGTGACGAGGGTGATTCAGGCTCACTCACAGAACCTCATGCTACAGTGACTAACCTTCCCGGTTTTTTCCCAGGACTGAGAGGTTGTCCAGGACTTGGAGCTCTCTGCATTAAAACTGAGAATGTTCTGGTCAAATTTGGATGTGTTCATCCCTCTATTTCATATGCACAACTGGACAATAGGAGCACCCAGGGCTCATTTAATTTTCCAAATGCTTTCCATTCATTCTCCCTGAAGTCTGACTACTGTGAGGGAAATGGGGAAAAGCACCTGTTCTTACTCTTACTTGTCAAAACTCAAAGTGTTGAATCTGATTCCTTCTGTGGAATCCTCTGGTGTGCACGGTTGGCAGTTTATTATGGATCACAACCCAAGGAGTCTTATAATGTAATGTGTTTGGTGGCCACATAGACGTTAGTCCCAACTGCCTGAGTCCAAATGCTATGTGAGGTATAGAATCCTCTTGATCTCTCTGTACTTTATCTCCTCATTTGTAAAACGGGAATGGGAGCAAGGCCTACTTAATAAGGTCGCTATAAGTGTTAAATGTGTTAGAATATAAAGAACTTAGTACAGGACTGGTCACATAATATGTGAGTATCTGTTGTCATTTCTGTCTTCAGCTGGGAAGCAGATCTTTGCTTGATTTTTGATCTTTGCCTGTGACACTCTTTTTATGATCATTCTTTCAACTCCAAGCACTATCCTAAGTGCTAAGAATGCATTGATAAGTAAAACTAAGTTTGAGCTCCAAAGAAACCCAAATAGAAGTTGGCAAGCCAGACAAATCAGCAACTGTACTGACATAAAGAAAGAGGGATATTAGAATTTAAGAAGTTGTGAGTGCTGTGAAGTGCCTGAGAAGGTGACATACAAGGTACTTGACAGAGTTCACAGAACAATAAAATTAGAAGATAAGTTTATATTGATGAAAAAATTTTAAATCCATGCATAGTTTTTTTCCATAATACACACTTTCCTTGAACTTGTTGAAGACTGTTCTAAAAATGGACTTCAAAAGTTTGGCCCTAAAATAAACTTATGTTTTAATTCTACTTTCCATGACTTTTTGAAGTACCCTAGTAACTCAGGGATTACAAAGTGCCATCCAGATTGAGATGTGAAGGGGAAGAAGCAGCTGGTCAGGCAGAGAGGAGGAGACAGGTGGGGGTGTTTCTGATAGAGGTAATAAATAGCATTTTTCATGGCTATAAAGTTTGAGAAACAAGATGTGAAATATTAAATTCCATGCCACGTGTATTCTTCAGACAGACCTAGGTATGGCAGAAATAAAACTGTCTCCCAATCTCTCCTTCTTCCTCTTAGGAATAAGACTCTGATTTCCTCTGGCTTTCAGCCAAGAACTTATTTCCCCCTTCCCCAGATTCCCTTGAACTTAAGAATGATCTTGTGAAGAACTTTTGGCCAATGTACTAACTTGCGGAATACATTTTTTTAGATTTAATTATTTATTTGAAAGTCACAGTTACAGAGAGAGAAGGAGTGGCAGAAAGGGAGAGAGAGAGAAGTCTTCCATCCTCTGGTTCACTCCCCAACTGGCGGCAACAGCTGGAGCTGTGCCAATCCGAAGCCAGAAGCCAGGAGCTTCCTCTGAGTATCCCAGGTGGGTGCAGGGGCCCAAGGACTTGAACCATCCTCTACTGCTTTCTCAGGCCATAGCAGAGAGCTGGATCAGAAGTGGAGCAGCCAGGACTTGAACCGGTGCCCATATGGGATGACAGCACTGTAGGTGGCGGCTTTACCCACTATGCCAGTGACGGCCCCCCAGAATACATTTTTTAAGATATTTTTTGTCCTCTACTTCCTCTCTCCCATTTTTTGTAAACTGTAATACAGGGATATGGAGTGAGCCAGTTTCAACAATGACGATGAGTACAATATTCTAGAAGATAGCAGAACCAGGGAAGAAGGGAACCTCCATCTGCAAATGTCTGGTAGAAAACAGACCACCAGGGGATGGCGCTGTGGCATAGCGGGTAAAGCCGCCAACTGCAGTGATGGCATCCCATATGGGTGCCTGTTTGAGACCCAGCTGCTCCACTTCTTATCCAGCTCTCTGCTATTGCCTGGGAAAGCAGTAGAAGATGGCCCAAGTCCTTGGGCCCCTGCACCCATGAGGAAGCTCCTGACTCCTGGCTTTGGATTGGCACAGCTCTGGCTGTTGAGGCCAATCGGGGAGTTGAACCAGTGGATGGAAGACCCCTCTCTCTCCCTCTCTGTTCTGTCTCTCCTTCTCTCTGTGTGTAAGTTTGACTTTCAAATAAATAAATAACTCTGACTTTCAAATAAATAAATAAATCTTTAAAAAAAAAAAAAGAAAACATACCACCAACATTAGGCCTCTGCTTCTGGACTAGTTCAATAAACTAAAGCAAGCAATCACTTTTCTCTTCACTAATCCACAGTATTTTGGGAATCTCTTATTATGGCAACTTGTAGGCCCTAACTAAGGAAAAGATGAAGGGAGAAGTGGGATAAAGTTACAAAAAGAAAAAGAATTAAAGAACAGACAACAGGAAGAAGGAAATATGAGAGCTGGATGCCCAGTTTGGAAATTGGATCCCCCAAAGGCATTGTATCAAGGCTTGATCTCCAGGGTAGCACTACTGGGATAGAATCTTTAGGAAGTGGGGCCTTGGGAAATGTTTAGGCCTTTGAGGGCATATCCTCTAAAGGTGGTTCTTGTGTGACCTCAAGTTCTCACAGGAGGGTGGCTACAACAGCCTGAGTGTAAGTCCACCTGGTTCCTCTGCTTCCTGGCTCGCCATGAGATCCTTCTCTGCGTGTGCTCCACCATTCATCATCTAACACCTGCCATGGGCTCTTTGACATAGTCAAAGCCCACACCATGCCAGTTGGACTTTGAGCCTCTAAAACTTCATAAATATCCTAACACAAGAACACCACAATAAGGCAACACTGAGAACAAAAAAATCTAAGCATTGCAGTGCATATGTGACTGAGGATAGAACTAGTTGCAAATAAGCAACTCTGGCAATTGAGAGAAAGGTAGTATGATCCAGCATGGGCCACAGGTAAGAGTAAAAGAGGCGCATCAGTGAGCTAGCCCAGGGACTGGTCTCCATCCTCTGATGTAATATCCTCTCCTTCTCCAATGCTGAAGGAATTAATGAGGAGCACTAACTTTATGTGGATACGCACTGTGTGGTGAGTGCCTTGCAAGGGCTTACCTCACTTAATCTCATAATGACCCTGGGGATAAGTATTCCCATCTTCATTTTCCATATTGGGACTGAGAAGTTAAATAATTTATTTAAGATCACATAGACAGCACATGACCAAACAGAATTCAGATCCCATCAGGTGTCTCCATAGGCCATTTGTTTGGCTGCTACACTATACTTCATCCTAGGTTGTATTCTTAGGGGAGGTCCCTTTGGAATACTCAGAGTACTTGGAAGTTTCAACAGAAAGTTTAACTTCAATCACAATAGACATAAATTTCCAGCCTCCTGAAAAAGAACATGAAAAGAATGCACTTTGTACCAGATGACCCATTCTACTGTCCATAGTTGATGGGCTCAGAGGGGAACTTGGTCCATCAGAGTGGTAAAATGCCAGTGAATATGCTGGCTTTGATTGCTGTAAAAATACAAGCTGACAATTTAGAGTTCTACCCTTATAAATTTGAACTTGAAAACATCAAAGGAATTTGCAGTTATCTGGAGGAGCCTAAGCTAAAATGTCTTCATGTTGAGAAGGACAGTAGAGAAGCCACATAAAAGTCTTTGGGGAAACACCAAGAATGTGATTGCTGGATTGTATCTAAGAGTATGTTTAGCTTTGTAAGAAACTACTGAACTATCTTCCCAAGAGGCTTTTCTGTTTTGCGTTCCCACCAGCAATGAATGAGAGTTCCTGTTGCTACACATCCTTGTCAGCCTTTACTGTCGTATTTGTCATCTGTCTTCATTCATGAGGCATGTGTTAAGACCTTTGGCCCATATTTTAACTGTGTTGTTCATTTGCTTATTGAGAACATTAAAAAGTTTTTGTATATTCTGGATAACAGCCTTTTATCAGATACATTTTTTGTAAATGTCTTCTCCTAGTCTATATCTTGTCTCCTCATGCTTTTAATATTGTCTTTTGCAGAATAAAAGAGAAATCGGAGCCCTTTTATACTATTGTTATGGTTGTAGCTGCTGGAGAATTCATCTTTTTATCATTTAATAATGGCATTCTTTATCCCTGATAACTTTTCTTGCTTCAAAGCTTACTGTTTAAAATTAACACAGCTACTCTGACTTCCTTTAGGTTAGTGTAAGCATGGTATATCTTTCTCTACCCATTTACTTTCAATCTTATTGTCTTTGTATTTAAAGTGGATTTCTTGCAAATAACGTAAGTTGGCCTTTATTTTCTTATCCACCCTAAGGATCCCTGTCTTTTAATTGGAATACTCAGATTATTGGCATTTATAGTAATTAATTATTAGTATAGGTTAATTAACATCTAGTATAGATGATACACTTTTTTTTTTTTTGACAGGCAGAGTTAGACAGTGAGAGAGAGAGACAGAGAGAAAGGTCTTCCTTCCATTGGTTCACCCCCCAAATGGCCAATATGGCTGGCGAGCTGTGGCCGTTGCCCTGCGCCGATCCAAAGCCAGAAGCCAGGTACTTTCTCCTTGTCTCCCATGTGGGTGCAGGGCCCAAGCACTTGGGCCATCCTCCACTGCCTTCCCGGGGCCACAGCAGAGAGTTGGAATGGAAGAAGAGCAACCAGGACAGAATCCAGTACCCCAACCGGGACTAGAACCTGGGGTGCTGGTGCCACAGGCGGAGGATTAGCCAAGTGAGCTGCAGCGCCAGCCAATGATACACTTTCTATTTGTTGCTCTTGCTTCATGTTCCCATTTTTGTCTTCCACTTTTTCTGCTTCTTTACCTTTAATTGAGCTTTTTACCCAATTCAGTTTTCACTTTTCATAGTGTATCATTCATATTTCTCTTTTTTTAGTGGTTATCTCAGAGTTTGCAATGTACACTAACAATTAATGCAAATCCACTTAAAATATCACTCCATAGGTAATATGAATATCTGATAACAAAAGCATCCTAATTCCTCCCTTCCATCTATTATATTGCTGCAGTCATTCATTTCAGTTATAGATAAGCATGTTTATGTATAAGCACACACCATCAAATGTATTGTTCCTATTGTTACTTTGAAAAACTTCAGTTAGATTAATAAATAGGAAATAAAAATTTTTATTTTATCTTCGATGATTTCTTCTCCAATGCTCTTCCTTTCTTTATATAGATAAGAGTTTCTTACCTATATAATTTTCTGTTTGTAAAGAACTTATTTTAATATTTCTCCCAAGGTAGATTTTGCGTTAAAAGCATCCTCAACTTTTTTTTTGTCTGAGATCTTCAGAGATCTTCTGAGATCTTACTGCAAGCTGTTTTCTTCATTTGTCTTTGACTCCTTTCAGAATTTTTTCTAAATCCTGATTTTGCACAATTTGAATATGATATGCCTAAGTGTTACTGTTGCATTGTTGTTATACTTATTCTGCTTGGTGTTCTCTGTGCTTTCTGGATCTGTGGTTTGTTGCCTGACATTAACTTGAGGGAAATGTTCAGGCATTATTGCCTCAGATATTTCTTCTGTCCTCTCTCCTTCTCTTCCTAGTATTCTCATTATACATGTTATACCTTTTTAATTGTCCAACAGTTCTTGGAAATTCTGTTCTAGTTTAGTTTTCAATCTGTTTTATCTTTGCTTTTCAGTTTTAGAAGTTTCTATGAGACATCTTCAAGCTTAGAGATTCTTCCTTAGCTTTGTCCATTCTACTAATAAGTACATCAAGGGGCCGGCGCTGTGGTGCAGTGGGTTAACGCCCTGGCTTTAAGTGCCGGTATCCCATATGGTCGCCAGTTCGAGACCAGGCTGCTCCACTTCCAATCCAGCTCTCTGCTGTGGCCTAGGAAAGCAGTAGAAGATGGCCCAAGTCCTTGGGCCCCTGCACCTGTGTGGGAGACCCAGAAGAAGCTCCTGACTCCTGGCTTTGGATCAGCACAGTTCCGGCCATTGTGGCCAATTGGGGAGTGAACCAGCAGATGGTAGACCTCTCTCTCTGCCTCTCCTCTCTCTGTGTAACTCTGACTTTAAAATAAATAAATAAATATTTAAAAAAAAGTACATCAAGAGCACTCTTCATCTCTGTTACAGTGTTTTTAATCTCTAATATTCCCTTTTAAAATTGTCTTAGTATTCCTATTTTATTAATTGGGGTCATAACTGGATTAAGTACAAAACTGCAGACAAAAACACTGGGAAGATAAATTGTGGGAACCAGAGGCTATGCAGTCTAAAAGTTGTGTCAATAACAAATAGATAATTTGGTGAGTAAACATTGGAGATAAAATTGATTATGCCTTGGAGTTATAGTTCAAAATTTGTCAGTGAACAAACCAAGGCAATATGAGAGTGTACTCAAGTTTTCAGACCCAGAAAACTCTTTGAGAACATAATTTAATTTCATTTTAATACCAGAGAAATATGGCCCCAGTTAGAACGAATGGATGGAGAAACCAGCTCTTTGGTTTCAATGTTTACAATCTATGAGAAAAATGGGCAGAAAAAAGTTAAATCAAAAAGAGAGTTGAGAGATGTTATTAGGACACCTGTCACAAATAAGAAAATCTGAGGAAGTTACTTTAAGGATTTGGCAACAGGTTAATTTACATATTTTGAAAGGGAAAAAAAAAGACAAGAAAGAGAAGTACTTTGTGACAAGCCTAATGGACAGCTGGGGGTGAACAAAGTCATCATTCTCTGTGAGGACTAGTTGAAGGCATACTGCTCTAAGTGCTTATACAATGTTTATCCTAGGCCCAGCAACTGAAATATCTTTGGAGAAAGCACACAAATGTAGAGCTCATTTCCAGTCACTAGAAGAGGAATTGCCGCATTTTGGTTCTGACTGATGCATATCACTCACACATATTTGCAAAGTACATGTGATGTTTCAGTATATACTTCACTGAGTAAAGATCAACTCCAAGTAAATAGCATATCTGTCACCTTGCGCACTTCTCAGTGGCAAGAATATTCAAACTGAAGGGAACTTTTGAAGTCAGCAGAAACCACTAGAACAGAAAAGGTTTACAACAGGAAAGGGTAGCAAGGAGGTTGCCAAATAAGAACTCAGTGGAGAATGGTAGCTCGGAGTGGGAATTCCTCTGGACAACTGACATTAACAGAGGTACGCAGCAAGTGTTGGCAATACAATGGAGAACAAGTCACATCTGGCAGGGGGTTTATCCTGCCCCCTGGGTATGATGCATTCCTCATGCCAAGTGAATTTGGGGTTCCTGGGGAGTGACATTGTGTGCCTTATTTACATTTGCGTTTAAGCAGAGTAAACAGGACACAGAACAAAATCTGATGCAATGATGGAAAAAATTTTTTTGATAAATTTTGAAAACCTAGATCTTGGCCTAAGAATGAGAAACCTTCCCTGTAGGATGGCTACTGGGTGAGACAGGTGGGAGGAAGTCCTTCTCACCATTTATTTGTGTCCTCCTTTCCAAGGCTCTGTGGTGAGGATTGACAGGTTTCTCAGTGTGGGTGACAAATATTTGTACACATTTGGGGTCTATTTTTATGCAGAATGTGGATAGCACATTGCCCCTCCCTTAGATGCCCCTACGCACTCCCTCCCAACCTCCCGCTCCAGTGCCATTCACCATGGAATGGGTAAACAGTTGCTACATAACTCTTTGCATTTTGGAAAGCATTCCTGCCTCTCACCGTGATAATACTTTGAGCAGAGCAAGAAGAACCGTGGAGGACCTCAGGCACATGACAGAGCAGGCACCATCCCAGTGATCCTTGTCTCTGCTTCATTAGCTCTGCAATTGCTAGGAAGAAAGCAAACAGTTGTCAGGAAAGTAGGAGCGAAATTGCAAGGGGGAGGAAATGTTTACAGGTCCATCTCTGAGCTTCCATCTCATGGCTCAGAGAGTCTTTTTTTCTGTTGGTGACACTACATATTAAGAAGCAAGTGAGTAGCCACAAGCATAAAACTGCCCAAATTGCTCAAGGCATTCCTCTATAACCAGGAGGCTGCCAGACAGCAAAAGTGTTCCAAAATGATGTTTTCTTCTCTAGTTGTGTTTAATATAGGTAAGGCCAAAAGTATACATGATTCTGTATGGCACCAAGCACTTGACAGATCACAAAGAGAAAACAACATAGACAGCCAAAGATCTGCTTCAGAGATTGGGGAACAGGCCAGGGACAAATTGCTCAATAAGTCCCACTAGTATTTAAACTCTGGAGAGGAGAGTAAGTCAAGTGAGCATCAGGGATAATCTTTTCACAAATATGTTACTGGGTTTGGTTTTCCAGCCACAAAAACAACAATGTTGTTTGCAACACTATGGAAATGGACATCTACCTTTAAAGTCCAGACTCTCCTCCTCTCCCATTTTCCTTGCCCTCCAGGAAAACATTACTGCTATACCTTGAATATGAGTTAGCTCCCAAAGTCATGTAGGACTTCACACTCCAGGGTCACAAGTTGGTGGTTCTGGGAGGCTGGAGACTTCATTCAATTATGATGTTTGGGAGGTGGCCCTAGTTAGGTTAGCAGAGGCTGCCCTCAGAAGCTAGTTCTTGCAAATGCGTTGATTACATAAGCCTGAGTTGGCCCTAGTCACTTTCTCTCTGCTTTACGGATCACTGTGTAATCACTCCTTCTGCTAGCCTCCCCTAGACAGCTGAACCAATCAGGCTTGCCCAATTTTAAGCTATAGACATCCAAAACTATGAACTGAATAAACCCCCTTCCTTCATAACTGGCTTGTCTTTGATATTTTGGTGAGGAAAGAGTAATGAGAAGCTGACAAACACAATTACTTTTTTTTTTGCCTATGTATTTCCTTTTTAAAAAACTTTTATTTAATAAATATAAATTTCCAAATCTTTTGCATTACAATGGCTTCCCCCCCCCCATAACTTCCCTCCCACCTGCAACCCTCCCCTCTCTCGTTCCCTCTCCCATCCCATTCCCATCAAGATATATTTTCAATTATCTTTATATATAGAAGATCACTGCCTCACCTTAGCCTCAATATGCTCTCTTTCCTGAACACCGCGTGATCCAACCTAAGCTTCATGCTCATTCTCTGCAATGTGCCAGGCACTATTCCTCCAGCCTAAGACCTTGGCCACAGCTTATCCTCTCTATCTGGAGTACCCTTCGGTCAAATGTCACCTCAGTGTGACCTACCAGCAAACCCTATTTTAACTTAAATTTTGGATACCACACACCCTCCCACTTATCTTCAGTTTTTTTTCACAGTAATAATCACATTCTCACTTGGAATCTATTTAATTTACTGTTTTGAGTATTTATTGTCCATCCCCTACTAGAATATAAACAGAGGTTTTTCATCTGTTCAGTATTCTAAACACCTATATCAGTGCCTAAAACTCAATAAATGTTGAATGACATTAGGAAAGAGAGCAAGAGAGAAAGAAAGAAAGAAAGAAAGAAAGAAAGAAAGAAAGAAAGAAAGAAAGAAGAAAGAAAAGACATAATTTCTTATATAATCTTTGAGAATTGTTTCATGAATCTTCATAGACATATATCCTATAATCTATTTGCTCTTTATAGGGAACTAAACAGCAACAATAACAAAAGACCCCAACAAGGAAATAAAGTATGCCAAGAGGAAGAAAGTTAGGAAATTGTCAAAAAATAAAAATAAAAAGACCAGATGTCTCAATGATAGCAAGGAGTAAGACTGGACCTTCTTAGAAGACAATGAATGTTACTTACTTTGGGAGTGTTGCCTCATATCACTGGAATATTGAAATACTGAAAATAGATAATAATGACAGACAAAAATATGAAATGTCTCAAAAATAATTTGAGTCAAATTTCATGACTTAGGAAAAGTCACTTTTAAATCTTTTTCTTTCTTCAAGCTAGCCTTCCAAAAATTGGGAGTCATCATTGCTGACTCTATCCACCCAGTACAGATATAAGAACTAGCACAGTCAATCAAGGGTGTTAGGAGAGACCAAGCTGAGAAATACTAAAAATGTCAATGTGAGATCAAACCCCTCCACCCTCCACTGTGTTGTTGCTACCAGCCACATACCTTTGTTAAAATTCATTTTGTTTATTGTTGCTCCTTTTATAGCTTCTCTGTCCTGCTCTTCTTGCTGTGCAGTTGCTAAGGAAACAATAAAAAGTGGTGGATACAGCAACAGTGAGGGAGGGATTAGAATACCACACGGCTGGGTGAAGTTTATTTAGGTTATGGGAGAGGAGGAAATACACTCTAGAATTAATGTGATCGCTCCCCTGTCTAACAGACTATAAATACACATGCCAGGCATTCAAGCCTCTCTCCTTGCTGGAGCTTAAGAGCTTTTAAAGACAATTGAATCTGCATTGAGGGGCAGGGGTGATCATCCTATCAGGTATGCAACTGGAACGCGGGATTCAATTCAGTTGTTAAACTCCAGCTTGTTTTTTCAATGTCTTGCCATCCGCGTATGTTTCTCTTCTCCTAGCTCTGCCTTTCCCTCTGGAAACCAAGATCCTTTGAATACATCCAAGATTATCATACAATTACCACAGTATTAGCCTCACCAACCCAGTCAGATTGGCAGCTAGAATCCCTCAATCATCCTTTGATTAAATACCGCTCAAGGGCTCAAATTCACCTCTTTCTATGTGTTGAGGGCCAAAGATGAGAATGGAAATATAGCATAACAGTGGTAGGTGATCTGGTCTGGCTGTTGCCTTGGCAACTTACTGATAGGTAAGACTCCAGGGTCAATGGATATCACGTATGTAGCAAATTTGGAATTCATTTATCCATCCATTCATCTAACAAATACTTATAAATGCTGAACATGTGCCTCAAACTGTGCCACCATAATGGGAATGATTTTGTTTGTATGTCTATTTAATGTTGTTATGGAACCATACAAAGATCCATAAACATTCCCCTTGACCTTAGTGATCATTAACTCTCATAAAAGGGGTGGAGTGTTTACATGTGCTCTATGCCTATATCTACAAAAATTATAACTGCATGAGAGTACGTGCAGAAATGTCATCTGATGAAGTGATGTCAGAGAATCCGGAAACTCTCTGCCTGGACTTGGGTTGAAACAAGTGACATCATGAGGGGAAGATCAAGCTTTAAAACATAGATTAGCATTTGAAAAATAGAAGAGGAAGATGGGATAGGGGCAGGGAGGAAGAGGAAAGAAAAGAGAAAGAGGAGGATGTTGACATTTGTTTTATAATCTATGGAAAAGGTCTCAGAATCAAGACTGATTCACTGTGTGAAGAAGTGGGAACCTACCAGCATGCCCATTCTCCACTGGGGTGGCTATTGCACACTCAGGCTCCACCCTACACCACCCTAAGTTCATGTCCTCACATTTCTGAAGGTGGGAATCTGTGAAACCATACTCCTTCAGCCCATCTCTTCTTCAGTGTGCTTTCATTCCCAGCTCTCTTCCCTTCAAGGTCAGATAATCTGCTCTCAGGAAATGACTCATACCAGAGTATAAATTACCAATATTGACACAGCATGTTACCTGAGATAAGCAGCCTTTACCCAAATAAATGACGTAGAAGCTGTGATTGTAAGGGACTTAGAGGGGTAGGGCGGGCATATTCCTGGGAGTTGTAACCCACCACCTCCCCAGAAATTCCCATCCCATCTGAGTGTGGGATCTACTGTCCTTCTTTATTTGTTTGTTTAGGGTCTTTTCTCCACTAAAGTTGTTAGGCAATTTTGTTCACCTTGTTTACCTCTCCACCCAGTGCCTGGAAAGAGCCTAGGCCACCACCAATATTCAAAAAACACTTGTTAATTGACTTCAGTGAATGTTGTCTGTTTCAAGGGGCCTGATCAACTGAGGAAGACAAGGGGAGGTAAGAAAGCTTGAAGCTTAAAAATAAATATAAGTCTATTTTACATGAAGTACATGTCTACTGGAAAATGTAAATATAAATTAGCAAAGAGAAAATAAAAATCATTCCTAATTCTCTTTTCTGGGGTTGATTATTGCTAACATAATAGTATAAACCCATCCTGATTTTTATCTATATCTCTATGTATGTATACAAAAACACACTGTACTGTACTTAACAATTTATAGCTTGCTTTTTAAAATACAATAAGTCATGAACATCTTACCATGTAATAACATATTTTATGTGTTTTTAATGACTGTAATATTTGAGAAATATCACACATATTCTACTAATCCCCTATTGCTGGACAATAGCTTGTTTCCAACGTTTCATTGCTATTTATAAAAATAGCAACCAACCTTTGTCGCTAAATCTTTGTGGTTGCTATTTCCTCTTACAAGTCAAAATATTACCATTAAACGTAAAACGCTGGTGATATTTTTTGAGTGTAACTTCTGTGCCAGGCACTTTACAGAACATTATTTAACCCTCCCCAAACTCCATTATTCACAAACAAGGAAGACATTATTCACAAATGAGGAGATGCTGAGTAATTTGCTAAATTATATCTTTGGTGTTTCTGATAATATTGCCAAATTGTCTTCTGGAAATGTGTCTTGGAATGCTTCAGGGAGCAGCTAGGAACCTGTTGCTTCAGGTAAGCCCTCCATTAAGGTGCGATTACACAATCTCCTTTAGTGAACAGTTCCCAGGTTTTATTGGCCTGTCATCATCTGTTTTTCCCCTGTGTTTACCCAAACCTTGGGTATAGGGTGATAGTTTAATTACCTTATTACCTGCTAATGTGTGATATCTTTTGACTCAACCCCTGATCAGACTGCATTCCAGAGGAGCAGCCCAGTCCAGGTCTCAGAGTCCTAAAATATTGGTCTAGACCCTGATTTCATCTCCTTTCCTGGAGTGGAGTCTTGGGGCACATGAGTTAATTTCCCCAAGCCTTGGCTTCTATATAAAATGCCAATAATAACATCAACCTAACTCATCTCTCAGGTTGGGATGAGATAGTGAAATAGAAAGGGTTTTGCATCTAGAAAAAGCATAGGAATGTCAGGGAGGGTATGATGATTGACGTCATAATCATCATTGTCATCCCTGTCTTAATAATAATCTTGCTTTATTCTTTGCCTTCATTTGGACCAACTTGCTTTTGATATCATTTCACTTTTATCAAAATCTGTATAAAACAAAGGGAACCATCTTTTGCTTGTATTTGTTAGTAGCAAGATTTGTGTGCCTTGTTCTCTTGGGCTAGCAACCAAAGAGGATGAAGAGGGTGACGAGGTTTAGACAGGGATGTTGGGTGGGTCCTGGGAAGGACAGGAAAGACCAGAGTTGGAGGTCACAATCCAGAGAAATGTCCATCTCCTAAGATGCAAAAATACCAGTGCTTTTAGTAAGAAAGCCACCAGAGAGAAAGAAAAGAAGACAGGAGGGAAAGAAAGAGAGGAAAGCAGAAGTCAGAAAGGAAAGAATTTTGGTATTGAAGGACACCAGGACGGGGGTGAAGGGTGCAATTTTAAGAGGAAGCAATTAATTGAAATTCAGACCAAGCTGAATGAAACTGGATCATGCATTCCAGAGCTCCTATTTAGAGAACAGTGCCTCAGAGAAAAGTACTAATAGGGAAACCGAACCAGACCTGTACAAACCCACAGCTTCACCCATAGTTAAGTTTGCATAATATTTTCCTAATCTTTAAAATGAAGGAGATAAATCATGTACTTATACCATTCTAATCCTGAATTCCACAATTATCAGAGGTATTTCCTATCAAATTCCCTTGTCCTCTAGGCTATGAAAATAGTCACAACTCTGGACTTCAAGAACGATGAAATCTCCCACTGAAGGGTCATAAGAAGAGATCTAAAGCCCCCAGTATGTTGTTCAAGTTGATACTGCCCAAAATGTATTTTGTCTTTCTGGAAACCACAACACAGTATGGAATGAAGATTTTTCAGAGGTCCCATTAATGTTGCTTACGGGTCTGGGGTTCTTGAGAAAATTGAACATGCAAAGAAGTTTAATTTCGAAACTTCATTTTTGCTTGCTAATTAATTTATCATTCTGGAATTTGAAAAAAAAAACAGGTTACTTTAATATAGGCTTAGAAACAACGCAGAAAGAAGATTGAAGTTACTTTTCAGGAAGAATTCTGAGGATAATACAAAGAGAAAAGAATATGGGTAATTGGTGTTAAGTATGACATGTAAGAAATTAATTTGAATGCTTTCCAAATGGAGCTATTCTCTGTCTTCTGTCCCAAGGATGGGTATGAGACTAATGGCTTTCTTTCTCCCTTATTTAAATCAGAGAGCTAAAAATCATTTCACTGCCAAATTATTCCAACATTTTTACTTGACTTTAAAAATGTAGTATGGCAATACAAACGGGTTAAGACTGTAAAAATGCAAATGACTCAGAATAACTTACCAAGCTGTTGGTGGGGGAGAGGATCAGAGGAGGGGTCGTGGGATTCAATCACTTACTTTCCCATCTGTTGGAGTCAAGCAAATTGATTGCACAGGTATCTCCAGCAATTGTTTACATGGAGAACAGGGACTTGGTTTTCTAGCCCATCATGTCAGATTGAAAAGCTCAATTTTAAATCATTTAGACATGAAGTTGGGCAATGATGTCTGTGAAGAAATCCAATTCCTGGAATTAAATAGATGAAAAAGTGCTTAAACTCGATAGGAAGCTATGTGTCTTGTAAGTGATATTTTGGAAAGAAATTTATTGAAAATTATGAAAACCTAATTTAAGTTAATGAACTGAATTGTGTTGATTACAGAGATGAACCTGGGTTTTACAGAGCTACCCTGAGAATTTCTGTTGTGGGGAAATACCCAGAAAAAGACTGAACCCAGCCAGCCATCATCAAAGGAAATGCAAGACTGGTTGTGGGTCTTCCCTTATGGGAGCACTCTGGAAAGCGGTAACAACAATACAAAAATCAAGCCAGCCTCTCATCTTGCAATGATAGAGAGAAGCAAAGTGTTAAGGTATGAAGAATAGAATAGCTTAGAGAAAAGGGGAAAGGGGAGAAATAGCATAGACAATATGGTGGCATTCCCAGAGTAACAAATGCTGGCAAGGATGTGGAGAAAAGGGAACACTTACACTCTTTTTGTGGGAATGCAGATTAGTGAAACCACTATGGAAAATGGTGTGGAGATTTCTTTAAAAACTAGAGATAGACTTGCCATATAATCCAGCAATCCCTGAACTGCATATAGACCCAAAAGACTTGAACACAATGTATCAACATGATACCTCCATCACCATGTTCATAGCAGCACTGTCCACATGGCCAAAATTTAGAATCAACCAAGTTGTCTGTCGTCAAAGGAATGGATAAAGAAAATGTGGTATATATACACAATGGAATATTATTCAGCTATAAAAAAAGAATAAAATTCTACCATATATAGCAAAATGAATGCAACTGGAGGACATTATTTTGAGTGAAATAAGTCAGACCCAGAAAGACAAGTACCACATGTCCTCCATTGTATATGGGGACTAAAATTTTAAAAGGAAACAAACAAACAAAAAAACCCCAAGAAAGATAGAATAAAGAAATGTCTGTGTGTATCAGTAATGCTGCACATATAATTTTGTATAACTTTGATTATACCTTTTTCAAACCAATGGTTAAGAATGTTTTACTACCATATTTTTAATAATCTATGATTATACTTTTTTTAAAGAATTTTTATTATTTATTTGAAAGAGTTACAGAGAGAGGTAGAGCCAGAGAGAGAGAGAGAGAGGTCTTCCATTCCACTGGTTCACTCCCCCAAATGACTACAATGGCTAGAGCTGAGCTGATCCGAAGCCAGGAGCCAGGAGCTTCTTCTGGGTCTCCCACATGGGTGTGGGGGCCCAAGGACTTGGGCCATCCTCCACTGCTTTCCCAGGCCATAGCAGAGGAGCAGCCAGGACTCGAACTGATACCCATATGGGATGCACGCTAAGGCTTTAACCCTGTGTACCACAGCACCAGCCCCTCTGTGATTATTCTTTAAAATTTACTGTATATGGTTGAAATGGTCATTTTTCCATTCAATTATTATGTATAGCCATTGTCTATATTCCCACTAAACTAGAGTCTTTTTGCTTTTTGTTAAACTTATTTGGTGAAGTATTAAGCCTTTTTATTGTTGGGGGCCTGGTACTGTGGCTTAGAGGGTATGGGCACCGATTCGAGTCCTGGCTGCTACACTTCCAATCCAGCTCTCCACTATGGCCTGGAAAAGCAGTAGAACATGGCCCAAGTCCTTAGTCCCCTGCACCCAGGTGGGAGACCCGGAAGAAGCTCCTGGCTTCTGGCTTCAGATTAGCACAGTTCTGGTTGTTACAGCCTTCTGGGGAGTGAACCAGCAAATGGAAGACCTGTCTCTCTCTCTCTCTCTGTCTCTGCCTCTACCTCTGCCTCTGCTTCTCTGTAACTCTGACTTTCAAATAAATAAATAAATCTTTAAACACTTTTACTATAATGTGAATTTAAAAAAAAGAAAGAAAGGGAGAAGAGGGGCGCCAAGGGACTATCATTATGTTCCCAGAATTCTATCCACAAAGTACACTGAATCTGTTAAAAAGTAAAAATTAAAATAAAAACAAAAAAAAGTTTTTTTTAAGAAAAGGAAGTATGGTGTCATTCACTGCGGCAGCCCTACTGTGTGAAAGAATGAACATGGTGAAACTTTCAGCCTCCCATAAGAGATTTAACCTGGACTGAAATCCCCACATATTTCTATAACACAGAAAATCAGAACCCTATGGGAAAGCAAACAAGCAGTTATTGGGACTGTTGGAATAAATTAAGCCTTGATTACTCATTCATATCTTGGAAAAATTTTATTTACCAGAAGTTAACCTTTTTGCAGGAATTTGGAAAAAATGAGATACTGTTATTTCCATTTAAATGGTGGAAGGGGGACAATTGGGAAATGCTTGTGAAGCGTTCTCTTCACGCATGTGTTTCACAAGAGTTCATTGAGCAACTAATCTGTGCAAAGTCCTAAACATGAAATAGAGACCTTCAAAGAGGCTTAAGCCAACATCCCTTCCTTCAGGGTCTTGCCATCATCAATTTAGGGATCTAAGTAAGATCTAAATTATATGAAAAGGAACACTCATCAGAGGCAGAACATAAATGCAAATTGAAAAATAGTTATTGTTTTAAAAAAATTCATGTATTTATTTATTAAGAGACAGAATGACAGAGAGAGAGGGAGAGACAGAAAGGGAGAGACAGAGAGGAGAGTTACAAAATGGGCATTCACAGATGGGAACCAGACTTGGACAGACCAACCACCATATGGATATAGCAAGGCAGTCTGGTGTGACAAAGAGAGTGAGTTTACAATCAGAACAGTCCAGTGGTTTTCTGTTGGACTCAATGCTCTGCCCTAGTGCCCTCATTAAAATCCCTATCTCACAGGGTAAGATACACAGCAGTGAGACCGTCACACAAGTCCAGTCTCTTCCCCGGATACCAAGGTCCTTTATACAGCCCTCAGTCACACAGAAAGAGAAGTAAAAATCAATTCTGTAGTATCATTGCGAGAAGAGAATAATAGAAGTAGAAAAGGACTCTTTGAAGGTTTAAAGGCAAAGCATCCTTTATGTTCTATTCTTTAAGATAAACCACGATTGGGGAGTAATATAGCAAGTATTTTACATGTGCCATGAGTGCACTTCACAATTGGGAATATTGTTAGCAAATTAAGTTTTGCATAGATGGGATCACCTCTCCATCCTTGTCCCCAATATTCTATTTGGTTAACAACTTATAAGTTTTAGTAGTTTCTTTGAGGTGAATCATAGTAATTCTCCAAGTCTCACAATTTTCTCTCATTCTTGATCACTATCATTCAAAAGCAGTGATGCCTTTTTACAAAATATTTACTTACTTGAAAAGGCAGAGTGGCAGAGAGAGAAAGAGAGGGAGAGACAGAGAAAGAGAGCTCTTCCATCAGCTGATTCACTCCTCAAATGCCAGCAACAGCTGGGGCTGAGCCAGGACAAGCCAGGAGTCCAGAACTGAATCCGAGTCTCCCATGTGGGTAGGAGCAACCCAAGGACTTGGACCATCATCTGCTGCTCTCCCAGGCACATTAGCTAGAAGCTGAATCAGAAGCAGAGTAGCTGGGACCCTGATGTGAGATGCAGTTATTCAAAGCGGGGGCTTAACACCTTGCACTGCAACATCCTCCCCTCAAAATCAGTGATGATTTAAGAGGTATTCTCCACACAATTAGGTAGTCTCCACCAACTAGGCATCCTTGTCTTCATGGAAATATCCTAAGGGCCAGATGAAAGGGAGAAAGTGACAGAAGAAGAAAATTCCACAGTAAGAGACAAATTCATAGCTGTATACCATCGTCAATGAGGGAAGCAGTGTACTTACCTTTGTGCCTTACACTCCAGATGTATGCACTAAGAATGAGTCTCTGTCCCTGAGCTTTGTGGTACTCATCATCCCCCGCCCCCTTTGATTACCATTGCTATTAATATTTACTCACTCTGGAAAAGATGAGTGCTGATACTGGTGCAAAGGGTTACACATTTGATGTGGTGGCCAAGACACAGATTTTTTTTTTTTTTTGATAGGCAGAGTTAGACAGTGAGAGAAAGAAAGAGACAGAGAGAAAGGTCTTCCTTCCATTGGTTCACCCCCGAAATGGCCACTACAGCTGGCGCTGCGCCAATCCGAAGCCAGGAGCCAGATGCTTCCTCCTGGTCTTCCATTCGGGTGCAGGGCCCAAGCACTTGGGCCATCCTCCACTGCCTTCCCGGGCCACAGCAGAGAGCTGGACTGGAAGAGGGGCAACGGGGACAGAATCCAGTCCCAACCAGGACTAGAACCCAGGGTGCCGGTGCCACAGGTGGAAGATTAGCAAAGTGAGCCACAGCACCGGCCAAGACACAGATTTTTAAAAATACTTATTTATTTATTTGAAAGATAGAGTTACACAGAGAAAAGAAGATGCAGAGGGCCGGCACTGTGGCATAACAGGTAAAGTCGCCAGCAGGGACATCATCCCATATGGGCACTGGTTCTATTCCCGGCTACTCCTCTTCTGATCCAGCTCTCTGCTATGGCCAGGGAAAGCAGTAGAAGATGGCCCAAGTACTTGGGCTCCTGTACCCAGGGGGAAACCCTGAAGAGGCTCCTGGCTCCTGGCTTCAGATAGGCACAGCTCTGGCTGTTGCGGCCAACTGGGGAGTGAACTAGCGGATGGAAGACTCTCTCCCTCTCTCTCCATCTGTCTCTCTCTCTGCCTCTCTGACTTTCAAATAAATAAATAAATTTTCAAAAAAAGAAAAAAGAAGAAGAAGAAGAAGACGCAAAGAGAGAAAGAAACTTCCACTGATTCACTCCCCAAATGGCCACAAGGGCTAGGACTGGGCAAGGCCAAAGCCAGGAGCCAGGAGCTTCATCCAGGTTTCCCACGGGGGTACAGAGGCCCTAGCACTTGAGCCATCTTATGCTGCTTTTCTAGGCATATTAGCAGAGAGCTGGATTGGAATTGGCATAGCCAAGACTCAAACCAGCACCTATATGGGATGCCAGTATTGCAGGTGGCAGCTTTACCTACTACTCCACAATGCTGGTCCTGAGACACAGCTTTAGTTACCCACATTCCATTCTGGAGCTCCTGGTTGGAGTCCTAGCACTGCTTCCAATCCAATCTCCTGTTAATATGTGACCAGAAGTTAGAAATTCAATCTGAGTCTCCCATGTGGGTGGCAGGGACCCAGGTAAGTACTTGAGCCATCACCTGCTCCCTCTCAGAGTGTGCATTAGCAAGAAGCTGGAATGCAGAATGCGGTGTGGGCATCTCAACTTCAAAGCCAACTGCCCATCCCTAACTGGCCAGTTTTTAAGTTCAGGGATGCCATTCTAGTTTATCTAGTCATTTGGGAGTCTAGTGCAAGAGCTCACTCCAAAGCAATGGCTGCTCATAAATTTTACTTAATAATACAAAATACAGTATTTGGCTTTACAGTTCAAGCTCATACATTTAGAATACATAATAAGGATCAATCGCAATGAGGTTGCCTACCATTGTAAAGGTTTAGAAATCTTAATGTCCATCTTAAATATGTGTCCTCCTTAGAGCCCCGCTTGAAGTTTGCAGAAAGTTCGCTAAAATTTACTAGTTCAACTCTGGCTAATTTTCAAACAGCTATGTAACACTTTAATGAGGTTAATAGTAATTTTTCTCAATTACAGTTTAATATAAAAACTGAATTTAAGGGCCGGCACTGTGGTGTAGTGGGTAAAGCTGCCACCTGAGGTGCCGGCATCCCATATGGGTGCCGGTTCAAGTCCCGGCTGCTCCTCTTCTGACCCAGCTCTCTGCTTTGGCCTGGGAAAGCAGTGGAAGATGGCCCAAGTGCTTGAGCTCCTGCTCTCATATGAAAGACCTGGAAAAAGCTCCTGGCTCCTGGCTTTGGATCAGTCCAGCTGTGGTCATTGCGGCCATTTGGTGAGTGAACCAGCAAATGGAAGACGTTTCTCTCTGTCTCTCTCTCTCTCTCTCTCTCTCTCTCTCTCTGTAACTCTACCTCTCAAATAAATAAATAAATAAATCTTTTTTAAAAAACTGAATTTAGTGGCTGGTCCTGTGGTATAGCAGGTAAAGCTGCCACCAGCAGTACTGGCATCCCATATGGGCGCTGGTTTGAAATCCAGTTGCTCCATTTCTGATCCAGCTCTCTGCTGAGCTCTGGGAAAGCAGTAGACAATGGGCCAACTCCTTAGGCTCCTGCACCCACATGGGAGACCCAGAAGAAGCTCCTGGATCCTGGCTTTGGATTGGCCCAGCTCCAGCCGTTGCAGTCATTTTGGGAGTGAACCAGCAGATGGAGGCTTTCTCTCTCTGCCTCTGCCTCTCTGTAACTCTGTCTTTCAAACAAATAAGTAAATATAAAAAACAAAACAAAACAAAACAAAAACCACCTGAATTTAAAATTTAAACTGTATGTCAGAGAAAATTGCAAAAACTCTGAAATGGGCCAGAGTATTACTGGATATTATTTCATTGGGCTATTATATATTGTATAGTGTACCTTTCAGATTCCCATTGTTCTGTAGAATCTGCAATTAGAACTGTCATTGACTGAGGCATTTTATAATTTTTTTAAGTTAAACAAAATTTATAGTAATGCAGAGGAGTATTTTCAATAAAAATGTAAAAGAATTGTGTCCAGTGGACATTGATTTTATTTCTCCCTGGCTGGGCATTTCTTAGGCAATTCGGTTCACATTACATGTTGTCTACATAACAGTCTGTCTTATGGATTGTCCTTTGATCATGCTGGCTTCCTCATTAAGTGTTGGTCATGACATTTTACTTTTTTTTATTAATTGATTGCTTATTTGACTGATCATTTTACATCATATGGCACTTAACTTTCCCAATGCGGCCATTTGGGGAGTGAACATTCAGATGGAAGACCTCTCTCTCTCTCTCTCTCTCTCCCTCTCACTATCTGTAACTCTACCTGTCAAATAAATAAATAACATTAAAAAAAAATTTATCCATACCCCACTTTTACTCCTGATTTGTTAGTTTGGCTAGGTATAGAATTCAGCAAATTTTGTCCCTTACCCCATCCTTCCTCCAAATTACTTCTTTAGAATTATAAATATGCTAAATATATTACTTCATTGTCTTTATTGTTCTTGTTTCAAGTTCTCATATAGAGAAGATAAACACCATCTTCTTCTTCTAAAAGCTTCTAGCATTTTTCTATTTATTCTAAGTTTACAGAAATCTGACACAAAGCACATTTGTATAAGCCTTTTCCTTCCTTTGTTCCATGTCCGTGGTGAATGCTTCCTAATAGGAAATTCAAATTCTTCTGTTCTGATATGTTTGCTGTATTATTTTAATACTTTTCTCTCCTCAGCATTTTTGGTTTCTATTTCAGGAACTGTTATCTACTAGATGTATCCTTCTCCAAGTGTCTTATCTTTTCTTTCTACATTTTAGGGTATTTTTTCCTTTTTGTTCTATATCCAAAATGTTTCTGTGACTTTATCTTACAACCCTCCCTTATTTTCCATCTATCATGTTTTACATGGCCAAGAAGTCTTTCTCGTCTTTGCTCTTTTCACTAGATGCTGATCTTATTTTGTGAATGCTCCAAGTTTGCTTGACTCTTTGAAGATTTTAATTATAGATTTTAAAACTTTTCTTCTATTCCCTGCATGACCTTTGCTTTCAAAAGCAATATCCTTAATTCAGGAGCTCCTCTGACCTTTTCCTGGTTTCTGCTTCTTGCACCACAGCCCGGGAATTTTGAAGGCAGTAAGCTTGGGTTGCTGTGGTAGTTATCTTATTAGTTTTCCACCTCTCAGAATTCACTGTCATTCACTGACTCTGACCATTGTTCAAAAAATTATTGTTTCATGCATTTCATCAATTTGTTAGCTTGTAGTTTTGCTTTTGTTTTTGTAGAATTTCAGGATAAATTCAGTAACTCTTCTTCATTTTAAGAAGAGAAAAAAGTTGTGTGTTCTTATCCTTATTACTTTTGTGACAACAGATGTTTCTGAGATTTCTTATTGTTGTAATAGTTTTTAATTTATTTCCTTCAGTTTTTTAATATAATACTTAGATTGCATATTCATATGTTTCTCTAATTGCAATAGACTGTGCTTAGCCAAAAATATTTCAAAATAGTGTTGACAATGAAAACCTTGTTTCTTAGTTTTTCCTGTTTTCATCCTAAGCCTAATGCTGATTTAGGATTTGAAATATCTTTTTTTTAAATAGTTTTTGGCGAAGAAAGTATCCATTTGTTAGAGTTTTACTCTTTGGGATTTTTGTTTGTTTTCTTTCAACTTTTATGTATTTGAGATGTAGAGAAAGAGAAATCAACTTCCATGTGCTGACTCATTTCCCCCGAAATTTCTTCAGTGGACAGCAGTGGGTCAAGTCAAAGCCAGGAGCCAACCACTCACTCTAGGCCACAAGTGAGTCAGGGAACTAACACTAACTACTTGAGCCAGCACCTGCTGCCTCACACAGTACACATTAAGAGGAAGCTGGAATGAGGAGTAGAGCTTGAACTCAAACCCAGGCACTCTGATGTGAGATAAGGGTGTCCCAAGTAGTGTCTTAATTGCAATGCCAAACACCTGCTCTGTATTTGTTTTTAAAGTCAGAACTAGTTGTGGCCAGCGCCGCGGCTCAATAGGCTAATCCTTCTCCTGCGGCACCGACACTCCGGCTTCTAGTACCGGTTGGGGTGTCGGATTCTGTCCCGGTCACTCCTCTTCCAGTCCAGCTCTCTGCTGTGGTCCAGGAAGGCAGTGGAGGATGGCCCAAGTGCTTGGGCCCTGTATCCGCATGGGAGACCAGGAGAAGCACCTGGCTCCTGGCTTCGGATCAGCGTGGTGTGCCAGCCACATTGGCCATTGGGGGGTGAACCAATGGAAAAGGAAGACCTTTCTCTCTGTCTCTCTCTTTCTCTCTCTCTCTCTCTCTCACTGTCCACTCTGCCTGTCAAAAAAAAAAAGTCAGAACTAGTTGTTGAACTTCATTAAATGTCTTTTGGCAAATAAATTTTCCCTTGTTTTATTTTAATGTGGTACGTTATCATAAATGTGTCAAGTGCTAATCTATACTTTTCAAAAACCTTATTTCATTTGGTATATTTTAATGTTTTGCTGAATTATATTCTTAAGTGAGATTGTATTTTAGTTTTCTTTTAAGTGTTTTTCTTAATAAGGTTTGGTAAAATGTTGCTTTGGCTTTCCAAAAATATTTTGAAAGTTGTATATATTTCTTAGTGCTCTGGAACAGTTTAAATTACCCTGGAATTATCTGTTGCCCCAAACCTAAAGATCTGACATAATTTACCTATGATGCAATCTAGACCTGACATTTTTAGCAATAGCCAGCAGGTATTGGAGTCAGAAAACCAGGTAGATAAGTCTTTAAAAGTATTTTCAATTTATTCTGTGGTTGTTGATCTGTTTCACATATTTATATCTGATGAGGCTAAGTTTGATCATTTATATTTTCTTAGAAAATATCCTGTCATCAAAGATTCCAAGTTTATATGCATATAAACTTGCAAGGCGTGTTTAATAAGTTTTAAATGGCATTAAAATCTGGGGTTATTTCTAATTTATTACTTACAATTATACATTTGATTGGTAATTTTTGCTCTAGTCTTCTTGATTAAGCTGAATGAGGAATACCATCTGGTTACCTGTGTGGAACTCTAACATAAAAACACTTGAGTTCAAATTCTGACTCCAGGACTGTGTGTCTTTAGTGTCTTCATCTGTAAATGGCTCTATCTGTCAAGCGTTGTCAGATGGTCAAAGCTTCCCTGCAGAAATGGTAATTGAGATCTGAAGAAAGGATAACATAGAAGTTGATCAGGGGGGCTGGCACTGTGGCATAGCTGATAAAGCCTCCACCTGCAGTGCTGGCATCCCATATGGGTGCCGGTTTGTGTCCCGGCTGCTCCTCTTCTGATCCAGCTCTCTGCTGTGGCCTGGGAAAGTAGTAGAGGATGGCTCAAGTCCTTGGGCACCTGCACCCACGTGGGAGACCTGAAGAGGCTCCTGGCTCCTGGCTTCAGATCAGCGCAGCTCCTGCCGTGGCAGCTAACTGGGGAGTGAACCAGCAGGTGGAAGACCTCTCTCTCTTTCTCTCTGCCTCTCCTTCCCTCTCTGTGTAACTCTTTGACTTTCAAGTAAATAAATAATAAATCTTAAAAAAAAAAAAAGTTGATCAGGTAGAGGATGACGCTGAATCACTGAGGGAGTGACTTATGCAAAGCCCCTGTCAGGAAGGAAACAGGGAAACTTCTGGGGCTAGAGAGAAGCCACCACATCAGGTGAATGGAGATCCCGCTGCAGAGCAGTCCTGGAGAAGAGTAGATAGGGACTCTACCACTCAACTCTCAGAACCTGCACCCACTTCATTGCATCCCCCTAGGCTCTGAGTCAGCTAGTCCAGAGTGCAGAGATGGTCTTAGAATTTTAAAACTTTCTGCAAGATTCTAATACATACTCAGCAGATTGATTGAATTAGTCTAGCCTAAAGTGACATCTTAAATGGTAACAAGATAACAATTTTAAAAGAGTGATTGAGACAGAGATCAATCATTTTTAAAACACCTACCATTGGACAAGCACTGTGCTTAGGGGTTTCATATAAATGACCTTAAAGGTTGGTGTATGAACACAAACGTGGGAACTGAGCCCCGGTTGCATTAATATTGGCTCACAGTCTTATAGATAATAAGGGATAGAAACAAGCTTTGAACTCCTGTCTTTCTGATTTCAAATCCGTAGCCTTTCTATTATACCCTGAAGCCAACATGAGGTTGGAGTTCACAACGTACCAGGGCCAGAGTCCTCTAAGCATGATCTTCACAATAGCAACATCAGCATCACCTGAGAATTTGTTACAAGTGCAAATCCTCAGATCCTATCCCAGATCTACTGAGTCAAAAATGGATAGGAGGCCCAGCAATCTGCACCTCAAAAAGTAGTACTGGTTGGTCTGATGCATACAAAGTTTGAGAACAATGGCACAAGGCCAGTTGTTCTCAATGGTATTTGATGAAGGGCACGTAAACCTCCATTTAAGATTTTCCTAGCATCCCTTCTCCTTGAAACATAAAAAACAGTCTTAGAAGTGCTTCCTAGGAAGGACCTCACGTTGCTTCTGAGAATCTGCTGTCGGCAGCAGCATAGCAGCTACTGTTTTGCTCAAAAATGTTGTTGCACTGATATAAAAAGTGTCCAACAGAACCCTGCCCCAGGGGCCTGTGAGTAACAGCATGTGCATTCCCTACTCCCCCTGGAGAATATAGACAGCCCAGGAGGAATAAAAAGGGACTTCCTGTCCTTTGTATTTGTAAAAGAAAAAATGTACAAGAACTAGGCAGTGGCTTTGGGGGCTTGAAAGAGGATTCTCACCATCCTTAATAAAGGAAATCCAGCAAGAGGGGCCCCTGACAGGGCAGAGTTGTCCCCTAGGGAAGCATAAATCAATCACTTGCTCATGAAATTTTGAACCTTGCTTAAAAGAGCATGGGAGTAGTGTGATGGGTCTAGAAAATCAAAGAAAAAAGAGTCCATGGGATGCCTGGAGGAAGGTGGTGATGCCAGTTAGTCCATCTGGGTTTGCTTGCTGGAGGGGCTTGGGGCCTGTTGTGTAACCATAAAATGTTGCCTTTCCCACAGGAGCCAGCAGAGTTTCGTGCTCTCCATCCTCTGCCTCCATTTCCACTATTACCTGCATCTGCTAAAGCCCAACTAAGCTCAGGGTTTCCCCAAAGCTTCCGACTCGGGATAAATGACATAGCTTAGGCATTTGGGAATCACGGTGTGGGCTGCACCACCACATCGTCATTCACCTTACACATGTGCCAAATGTCAACTTACTGCCAAGACAGAGCCCAGATCTGAGGATACACCCACAACACCTTCACACTGGACCTATGAATTTTCAAAAGGGCAGTGGGATGTTCAGAGAGTTGATAGAGATAAAAATGAAGTCAAGCAGGAACCAAAGCCATTAATCACTTCAATCAGCACTGATGAGAAAAGGAAAACACACTCACTCATATGCATGGGAATCATGTTTGTTTCTCTGTGCTAAGCTCAGTTAGGCCAGCTTATGAATGCTCAATATTCCCTTTATATACACAAATGTGCTAACAAAAAAAATGAAAAGGAAAATGTATTTATTTTTCACTAAGCAAGGTCCACAGTTGAATGTTAGATGTTTCTTTTGCTGGTGAACAGGTCTTTTGGTCCTAGTTTTGTTTGTTGGGTGATTTTTTTAAAGATTCTGGTTAAAAGGAATGGCCTTGATTCTAAGTTATTATTTTTCTATAGCAAGGCTTGGGTAACTATGCACCATTTGTGAATTATGTTTACATAACGAATGGAAGTGGGGACTTAGGCCGATGTTGAAAAGCACGCTGATTTAGTGGTTTTAATCACAGGGCTGCCTCTACTTGAGTTTAGAAACTAGCTCACTGGCTTCTTACAGGAGAAGATAATTAACATTAAGGTTAAACAAATCCCATCAACATGAATCAAAGTCCACATTCTTCAGTCAATGGGGACCAAAGGCATTGCTCCATGCAGAGCAATTTCCTTAGCTCGCAGCAAAGCAGGCCCATTCCCACGAGCCCTATGCCCTCCTCACTGCCTAGTGGAAGAGATTGCTCTCAAACAGCTATAAACTGAAGACTGACATGTATATAGTAAACAGCAGCCATTTTTTCTCAGTCTCTTAGCACTTTTTCACACCCTTTTTATGATTAGGAAATCCCTCTCTGTAGACACAAGGCATACTTTCCCAGACTCCCTTGCAGCTAGAGCCTGCTATGTAACAGATTTCACTATCAGAACCATCTGCTTTGAAAAACCAATAGAATAAAGGAGAAGTTACCATGGAGACTCAGTTTCAGCAAGGATGTTGGCAGCCAGATCCAGTTTCCAAAGCAGCAGTGGTAGGAGCTTTTAGCAATTGCCTCCAGGGCCTCAGCACTGAGAGAAGTTCTATGCCACTCCCATATTCCCCGACTTAGATCTGTTTAATTATATGCCTTTCTGAATATATAGCCTCTAATTCCAATGTTCTGGTCCTGTGGAAATTCTGTACGTTATCCATTCTCCAATAAATTGGCTCAAACTGGTCTCGGAAGAGTAACGAAGAATCCTGATTTGTAGAAGCTGTACTATATCTTGCTCAACCCCCAAAGCAACCCTATATAGAAGGATCAACCTCATTTCACAGACAAGACATTTAATCACCACTTACCCCAAATGGGAAAACTGAGATACCAACTTTTCTGTTTCCAATTCCATGGACTTTCAGTCGCACCACACCATCTATCTTCACAATGAACTTGAAATTGTAGTTTCTTTGATTTCTCTGCTTAAAGCATTTGACCTTTAATGGACGCATTTTCTTTTTCTATTTATTTATTTGACAGGTAGAGTTATAAACAGTGAGAGAGAGAGAGACAAAGAGAAAGGTCTTCCTTCCGTTGGTTCACCACTCAAATGGCCTCTATGGCCGGCGCTGCGCCAATCCAAAGCCAGAAGCCAGGTGCTTCTTCCTGGTTTCCCATGCTGGTGCAGGGCCCAAGCACTTGGGCCATCCTCCACTTCCCTCCAGGGCCACAGCAGAGAGCTGGACTGGAAGAGGGGCAGCCAGGACTAGAACCCGGTGCCCATATGGGATGCTAGCACCACAGGTGTGGGATTAAGCAAGTGAGCCACAGCACTGGCCCACATTTTTATTTTTCATTGCTTTAGGTATGTTAGGTTTATCTCTCAGTGTGAATGTTCAGTTGCTTGGCCCCAGCATTGTATCAGCTATCTTTTTTCTTCATTTTACTCTCTTCCTTATTTTGTTTTTATATAGCTAAAATCTGCTTGAAATGAAAACATTATAGATAACATTTTGGTATATACATCTCAAAATCAGCATAGAACTTGCAAAAATGCTTGGAAGGCAGAAGAAAAATATTGTCTCCTGGTACCCAGCCTCCATCCTCCCTACTGGTGGGGCACTAAAGATCATCTAGCACCTGTAGCCTCCTGCCACCTATACCTGCCCCTCTATAAACACTTGAAAGCAGCCTCCTGGACTCACTCAAGTGTTCTTGTCCCCAGAGAAACTCTTTTTAAAAAGCTGTTTTTAAAAAGGGGATGTAATGGCTGGCGCCGCGACTCAATAGGCTAATTCTCCACCTGTGGCGCCAGCATACCGGGTTCGAGTCCCGGTCGGGGCACCGGATTCTGTCCTGGTTGCCCCTCTTCCAGGTCAGCTCTCTGCTGTGGCCCGAGAGTGCAGTGGAGGATGGCCCAAGTGCTTGGGCCCTGCACCCCATGGGAGACCAGGAGAAGCACCTGGCTCCTGCCTTCTGATCAACGCAGTGCGCCGGCCGCAGCGCTCCGGCTTTGGCTGCCATTGGAGGGTGAACCAAGGGCAAAGGAGGACCTTTCTCTCTGTCTCTCTCTCTCACTGTCCACTCTGCCTGTCAAAAAATAATAATAAAAAAATAAAAATAAATAAATAAAAGGGGATGTATTTATTTATTCACTTTGGAAGCAGAGTTACAGAGAGAGAGGGAGAGACAGAGATCTTACATCCACTGAGTCATTCCCCAATGGCCACATTGGCCAGGGCTGGGCCAGGCTGAAGCCAGAAGCTCTATTTGGGTATCCCATGTTGGTGGAAAGGACCCAAATACTTGGACCATCTGCTGCTTTCCCAGGTACATTAGCATGGAGCTGCACAGCATGTATAGCAGCTGAGACTCGAACCAGAGCTCATATGGATTGCCAGCATCTCAAGTAGTGGCTTTACTCATTGTGGTGATGCTGGCCCTCAGATAAAAATCTTACTATGCCTAAATTATTCCTGAGTTAATCTCCTTTAACCTTCTCTTCCTATTAGGCCTGGACAATCAATTGCATAATGAGAGAGGAGCCAAGCTACCCTTCAACCCATAGTAGGGCTGCAGAAAGAAAAATCTGCCAACCCTGGCTCTATGAATAGAGCCAGCAGCAGTTCCTAATTACCTAAGGTGAGGTCTGGATGCTAACTCTAGTGTCCCCAGCCACAAGCCACTCAGTCCTCCTTTGCAGAGAATGAGGTTATTTGTCATGTGATAATTGCGCTGGATTTTGTCTCTATACCTTCATCTGCTTTTCTTCCCTCTCAACTCTAGGGAAATTTAGGGGATCTGTGCATCCCAAAGTTCAACAAAATTTCAGGGTCCTTTGGAGCCGAGAATTCTCTCTGATGAATACAGTACAGGGAATAGGAATGAGACCAGATGGGAATGGGAGCAGAGAGGAAGGTAGTATTTTAAATCACTGTCACTCATGACATCATCATTATTGATTCACCCCTTATAGCAGCCATAAAATAAGGAATGCAGAATAAGTAACATTCCCCAAGGGCCTGCTACAGGCAACCTCTGTGCCGGATGATGTAAATTTTTCACTTAATCTTTGCAACAACCCTGTAATATCATCTCTTTTGTTTCATTTTTATAATAAGAAATTTGAGCCAGTGACAGAACACATAATTTAAGTCATATAGATAGTATCTAGTAGAACTATGATTTAAACCCAGGATTTTTGAGCCTAAAATTCCTGTTATAGTAAAAGTTATGAACACTGTCAGAGCGTACACAGAGTAACAAAATGTGGATGAGCTAAGATTTTACCTTTTAAAATCCAGATGTGGTCAAGTGCTGTGGTTCAGCAGATTAAGTTGCTGCTTAGGACGTCCGCATCCCATGTCAGAGCACCTGGGATGGAATCCTGCCTCTGCTTCCCATCCAGCTTCCTGTCAATGCTCATCCTTAGAGGTAGCACATGATGGCTCAACCTCTTGGATCCCTGCCACCAAAGTGAGAGACCCAAATGAACTTTCTGACTCCTGGATTCCATCCGGCTGGCCCCCGCTGTTGCAGACATTTGGGGAATGAATTAGCAAATAGAAGCTATCTATCTCTGTCTCTGTCTCTATCTCTGTCTCTGTCATCTCTGTCATGGTATTTTTTTAAATAATGTCATGAATTTTTTAAAGGGCATGAACATTTTTGGCTAACTAATTAATTTTAATCCAGGATGTTATTTTTGCTTTGGGGTATATAAAGAAGCAGAGATGATAGTTGCTTGTTTTCTTTAATTGAGTAATTTTATTTAATCACTCATGAAAAATTATTTGTTTAGCTGACAAGCCTAGAAATTCAGGTACTGTCACACCTCATTCATTTTAGTATTTCTTATAGTGGCATCGCAAGTAAAATGCATCATGAAAATAATACCCAACCCAGGATAGCTTTAAAATGTAGAGTAAATGAAGAAAGGATCATTCTCACACTGTCAGACTATATTTGTTGGGGGCATGTTTTTAATGGACTGTAAATGAAAAGCCTGCAGCAGAAAACACAGGGAATTCCGAGTTCTTTCCCAAAAAGTTCCCTTAGTGTCACACCAATTTGCATAAGCTAGAAATTGAAAAACAGCAACAAAAACCAAATGTTAAGTCTTGAATCAATTTCCAAATTCTGGGAAACAAATGAAGGAGGAAGTCCTCTTTTTTTCCTCCTTCTTATGTATTTTTTTTTCCAGTTAAATGAGTTCTGCCCAAGATCTCATGATTCTAGGAATGTGGACCCCACTCAGCTAAACAAATAAACAAACAAACAGTGAAGCTGACTCACACCAGATCCAGAAAGGGAACAAAGAAAGCTGTAAGCCCTTATGATGAAATCCAAATAGGAAAATTAAGAGAGACTGTGAGAAGGGAGAAAGGAGAGATTTCTCTCCCAAGGGTGCCAGCTGGGATCACAGTGTTATTTTCCCCTTCATCTATGACAACTTGCTTCTTCAGTGTTTTGTATGACAGGTACCTGGCCAATTAAAGTGAATACTGCATAACAACCACTTCTGGGAATGTATGGGGCATAAACTGAACCCATTTGCTGGGGTGAAGTTCAGCTGGCAACAGTTCAGCTTCTAAGACCAAAGCACGGTAACATATGGCATAGAAAGTAGAGATAGGAGCTGGTGTTGTGACATAGCAGATAGAGCCACTGCCTGCGGTGACAGCATCCCATATGGACACCTGTTTGTGTCCCAGCTGCTCTACTTCCAATCCAACTCCCTGTAAATGGGAAAGCAGCAGAGGATGGCCCAAATGCTTGGGCCCCTGCACCCATATGGGAGACCCAGATGAAGCTCCTGGCTTCAGTATGGCTTCAGTATGCTCCAGCTGTTGTGGCCATTTGGGAAGTAAACCAGTGGATGGAAGATCTCTCTCTCTCTCTCTCTCTCTCTCTCTTTCTCTGGGTGTGTGTGTGTGTGTGTGTGTGTGTGTAACTTTATCTTTCAAATAAATAAAATAAAACTGAAAGAAAAAATAGAAAGTAGAGATGGTCAGAATCAGTTCCTTACTCTGAAAGAGTTTATATACTTTGGTGGGAAAAGAGGTTCACAAATGAAACCCAAGTGAGTGTAACAAAATGACAATGAAGTATTACATTCCGTGGCATACACTGCAAGAGGTGTAAGGTTTCAGGTGAGGAGGGAATGAATAAGAATGCTCTTTGTAGGCAGAATCCTGCTCATTAAATTCTTTAGCTTCAATCTACTCAATTCTGGAGGCCAACTCCTACGCTGGAGGCTTCCTTGCGAAGCCAGTTGGTCCCTCACTTGGTATTAACTTTTAAGTCTTCATTCACTACTTACTGGCCACCAGCTCAAACAAACAGAATTGTATTAATAAACTACCATGAACCAAGCACTTCTTGTGTTTAGAGGACACAGCAATTACTAAGAGCCAGAATGCTTCAACGACATTTTCCTCCAGTCTTTGAGTCGCACTGCCACAGGAAGGAGGCATGTGACCTTGGGCATGACAACTGTCTTCCGCCAAAGCAAGTGTTACAAAGGGAGGCCAGCAGAGGGCGTCTGCACATAGCACTGCCAGCAGGGAGAAGAAGTTCTGTACTGAGTGGGATCTAGGAAGCACACCACATCTGCTGCGGTCTCTCCTTTGTACTGCTTGGGCCCACGACTTTGATTTCTAGAAGCATCTCCTCTAGGATTCCAGGGGAATGAGTGGAAGATGGAGATTCCCCTGAGACAAACAGGAGAAGGAGGTTAGTAGGACAAGCTGCACCTCTGCCCGCTGCAGCTGGTTTCTGGAGCCCAGCTGATCATAATATCATTCCTCTTCAAACATTGTAGTCCCTTCCCCCACCCCCTCCTCTGTCTCAGCTAACACTATGGCAGGTCTTAGTGGTGACTTTACCCAGACTCATCCTTGAGGAATCCCAGTCCTTAGTCATCAGACTCTGACTCTGTATTTGCCATCAAGAGCAAAGTATCAAGAGGATAACTAGGGTAATGAACATTGTTCTTCTTGCCACCAACATCTAACCAAAGCTGGACTTCCTTCAGATATTCAGGGTTAATGACCCTGCTGGGAGTATGACTTGAGCCCACATATCAAGCCAACCCAATTTCAAATCAATCTCAGGCTTTTGCTCATCCGTCAGCTGATTGTTAGGTGTCCCATGTATGGTTGTAGGGATGACATGGGGAACTGGGCTACTTGCTCATACACTGTGCTGTGCCTTCTGGCCCTGCTCATGCTCAGTACCCCAGGTGCTGGGCTGTTTCCATCTTGTTGTGAATAATTACTTCCTAACTTCATGATATGGCGGTTCGGTGATGGGCAGTTTTGACTCCATGTCATTTGGTGTCTCAAAAGTCACTCTGTCTGTACTGTGGCTCCATAGCATGCCAGACACTGTTTTGCTAGAGTTAGAATGGTATTGTTTCAGAATAATAGGGGGGTTTTGTTGAGATTCTTCTTTGAGACTTTTCATAATCTTCACACAGGGTCTCTTCTCACCTCTGGGTATGCTTCTACTATCAGTCGTCTAGATGATAAGGCCCAAAGTCAGAGCCAACAGTGCAGCAGCCCTGACCTTTTGTGAGGCCCTTTCCTGCTCTAAGTCCCAATCAGAACTGGCAACTTTCTATGTAAGAGGGTACTTCAAAAAGTTCATGAAAAAATAAAATTAAAATTTTTTTCTGGAGTAAAAAATTTTGAAATTTATGTGTCTTTTTCATAATATAAGTTTTTCATAATATAAGTTTGCATGAACTTTTTGAAGATCTCTTGAATGCAATGGATGTAAAAAATTTTTTGCACCAAAATAAACTTAAATTCCATTTTCCACAAACTTTTAGAAGTAACTTGGACTGTGGTATACAAGCTGCATAAATCTCCACGATGCTAAATGTGCAATTTTCAGAACCTTAACAATTCTACCAAGTATCTGAGCTTCCTTTGCTTTGCTGGGAGGGGCAGGATGAAATAATTTACTGTATCCCTACACAGCAGATATTTTGAAATACCATTGAATACTTAAAATGCATACTAATATAGGACACTTTAAATTTTCAGGGTTTTTTTCTTTCCTGTCCTTTGAAGTGCAGGGGGCTTCCAGTAAGCTAGTAATTCTATTTTTTTCCAATCCAATTAGCATAACTCCTATCAGTCTAGCAGACCAGTGGCTGTTCTGTGTGATGTACAGCCAGTCCAGGTTTCTGAGCTAATATAGTTAGAAAAATAAGACTTTAAATGTAGAGGATGATCTGTCCCAAGTGGATCTGAACTGTTCTGGATATACCATTCTGATAAATATGCAAAAGAATAGATTGGCTAGATCAGTGCCCATATATCATGAATGTGAGGTGACACTAATCTGCTATAAAGGTGCTCCCTCTGGGGCAGCCTTGGGTAGCAACTGAAATTGGCACTAGCACTTCTTTGAGCTTGTAGCATGTACAGTCACCCTGCAGGGCCAATCTGATTTCTACAGATCTCATCTTAGTGAATGAAATGGAGATAGGATGGGAACCATCACTCCCTAAAGATTTCAAGGACAGCACCAATTTCTATCATTCAATGCAAGATGTAATATTGTTTTTACTTACAGAGGAGTAGTGGTATAATTTCAGAGACATCCATAATGCAATACATGGTACACTAAATAGTATTCCATGGTACAATAGCTCTGATCCACAGGCTAAGGTGCCCGTGTGAATAATACTCCTCCCACCAGATATGTCTTTTCCATTTGTACTTGTAGGGATTGGAAACGGGGGCCCAGATATGGACCCAGGCTCCATTTATCACCAGATATATCGTATGTCCTATGTTGATGCTTTGAATGACCCTGTGTCCAACAGTCTCGAAGTGTTTGAGAATTTCATTTCCTGCAGCGTATGGTCACCTGCTCAGGAGAAGTTCTGGGGGAATCATCTGTTAACCCAGCATGGTGTTGCAGATGCTTTCCTCCTGAGGAATTGCTTTGGTGAATTGTATATCATTTGGGCCCTCCATAGAGCATATGGTCTGGTAGCTCTTCTGGCCTTACATAATGTATCTGCTTAATGTGGGCTTTTTCATGCTTGTGAGAGCCTTCAAGTAACATATTCATGACATTTGCAAGTTTCCTGGCCAGAATGTTAAATTTTATAATCCTAGAGAAATCTTCCCAATCACTAAACCCTCCTTAATTCAATTTTATGTACTGCTAGCCTTGATGCAGAACCTACAAAATTCAGTTCCATGTAGGCTCTTGCTCTTATAGACGTGTGCTGGTTAAATCCTGCAGCTCCTTAGGACCTACCTGTCCTCCTTTACAGAGTTCAGCTCAGTCCTCAGCCAACTTGGATTGTGACCTAACTCTAGTTGCTGAGACCTGGTAACCAGGAGAGATGTGGATGCGGGTTCTTACAAGAATACATGTTTTTATTCAGAGGAGAGAATGCTACATGATCTTCAAATGTGGGCAGAGCACTGTGCCTAATAGGAAGAAATCAACCTCTTCCAGAAGCTCTGGTCATACAGAGAAATCCTGGGACTCAAGTTCATTCACTGCAGCAATCCATCCCCCCCCCTCCCCCCGTGCATCAGGGTCTTAGGCTTTCCCAATCAAGGTGAGAATCTGGACACTGCAGACCTGCCTAAGTTGATGCCTTAGACTTTTTTTTTTTTTTTTTGAGTTTTGGTGATCTTGTGATTAAATTACAGGCCTGGGCTTCTCAGCCTTCAGGCTACAGGAGATAGAGCCTCTTTATAAATCACCAGGAAAGCCCTCTGTGTTTCACCCTTAGCCTTTCATTGCCAATAAATCCCTCAAAACCTTTCATTATCTAGTTCATAACCGTCAGTTGTGCTTAGCAACAGAAACCCAATTGCACTATCCTTGGAGTTACTTTTCCCCATATTTCTCACATACTTGGTACACAGCACCTGCTGGAGCATTCTCTTCTACAAGAACCCCTTTCCAGGACACCTCTGGAATAAGTGTTAATAAGCGTTCCCAAATCTCATCTCAACACTAAGCTTCTCAAATCATTACTGGCACCATGTGTCACAGGCTGGGATCCCAGAGAGCAGACTCTGAGATAGCAAGAAGTGTGCTGGAAATGCCTCATAGATTATTATTATAATTCATACCTGTAGAAGAAAAGAGAAGAAAGAAGAGAAAGACTTGGAAAAGGAAGTAGCTGGGCTGTTGTTCTCAAGAAAGTCCTGTGACTCTTTGGGAAACTCTGCATCTAACATGGCTGCAGGGAGTTGTGCAGAATTGGGCAGGCTTTTTATTATGGAAAACTGTATGGAGGCTCTCAGAAAGCTAAAGATAGAGCTATCTTGCAGCAACCCCACTACTGTATATTTATCCAAAGGAGAGGAAATCAGTACATCAAAGAGACATTTGCATTCCTGTGCTTATTATGGCACCATTCACAATACTCAAGGTGTTGTAAACATACACTTTTGAATGAATCAATAAAAGAATATGGTTAATATACATAATGAAGTACTATTAACATACATAATGAAATACTATTCTGCCACGAAAAGGAATGAAATCCTGTCATCTGCAGCCATATGAATGAGTTTGGAGAACTTTATGTTAAAACAAGATGAAAAATGCTAAGTGTTCTTGCTTATATGGGGAAGACAAAAAGAGTTGATCTCATAGAAGGTGGCTGGTAGAATGATAGTTACCAGAGACTGGGAACAGGAAGGGAGGAAGGGATAGAGAAATGTTGGTGATTAAGCAAAAAAATGCAGGTAGTAAGAATAAGTTCTAGTGATTTATAGCATAATAGGGCAATTATATCTAATGATAACTTATTACATATTTCAAAATAGCTAAGATAAAGAATTTTGAATGTTTCCAAAGGATGATAAATGTGTGAGATGATAGAAATGTTAAGTACCCCAAATTGATCATCACATGTGTGTACATATATATGTGTATCAAATATCACACTGTATCTGTTAAACATTTATATAAACAATTACATGTCAATTGAAATTTTTAAAAAGAATTAGGCAGGCCTTTTTACCTCCACATTAACCAGTCATCAGATACAGACTAATCCAGGAAAGAGGTCTTAAATTTGGGCACAAAGACACTTAAAAATAACCCTTAAGGACTGAGAACTAAAGGCTCTGTGGACAATACTCCCTGTAGTGGGGTGGGGGGCAGAATAGAAGTCTTCAGTGCTAATGGAGACCCTGGGCAAGACATCCCAATATCCACTGCATCTCTTCTTTATTGATAAGGAGATGGTGTGACTCACACGGACAAGAAACTTCAGAGGACCAGCTTTCGACATCTCACCCTGGAAGGCTGTGTGTCCAGAAATGTCTGTTTGGCTCTGTGAAACTGTGTGGGCTAAGTTGAGGGTAGGTTGCTGAGTCAGGGAGTCAGCAAGGTGAGCCATGGGAAAAGTACTGCAGGGGGACTCAGAGGACAAAGCGTTGGCTGTTCCTGTCTCAGCAACTAAAAGGCTGGGAAAGTCACTTTACCATTCTGACCCACAGTATCCTCATGCAAAAATGAAGGCAATGGACCAAAAGTTGCTGGTGTCTAGTGTATATAAGAACTCTCAAATTCAACAGTTTAAAGAAAAAATATTAAGAACTAGAAAAAAGGCATGAGACAGTCAGATATTTCACCAAAGAGGATACACAAATGGTAAACAAATGCATGAAAACTTGTTCACCATTATAAATCATTACAGAAATGCAAAATAAAACTATAATGAGATATCACTATACAACTATCAGAATAGCTAAAACTACTAAAATTTTTTTTAAAAAAGTGACACCACCAAATGCTAGTGAGGATGTTCAGGTACTGAATCACTTATACAAGGATAAGTGTCAAATGGTCCAGTAAGTTTAAAAACAGTTTGGCAGGCCGGCGCCACGGCTCAATAGGCTAATCCTCCGCCTTGCCGCGCCAGCACACCGGGTTCTAGTCCCGGTCGGGGCACCGGATTCTGTCCCGGTTGCTCCTCTTCCAGGCCAGCTCTCTGCTGTGGCCAGGGAGTGCAGTGGAGGATGGCCTAAGTCCTTGGGCCCTGCACCCCATGGGAGACCAGGAAAAGCACCTGGCTCCTGCCTTCGGATCAGGATGGTGTGCCGGCCTTGGCAGCCATTGGCGGGTGAACCAATGGCAAAGGAGGACCTTTCTCTCTGTCTCTCTCTCTCACTGTCCACTCTGCCTGTCAAAAATTAAAAAAAAAAACAGTTTGGCAATTTCTTAAAAATTAGACATATGCCTGCAATAAAACCTAGAATATGTACTCTTAGACATTTATCCCAAAGAACTGAAAAGTTAGATTCACACAAAAGCTGTACATAGATGTGCATAGCAGGTTTATTTGTAATGACCAAATCCAGAAACAACCCAAATATCAGACAGTAAGTGAACAGCCAAACAAACTATGACATTTCCATACCACAGATTACTACTCAACAATTAAAGGGAAAAACGACTGATCCATGCAACAGTTTAGCTGACTCTCAAGGGGCTCGTTATGAGTGAAAAAAATCAACCTTAGTATTTTATATACTGTATGAAACGCTTTATATACATTCTTAAAATGACAAAATTATAGACATGAACATCAGAATATCATTGGCCAGAATTCAGGGGAAGAGAAAGGAAGGAAGGAGAAGAGAGATCAGGAGAGAAGAGGAAGATAGCTGTGGCTCTAAACCAGTAACATGGGAGACTTCTCTGATGGGGTGCTCTCTTTTAATGTGGTGGTTACCACATAAATCTACACACATGATAAAATTATGTGGAACTAAACACACCCCCAAACATAGACATACAATGACTGTAAAAGTTACAAAATCTGAGTAAGATGGATGGATTCTGCCAATATCAGTTTCCTGGTTGTAATGTTGTACCCTTCAGTCATGTAAGCTATCACCAATTGGAAGAAATTGGGTAGAGAGTATATGTATCATTTCTTATAATTACATATGAATATATGATTATCTCAAAATACGCCTTTAGGTATGGATCATGGGGTTGTGAATTAGTTGAGATTCATTAATCCGTGCATATATTAATTCATTCAACAAATATGAAGTACAATCCACGGGCTTGGTAGCTGTGGAGTTCATGACTGTGTGTTATGTAGTCAGGGCTATGATAGTTGTTTCTGTGCTGAATCTAGGTGGAAAAAGTTGTTTGTTTTTCATTATTATTCCTTAAGCAATACAGCAAACAACTATGTCCATAGTATTTATATTGTATTAGGTAGCATAAATAATTTAGAGATGATTTAATGTGTACAAAATATGTGCATTGGGTTTTACACAACAACTACCCCATTTTACATAAGAGACTTCAGTCTCTGGTTGTGGATTTTGGTATGGGCATAGTCCTGGAACTAATCTGCTGTGGATACTGAGAGACAACTCTCCTTGAGTATTATGTGCCAGGTCCTGTGCAAGAGACAGGTAAAGCAGCAAGGGACAGAACCCATGTAATCCTTGTCCTCATGGAACTTACAGCATGGAGGAGGCATGGAGAAGGCCAGACTTCAAACGAATAACACACAAATAATAAACTCATAATTACCACTTTGGTTTGTGTACTCTGGAAGGCCTGACCCTGGCTAGGAGGTTGGGGAAGAGTTCCCTGAAGAAGTGGGCTTTAACATGAGACCAAACAAGAGGAATTACTGAGGGGTGGAAGAAGAGGTAGCTCAACAGGAAGAAATAAACTGGAGCCTTGAGAGCCAAGGGACTTAGGGGTAGTGCAGGGGCCCAAAATGAGGCTGGACAGTTGATCACTGGGGCCGCCAAGGCCATGTTAGGATCTTCAGAGTAAAGCAGCAGGAGATAGGGAAGGCCTTCACGCAGAGTGAGAGGTGATCGCAGCTGCAGGAGAAATGTAAGCTATTTTAGGAACTTTGCAAATATAATAGCAATACAGTGCTGGACTAGGTTACCAACAGTGCTCGAGGGCGCATCCTGCCCAAATAAATTGAGTTGACTGTTAAGGAAGATAAATAAATTCACATGGGAAAGTGTGCAGAAGAGAACTGCAGGGGTTTGCAAATTGGGTCAGAGTGGAGGAGTTAGACAAAGCAAGTATCCCTGGCTCTTGTCCCTGCTATCAAACCTATGAAGTGGGAAACGAAAGGTAGACAGTTTTCCCCTTTTGTCACAAGCATCAAGTCTATTTTGCAGAGTTTTAGGGGCATTTTCCTGTTGCTTCATAAAATTACTAACATGCAGAGCGATAGAGCAATATTTCCAAAGAAGAAATGGTTATGACAGCCAAGAGAACATGGGCAAACTTCTGCAAAACTTTTCAGATTTTTCCACCCACATCAATAGATGATTGTTTTCCTCAAACAACACCTGCCTCCAATACGTGGGCAACTCTTGAGGAAGAAGAATGTAGAAGAATATGATCTTAATTTCCAACACATTCTCAAGGGACTTTTCCTTTTCTTATACAGTCTCCCTAACCCCAGGGTAAACTCTGTGTGACTCCTCTTGTTTTATTTCACAATTTTTATTACTTGAGAACAAACAGTTACCATGCTGGAGTGGGGAAGCTTGTACAACCCATTGTCACAGTGATCAGTGGTGACAGTTGCTAAATACAGTCTAAACTGTACTTTATTAATACTCATATTAATGGTTATTGGAGGCCAAGTGCCATGTTACTATATCTTTAATGTTTTCATTTGTAATTTCTGAAAAGTGAGTGCAAATTTTTATTGAATAAATGATTGAACAATAATTGCTAATCATCATTGGGTAACCATAAACTGACAATGAAACCTATTCTAATAGATCATTTGAGGAATGAGTGAAAGAGAGTCCTACTAAGTTTTTGGATTTTAATTGTGCACATTTATCAGAGAATAAATCTGTTAATAATCCTCTAATTACCTGCATTGAGAGATCTCTAAATTACCTAGAAACTCTAACACTCAAGTACACCTGGTAGGGCTGGGTAATAATTAATTTGAAGTAAAAGTTAAATAAGTTTGAAGAGATACCTGAGTAAGCTGAGATTGTAAAAAAGGAAAATGCATAATTTTGATTGTACTAATGGGAACCACCAGTGAAGAATCATCCTCTTGAGTACGACCACAACTAGATATTCTGAATAGACTATGTAAATGGTGATCTCAATGCATACGAGAGTGTATGTGTACAAGTGTATATGAATAAATCACTGGAAATTTGAAGTTCCATATCTAGAAGTACTAATTTTTTTAAATATATACTTTATTTGTTTGAACATCAAAGTTACAGAGAGAGAAAGAGATGGAGAGAGAGAGAGAGAGAGAGAGAGAGAGAGAGAGATCTTCCGTCTGATGGTTCATTCCCCAAATGGTTGCAACAGCTAAGGGATGGGTCAGGCAGAAGCTAGGAGCCAGGAACTTCATCCAGGTCTCCCACATGGATTTAGGGGCCCAAGCATTTGGGCCATCTTTTGCTGCTTTCTCAGGCCCATTTAGCAGGGAGCTGGATTTTAAGTGGAGCAGCCAGGACTCGAACCTGTGCCCATAGGATGCTGGCATTGCAGGCAGTAGCTTAACCCATTACACCACAATGTAAGTACTTCAACAAAAGTCTCGAATGTCTTATTTGATCTTGTATTTGGTATTTCTAATAACTGTACCTTCTCAACATTGTACTGTGTAAACACAGATCTATATGTTAAAGGAGAAAAGCTGAGAATCTCAAAAAAAACAAGAAATCAACATATGGTAACCAGCAATATTCAGCATGCTGATTGTTCTGTCAGCCCAGTTCCCTGAGCCAAGTTCTTTGGTGGACCCATAGTTGGCATACAATTTGAGGAAGGAAAAAAAAAACTTTGTAGTTCTCTGCTTACTCTTGCAAAATAAATTTAGAGCAGGAGGCCTAGCTCTCACTAGGAGTGCAACACACATTTTATTTTATTTTGTTTTATTGAATCAGGTGCAAAGAATTGGAACTTTTGTAAGCCTTCATAAAATAGCATCAGTAGTAATCTGTGCATGATCCTCTTTCATTTTATCTATTCTTTTGAATCAATTTATAATCAGCATCTATGAGTCCACCTCCAAGTCCAAGAATATGAACAATGCTAATAACTTCATCTGTGTGCTCTTCTTTTGCCCTCTTCTTCCCTACTGATATAATCTCCATTTTGTATTTTCATTTTCTCATCTCCTCATTTTGTAAATTGGTTTATCACACACACACACACACACACTCCTAAGCAATTAATGTTTTGATTTTTGAACTTTACAAAATTATATCATACCACCTACCAACCCCTGGAAGTTGATCCCCAACCCTCGCCACTCAATCTGATTCATCCTATTCTTATCTATAGTAATAATTTTTTCAGCTTTCTCTGTTGTATAATATTAAATTATGTGAGAATTCCAACCTCTTATGCACTCCTCTGCCAGTGGACATTGACTTGTCTCTGGGTTTTTGCTATTATGAAATGTTCTGCTATAAAGATTTTTATTCATGTCTGATGACACACATATATAAGAATGATGAGAGAAATAAAAAAGAGACACAACTAAATATAATGTTATAAAACCATTTGAACTGTCAGAAATTTCAAAGTCTATCAAAAGCAAGCATTGGAGTTATGAGGATCAATGGGATCTTGAGTACATTTCTGGTAGGAATACAAGTACAAGCACCATTTAAAACAATATGGCATTATTTTTATCCTATAACAAATAGCAATAAGTTTTTTAAAAAAATGTTAAATATTTATTTGAGAGACACAGAGAAAGAGAAAACAAAAACCCCTGCAGGGGCTGGGGTTAAGCCAAGCTTAAGCAAGGAGCCAGAAACTCAATCCAGGTCTCCCACATGGGTGGCAGGAACTGTCACTGGAGCCATCAGCGCTTCCTCCCAGCATTTGTATTAGCAAGAAGCTGGAGCTCAGAATAGAACAAGGTATCAAACCCAGGCAATCCAATCTAGGTTGCAGGCATCTTAACTGCTAGGCCAAATGCCTAACTTCTCACTAAATGTTGAATGAATAAATGAGTCACTCAGCAAGTTAATTGAGGTGGTGCTCTCTATCTATTCTCATTTTTGTCTCCTGCCAAACTCCTGTTTTGTTTTGTTTTTTTTTTTTTTTGTGCATTTTGACCCCTGGCCCACAGGTTTATTCACTGCCTCATCCCTTGCTATCATTTGTGTTGCTTTCATTCCCTAAGCAGATGACTCATGTAAACACCCTCGCCTCCCCTTGACATGACATCAGATACAGGGCTACATAAGGTAACAAACAAAGATTCTTAAGTCTTGTGAGACACAGAGTAAACCATATATATATCACTATATTTTCCCCAGAGCTCAAATAAGGAAATGGTACTATGGTTTGATACCTAATTCAGGTGTGCTTGGTTCCTTGCCAAAGTATTGTATTTGTACACTGCTTGCTCTTTTTTTCATTTTGATTTTGGGCCCAAATATTTGCTTTCCTTTCCCTATAGTGAAAGGTCAAACTAGTGAGTTCTGGGTCTGGTCAAACCATGCATTGTTCAAATAAGTCACAATTCCCTTTCTGCTCATTTGGGATGATGGTTTCACTCACAGTCATAACAACACCTGCAAGGGTCTGAACCTCACGCAATGCAGCCCACTTGTCTCTTTTAATGAACATCACCTCCGTTTATTTTCTCACATTATTAATTGTCCAGTCTATTGTTTATTCACTGTTTTTACTTCCTCCTCTTCAAACACACTGTCACCCTGAGATTTATCAACTACTGTGGTTTACATGTTTCTCTGGAAAGGTATATGTCCATAACTTAATCACCAAATTGAGAATTCACCAAATGAGAAGTTACCAGACCACTTGTGTGGAGTGAATGAAAATGCCATTATCATGAGAGAAGAGTTTCTTATGAAGGGATGAGTTCAAACCCTTTTGCCTTTTTCTCTCTCTGGTTCTTATTCTCTCATCCTCTCCTTGCCCCCTGCCATGTGATAACTTCCACCATATTTTAAGGCATTAAGAAAACCCTTGACAGATGCCAGACTCTTGATCTTGAAATCAACAGCCTCTAGAATCCTGAGTCAATAAATTTCTGATCACTATCCAGTCTGCAGTATTCTGTTCTAGCCACACAAAATGGACTAAAACACCAACCAAGGCTCAAAATAGCCCATGCTGATCTTTCAATTCTCATCCCTCTAAGTCTCCCAACTTTCCCTCCCATGCTGCATTGTTATCCAACTGATCAAAAGCAGGTACTGCCATGCATTTCATTATTGATTCTTTAGCTATAGGTTTCAGAGAAAAGCTAAAAAAGTTTCCCTGTGTCAGAATCAAGCACGCATTAGGCATTGTTATTTTGGGATATCAAGCCCATGCTATAGTTCCCCATCTAGTACTCACTCTAAACCAGAAGGACTTGAACAGTGTAGCAAGAAATTTGATGAACTGGTTACCACAATGACCATGTGGGCTATCAAGCAGTCTTTCGTTTTTATCTATATCAGGCAGAGGTCATCAAAACAAATCAACTTCTAGTGTCTGGAAGTTTGTTGTTCTGCATGGATATGTTTTTCCTAGACTCCTTGGCAGGGGCTTAGAATGGGACATGGAGGAGTTCTTACAAAAGGACCTGGAGGCTTGGTTTGTTTGGTCAAGAACCATGGCATGGACTTGTCCGGGTCAAAGAAAGGACAGAAAGCACAGGTAAGTGAGTAAGAAGAGTGGGAGATCAGAATCAGATAACAGGGGTTGAAGAAGGGTTACATGCAAGATTTGTGTGCCTTAGAATTATCAAATTTCAGAACTGAAAGTGACCTTAGAACTTGATTAATTTAGCCAGCTCATTTTACAGGCAGGGAAATTCAGATCATAAAGGTGAATGGACTTGTCCAAAGTCATAGACCTGTCAGTTAATGGAAAAGCCTTTCCTTGCTAAGAGAGCAAAAGAATTTTATTTCTACTTTATTTAATATGAAGGGGTCTAGGAGGATAAAATAAATGGCTAAAAACAGGATGGAAATGAGCAAAAATTTTGTTTCAAATTAAATTTATCATAACATGAGAAAATACTGGGTATGTTGATAGTTAAAAAGAATATTGAAATGTGGAATAATGTTATCACAAAAAAATAACTTTAACCATGGTTTAATACTATTCCCAGTCCAAAATACCATCTTGCCTTAGTTTTTAACTATTAATGGAGGTTTTTTCCTGGGCCAACGAATTATAGACATTTTTCTTCTATTCTTCTGTATTTGCATTGTAATCATGTATTTTGTTTCATAATTGTTAGGAAATATATACATATACCTACCTATTAATATTAAGAAATATGTACTGTTTACTTAGCCTTAGTGATCCACATCAAATTGCCCAGGAGGGAACAGTGAGTTAGACAGCTTAGCATCTCCCTTTATGATATAGCAAACTTGGCAAATTTCTTTTGGTTGCTATTCTTAGCCAAAAATCTCATCATTTTAACATCCTGTTTCACAGAGATTCTCAAATACCTTATTCGCTCTCCAATTTCTAAAGCACTAAATACACAGTGTTCTAGAAGACAGAACACATTCTCTTGGGAAAACAATTCCTTTCTATAAGTCAGTCATGTTAAAAACACAAACCTAAACATTTTTTCTTCATAATAAAAAGCAGATCTTCCCACCACTTAGAGCTCCAGATAAAAAACAAACAAACAAACAAACAAACAAAAAAACGCTCTGTAAACAGCTTCTGCTTGCCCTGAGCCTGGGGAAGGTGAATAAAGGACAATCAGAATCAGAATCACACGACTTCCAAGTTGGCCTTCCAGTCCTTGCCCTAGCTTTCTACCCTCCTCTTCTCTTCAAGCAGTGACTTTCCACCTTGTCTACACATTGGAAGCATGGAAGAATTTTTAAATGTTGAAGCCTACATCCACCCCTGGAGATAATTCTCACTTAATTACTCTAGAGTGTGGCCAGGGCAGTGTGGTTTCCAAAAGGATTCCCTGGGATTCCCACGATCACTAAGATAGAACACCACTTTGCCTTAGGACCTGCCGGGACTGCACTTGCATCCATGGAGAATTGACCTGTGTCTTCCCAGTCCCCTTCATCCACTTCTTTCTTGAGTTCCACCTTCACTTCCACCAACATGAGAAGGATGGGAGTTACTACTTCTCATTACACATTAACAAAATTTCATTTATATATACTTGCTTCAATGTAGTGTAACCTATGTTAAGTATATTATTTATTATTGTAATTGCAAATTTCTCTCTGATGGTATTTGGTCAGCAATCAGCTAATGATAGGTAAATTCACCAACTGAAAATGAAAAATCTGATTGAATCTAAGGAAAATTAAAATGTTGCTCTTGAAATGATGACTCTTTGTCTTACGGCACTGGAAGGCTTCACTTAACAGGTTATAGGATAAAGAAGCTATGATGTAGGAACACTGATTCCTTTGCAACAGGAAACTTCTGGACCAAGACACCAGCCAGACACCAGCCTTTGCCATCTCCTTTACCCTTCACACAACCCATCCTCTGTTCTAGGACAACAGATGACTCCTATGGATTTAGAGGCTACTTATTCCAGGTCATCTATTATTTTTATTTTTGTTAACATGATTAGAAAATCTGGAATACACAGAAAATCACAAGAAGGAAACTAAAAGTCATCTAAAATTCTACCACCTAAAAATATAGTGTTTTTACATTTTTTGTAAGTTTCATGGCAGCTATCAGTTTTTTATTTATCTATTTTTTTGCACATATGTAATACATACAGGATGTCACACATTTTGCTATTAAGCTGAGATCATACTATTCAGATATATTGTGAACAATTTTTCATATTACCAAATATTCTTCCTTAGTACAAAAATTAATACTGGTAATAATCATTTGGAAGTATAGTAATTTGTCAAGCCAGTCTTCTAGAGCTGTACGATTAGGCTATCTTCCATTATTCAACATGCTACAACACACCACAGGCAATATCCTCCAACAGAAACCTTTATTCATTGCTATTTAAGTCAATATTTAATTATGTATAATTTCCCTATCCACTAGAACTTGGAACATGTCCCTATTTTGTCCACAGAAATTTTACAGTCTATACCACCATGAATGCAGTATCAGTGAATACTGAACTGCTTTTCAGGGAGATATAGGGTTAACTTCTTGCAAGCCTCTGGTGCAATATTGTAACCTCTCAACCATAACGACCGTATTTTATGTGTTTTTCTTTTCAAAATACCTTATTTAATGTATACTGCTGATTCATTTACTTTGAACTCAAAAGCTGATGGCATTGTTACTCATTCCTGAAGGAAACCTAACTCACACCTGTATCTGCCCAACAACATAGAACAACACAGCTTTCCTGTGCTTTCCAATATCAGATAGCACTTCTGCACCATGCATCAGGCCATTTTAAATAGTGAAAGCAATAGTTTCATGATATAAAACAACAGACATGGAAAGGACACTTGACAGAACTGAACCAAGAATGCAGAACACCACTTTGTTTGATCCTATCTGAGAACATATGTGTCAAATGGTTCATTTTTTTTTTTTTTTGCTACTCTGTATATGTCTGCAAATGAGCATGAAAGCCACCTACAGTGATTTTGGTGTTACAAATAAATTTTAGCAGTTAGTCATATTTGCAAATACAGGATCCATGAGTATCAGTTGTACTTTGTTTTCATCATATTTATTCACAATTATATAATGCTTATATATTGTCTTTTTATCTTAATTGCATTAACTGTTGAGCTCATATGTAAAGTTCCACATGAGATTTTATTAATTCTTTTTATTTGTTTTGCAGCTTTGTACTACTAAAAGGTGCTCAGAGCTAATTGTTTATGGCATGCCACGTCGTTCTTCACATGTATTTCCTTTATTTTTAAAACTATCGTGCTAAGTATATAATTTCAGAGAGAAGTATGAAGATGCAAATAAACTTAGTGACTGGCTTGGTGTTCATGTCTGATTCTACACCTGTAAGCTCTTTTTTCTTTCTTTGCTGACAGAATGCTGATCTTTTTGTTGTTGTTAGCAACATTGTACCCAACCTAACTAGGTCAATTATGAATGGTCTCAGCCAACCCATATTCTTTCACTGGTGACTCTTCTGGGACTCCAAACAATGAGTCAAGAGATGTCTCCTGGGGGGGATTCTGGGAAAGTTTTTCCTCTCTGATAAGTGGTATGTGGAGAAAACTGTCTTTGGCATTGCTGCTCTCTCACTCCTTTCTTCCTTTAGAACTTGTCATGTGAGTATTCAATGAACAGAGTTGTTAGAGCCTTGTTGGGTCTAACAGGATACAGTGATGAAAACTGCAAAGCTAGCATTCTGATATCATTGGCACTGACTACTTCCAGACTAATTGTTGATGAGATAACTAAATGTTCACTACAGCTAAAGTACCTGCCAGCTGAGATTTCTTTTCTTGTAGTCCAAAGTCTTCGTAGCAATGCCATTGGCCAGGATCATATTAGTCATAATAGTAGAACTAAGCTTGAATGTAAGTCTATCTGGCTCCAAATACTTTCTATTATAGTATGCTATCTTCCTTTCTCTATGAATAATGATCAATTTTTTTGGAGATACTTCTACATTTCTGAAAGGAACAATACAAGTCCTATGAAATACCACTTTGTTTTCATACAAACCATTTAAATAATCCAGATGATTTTAATTTTACCCTGGTGTTTCTTGATTATTAAGCACATTTATCTTATTTAACACCGTTATTAAATTTAATTATTGCAGGGCCATCGCTGTGACACAGTGGGTTAAGCCCCAATGGGTTAAGCTGCTGTTGGCAGTGCCGGAATCCCATATGGATGCCGGTTTGAATCCTGGCTGCTCCACTTTCGATTTGGTTCTCTGCTAGTGTGCCTGGGAAAGCAGAAGGGGATTGTCCAAGTCCTTGGGCCCCTGAACCCGCGTGGGATACCCGGAAGAGTCTCCTAGCTTCAGCTTGGCCTAGCCCTAGCCATTGCAGCCATTTGGGGAGAGTGAACCAGGAGAGGAAAGATCTCTCTCTCTCTCTCTCTCTCTCTCTCTCTCTAGCTGTATCTCTGCCTCTCAAATAATTAAATCTCTTTTTAAAACCCAAGAAATTTAATTATTGCCATTTTCATCTTTTCTCTGCTTATTATTGATGTTAGAAAATAGAATTGTCCTCAAGTCACTCCTATGAAATATCATTTCAGTTGATCTTCAACTCTCCTCTCCTCCGCACACCAAGCACCTCCCTCTGAGCTGGCTGTATCCCCAGCTAGCACTCATATCAGTGATACTTGACATCCACTCTGCTGCAGGTGGCAAGGATCAGATGATCTGGATGCTGCATTCTGGATTCAGAAACCCCTAAAGGTTATTTAAGCTGGATACTGTCCCATCTGTTCAATTGATTGGCCTAATTTTACAAACAATCTGAAAAATAAAAAAAGCAAATTAAAAAGTTTTGCTGTTTATATAATGTGAATTCTTAAAATGAGGCAAATAAGGGTGTTACTAACTACAGTGAGTGGGCTTTTAATATCCACAAAATATGGTATCCTTCCTAAGGGAATACCAGGTAAAAATGATTGTGAGGCTATCACTTTAAAGGAATTTGGAGTAGCAAAAATCCTCCAAAATGATATTTCTTTCCATATCAACAGGTTTCTTTAATCATAAACAATAGAAACTGGCCCTGATAAACTTGAGCAAAAAAAAATAGTAATATGTGTTAGATTTTACAAATAGTATTGAACACTCAAAAAAGGGAAGGAAAGCTATATTTGGGATCTTGACAATTAAGGCTGATGGACAATGCTTCAGGGAACTCCCATTGGAATGACCCACAGCCCTGAAGGTCATTTCTCCTCACTGGGGAAGGAAGTTCCCCCAAGAAAAGTGGGGCCCTTCCAAAAAAATTGAAGGAAGAGTACTTAGTGCACCAGTATGGATGTGTGTCACAATGAGAGCAGCTGGGAGATTTAAAAAAATCCATTGTCTAAAGCTTTCTAGGTTGAAGGCCATCAAAAATTACAGGAGCAGCATGTACCTCTAAGTAAAGGCAGAAAGGAGGCCATGGAAATGTGTTATTTCCTAGACTTTATTAACTACTGGCTTTCAGCAAATCTCTAACAAACCGAACTGAAAGTGAGGAAAGTTTATCATTTGGAGGGTGTTGGACCTCCTGGAGAAAGCGGGATGGGGCTACATAAAGCTGAAATATAGCGTACTCACCGCAATAACCTCGAAATCATCCCACAAGAAAGCACATAGCTGCAAGCTTCCCTAGATCTGGTGCTGACATATGCAGTATGGCCTAGCCCAGCCCTGTAACCAAGAGGGCAGTTCCAGAACCTGCTCCCTAGCTCTGCTCTGATGATCTCCTCCAGCAAAATCTGCTTGACTCGCCAGTGTTTGCCTTGGGGAGATCATATTCACTCTACTGGGAGGCAGACTTTGTCAGACTATTCATATTACTTAACTTCTTAGTTAATTCTAGAGAGAAAGGCTTATGTTACATAGGGTGATAAAAATAAAAGAGACTAAGGGCTCAGAATAAGAATATACTTGTTTCTCACTGGGAAATGTTTTTAACTTTGTGTAATTGGAACTTTTCCCCTTTCCTTCATCTAACTATTTAATATAGAAATCTCTGTCCCTGACTCCTAAAATTAATGGTTGGATTAGGTTTGGGAGAGTTTTGGGAAGCATTTTTGGGGACTATTATATATCAATAGTCATTGCTGTCACTCCCCACCCCAGTCACAAACATTTCTCCAAGGGACACAATCATACCAGACTGGCTGTATCATTTGCAGGGAGCAATGCAATGTGAAAATATGGCACCCCATTTTTATTAACAATTTCAGGACTATAACAGCACAGCATTAAGCCAAGAGTGCCCCTTCTGAGCACAGGTCTCTATGCGAATGCACAGGTTACATGCCCCTGAGACTGGCCCTTTGTTATTTACAGACCACTCATTAAATTCTCAGCCCAAAAGTGGAGCACAAAAGCTGCTCCTTTCTCTTTCACTGACCTTTCCCAGAGCTGCCTCTAACTACAACTTTCATATGGAGTTCCCAAGTGAAAAGAAGTAATAGAGAGAAGATGCCTTCATTAGGTTTCTCCAGAGAAATAGAACCAATAGGGGAGAGAAACGTAGGTGATAGATAGATAATGCTTTAAATTTTATTTATTTATTTTTAAAAGCAGAAAGAGAAAGAGAGAACTCAAATTCCTCAAATAGCCACAACAGTGCCAACTGGGCCAGGCCAAAGCTAAGAGCCTAAAACTCAATCCAGGTCTCCCACATGGGTTGTCACATGCTGCCTCTCTGAGTGCACATTAGCAGGAGGCTGGAATGGAGAGTGGAGGCCAGGAGTTGAGTCCAGGCACTCTGTTACGTGATGCAGACTTCTCAAGAGGTAGCTTAAACTACCGCACCAAATGCCCTCCCTGATGGATAATGTGTAATGAGCAATTGTCTTACATGGTCATAGAAGCTGAGAAATCTCACTGTCTGCATACAGCAAGCTATACACCCAGGAGAGCCTCTGGTATAGTTCCAGTCTGAGTTTAAAATCTTGAGTGCCAGGAGCAGTAATTGTGTAAGTTCCACCCCAAGCTCTAGTCCAAACACAGGAGAAGATTCTTGTCCCATCTAGAAACACCCGCACAGGCACCCAGAATAATGTTGAACCAAATGCCTGGGTATCAGTGGCCCAGTGGAGGTGAAACAAAATCACAGAGCTCTTCTTTGTTCCCTGGACCCATCACTGGAATTCCCATGGTGGTTTGGTCTCCTCCAGCAGAAGGTGTGACCTAGAACTGGCTTCCAAGACAGCCACGAGGTCTAGAAATGAAATCTCTCTCTGCACACTGACCTCTGGCCTGCCTGCTTACTCAGCAGTTGTTGTGTTGATCCACTTTCTATCGTCCACCAAAATCTTACTCCTGTTCTGTTCTGACCCACTGGCTTCAGCATTAGATCCTCTTGGTTTTCCCTGAGTCTAACTACTTGGTACAACCAGCCCAGCGGAAAATCTCAGTAGATCATTCTATACCTCTACTCCCAGCATGTGACTATTTCCATAGCAAGCCCTTGATAACAGAACTTTGTCATTCCATCCATTTGTGATACTGAGGATAAAGCTAACATGTCAGATGGGAAGCTCCATAATAGGTCACTTGAGACACTGGGAGCCACTGGGGAGTCGGTCCTGTAAGGCTTAATTTTCTGCTTTCCTTTCTGCTCTTACCAGAGGAATGCAGTTACTTTCCTCAAATGCTTTTTGGTTAGAGCTGCTAGGCAGGAAGGAAAGAGTTGTATTTTAGAGTGAAACATGCCTAAATCTATTGCTAACTTGTTCTGTGGCCTAGAACAAGTGTGTGTGTTTTTAAAGATTTACTTATTTATTTGAAAGACAGGAGAGAAAGAAAAAATGTTTCATCCGCCGGCTCATTTCTCAAATGGCTGTAATAGCCACAGTGAAGCCAGGAGCTCAGAACGCCACCTGGGTTTCCCACGTGGGAAGCAGGAACCCTAATACTTGAGCCATCTGCTGTTGCCTCCCAGGCTCAATGGCAAGAAGATGGATTGGAAGTAGAGTAACCAGGACTTGAACAAGGCACTCTGATATGGGGTGGAGGCATCCCAAACTGTGGTTTTTCCCACTATGCCACAATGCCCACCCCATGAATACATTTCTTAAGGCATCTATCTGGCCCTTAACTTCTTTATCTTTACAATGAGGAGGCTAATCTCAGTGAGATTGATGTGAAGATCAGAAATAAATGTGCAAAGTTTCTGGCATAGAATTGAGGATTAAAAAATGGGTGCTCACCATACAGTTCCTTGTTCTAGTTTGCAAACTCATTCTGAAAAATGAGGAGATGATTTCACTTTCTCAAAGAAGCCTTTAACAGACCAGGTATGTCCCGCTTCTTCAGAGGAGAGTCCGGGACTTTGGAGAGCCTCTGGATTTCCTTCCCTGAAATCACTTCCTACAAGTTGTACCACCCTGACCAAACACTGAAGCTTGATGCCAGCAGCCCGGCCCCCTCTCTCACTCCTCCGAAGCAAACATGTCAGTGCTTGGTGCTCAGAAAGTTTGAGGGCTCATCTTGGAGTAGCAAATGCTCACAAGCAGGCATGTGTCCTTGATCTACATTTGGTACTCAGAGAGTACCTAGGGAAGTGTAGCTAAGACACCTGATTCCGGAAAACACATCTTTCTTCCTTCCCCTCTTAATTTGCTCTACTTACAATTGCTGCATCCACAATTGCTTAATCATCAGTATTTTTCCATGTCAACCACCCTATACTCATGTGAAAACCTCTCAAGGCTCAGGGCAATTAAGATTTACATCTTCCACCTCATAAAAGTTAAGAAGGCAACTGGGCTCCAACACTCCTCTGGAGGATTTGCGGTGCCCAGCTGGCTAGCTTTGGTGGCCCATAAAACAGCCTCCTTCCATTCCCAGGCCCAAGGCTAAGTCCAAGGGAGTCTACCTGGCCTCTTTCCCTCAGTCCTCCATGCTCCTACCCTGCAGCCATCAGCTTACCTGCACCGCTCTTCCCTGCCTTTCCGAGACTGACAAAGAGCAGGTGATGGTGCCTGTGCAGCAGGGGTTGACAAAGTCTTCTATAAAGGGTCAGATGAGAAATATTTTAGGCTTTATGGTCCAACAGAAAAATCAGATATCTGGGTATTTATGTGACCATTTATTACTGTCATATTTCTTTTACTTCTAATGCCTTTTATTTTTAGTGGCTACCATAGGCCTAGTCATTTTCAAGAGTCTCTTGTTTTTACTCATTCATTTGGCACACCTTTTCTGTGTTATGCACATTAAACATGCTTATAATTATCTCATAATGAGTATCAGATGTGCTTGTCAGCATATATGTGCTACCTTTTGTTTTCGCTGTTTCTTTCTTGTGGTGCCTTGTTCCCCCTAATGTATTCTCATCCTTTTATTTTATTTTTTAAATTTTTTTACAGGTAGAGTGAACAGTGAGAGAGAGAGACAGAGAGGAAGGTCTTCCTTTTGCCGTTGGTTCACCCTCCAATGGCCGCCGTGGCCAGTGCTGCGGCCGGCATACTGTGCTGATCGGAAGCCAGGAGCCAGGTGCTTCTCCTGGTCTCCCATGGGGTGCAGGGCCCAAGCACTTGGGCCATCCTCCACTGCACTCCCGGGCCACTCTCATCCTTTTCACAGTGAGCTCTAGTTCAATGGAATTTTATATCCAGGCCTGTGATAACAGTGGCTCCTTCAGTGAATGTTTGCATTTCTTTCCCACCTGAAAGAACTCTGGGCCCCATGGAAACAAACTGTAGGTGAGAGAAGAGACTGCACACTGCAGGGCAGTGCAGCTCTGGCTCCTCTTTCCCCTTTGCTGGGCAAGAGGTGTCTACGGGCACCTGTTGCCACCGCCACCACCACCACCGCTGCCTCTGTGGCAAGGGAGGAAGAGGAGAGCTCAGTGACACAAGTACATAAGGAAAGGGTAAAGCATTTTATGAAACAAATCATCAATCAAGTATAATGGCATCTAGACTCTCTTGTGCCCTCACTATGCCAGCAGCAACTGTAGATCATAGCCAAAGAATTTGTGAAGTTTGGGCTTGCAACCTGGATGAAGAGGGGAAGAAAATTCGTCAAGTTATCCAAAAATATAATTACATTGCTATGGACACAAAATTTCCAGGTGTGGTTGCAAGACCCATTGGCAATTCAGAAGCAATGCTGACTATCAGAACCAACTAATGCAGTGTAATCTAGACTTGTTCAAGATAATTCAGCTAGGACTGATCTTTATGGATGATCAAGAATACCCTCCAGAAACTTCAACTTGGCAGTTTAATTTTAAATTTAATTTGAACCAAGTGCAAAGTAAATATATAACCTGAACTTTTACATATAATTTGAAGAGTTATTTCCCTCAACTATGATGAAATTATAAATAATATTGTGCATTATCCTTCAAGAACATCAAATGCAAAATTTCAAAACTTAGGAGTCTTGACACCATCAAATTATTAGAGAACATTAGAGAAACCCTGCAAGATATTGGCACCGGCAAAGACTTCCTGGAAAAGACCCCAGAAGCACAGGCAGTCAAAGCCAAAATTAACATTTGGGATTGCATCAAATTGAGAAGTTTCTGTACTGCAAAAGAAACAGTCAGAAGAGTGAAGAGGCAACCGACAGAATGGGAAAAAATATTTGCAAATTATGCTACAGATAAAGGGTTGATAACCAGAATCTACAAAGAGATCAAGAAACTCTACAACAGCAAAACAAACAAACCACTTAAGAGATGGGCCAAGGACCTCAATAGACATTTTTCCAAAGAGGAAATCCAAATGGCCAACAGACACATGAAAAAATGTTCAAGATCACTAGCAATCAGGGAAATGCAAATCAAAACCACAATGAGGTTTCACCTCACCCTGGTGAGAATGGCTCACATTCACAAATACACCAACAATAGATGCTGGAGAGGATGTGGGGAAAAAGGGACACTAACCACCCACTGTTGGTGGGAATGCAAACTGGTTAAACCACTATGGAAGTCAGTCTGGAGATTCTTCAGAAAACTGAATATAATCCTACCATTCAACCCAGCCATCCCACTCCTTGGAATTTACTCAAAGGAAATTAAATTGGCAAACAAAAAAAGCCGTCTGCACCTTAATGTTTATTGCTGCTCAATTCACACTAGCTAAGACCTGGAATCAACCTAAATGCCCATCAACAGTAAACTGATAAAGAAATTATGGGATGTATACTCTATAGAATACTATACAGCAGTCAAAAACAATGAAATCTGGTCATTTGCAACAAAATGGAGGAAGCTGGAAAACATGCTGAGTGAAATAAGCCAGTACCAAAGGGACATATACCATATGTTCTCCATGATTTGTGACAACTAACTGAGCACCAAAAAGGAAACCTGTTAAAGTGAAATGGACACTATGAGAAACGATGACTTGATTAGCCCTTGCCCTGACTGTTGATGAACAACTTAATACGTTATCCCTCTTAATATTTTTTTGTCTGTTCTACTTACTATTACTGGTTTAATTCTGTAATTAATACACAGTTATTCTTAAGTGTTGACACTTAACTGAAAAGTGATTCCTGTTAAATATAAGAGTGGGAATAAGAAGGGAAGAGATGTATAATTTGGGACATCTCAAGCTGACTTGCCCCAAACGGTAGAGTTAGAAACATACCAGGGGATTCCAATTCAATCCCATCAAGGTAGCATGTACCAATGCCATCTCCTAGTCCATTTGATCAATTTCTGTTCACAATTGATCATAATGATAGGACTAAGAGTCAAAGGGATCACATAAACAAGACTAGTGTCTGAAAATACTAACCAATAGAACAAAAAAGGGAGAGAACGACCCAACATGGGAAGCGAGATACACAGCAGACTCATAGAATGACAGATGTCCTAAACAGCACTCTGGCCTCAGAATCAGCCTTTAAGGGATGCGGATCCGGCTGAAAAGCCCATGAGAGTATTTCAGGCATGGAAAGCCAAGACACTCTGGCAAAAAAAAAAAAAAAAAAAACCTAAATGAAAGATATCCGCGAGTGAGATCCCAGTGGAAAGAACAGGTCATCAAAGAAGGAGGTACCTTTCTCTGAAGGGAGGAGAGAACTTCCACTTTGACTATGACCTTGCTAAATATTATCAGAGTCGGTGAACTCAAAAGGCTTCCATAGATAGCCTTGGCAACTCATGACAAGAGCCTAGGGTGATTACTGACGCAATATACATGAGTGTCAAATTGTTAAGTCAACAACAGGAGTCACTGTGCACTTGCTCTTCATGTAAGATCTCTGTCCTTAATGTGCTGTACATTGTGATTTAATGCTATAACTAGTCCTCCAACAGTATTGTTCACTTTGTGTTTCTATGTGGGTGCAAACTGTTGAAATCTTCACTTAATATTTACTAAACTGATCTTCTGTATATAAAGAGAATTGAAAATGAATCTTGATGTGAATGGAAGGGGAGAGGGAGCGGGAAAGGGGAGGGTTGTGGGTGGGAGGGAAGTTATGGGTGGGGGAGCCATTGTAATCCATAAGCTGTGCTTTGGAAATTTATATTCATTAAATAAAAGTTAAAAAAAAAACTTAGGAGTCTTTTCATTAAGAGACAGAAGGGTTGGTAAAAGGAAGATGTTTAAAGTCCAATAGTTGGATTTTTAGAAATAGCATTTTTTTAAAAAAATCTGTCACATTTGTTTTGTTAACCTAGAGAACTTTGGGCTTTAAAAATAATTTAAAAATACTAGAAAAAATAATGTTATAGCAATACTTTAATTTACAAACTTTTTGCATGCAAATTGAAATATAGATTTCTTTTAATAGTTATCTTTCTTGTAAAATGATTTCTATTATAGTCATACTTTAATGTGAGTAGGTTCTATGTTAAGTGCAGTAAGACATTTCTTGGAAACTTGGATGCATTTTCCTTTCAAATTAGTTTTGTTCCTATGTCAGTCCACAAAATCTCTTAACTTGCCTACAGGAAAAGTAATAGTATAGTTGAAGTCTTGGGTTAGAATCTGAATCAAGCCCTGTATCCAAATCCTTTTTTCTTAATTATATACTGTTATATATCATTGGTAAAGTAGTCTTGAGAACTGAGAGATGTTGACAGTGTTTGGGGGCAAAATTTGACTGTAAATTGGGTAAATGAAAACTTTAATATATTCTAAGTATGCCACTGCATCCTTGTATCCTGTTTGACTGCCTGTATGTATAGTATGATCTAACAACTTGATTTGAAATTATAGGGCAGTTAATGGTAGTGCCAATGTAAGAATTCTTTGTTAAATAATCTCCTATTTAACAGCTAAAATCTAACAAAATCAGAGCTGCTGAATCCAGAGGGTGGTGGTGTCAGTGCTACGTAGGATGGCCTATAATTGCATTGTGTTTTTTGACTTAACTCACTGTTTTACAACAGTGAGAATACAGTGAGAATACAATTCAACGTATTCTCCAGAATCTTACAAAGAGTAATATGTATTTAAAAAAAAGTCAATGAGGGTTTTTCAGACTACAAGGAGAGTATAAAGTTGGTGGCAAACCTACATAAAAGTAGCCTATGGTTATACAATCTCAGACTTTTCCTCCCACATCCAGAGCTAGAGTTGGGATAGGCAAATTTTCTTTCTGTCTTTGAGTGGGAAGAGGGAAGTGAAGAAATTCCTGGTGTGAATTGTCACTGAGGAATGACTCCTTGAGGATATGAGGTGATTTGTAAAAGGATCTCTGATCTGACTTCCCATGCTCCCCATGACTCTGTCCCATGTTTGCTCTACAGATATTAAAAGCAATGCTCTGGGTCACTTGTGGGTGGACTGGTGGCCTCAGGCAATCCTTCAGCTGAGGTACTCACTTACCTCTCTGGATTCATGCTACCTCCTTTGTTGTTTGTTTTACCTCTTACTTTCCTTCTACATTTGAAAAGATTTTTTTAAAAAACATTTTGATAGGCCGGCGCCGTGGCTCAATAGGCTAATCCTCCGCCTGTGGCGCCAGCACACCGGGTTCTAGTCCCGGTCGGGGTGCCGGATTCTGTCCCAGTCGCTTTTCTTCCTGTCCAGCTCTCTGCTGTGGCCCGGGAGTGCAGTGGAGGATGCCCTGCACCCGCATGGGAGACCAGGAGAAGCACCTGGCTCCTGGCTTCGCATCAGTGCGGTGTGCTGTCTGCAGCGCACCTGCCGCAGTGGCCACTAGGGAGTGAACCAATGGAAGAAAGGAAGACCTTTCTCTCTGTCTCTCTCTCTCACTGTCCACTCTGCCTGTCAAAAAAAATTTTTTTTTTGATATGGGACAGGCAGGTATTTAGTTTAGGATCATGAACTGGAAGTCATACCTTCCCTGGCATGTATAAGTCTATTCTCCTACCTGTCAATCACAATGACCCTTTTCCCAGCATGCATCTGCTTTATCTGGGACCTGGGGGAAGATGCCATGAAAATATGGATATTGAACACCATGTGGGATTTACGGAGATACCTTAAAACTCCAGGTGGTTTCAGGCCTGTAGAGGCATCTTCCCCACACACTTCATAAAGGAGGCCACCAGCTATGGAGAGATCTTTCACTGCAGACCACAGCTGAAGGGACTGCTACTTGTGTTCTCTGCTTCTCCTCTTCTCCTTTTGGGCCCACTGCTCAAGCATGACGGGAATCTCTCCATGTGAAGCAGCCTGTGTGTGTGTGTGTGTTCACTTTCTTACTTTTTGAATAAACGTCATCACTTTGTGCACCTTATATGTACATCTACTTCAAATGCTTCTCTAGGTGCAAGGCAAGAGCTTGGAAAAATATTAATAATCCATTACCCCACTTCAATTTTACTTATCATTTTTAAGTGTTTTGAAGAAGAAATGTTTTTAAGACATCCACTTCACTATTTCACCAATGATATGTGTTTTAAAAGCTCTAGTGTTCCCCAAATATGAAATCAGTGGTAGCCAGTTCTTGAGATGGTTCCCGGGCCGGCGCCGTGGCTCAACAGGCTAATCCTCCGCCTTGCGGCGCCGGCACACCGGGTTCTAGTCCCGGTCGGGGCACCGGATTCTGTCCCGGTTGCCCCTCTTCCAGGCCAGCCCTCTGCTGTGGCCCAGGAGTGCAGTGGAGGATGGCCCAGGTGCTTGGGCCCTGCACCCCATGGGGAGACCAGGAAAAAGCACCTGGCTCCTGGCTCCTGCCATCGGATGAGCGCGGTGCGCCGGCCGCAGCGCGCTGACCGCGGAGGCCATTGGAGGGTGAACCAACGGCAAAAGGAAGACCTTTCTCTCTGTCTCTCTCTCTCACTGTCCACTCTGCCTGTAAAAAGAAAAGAAAAAAAAAAAAAGAGAGATGGTTCCCAACTCCTAGTAGTCATCCACTTGTATAATTCCCTTCTACCCTGAACCAAGAATGATCAGAGTAACTACTAAAACACAACAGAAGTTACAGTTTCTCAGAGGCTTAAGTCATAAAAGGCACTGAGCTTCCCTGTTTGCTCTTGTTCGCATAATTTACTCTTAGGGAAGTAAGCTGCACTGCTAGGACACTCACCTACAGAGAGACGCAGGGAGTAAGGAAATGAGGCCTACCACAGCCTGTAAGTGAACTTGGAAGCAGACCCTACAGCCCCAGTCAAAGCCTCAGATGGCACAGTCCAGGCCAATCTCCTGTTATAGCCTCATGCAAGACCCTGAGCCAGCCCTATCCAGCTAAGCTGTTTGTGAATTCTTGACCCTCAGAAACTGTGTGAGATAAACAAAATATTCATTGCTTAAAGCTATTAAATTTGTAGAGAAATCTGTTGTACATAAATAGTTATTGAATATAAACTTTCTGCCCTGTTTGTGATTCCAAACGTTTTAGAAATGTTGTATGGCAATTTGTACATAAGTTCTTTAATAAATGTTGTCGCTGTTATGTAAATGGGTTAATATATTAATACTTAACCCTACATTCTCTTATGTAACTAACTGCCACCTTTCAGAAAGCAGGCCTGGAATGCAGGAGACCTGGGTTGGATAAGTTCTGGTGCAAAGGGTTGTAGAGCCAGAATGAAGCCTGTACTTGGAGGGGTCTGTTGTGGAAGGGGAATGTGATGCCATGGGGTGGTAGGGCACTGAGGTACAGCCTCCCTCTATACCTTTGCTTGTGCTGCTTTCTCCCCTTACAATCCTGTCTGGCTCTCTCTGGTTTTCTTTCTTCCTTGCTTGCTTTCTTTCAAAAGATTTTTTTTTATTTGAAAGGCAGAGTTACAGAGAGAGAAGGAGAGACAGAGATAGGAGAGAGAGATCTTCCATCCTCTGATTCACTCCACATATGGCTGCAACAGCCAGGATGGGACCAGGCTGAAGTCAGGAACTATAAGCCAGAAGATTATTTCAGGTCTCCCATGTAGGTGCAAGGGCCCAAGCATTGGAGCCATCCTCCACTGCTTTCCCAGGCCTATTAGCAGGGAGCTGGATCAGAAGTGGAGCAGCTGGGACACGAACTGGTGCCCCTATGAGATGCTAGCATTGTAGGTAGCAGCTAAACCTGCACCACCACGACATTGGCCCCTTCTCTCTGATTTTCTAGGCTCTACCCATTCTTCACTCAACTCAGATCTTACCTTGTCAGTGCCAACTTCTTTGTCCCAGAAAAGAGTGATTATTCATTCCCTCTTGTGAGCCCCCTTAGCATTCACTGTCTACAACACTCAGGACTCCCAGAGCATGTCCCACATATCTCAAAAATCAGAGTAGAAACGTATAGACATTGATGTACCCTACACCCTACGACCTAGCAGAGTACTTGGCATATGGTAGCTGCTCTGTAAAATGAAGATTATGAAAGCTGACTTGAGTTATTACTTAGATTGTTCCTTAAATAAAATGCTTCAGCAGGCTGGCGCCGTGGCTCAACAGGCTAATCCTCCGCCTTGCGGCGCCGGCACACCGGGTTCTAGTCCCGGTCGGGGCGCCGGATTCTGTCCCGGTTGCCCCTCTTCCAGGCCAGCCCTCTGCTGTGGCCCGGGAGTGCAGTGGAGGATGGCCCAAGTGCTTGGGCCCTGCACCCCATGGGAAACCAGGAAAAGCACCTGGCACCTGGCTCCTGCCATTGGATGAGTGCGGTGCGCCAGCCGCAGCACGCCGGCCGCGGCAGCCATTGGAGGGTGAACCAACGGCAAAAGGAAGACCTTTCTCTCTGTCTCTCTCTCTCTCACTGTCCACTCAAAAAAAATAATAATAAAATAAAATAAAATGCTTCATCTTTTAAGAGTTAACTTCTGGGTCAGCGCCATGGCTCACTTGGTTAATCCTCCACCTGAGGTGCTGGCATCCCATATGGGCACCGAGTTCTAGTCCCGGTTGCTCCTCTTTCAGTCCAGCTCTCTGCTGTGGTCCGGGAGTCCAGTGGAGGGTGGCCCAAGTGCTTGGGCCCTGTCTGCACCCGCATGGGAGACCAGGAGGAAGCACCTGGCTCCTGGCTTCGGATCGGCACAGTTCCAGCCATTGTGGCCATTTCGGGAGTGAACCAATGGAAGGCAGACCTTTCTCTCTGTCTCTCTCTGTCTGTAACTCTACCTGTCAAGTCAAAAAAAAAAAAAAAGTTAACTTCTTCATTGGTGAGAAGGGGACACACTTCCAGTGGAAGACTGAAGAGACTTTCCAAGACCACCATGCACAGTTACAGATTGTGTCTGCTAGACAAAAGAACCCATGTTGAATTTAGCACCCATTCCCTTCCCCAAATCTTGGGTTGACTAGAAGAATTGGTACATTTTTATAACTCAGCCACCTGAATGGCACCTTTCCTAATACACATAATCGTGCTGTCTGTCCCAGAAGGGCCCTGAGCATTTCTCAGTTGAGAGTAACAGAGCCTTGCCACCCAGTCTGTCCCAAAGCACATGCCCATGAATTCTGCTATCAGCAGTTCTGGGATCATCAAGGAATCGTGAAGGTGGCCCAAGCAGGAAGCTGCTTCCATTCCTCAACCTTATGATAGAAAGATGAGTGCTACTGCTGTCTTCCCTGTGTGACTGAACCTGGCTATGACCTTGATTTAGACACCTATCCCTGGCAAGGATTCCTACAGGCTGTCACATTTCTCTCCCCTCTACTCCTGTTTATTGTGTACTTTTTGGGTATTTAATGCTCATTGTTTCCTGGTTAAACCAGTTTTCCGTATTGATATTAAATACATCTGTTTAATAAAAAAATAAAACCCTGCAGGATGTTCCTATTGTATAAACAGAAGGAAAAGTCAAATAAATGAGTCTCACAACTTCCATTTGAATGAGCTAATGACGATAACATGGCCCTTTTGTTCAGATGTATGATACCACGGGTGTTCCTTTCCAGCTTTTTTCTAAAGTCTTCCTGTACCCACCAACAATGCTTGTCACCAAGAGAAGGTACTCATATTTCCTTAGATCACAAGAGTACATTCTTGGTTATTTATGTGTTTATAAACTTAAAATCTATCTTTAGCCTGAAACCAATTTCCAAACCATTTTAAAATTTGTGAGGACAATGTAACTTCTCAAATTTTTCAAATCCTTTCTCAGTATGGTTTTTTTTTTTTTTTGCAATAAGAAAAAACTGCTTTTATAAAAACCCAAGTTAGCATCATAAATATCTCCCCAACTACATGGCCTATGTTCGTCTTTGTTCATAATCCTATGCAAAATGGTCAGTTTTTTTCATAAAAGTTTCAGCCCCATGGTCAACAAAAGCTTTAATGTGATGTCTAAAACCCAGAGACCAGAGTGTCACATTCTGTCTGCCGCCCTGGATGCCAGGGCCTCCAGTATCTGAATTGTTCTGAAGTACCTAGAGATAGCTTGTTTCCATCTGCTATTCCTCCCTGGTTCTCTCCATTGCTATTTCTCCACCTCAGACCTCAGTTCTCTTCATCTGGGTCAGTATTATAAGGAAACAGTGTTATAAATTTCTTATGGGTTGCAACTAAAAGACAATCTTGGAAATCTCCCTAAGATGCTAACACTAGCAACACCACAGTCCTGAACTCCAGCATGCATGAGGTCCCCTTAAGTTCACATGTTGCCTCTCCCTAAGGTCCTCCTACTATTTTTTGTCCCAACATTTTGACACCAAATTGTTCAAGCATACAGGAATGTTGAAAGAAGCATACAGCAGACAATTCTAGTTGCTCTGTTCTTTGCTGAACATTGTTGCTGGATTTGCTTTATTATTTATCTGTGTATAAAACCATTCATCGATGCATCATATTTCTTAGTGTCTTTCAGAATATGTTTCAGGCATCAAAGCATTTTACTACCAAACTCTGCATCATTCATGTCATTTAGTTAGGTTTTTTTGTTGTCCATGGTTCATTATTTAAAGGTACTCTTTATATTCAGGGAAATCCACAGATCTAGAGTGCACCAAAAAGTCTCAGTTTAGGTCCTCTTTTAAATTCCAATATTACCTCTGTAATGACTGCTGAAGTTACTCATGCCTGAGCATGACTTGGATTTACCTGTTTGCTTTCCTCTTTATTGGGAGAAACCCATAAAAGGCTAAAAATATACAGTAAAAGCCAAATGGACACACATCTACTTCATTACTTTGCCTTGTGTGAATTGTTATTAATTTTTGAAGCCTGTAGGGTTTTTTTTTAATTTATTTGTTTATTTATTTGAAAAACAGAGTTATAGAGAGAGAAGGAAAGACACAGAGAGAGAGAGATCTTCCATCTATTGGTTCAATCCCCAGATGGCCACAACAGCCAGTACTGGGCCAGCCTGAAGCCTGAAGCCAGAAGCCAGGAGCTTCATCTGTGATTCCACGTGGGTGGCAGCGGATCTTCTACTGCTTTTCCCAGGCCATTAGCAGAGAGCTGGATTGGAAGTGGAGTAGCTGGGACATGAACCATTGCCTATATAGAATGCTGAAGTCATAGGTGGCAGCTTCACCCACTACACCAAAAGGCTGATATCTGAAGCTATGCAACTCTTAATTGTGGAGTACATTTCTAGTTCCCAATAATATTATTGTGAAAGCATCTCTAGAAAACATCACTAGTACTTATATGGATCTTCTATGTGCACACATTTAACCTTCACAACAATCATGTGAATATAATGTTATTATTTTCCTAGTATTGAAAGAATGCTTAGGGATGTTAAACAACTTGCTCAAGGTCATACTGCTCACAAATGGTTTAGCAGACACAACTGGGCAAGTCAAATCTCCAAGCCCACCCAACAGTCAACATTTCACCAGGATTTACTGAGCAACTACTAAATCCCCACCATAATTCTACACAGATGCACAATAGCAATCAAAACTTGATGCCTAGAAGACTTCCAGTTTCATAGAAGAGACACGTTAAATAAACATTCATTTTGTTTAGCAACTAAATTTTCCTGGGAAAATTATGTGGCAGATTTTATAACTTCTGATTTGCAATTAAAAAAAAAAAAAGCTAGATTCCTAAAGTAAAGGGCTCTACATAATTAGTAGGCCAATGGTATTGACACAAAGATCAATTTCAAATGTAGATCACCAAATGGCACATGATAGTTTTCTTTGTTGCCAAAATTGTCTAAGGCAAAAGAAGAGGAGAAAGTGAACATAATCAACAAAAATCCATAGCCTAAAATGCAGACAAGAAAAAAAAAAGAATAAATTTAGTTGAGAAAACAAATTTCACAGCCCTAGCTTGTGCCCACCCTAGCCTGGAAAAAGATGAGACAGTCTGTGAGGTGAAGCTCAACAAAGAGGAGCATGTCTCTGAAAACTGGGCAATTTGCAGCAAAAAGTTCCCAAAGAAAGCAATATAAAATAAACTTGGGAGGAAAAATCACCAAAATACTTTTTTTAAAGGACTCTTTTCATACAGCAGAGGAGCAGAATTTGCTTTCCCTTCTTCTTTGGTACTTCTGAGTCCAGTGTTAGAGGGCACACGTATGCTCAGGATTGATGTACAGCAACGGAGACAAATAATCCCCAGACATAAATCATAGCAAGGATTTAAGGCTCCAGTTCCATAAGTGGGAACAGTGGGGAATCAAATAAGATGTTTGTTCCATTTGTATTATGTCTTAGCAATGGAGATGAGAAGAGAGCAATTCAATTAAATGAGTCTCAAAAAAAAAAAAAATGAATCAAAATTTCTGGGCTTGGGGTCCAGACCTCTTTGGATACATTGGATAAGCTCCCTCGGGTGACTGGAGTGTGCAGCCAGGGTGAAGAACCACCAGTATCGGAGTAAAGAGCCTGTTACAGTCAGGGAAGTGGGGTTGAGGTTAGCAGCCTTCTGGCCTTAAAGTAAATTACTAACCTCTCTCATTCTGTTTCCTTTTTTAAAAAATTTGGATGAAAACATAGCAATATAGATTGTAGACGATGCTAAAATGACTTCCTTTTTGTAAAGATTCATTTATTTATTTGAAAGGCAGAGTTAAAGAGAGGCAGAGGCAGAGAGACACACAGAGATAGACAGAGACAGAGAAAGATCTTCCATCCACTGGTTCACTCCCCAAATGGCCACAACAGCCAGAGCTTGGCTGATCTGAAGCCTGGTATCAGGAGCTTCTTCTGAGTCTCCCACACAGGTTCAAGGGTCCAAGGACCTGGGCCATTTTCCACTGCTTTCCCAGGCCATCAGCAGGGAGCTGGATCAGAAGTACAGCAGCCGGGACTTAAACCAGCATCCACATTGGATGCCAGCACCACAGGCGGTGGCTTTAGCCACTACCCCACAGTGCCAGCCCCCAAATGACCTAATTCTTCCCCTCCTCACACTTCTCTCTCCCTCTCTCTCTCTCTCTCTCTCTCTCTCTAACACACACATACACACACACATTTATATACATAAAAAAGGTAATACTATCCAAAGGAAACCACAAATAAATTCTAGTTGAGGAACTAAGCCCCCAGGACCAGAGGAACAGAAGTAGGAAAGTATAATATGGTCTTCAAGAAAGACTGAAAAGGGGACTACAACAATATATTAGGATACTGGAGCATGTAGGTATAGAATAAAAGTCAAAGAACTGAGGCTGACCAGGGCATTAGCTTGAGAAAATGATGTGCCCTTGGCTTAGGAAACCGGTTAGAGTTAGAGTAAGACCTAAGTGACCTTGAATCTCAGTTTCTTCATTTTTACCATAAGATTAGCAGTGCCTGCCTCACTAACTTGTTGTGAAGATTAATATAATTAAATGTGATGACATGTATAAAATAGCAGATTGTCCAATATTGGTCAGCAGGGTTTCAATCTGAATTTAGTTCATAATTAAGACTTGTTGATTAGTATTGGTTTGCTTTTACAGTGTTATTATTGATACGCAAAATGAAAAGCAAACAGGTTAATTCATTAAATGTTGAAATCTGGCTCCTCAGCGCTAGGAAGACCACACATCACTTTCACCTTGTCTTTGCTAGAATTCAGACATGAAGGTCCTCTGGGCTTCAGATAGGTCAGAGAAGCAGCTGGTGCTTATTCAAAAGGCAAATGTTTAAGACAGGAATTAAAGGAAAGTTCGGACTAGCTAAAGGTTCCTCAGCTGTTTCCAGTAAAACTATGAAATACCCTTATAAACTTCCTTTTGATGATATCTCGGAAGATTTTATCTGATTAAGTAGACAACCCACAGATTCCAGAAGAGTTTCAAATCTCTTTGTTGAAAATCAAGGACCTACCCCTGAGCATGAACTGCAAATGGAGCTCCGTGTAATTCCCCAAATTCAATACACAGACACCATGTTCCTGAAAGACTGTGATAAAGTGCTTCAGAAGCTGGCAGTTTCTTCAACCACGAGGGCTCACTTGGAGCTTGGTAGCTTCATACACTCAGGGAGAAGAGCAGCAGCAATCTAATTCATCAGTTTGAGACATTTCGCTTGCTTCCCCTTTAGCCACTCTGCTGACAGTATTTTTTCTTTAAACACTGTGGGGTGAGATTTTAAATGCAAATCAAGATCTTACTGCTCTGATAAGACTCAGCAACAGAGAAAACAATACCTGAGACCTTGAGTTTTATCTACAAATAGGGAAATGCCTTCTCTTTACTGAATCACATTCTTCAGGGCACTAGCTCTTCTCTACTGCTCCTGACCCTTTCTAATCTCCACTTGTTCAAATCTAAGTACTTCTCATTTATCAATGAATCCAGGCAAACCCTGGAGTTCTAATAAGGTAATAGTCCCAGGTTCTAAGAATTGAGACAACAAATTCAGATAGGATTGGCTTGAAGGCATCTCTATAATAATATAACTCTTGATAAGTGCTGGAAGGGACACAGTCTAAGATGCCTTTGTCTATTTGGGGAAATATTTTGTACATACGGATGTTCTACAGGGACCTAGAATTCAGCATGTTTAGATTCCAAACCATCATCTTTACTCTAATTCACTTAGTGCCGACTACATGTATCAGACACTGTATGAGGTGTATTCTCTACTAGATCTCATTTCAACCCACATGACTAGAAGATTGTCAACCCCTTTTAGCAGGGGAAAGATATCAAACCTCAGCCTGGTCAGATAACTTAGCTGAGATTCCATGGTTAATTCACAGGAAGTGAGATTGGCTCCCAGTCCCATTTGACTCCAAATCTCATGATTTTCCTAGTTTTAATAAGTGGCACAAACTGAAATCAACAGACCCAGAAAAGAACATTGAGTGTTATGCCCTCCTCCTATGTTACTGTGAAACCTCTGCTCCATCTGATGGGTCCTCAAAGCTTACAATGACTCCTTCTGAATTTATTTCATATCTGCCCCTTCCTCCATCAGCATTTCTGATGCTCTTCTTACTCTCCTGCTGAGTGACTAGCACTTTGTCCTATCACTTTTCTAACTCTGGTTTCCATGGCTCCCCATGTCATCCTTTATACTCCTCTTACAGTCCACCATCTTTCTAAGACTCAAATATGATCACATTGCTCTCTTTTTTTTAATCTTTCAATGTCCCCTCTATAACCAATAATAACAATTAGATAGCAATTACCATCTGGTAGGCATTGTTTTAAGCATTTTACCTATAGTAATTCCTAAGACATAAATATGTCATTATTGGTAGTATCTCTATTTTACAATTGTGGAAACTGTAGGGGGTAATGTCCCTTATCCAAGAATACTAGCTAATGATTCTCAGAAGGAATGCTTAAGCCCCACAAATATAGCTTTAGGGTCTGTGCTTTTAAGCTCATTCTGTTTATAAAATATGGGCTTTAATTTGACTTATAAGACATCTCATAATAGAATTTTGCCTGCTCACATCTTTCTCCCTGCCCTGTGCTCCAACCATTGGTATTACGAGATTTCTGAATGCACTCTGTCCTTAAACTCAGTGACTTCAGTCCCATGTCCTCTCCTTTTGCCTAAATTCTATCCTCAATGTCTTTGTGATTGACTTCAACTCATCCTCTGGGCCTGAATCAAGTGTCACAGTTTTGGGTGAGACTTCCCTATGATCACAGTTCTTCTCTAAGGTTTATGCGAAAGACACCGTCTCTTCGGTAGTGGCCAGTTAACCAGTCACTCACTGCCTCCTAAAGCAGACTCTCAGCTCCTTGAGAGGGGCCTTGGTCTTTGTCATTGTATGAATGGTACATATGATGTATTCAGTAATTTTCCTCTAATCAAAAAGTGAAAATCGTACATGACAAGTGAAATCAAGACACGAAAGAGCTGCTAAAGTTTTGAGAGGGAGATCATAATGGGCTGGGATCATCCAACAACATCTTCATTTTACCTAAGACAAAACTGAGATTCAGAGGTTGAGTAAATTTCCCAAAACCACATAGCTAGTTGATCACAGAAATAAGATTTGGATCAAATTATTAGTTACCGGTTATGCTCTACCTGTACAAAGTTTTGAATCTTAACACTTATGTTTTTAATTTTCAGTGTGTAAAAATAGAATACTAACTAGTGATTTTATGGATATTATTGTTGTTTAGGATTAAGCGTTGACTCTGCCTCTCTTCTCCAAGTGAATGTTAATAATCTGGAAAATTGTACTAAGAGTTACTCTCAAAACCTTCCTTGCCTTTAAAATCTCCCAACATTCCTTTGATTCCATCTTCAATTAATCACTGTCTTGTTATTCTTACAGTTACTACATGGCCTACCCTCACCTGTGCTCAGATAATTCTGTGTGCCTTGCTACATGGGCCATGTTAACATCAAATAACAAAGCAGACTTTGGTTCAGACCCCTTTCAAGTGTCAGCTTCATCTATAGAATGCAGCTAAAACATTTGAACGTGAAAGCCAATGTTCTATCCTCATCATATTCCACTCCCCAACTCCTCTGTGTGAGTGAACCCTATTCTAACCAGTCCATTCTCATTGCCTCACCTAAATAACATTCATTCATGCATATCTATTTATTCAAGAAATATTTACTAAGTACTTGGTATTAGCTCAATGTTGTTGTAAGTAGGAATATAATGACAACACAGACTTGTGTGTTTAGATTTAGGCGATAAAAGAAGGAGAATAAAGAGTCATAAGTCTTAATGTAGGAAGATAGCTTGCTACTATGGCATTAATCTAGAAGCTCCTAACTGGATAAGGGACACAATTTGGGGAGAAAGGAGAGAGAGAAGACTGTCTGAGGAAAATAATTTGCACATTGAGACCTGAAAGTTAAATAAAAATTATTCAAAAACAGTGTGGGGAAGGGTGTGCTATTAAGACATAGGAAAATGTAAACATAAAGAGTAGAAGCAATGAGAGATTGACAGAGAAAAGGTAACTGAGAATAGGGTTCAGAGGATAAAGGAGAAAGATTAAAGTGCTGCAGAAGCCAAAGCGTTCGGATGTAGGAGAAGACCACAATGAACGGCAGTGTCAACATTGCCATCAGGCCAAGTAAGACAAGGACTGGATTTAGCAATGGAGAAATCATTACCCACCCCACCAGAAGCCATTGGAATAGTGATTCAGACAAAGGCTAGATTCACAGTGAAGAAATAAATGAGTGGAAGGTGAAGCACTGAAGAATGGAATTGTATGTAAAGCTTCATGGAAATTTAAAACATCACATATGCGTTCATTCTAGACTAGTTTGCCACTCATTTTTTTCCCCTATATTACCAACATCCTCACTTCTAATTTCTTTTTTTGTTGAAATCCTAGTTATTCTTTAAGGTAAAATCAATTTTCCTGAACTCTTGGTAGTTAGAATAGATTATTCAATTCTTACTACATAAATCTTTGCTGAATTAGCAAATTGTTCCCTTTCATTGATCACATGGCATTTTTCTGATGTGACTGCTACACCCTTTGCTTCTTGCTATGTTGTAATCTGATTGTATATAGCTGTCTCCTTGGCTACCCAGTTTGATGATGATGAGAAAAGCTATATATTAGTCATCTTTAAGCCACTCATAGTTCCCAACTAAGTGTGCTGGGCACTATTGTCGTCAAAACTTAGTTCCACTGACTGTCCTCTGTCATGCATTAATCTAAGCACATGACACATAGGCCATGATCTTTGTACCTGGAGACACGATTTCTTTTTAAATATTTATTTATCTATAAGAATTACAGAGAGAGGAGGGGAGAGACAGAGAGAAGAAGAAGGAGGAGGAGGAGGAGGAGGAGGAGGATGAGGAGGAGGAGGAGGAGGAGGAGAAGGAGAAGGAGAAGGAGAAGGAGAAGGAGAAGAAGAAGAAGAAGAAGAAGAAGAAGAAGAAGAAGAAAGAGAGAGAGAGAGAGAGATCTTCCATCTGCTGATTTCTCCCCAAATGGCCCCAACAGCCAGGGCTGGGCAAGATCGAAGCCAGGAGCCAGAAGCTTCTTTTGGATCCCCCACCTGGATGCAGGGGCCTAAGCACTTGGATCATCTTCCACAGCTTTCCCAGGTGTATTAGCAGGGAGTTGGATAAAAAGTGGAGCAGCTGGGATTCGAACCAGCTCCCATATGGGATGTCGGCACTATGGACAGCAGCTTAACATGCTTCACTACAGCAATGGTCCAAGACATGATTTTTTAACAATCATGTTATCAACAATGCAAATGGGAAAATCTTGGGATTTTCTGGAATCATCTTTAACTTCTCAAATTATGTCACTATTTTTCATATTTCTTATGCATCATGAATGCCATAGATGATTTTCATAATGGTTAATTCAATATACATGAATGAATACTCTCTACAAGCCCACTTTCTGATGCAAGTGAAACAACTCACTCAGTTTGAAGCTCAGAGTCCTTAAGCAGCAACTCATTAATGAAGCTGAGTTAACTATTCACACATCTCTTTCTTTCCAAAGAACAACCTAAGGAATTGTTAAACCAAGCCAAACTGTAAAGCTGACATTGAACTTTTGGGTTTGTGAGAATTGAAATTGAGGGAATAAGTTATATTCTTAAGTTTTATATACCTGGAGATCATTTTGAGCAAAAAGAACAATGGATATTAGAATGGTGAATGAATTTATTATGTTGTAGATGGAAAATTTTTTTTAATTCCAATATTTTTGTAGCTGGAGAAATTATGATTCACTAAAACTCTATTTAATCAGTATAATTAATAAATCCTGATTTAAAAATACTGTGGTATTTCTATTAGGTGCATTTCACAATTCTTCTGCAGCATCATTTGGAATTTTTGTCATATTACCCTCCTCCCCCGGTTTACAAAGCTGTCCTCTTTACTATACTTTAAAGACTAAGCCCAGAGAGACAGCCAACTCAGCATGAGATCATACAAGAGAATCCATTTATTTAAAATCAAAATGCTGAAGCAATTATGTCGACACACTAATATCTGACATAACTGGATAGTGAGCACTAAGCATGAACTGCACCTTTAAAATAAAAGGGGAACTATCCATGCAGTCCAAGATTATTGGAGAACTTAATGACTGAAAGCACTTCTTGTACTGAATCTTAATCTTCCAAGTTCCCTTTTTGCCCCACGAGTACTTAGAAGTTGGAGATATTTCTTTAGTTCTCAGAGAAAGAAACAAAAATAGTTCAGAGAAACCAAGTTATTCTGGAGGAAGGGCAAATCCAAGTTCAAGTAAGGATTAGAATTCCTGAGGTATCAAAGGATGAGAGGCTGCCTCCAGACACTGAATAGGATCATAGACATTCAATTAGTACTTGTGCAGCAAACTGGTTGCTGGTATAACAGGAGTGAAAGAGCTCCTTGGGAAAGACAGCCTGTGTCACCCGCTGTGTGCTCATCGCCGACCATGGCAGTGCTGGCCCAAATGCAGGACAGCTTTGTGAGACTATTTTTAGTGATGGTGAGAGTTTAACATGGAGCTGTTCATAAGAGTTCTTACATTTGTAAAATGGCTAAGCCAGGGTTCTGAGTGTTCATAGTTTTGGTGTGGAACAAAGTCAATGAATCCAAAGTCTAGAAAGAACTTCGAACATCAGGGCAAGAAAGAGTAAAACTTCCCCCAAAGAAATTGACTTCTAAGCTCATTTTGACAGCATTCTATTGCCATGGAGGTAACTATAGTGTGTTGATTTGATTGGTGGAAGGATCCACTGAAGAAGAAAGGGAGGAATGGTGTATAGCTCTTTAATTCTGATCTCTCCTTCAGTGCAATACAATATCATTTATTAAACTCTTATTGAGCACCAATAGTAAGATACTACACTATCCTTTACCTTCTTGCCTCCTCAAAGTGCTCTCCCCTATCACACACACACACACACACACACACACACACACACTTCTGATGTTGGCAACAACTTGTTCTGCACACCAGAAACCTGCGTTCAAGGTCTATGAAGTGTCACTTTAAGCAATTATAGATAATGGAATGGTGATAAAGGAAGGTAAACCTCAACTCTCAGGAAAGATATTGCATGAAAAGAAAAAGAAAAAACAGATCTCTTGGCCGGCGCCTCTGCTCACTAGGCTAGTCCTCTGCCTGCGCCGCCAGCACACAGGGTTCTAGTCCTGGTCGGGGTGCCGGATTCTGTCCCAGTTGCTCCTCTTCCAGTCCAGCTCTCTGCTGTGGCCCGGGAGGGCAGTGAAGGGTGGCCCAAGTGCTTGGGCCCTGCACCCGCATGGGAGACCAGGAGAAGCACCTGGCTCCTGGCTTCAGATCGGCGCAGTGTGCCGGCCGCAGCGGCCATTGGAGGGTGAACCAACGGTAAAGGAAGACTTTTCTCTCTGTCTCTCTCTCTCTCTTTCTGTCACTGTCCACTCTGCCTGTCAAAAAAAAAGAAGAAAAGAAAAGAAAAGAAAAGAAAAGAAAAGAAAAGAAAAGAAAAGAAAAGAAAAGAAAAGAAAAGAAAAGAAAAGAAAAGAGAAAAGAAAAAACAGATCTCTTATCACGGCTCCTTTCCTCGAAGCTGCTTTAGGATTCCTTGGCATTGTTCATTCACATCTCAGATCACGGCAATGACTGACCTTCTGATGAGAATCACAGCAGTTGTACACACAACTGGGCCCACAGTCCCAGGTACTGGTTCCTCAGCTTATCTCCGGTGTCCTTCTCTGATGCCGCCTCCTCTCTCACAAGAAACACTGCATCAAACAGACATGTCGAGGCTTGTGATGGGCCACCTCTTTCTCACATGCACATTGGCTCCTGTTCCTTTGGGTCTTCTCCACTTCCCGAATCCTTCACACCTCTGCTGCAGGCACAGGCTCTGGAAATCCTCCTGAATCTATTAGCACCTCCACTTTCTGAATCCTGTGGAGCTCATACCTACTCCCATACACTGGCAGTTACCACATAAACACTCTATAGGCTTGGTTACCTGCCTCCCTTGACCACTCTGACATCTTCCCTCAAGTTGAAACACTAACCTGCGCTGCTCTTGAACAGAACTATGGACCAAGCAAGGCCTTATACACCCTGGATGTCCATCTCCAGCTGACTGCTGCTTCCTGTGAGGACAGGATAGTAGAGGAGAGGGCCTGTCAGTTTAAGAAATGGGGCAGAGCATAAGACCTAGGAGACGGGTCACTTTATGATCATGTGAGCACATTAAATGTTTTAATAGCTTTGTCCCAGTCAAAGGCCTTAACAAGGTACAGGGACGTTTGCCAAGGTACAGGTCAGAGTAGGGAACAGGCAAATCAAATAACCTCCCTGGAGAGAGAAGGTTGAGAGCCACAGTCACAAGAAGCATAACATGCGTGTGTAAGTATGTGCATGTGTATTTGTGCATGTGCACATGTGTGTTTATGTATGTGTGCACTTGGGTGTGCACATATGCATGTATGTACATGTGCATGTGAGCATGGTTGTTGTCTGCAGGAGTGGTTCCTTCATTGCCATTGCTTTCATCTGCTCTCTCTGGGCAGCCACAACCTTGGTTAGTTAGCATTCCACCCCGGCCAGCACACTGAGACTGGGAAGGTCCTAGGGAAATCCTGGAAGGCTGCAGCTGGAAAGGACTTAGGGAACCAAAAGCCCAAGTCACTCATTGCACAAATGAAGAACTGTGGCCTGGAAATGGTACAGAAGTTGGGCCAGGCAATGAAAGAGCAGGAATCAGTTTAGACCCAGCTCCTCTTCTACCTTGGGGTGGAACATAACTGCCCATCGGGAGCTTTATTTGTTACTTATATAACTCCACCAATGAAAGAAAGTAGGAGTAATGAGACTCATCCTCGCATTAACTTGCCATCCTGGGCTTGGCAGCACACAGTGTCTTTCCAAACTTTGCTGTTGGGCCTGGCAGCAGAATTTCACCACAGAGACTCCACACGAAGCAGCCGGAGGGGTGTGGAGAAGGGTTAAGGCTGTGCTATGCATGGCAGGTGGGGAAAAGGGCTGCTCAGAGAGGGGTAGTTGAGATGAGCCAAAGAGAAGCTGAGCTAGTCGTGGACATTTGATTGCAAAGGCCACCAGCCAAATTGAGCAATGCATTTCCTCCTTTCTCTAGGGGAGGAAAGCAGACCAAGCAGGTTCTAAGAGTTATCTTTGAAAACCCCAGACTGCTGAATCCTCTGGCTTACATTCCCGGAAATGTGAGGTGAGATGATGCCATAGAAATGAAGCTGGCGGTAGGCATAGCCCCAGGAACACTGTCGGGTCTCCTAGAAAATTCTGGCCTTCCCTAAGAGACTGCCGAAACTGCAGCTTGGAGCCCAAAGCTGGGCCACACTTGGGACGACTAAATTTCCTTAGGAACTTCTCATCAACTTTTGGTTTGAACCTGCCCGAGACCCAGACATCTTATGCTCATGCCAGCCTAATCCTCTTGAAATATGCTTTCATCTCACCACTCCCTGGAGCAGATCACTCCCCCGGCTCCATGTGGTCTCCTACTTCAAGTCTAAACTTCCCTGCCCTATTCTAGACACCCCCTAGGCCAGTCCTGCCTCACATCTCATCTATAGCCCTCCCATCACCTCCATACCCTACTTTCCCCACAAACCCCTCCCTGCTGAGCTGTTCCAGCACTCTCTATGCCCATCCCTGACTCCTAGCCTTTCCCCCTCTTCTTCCACCCCAAAAATTCTGTCTTCTCCCCCGTCCAAAAAAAATCTGTTGCCTCTCCATCAAGGTGTGATTCACTTCTTCCATGAATCCCTCTTCTTTATCAATATATATGGAATGCTCTCTTCCCAAAATGTCATTGCAAAAATCCAGTATGTATATTGACACCAAAGCTGCTAATACAAAAACTAACACTCACACTGAGAGTAAAAATTTGCTGGGTGTTATAGTATGCTAGACTGAGTTGTAAACAATTCTGTGTACTAACTTGTTCAGTCCACCAACAATCCTTTATGTTGACTACTCTGATTGCTGTTATTTTACATCTCTGAAGATAAGAAAGAGGTTGCAGTGTGGCCATGTTAAGCATCCTCTTATTTGGTAAGTATTTGATATGTGTTGCCCAATGAGAGAAAGTTATACCAGTTTCTCAGCTATAGGACCATGGATGACTTCACCATTTTCCTTGAACAAAATCAGGTACTAGGGGCCGGTGCCACGGCTCACTGGGCTAACCCTCCACCTTGCGGCGCCGGCACACCAGGTTCTAGTCCTGGTCAGGGTGCAGGATTCTGTCCCGGTTGCCACTCTTCCAGTCCAGCTCTCTGCTGTGGCCAGGGAGTGCAGTAGAGGATGGCCCAAGTGCTTGGGCCCTGCACCCCAAGGGAGACCAGGATAAGCACCTGGCTCCTGCCATCGGATCGGCGTGGTGCACCGGCCGCGGAGGCCATTGGAGGGTGAACCAATGGCAAAGGAAGACCTTTCTCTCTGTCGCTCTCTCACTCACTATCCACTCTGCCTGTCAAAAATAAAAAAATAAAAAAAAAAATCAGGTACTAGGATAATCAGGCTGAGTAGGAGGTAGAGAAAGGAGAGTTGCATTTATTACAATAAATACCATATTCCTTGTCAAGTAGCTGACACAGGGCATGCGTGCATACACTGTGTTGAAGGCATGTATAAATGTTTAGTTAATATTTAATGGCCTCTCCTGAAGCAGAACATACATTGCATGATAAGGATTTATTTAGATTTTTTGTTATGAATAATATCAAACACAGGGGCTGGCGCCATGGCTTACTTGGTTAATCCTCCGCCTGCGGCACCGGCATCTTATATGGGCACCAGTTCTAGTCCCAGTTGCTCCTCTTCCAGTCCAGCTCTCTGCTGTAGCCTGGGAGGGCAGTGGAGGATGGCCCAAGTGCTTGGATCCTGCACCCACATGGGAGACCAGGAGGAAGCACCTGGTTCTTGGCTTTGGATCAGCACAGCGCGCCAGCTGTAGAGGCCATTTTGGGGGGTGAACCAATGGAAGGAAGACCTTTCTCTCTGTCTCTCTCTCACTGTCTACCTACCTGTCCAAAAAAAAAAAAAAAAAACACAAAGTAGAAGAGTTTATGAGCCCCAGTGTGCCTATCACTTGGATTCAACAATACTCAGCCCGTAGGCAGGTATGTTTCATCTATAGCCCACTTGCTCCCCATCCAAACTCAACTGTTTGGAAGTCCACAATGTTGTATTATTTCATGATGAGATTTCAAAGAGAAAAGAAAGGGAAAAGAGACACATATATTTTACATAAGTTTTACTTTTTCTAAAATGAGGAGGGGCGGGGCCTGGGAAAGAACAAGACCAACAGCTCCCAGGATGGGCAGAAAGTGACTAATTCCGTTCCATTTAAATTGCTCTCAACTTCCTATTTGCCCAGCATATTCCTTATCATTGTTGTTATATGACGATACTTCCAAAAGTTCATAGAACAAACAGCATGAAAAGATAAGCTGACTTGTGCACAAAAGACGTTTTGAAATCTATATACACTTGTTCCATGAATTTCTGAATTCCCTGCATGTTCACTGTCCTGTAACTTGTAGCTCCATTGGTCTCCATTGGGTTTGCTTCATCAAATCCAATTGCATTGGGAAAACCTGGTCTGCAGGCTCCACACTTTCCTCCAGCTGAATTTAGTGTTGTGTATGCTAGAGCTTCCTATGTTCCCCCCACCCTACTCCTTTCTTAATGTCCTGCCTTCCTTCCTAAGCAATTCCCCAGCTTCCTTTCATTAATCCCACATTCACTGGGCTTAGTTCCTGGCAGAGTATGCACAATAAAAATGAGAGGAGGACACTAAGCAGGACTGAGAGGTGACAGGAAGGCATCTCAGAGGAGGTGAGGGTACAGTTGAGTCTTCCAGGGTAGGGATGAATGAGCCCTAATGTGGTACATAGGTGGGGTTGGAGGAAGGGCATTCAAGGCAGACAAAGCAGCCCTGGCAAGGACAAACAGAAGGAATTTGGCATCTATTTAGGAAACTGCAAAATGTACCTTGTTGCTGGACCAATGAATGTGAGTGGGTAAAATAGAGGAAAACAGTAAGAGGTGAGAATGTAAAAGCATAGCACAGTCCAGAGTTTTGCTGACAAAATTATTGCTCATTGCAATAAGGGGAGGTGAGTGGAGGAGGGCTGGGGAGAGAGATGGTTTGAGCTGCTAAGTGACAGCTTGGATGCACAACCCAAGCACCAGGATTCACTAGAACATTTTCCAACTTCTACATCATCTCCTCTGAGAACACATCTTTTCAAGACTAGCATATCTCTTTGTTAGTAAACAAAGCCAGTGCCTCCCCTCAAATACTTTTCTTGTAGAACCTGCATGTCGGCTAGGAATATTATCCATCACGTGAACATTTATTGAGCTTACAAAGATTTGACTCTCCAGAAAATGTTTCCATAACAGAAACTAGACCAGACTTTGTCACATTTACATATTTATTTCACTTGGTATAACAAAACAAATGCAAAACAACTATGAGATGGGAGGGTGGCAATGCAAATATTTGTGAGGGTTGTTTTCATGAGGCTAACTGTATCTGTGGTGCACCTGTGGAAATGTATTTGGAAATGTTGAATTCATAGCCTTAATAGCTGTTTAATCACATAGCTGAGACTTTAGTTACTTTAGTTGCCATCTTGCTGCTGAATTGGGGTTGTGTAGATATTTATTACCCCCTGAATTGTCTATTTTGGCTATTATCACCGCCCTCATTTGCTTGGCAGTTGGACACTCTACACGTCCAACATGAATTGTTGCACTTGACTGGTTTCAGAGCTGGAGGGCTATATTGATGTTTTTAAGGTCCATGGGTCATGAATTTGAATTGCAGTGAAGTATGCACTAGAGAGTTCTAGAGTTAGAGGTGTGATTAAATAACCTCTAATGTACTTTGCATTTATATAATACTCTAGTCCTTGGGTCACAGATGTGTGGAGCTACTAAATATTTTTTCTTAAATAAAAATTAGCCAACTTAGGGGTAATAACTCAAAGATGAGTTTGGCTAGTGGGAGAGGCCTGTGACCCTGTCAGGATCTGATTTCACAGTGGGAGATTTTGATGTGAGCTCTGCCAGGACAATGCTAGTTCCCCCACATCAGACATGATATCGCTTCCAGGAAATGAGAGAAATGAGAAAGTATGAATCCATGAACATCACATTTCAACCAAGCAAGTTTTGAGTCAGGGGTTCTCTTATTCTCCTCACTTGAAGTCTTGATTTTCTAGGCTCTGATTTTACTTTTTTCTTGAATGGAATCCATCCAGTTCTCACCCACATCCATAAGCTCAGCTGTGCCCCTAACTCTGAGGATGGATCTGTTATTAGAGAAGAAAAGTTGCTTTTCAGATACTGAAAGCCTAGTATCTCTGTCTTTAACCCCCTACCCTCAGACTGTCAGTAATGGGGTTTCTACCCCTATTCCCAGCTCTTTTAGGGACTGGTTACCCAACACCTGCCTCTAGTGTTCTCCATGCTCACCCTCTGTTCTCTAGGCATTGGCTGATCTTTCACCCTATTCCTGCTTGTAACTACATCTGGATTTTAAACTATGAGAGATTAGAAATGATCCTTGTGACCTACAGATCTTCGATCCCAGAGACACATAGCGTCTGGACCTGCCATACATATCTTCCAACTGGGCTCCCACAAGGACCTTTAAACACTGTCACCATGACAGCTCAGCTGGGCTCAGTTCCCCAGTCTGAGGCCTCACTTATGACCCTGGACCTAAGGCGAAAGTGGAAGTGAAATCTCTGGCTCTGCCAAAGCCTGGCCTAAGTTAGCAGCACTACCTTATCTTCTTCTAGTTGCTTTTCTCTGCTATTAGGTTTCTTTCTCCTGTGTCCAGAGGTTAGTGTCTGACCCAGAGCCTGACCTGACCATAGTAACAGTGTCTGTGCAGGCCTCTTTCTTCCGTGGAACTCTCAGAGCCTCCTTATCTGCTGAAATGTCGCCTCGCTCTGACACTTGCCTTGGATTCACTCAGACCTTCTTTGCCTTAACTGACAGCTCAGGACTTCTGACCCCAAATCCAGTGTTCTCTCCAGGAGGCACAATGTCACACTCTATCCCAGGGCCTCCAAGATTCTGCTCTGAAGAAGACAGCCATTCCATGAGACAATAGGCGTTTGCAAAAAAGCAAGCAAATTAATTAAAAAGTACATAGTAAGTAAAATGTATTGAATGATCATGCGTATTTGGGAAATACTGTAATAACAATGCTATAAAGGTTACTTCATGGCAGGAATTTCTGATCCTTTAATGTGCTACTAATGAGCTTTATACTATTTAAGGGACAGTTGAAGGGAGAAGAGTATGTAGTAGTTTGTTTTTTGTTTTTTGTTTTTTCATGTTTTTAATTTATTGACCTGTAGACGTTTTCTCCGTGGAGCCCTCTGAACATCTCACTGGAAGTTCCTGAAAACACCATGCTGAGTGATTTATGCTTCATGGTGTGACACAGAACTGGAGACCCCTGAGAAAATTTCTCTGAATTGGTCCCTTACTTTACACCATATTCAAACATCAACTCAAAATGTTTAATACAATTGAAATGTCCTGATCATTATACATTGTATACATGTAATGAAGTATTACACTGCACCCCACATAAATACACAATAAAAATTTAAATAAACTCATGGGGCTGGCATCATGGTGCAGTAGGTTAGTTAATCTGCCTGCAGTGCCTGCATCCCATATGGGCGCTGGTTCTAATCCCGGCTGCTCCTCTTCCAATCCAGCATCCAGCTCTCTGCTGTAGCCTGGGAAAGCAGCAGAAGATGGCCCAAGTCCTTGGGCCCCTGCATCCGCATGGGAGACCAGGAAGAAGCATGTAGCTCCTGGGTTCAGATCAGCACAGCTCCAACCATTGCGGCCATGTTGGGGAGTGAACCAATGGAAGGAAGAACTTTCTCTTTGTCTTTCTCTCTCTCTTTTTTTAAATTTGACAGGCAGAGTTAGACAGTGAGAGAGAGAGACAGAGAGAAGGTTCTTCCTTCTGTTGGTTTACTCCCCAAATGGCTGCTACAGCTGGCGCACTATGCCGAACCAAAGCCAGAAGCCAGGTGCTTCCTTCTAGTCTCCCGTGCAGGTCCAGGGGCCCAAGGACTTGGGCCATCCTCCACTGCCCTCCTGGGCCACAGCAGAGAGCTGGACTGGAAGAGGAGCAACCGGGACTAGAACCCAGCGCCCATATGGGATGCCAGTGCCGCAGGCAGAGGATTAGCCAAGTGAGCCACGGCACCGACCCCAGAAGAACTTTCTCTCTCTCTCTCCCTCTTACTGTCTTTAATTCTGCCTCTCAAATAAATAAAATCTTAAAAGATTTTAAATAAACTCAAAGTTGATTAAAAAACTTAAACATAAGACCTAAAACTGCAAAAACTCCTAGAATAAAACATAGGGAAAGGCCCCTTGACGTCGTTCTTGGTGCTGTTGTCATGAATATCACACCAACAGCACAGGCAAGGAATGCAACAACAAACAAGTAGGAATTTATCAAACTAAAACATTTCTGAACAGCCAAGGAAAACAAGGAAGGAAGTGTTTGGAAATCATTTATCTGGTCAGGTAATACTTTTCAGAATACATTAGGAATCCCTACAGTTCAATACCAAGAAAACTCAATATCTCAATTCAAAAATGGGCTGGCCATGTTAACATTTATGTGAGGAATACATGTAAGTGGTCCACAGGTATTCAAAAAATACTCAAAACCACTAATCATTAGAAAAATGAAAATCTAAACCACAATAAAATATTACTTCACATCTTTCAGGATATTATCAAAAAAATGAAAGGCAACAAGTGTTGGTGAGGATGTACTGTTCATAGGAATGCAATGTGGCACAGCCACTGTAGGAAATAGTAACAAGTTCCCTCGAACATTAAAAATAGACTTATACTAATGTCCAGCAATCCTACATCTGGGTCTTTATTGAAAACAATTAAAATTAGGATCTCAAAAAGAATTGACACTCCCATGGTTCTTGCAAAAATTTTCACAATTTCTAACATATGGAAACAACTTAAATGTTCATTGCTAGATAAATGGATAAATATGTGGCTTATACACATACAAGAATATTATTAAGCCTAAAAAGACTAAAATTCTGCAATATATGACACCATGGATGGACCTTGATAACATTTAGGCTAAATTAAATAAATCAGTTGCAGAAAAAAAAAAACCTCATCATTCCACCCACACAAGGAACCCCAAACTCGTCAAATTCATAGAACTAAAATGTGGAATGGTGATAGTGACTATAGGGAGAGAGAAATGAGAAAGTGCTGATCAATGAGAATAAAGTTTCAACTAAGCAATATTAATGAGCTAGAAAGATCTGCCCTAAGTACTGTATCTATGTCAACAGTGTTGCAATGTGAATTAAAAAATTTGTTCAGGCCGGCGCCGTGGCTCAACAGGCTAATCCTCTGCCTTGCGGCGCCGGCACACCGGGTTCTAGTCCCGGTCGGGGCGCCGGATTCTGTCCCGGTTGCCCCTCTTCCAGGCCAGCCCTCTGCTGTGGCCCGGGAGTGCAGTGGAGGATGGCCCAGGTGCTTGGGCCCTGCACCCCATGGGGAGACCAGGAAAAGCACCTGGCTCCTGGCTCCTGCCATCGAGGAGCACGGTGCGCAGGCCGCAGCGCGCCGTCTGCGGCAGCCATTGGAGGGTGAACCAACGGCAACGGAAGACCTTTCTCTCTGTCTCTCTCTCTCACTGTCCACTCTGCCTGTCAAAAAAAAAAAAAAAATTTGTTCAAAGAATAGATCTCATGTGAAGTGTTCTTACCAGAACAAAAATATATATAAGGAAAAAAGAAAGAAAACAACTAAAGAGAAGTGGGCATAAGAGAGTTAATATTTTTCAATTTTAAATTCTTCACTGTGTATCTCCATAACTTTAAAAATTCAGGTTTGTAATAGAATGACTATAATAAAAATACTGAAAACCAAGAACTAGCAGGGACATAGAGAAACTGGATTTCTTATACCTCAGTATGGGAGTATACAACAGTACTGCCACTGTAAAAACAGTTTGGCCATCTATTATAAAGCTAAACATATACTGCCCATTCTACCCACCAATCCCACTCCCTGGTATTTAATCCGAAAGAAAATTTATGTAACACGAGTGGTCATAGCAGCTTTATTTATAATAGTCCAAAACTGGAGAAAATACAAATGTCCTTCAATGTGTAGAAAAATGTGTTAAGAAAACAGTGGTACATCAATTTCATGGAATATTACTCAGTAGTTAAAAAAAAAAAAAGACTATCCATACTTGCAGCAATGTGGTTTGAGCTCACGGGAATTATGGTGAGTGGAGAAAAAGCCCATCACAGAAGATTATACCCTGTACAATTCCATTTATATAACACTCTAAATGACAAGCACAGTGATGGGGAACAGTTGCCAGGAATTAGGGTGGAAGGGAAGACGTGACTGTAAGGAGAGTTTTTTCTTTGGTGAAGCAGCTCTATATTCTGATTATAGTCATGGTTACTTGTATTAAAACACATGGTAAAGTTGAATTTACACCAAAAAATAAGTGTAAAGTCTGAGGTTTCATCAGTAATACTGTAGCAAGGTCGGTTTCCTGCTTTCAAGAATGTCTATGGCTATGCAAGTTATTAGCTTTGGAGAAAGCAGAGTGAAGAGTAAATGAGGGGACCAGCGCTGTGGTAAAGCTGCTGCCTGTGGTGCTGGCATCCAATGTGGGCGCCGGTTTGATCCCGGTTGCTCCACTTCCAATCCAGCTCTCTGCTATGGCCTGAGAAAGCAGTAGAAGATGGCCCAAGTCCTTGGGCCTGTACACCCACATGGGAGACGCAGAGGAGGCTCCTGGCTCCTGGCTTTGGATCTGCACAGCTCTGGCCATTGCTGCCAATTGGGGAGTGAACCATCAGATGAGAGACCTCTCTCTCTGCCTCTCCTTCTCTATCTGTGTAACTCTGACTTTCAAATAAATAGATAAATCTTCCTTTTATAGAGTAAATGGGAAGCTTCTGTACTATTTTTGAAACTTCTCTTAGGTTATTTCAAATTTTAAAACATTTACAGGGCCAGAGCTGTGGCACAGCAGGTAAAGCTGCCACCTGCAGTGCCAGCATCCCACATGGGCACTGGTTTGAGTCCCGGCTGATCCACTTTCAATCCAGCTCTCTGCTATAGCCTGGAAAAGCAATAGAAGATGGTCCAAGTCCTTGGGTCCCTGCCCCTGCCCCTTTAAATCCTTTAAACAAAATTTACAAGAAGAAAGCTGTCCCCCAAATTCAATTTAGATTTAACTCGAGATGAGACACCCCAGGAGGGCAGAAATCAAATCCGCTGAATTTGCCATTTTGTCCCCAGTATTTGCCACCATGCCTGCCCTGCTCAGCCCCAGCTAGCCTTCCTGCTCCCATCACCCTGAGCAATTCTGTGACTTTAGGGAAGCCACAATCTATACCTGACTTCCTCATCAGTAGAGCAGAAACAACAGTTCCCCTGTCACAAGATCCAGGTTAAGACCGAAGAGCAAACAATGTCAAGTGCTTTGAGGATGCATTCCATGAGGACATACGCATCCTGTCTCCTGAATGTATGACATGTGCAAAGTAGTCACATGACTAGGTCTCATGTCTCATGATGACGGTTACCAATAAGCCAGGGAAGTGAGGGGAGAAAACAACACATCAACAACACCAACTCCTTGCTTATATAATAATGTCTACAACATACCTATATTTTCTTTTTGGTTTTCTTCCTTTTTTTCATCATCATTCCCTAAAGCTTCTAAAGGTTTGAAATGAATGGAACTGTAATAAACAGCCTTTTGCTTCTGACACAATTTTCTTTGAAATTAAAAAGAAGGAAGGCTTACACTAGGGAAGCTTCCAATGTTTTTCCTTTATCCTTGTTTGGTTTATGACTCTCCCAACATTCCCTTTACCTTGTCCATGTGTCTATTTCTCTTACTAAGTTGTAACTTTTGAAAACAAGGAGCTTGCATTCACTCTCTTATTTAACATGTTAGTAACTCAGCATCCACCATATCATAGGCATGCTTCTGGAACATCGGAATACAGCAGTAAACAAACAAGTGCCCTCTTCTTGGTAGTTAAAGATCTTGTTATCAAATTCTTTGGTGTAATTCTAGCTCCCAGCAGAGTTCCTGCTATGTGCTCAACTGTTTAACAGATGGATGAGTGGAGTGGTGAAATGTCTCCACGGGTGTGGGAGCTTTCTTTAAACAAAAGAAAGTAAAACATGATATGAAATTGGTTGTTCTGAGCTGCTGGAAACAATGAGAAGCAATTGTTGTAGCACCCTCAGAAATAGTCTTTTTGCCTTTTCTTGCTGCCCTATCGTGTTTCCGGTGTGGCATTTTGCTGTGGATAAAACAGTAGGTGAATTGTAAAGAGACACTGTCAGTACAGAGCAGACACCTCTCAGTTGGAGAGAAGAACTACAGAAAGACTCGTAAGACATCTTTGGTCTTTGTTTCATGAAGATATTAATTCATGAGATTCCTGTGCTAAGAAACAACAACAAAAAACGTTTTAGCTAGAAATAGCTGCTATGCTCCACCTCTTTGGATTCCTAAGTTTGAATTCTCTCCATCTGAACGTTGCCTAACTTTTGTGTTGGTTTAGAAGCCAAGCCCAAGGAAAGCATCTAACATCGTCAGGAAGAGGTTGGGGAGAATTAGGAAACAGTTGCCATATCTCTGGAGAGAATGGCAAAAGGAGGATCTCCTTGCAGATTTTCCTGGAATGTTTCTCACAAAGGCATTGCTGGCACTTTGGTTCCTGGAACTCTTACCTTGGGTTTAACAGATGCACATTTCCTGGATGCCATAGAAATATTCTGAAATTTGACTTACAATTCATTAAACTGAATGATACATCAATTATTACAAAATATAAAAGGCTCAAAAGAGCAAATCATGCCAACAACATGTCCTTCCTCCCCTTCTCCTATCTCCTGGACAATTCACCGCCTTCCTATAGGCACCCATTGACTTTTACACATTCTTGTGAGATAGTCTAGAATATCTATATTTGAAATCAAGATGCTAGCACCCAAATGTGTTTCATACAGATGGCTACCTAAAGCCAAATTGGGGGTTGGGGGAGAGGGTTGTGGTGTGGTAGGTTAAGCAACCTCCATTGATGTTGGCATCACATAGGAGCACCAGTTCGAGTTTCAGCTGCTCCATTTCCTATCCAACTCCTTGCTGATGTCTTGGGAAAGCAGTGGAAGATAGCCCAAGTGCTTGGACCCCTGCCACCCACATGGGAGACCCAAATGGAGTTCTAGGCTCCTGGCTTTAGCCTGGCCCATCCTGGGCCATTGCGATGATTTGAGGAGTGAACCAATGGGTGGAAGATTCTCTCTCTCTCTCTCTCTCTCTCTCTCTCTCTCTGTTTCTCCCTCTCGGTCTATTATTCTGCCTCTCAAATAAGTAAATAAGTATTTTTTAAAAAACAAACAGGGCAAAAATCTTTAAAAAATATTATTTGAAAAGCAGAATGACAGAGAGTGAAAAAGGGAGAGATGGACAGAAATTTTCCATTCCACTGGTTTATTTTCCAAATGCCTGAAACAGCCAGGACTAGGTCAGGCTTGAGCCAGGAGCCAGGAGCTCCATTTGAATCTCTCACATGGGTGGCAGGAGCCCAGGTACTTGGGTCATCCTCTACTGCCTCCCCTCCTGTGCATTGGCAGGGAGCTGAATTTGAAGCAGAGTAGTCGGAACTCGAACTGGCAACTGGGACGTGAGTATCCTAGTGGAAGCTTAATCCACTGTGCTGCAACACCAACCCATAGAGTAAAAATCTTTTAAAACTCCATCCTTGCTTAAGTGAGTAGATTTCATTTGTTGCTAACTTTCAAGAGGCAAAAAGAGAGAGCTTGGGATCTTGGAAGTGTGTAGACTAAAGTGAGCAGATGCTACCTCTAGGTGGCAGATGCAGGCCAATTCCCCCCCCCCCCCCCCCCCAAGCAAACCATAGGCTGACTAGGTGATCCCAAGGTTCCTGCTAAACTAAAGAACCGACTCTGCGCTCCTGGCTCACTAGGCTAATCCTCGGCCTTGCAGTGCAGGCACCCGGTCGGGGCACCGGATTCTGTCCCAGTTGCCCCTCTTCCAGGCCAGCTCTCTGCTCTGGCCCCGGAGTGCAGTGGAGGATGGCCCAAGTGCTTGGGCCTTGCACCCCATGGGAGACCAGGATAAGCACCTGGCTCCTGCCATTGGATCAGCACAGTGTGCTGGCCACTGGAGGGTGAACCAACAGCAAAAAGGAAGACCTTTCTCTCTGTCTCGCTCACTGTCCACTCTGCCTGCCTGTCCAAAAAAAAAAAAAATACCTTTTTAATAGATGCTAACAGTAGAGGCAACACTTACTAGTTTTCACTAAGTGTGAGCTACTGATGCTAAAGGTTCTCATTTAATACTTTTTTCATTATCATGGAATATCTGCACTGTTCTATGGGGCATAGTGTCATATTTCAACACAACTGTATAGTGTAAACTAATCAGATTGAGTCATTAGCTCTTTTCAGTTCCTTATTTATTTGTTTTTTAAATGCTTGGAGTGTATGAGCACCTTTCTTCCAGATCTTCCTACCATGTATAATAAAAGGGCTCCAAAAAGTTCACAGGAAAATTTCGCTATCTTTTAACTGCATTTTCCGTACACATTTTGCAGCTCCCTCATACATTATGGTGAACTATATTTGCCCCACTAAGCTATGAGCACTAGAACTCATTTCTACAAAATTGCATTTTGGTTCCCATCATCCAACCTATCTCTATCCCTTCTTTCCCTCCTCCTTCCCAGCCTCCATAATAACTGTTTTATGTTGACTTTTATTCTCAAGCTTCCATGTATGAGACAGAAGATGCAGTATTTTTGTGTCTGACTTATTTCACTTAACAATGTCTTCCAGTTCATTCATTTTGCTGCAAATGACAGGATTTTGTTCTTTCTATGGCTGAATACTACTCTATTGTATATACATTCATTTTCTTCACCCATCCATCCATCCATAGATACCTAGATTGATTCTACACATTGGTTATTGTGAATAGTGCTCAAATGACCATGGGAGTACTGGTATCTTTTTCACATGCTGGTTCCATTTCCTCATGATATATACCCAGAAGTGTAGTAGCTGGGTCATAAATAAGTTTTAGTTTTAGTTTCTTGAGGGATTTCCATATTGTTCTCCACAATCGCTCCACTAATTTGCATTCCTACCAACAGTGTATTATTAGGATTCTTTTTCCTACTTCTTTGCCTGCATTGTTTTCTTTTTAATAATAGTCATTCTAACAGGAGTGAGATTATATCTCAAATAGCACATTTCTTCTACCAAGTCAAAGTCCAACACTGGTTCTTGTTGCATCTGCAGTATTGTGTGAGAGCAATGTCCTAAATGGCTCAGGTGCTACAATGTCAGAGACTTTATGGATACTCAGTGTAGTTTATGAATCACTCTTTGTATCTTACTGCATCTCTTTGAAAATTGGCAAGCCTTCTCTCAAATAGATATACAGTAAATCAGAATAACATCAATTCTCAAAAATTCTTGGGACTAAACCTACCTTATATGTTATGCTTTAAACCACAAAGAAATTGATGGCTTGAAAGTGGGTTTATTAATGCAATTAAACTTTAAGGTATGGCTGCATCAGTACTTGTATCAATTTTTAGCACAGCCACATAACAGCTTTGTGGTAGGATTATAGGTTCTAAGCCAAGTCTGCAGAGTAAAACTTCAGCAAAACCACTTTGAAATGAGAGATCCCCAGGTTAACTTCCTGGAATATTTGCTCATCAGTTCTCACATGATGCTTGAGAAGTGCTCTCTTCCCAAGCTCTTAAGTGGTTCTCCAAGCCGACGACACATTGGGATGTCCTGGGGAGTTTTAAAATAAGCTGCTGTCCGAGCTTCTGACATCACTTGTCTTATGTGTGACCTGTGCATTGGATTTCTCAAAGCTCAGCTGGGATTGAGAACCACTGTTAAGGACTGCAACCAAGAATGCCTGGTTCCAGAAATCTCTTTAGGCCATCAGAATTTGTGTATCCCCTCATGCAGAATTTGTGTAATCATTGCCCGTATTAGGGCTACACTTTGCACAGAGCCCGGGCATCATCTCCTGCTATTAGCAGCACCTCCATCACTGAGGAGCTAGTTAGAAACCTGGTCCTTCAGGCTGGTTTCCTGGAATGACCAAAACAGAAGCTGTGTTTGCACAAGCTCCCAGGTGTTTCATTTGTACATGAAAGTTAAAGAAGCACAGCAAAGTGGCTTCAAATTATGCACTTGTAGCAAGTTCCAGAAGTTCTAGATTCTGCTGGTCCTCAGGCCACAGTAGCAAGAATCTAAAGTGCTTTTTCTAAGTGTGGTCCAAAAACATGGTGAGAGAAGCTCATTCTGGATTTCACTGCAAACTTCCTGCATCAGCCTGCCTGGGAATCCTCTTTGTAACTGATTGCCTATTCCCAGGTGAGTCTTATTTACATGAAAGTTTGAGAACCACTGACCCATGTACAACCTTTTCCCAGGGTAGGAATCATTCTCTCCTTGAAAAGCAGCTTGAACTAACTGCATTTACCTTAATTAGTCCAGAGGAAAGAAACCTTTTATATTTCCCTCTTCCTTAAGCCTTGGGATGTCTGAAGCCAGTCTTCTTCCGCCCGCAGGATCTTTACCATTAGGCTTCGGTGTTTGGACACTGCTCCCGATTCTGTTTCTTGCTGCTTTGGCTATCTTCTACCTCCCCATCCCCAGACTGGAAACTTCTCTGTGGATCCATACTCCTCCATCAGCTCAAACCAGAGAAAAGCTCCACATTGAGCAACACAACACAGAAATGACACAATTACTGACTCTGATCAGAACTTTGTAATTTAAAAAATTATCTTATTTGAGAGATGGCACATAAAGACACCCACATGGAGAGAGAGAGAAATAAAGAAAGAGAAACAGAAAGAGAGACAGAGAGAGAGATATCCCAACCACTGGTTCATTCCCCACATGCCTGCAACAGTCCCAGCTGGGAAAGAAGCTGGGAACTAGGGAACTCAGTTTGGGTCTCCCAAGTGGGTGGCAGGGACTCAGTTACGTGAGCCATCACCTACGGCCTCCCATGGTCTGCATTAGCAGGAAACTGCAGTTAGGAGTGCAGCTGGGTTTCAAACGCAGGCATTCTGATGTGGGATGTGATCTTTTCTGAAATTTAACCACCATGCCAAATACCTGTGCTAGAACTTTGTGCTTTTAAATAACACAGCTGAAGGTTGTACTTTTTTTTCTTTCAAGATTTACTTGTTTGAAAGGCAGAGTTACAGAGAGAGAGGGGAAGATGGGAAAGATGTTCCATCTGCTGGTTGACTCCTCACATAGTCACAATAGCTGGGGTAGGGCCAGGCCAAAGCCAGGAGCCTGCTACTCTATCCAGGTCTCTCACATGGATGGCAGGGATCCAAATACTGGGACCATCATCTGCTGCTTTCTCAGGCACATTAGCAGAAGGCTGGATTGGAAGTGCAGCAGCTGGGGCTCCAACCACTGCTGACATGGAATGCCAGCATCGAAGGTGGTGGATTAACCTGCTGTGCCACGATGCTGGCCTTGATTGCACTTGCTTATTAGTAAAGCTATATATTATATCACTTCAACATTAAACTTCTGTTTGACCACAATTCCTGTGGTCTTTCCCCAGGGGGCAGCAATAGCTCTCTTCCTATTTCTGTACTTTGCAAGTATTTACTAAACCTGTGTATGGCATTTTACTTTTAATCCAGAAAAATCCAGTTAGCATGATGTCTGCCCATTACTTCAGCTGAGAAAGGATTTCTCTCTGCTGGTCCTGAATGGAGCAAAACAGTCTTGGATTCAGGAGAAGACCAGGTTCAGGTCTCATCTCTCCAACTTTGGTAGAAAGACTGAAATGAGCTCCTTAGCCTTTACAAGTCTATTCTGTCCTCTGTAAAATGAGTGTAATAATAGAACCTATTTTTTTTTTTTCAGGCAGAGTGGACAGTGAGAGAGAGAGACAGAGAGAAAGGTCTTCCTTTTTGCCGTTGGTTCACCCTCCAATGGCCGCCTCGGCCGGCGCGCTGCGGCCAGCGCACCGCGATCGTCCGATGGCAGGAGCCAGGAGCCAGGTGCTTTTCCTGGTCTCCCCATGGGGTGCAGGGCCCAAGCACCTGGGCCATCCTCCACTGCACTCCTGGGCCACAGCAGAGGGCTGGCCTGGAAGAGGGGCAACCGGGACAGAATCCGGCGCCCCGACCGGGACTAGAACCCGGTGTGCCGGCGCCGCAAGGCGGAGGATTAGCCTGTTGAGCCACGGCGCCGGCCTAGAACCTATTTTATAGGAAAGTTGTGAGATAAAATAAGGTAATATAAAAAGCGCTTTGAACGTATAAAGCCATATATATATAGGTTATTAATAAATCCATCCCCAAGTTACAAATAATCTGCAAGCTTAAGAAAATAAAGCTGATTTATTTATTCATTTTTTTTTATCCACACACAAAATAAGTGGCAGTCTTGAAATCCTCTGAAAAACAAAATCTGTCTCATCCACTACCGTCCCCCCCATCCTTGTTTGCCTTCTCCTGTGACAGAGTTCCTGTCTTCTGTCGACAGAAGGAAATCTGGTGTGAGAACCAGTGAAGCCAGATGCCGGGGCAGTTCTCTAGAAACCAACCTCACGCAAGTGGATGAAACCAAAAAACACTTGCATGTTGCTGACGTGGGTGTCAGCGTGTTCAGGCAGGGCTGAAAGAGGAACTTCAAATTGCTGAGGTTCTGCTTGGGGGGGGCATGCAATGAGTGATATGATAAGAAACCTCACACCACGTAAGGCCTCACCCTGCCTCACTTCCAGGAAAGCCCTTTGAAGTTACTCAGGGGCAACGAGGTTCATACGGAAGCCTGGCAACTTGCAAAGACCTTCCCAGGAGTGGTACATTTCCTAGATGGAACTTGCTAGGAACGTACTCCAGGACCTTGTTACTAACTGAACTTCCCCATGCTCTCTTTCTACTTCCTAACCCTTCTTTCTTGCAACAGGCTCAACCTCAAAAACAAGAGCCTCTGCTTCAGCCCACAAGACTAGGACATGTTTGTTAATTTTCAACAGAGTCCTTCTCTATGAACCTCCAGGTACCTTTCCAGAAACAATGCTTTGCTAATTTGCACAATTTACAGGTTAGAGATGCCAAGGTTTTTAGAACAGATATATTTTCCATGGGATTACTCAAAAAGTTGTAACATGAGCACATGTATAAGGCAAGAAAGTGAAGGATTAAATATACTCAGAATACTCAAGTAACAAACACCTAATATTTATTAATAAATTAGTACACTTGAAGGCATTTTTCTGATCTCGTTCCCTCACCACAACCCACAAACCCCGCCCACACAAAGGGAGTGGACACCACCTTTGCATTAGAATCTGGCAACTGAGCATTAGAGGGTAGGTTTATAAATGGGAGCATAGTTGCAAATATATCAGACAAAGGTTCTTACAGCTGCAGCCATTTTTAATTAAAGTGATTGAATCATGAAGGAAACCCACCAAGACCAAGGCCTTGAAGGCAGGCTGCATCTATTGAGTATGTGTGTATAAAAAACAAGACATCTCTGAAAGCAAAGCTGGCAATTCTCTACGGAAAAGGTGCCAATGGCACTCAGATTTACTTTCCAAAATGCAGCAATATGTTCCAGGACAGCTCACTCCCTAAAAGGTGAAGTTCAAGTTCTTTGGTGGCCCACTTGTCAAGCCACTTAAACAGCAAGTCCTGAAGCCTTGAGGATTTCACTTCTCCAGGCTAGAGCATATTAGTGTAAGAGGAGCACAAGGAATCAAGCATTCTACACAGTGTCCAGGTGAAAACCATACAATCAGCAACAGTGGGGTCAAGTTTCAGCCATGAATATGAACTATACAACAAGACACAGCAAAGGGATAACTCAAGGCCTAATTGCATTACAGTAACTCAAGAAGATCCGAAGATTCCTTAGTCCTTAAGAAAATTTGTAAAGGACAAATAATAATAGAAATAGTGATAATAATAATAAAATAGGTGTGGAGATTGAGAGACATGAAGAGTGCTTATAGAATCACAAGATCTCATTACACTTTTAAGAAGTTAAGAGCCTCGTGGCCCAGTGTGTACGAAAAGTCACACTGAATCGGCAGCAAGTGAAGTGAATTTAAAGTGCACAGGACAATTTTGAAAATGCCTAAGGTGGCAAAACAGAGAAAATAAAGAACTTAAAAAACATTAGTGGTGGGTATTTTGCAACAGTTACACCTTGAAAAGGTTTATAAACTAACTTCCCAGAAAAGTTTAACAAAAAAGAAGAGAAAAAACTCAAACACTGGCCATATTTTCTTTCTTTCTCTCTCTCTCTGACACACTTACACACACACACACACATGCACACACCAAAAAGCAAAAATCAGGAACAAAACAAAAGAACCACCCTGCCACTAAATTGAGCAATTTCCAGAATGCAGTATCCCTAGGTTCTACAATAGGTCAGGAAGATGGCTATAAACAGAGTCCAGGAGGGTCTGGCTGGCTTCCTGGCTCTTGACTCCAATAATCTCGAACAGTCGATCCAGTTTGTCCTCAGCCTGGGGAATCTCTTCAATCACTCGCAGCTCCTCAGGATTCAGAATGTGGAGCATGTCATCAAAGATAGGCTGCAAGTCACAGGGGTCCAGGCGGACCTGCCGCAACACTGTGTCCTTCTTTTCTGTGGGAAAGACAGGCAAGGGATTGGGACAGTCAAAGGGGGGCGACAGTGGCAGGTGAGTGACATTTACCCTCCACCAAAATGAGCGAGTGACCCTCTGGCCCGTTTAACATAGCACAAGAGTTTTTTACTTGACTTGCACAAAAGATGGCAAAGAAAGTTCTCCTAATGCAGACAAGGTTCTGCTGCGGTGGATTGTTGATGTCACTAATGTGACATTTGCCTAGACTTGAGTGACTTCTAAATTCTGCTAAAACAGAGAATATTGAATTGCTTAGAAACAAAATACTTCTTTGCCCATCCACATTGTGTGCCACCTAAACAAACACATACAATCAGCCTATCTCTTTCCAAATGATTGACACTTCCAAGTGAATGCAGACTGCTTATCTGATTTTCTGATTACAATGCAATATTTTAAAACTAAATTACCAAGAGAGTAAAAGTCCATGAGTAAGAAAATAAAGCTTCTTGTGTCATACCTTAGTGGAGCAAGAAACTAGAACTTTTATTACTAATTATAAAACATTTTCTCTAAAATATAGTATGTAATAAAATATAAATATTTATACAAATATTAAAATAGGTGAAACATATATGTAGAGTGTAAATTTATAAATTCTAACATATTTTATACAAATTTGTAAATTCTAGCATATTTTATAAATATAAACTGTGATCCTTTTACACGAAATGTAACTGGGATTATTCAAACTAGGAAAAAAAAATCTGTCGTCACCATAGTGTGTATGCTTATCTCTCCGCTGCTATTAATATTTAAAGTAGTCAATTATTTCCCAAAAATACCCAGTCCATAATATTTAGAACATTTTTATTTGCAATTTAACTTAGCTGAGTAATTTTAGAGTCACTCTAAGTGATTAAAACTCGTGCTGTACATCTGACTCTCAACATAGGTTATACCTTAAATCCTAGGATTCAAAGCGAGCCCGGTAAATAATTTTCAAAAACCTGCCTGACTACATTTTATCAGACTTTTCCTGAAACACATTTGATAGCATCATCTGGATAAAGGGTGACCATTACCTCTGCATGCCAGCTCTCACCAGGCAGCAGTCAGAGCTGTAAAGATTTTCTGGGTATGTCCTCACTGAGGGGTGATGTGGCTTCTGAGGCCAGCCTTATCTAGGTGGGTCTCCCCGGGCAAGTCATCGAAATGACTCAACACACCCACACCGCAGGATTGGCCAGGGTGAAGCCCCAGAGCTGCCTTGGGGAACCCACCCCGAGCCATCTGTACCTTTGGTAATAAAGGAGCCGGTCCTACTCAGCGCTGAGGAGCCGCTGGATGTGGAGTCACAGCGCAGAAGGGGCTCGGACTCATCCACAAAGAAGCCCTTGTTCTTATCCAGGGGGGAGGGCTCCACCATCAGGAGAGTGGAATTCTCCAGTTTCGTGTTGGGACTGGGGATGGGGCTCGGGCTAAGCGGGCTGGGGCTCATCGGGAGAGCCAGTTTGTCGGTTTCCAGCTGTGGGAGGGAAAACAACATTGGTTACATACATCAAAAATTATACAGGGAAGACCACAGTGAAAACTCGACATTATTTCTTGGACATCTAGTGCTTTATAAATTCTCCAACTTCTCTTATCCATAAGTATAAATGTTATTGTTAGATACACACAAAGACACAGTTTCCAACCCTTTAAAAATACATATGTGGCCATGTCTGAGTATTAAAACTCAGGAAGCAGGTGCACCAAGGTGGTGCACCAGGGTGGAACTGCTCCTGGGTGCGAGGAGACAGATGCTCGACTTAGAACATCGAAGTTTGTGAAGGCTGGGAGAGGTCTGAGGCCCTGAGGGTGGGCAGAGACACATACAGAGGGAGGCATTAATGAAGACACACGGAGTGCAGCCATCCACAACCCAGAGAGGCCTCAGAGGCCGGGGATCTTGCAGACACCTTGATCCACACTTCTCACACTGCCTCACTCTGGGACGTTGAGAAGATGTATCTCTGTTGTTCAAGAAACCCAGCTGGTGGTTCTCTGCTATTGCAGCTCCTGGCAACTAGTACACCCTCTCCCCACAGGTGGGAAGTGAACTGACTTCTTAAGCAAGGGCCAACAGGAAGTGGTAGCACTCAAACTTGACCTCGGGTTTCCTGACTCCTATTTCAAACTACCTCTGTGTGTGTGTGTGAGTGGGGGGGGGGACTGCTAAAAAGAATGAGAAAAGTGTTGCCAAGAGAGAGTAAAAGGATCCCCAGCAGGAGGCAGTAGAGCAGCTCAAAGGGTACAAGGGACCTGTGAGGCTGGGGGACATAGGTCATCACCAGACAGGCAGAGAGCAAGAGGATTTCAGGGGCCAATGGTAAGTTTCACCACCATGCTGGCTGCTGTGTGAAGGGCGGATCTTGGAGAAGCAAGAATCGAAGCAGGAGATAAGCTACCATGCTCCTATGTGGACAAATGAGGAATGATCCTGGCTTGAACCAGGGGAGTGCAGAGATGGGGAAAGTGATAGGTGCTGAAACCCCATTTTACGGGTGAAATGACTGAGACCCAGAGTGGGCACACAACCGCTGGGAGAAAGCCAGTACTCAGCCTAGGTCTGTTTAACATCCCCACCTGGTTCTTTCACTTGAGAAAATACTTCAGAACCCTGGCAGACACTCTGATTCAGCTCCCTGCTAAATGTGCCTGGGAAAGTAGTGGAAGATGCCCAAGTACTTGGGCTCCTGGGAGACCTGGATGGAGTTCTAGGCTCCTGGCTTCGGCCTGACCGAGACCACACTGTTGTGGTCATTTGAGGAGTGGCCCTGTGGATGGAGGCTCTCTTTCTCTCACTCTCTCGTTTCTATTATTCTGCCTTTCAAATAAATAAACACTTTTTAAAGGGTTCAAGGATTCAGTACTGTGCACTCTTCCCAGGGCTGCTAATCACTACTTGAAATGCCCATCACTCCACTTATGCACTCCAAGTGATACATTTTCAAGCTCTTGCACCAAGATCTCACTCCCATTTCAAAGTATTACAATGAACACTTACATAAGGCACAAACACAACTGCCATTTGCAACTTCCAAGGCCTGAGAAATTCCTATAACTGATTACAGATTGGAAAGACCAGTGAGGCCTGCACACATCGAATGTTCTAACAGCGTTTTTCCTCTGAGCTACCACCCACACCCTGCTTCTGCTTCCATTGTAGGTCTCAGACTTGCCCTTCCAGGGGTCCACTGCTGATCCACAGCAAGTTTCATGTGTAGGCATTTAAAATTTCCATTCAGCAGACCCTGGCATGTGCCCCTCCTCCCTGAAAATGCACATGGTCATTGGTGCCAACCCACTTTTTATTCACTCAACCAGACAAAGTGCACTTGTCTATATTCCAGTTCTCATGGACATTACACTGGAAGATGTGGTCAGTCAGTATAGTGTACTGTTCTTGCTTTAAAAAATCCCACCCACATATCACATGCCAACAGACTAAGGAGTCCACCCACGCATTTCCTGAACTTGTTTCAAAACACTAAATATTTAATCCCTCCCCCAACCCAGCCAATTTTTTAGGACTTCCTATCAGTGGAAATGAATATCACATGGTTTCTAACATAAACTGGAAAGAGAGAATGCTGAACTGATGGTCTTCTGTAATTAACAATGAGTCAAGTGAATTTAAAATGCCCCTAACAAGCATAGCTAAAGCCCGAGGCCATTTGACAATCATCTTTCTAGAAAATCTACTCAGCTATTAAGTATAGATCTCCCTCACTTTGTACAATGGCAGATCGTTGCATTCCAAATGTGTCTAAAGTTACTTGTATTTTTCCCAAAAGAAGCAAAAATTGCTCAGAGAAGCTGACTTCATTCCCCCCTTTACCTTAATATTTTCAATACCCACGGAAATTGCTTTCCTACACTGTGACTGTGTTAGGCGTGTGCTGCCTGTGAACTCTCTCTAATCAAAAAATTGAGTCACTACACTATGTGGAGTAAATTCTTAATTTTATTAATTCTGAAAGGTCATGGTTCAGTATTCTGAGTTTATAGCAAATGAAGAACATCTATCCCAAGATTAGATACGAAAGAACAAATACTCTAAACAAGAAAGCAGATCTCCCCAGAAGATGGTCTTATCTTCTCACAAAAGCTTTGAGTCCAAATTTAGCCAAACAGTCTCAAAGAACAGCAACATGATTTATCCCTTCAGTTTCTTTGAGCTTTCCAAATTCTCTATGGGGACATATTAACTTTTATAATTAGAAAAACAAGAGATGTTATTTTTAAAAGCAGTAACAACTGATAAGTATATCTTCCTCTGCTAATTTGAAAATGTTATGGCCACAACAGTTTTTATTTATATTGGCAGCCAAGAAACAGGCCAACTGGAAAATCATTGGTGAGGCTGAGTTCCTCTCTATACTTGTGTTAAGCGGTCCTGGATGCAACAGTGCTCATACAAGCTGACTTCAAAAACTTCTTGGAAAATGGAGTTAAAAGATAAGGTTAATTTTGGTACAACAATGTTTTGAAGGGCTGGCACTGTGGCACAGAGGTTAAGCTGCTGCCTACAATGCAGGCATCCCATATCAGAGTGCTAGTATGAATCCTGGCTGCTTCACTTCTTTTTTTTGATTTTATTTATTTAAGAGGCAGAGCTACAGACACAGAGAGGGAGAGACAGAGAGAAAGGTCTTCCATCCGCTGGTTCATTCCCCAAATGGGAGCTTTCTTGGGGTTTCCAATGCAGGTGTAGGGGCTCAAGCACTTGGGCTGTCTTCTACTGCTTTCCCAGGACATAAGCAGAGAGCTGGATCAGAAGAGCAGTGGGGACATGAACCTGCACACCCATATGGGATTCCAGCACCACAGGCTTAGCCTACTAAGCCACAGCGCCGTCCCCTGTTCCATTTCTGATCCAGCTCCCTGCTACTTCACCTGGGAAAGCAGAGCATGGCCCAAGTGCTTGGGCTCCTCCCATCCATGTGGGAGATCTGGATGGAGTTCCAGGCTCTTGGTTTCTCCACTGGCCCAGCCCTGCCTGTAATGGCCATCTGGGGAGTGAACCAGAGGATGGAAGATTTCTCTCTCTCTCTCTCTCTCTCTCTCTCTCTCTCTCTCTCTGTCTCTCCCTATCTTTCTGTCACTCTGCCTTTCAAATAAATAAAATAAATCTTAAAAAAATTTTTTTTTGAAATCCATGCAAGGGGTCCTCAGCAAGCTCATGGGAAATGTGTGTTATAAAAGAAAAAATATACCCATACATCTTCATTTTTGGCATAGAAATAAACTTAGCAGTTAATTACATTTTCCACAACCTTTTTAAAGTGTCCTAGTACACACCCCCACTTTACTGGAGTGAGGCAGATAGTAGGACGTAAAAGAAAGGCTTCTGGAAAACTTGACAGGTCAAGGAAATGCACTACCAGATATTTGAGCCCCTTTGGAGAAACTTGGAAACTATGGTTTCTTCACTTTATAACCCTAAGGTTAACTTGGAAGACTCATTTGAAAAATGAGGTGGAGACAGTTAAGACAGACCAAAAATAAGGAGAGAGCGCTCCAAGTAGTCAAAGCCAGAAGAGTTCTATTGTGTGAACTTCAAGGGCATGCAGTTCCTTTTGGCCAAATGTCCTCCTGATCAGTATCCATGTGAGTACACATAGTCTTTCCAGATATTTATTAGCCCAAGCTGATAAAGGAAGGGAAATGAATGGTCCTGCTACTCAACAGTTGTGTCACACCAATAGCTCCTCGCAGAACCTATTTTCCTTTCATGGTGCCGGAATGGAGGACAAAGAGCAAAGCAAATGACTTAGATAAACGGAGTGTTGCTTGAAATCTGAGGATCTGAACATCTCTAGGCTACTGAGGTTTATAGCAACATTTGTGAGACAATGGTGTAACTTGTATTTGAGCTATACCAGAATGACCATGCCTTCATTTTTTCCTTTCACCAGCTGTGTGATTGTAAGGCCTACATTTCCACTCCAACCAGATATCTAAATTCAAAGTGTCTACTCTAAGTACTCATCCAAATCATAACTGGAAACTGAAGCTCAAAAGTAATTCTCCATTTTTAAAAAACAGTAATTATTTCATTTATTTGAGGGAAAAGACTTATAGAGATTGAGACATGGAAACATGGACACACACACACACATACACACACACAGATTGAGAGAGACTTTCCATCCACTGGTTGGCTCCACAGACACCATACAGAAATGGCTGGGGCTGGGCTAGGTGGAAGTCAGGAGCTCAGAACTCAATCCAGGTCTCCCACATTGATGGCAGAGTGATCACTCTCTACCTTCCAGGATCTGCTTTAGCAGGAAGCTGCAATTGGGAGCAGAGTCAGGACCGGAACACAGGCATTTTGATGTGACACACGGTGTCCCAAGTGACTTCTTCACTATGGCATCAGGTGCCCGTTCTAATAATTCTCCATTTCCAATATCAAACTGCAAAGTCACTTCCCTGTGGATTAGCCCTGTCTGAGATGACACATTGTAGCAGGCTGCAGTGTTTCGCGAGTCACGGGGGATGGTAGAGCCATTGGTAAAGGAAAATTCTGAGCTTCGCTCACAGTGAGGGTGACCTCTAAACGAAACACGATTTTGTGATGTCTACTGTTCTCCCCTGTGACCTGGCAGCAGTGTTGAGTACCTCTATAAGCAGGGTCAGCCCAGAACTCAGACTAAGCAGCCACCTTTTCAGAATGCATTTTCATGTTCCCCACAATCAACTCCCCAAAATCAAAGTTGTGAAAAGCCTGAAAAATCCTTGCAAGGGAAGAAAGAAGACATACCATTAACCAGATGTACGGCCTTAGAAAAACCACTTCCTTCATCAGACCTATTTCCTCATTTCTAAACTATAAACGGTACACAATGTCATCTCTAAGTTCCTTCTGTTCAAGTTATGTCTTACTGCTTTTCTCACAATTGCTATTTTATTATCATCATCCCATGGCCCCAACTCCAACTCTCTTTCTCCTTCCCAGTTACCCCCAACTGGTTCACACAACTACAGTTTACTACTGAGTTATTTTCAATTACTACCCAATTACAATCTCCCTGTGGTTGCACAATCTGTCTTCATAAAACTAATTAAGAACTTTGATGCATCAGTGACCTCCTGAAATGAAGCATTAATTACTCAGCCTGAATGCTCCTGGCCAACCTGCTAACATGGCCCAACTTAACTCCTTGGTGCCTAGAAACATCCAGCTGGATGCCATCAGGGCTTCTGCCCCCTATTGTAGCTGCAAGTACCTGATGGGTTCCAGAAGAAGAAAACCTCCCATAATCAAAACTCACCCATTCGACTTAACTTTCTCTCTGAGCCTTATCTAACACTTAGAAAGAAGGAAGAGTTCTGTTACATCTGTGAGTATCTCTGTCACTCTGTAATGTTTTCTAAAAGACCATTTGTTGGGGCCAGAGTTGTGGCACAGTGAGTTAAAGAGCCACTTGTGACAGTGGCGTCTCCTACTGGAGCACTGGCTGGATTCCAGCTGCTCTGCTTGCATTCCAGCTCTCTGCTAATGTGCTTGTGAGGGCAGGGAGAATTGCCCAGTACTTGGGACCCCTGTCACCTATGTGGACAACCTGGCTCATGGCTTTAGCCTGGCCCAGATCTGGTTCTTGAGGCCATTTTGGGAATGGACCAACAGATAGAAGTTCTCTCTGGATCTCCCACTCTCTCTGTGGCTCTGCATTTCAAATAAAGAAATAAATCTGAAAATAAATAAATAAAAGACCATTTGCTAAATCTAGTTGAAAACATTGCTATTCCATTTTATTTAACCAGCTTATTATTCAGATCCAGTTTTTAAAAAAAAGACTTTTATGAAATAAGCCATTAACAATACTGTGCTACATGATTCAGCATAACATATCTGCAATCTGTTTGCTTGTTCAGGTATTAGCACCGCTTACAGATGAAGAAATGGAGGATCTAAGAGGTTTAAGTAACTTGCACAAGGTCACAGACCAGGATTCAAGACCAGGTCTGTATAGTTTAAAGTTGTTTATATATAACAAGTTCAAAGTTATCCTCCTTGCTAAGCCATGCCACTTCCCATTTGGACCCCACAGTATTTCGGGAACTCCACAAACCCTATAAACTCATTACAATCTCATGACCACAAGCAATTACCTTGGCCCTTGGTTAAAGTGAAGCAGCTGGAGGCCAGGTCTCAAAGACCTGGAAATCAAAGGTAGACCTAAACTTAGCTGGATGGCTGCCCTGGGATAAAAATGAGTGCTACAGCATATACTAGACCCTTCAGCTGTAGCCAATAATTTTGTTTTCTATTTGAAAATGTTTCATGTCCCAACAAACTAGTGACCGGTTAAACAAACAAACAAATTCAATTTCCACTAAAGGTTTATCTCAAAGGAATTATAGTCACAATAAATATAAAATTACAGCTGTTTAAGGATTATGATATGATCTCAAGCTTATTTCCCCAACTTCCCCAGCTTCCCCAGCTGCCCACGTAGGCAAGATCAAATTAGACTTCATGGGCCTCAGTCTGCATAGGTACGTACAGATGAGGTTCTGAGGGAAAACAAGTGCTATCCTGCTTGTCATATAGGTATTCCGGGAATCTATTTCATCCCTATGTGTAGAGAACAAGAATTCAGATAATAGGGAATGCTTTGTTATCCAAAGTCTCCATGGTTCTAGAATTTCAGAAGCAAATGAGCATTCAGATAATGAGACCAAACAGCCTAATAGCAAAAATTTACTTGAATCTATCAAATACCTGAAGTCAGATTCTGAAGAATGCCTAAATATAACAATTTCCTCTTAAAAATAATACATCATTCTTAGGGAAAAAAAAGAAACACGGGTAGATTTCCTGAAAATCCCAGGTAAAAGGAGACAATGACTGTTTTTGATGTTTTATTTTCATCTACTTGAAAGGTAGAGCAATGAGGGTGGGGAGAGATGACAGAAAGAGCTAAAGAAAGAGAAAGAGCGAGATCTACCATCCATTCATTAACTTCCTAAATGCCTGCACCAGGCAGGGCTGGGCAGGCCTAAGCCAGGTCCCCAGAACTCTATTCTGGTCTCCCACATGGGTGGCAGGGACCCAAGCACTTAAGCCATCATCTGCTTCCTCCCAAGATACATTAGCAGGCAGTTGGACCAAAGAAGGAGAAGCTGGGAACTCAAACTAGCACTCTGATATGGGATGCAAACTGTAGCTTAACGTGCTGTACCACAATGGCTGCTCCAAGACAATGGCTTTATTCTTCTGAGTGAGAATTCTTGTTAAATCCAACTCAGAATAAGAGGTCTTGGCAAGAATAATCCAAATATACTCAGTACATTTTTTTTTTTTTTTGCAAACAGAAAGAAAAAAACTTAAGAGGGAAATGGGAAAATGCTGAGCCCTAGACTTTGAAAGATGATCAGATATAAGAAATTTGGGCAAGTTTAAAAACTGAGATTCTGGGTTGCAAAAATACACACACATACTGAGTAATTATTAATCTAGATGGTAGGTCTGTGAATGCATTTAAAATTTTTTCTTCATTTAAGAGGCATAGAGAGACAGACTACTTGTTGTGCTATGCTTTCAGCATTTTTTTTTTGTTCAATAAGTCTTATTTTTAAAAGTTATGAAAATATTGAAAAGAAAGCCCAGGAGCTAAGTAACCTGAAGACAAAAATTCCCCAAACTTCCTAGGTTTCTGGTTGTTTAGCCAAAGCCTCTTGTTTTCTTTCCTTTTTCCTTCCTTTCCCGCCCAGGACAGACCACAAGAGACCTTTGCAAGGAGGTGCTTCTAGTGCTTAAGAAGGTAAGATCAACAACTCTTCAACCTAAGCTGTCAATTGGCGAGTGCACAGAGGGGACCTCTCACTATGCAGATCTCCTTGGGGTCACTGGCAGACAGGAAATGTAAGCAGGTGCCAGGATCGCTACTCCAGGGTGTTCTGCTCACCTTTCCTGGGAATCCCATGCAGAGATGGCAGAACGAACTCACCTCCCTTTAGGAGAATCTCAGCTCTCACCTGTCCCCTCCTGCCCACATGCCCAAATCACTGGGAAATCTCTTGAAAGGCACTGATCCTACATCTGTTCAAGCACAGGGTAATGATAGGATTTTTGTTTCAACTGCAACCTCACATTCAAAGTCAGTCCAGGTTCGCTGGCCATGGTGTATTTCTCCTTTATATACCCTCAAACCCACACCAAGGCAGCTGGCTGTAATTTTGTGGTTATTTGTCATCTCTGAATTCTGATCATTTAGAAGAGATAACTTCAAAACTGAATCCCGAAGGCTATATGTCCACCCACAATTTAAGTCCAGGTGTCACTGGCAAATCCTTGCCCTAAGCAAGAGAACATTTTTTTTTTTCCTGGATGTACTGGGGAGAAAGGCACAGGAAGCTGCAAGTAGTACGGCTCAAAGCTGCCAAAGCTGGTATGAACCAGCTGGCTCCGGAGGGAGGGAGGGAGATGGGAGGGAGCACTCCACCCAGCTGCTAGCGCGTGTGTCTGCAGGCTGTCCAGGCTGCTGACATCAACGGTAATGCTGTGCCGCCCCGTGCTGACTCACCGCCTGGATTCGAAAAAGGAAGTGAGGAGAGTGAGTGGGCTCTCTGCAGAGCTGGAGCCCTCTCACGCTTGACCGTGCGCCGAGCTTCAGAGCCCAGCGCCATTGGAGCATGGAGAGATCACACTCCTCTGGAGAGCACTTGAGATTCCCCAAACTTCACTCAGTGTCTGTTAGGAAGTGTTCCCCACCAAAAAAGCCTTTAGACAATTATGACCTTAAGAAAGGTTTGTAAACCTCCTCAAAGCTTGCCTTAGGATTCAGTGGAGGATGGAAGGCAAGTTCGTAGAAAAGTCAGAATTCTTGAGGTAGGAAGGTTTGAGTTTCTTTATGACTCGGGTTTTTTGAACTTGATATATTTGATTAAGTTAGCATGGCTTAAGAAATGGGTTCATGCCAGTAGCGCTGTAATATACCTGGGACACAATTCCAGAAATACCTCTGATTTCCAGGTCTCAGCTGCTAGGTCCCCTTCCTGGTGGTAATTGTTGTTACCAATTCCTTGCATTCTCTTCCACAGCCTGTACTCACACCATGAAAGATACTCTACCCTGTCCCCTTCTGATTAACCATATTTTTATGTACATATGTTTTTTTTAATGGTAGCACAATGACCACACTGGTCTTCACCTCGCCCTTTCATCTTGAAAACCACTCTTCAGATTAGCACAAAAGAGCTGACTCACTCCTTTTGACAAGCGCATACTGTTCCACTGTATGAGTGTTCCATAACTTACGTAACCAGTTCTCTAGTGAAGGGCATTCGTGTAACTTCTACTCTTTTGCTATTACAAGTAACATACATTGAATATTACAGTTCTTGATCACTGTGAATGTATTTGAATGTGTGCAGGATGCATTCCTACTGGTGGAATCATGGTCAATTGGCATATACTTCAATAGATACTACCAGATTGCCCACCACAGGAGCTGGATTCCTTACATGCCCATCACCTCGAATGCTGTTCTTTCCTTATTCCTTTACAAACAACAGTGTAGATTTTTTCCTCTTTGCCAGGCTGAGAGGTTAAAAAATCTATGTGTGTTTACAAGTGTTCATTATTTCCTTCTCTGTGGAATGGCTTATTCACAACACTGTCCATTGTTCCTATAATTAATTTGTAAATGCTCTTTATTTTTTAAGAAAATTAACCATAAATTGCAAATAATTTCCCCCAGTTATTATTCTGTCATTCGCACATAGTTCTTCCTGCCTTGTATATTTATTGTTAAGAAGTTGAATCTTTGTTTGTATAGTTTCTAGGTTTTTTATCATTCTTCGAATAAGTCTTAACTACTGCTATGAATTTTTTAAAAAATCCCCCATATTTTCTTCTAGTACTTTTTTTTTGGTGAAAAGTCATTTTAATTGTTGGCTCTTCTGTCTACTGAGTCTGCAGATAAAGTGAAAGTTTTTTTTGTAACAATTTTTTAATTAGAAAATCAGAGTGACAAGGAAATGGTGACAAATAATCCATTAAAACAGTGAAATGAACAAGCGTATAATAAAACCTACTGCTGGTCATGGTGCAACTCCTCTTCAGCAAGTGCACCTGTTGTTGACACTTGGTTATAACACATCAAGGATCAGTCTCATAAACATGGGGAGGAAAAGAAAAGCCCAAACTGGAAGCTACTGAGCTTTATCAGAGATGTGTTTTTGTTTTTAAAAGTGATGAAAATATGTTGCACTGGTAACTGATTTTCTCCCAATGCAGTTTTTGAGAAAGCCAGTTAGGGTGTGGATTAAAGGAGTGGAAATGTCATTAACAAATAGACTGTTTTCTGAATAATGCAACACCGTGTCTCAGGAAAACATACAGAGTGCACTTCATTTCCACTAGATAGCAATTTCACAGAATATATTCTAAAGCCTGACTCATAAATTTACCTCTCCTATAAAACTGTCTTTTTTTTAAAGGGATGATCCCTGGTTTGTTTTGTTTCAATTTAATATATCAATGCCCTATAGTACAGGACTCAATACATAATAGGTGCCCCATTAATGTTTAAACAAATTGCCTGTGTTAAACCATCTCACCCCTTCTTTTTTAAAAAAGATTGGTTTATTTATTTATTCATTTGAAAGGTAGAGTGACAGAGAGAGGGAGAGAGACAGCGAGGAAGAGAAAAAGAGATCTTCCACTCACTGACTGGTTCACTCCCCAAGTGGTTACAGCAGCCAAGTCAGGGCCACGGTGAGGCCAGGAGCCAAGAACTCCATCTAGGTCTCCTACATGGGTGGTAGGGGCCCCAAGCACTTAGGTCATCCTCTGCTGCCTTTACAGGCTGATTAGTGGGAAGCTGGATGGGGTGTAGCCAGAACTCAAATCAGCAGTCCATTGTGGGATGCTGGCGTTGCAAGCTGAAGTTTAACCAGAAGCCCCACTATTGCAGCTCACAATCTCAAAGCCAAATTAACAGAATGTGAGTTGGAGAGGGAGATTACATCAATATCAAGACCCAAGAATCTGTCTCCCAGTCTTTTCTCCTCATAACATGTATATATCAAGCTCAACTATCACATTTATATGGTATTATGAAGCACATTTTAACATCTTTGAAATAGGGGTGTTTCTTACAACTATAATCAGCAGTATTTTTATTTCTTTCTCAGTGGCATGTATAATAATACGTGAACATGGGATTCAACAACATATAATGAAAGATCTTTATTAAATTTTTTACATTTTTATGTGATAAGCAGAGAAAGACAGAGGCAGAGAGGGATCCCCCATTCACTGTTTCATTCCAAAAATGCCCAACATGGCCAGGGAGCTGAAGCTGTAAGTGGGGAACACAATCCAGGTCTCCCAAATGAGTGGCCGAGTGGCAGAAACCCAATCACTTGAGTCATCACCTCTGCAACTCAGTATCTGAATTAGCAGGAAGCTATAGTTAGGAGCAAGTATTGAGCTCAGGTACTCAGTTATGGGATACCGGCATCCTCACCAGCATCTTAATAGCTAGGCTGAGCATCTGCCCCTGCAATATATATTCATTATAACACCTGTCTACACCTCTCAGGACTGTGAAGTTTGTTAACTCAGCACAGATGTGAAGCACCTAGACAGTGATTAGGACAAAACAGATACTTATCAAATGCTGGTCCATTTTTTCCTTACTGTGAATACACTGAAAGCAGAGTGCATTTGCTCGCTAGTCAAAAGGACACTGTCAAATTTAAATTCCAACATAGAAAATAGTCACTAAGACTCACTGAGCCCTCACCCCCTAATCAAGTGCTGGACTGGACACTTATGTTCCTTAACTTTAGTTCTCACCAGATCTTTACAAAGCAGCCACAAAGAACTTGAGACTTGGAGACATTACAGGACTTGCCCAAGGTCGCACAATTTGTGGCAAAAGCAAGTTTCAAACATAGTCCAGATGGACAAAGCCAAATGTTTCTGAAAAGCTTGCTACTGAGAAATGAAACATAAAGATGTAAGGAAAATGGATGTCTTTTGAAGAGTCAAAGGTTTGGGAAACCCTTAGAGTGAAAAAACAGATGGGGTTCCCTTGGCAGAAATTGAATGGGAAGGTCTCGGGAAGAAGATTAAAATACAATGGTGAAAGCAACTACCATCCAATTTTTTAAAATGATTTTCCAATGAACAAATATATATCGGTTCTATTTTTCTATGTGTTTTTGGTGAGTCGAGTACTCCTTCCTCCTGATGCTATTTTACAGTTCCTCATGCACGTATTTGTTATGACACGTGCTTATCCCACTCTATTGTAATTATTTGTACATCGGTCTCCATCCTGGCAAATAAGCTATAGAAAAGCAGGGATCATCTTTTTCTTTACCAATTACCAGGAACACAGCTGGTAGTTGACAAAAGGTTGTTGACTAACTGAATGAGACCTTCGAATATGATAATAAATAGAATAGCCTGAAATTTCTTTACAAAGCTAAAGGCTAGTCACAAACATGACTTCTTTGTGCACAATAACAACTTTAAACACAAGCGTCACTGAATGTACCTACACCCTGTGTGTCAGCAATGCCTTTACAATATGATGTCCTCTTCTCAACCACCCCAGAAATTTTCTAGGGCCTGTAGCCACACCCCACGAATTAAATAACCTGACCTTAAATGACCCTCCACGCTGTAACACAGCAGAGTGCAATGACTCTTCATGTTGTAGTAAACATACACACAACTTTAGTCAACCTCTTAGGTCGTACGTCCTTAGTCTTAGGACAATAGTCCCTGTTTTTCAAGGAGGTGACAAACTGGAAAATTAAAGACAAAGACTGATTTGAATAGCCAAGAAGCCAACAGCTAAATGTACAGCTGGTATTCGCCTCAATTCACCCTAGCAATATTAAATTTCTGAAAATAGCTGGTCTCAGACCCATAGATAAGGACAGCTGCATCCTGCAGCTGGTAAGCAAAAATTCAGTAACTGTAGTCCTCTCTGCAGCAGAATCAGGAGCACTGTTCTCGCCAAAATAGAAGACCCAGTGCTTCCTCTAGCTTTAGGAGTCTCCCAGTTGCTGAACTGATTATACAGAGCAAAGCCCCCCGTCTCCAACACAGAGCCTACTATGAGAGACAGAGAGAATGCACAGCCATTCTGCTCCTGAGATACACAAGGGTACTTTAAAAAGCTCATGAAAAAAATAGAATTAAAAGTATGAGTCTTTTTGATGCAAAATAATTTTCTTAATAGTAGATAGAAAATACATACTATGAAAAATCCATGCAAGGATTTAAAAAATAAACTCATCCTTTTAATCTCATTTTCCACAAACTTCTTGAAGTATGATAGTAAACCTTCTTTGTGGTTCTAGAAAAGACTAAGATTGACTACAAAGCATCATCTTACTACATACAAGTCAATACACCAACTACTACCACCATCAGTTCTTTGGGTTCACTGATTGTTACATTACTGATGTAATATTTTTTAAAGGTTTATTTCATATTTATTTGAAAAGCAAAGTTACAGAGAGGGAGAGAAGAGAAATTCCATCCCCTGGTTCACTTCCCAAATGGCAGCAACAGCAGGGGGTGGGCCAAGCAGAAGGCAGGAGCCAAGGGCTTCATCTGGGTCTCCTATTTGGGTGTGGGGGTTCAAACACTTGAGCCATGCTCCACTGCTTCCCCAGGTGCATTAGTAGGGAGCTGGATCAGAAGTAGAGCAGCTGGGACTCGAACTGGTGTCCATATGGGATGCTGGCATTACAGGCTGTGGATTAACTCACTGCATCACAATACCAGCCCCCTTACTGAAGAACTTTTAATCAACCTACGCTTAAGGATGCCTGTCAAGTCCTTTCAATTTGTGAATCTCTAGTCAAAAAAACAGCTAAGGTAACATTTTATAAAACTTTAAACTGTAGTTGCTTTTAATATTATCAAATTTAAGCGTGCACAAAACCTCCTTCTCTTCCCCTTTCCAACATGGGACAATAAAGGGATGATGAAACCTCAATTACAATTTTTCTGAACCTGGCCACTAAGCATCACATTAATAGCTCACTTTTTTTTTTCTTTTTTGACAGGCAGAGTGGACAGTGAGAGAGAAAGAGAGAGAGAGGAAGGTCTTCCTTTACCATTGGTTTAACCTCCAATAGCTACTGCGGCCGGCGCACTGCGCTGATCTGAAGCCAGGAGGCAGGTGCTTCTCCTGGTCTCCCATGCGGGTGCAGGGCCCAAGCACTTGGGCCATCCTCCACTGCACTCTCGGGCCACAGCAGAGAGCTGGACTGGAAGAGGAGCAACTGGGACTAGAACCCAGTGCCCATATGGAATACCGGCACTGCAGGCGGAGGATTAGCCTATTGAGCCATGGCTCCGGCCAATGTCTCACTTTTCTAAGTCACACGGTTGGTTTAAACAAGTCCCTACCTCAATTAGTTCTGATAACCACTCACAGGGTGTGAAGGGCAGGTCCTTGAAGTCACATTTGAAATAGGAAAATCTCAAAGACTTCCTGGTGCCCAGGGTTTGCCAGTCCTCTTCCCCTACCCCATCCATACTGGGAGAAAGAAAAGAAAAAGAAGGACTAGACTGTATTAGTTGAGTCTGTCTGCATATACAGAGGCCTTAAAAGGGACGGGGAAAAAAAACATGAAAAAGCAAACCAAAAGGAAACCTGGAAACTCAACGGCTCCAAGCTGTTTCCACTCTCCAGATGGCCCTGTGAGGGAGCAGCCCAGGATCCCCACACATACCATCCCCTCAGCCCAGCCAGCCTGAGAACACTTGCTCAGGCAGTAAGGAATAAATATTTACAGTTAGTCAACATTCCCTGTTTCTGGGCACTGAGAACTTGGAGAGCAACTTTCCTGCTCTACCGTCTACTTTTAGCAACCCTGGACTTGGGAGACCCTCCCCACCTGACACTAAGTGACCTGGTATTATGTGAGCTGAAGCCGGTTAGGGACATTCTTCCATCTCTCTAGCCTCTACAGCCTGGAAATTATTACAACTGTTAGAAAACATTCCCCAACTGCTCCCTGGGGATTACATCCCCCTCTAATTCTCAAAGCCACTGTAGGACAAGAACCCAAGTTTTTCTACTTTCTCATGAAGAAACAGAGGCCAAGAGGCCCAGATAATTTACATAGAGTCCCCAAGGTGAACATACAGGGTGGCACACATCTCCACCCTGATGATCCAATTAGACCCTTGATGGCTATGTAGTTGAATGCCTAATACATTCCTCCTCCAAGCTCTTGGAGTCACTCCCTTAGGTTACATAAGTATGTATACATTTCTTCATTCGATTGTAAGCTTCCTTGACAGCACTAACTTTGTCTTACTCATCTTCGCATTGACAAAGTGCCTGGTACAATGCTGCACACATAATTTATTATGTAATCAAGACTTAAAAATAAAATCACATCAACTCCCTTGCTGTTTAACAGGGAAAACTTAAACCCAGGCAATGGACTGAAAGAAAGTAACCAGCAAGCTAAAGGTCTAGTTCTAGCTTTCCTTCCAAAACGAAGGTGAAACAGTGCTATTGGTTTATTTTCTTGGGGATTTTCTACACAAGGAAAACATAGAGTTTATTGCTGGAAACCAACACCAAGAAATGTTCTTAAGAGAAATGATTCCAGGGAGAGAGTCGAGATGCAGGAAGTATGAAGAACAACACAAAAGATCAATATGCAGAGAAAGCCTGTGTAATACTGTGTTAACTATGCCTTTGGGGGTATTAAATGTGTAGCATTAAAATTCATGACACCAAAGCAAAATTCAGGAGAATAAAGGAATAAATTCAGGAATAAAGTCTTCAAAGGCTGCTTTACTATCTGAAAAATGGTAAAATGTACACATTTATACCGTGCATCTTGCAACTTAAGTATGCATGTTGTAATCCCTAGGGTATCCATTAAAAGCAAAGCTCACAATGTAAAACTAACAAGCTAACAAAAAAGGAAAATTAAATAATAAAAAAGTTTGTTTATGGAACGGGTGTTTGGTCTCATGGTAATGACACTGTTTAAGACACCATGTCAGGGCTGTTGCTGTGGCATTAGCAGGTAAATCCACCTCCTGTGGTGCTGGCATCCCATATAGGAACCTGTTCGAATCCTGGCTGCACCACTTCCAATTCAGCTGCCTGCTAATGGCCAGGGAAAAGCAATGGAAGATGGTCAAAGTGTTTGGGCCTCTGACACCCATGTGGGAGACCCAAATGAAGCTCTTAGTTCTTGGCTATTGTCTGACCCCACCCTGGCTGTTGTAGGCATCTGAGGAGTGAAAGGCAGAGACACAGAGAGGCAGAGGCAAAGGCAGAGAGAGGGAGAGAGAGAGAGATAGAGAGAGAGAGGTCTTTCTTCCATTGGTTCACTCCCCAAATGGCTGCATTGACTGGAGCTGGGCTGATCCGAAGCTGGCAACTTGGCACTTCCTCCTGGTCTCCCACGTGGGTGGGTGCAGGGGCCCAAGGACATGGGCCATCCTCCACTGTTTTCCCAGGTCATAGGAGAGAGCTAGATCAAAAGTGGAGCAGCTGGGACTTGAATCGGCGCCCACAGGGGATGCTGGCACTGCACATGGCAGCTTCACCCACTATGCCACAGTGATAGCTCAAATAAATAAATCTTTTAAAAAACAAATAAATAAAAGGCCTCCATGTCCCATATCAGAGTACCTGGGTTCAATACCTAGTTTCAGCTCCTGACTCCAGCTTTCTGGTCATGCAGACCTTGGGAAACAGTCATTATGGCTCAAGGAATTGGGTTCCTGCTACCCAAGTAGGAGATCTGAATTGACTTCCTGACTTCCAGCTTCAGCGTGGCCCAGTCCCAATGGTTGTGGGTATTTGGGGGAGTGAACGAGCAGATGGGAACAATGTTTCTCTCTCTTTCTCTCTGTCTTCCTTTCTCTCTGCCCCCCCATCCCTCCTCTCCAATTAAGTCTTTAAAATAAGTAAAATAAAAAAAAAAAACATTTATTTAAGCCAAAAGAAGCCTCAACCTGAAAGAGAGGGGGAGAAAAAAAGGGAAAGGACAGGACAAAAGGAAAGAAATAATGAGAAGGTAGATTTAAACCAAAATATATGAGTAATCACATTAAAAATGTAATTACAGAGAAATTCTGTAATTAAATGGCAAAAAGTATCTGACTAGATGTAAGAAAAAAACGTTAAGTTAATGTTCTTTGCAAGAAACATTCTTTAAGAAAAGACACAGAGGGAAAGAGGGATGGGAAATGAGGTAGCATGGAATTTGGAATGCTGTGTTAGGTGCTTTTTTGTTTGGCCTTTTAATAGCTTTGGAAAATCCCAGTAACTTCCAACTATTATCCTGCTGCATTGCTGCTGCTTCCAAATGTTCATGCCCAGAAAGGGAAGACAACAGGGGACCTGGGGAAGCTGGGTTTGGTTTCGCTGTTGACCTTGAAGAAAGGGGGCACTGAGAAACACACCTTATACCTCAGATACAGAGTCAGATTCTGGATGTATTTAATTTAAAAAACGGTGAATAGGCCACTGCGGGAAACAATGGACCAGCTGTTCTGGACAGAGGCAACTAACAACCGCACCAGGGCTAATGCTTCAAGTGGAACATGGCACAGGGGCTCTCAGGCTCCTGAAGAGGAAAAAATACTAACCATTCTAAAAAAAAAATCATCATTTTTACACATAAAGGGTTCATTATTTCCTAGAGGCAAAGTCCTGAATTCTCTGTGGCACCACGATACACAGAGTGTACAAATCCCTCCTCAGGTAGGAAGAATGTGTCTAATGATGTCTCTGCCTTCTGATTCCCTTGTTCGATTTGACAAATCTCAGAGATGAACCAGGGACAGTTACATACTGTACAATTACTAAGAAGCAGCAGCCAGAAATCCATGCACATTAGCTATAAAAATTAAGAGTCAGAACTGGGTCCAGAATGTTGCTAGACCTCGACGTTCATTCTTAGTATTGTCTGTTCAGCCTCCATCCTCACACGTAGTCTACAGCAGAACCAAATAGGAAGCTATAGGATCCTTGGATATTACTGTTTCTCAAACGATAAACAACCATAAACTGATAATATTTTTATAAGAGGAGATATGGGAAGCAAAGAAAGGTGTTTGGCACCTGGGATAGAAGTGACTCTTTGCTTCCTTAGTCATTGACCAAGTCACTGATTTTGGTTATAAATTATTCTCCCTGATACATAATCTCCTCATTTTCTCATGGGTGCACCATGGATTTGGTTATCCTAACATTGCAATTATCACGTTATCTTATAAACATCATCCCAGAGATCTGCTGGCTTATTCTAAAGTATCTAAACCCTTCTTTTGGATTAACCAAGTATTTTTTAAAATGTTCTTATTTCAAAAACTCATTTTTTAGGGAAGAGACAGAGAGCGCCCATTGCTGGTTCTCTCCCCGAATGCCCACACTGCTTGTCCAGTTCTCTCCTGAAATCCAGCAGTCCAAGAGAGCACAATAATGGTTTACCCCTGGGCTCCGTTATTCACACTGCAGCCATTGCATTTAAATAGAGGATAACAGAGACAGAGCTCTTCCACTGCTTCACTCCCAATCCCCACTGCCATGCCTGAGCTGGGAACTTAATCCAGGTCTCCCATGTGGGTGGCAAGGACTTGATGTATGTGGAGCATCACATACTGCTTCCCAGGGTGTGCATTAGCGGGAAGCTACAAGCAGAAGTGGAGCCTGGGCTCAAACCCAGGTACTCTGATGGGGGACATAGGAGTCCCCAGCTGCTTCTTTTTTTATTTTTAATTTATTTGAAAGAGTTAGAGAGAGAGGTAGATACAGAGAGAAAGGTCTTGTATCTGCTGGTTCACTCCCCAGATGACTGCAATGGCCAGAGCTATGCTGATCCCGAAGCCAGGAGCCAGGAGCTTCTTCCAGGTCTCCCGCATGGGTGCATGGGCCTAAGGACTTGGGCCATCCTCCACTGCTTTCCCAGATCATAGCAGAGAGCTGGATCGGAAGTGTAGCAGCTGGGACCAGAACTGGCGCCCATGTGGGATGCTGGCACTTCAGGCCACAGCGCTGGCCCCTCCCAGCTGCTTCTTAACCACTGTGCCAAACACCTATTTTCATCAGAGTTTTGAAAACATTCCCTAGATTATTCTAATGGACAACTACTGAGAGTGGCTTACCTGGAAGGTAAGGGTGTGGTGTCTGTGTGTGTGTTCTTGTTAAATTATACTCAATAAAATTTGAAGCACAGGGACAAGGTTCCTGGAAAAAACACATATAGCCAGGGTACATTACCTGGGTGGTATCTTCCATCAGGCCACGAATCTTCTCCACAACATCGTTGCGCCGGTGCTGGCGCAGGGCACTGATCAACTGGGCAAGGCTGGCCTCAGGGCCCCGGATGGTCCAGTGCTGCAGAGCGGCGTAGGCCCGCTCGTGGTCTGCTGTGTACCCGTTGGAGAAGGCAGCCACTTCCCTCTCACTGGCATTGCATAGAAACTGATAGATATCTTTCCATTGGCTCCCCACTTGGGCTGCTACAAGTTTCAGGATGTCAATACCTACAACAGAGACAAAACAAAGGCGTATGAAGGAAGGTCTTTATGTGAAGCTACTCTGCTTCAATGAACTGGAGGAAGCAAGTTTTCTCATTGCTCCATGCCAAAGGAATGCACCGCCTTCTGTAAACATTTGGTGCACACAGCCCAAGAGTCCTGGAGACTCTTTAGGTGCCTTCCTACAATATCACTTCCTCCTGTATGCAGGACCAGAAGAAGGAATGACAGAGGAAATCTAATAAATCATCCCCAAAGGATGTCTTGAAAGCTAAGCTCAAACAAGGTAATCAGAGTGAAGTCATTGTTAGAAGTAAATATAACTTTTACCCAATAAGTTAGAGGCTCTCCGATTAAGAAAGCAGTGGCTATGGAATTTAGAAAAACATTAGTGACAAATTAAAACTACAATGGACTTTACCCAGAACTTTCTCAGTAAAGGATTGCAGATTCTAGAAATAAATCCCTTTATGTCAACTGATGATGTGCTGATAGAAGCATTCCTTAAGAATGTCTAACCTCTTTTGTTCTAATTCCATTCTCAACAAGCAATTTTATGAACTATTTATTATGCAGTCTTCTAAGTTTATTTGCATGGTTATAAAGAAGACTACAGCCAAATGACAGTATAATAATAGTAGCTAATATCTTCCAGGTATTAGGTGAAGGCTTTAGCTCATTGAATAGCTTTATAGGACATTAACATTCTGACTGCACAGGTAGGAGGAAAAACACTTAGAAAAGTTAAGCAACTGTCTCTATATTGCAAAAGTAGATGGGTTGGGTATTGACCTCAAGTCACATGGTTGTTAACCAAAATCCATGTGTAACCACATTTAAATGTGTCAGTACATGCTGCTTTCCAAGAGAGAGGAAATGCCTTGAGCAAATAGCCAAGGCTGGTTCTCCTGTATTTCTGTCCCTCATAATTTAATATATAGAAGGCCCTTCCATTCATGTGGTATATATCCTGAGACCCCAGTGGATGAATGAAACTTCAGAGAGTATTGAACTCTATAATTTAGTGCCTTTTCGTTCTTAACTAAGCACTGAGCACACCCTGTGGCCATATTCTTTGCAGTTTGAGGTTCAATAGCAAAACTAGAACACATTTATTTTTCCTTTTTCACAGTTTCACTGACAGAGGATTTGTTCTTACCATAGGTCTTAGTAATCTCAGCATATGAAGTTTTTTTTCCTTAGTAAACTGAGAACTTACAATTTTGCACTAAATGGAAGAACTTTGTGGTTTCTCCTTGGTTTATCTGAATTGCCAGCATCATTGCTCTTGTTTCTGGGGCCATTAATAAGTAAAATAAGGATTGGTTGAATAGAAGCACTGTGACAAGACAGTTGATACCACAGTCCACAGTAAATCTGATCATGCAAATGGTTTCTAAGTGACTATGGGCAGGTGGTGTATACAGCATGGATCTGCTGTAAGAAGGGATGATTCTGACCCCAGGTGAGATGCACGGGGAAGCTGTGAGGTGGCTCACACTACTTAGAACAATATGCATTTAAAACTCATGACCTGTTTATTTCTGGAATTTTCCATTTAATATGTTTCAGACTGATGCTGACCACAGGTAATAAGTAAAATTGAGGAAAGCAAAACTTCAGATAAGGAGGGGACTACTGTATTGACATTCTGGTGGCTCATCAGCCACTTAAATTTAGTGAGAGTGTATGTGTGTGTGTGTGTGTGTGTGTAGTTCCCAGATCTGGTGAATGCAGAGAGGGAAGTGCCAAAACTCAAAACTAAACATCCACAAGCTGAAGACAAGCACCTGGCACAAACCCTCTATGAGGTGGGGCTCTCCCCCAGTAGCCAGTTGGTGTCTCTCACTTAACAATACATCTTCTCTCTGCAAATACAAGTTGTCTGGGCCTAGATTTATACACAAGGTAGATATGAATAGCCTGCTTAAAAAGGGTTCTGGTATTTTACATCAATTGGCCAGTGAGTCCTCTGAATCAATAACAAGTCTTTGAATGAGGCTATATTCACATGACCTGATACCAGAGTTGCTATGGTTAACAGAAATTAAAAATATTCACTACTTAAAAATAGGGTCAAGTGCCCAAAAGAGGTTTAGAGAAGAAAGGAAAAGGGAAGAATAGAGTGGAGGTCAGTGTTAGGAGTTAGCAAAATTTTCAATTGACTAGAAGTTAACCATGAGAATAACACTTTTTTTCTCCAATTGTTGAGGAAGATATTCATGAGCTACCAAGAAAAGAATAGTTTTAACGGTGTAAGTTTCTCTGAAAATGGAGGATCTGGTGGTTCTTCCACATTTATCCTTTAGGTGCTGTGCAACTGTGGCAGATGATATGGGAAAATTCAAGGATATACTCACCCTGAATCCCCTGAAGTTGTTTTCAAAAAATAAGATCCTAGTAGAAGGCTGCATTTTTGTCAACTGTGCAAGTAGAACTGCATGTAAAAATAAAAACGAAAAAAAGAAAAAAAAAAGGGATGCCACAAACAGACACTGCTGTACCTCTCCTGCAGTTTCCCATGGCTGTACTTGAACTAGTCTAAGCTGTACTTTCAGTTTTCAATGTTCAGTCAGATACAGAACTTTTAATTTCAAGCAAATAGACTCCTCAAAAAAAACCCAAGTCCTATTTAAAACCCCGTAGGTGCCTTTAAGGAATGAGCCAGCTCTTTGCGGTTAATGTGTAGACTCTTCCAAACACCAAAAGGCTTGTTAGTCCCTGAATCTTAATTTAGGTTAATTTGACTAGGGCCCACAGCGTCTTACATGAAAACATGACTGCGTTTTCTTGTAAGTAGAACCTTTGCTTAAATCTTCATAATGCCAATGACAGTGTGGCTTTGGGCAAACCACTAACTGTCATGTCCATTTCCTCACTGTACAATGGAGATACTCACTGTGGTTTCTGGGGATGGGCTGATTAACATTTTCTATAGAGTTAATTTATTTTTGGAAGTGTTCTCATCATTATAAGTGCTCCGTATACTAAGTAATAAAATTTAAGGTTCAATGCATTTCAGAGGCAAATACATAGCCTTCAAAGAAGTAATTACAGAGTCTAAAAGGTCTAAAAACAACTCCTTGTTCCAAAAGCCAATATTTATACTTTTTAAAGCCACAAATAAAGGGCGGAGGGAGGTAGAAAGAAAAACACAAATATGCAATAAGATTTGTCTTCAACTAAAATTGACTGGGAGTTAAATTTAAGGTTTGCAAATCAGATTTCATCTTTTTCTCTTACTTATCTAGATTCCCTACAATGAAAACATGGAGTCCAACTCCGTACCCCGCCTCAGTCAGCAGTGTTCTTCAGCACAGCCCCTCACATTCTGGAGCTGATGAACCAAACATGGAGTAGACAAAGGCTCCCTTGAGTGAAGCCAGACTTCCACCCCAGCACTGTCACAGAACCCGAGAGGAGACGAGAAGATGAGCCTGAACTGGCTCTTGAATTTGTTTCTCCTTGTCCCTATTCCACCACTGGCATGGAAGGGAAAAGATAAACTCATTGGAATATCTCAAGAGTATTTATTCAGTCTGTACTTGCTATACTGATAACTGTAAGCGATTTTAAGACAAGAAGAGGTCACCATCAAGAAAATGAAACAACAAGGAAACACATTAGCTGGGCTTTGGAAAGTGTACTTTGTTCAGAAAAAAAAAAAAACTAGATAAAATAACTATAGAGAAAAGTAGTAAGCTAATTAATCAAACTGAGACAATTATCTCTTGGGTGAGGGAAGGGAATGTGCACAGAAGGGAATTCAAAGGTCTATTTCCTAAGATGACGGTGGTGAAATAGCTCTCCTTTTTATGTTATTACTTTATTTGATATTTGTTTTATTATTCCTTTTGAAACTATACATGTCACACAAAGGGACTTCAGAAATGTCATGAAAAATGGAATTTGGGTACAGGATTTTTTTTTTCAATCCATGCGTAGTTTTTTTCATAATATGCACTTCCCATGAAATTTTTTGTTTTTAAAAATTTATTTCATTTATTTGAAAGACAGATTTACAGAGAGAAGCAGAGCCAAAGAGAGAGATCTTCCATCTGCTGGTTCACTCCCCAAATGACCACAATGGTCATCAGCTGAGCTGATCTGAAGCCAGGAGCCAGGAGCGTCTTCTGGGTCTCTCATGCAGGTGCAGAGGCCCAAGAACTTGGGTCATCTTCTACTGCTTTCCCAGGCCATAAAAGAGAGCTGGGTTGAAAGTGGAGCACCTGAGACTCGAACTAGCACCCTTATAGGATGCTGGCACTGGAGACCGGAGCTTTACCCACAATGCCACAGCACTGACCCCTACCCATGAAATTTTAAAACACACACACACACACACACACACACACATATATATATATATATATATATATATATATATACACACACACATGGCTGTGTACATGTACTTCATAAACAAATACCTTTTAGTGTTGACTTTTATTGGTAGGAAATCTCAGGTACAGAGGTTGATGGTCAATGCCAGGTCAGCCACTCAGTTAGTTGTGCCTCTATTGTGGTTAGCAGGCACTGTGGTGTGGTAGGGAAACATTACTATTTGCTAGACTTGTGCTCCTTTAGTCTATATACAAATGCCCTTCAGGCTGGCCATGCAGTGTATGTTTCTTCCCGGCCTGTTATTACTGAGCACGTACATGTTGGAACAGTTTCCTCTGGGGCTAACAAGTTCATTTATTTTCTTTAAAATTATCACACCTTGTAGTTTGGGTGGTTTGAATGTGTTTCTCAGAGGTGCATTTATGGTAGTGTGGACCCCAGTGTGGTGGTATTGAGAGATAGAGGGACCTTTAAGAGGTGGGGCCTAGCTGTGGAGGTGGGGCCTAGCTATGGGTTGCAAGACTGGCCTTTGCCCCAGTGCTGGCCTCCTGGGTCACCATGTGATCTCTCCCTTTCTCGTGCTCCCAACCTTGTGATGTCCACTGCTATGAGGTCCTCACTTGAGTCAGGTAGATGCTATCACTGTGTCCTTGAGCCTCCAGAACTGTGAGCTAAATAAACCTTTCTTTATAAAGTTACCCAGCCAGGGGACAGTGCTGTGGTAGAGTGGGTAAAGCCACCACCTGCAGTGCCGGCATTCCATAGGGGTGCCGGTTCTAGTCCTGGCTACTCAACTTCTCATCCAACTCCCTGTTAATGTGCCTGGGAAAGCAGTGGAAGATGGTCCAGTCCTTGGGCTCCTGAACACACATGGGAGATGTGGAAGAAGCTCCTGGTTCCTGGCTCGGTTCCTGGCTCTGGATCCACCCAGCTCGCTCTCCCGCTCTCTCTCTCTCTCTCTCTCTCTCTCTCCCTCTCCCTCTCGGCCTCAGCCTCTCTAATAAATAAATAAATAAATCTTTAAATAAAAATAAAAATGATAATTTAAAAAAGTACCACCCAGCTTTAGGTAATTTATACTATTAACAGGAAATAGAACAACAAAGTACCCTAAATTTTTTTTTTAAAAAAAGAATAGTTTAGTAAACTTTCTATAGCACTGATAGTAAATATTTTGGGCTTAATTTGAGACTATGCCATATGGTCTCTGCTGTGACCCTTGTACTGTGTTGTAGCATGAAAGCAGCCGTAGACAATACAAGTGAGTATGGCTATGTTCTCATAAAGCTTGTTTCAGAAATCCAGAAAGAGGAGTGGACATGAACCAGAAGCTGTAGTTCACCAATTCCCACAAGTACAGCAATTTAAAGAGGCCAGGGCTAAACTATTAAATAAAATAACATAACATATTTTTGTTGAAAGAACAAAACACTTGCACTGAATGACAAAGTCCCCAGTGCAATTACCAAACTGAATATGAGTGTATAGTAAACAAAATGGAGGCCACTACATCTCTCCTCCTCATCAAATGTATGTTAATTCTCAATATCCTTCTAGAAACAGAGGTAAAGGTATAAATAATGAGGAAATTCCCAAGGAGGCAATTAATACACAACCTCCTCCCAGGACAGATGACTCCACAGTTATCCCCTAGCTAGTTTCTACACACACACAGTCACAATGGTCCCCTGAGATGTACATGCGAAAAACATGAGACATGAGCTTAAAGACTCCCTTCAGACACCAAGCTGACCCTCCTTAAAAGATATGCTCTTAGTAGACACAACCTATGTAACTTCAGGCTTTAAACTGTGGATACAGAGGCAAAGGTGGACACAATATACAATTTGTATATAGATCAGCATCTGCCAAGTTCAGCAATCAGAGTAAATTGGCTTTAGTGTTCCTAGAATCAGAATTCTACTCCATCCAATAGCCACATCCTCTCAGATGCTCCATCTAACCATCTCTGTCCAGATGCTGTATCTGCCTTGATTACTATTATCCCCAGCTCCTACCAGAGCCAAGCACGTAATAGGGATACAACAGGTATCTCTGAATCAATGTATGAGGTTTTTTTTAATGTTTTTTTTATGTCACCCTTGCCCTTTTGCCTGAGCTTCCTCACCATCTGTCATCTCATTAGGGGCTGTCACTTAAGCCCCTGAGAACATGAGTGTCCACAGACCCCTCACACACTTGCCAGATCTTCACAATAATGAGAAGAAAGGGCCACAATCCCATTCTATGTCCAATGGGTGGAACCCGGGTTTCCTGGAACCCAGTTCTTGTGCAAGATCCTCTGCCTCTGCCAGTATCCTCTTCCCACTGAGACCAGAGGTCACAAGTAGGACAAGTCTCCCTGATTCCCCCACCACAGTGGAATCCTTCTTTCAAAATCAGTCATTCAAGACACTGTCTCTGGTTTGATACAGAGAGTAAATGCTTTTAAAAGCAGCAAACCTACATGTACATGTATTTTGTGGTAGCCAGCAAATCATAAGATGGTTAAGAATTGGTATCTGATGATCCAGGATAACTCCGAGTGTATTCATTACACAGGAAACTGCTTTATGAGTGCTGGGAACGTGGTACACCCTATGTTAAAAGCACTCTTCCCAAGTTGAGGTAAAAAAAAAAAGTTGGAAGAACAGTTTAGATTTTATGTTAACTCTTCTTGAAATGATTTCTGAAACAGAATTACTATCAAACTGAGCTGATTCTCAGGAGAAAACACTCTGCAATGAACTCTGAAGTTAATAGACAGAATGTTTTTCAATGACAAACCATCTAAACAGTACACAGTTTTCTAAAGGGAAGGAATCGATATTACTGATCCGGTGAGGAAAATGAATAATCTTTCATTCCACCACAGAGGAAAAACTAAAAACAATAAAAAAAATGCCTCTTTCTTCTTTGTCTTAGTCTGCGTTTGAAGCACTGAATTGACTCATTGAGCAAATATTTATTGAACACCCACTTTGTGTCTGACACTATTCTAGGCAGTGGGTATATAGCAATGAATGAATGCAAAGCGAAACAAAATCTCTTTCCTCATGAAGCCTATGTCTTATTGAGAGGAAGTGGGAAGAATAATCAAGGTAAGTGTCATATAAAGTGTTTGATCACGAGGAGTGATAAGGAGGGAAAGGGGATGGGGGGGGGCGGGTCACTGAGGGAACTTGGAGTCATGACCTAAGTGGAGCAAGCTGTGTAGTTATCTGGAGGAAGGGAGTTCCAGGCAGAAGGAACAGCAGGTGCAAAGGAAGGAAGGGTGTCGGCCTGTCCAAGGAGCAGGAAGGCTGATGTGGCTGCAGTAAGGAAGCCGGGGGAGTGGTGGAAGTCACCGAGAGAGAGAAAATTAAGGGATGAGGAGGAGTATGGACTGCACTGGGACTTTGAAGAAATAAAAGACACAATCTGACTTAACATGTTAAACTGCATCATTCCAGGTATTGTGCCTAGAATATGCTGAAGGGGACACATACAGAAATGGAGCAACCAGTTAGAGGCCATGGCAACTTATCCAGGAGGAGTTGTGACAGTGGTTTGGCCAAAGAGGTAGTCATGGAGGTGATAGGAGGTCATTGACTTCTGCATCTATTCTGAAGGTAGAGGGGGAAGGATTTTGCAAATAGATCAAATACAGAGTGGGAAAGACATAAAGGGATCAATAAGGGTTTCACAACAATTTTGTCCTAAGCAACTGGAAGACAGGAGGATCACTTTCTGCAGTGAGGAACTGGTTTGGAAGTATGGTTTGGGAGTCAGCATTAGACATCTGCCGTGTGAGCTGTCTGTTAGAAATCCAGGTCTGCCAAGCAGGCAGGAGGATAGTTTCAGTTTGAGTTCAGGTTCAAAGTCCAGGTTTAGTTTCTGCACCTGGGACTCCCAGAAGGTACATGATATTCAAAGCCATGAGTCACCAAGGGAGGGACAGCTCGTAGGTAGAAAAGGGGTACAAGTACTGTTTAGAGGTCAGGGAGATGAGGGGGATCAGCCACAGAGACAAATAAGGAGTTCATCACTTAGAAGAATTGGGAGAGTGGGGTATCCTGGAGGCTTGGGGAAGAACAAGCAGAAGGGAATCAAGATTGCCAAACACTGCCAACAGGCCAAGAAGAGGAAAATTGAGAATTGAGTGGAGTTAGATTTGTGATGTGAGGCAGTATGAAAAAAAGGTGAGATTATGGCGAACATATTGACATATTCCACTAATTCTAATACATGGAAAGCATATTTTAACCTATGCCTTTTGATAGCTTAGTTTCAGGATCTTTTTTTCTTCAGTATTCAAAATAATAGTATGTTTCACAACCATTTCTGTCTTTGATTTGATGAAATACAGCAAGAGGGTCTATTTTCTTTCAGTTTATGAACACAAGCCCACCTATTTGTTAAAATTTTACATATCATCAACAAACCTAATACACTGAATTTTGTATGTACAGTGCGACATTAACCATAACATATTCACAAGGAACGATCTACAAGATTCTAGAAATTCCTACTCTGCAAAATCTGCTGACATAATCCCTGACCATGTTTATTTAAGAACACTGACTTTCAGGGGCTTTTTTCCCCCATCTGTATCTGAGCCTTCTGAGGGGAAAATATTGATTCGCTTTTCAATATCCTGAATAACTTATATCCAAAAACTGGTACATAATTATAGAGTTGAATATATATTTAAAATATATATTTTCCCATTTCTCTCTCTCTCTCTCACTGTCCACTCTGCCTGTCATCCAAAAAAATTAAAAATTAAAAAATATATTTTCCCTGAATATGGTCATCGGTAGCTGGGCTGGGGTAGGACAGCAGTCTTGGACCCCAAGGGCTAAGGCCTTGTCTCCAGCCACTGTGTGCATGAGATAATGATGCTTTTGCTATAGCTTTTCTCCTGCGAAGGTTTTGTGTGCTTTACAATCCACAGTCATTTAAAGAGGTTAAACAGAAAGGTGCTGTCTGCTGGAAATGGCATTATTGGAAGCAGAAGTGGAAAAGGCAGTGGGGCAAGAGGGTATGCAGTGGAACAGCCAACTCTTCCCGCCCTGTAAAATGACTGTGGTCGCTTGCAGCCCCGGAGCTACAATGCCAGGACTCTGGAGCCTCCTCAATGGAATAATCGGCTCCCTCCAGCCAGGCTTCCTGGTGTTTACACTTCAGGTTTACTTCCCATAGGAAATCGAGTCTGACACACAGGATGAGTGTCTGGAATTTTTAGTCAAGGAGTCTACCTGGCAAAGCAGGGAGGGCGTCTTTGGGTGCAGCAGCTGTTGCTGCTGTCTGGTGCTGAGAAAATCCCCAGCTTAAACAGATGTGAGTTCAGATTAGCAGGACTCCATCACCTCTGACTGATCTGAAACCGGCTTTAGGTTTTTAGAAATTTTTTTTTTCTTAACAGTCCTGCGCAGTCTTCAATCATTTAGGAGTCAGGCTTTAGAATTTTTCCATTCTAAGCAAGTTATGAAAAACGAGGAAACTGGAGGGACTTCTACAGAGGAAAAGTCATCGTTAACAATTTTGTAGGTGTTTTAACTCAGAAGAGGCTAGGTTTTACTAAGGGGAAAATTTTTTCTCGATTGAGTATGGTTTAAAAAAATTAACCACAAAAGCTTAAATGTTTCTGGCACCAAGTAATTGATGGGAAATCCAGATTCTGATGATCAAGAGACAGTATCTAAAATCAGTTTGGTGCATGAGTTCAAAACCTGGGTTGACAGGATAAAGTAGGTTGGATAATGAGTACCAAAATACAGTCAGGTGGAAGTAACAAATCTAGTGGTGGGTGTCTGGCACAAGGTTTAGGCTGCCTCGTCCCACATCAGAGGGATTGGTTTGAGTCAGAGATCTTATTCCAGCTTCCTCCAAAGGCACACCTTGGAAGGCAGCAGATGATGGCTCAAATACTTGGATCCCTGCCTCTCGTGAGAGACCTGGTTTCCGCCTGGTCCAGCCCCAACTGTTGTTGGCATTTGTGGAGTAAACCAGTAGGTAGGGAAGACCACTGTCTCTGTCTCTCTTGCTTGCTCTCTGTGCCTTTCAAATAAAATAAGAACTTTTAAAAAAATCAGATTTAAAAGAGAGAAGCAACAAGTCCTGGTGTTCCACAGCACAATTCACAATAATGAATTATATACACATAAAGGACTGAAGAAGAGGAACTGGCAGGCGCCAAACACACACACACACACACACACACACACACACACAAAAGGGGCCGGCGCCGTGGCTCAACAGGCAAATCCTCCGCCTTGCGGCGCCGGCACACCGGGTTCTAGTCCCGGTCGGGGCGCCGGATTCTGTCCCGGTTGCCCCTCTTCCAGGCCAGCCCTCTGCTGTGGCCCAGGAGTGCAGTGGAGGATGGCCCAGGTGCTTGGGCCCTGCACCCTCATGGGAGACCAGGAGAAGCACCTAGCACCTGGCTCCTGCCATCGGATGAGCGCGGTGCGCCGGCCGCAGCAGCCATTGGAGGGTGAACCCACGGCAAAGGAAGACCTTTCTCTCTGTCTCTCTCTCTCACTGTCCACTCTGCCTGTCAAAAAAATTAAAAAAAAAAAAAAGATAAGAAATGGAAAGGCTCGTTGACTAGTCTGATGGGTTTACATTACATATATGTGTTGAAATATGATACTGTCACTCATACAAATGTGCAAGTTGAATTGAATGTGGATCAATTTTTAATAAAATAAAAACTCTGACACTGCCATTTCCTAGCTATGTGACCTGCGGCAAGTTACTCTTCACCTCAGATCTCTGCTGTAAGATGGGGATGGTAGGGCTCTGAAAATTAATATTTATAACACAGAACAGAACACATCACTCCGTATGCAAGATAAAATTTTTTGTTAAAGTAGACAAAAAACTTAATGGTACCAAAAACATTTCTTGCAAGGTTAGAAACATATTTTAGTATGTTATCTTTGCATCCATAAATTGCTTCCGATTTTACCTATTTTGGTGGTGGCGAACACCCCATAACTCACTTTAAGGAAAACCGAAGTGGAGGAACACTAACTTAGTATCAAATTCCTAACTCACTTAATTTGTTCTTCATTTGTGAACATTGCATGTGTCAGGTTTAATAATCAGGGAAAATGTTTTCTTAAGTCATTGCTGAACCCTGATTCAAGCGTTTATTGATGATGTTCAAAAATATACAGGGTGCAATTTTTCCAGTTGCTCAACCTCTGTTACTGAACCCTGAAACCTCTGAGAAGTATTGGTAGAAGAAACCCATACACTACTCCCACAGTTGCATTGCTCTGTAAATCTGCTTCCATCACTGGGCTGGATCTACTGCTCAAACCAGGAAAAGGAGAAGTCTAGAGATGTGAGTCTGGGAGACACGATTCCTTCATAATTCCTAAAAAAGACCAATTCTGTCACCCTTGACCAGTCCTAAAGGAGGAGCCATACTTTGGGAAGAAAGGATACATTTTCTCTAAGCTTGCTGGTGGATCCACAAAGACCTAGAACTGTATAGGAAGCTGGTATTGAGTAAAACCATTCTTGCTTGCTTGCTAGATAGTGGGATGATGTCATATTTTGCTTTACTTGAGCAATAAGCTATAGATTGGCAGCAGAATGGAAGAAGTAAAAAATGTTGTCACTGGGGCTGGCGCTGTGGCAGAGTGGCTAAAGCTGCTGCCTGCAGTGCCGGCATCCCATATGGGCACCGGTTCGAGACCTGGCTGCTCCACTTCCAATCCAGCTCTCTGCTATGGCCTGGGAAAGCAGTAGAAGATGGCCCAAGTCCTTGGGCCCCTGCACCCAGGTGGGAGACCAGGAAAAAGCTCCTGGCTCTGGCTTTGGATTGGCGCAGCTCTAGCTGTTGTGGCCAATTGGAGAGTGAACCAGCGGATGGAAGACCTCTCTCTCTCTCTCTCTCTGTGTGTGTGTGTGTGTCTCCTCTCTCTGTGTAACTCTGCTTTCAAATAAATAAATAAATATTTTAAAAAATATTGTCATCACAAATCCAAGGCCTAAAGTATAACTTGGTTCCATGACTGAACTTTTAAAATAACTGCATTAAGCAATTTAAGTCTTATTTCTTAAACAGCATTATTTCTCCTAAGAACAGTATTTACATGGAGATTAGACATGAAAATCATGCATATAAAAGATTTAACCACCAAGTCAATGGTTTATACTTTAGGTTAGCTTTTGAGTTTCAGTCCTCAGATATGGAATGAGTTTCCTTATAGGTGGTTTTTAAATTCATGCTTGATTTTTGCATCACTGAAATATGGGATTTTAAGATGAAAGATGTGATAGATACTTGAACTCAATGTCTCCATGATACAAGTAAGCAAAATCAGGCCCCAAAAGGTCTTTCCTTTGCAAAGATACCCTGCCTGAACCAATGCTGGCCCACTCCACACAGCTCCTACTGATCGGACTTCCATTCTTACACGTATACCACGTGTTGGCTTCTCCCTTTTTCCCAGGCTGCATCTATTATCTCAGCAGGTAATCCTGCCACTGCAAGAGAGGAAAAAGTTCCTTTCTTCCACCCTCCTGAACGATTAGAGTCAGAACGCATGGCTAACAATTATTTACCTTTGCAGTTCTTTTTCTCACATTTTATAGCCAGCGTTCCACATTCAGATATTTTCTCTGCAGACACTTCTCCTGGGCCATGTTACTCACTACATTTGACCCTATATTGAGTCCCTCTGCCTGGACTTCAGTTCTGCATCAGTGCTCATCCTCACCATCCTTCTTGTGAGAAGGGGGAGAGAAATTACACAGCAGGTTTATCAATGTCACATGTGAGCTCATATGATCTGCATGAACAGCCCCATGAACTAGCAGTCATGTCTGCATGTCAGATGCAAAAACTGAGGAGAGGTTCCATAGTCTGGCATAGTCACATAATTAGAGACAGCATTCAAAACGTGGGTCAGTCTGACCCATCAGCCTTACCTTCCACTGCACCATGCAGCCTTCCAGGATTAAGAGTTACTAATCCCTCTTGGCAACTCATGACAAGAGCCTAGGGTGATTACTGATACCATAAACAAGAGTGTCAATTTGTTAAGTCAACAACAGGAGTCACTGTGCACTTAATCCTCATGTAGGATCTCTGTCCTTAATGTGCTGTACATTGTGATTTAATGCTATAACTAGTACTCAAACAGTATTTTTCACTTTGTGTTTCTATGTGGGTGCAAACTGTTGAAATTTTTACTTAATATATGCTATACTGATCTTCTGCATATAAAGAGAATTGAAAATGAATCTTGATGTGAATGGAAGGGGAGAGGGTGGGTTGCTGGTGGGAGGGAAGTTATGGGGGGGGAGCCATTGTAATCCATAAGCTGTACTTTGGAAATTTATATTCTTTAAATAAAAGTTATTTTAAAAAAGTTACTAATCTCATTTCTTCTCTGAATCTAAATCTTTTGAATATGTCTCCCTGCCAGACCCCAGTCCCCATCATAGGCTCACAGAGAAACAAGGACAAGTATATTATAAAAAAACACCTGTGATGGTCTAGGTTTCAATTGTCTGTCCACATCTACCCCTCCATCTCAAAATGATAAAGAGAGAAGAGTGAGAAGCAGTTCAGAACTCAATGCCAAATGTCTAAGTGCCAGTCCAGGCTCCCTACCGCCTAGTGGGGTATGATTTTTCTGTGTCTCTGTTCTAATACGTAAAATGAATGAGTCTCATATCATAAAGCTGTTCTGAGAATTAAATGAGAAAACACAAAAATCACATAAGACAGTGACTGGTACATAGCAAGCCATCGATAACATGAATCATTGTTTCTCTCACTCCCTTCAAAATAATGTATCAATAATATGCCTCCTTTAGGAAAAAAATTTTGTATATTTATCCTGGACAAGGACATTTTCAAAGGAAATTGAGTTAAAGTCAATGTCAAGAGCATTTAGAGGGGCCGGTGCAGTGGCTTACTTGGTAATCCTCAGCCTGCGGCACTGGTGCCGTCGGTTCTAGTCCCGGTTGGGGTGCCGGATTCTGTCCCGGTTGCTCCTCTTCCAGTCCAGCTCTCTGCTGTGGCCCAGGAAGGCAGTGGAGGATGGCCCAAGTGCTTGGGCCCTGCACCCTCATGGGAGACCAGGAGAAGCACCTGGCTCCTGGCTTTAGGTAGGCGTAGCTCCAACTGTAGTGACCGTTTAGGGGGTGAACCAATGGAAGGAAGACCTTTCTCTCTATCTCTCTCTCTCTCACTGTCTAACTCTATCTGTCAAATAAAAAAGGAGCAGTTAGAAAGGTGTTTGAGTCTCTGTGGGATAGGCCAAGAGCAGGTAAACAAAGGAGAAATGAAGGGAAATGCCTCTGCCTCTTCAAAGTGAAGGTGGGAAGACTTTATTCAGGTTGTAGGAGCTCTAAGGTTTTCCTTCTTTCTTTTTTTACATTTATTTATTTGCTTGAAAGGCAGAGTTACACAGAGTAAAGGAGAGATGGAGAGAAACAAGAGAGAGGAGAGAGAGCTTCCATCTGCTGGTTCACTCCCCAAATGGCTGTAAGGCCAGGGCTTTCCCAGGCCAAAGCCAGGAGCCAGGAGCTTCATGCAGATCTCACCCAAGTACTTGGGTCATCTTCTGTTGCTTTCCCAGGCACAGCAGCAGGAACTACATAGGAAGTGGAGCAGCCGGGACTTGAACAGGTATCAATATGGCATACTGGCATTGCAGACGGTGGCTTTCCCAGCTATACCACATTGCAGGCGCTCTAAGAACTTCTGCAAGTTACTTTCACATAAGCCAAGATCTCTTGGTTAATTTCATAGCCACTGCTCTTTCACCTCTCAGAGCCTGATATAAACCAGTGCAGGTGCTCGCAAAAGGAGACTCCTTTGACCTCTGACTTATTATTACGTAAGAACCATCACCATCTCATCAAGACAAACCACAGACAGAAGAAATGTCAGAGGATGTTCCTCCTCCAAGACACATCTCCCATCCTCCTCTTCCTCAGCTACCTCATATCACTGACAAAGGCCAAAGAGCTAAATTCTTTTACTTTCCCAACCTCAGCCTCCAGGATCCATATTGGCAAATGACCTCTCCATGTTCTCACTTGAGGAGCTTGAGTAACTTATTTGGAAATCACAAAGTCACGTGTACCAAGCAATCCTTTGAGCAGAAAGACAACATGGAAATCTTAAGGAGCACTGTTGCAGGGTTCAGGGGACCCAGGTCTTGGCTCTCCTCTAATCCTGCTGGCCACTGACCTTGGGCAAGTCATCCTTCCCTGTGCCTCAATTTCATTTTCTGAAAAATGATATTAGGCATGAGTGTGTGTAAGTTACTTCTAAATGCCTTACGCACACACACTCATGCCCTCATGATGGCCATTGCTCTCCAGATTGCAACCTAAACAAATACTTTTTCTGTTACTAAAGCCCAGTAAGCATTAGATCAGAGCCTAGTAAGCACCAGAACAGAGCTTTCAACTCGGTGTTCAAATGCACAAAATTAAGTAAAAACATCACAGGTTAAGCAGTTCAATAGTGAGTCCTTGCTTTCTAATTCTGTAGTCTCCACTTTGCAAAAAAAATTGAGCCTAGTTACAAATTTATCCCAAACTTTGCCTCATCATCTCAGAGTAGGATAGCATGAGGTACACAGGAAAAGTTTACTTCAAAGATTTAATTATGCCAAAGCAAAATTAATTCAGAGTCATGCAGATTGACTATCTGATTTCTGTTTAGGAAAATAATTCAACGTAAAGTTAACAATAACTCAAAAGAGAGATAATACAGCAAAAAAAAAAAAAAAACAAAGAGAATATGTAACTAAAAAAATAATCCTTCTCTAACCTAACAGTTGTCATAGTATTTTTCCCTGAAGAAACGCATAGCTGTCAAGGTTAAAGATATACCCTGAGGACAAGAGCTTTGCCTGGGCCCCTGGAGAGTCACTGTCTTCCTGGCACAGCCCTTCTTATATAACCTGCAAGTGAAACTAGAGTTGGGTGTTGCCTTTCTGAAAGTGAAATAAATTTTTCTATAAGCTCAGCCTTCTACCTTTATATGAGTGACAATTTTCCTCATCTTGAAAATTTATTTCTGGATGAGCACAAAGGTGCATTACTCTTGGCAAACATATAATTTAAGAATCCCTTTCCTGGGGGCAGTAATGGTCGCACTAATGAGCCATGATACAAGTATATTAAAGAAAGATTCAGTACAGCTGAAGTCAGACCTGGGTGTTAAAACTTAGCTAGATGGGCAGGGGATATTGCTGGGACACACGCATCCCCAAAGCTGGATGCTCCTTCCAGGTGGATAGGAGGGACTGACTTCTCAGCCAGTACAAGAGTGGAGCAATTTTTCCAAAGCAAGTAAAGCATTTACTAGGTAAGATGCACAGCCTCCACCTGTAACCAATGCAAGGCTGTTGTCAAAAGTTCTTTTAGTGTCTGAGACTCCTGGAGACATGGATAAGACCATCAGACAGGTCTTCTCAATTCCTCTGCAATAAATGTAGATGTTGGAATAGCATAATTTTTGGTGGCATATTTGATGGGATTGAACAATTTAAAATAAGTTTAACAACTGTTCAATAACTATGTTCAATATCCATGACTACAAAAATATCTCCTTCAATGCACATGGAGTTATTGCATGTTCTCCACCCTGCTCTCATTCTAACATAAGCTCGAAGGAAATAGGGAAATCTCTTCCACGCTGCAGTAAGGACACAGTCCTTCTTTGGAACCCGGTTTGGATTAAGCCTGCCCTCTTCCTTCTGACTAGCAGCACATTGTTCTCCACTCCTCGTTGCAGGACTCATCATGGCTCAGTGTTTCCCCTGTCAGACATGAGTGTGAGAAATACCCAATTAAGGCAAAAATAAATTGCCGCGTTGATTACCTCACTGTGATGGATTCGTGTCTCTCCATTTTCAAAGACAGCAAAGACCCAAAGAGAGAAAGTGCCTTGCCCAGATCATCTAGCCTTTCAGTAGTAAAACAGATCTGGATATCAGCTCTCCTAGCCCTACACAATTTCTTTGGCCCACAGCTGCTACTCAGGACCACAGTCCAACCTTCCAAGAATGAACTCCTGCCTCTGCTCAACCATTGCATACATTTTAAAGGAGCTGTATTGCCGATGTCCTTTTCCTGTGGACATATCTTGCATTCCTCCCAACTCTCAAGTAGCACTGCATGAGAAGTGAGCTGGAATAGCTGATGTGACTCAGTCAAGCCTCTCCATTTCCCTACAAGGAAAATGGGTTGAGCTGGAGACTACAGTTAAGTGCATCTGTCTACCATTCCTCTTGGTCTAACTCCCTACTCAAGGTGCAAGTAGACTCCAGAGTCTATGCTCTGAATTGCATATTATAAGGCCTTTTTCTAATTTTCTGTGCTTATAAACAGACACATAGAAGTAAAAGGCCTTACTGGCCCTGTGGCGTAACAGGTAAAGCCAATGCCTGCAATGCTAGAAACCTATATGGGCAAATCTAGAATTTTATTGTCTATTTATTTTAGAGGCTGAGATGGAGACATATGGACAGACAGAAAGAGCTCCTATCTGCAAGTCCACTATCTAGATGTCCACAAAGCCTGGGATGGAGCCAGGCCAAAGTTGAGAGCCAGAAACTCAATTCAGGTCTTCCACATGGATGGGATGGCAGGGATCCAACTACTTGAACCATCACCGCTGCATCGCAGGGTCTGCACTATCAGGAAGGTGGAGAACTGGAGCCAGGAATCAACCTCAGGCACTATGATATGGGATGCAGGTGTTGATGTGGGACACAAGCATTTTAGTTGCTAGGCTGAATGCCAGCTTCCAGACCTAAAATTCTAGAACTCAAGTTTGCAGATATAATTTCAAGTCCTTGCCACTGCTTCTTTCCCTAAAGTCGTTACCTCCATTGCCTCCCTCATGCCACCTCTGACCCAACCACATGGCTCTCATAAGCTTCTCCTGCTTCTCTGCTTAAGGCCACCCACAAGACTAACACATTCCCACACTAGTTAAACACAGCACCTAAGTATTTATGATGGTGCCATGGCCTTTGAATTAGCACATTTTCTCTTCTCACATCATCCTGTTCTCTAGTGTCTATGGGTTTACTCCACTTAGAAATAAGCAAATCACATGAGGAATATAAGCAATCTTTTCTGGTCAGTTTTTATTTCTGTATTTTAAGCCACTGCTATCATGGAAGGATCCTTTAATTCTGAAAAATAATTCTTGACATCTACAGAAATTGCCTATTAAAGAACCTACCTGTATGATCTTTACTTTAAATCTCTACCACCAATATCACTGTGAGTCAACAGGGAAAAAGCTAAATAGTGCAATGGCTTTAAAATTCATCATTAAAGCAGAAAAATAGGTTCATTAGCTTGTGGGTGCTCTAGAGCAAGGCCATGCAATGGAACTTTTGGTAAGGAAGGAACTTAAGACCCAGGGTCTGCTCTCTAAACTCTTACAACCTAGGTGGGGACACAAATCACACAACCACAAACAGTGACAAATATAAGAGCCAAAAGTATTAAGAAATAGCCTCTTAGAATCTTTGTTCTACTTTGCCCTTTTGCTACTATGGATCCAAAACAGTTTGCTTGAGAAGGACTGTCCCAGTTGCTTTCACAATCCCTGAAGCAGTCAGTTTGAAGGTGATGCTATCATTATGTCATGTGCCTTAAGTGCCTACATGGAGATGAAGCACCTTTCCTGTGAAATGTTTACCATCTTTCCAAAGCAGAGCATGAAGAATGTGCTAATCAGAAACTGAACACAGTTTACACTGCGTTAAGTCCAAACCCTCTGTCTCTCACCCTCTTTTTCTCATTTTTCTCTTCACAGCCTAAACCTGAAAGAAAAAGGAAGTTTGGGTAAAGACAGAAACTGCCCATTTTTTTTACTCCCCTTGTCACTTTGCAGAATATACTTCCTGAGAACTCTCAGGGACCTTTCCACTTTGCACCTGCTCTGCAAACTTCCCCTCAATATTTCTAGGGCAACCAAACTTTTTGCAAAAGCAAGAGAACCTTAAAACATTCATGGAAAAATAGAATTGAAAGATATGTTTACTTTGGTGCAACAAAAAACCCTTTGAAATCCATTTATGGTTTGCTCATAATATGTATTTTCAATGAACCTAGTGAAGAAACCTCACATCTATGGATTTCAAAAACAATTTTGCACCAAAACAAGTTACTTTTTTTTTACAGGCAGAGTGGACAGTGAGAGAGACAGAGAGAGAGAGAGAGAGAGAGAGAGACAGAGACGGAGAGAAAGGTCTTCCTTTGCCGTTGGTTCACCCTCCAATGGCCGCCACAGCTGGCGCACCGCGCTGATCTGATGGCAGGAGCTAGGTGCTTCTCCTGGTCTCCCATGGGGTGCAGGGCCCAAGCACTTGGGCCATCCTCCACTGCACTCCCTAGCTACAGCAGAGAGCTGGCCTGGAAGAGGGGCAACCGGGACAGAATCCGGTGCCCCGACCGGGACTAGAACCCGGTGTGCCGGCGCCACAAGGCGGAGGATTAGCCTAGTGAGCCCCGGCGCCGGCACAAGTTACCTTTTAATTTCATTTTCCACAAACTGTTTGCTATACCCTTATAGTTAAAGAGGGAAGGAAAATGAAGAGGGGTGGATGGAGTTTGGGGTGGGGAAAGGAGAGAGGAGAGAAAGAAAGGAAGGTAAGAAAGACACATAGCAAGGATACAAATCAGAACCAGCAATGACAGAACAGCCAGTGGTCCTATTCTCAGCCACCCCATTCTCAACTGGGACTGAAAAACCATTTTGTATCTTCCAGAGATACAAGCAAGTGAACAAAGTGACTGTGTTTGGATCATCTGAGACTTCCTCAGTGTAATACATGGACCATTGTGTGGGACTATTTTTTACTTTTGTGCCTTATGTGACAAAATAGATCAAATACAAAACATTGTTTTCTCTGTACCCTCCCAATTAATGTGACCCCAAATTAACCTTAATTTTAAATTAAGACTTAACCCATTGCTTAGCCCATTGCTTTGGAGCTATGTTAAAACAACAACCACGAACGGCAAAGACATGACAAATTGAGTGTTAACACCACAGACTCACAGTCATTGTCCTACATCTTGGTAACACTTTGACTAGGTAATAGACTCTTAAAATAGATGTTTGTATATAAAAATTTTGAAAGAACTCCCTTTCTTTTGCTGAAACAGACATATTGAAATAAACTACTGGGGCCAGTGCTGTGGCTCAGTGGGGTAACACCTTGGCCTGAAGTGCCGGCATCCCATATGGGTGCCGGTTCGAGATTGGCTGCTCCTCTTCCAATCCAGCTCTCTGATATGGCCTGGGACTGCAGTGGAAGATGGCCCAGGTCCTTGGGTCACTGCACCCACGCAGGAGACCTGGAGGAAGCTCCTGGCTCCTGGCTTCGGATCAGCACAGCTCTGGCCATTTGGGGAGTGAACCATCAGATGGAAGACCTCTCTCTCTCTCTCTACCTCTCCTCTCTGTGTAACTCTGACTTTCAAATAAATAAATAAATAAATATTAAAAAAGAAAAGAAAAGAAAGAAACTACTGTCCAGTCCCAATCTATCAAACATAAAATTTTCCTGGCTTCATAAAGGAAGGAAGAATACAAAATACTACAGCACTCCAGTCTTCCATCCTTCTAGCCATTTAAGACATCATCTTTTGTTTCCAACCCTAGGATTCCTTTAAATTAGGATTGCAGTTTTGTGGAGTTCAACTTTAAAACCTGTAAGTCTGGTAGACAGGGAGGGATGAGTGGAGAAGGATGATAAAAGAGGTCCTTCTTGGCAAGATAAATGAGAACTGGTGGCCTAGCTTCAGAGTACTGATGGTCTCCACGGTATTCAGGAGCAAGGCACGCCTCTTTTGGGTGGGCGGGGCTAAGTGAGCTCTTGGAAGATCTCAGAAAGTAACACAGAGCCCACCCTCATCCGCATGAACAATTCATTGTGAAACAGATGAGGAAGGGCCAGGAAAAGGTCTTATTATACAGAACCAACTGCTGGCCAGAACTCACCCCTGTCAGATCAACAAGACATTGTTCTAGTGGCCTCTCAGCACCTGGAGTGGCTTTTATTTAACAGAACCTCTCTTTGTTGCAGGATTTTACCTGGTTGTACCTTTAAGACTATCACTTTGGGAGGGGGAAGAAAATGACTTCTTCAGAAAAACAGTTGAAACATAAACATCCCAAAACAAAATCCTGGGGGAAAAGGCTAAAACTATTGGAAAAGGTAGTTACACCTGAATGAAACTGCTGTGATTTTGTGTGAAGAGCACACTGCTGAAGTGCTGCTTCCAAGACAGGGATGATCAGGCCTTGTTTGATTTGGCACTTCCATTCTTTTTACAAAACAGGATATTGTTTTAAGAACACAGGCATAGTAGTTTTCAAGGTTACTGTGGCCACAGGAATGACTAAGGTCATGGTATTAAGTTTCTTTCTGCTGCTAGACCAGTTTTTGCTTTTCTAGCTTGCTGTATTCTTACAAATATTTAAAACGACACTACAAGAAAAAGTTTAGAAATGTAACTGACCATAATCTAATCAATCCATGCAATTACTTTTGGAGTGGAGTTGATTCTTTAATAAAGTGAAAATGAGAGGTCAGTTGTGAACATTTTTGTTCACATTATTTACTACTAATTAGGTAAATCTAGAATGGAGTAAGTGTTCTAACTAGTCACAGGGCGATTTAATGCACTATCTGACCCTAAGTACAATCTTGTACTATAACAAAAAAGTGTGTTCTCTTTCAAGTGCCTTACCAGGTCAATGTAAAATACTGGAATATGGATGGCAAAGTACTGAAATTATGTTAGATTCACTGTAGTTGAAAACTGAACTATGTACTGTACTCCAAATATCCTTATTGCTAGGAAAATCACAGTGAAGTATGAAGGGGAAAAAAGGCTTTGATTTGAGCCAGAAAAACTACTTGGTGTTTTTATGTTTGTATATATTTATATGTATGCATATGTATATAATATATTTTATATATAGCACTATATTACATATAATAAATTAGTCTGATGCATATTTTATAATACATAAATCTGTTTTATAGAGGTAGTATATGATAAAGCAAAAGAGCAAAAAGTTAGCAAAAGAGCAAAAAATTAATAAAAGGTCAATTTGGGCATAGGTATATAGACATTCTTTGTTCTTTACTTGCAACTTTTCATTTAGTTTGGGATTATGTGCAAATAAGATTTCTTTTGTAAAAAGGGGGAAAGGGAACTGAAACTTTCCTGAGCTAGATTTCTAGTACACAATGTGCTGGACTTGCAGGTTTCATACCCAGTAGGATGTTTGCCTCAGCCTGGTTTTCACTTGGTTTTTGATCATTCACACAGATCTTCAAGGGGAAGCAAAATGAAGTGTTTTAAAAAAAATTCTCTAAATTTTTATTATAAAAGCAACAAGTCCTTACTACAGAAAATTTATGCAATGTACAGGAAGCTAAAAAGGAAGGAAAAAAAATCCATAAGTAAATCCCAACACACTGGACAACAATTGGCATTTTGGCATATTTACTTTAAGGTTTTAAGCAAACTAGGATTTTACTCTATAAAGTATGTACCTTTTTTTCCCCTTAACCTAGTATAAGCATTTTCCTGTATCAACAGTAAGAACCATAACTCCTGGCTTCCAAAGTATTCCAACCTGTATAAACACATACTGTCTACTAGGTAAGGGATAAAGGGGAGGCACAGCTCAGGTGATGACCACTATATTATGCTGTGGGTTATCTATCATACAAAAGACCTCTCATCCTGATGGAATGGAATCCTTAAAACTTAAGAGGGATAAATGTTCATGTGAGGAAAGTTATAAGAATTTAAAAGCAAGGGTTAGATTCAAAAAGGCAAACTTGGGACAGGATGGGTTTTGCCACTTTCTATTTTCTTAGCTGCCTATGACATAGAAAAAAGCAAGGGTTCCAACCATCAGGAGACATGTAGTCTAGCCCCATCTGTCACAAACAACTAGCTCTTGTTTGGGTCAATGTAGCCAAAGCTCTCTGATCTCAATTTCCTCATTGTTAAATGACAAGGTCAAACAAATTCCCTAAGGATCACTTGGTCTCTGATTCTGCAAGATTCTCCTTTTTTAAAGATCCCAGGGAAAGGGGCGGGGGGGTAGGAGAATTTATTATTTCTGAACGCATTATTTCTAACAAGATCGTCAATCTCATTTTCCATAAGAATAGATCAAGTAGCACTTGGCCTACAAGAGAGATTCCACAAGCTCACTTTCTCAGTCCTTTGGAAAATAAGGACTGGGGAGAAAGGCAGAGAGATCTGCAAGTAAGGAAAAACAAGAGAAAGCTCACCATGGCCATTGCAGTAGTAGATCCACTTCTCCCGGTTCTGGGTTGGAGTTACAGATTTCTTCAGCCCTGCTTTTTCTACGATGGTGCTGGGATCCTGCCGGGGCCCCTTCTTCAGAGTCCTTGAGCTTTTCCGGATGCTGCATACCACTATCACCACAAGCACCAGCAGCAGGAAAAGCACAATCATCCAGGGCAGATGTTCGTTGATGTCAAAATGCTTGTGCAGGTTCTGTCTGGGATGGCCTCTCTTGGGGCTCTTGATGGGTGTGCTGGACTTCTCACCCGCAGTGGCCTCCATGGATGGCAGCAGCTTCAGGATGTGTCTGTGGTGGGGGCCTTGCTGGTGGTTCGCTGCTTGGAGGATTGGGAGGGTCTTATTTATGCCTTCCTCCCCACTTGCTGAGCTCGTATTGTCAGGGACTGTCCCTTCCTGGATGCCACTTGGTACCTTTGGTCTAACAGAGGCAGAAGTGTTGGATTCTGTTGAGTTCATGCCTAGAAAAAAGAGTAAGGAGGCGGGGAAGAGCTTTTCCGTATTTGGGGATCCACATGTTCCTTGTCTCCTAGGTCATCTCTAAACTGGGCCAGATAATCAAAGAGATGACCTTTGGAGCTTAAGCAAAAATAAAATTATATTACACATTTTTATAAAGGCTCTAACAGCACTTTTGTGTGGAAGTAAGAACTGAACTGAACACTAAACTCACTCCTTGTACCAAAACCAAGAGTTGGCAGGGACCCAACATCTGAGTTTCACGGCAGCGTCTTCTGTACTTCACACACTGAATAGACACATGTATGTTCAGTACTCTAGTCAACCCTTCATTATTTTTAGTATTCAGAGAAATAGTTCAAATGTAGAGCTGAAGTTATTTCTCCTTTCCCACCTTTTGATAAAACTCAGAATGTGATTAAGATAAAGAAAAGAGTTCAAATGCAAATCCAAATTTGATGAGTGAAAGGTTTGGTGGGACAGGTCAGTGAACCAAATATGGTTACAAAGAGATTAAACAAGATTTGGACCAGCAGTTTAGTTGACTTAGTTGATGTCTTTTAGAAAAGCTCCTATAACTAAGATGATCATGAGAGATCAGAATTTTGAGTCTCAACAGATAGGATGTGGCCTGTTTCAGCCCTTGAAAAAATATGGAGTGATCACTTGAGTTCTTTGACCCCATTTCTTCATTTCAAAATTGAGACTGTAAGAAGGCTGTCTTTTTAGAGTCATAATGAAGGTAAAATGTAATCATATACGACAGTGCACTTAGAAGAATAACTCAAGTTGGTTATCATCTCATGGAAATTGAATTTAATCAGAAAAGATCTGAAAATAAAGGCTGCATTTTTTACTTTATCTGAGGTTAAAATGGGATTCTGAGGAAAAGTGGGATATTTAAAGGGCATCAAATTAAAATAATTGGAAAAAATAAAATTATTGCTTCCCAGATATGAATGCTAGTTACTTTAAACCCAATACAAATATGTTTCCTCCCTGAAGCTTCTATCTTTCCTTTCCATGCTTACTCCACCTTAGACTCACTATCTATCCCTCCCATCCAGAAGTAATGGGATTTTCTTCCCTTATCCTTCCTCCTTCCCTTCTGGCTGTATCAACTCAGGATTGACTCCATGCTGGAAAAATTTAATCTGAAAGTAATGTTAAACATCTAAATCACTCATTTATTGAGTGAGTTTGCAATCAAGGCCTAAAGAGGTTAAATGATTTATATAAGGTCACATGCTGTCCTTATTTCTCTTGGTTCTTATTTTCTAGCTTGATATGACCTAGTTTCTAAATATCTGATCTTTCCTAATAGAAAAATTCTGAGTCTAAATGTTTCTAATAGGTCCAAAGAAGTCAGGTTTAATTAGAAAAAAAAAAAAAGGCCTCTTCTCAAAAGGATGACTTTGGAATACACATAATGAAGGAAATATCTTTGGTATAAGACCACTTTTGGTACCTCCCAGGGGCTCAAATACATATTTCATGAGGGTAAGTTACCTTTGGGAGTGTAAGTGGAGGAAGGAACTTCATGGGAGTCCATGTGTTCAGTGCTTGAGAAGATGGCTGTGCCAGGAGAAGGTGAGGTCGTGCTGGAGAAGGACAGGTGCACTCCACAGACATTGTCTGTCTCCTTGGTCCCTGGCTTGATTACCACCAAGTTCTGACTCAGACAGTCTGTGTATGCTTTGCATTTCAACACGCTAGAAGGCACATCAGAAAAGGTACCCCGAGCACACTGCTTACACCGGACATCCTCAGTCTCTGTTCCTTTCTTCCGTACACCCCAACCCACAGGACACACTGTATGGGGGGCGCAGGTCCCATTAGACTGGAACATGCCAGGTGGACAAGTGCATTCTCGGTCAGTCAAGGCAGCACAAGGTAATTTCTCAACCATTGGCCATGGGCATGGCTGGCTACAGTCATGGCATCTCTCAATGCCATTCTCATGCCTGGTAAAGGTCCCGGCAGGGCAACTGCTGCAGACGCGCAGGCTTGTGTTGGTACAATGCTCAGAGACGTAGGTTCCTGCTGGACACTTGTCACATGTTAGCACCTGGCCAGTGGCACGGTCAACATGGCGGTAAGTGCCGATGAGATTTGGCGCCTTCTGCTCTGGCTGAGCTGTGGTGGTGCTAAGGAATCCAAGCTGAAAGAAATAAAAGGGGAAAGGGAGAAATAAAAAACCAAGGTGTTATCTAGGGGAGAAGAAGAAAGGACCAACACCACAATCACACATCTGTTAAAGCCCTGGGGGTGGTGTATCCTCTTGACACTACTGTTGCAACACAGTAGAAGGAAATGAAGCCCTGGATCGACCTCTGTGAAGCTTTGGTTGAGCCCCCTGACCTTTGCTTCTGCTTCTTACTTTTCTATCTGTAAAATGAAGCTGATACACTTCTCAGGTTGACTATAAAAATCAAATGAGAATGTATATATAAAAGCACTTTGTAGCTAGCACTGAAAATACTACATAGCTAGAAGACAAAATCTTAATGCAAGAAGACAAGAACTGGCTGAGCAGTTCTCTTCTTTTACTTGATCCACATGGTAAGCTGCCATTTCTTGATACCAGGACAAAAACAACTGAGAACCAGGGAGGCACATATTCACTACCATGCCACCAGATTGCCTGCTTGGGGTTAAGCCATAGGCACAGCATCATTTTTTCAGATCTTTTGTCTTTATGAGGCTAAATTTTTTGTTTGTTGTTTGAAATAGAGGGAGGCCTTTGGCATTCTTGTGAATGTGCTTTAAGCAGCAAATGATGTTTGTTCAGCCTAAGAAGTCCATACCTATATAGAGCATGGACCTGCAGCCACCAAAAAAAACCCAAGCACAAAGGTGGTCTAGTAAGAGAGACTCAACACACATTTAAATTTCATTCATGGAGAAGAAACTTCTGTCAGCGAAACCAGATTTTTCAATAGCTTCCAGAATGAAAGTTGAAGAAGGAAAATTATATTTGTGATACTCGATCCTGCAGTCCTTTGAGGTGAAAGCAGAGTAGAGGAAGATTGTTAGAAGAAGGCTTGCCTGCATTAATAAAATTGAGAGCTCCCAACAGTTTTTACTGTATTGTACAAAATGCAGTAGCTTTATGTATCAAGAGAATAATGACTTGTGTGAATATTTGACATAGCCCTTAAGTTGCCATTTGAGATGACTACATCCCATATTGGAATGCCTGGAATCGAGTCCTGGCTCCAATCCCTATTTCAGTTTCCTACTAATACACACCCTGAGAATAAACAGGTGATGACTCAAGTGGTTGGGTGTCTGCTACCCACATGGGACCCCAGATGGAGTTCTTGGCTCCTGAGTTCAGCCTGACTCAACCCAGGCAATTGCTGGGATTTAGGGAGTGAACCAGTATATGGGAAATCTCTCTGTGTCTGTCTCTATCTGTCTCTCTCAATCCCTCTCCCTGTGTGTGTGTGTGTGTGTGTGTGTGTGTCCCTTCCTTTCAAAAAGGGGCCAGCGTTGTGGCTCAAGCCACAACTTGGGATACCAGCAGCATCCCATAAGAGAGCAATTGTTTAAGTTCCATCTTCTTTCCCAAGATTCCCACCCAGCTTCCTGCTAAAGCACCTGGGAAAGCAGAGGATGATGGTCCAAGAACTTGAGTTCCTATAGGATAGAGTTCCTGGTCCCTGGATTTGGCCTGACCCAACCCTGGCTGTTGTAGGCATTTAGAGTAAACCAGAAGATGGAAGATTTCTCTCCCCCAACCCCAGCACTCCCTTTTGAATGAGTGAATGAACGAATGAATGAATAAATAGATAAAGTTCACAGAAAGAAAGAAAATAATGATTGCCACAAACTACCTGCTACCCAACAGAACAAATTCCTTCCAAATTTGTTGCTGTACCAATAATTAAAGAGAATAAAGCAAGTATTTTGTCAAAGTGATAAGACTTTCTGTCTTCGCACCTTAAAGCTTAATACAAGATTCCATTCCTCCCCATCTTAAATGTTTTAACTAAAATATTCCCCTTGAGGTCCTTTACCCTATCCCAAAGCCGCTTGCAGTTTAACATCAATACTGCATTGAAAACTAATGAGCTTATGAGAATATATTCATTTTTTATTTAATCTGACAGCAAAAAAGAAAAACAGAGAAAGGGATATGGATGATTTTTCTCATTAATAAGCTTAACTTCATCTTGGAGCCCAAAGAAAAAGAACCTTCTGCTTGATAATGATAAATTCTGTGATGCCTTCCCTTTTCTCTTCAGCCTTCACCTTTCCTTTCCCTGCTCCTTCATTTGCAAAATCAGCCCCAGCCACCCTTCCCTAAGCACAGCAAAATGCATCAAGTAGAGGAATTGTTCTGTGCAGCCCAAGATCCATTTGGCAAGTACACCCAGGACAAGATGAGACCCACTCTCTCCAACACAAAAGACCCAACCTGATAGACTGCAAAGTGGCTCTGCTTTGTACTTCTTGAGATTCCTTATTATCTACATGCAAAATCGGTTTAAGTTAGCTATAGTGTTCTAGAAGTTTGAGCGATGTATAAGTAACCCAAATGACAGGTTACTACACTTAAATGAAAACAGAAGACAGAATAAGATTCCCAGCCAGGGAGTGGCAGTTGGGATGAACATCACTCTGATGCACTCTGTGATCTAACTTTACCTCCCCACCCCTGTGGGAAGCTGGGCAACAAGCCACACACACGGAGCACATTGAGGAGGTTGGCTCCGCCAAATGAGCACAGGAGATCATGAATGGCACTACATATGTGTGTCTGAGGTGTGAATGGGAAGCTAGGCTTCCTACAGCTTCTTCTATCTCCACAGGTGCACACTTGTAATGCTAGGTAGGGGATGGTAGGTTCTGCACCAGTCTTCTGATTACTGAATTTCTAGAGGTCTCCCTGGCAGAATACAAAACTCCCTCCAAACCCTGTTGCACTCTTTCTAATACTTTAAGTAAATTTTTCAGTTCCTTAGAGACTGAAGATGTACCTTTAAATTACTTTGTGCTAAAGAAAGAATTCCAGCTTCTACAAACAGGGTTAACAGATGCCTCAGTTAGATGCTGAACACTAGAATAGAATTTATGAAAAAAACTATACACTATGAATTCACTGGACAAAAGAACTACCATGTGTCCACAAGGTACCCTGCCATGCGCTGAGGAGAGAACTTTAAGAACTCTGTTCCAGCACTTACGAAGCTTACATTCTTAGGCAGGTGTAACTATTCAATTAAAATCGAGATTACTGGGGCTGGCATTATGGCATAGCAGATAACTGCTTCCTGCAACACTGACATCCCATTGAGTGCTGGTTTGTGTCCCAGCTGCTCCACCTCCAATCCAGCACCCAATTAATGACCTGGGGAAAGCAGCAGAATATGGTCTAAGTGTATGGTTCCCTGCCATCCACATGGGACTTTGAAGATGCTCCTGGCTCCTGATTTCAGCCTGGCCCAGCCCTGGAGAGTTAACCACCAGAGGGAAGATCTCTCTCTTTCTCTCCATCTCTGTGTGTGTGTGTGTGTCTCTCTCTCTGTCCCCCCTCCACTGTAACGCCTTCAAATAAATAAGTAAATCTATATTAAAAATGTGAGATTACTGCTGATAAAAAGAAATAGAGTCCTTCGAGAGGGGGTTAAAGAGGTGTTTCCTATCTCTGGGAGGTGGAGAAATGTTTTTTAAAAACTCTTAAGGATGGAGAAGCAGAAAATCAGCACCAGACAGGGAGAAATGGAGAAATAAATTGGGCAGAGGGAAACCATAAAAAAAGTTTGAAGCAGATGGAAGCTTAGCATAGGAACCAAAAAGCATATAGATCTACCACGAGATACAACAGTGACTACCATTGTATCTGTAGAAGTTCCACATTGTGATCTTAATCCAAAATACAATAATAACTCATTATGTGCCTTCTTGATAGTGGGGAGTTGGGAGGCATATAACCACATTCGTGAATAAAAGGTTATCTGACCATAGAGTGGTCGTTGAAAGATGGCCCAGGGGAGAGTAGATAAGAAAATCCAATGGGAAGGTAAAAGCCAAGGTGGAAATTAGTGGTGACTTGGACTAGGGTGTTGGTTTTGGATATCCAGAGAAGACAGACTTGAGGGTGAGGTGAATAATTACCTAAGGAAAAGTAAAGAGGAAAAAAATCAATGGTTTCAAATTGGACTCCAAAGAGCCAAGGCAGGGTGTAGCATCACTCTCAAGGCTGTGACTGGGACCAAGGAGGTCGAGGGGTTAAAAGCCTTAAACACAGCAGCTCTGTTGTACCCATTTTCTAATGTAGCTTCTGAGTGGAGAGGCAAGATGGTGGCTTCTGAGTAAGGATTCATCTGCAGGAGAGTTTATTCCTAAAATAAGTCTGGAGATCACCAAGCCAGAGGGGCTGCTATAATGTCTTTCAATTCTGAGTTTAATGGATAAACCCATCCATCCATGCTACTAAGCTGGAGAACTGCTTGGTGGGCTCTTTTTCCTGATTGACCCCCTGCTGTGGGAAGGAGGTGGTCACCTCCCTCTCTTCTTTCAGAGACCCAGATGGTACCCAAAAGAAACTATTTTCCTAAGGCCTCTTAGTCCACTGAAGATTCAAGAACTAAAACTAGAGCTTTTCCTACAAGTCTGGTGGCAACCACTCAGTTTCTAAGAAAACTAAAAAACAGCAAATATCATTCCCTAAGATGATTCTGGGGGTGAAACAATAAGTGAGGATGAGGTGGATCAAGTTCAAAAACAACATTTAAGGATGGCCCCTTCCACCAAAGAAGGATGTACTTTTCTCTGAAGGTAGGAGAAAACTTCCACTTTGTTGCCTTGTTGAGCTAGTGGATCCAAAAGGCTTCCATAGCCAAGGCAGCTCACGTCAAGAACCTTGGGTGATCACTGACATCATACATAAGACTGTTAATTGTTAAATAAACAACAAGAGTCACTGTGCACTAATTTCCATGCAGGACCTTTGTCCCCAGAGTTCTATCATGAGACTCAATAGTAAAACTTGTTCCCAAGAATCACTTCCTTGGGGCTGGCACTGTGGCGTAGCAGGTAAAGCCTCCACCTACAGTGCCTGCATCCCATATGGGCACTGGTTCGAGTTCTAGCTGCTCCACTTCAGATCCAGCTCTCTGCTATGGCCTGGGAAAGCAGTGGAAGACGGGCCAAGTCTTTGGGCCCCTGCACCCACATGGGATACCTGGAGGAAGCTCCTGGTTCCTGGCTTCAGAATGGCCCAGCTCTGACCATTGTAGCCATCTGGGGAGTGAATCAGCAGATGGAAGACCTCTCTCTCCCTCTGCCTCTGCCTCTCTGTAACTCTGCCTTTCAAATAAATAAATAAGTCTTAAAAAAAAGAATCACTTCCTTTTAGTGTATTAAAGTGGAGGATATTATTATGTCTCATAAGTTATAGTTATGTCTAAGAGCTCGCAAAAGATTTATCACTCTTGGGTACTTCCTTAAAAATCATTAAGTTTCTAAAAGGAAAGAAGGGGTAGAAAGGAAGGGAAAGGAGGAAGGAAAAATAAAATGAAATCACCTTCGAGAAGCAATAACTTTGAACAGCCCTTGTCTGGACTGTTGAGGAACAGTTTTCTTAGTCATTTCACTTCATTTCATTTTTCTCTCTTTTCTTTATTTTTCTTTCTCAGACTAAACAGGAGAGGGAAGAGGAAGTGGGGTGGGAGAGTGGGAGAGAGGGAGGGTACGGTGGGAAGAATTACCGTGTTCCAAATGCTGTATTTATAAGAGTCATACAAATTGAAAAATAAAAGTATGGTCCCTTTATAAATTAAAAGCAAGTTGAGATGGCACCTAATGCTGATGCCAGGAAAATGCCTGAATCAGGAGACATAGTCATTGAAAAGTGCAAAAGACCAGGAGTCAGAAAACCTGAGGCTGGTTTGACCTGATCAAGAGTCTTAATCCTCTCAGCTATAGAGTGGTGGATGAACCAAATCTAAGTGTGGTGGAATGAGAAATGTGGTGGAATGAGAAGGCCATGCCAAGATGGCCGCTGGCAAGCGAGCATCAGTTACTCAGGAGTGGCTTCAGGAACCCCCTGGGAAACTCCCTGGGAAACCACCTGGCAACAGAGCCTACCTGGCAACAGGCTGTGACTGGATGGCTTTGGAAACCACATGGCAAACGGAGCCTGCCTGACAACAGGATGTGATTGGATGGCTTTGGAAACTGCCTGGCAACAAGCTGTGATTGGTTAGGGCATAGACTGCCCCTTGACCAGATTGGCTGCCTTGGCTATATAAGCTACTGTACCAACTGAAATAAACGAGTTTGCGGGCTGCTTGCCTCTGGCCCGCTTTCACCCGACTCCCGGAGTCCGTGTGGTGACTCCGCGCCGCTTACCCCCACCACGCTCCTCCTCTCAGAACAAATCCACCACAACATCTAAGGTTCACGGAAGCCTCAGATCTCATGCACAGAGTGAACATTAGCTGGGAAACTTTTTAAAAAATTCCCATTCCTGGTCCCATCTCTGAGATCACTGTGGTCCTGTAGTGAGGGCCAGGAATCTGGTTTGTTTACACTTTGGTTTTCTTTTTTTCTTCCTTTCTTTTTCCTTTTTTTTTTTTTTTAAGATTTATTAGAAGTCAGAGCTGGAAAGAGAGAGAGAGAGATCTTCCATCAGCTGGTTCACTCCCCACATAGCTCCAGTGGCCATCTTGGCTGCTTTTCCTAGGCTGTTAGTAAGGAGCTGGATTGGAAGTGGAGGAGCTGGGTCAACAACCTGCATCCCCATATGGAATGCTGGCTTCGCAGGCAGAGGTGTTACCTGCCACACCACACCACCAGCCTTGGTTTGTTTTGTTTTTAAGTTCTCTAAGTGACTCTCAGGCCTGATCAAGGCTTGAACCCCTTAGAAGCCAGGGCTCCTCTGTCTCTAAACTCCTCTGATTCTGACACACATGTTGGTGAGAGCTCAGCCCCAATGCAAGAGCCCCTACCTCTGTCTCTTGCCCAGCCTGAAAGTTTTAATCATTTGAATAGTGTTCTTTATTAATATTTTTCTACAAAACAAACATTTTTGGGAGAATTCTACTTATCTGGAAATACAGGCAGTACAATGTTTAAGTATCTGCTCAAATCCACTCATTCAGGGGGACTCATTGTGAATCTTGGTGTGTGTCTTTCCAGACTTTTCTAAGCATTTTTATATGATGCATACATACATACTGTAAGACAGCTGTTACTGTTGCTTTTGGATTTATTTCACATATCTAAGATCTACAAGCCATACATGTTAGTCTGTAATTTGCCTTTGTTCATCTTCTAATACTGTATCATTGAAATCTTTCCATTTCAGAACATATGAGATACTTCATACTCTCTTAACAGTCAAGTTCTCTTCAATAGTTTGGATTGCCTTAATTTAGAGATTCTTCCTACTGAGGCCATGTAGATTACCTCCTTGTCCATATCACAGTGTATGCATTTTTCTATCTTTTTTTCTATATTTTTCTATCCCTTCCTCCTTCCATACAATTCTCTATCTCATTGCAAGTGACAGATATAACCATGCTGCCCTCAGTCTTCTGAAAATGGCTTTTTTTCTGGGACAAAAATCTCAAAGTAATCCAAACTAAGAACCTCTCACTCTAGCCTATCCTTTGTTAATATGAATCTACTAAACATATATGTTCAGCCCAAGGGTAGCCCAGACCTGGAATATAAAGAATATTTAGGCAAAGATTTAGAGAACAGAAGACATATTCTTGTCCAGGCTCTGTCTTAAAACCAGCTGTACCTTATTTTACTCAGTTTTAAAATTGGGCTGATCTAGGTTGCATCCCATTCCAGCCTTCTATGCATTTGTAATCATTTTATTAAACACAACCTTCTCTGTGAATTACACTACTCCTTGCGGGTGAGTGCTGTGCTACAGGGGGTTAAGCTGTTGCTTGGGATGCCCACATCCTCTCTCAGTGTGCCTGGTTTGAGTCCCAGCTACTCAGCAGTTCTGGTCCAGCTTCCTGCTAATGTGCATCATGGGAGGCAGGAGGTGATGAATCAAGCACTGTGTCCCCACTATTCACATGGGAGACTTGTATGGAGTTCTGGGCTCCTGGCTTAAGCCTGTCCTAGCCCTGGCTGTTGTGAGATTTGGGGATCCAATCAGCAGATGAAAGATTTCTCTGTATGTGTGCCTCTCCCTCTCTCTGTCACTCTATCTGTCAAAGAAATAAAATAAATCTGTAGAAAAATAAATATCTATAAATCTTAAAAAATAAAAACTGTTCCTAGACACCTAGATTCCAAGCAGATGAGTGTCCCTCCATCACATTTCCTGTTTCTGCTCATCATATTGGTGCCTAATTACATATTGTCTCCTAATGTTGACTGATTGCCCTGTAAGTGTATATACTTATCGTCTCATAATGATTGTAAGCAGCTCAAGGCCAGGGACAACCATGTAAATTGCATTTCCTTCCTTCCCCAAGCACCTCAATAATGAAGATCATAAAAATAATAAGCAAAGCATCCTTTGAGCCAAAGGTCAGCAAAATATATCTTATATACCAACTGCTCTTCAAACGAAGTTAACTGGAATCTAGACATTTGAGTTGTTGCTTTCTTGCTAGGTTGGCAGACTTGGGCGGATGCAACAAAGACCATGTGGCCCACAAACCTAAAATATGTACTATCTGGCCCTTTATGGAAAACTTCTGCCAACACCTGTGCTGAGCAATCGACAGAAGTGTCAAAAAATACAGAGACCAAAAGCTCACTCAGAGAAACCTTCAGAACTCCTCTGAGAGTCCAGTAAGGAATACTGGGTTCTGGGCTATTTGTCCTGACACCCTTTCCAGTCATACAACAAATCTGATCCCTTCATGATGTGTTTAAAGCTCTTTGTGACTTAGGATGAGATGCTTCAAAATCTTTAGCAGAGACAGGATTCTTCCAGAAAGCCACCCCTGTCAACCCCTCCCAACTGAAAACAAGTTTCATTATATTACCTTTTGTTCTCATATAGGACTACCATAAGTCTGTACTAACACATCTCTCTGTTCAGTGTCTTCCCCTCTGGACCACAAGCTCCCTGAGGACAAAGGCTGGGTCTGTTTTAGTGATGCTATTCAAGCCCTCAAGGACTCAACTGATGGTGTAACTGACAACGTGCACGTGCACGTTGACAACATGAATGAATGGATTTGCAGACCACAATTAATTAGAAGCAACAAATTAAAGAGTAGTGGCAGAGGAAGTTGCTGAAGATGAGCATGCATATAAGAGCAAGAATGAGAAAACCCAAACTCTCTACAACGTAGCCACAATATATCAAGAGACAAAGCCTTCGGTCCTGTGGTGTAGCAGGTAAATCCACCATCTGCAGGCTCATGAAGAAACTTCTGGTTCCTGGCTTTGGACTGGCCCAGCTCCAGCCATTATGGCCATTTGGGGAGTGAACCAATGGATGGAAAACCTCTCTCTCTCTGCCTCTGCCTCCCTGTAACTCTGCCTTTCAAATAAGTAAATAAATAAATCAGACAGAGAGAGAGAGAGAGAGAGAGAGAGAGAAAGCCTTCTGGAATTCTTTGTGTAAGGGCAAATAATTCCCAAAGACCCTGAGGATATCATCTTATTTTAACATAACAATGTCCAGCTTTCAAGAATTAATTCCCCTGCAAGGTGCTTAAGATAACAAGTAAATATACTTGACAGTTAAAACATTCTCCCCTTAAAAAATGTAAAAGTTACACTAACTTGGGGTTTAGAATTTTAACTAGTGTGATGAGATTTTCCCAAAGTTTATCTATGCTCCATCTCAGCTTAAGTTTTAGTTATTTGGAAAATCTAATTCATCCAGGACACTTATTTCATCAACAATAATGGGAAAAAGAGCTATCAGTGTGCCCTCCCAAACTGTACAGGATGTAGGTGTACTATAAATACTTATTGCATAATTAAAGGTAAAACCAGGATAAATCAAAGTTCAAAAGAGGACAGAGTAGCCTGCTGTAGAGGCTCCCAGGGTTGTAGAGTTCACCTGGGTGACCCACATGACACCCGTATTGTTGTAACTTCTCTAAGGCACAAAGATTGACCAAAGACAAGAAGCACCTGAATGTGCCAATACCAGTCAGAATGTTGTTGACTATTCTTTTTTTTTTTTTTTAAACAATTTTAATCCATGATCTCACCTTCCAGCAAGCAAAAAATTCCTTGGAACTTATTTACAACATGTTTATGTCATTCTTCCTCCCTATCAAATTCCCTATCAATTTATGTCATTCTTTTTCCCTATCAAATCTAGTAAACGTTAATGGAAAATGAACAAACTTAAGATGGTGACACACTTTTGTCTGTTTACACTGGACAAGCAGAGACACTGCTGTGAGTTTGTTGTGGTTTTTCCTAATGCTGCGTAATATTTTCACGAGGAAGCTCAGTTACTGCAGAGATAACGAGGCAAGCAAGTCATTCCTGAGATGCTAACAGTAAAGCACGCTAACAAGATCAAAAGGTAAAGATGCGGCAAAGCTGGGCACCCTCAGAATTTCTTTTTCACTTTAGGCTTCGTGTTAAATCTGCAGTAATAAGATGTTAGCTGTCTGGAATTCTCAAGATTTGAAGGGAGAAAAAACATGCGTGAAGAAAAATGCTTCAAGGGTAGAGCTTCCACAAATCACAGAAATATGTCCAGTTATGTTATATAAATGTGGTCAGCTTGTGCTGCTCTGATTTAAAAAAAAAATAAAGTCTTGGGGGCAGATGCAAGGACTGTTCTAAAAGATGACAAGTATGGAGAATGCCAAAGCTAGAAAGTGCTGGTTACAGGATCAGAAGGGAGCATGCTCAGGGGACATCAGGTAAAGAGGGTGTGCAGGTGGGGGAGGCAACATGTCACCCAGACACTGCTTTGTCTGCGACCCAACATGCAGAAGAATGTGTGTGCATTCAGCCACCCGCGGACCGCAGAATTTCATCTCCCTCTATCACGACAGTTGTTCTGAAGCACCTCCACCTACATAAAGAAGCCAAGAGCAAACTGCCCGTTCATTTAGTCATGAAGTAGTAAATGAACTGGCATAACACACAAGAGAATAGGCTAAGTATAGGGAGAATGCTACTCTGTGCTCACTAAGGATTTGCAAAGAGCACATAAACTGAGGCAAAAACCAACAACTCCAACATGAAATTATAAGTAAAACCTATTTTAACCTGGAGCAAGACAAGCAGGCCCAGCCAAACCAGCTACCAACTGGGTATGATATTGTGAAATAATAAGAAATATATATTTGGTCTCTGTCCCTGGTTCATAGACATAGCTCCTAAAACCTTTCAGACTATCTTTTGGGTACTACTACTGAAATTGTTGGTAGCTGGAGCCCCTGGATGGCTTCCAAATGGGGACTGGTCACCAGAAAGACCAAGGCAGGGTCACAGGATCGAAACCTGTAGCCCCACTTCCCAACCTCTGAGGAGGAGAGAGGAATTCAGGCTAAGCTGATCCCCAGTAGCCAATGATATAATCAATCCTGGCTATGCAATGAAGTCTCCATAAAACCCCAAAAGGTCAGGGCTCAGAGAGCCTCCAGATAACTGACTGTGTGGAAGTGCCAGGAGGGTGATGGGCCGGGAGAGGCAGGTAAGCGCCACATCCCTTCCCATCTCTTGCACATGGCTGTCCATCTCTATCCTTTACTGCGTCCCTTAGGAATAAATTGGTGAATGTGAGGGAAGTGTTTCCCTGGATTCCTTGAGCTTCTCTACCCAATTAATCAAACCCAAGGAGGAGGTGATTGGGATCTCGATGTATAGTTGGTCACTCAGAAGCACAGGGCACAACCTGAGGTTTCCATTGGCATATGAAATGGGGGGCAGTCTCATGGGACAGAACCCTTAACCTTGGGTGCCTGATGCCTTGGGTGTCTGCAGATAATGTCAGAAGTGAATTGAATTGGAAGACACCTAGTTTGGTGTCCGCTTTGACATTCTGGTGTCAGAAGTATTGGGCTGAGTGGTCTGTGAGGGCAAAAAATCACTGAGTGTTTCTAAATATTTCTGTTATCAAAATATTATAGAGAAGATAATAGTAATATCTACTCTTAATTGTTGACACAGATGAAGCAGAAAGAACACATCTAACACATTGTCAGTATTCCATAAGTGTAAATTATTTTAATTATCACTCCCATTTTACTATAGCTTAACTCTACTCCCTTGGGATTAGGCAATGTGTGTGTGTGTGTGTGTGTGTGTGTGTGTGTGTGTCTCTCTCTCTCTCTCTCCCTCTCTCTCTCTCTCTCTCTTTGACAGGCAGAGTTAGAGAGAAAGGTCTTCCTTTTTCCGTTGGTTCACCCTCCAAATGGCCACTACAGCTGGTGTACTGTGGCCGGCACGCTGCGCCAATCCAAAGCCAGGAGCCAGGTGCTTCCTCCTGGTCTCCCATACGGGTGCAAGGCCCAAGTACTTGGGCCATCCTCCACTGCCTTCCCGGGCCACAGCAGAGAGCTGGACTGGAAGAGGAGCAACCGGGAAAGAATCTGACGCCCCAACCAGGACTAGAACTCGGGATGCTGGTGCAGCAGGCGGAGGATTAGCCTAGTGAGCCGCGGCAATGGCCCTGTCAGTCTGTCTTTAAAATATAAATACGCATATACACACAGTATAAAAGCTGTAATCCTGACATGTAACCCCTTGGATTTAGAGCATACTACAAAACAAAACAAAAATATTTTCAGCACAGTAAAGAGTTACAAAAGAGGGTCAGTGTGGTGGCACAGTGGGTTAAGCCACTGCCTGGGACACCAGCATCCCATATGGGTGTCAGTTCATGTCCCAGCTGCTCTATTTCCAATCCAGCTCGCTTTTAATGGCCTAGGAAAAGCAACAGGAGATGGTTACATGCTTGGGCCCTTGCATCCACATGAGAGACCTGGATGAAGCTCCTGGCTCTTGACTTTGGCCTGACCCAGCCCCTGCCACTGCTGCTGTTTGGGGAGTAAACGACGATGGAAGATCTCTCTCTCTCTCTCTCTCTCTCCCTCTTCATCTCTCCCTCTCTCTTTTTCTGTAACTCTGCCTTTCAAGAATTTTTAAAGATTTATTTATTTGAAAGGCAGAGTTACAGAGAGAGAAGAGACAGAGATCTTCCACCCACTGGTTCACTTCCCAGATGGCTGCAAAGGCCAAGGCTGGACTATGCTGAAGTCAGGAGCCAGCCAGGAACTTCCTCCAGGTCTCCCACGTGGGTGCAGGGGCTCAAGCACTTGGGACGTTGTCTGCTGTTTTCCCAGGCCATTAGCAGGGAGGTAGATCGGAAGTGGAGCAGTTCAGGACATGAACCAGCACCCATATGGCATGCTGGCATTGCAGATGGCAGCTTTACCTGCTACACCACAACGCCACCCTAAAATAAATCTTAAAAAAGAAAAAGAAAAACTGAGTACAAAAGAAACAAGGGCCACCTGGTATTTTCTAAACGGGTTTAAAGAAAAAATGTGGTGTATAGCAAATGAGAAAACACAAGAAAGGAGAACAGATTTACTACTATTAGTAGTACACTTTGGAAAACTGGAGGAGTCCTGAAGCAAACATTTTCCAGAGTGAATTTCGCAAATCTAGTCCCATAAGATGTTATTGAGTCTATGGTCTCAAAAAAGAGTGAGCAGACCCTAGTACCTTCCTGTTTTTATATAGCCCATGATCTAATAAAGATTTTTATATTTTAAATAGTTGGAAATAAATCAAATAAAAAATGCTGTATTTTGTGACATATGGAAATTATGTGAAATTCAAATTTCAGCATGCACAAATAAGGTTTTATTGATACAGCCATGCCCATTCTTTTTAGGTATTGCTTAGATCTGTTTTTGTCACACCAAGAGAGAACTGAAGCTTCTCTGGAGAGCACATGACCACAAAACCAAAAATGCTACATGGCTCTTTACAGATAAAGTTTACAAGCCCCTTGTCTAAAAATTTAGGAAATGCTACCAATTATAGCCTTCTTTTCGAAAGGCACAGTGAATATTCTCAACCTGTTGATGACTCCAGCAGGTCCTGCAGGAGAGCTGACAGCAATGTTGAACCCAGTATCTCTCTCTCTTTTTTTTTTTTTTTTTTTTGACAGGCAGAGTGGACAGTGAGAGAGAGAGACAGACAGAAAGGTCTTCCTTTGCCGTTGGTTCACCCTCCAATGGCCGCCGCAGATGGCGCGCTGCGGCCGGCGCACCGCGCTCATCCGATGGCAGGAGCCAGGTGCCAGGTGCTTTTACCTGGTCTCCCATGGGGTGCAGGGCCCAAGCACCTGGGCCATCCTCCACTGCACTCCCGGGCCACAGCAGAGGGCTGGCCTGGAAGAGGGGCAACCGGGACAGAATCCGGTGCCCCGACCGGGACTAGAACCCGGTGTGCCGGCGCCGCAAGGTGGAGGATAAGCCTGTTGAGCCACGGCGCCGGCCCAACCCAGTATCTCTTAAATGTTTCTGACCATTCAATTATTTATTGAAACAGTGTGCATGGGCCGGCTCTGTGGCTTACTAAGCTAATCCTTTGCCTGCGGCACCGGTATCCCAGGTTCTAGTCCCGGTTGGGGCGCCGGGTTCTGTTCAGGTTGCTCCTCTTCCAGTACAGCTCTCTGCTGTGGCCCGGGAGTGCAGTGGAGGATGGCCCAAGTGCTTGGGCCCTGCACCCGCACGGCAGACCAGGAGGAAGCACCTGGCTCCTGGCTTCAGATCGGTGCAGCTCTGGCCGTTACAGCCATCGGGGGAGTGAACCAGCGGATGGAAGACCTCTCTCTCTGTCTCTACTTCTCTCTGTAACTCTGTCTTTCAAATAAATTAAAATAAATCTTAAAAAAAAATAGTAATAGGGGCCGGCACTGTGGCGTAGTAGGTAAAGCTGTCACCTTTAATGCCGGCATCCCATATGGGTGCTGGTTCAAGTCCCATTTGGTTCGCTTCTGATCCAGCTGCCTGCTAATGTGCCTGGGAAAGCAGATGGGAAAGCAGAGGAATATGAATCAAGTCCTTGGGCCCTGGCATCCACATGGGAGACTCAGAAGAAGCTTCTGGCTTCTGGGTTCAACTCCACCCAGCCCTGGCAATTGTGGCTATTTGGGGAGTGAATCAGCAGATGGAAGAGCTCTCTCTGTCTCTCCCTCTATAAATTTGCCATTCAAATAAATAAATATTTAAAAAATATAAATAATGTTAAAAGTAGGGTGGAAAACATATGCCATACACAGCTAACAAAATCTTATAATTGGGGTGAATGAGTGGCAATAGCAATTAAGATGTCCACCCCCCCCATACTGGAGTGCCAGGGTTTGTGTCCCAGCTTTGTTTCTGATCCAGCTTCTTTCTAATACTCACCTTGGAAGCCTACAGGTGATGGATCAAGTATTTGGGTCCCTGTCACACACATGGGATACCTGAATTGAGTTGCTGAGTTTTGGCTTTGGCTAGGCCCAGCCCTGGCTATTGTGAGCATTGAGAGAATGAATCAGTAAATGTGAGATATCTGTATGTGTCTCTCTCTGTGACTCTTTCTCTGTCTTTTCTTCACTCTGTCCCTCTGCCTTTGAAAATAAATAGAGCTTATAATAAAAATGTATAAAGAATTAATGGAATGATGGTTAATGATTCTACCAAATAACTGAGACAGGTCCACATGATAACTGCAAAGACAATCACCTTGTGCATAAATTTATGACATCCCTGGCAATGACTAAAAATGCAAATGTGCTCAACTGAGGATTCTTACATATCTACAGTAAAAGAGCATTAATAAATTAAAATTATTAACTCCAATGCTGGAGGTATGTGGAGCACAAAGCACATTTATAGATGGCTGGTGGCACTCTAAATTCAGTCTTCCTGAAGACAATCTGGCAATATGCAGCAAAAGTCGTAAAATTGTTCATTCATTTCTTTTGACCTGGTAATTCCACTTTGGAGAAAACACCCTGGGGAAACAACCCGAAAGGAAAAGAACAATTGGTTTGTATAGAGACAGAATTGGTTCGTATAGAGACAGCTTCTTTCGTGCTATGGAAGAATGACAACAGCTGATCCAAGCACCCAGCAACAGTAGGATGATTCAAAACATGCCCAGCAGAGGGGATACAGCTATTAAAAATGGTAGGCATCAAGACTTGAAGAATTACAGGCACCTCAAACTTACTCAATATACATCCAAACTTTGAGTTTCCCAAATCCATTCACTCCTTCCCCAACCTTCCCTTTCAAAATGATCAGACTACCATAGATTTCTCAGTCTGGAAACCGGGAGCCAGCCTTGATAATCGCTTTCAAACAATATCACCTGTTCCCTCTAGCTCCCCATCAGTAAACTCTCCCAAAAATCTCTATCTAGTAGTCCCCATCTTCACTGCCACTGTTTCATTGCCATCATCTCTACCTGAATTACTATAAAAGATCCCAAACAGCCCTCTTTTCCTATGCTTCCTCTCTAATCAGTCTCCACAGAGGGATCTTTTTTTTCAAAATTGAAATAAAGCCATATTTTTACATTCCATCCCACTGTACTCTTGAGTAATATTCTAATGGCTTCATACCTTTAAAGGTCTTGCATGATCTGACCCATGCCTGCTCTTCAACCTCAATCCAAGTTCCCATTTACATCACTCACTCAGCACCAACTACAATGGACTTTGTATTCCCTGAACATGTGAGCTCTTCCCCACCTCTGGGCCATCCCATATGCAAGTCCCTCCTACTGGTATACTCTTCCTTCTGCTCTTTCAATGGCTGCTTCTTATTCAACATCATCTCTTCTGTGAAGTCCAAGAGGAAAAGACCATGAATAGCCACCTTTCACTATCATAGTCCCAGAGTTTAACAATGCCTGATACTTAATAAATGTTCCATAAAGAAAAGCAGAACAAAAACAAGTACATAAACATCAATTATAAGCATTCATAAACGCTGTCGAGAAAAATAATTTAAAACAGAAGACATATAAAGAGAATTTTATATCTACCAGGGTTCTTCTAGTCAACCAACTAGAAGTTCTTTCTTAATAGCTCGACTACTCTTTAGCTATAACTCGAAGTAATCAGAGGTAGCTGAAGCTCCAACTACCCTCTAACTTGTCAAGAATGAATAAAAGTTAGTTTAAAGTATTAATCTTCAGAACAACAATCAGTTATTTCTCAAATACTATGTGTCAGGGCATTGAGCCAGAAACACAAAGATGAACAGTACATTGCCTGTTGTCTTTGAGAAGCTGAACTGGAACAGCAACATTGACCCTGAGCATTTCAAATGAGGAGACACACAAATCTTAACTATTTTGTAATTTTTCTTGAATGAGTACCCAAGATTTAAATGCAACAGAGGGACAACCAATGGACTTCTGGACATAAATAAAGAGCAAAGATTGGATAAAAAACATTTAAGTTGTTCTGGGAAGCTGTCACAATTTTTTTCTTGTTTTTTTCAATGTTTCTCAACCTTTCTGCCTCTTCTAACTCTAGTTAATCACACTTGGCCATAGCTAGAATGAAATGTGATAATAATAATGGGAAAGTTCTTAGGGAGATGAGAATTCCAATCTTTTTTCCAGGACCAATAATTAGAAACCTTTTTCTCACTCTTTGCCTTTCTCTAGTCTACTGAGTCTGTAATTTATGAGGAGATATGTTTAAAAGCTTGCTTAAGAGAATGCTACCAATCAGCATCACAAAAACACATCTCCTATAGGACCACTCAAATCCTGCAGTTAAATCAGCTTCTGAGAAACCTGAAATGAAAAATGAACAAAGCAAATACTAGTAATAGATGGTACAAGTCCATACACTTACCCTACACAAATAATTAGGCTGGTAGCAAAGAAAACCCTAACAGGTTCTCAAGTTCCCAGGATAAATGAGTTGAAACTACATTGCTAAGCAGAACCCATGTTGCACTGTTACTCACTAAGCAAATATTTTTCAAAATGACCCAAGGACCAAGAAAGCAAAGTATCCATTCTCTATTTATAACATTTCAATTTGTAGGAGTATCTTTCCATTTTAGCCATGGCCCCATTGCCCGTCACAGTCACACCATAGGAAGATGCTTGCCAACGACTCCATGCCCTCCCTTTTCAATCCACACACAGGGTGCTCTTACTTTAGAACCAGCAGTTTTGGCTAAACCTCCAGACACCATCATGGGGCAGAACTGCTCATCAGTAGGAAACATAATGTTCAATTTTTGGGTAAAATTATTTCTTTTATATGAAACAAAATTCTGGTAAATTAAGGTGACCTGTTCCCTATCCACAACTTGGCAGAGAGCAGTGGGTATGAAGCCACACTGACCTCGATTTGAATCCTCTCTCCAGCAGTTGGCAACGGTATAATCATAAACTCTCAAATCTCATTCCTTTATCTGTAAAATGGAGCTGTTGCTGTTACCTTGGAGACCTGGAAGATTTACTGAAATCATTTGTAGATGGTATTCAGCACAGTGGCAATGGTAAGTGCTCCATAAGAAGAAGCTGGTAATATCAATATAAATAATCAATATTAACAGCCATTTTCTTATTCCTACCCTCTGGGCTCTCAGTGCTGAAGCCCCATTAAATCCACAGCGACTCTCATTTGATTCTACGATTCATGGCTTCACTTCTCTCCTCTCTCAAATCCATTAAGATCATGTCCTTCTCCCATAGCAGATAGATCTGGTGCAAATGGCACCAAGCAACAGTTCTGGCAGCAGAGGAGCAAATGGAAAATTATAGAAAGAGTAGATAATGAGCCTTGCTATGACTTAGCTTACAAAAAAAAAAAAACTCTCCTTTTTTTGTTTTTTTCTTTGTTTTCATTTATAATGAAATCTTCAGCATAATTTTCAAATATTCTAAAGAGAAAATGAATCTATATAGCAACTCCATGTATAATGTACCCATAATGGCCCACACACTGCCTAAGATTCCCCCGAGCACAACCTCCCCACCATTGAAAACACCTGTCATCTCCAATGCCCAGACCCTGACATGAAGATTTTCCTGGTGGCCTTCTGCGCCCCTCAAGAACAGTGAGTTCACTAAAGCTCTGAATCGGCAGCCTAAACAGCTGTGAGCGCCGCCCCCCCCCCCCCCCAGACTGAAGTCCTGCCCATACGCACAGCTGCCAGGTTCCTCCCACATTATAACCTCTGCCCAACTCCCTTACTCTTGGAATCAGGCTGGAAAGGGGAGGTGGTAGGAAAGCCAGGTGGCAGCATACAAGCCAATTTAGGATTCCTGTTGATTTTTTGGTGTTTGGCAAATACAAATACTGGGGCATAGTCAGTGTTTATTCATGATCGCGCCCCTATTCTTAAAGAATCAAAGCTCAGCAGCTGCTACTGCAGCAGCAACAAAGTCTGGTCTCCACCTAATGCTACACAAGGATTCAACTTTGGAGACACATTTTGGCTTCAGTTGTTGTTCTGTCCAATACACATATCTGCGTCTAATGGTTCAGACTGAGTCTGCTCCAAATGATCACTGGGCACACGGAGATACCCTGGGCTCCTCCTGTCACTTTAGAGAAGAAACTGAGTTTGCCAGGAAGTGCCAGTGAGCTGGCGTCGCCGGAGTTTGCCAGGTCCGCCTTGGGGAAGAGGGCCATCAGAGTATTAGTGCTTACTGGAAAAGAGGCATAGTCGTTTAGGAAAAGTCACTCACTTCATTTCAACCTCTGAATAGTCTGATGATGCACTGGACCACTTCCCATCACCACCACCAACAGAAATGTGAATCAACTTTATCTAAGCTGATTATAGTTTGTATGCTTTACAAAGGGCTGGCTAAGCAAGCACAAAACCAGCTTGCAACTTGCCTATGGAGCCTCCGGAGGTTTTATTGCACATCTTCTTAGAAGGCACACAGTTGAAATGTGCTGTTTCCTCATTCTGATCTACCAGGTAGAAAGTACACAGGCGTTCACATCTGCTTGCTCCTATCCAATAAGGACATACAGTGAGAAAGGAACTGTCTGCAGACTACCCTGGAAAATATGGCATTAACCATGCTTACAGTGTCCAGCATGATAAGCTTTGTTCACATCTAGCTATGCTAAAATGTGTAGCATAGGCAATTGGTGGATGGTGGATCTATGCCCATTTAGTCTTCTTTATTTTCTCTCAAATTAAGTTAGTATAAATTCCAGTACAAGGAAGTTTTTTCTTGCTGATTTAGTTTACTTGTATAGTTTATTTACATTGGAGGTTCATTTGTTTGTTCTAGACTGGACCTGAGGCAGTTTCAAACATACGCCTTAAGAAACAATTATTGATGAGAAATTTGATCCAACTCTATACATTTTGACTATAGGAATGACTCATTGGATATGTCAGGAATCCTTCATTTCAGTCCGGGTTCTGGGTCTCCATTCTCGACTTGCCATAAGTCACGTTCTCCATGGAATATAACGTATATTGTTCTGAGACTTGGAAGTGTTTTCAATCTCGGACTTTCAGAGTGATTTCAGGTAGGATTTTTACATCAGCCACATTTTGTGTATTACCCTGAAGGAAACAAGTTCATCCACTGATCCCATAAGAGCAAGTAAAAAACAACCAGTATTGCTGATGGCCATGGACACTTTATATGCCATTTATGTATCATATACCATTTGTACAACATTTTATATATTACGCAATTGAACGTTTGTGCAAAATCCAAATCCCAATTTATCCCTAGGATAGAACCTCACTCAGACAGGGTGCTCAATGTAGATGTTTGTTAACATGAAGAATAAGGCACTTCCTCAATATAGACTGTTCTTTCCCTCAACCAACAAATATAGGGTGTTAAAACAGTAGAGCTATATGCTTCCTTCCAGCTTTCACTTTCTAAGATCACAGAGAAAAGGTATAAAGCTTTAGAAAGGAGACAATCTTTTGGATATAATATCGGCTGTACTTAAAATTTCTACTTGAACTTGCCACCAAGTCTGGACATGATTCAGGACTTCAGCCCCCATCAGACCACCCACACCTGCCTAGTTAAATAGCCAAAATGGCAGAATAACAGGAAATTAACTGTGATAAGTGAAAGTCAGGGAGCAGCACTAAACTAGGTATCTAGTGTCAATGGCAGTGACACTTTCTAGGCAAACTGGACAGGATATTACAGCAAATGACTGTCTATTTGGAATCTATAATGCATGCAAAGTAGCAGTTTCTAAAACCTTAGACCCACTCTCTTTATAAATTATGGCTCTGTTCTCTTCTGACTGTCCCATGGCCAGCAATCTCTCTGTGCAAAGGAAGCTCTCTGAGGGCCAGAGGCAATTAACTGTCCAGTGTCACACTGAACAAGCCCATGTAGGGCATTCCTTAACACTGGCACAAACCTATTGGTCTCACTCATTTTGTCTCCAGACTTTTGGCCTGGAACGCAAACCTTGTCTTTCAGTTTGTGTTTTACTTGCTAATATCACACAGGCATTTCAAGTCAATACAAACAGAAGTGAGAGTGGCAGGAATAAGCAGCAAACCAAGCCACCATCTCAACTTTCCCCCAGTGAGCCTTCCTGGTTCCTGCATGTTGTTATCAAGCAATTTGGAGTTGTGAAATAGGCACTGTGGCACAGGAGTGAAGGAGAACATGAACTAAGTCAGGAGGCCCCAGGTTCCAGCCCCCAGTGCCACCATGTGCAAGCTGTGTGACCCAGGACAAACCAGTGGAGTTCCTGGAGCCTTAGTTTTCTCATCTGTAAAAATGGAGACAATACCACCTACTTCACTGGCATGTTGCGAAAAAATGATATACTACATATAAGCACTTAGAACACAGCAATATAATAATTTTATTTAAAACAGAATACAATAACAGTAATTGTGCTCTCTCCCCATATATACACATATGTGTGCTATTATATATTATGTTGTATAAATAAATAATGGCATATAAGTACTTTAAAGCTTACAATAAGCTGTCTTTCATGTAGTTAGCCTATCATGACCCAAAAAAGTGTCACAAAAATGATGGCAAAATAGATAGATAGATAGATAGATAGATAGATAGATAGATAGATATGTGTATATACATATATATATATAATATATATTCATTTATTCTATTGGAAAGCAGGAAGAATTCTTTCAGCCACTGGTTCCAATGCCTGCAACAGCCAGTGCTAGGCCAGGCCAAAGACAAGAAACTTCAACCCAATTTTGAGTCTCCCATGTAGGTGGCAGGAACCCAAGTACCTGGAGCCATCATCTGCTGCCTCCCAGTGTGTCTGTTAGCGGGAAGCTGGAACCTGACGCAGAGCCAGGATTCAAACCCAGGCACTCTGATGTGAGATATGGGATCCCAAACAGAGTCTTAACCAATGTGCCCAGCATCAACTCGCTTGCAGTGGCCAAGGAAGAGTGTCAGTGGGATAAATCCTGCTTCGAACAACCAGATCATCATTTCACCCAGTAACAACACGTGTTCTGAGGACTAGGGCATGCAGAGTGGGGATGAGAAAGACAAAAGCACTTCTTCCTCAGGCCGGTGGAGGGTAACAACATGGTCCCTGATGATCCTTGCACATTGTCTCAGTCGCCTTTCAGAATGATGGCTTCAATCTCATGGCATTTATATTTAAGCAGAAAAATAATGAATCCTGTATTGGTTATCACATTGACATTTGCTTCTAAGCCCTATTATAAATACCACTTAAAAAAAAAAAACCTGCCAAATATATTCTCAGGTCTTCAGTTGCAAATCCAGTGCACAGTTTTGGGATACGCTGAGTTTGATGATTTACAATAAGGAGCTGGGTCCTTTCTCAGATAAAGCAAACTACTCTGGTTACATTGAGGTTTTCATTTAAGCACCCTTCTGATACTAAAAGGTAAAATATTGCACAATGACTAAAGATTTAATCTGAGAGTAGGGTCTACGAAGAGTAGAACAATCAGATGAGTTAGAGGCATCCAACAAACATGATAGATTTAACTCCACTGATGAAAGGTTCTGTGTATCCAGGTGTGTTTCGTTGTATGCCAAGACTGCCAATCTGGGTTCACTGTCCCAGAGAGACCTTGCTACTGCTTACACCACCACACTTACTCCAAGGATACAAAATCTTGACTTTGCCATTACAAAAAATGGGCAGAAAAATCTCCAAAGGGAAACTGGGACTTGCCTCATTAAAAATGCCAACAGCAACAAACTTTTCTTTAGTCTCTCTCATCCCCTTAAAACACACACAAGGAACCAGAGTGTCTGTAGGATGAATTCCCAGGCCATGGCAACTGCAATGCCTTGGGATCTAAGCAGATCTTGGCTGGCCAGGCGTTCAGCCCTGTGGATAAAGAGACAGCAAGCCGGCCTTTCCCTTACACAGCCCTGCAATGAAAACAGGCTCTTGTTCTGTTTTTGCTTGGTTTTTAACTAGCAATCTCCACCTTCTCTGCAGAGATAAAAAGCATGGGCTAGATCTCAAATTTTCTTCCACCAAATTGCCCCCCTCACTCCAACATTTAGAAATAAGAGAAAAGGATTTAGGGGGAATCGAAGTTAAGTTTTGGGTCAAGGGTGGTTTCAGGCTTTGGCCAGGTAAATGATGGAGGACTAGGTAGAGAGCACGGACTCCAGATTTGCATGCAGCTGGGGTGCTTAAGCACCCATATCACCTTGCAGGATCACCTGCATGGTCACAAGTACACAAGGGATAGGAAAAACTGGAGAGAATTCATTTTTCTTTAGGCGGATCTCTTGTCCCCTCCCCCCACAGGAGTGCCAGCGTGCTGGCTGGCTGGCTGGCTGGCAGCCCGCTCTTTAGAGGCGCCTGGGAGTGGGTCTACGGGTTCTTTTCTGGCGTGCAGACACTGGGACCCACCCGAGCCAAGAGGGATGGGGGGATGGTGGAAGGCTGGAGGGAGGCGGTGGCGGCTCGAGCCCCGCTCAGGAAGGGTCTCCGGTGTCAGGAGCGCACCGGTGCCGCTCTGCCCGCTGCGGTAGCATCCCGACATGACACTGCAGTGCAACAAAGCGGGGCCGCGGCGAGCCTTGGCGCCCCGCACCGCAGCCGCGGCCCCACAACGCTCGCGGGGCGTCGGCCAAGCGACGTGAAGGTGAGGGGTGGGTGTGGGTGTAGGTGTTGGCAGTGGAAGGTAGGCCGAAGGGGGACGAAAGCCCTGAAATGCGCAGGAAGCCTGGCGCACACCTCCAGCGCAAGGAAAACAATTCGCCTTCATTCCCGGGTCACTGCCGAGCTCTGAGACTCCCTCAAACGACCTACAGAGAGCCCTCTGGCTGGGTTGCTTTCCCTTGCAAACCCCCAACCCAGCCAGCCCGGTCCCACACCTCCCGCAGCCCCGGCCCAGGGACCCGCCCCGCTTGCTGGAGAGCACCTCCGGCGCGGCCGCCACCCCCGGTCCCCGCGAGCGCTCACCAGGAGAAAGGAGCCCGCGATCATCGTGGCTCTAGTTCGGCCGGCGACGCGGCTGCAGGGGGCGAGGGTGGTGCTGTTGCTCGCGGAGGTCCCCATGGCTGAGCCCGGGGCTCGCAGGGGCGCCCGGGGCGCGCGGCCCCACGGCAGCTGGAATCGGCGGCTGCTTCTGCCCAGCGCCGCATCCACCGCCGCCTCCCGGGCCGGGAGCCCATCTACCTCCAACACCCCATGTGCACTGCGGCAGCCGGGCAGCCGGGCAGAGGCGGGAGGCGGCGAGGTTGGCTCTGGGGGCGCTCAGCACCTGCCCAGCGGCGCGGCTGCCCGGGCGGGGAGAAGCAGCCGCGGATGCAGCCCGCGCCTCCCCGTGCTCTCCTCCGACAGCGGCAGCGGAGAATCAGGGAGGAGGGTTGCGCGCGAGAGAGCAAAGGAACAACTTCCCATAGCGAAGCTTCCAGCCACTGCCAACCACCCTCCTCCTCTGCCCAGACCGGCCGGCGAGGGACTGAGTCGAGTGGCCGCCGGGCGCGGGGACACACGTGGTGGCGCCGAAGGGGCGGGGGACCGGCTCTTTGTGATGTCACCCGGGAGGAGGCCGGGCTCTTTGTGCGGTCGGAAAAGGGCAGGCGTTCCAGGTACGGCGAGGAGACAGAGGGCGCCCCTTGGCGTTCGCGGAAGGAATTACACTTGCTTGTCCATTAAGGAAAGCGTGGCCAAGTCACGCGCACCCTGACCTAACCTAACCTTCTTTTCGGTAAGATAATTCTAGGCAAATTACTTCTGTGGCAGACGTCCTCTTGTTTTTGACGCAACGATTTTGTAACAGCAATGACCGCAGAGCACTTAGACCAACTGCATGACGAACACAGACCTGTGCGCTGGTTCGCTGCACCTTGGAACTCTCCGAGAGTTTGGAACACACACATATACTGACTCTTGGGTCCCACCTCCAGACATTCTGATTTAATTGGAAAAGGAATTTTCCTGGAAAGTTTTTTTTTTTAAGTTCTCCAGTTCATTTTAATATGGGGTAACATTGGAGACCTTCTGACCTGATGAAAGCAGTAGAGATTTCCAGGCCAAGGATTCCAAACCCAGGGTCTCTGGGCTTGGGTTTGTGGATAGTCTCCAGAGGCCTTGGAACTCCTTGAAATGTTTGGCTGGATTAATTTTCCTAATTAGGGCTCCAGAGGTTTAAATCAGATTATTACAGGCACAAGAGACCCCCTCTACCCCTGCCAAATATTACTGATAACAATTGTTTTGAGTTGAGTTTAAATGCTTTGGTAGTATATGGGTGTATGGAAGGGAGGTAGCTCTGTCTCAGAACTAAGAACACCAGGAGGTTTCTCTTAGATGCTTGGGATCTCTCACACTTGAATGTGAATGAGGACTTGCTCTTTCTTGGTTTCACCTGGGAGGGCAGAGTCTCCTCCCTGTAACCTTCTAGCACCTGGGTACTGATGGCACAGGGCACACTGTGCTGAAGTTGCCTTGCCAGCCATCTGGTCTACACCACACAATGGTGAGTCCTGAGCGCTGGAATTATTCTAGCATTCCTTGGCTCTTTCTACTCCAAAACAGACACACTTTCTCAATTATCTGCTTCAAGACCCAACACCCAGTGTTCTCATAGGTAATGTGGAATGGCAGGAGTGCCAACTATTTGTTTTCTTAATAGTTACTATGTTGTCCTTTGGTTCTTTGCTCTGTACACACCTTGGAAGAAGCTAAAAATTTATATGAGAAAGCATTCTTATCTATTGTTCCAAACAGCTGTCATAAAAAGATTGTCCGTATGTATTGGAAAGAAAACACCATCCTACATAACCTTTGGAAAAATTCAAAGAAGTTTTAGGATCTATTTCTACTAAATACAGAGTTTTAGGGCTAGAATGATGCTTTACTTAAAACTCTCTAGATATGAGTATTTCCAGAAGTTTGAAGTGTGAGGGATATATGCTGTGTCTCCATGCACAGTAATTTCATTGCTTCAGAAATTCAAATGACTGATCAATACTGTAGTAAGTCTTTTTTAAGGACGTTACATAGGTGTTAAATGGGAAGGGAGACTATGTGAAGAAGTTTTTAGTCCATTTAGTGCCTTACATCCATCTAAACTTGTATTTCTCAAGGTAATATCTGATTTGTTTGCTTTATAGAATTGGGTGAGCCTAGAAACTGGGTTACTAGCAGTTGTGAAGAGTTCTTCCTCAACTATTTATCTTCCTAAAGCCTAGAAAAAATTGAACTTGTCTTTACACCACTTTCATTTTTCATCGGTTCCTGGTATGGCATTATCATGTCAAGTAGAAATTTCATATACTTTTTTATATACATTTTGAAAGATGAAAAATTCACTCAGTAGTGTTTACTACACAATTTAAATAAATATCACTCGTTGTAGGTAGATTATGGATAATTTAAATCTGCGTGGGGTAAGAAATTTTATTGTTTTGAATTAAAATATATAAATGCCTTCCATTTCACTTTGTAAAAATGTTTCAACCATTTATAAACTCACTGTCACATTTACAATGTGTTCACTTAGACCTGTTTATTTTCTGGAAAAGGATAAAAATTCATGATGCATAAAGAAGTTGATTCCCAAGGTCCAAGCAAATAGAAGATAAGTGTTGATAAATTAAAGTTATAGCTAAAATCAAAAGGTCCTAAAATCAAACAAGACCTAAATGGGTAAATCCAGTCTCATCCTTGCAATGAAATTGTGTTGTCTCCAACCGCCATCCTAAATTTAGACTATTTTTTTAAATTTCTATCTGAACTATACAATTATCATAGATAATTCAGCTTCAAAAATCACTGTGTTCCTAAAGTTGTATTTATGAAATGCATGAAGTATGTATTCCTTAAATAGAAGGTTTCTGGAAAAAAAAAAACATTGCTAATTTTTCATCTTCCTTATTACATTTAAAATAAATCCATGCCTTTTGTTTTTCATTTATAAAATATTTCCTCCATCTTTGTAATAAAAATGCTTGATATATATTATAATTTCATTTTGATTTTTACCTTCATGATTTATTTATTTATCCTGCACACTTTGGAAGTTCTATTAAATTTGATTGGGGGTGGGGAAGCATTGTGGCACAGTGTGTTAAGCTGCTGCTGGAACACCAGCAGTTTGAATCTGGCTGCTCCACTTCCAATCCAGTTCCCCATTAACGTGCCTGGGAAAGTAGCAGAGGATGGCCTGTGTACCTGGACCCCTGCTACCCATGTGGGAGACCCTGATGGAGTTCTAGACTCTTGCCTTCTGCTTGGCTAGCCCCAGCCATTGTGGCAATTTAGGGAGTGAAGCAGCAAGTGGAAGATTGCGTGTTCTCTCTCTCCCTCTTTCCCTCTCTCCCTTATCTCTGCTACTCTTCCTTTCAAGTAAATAAAATAAATATTTTAAAAGTAACAAATTTTTATTTTTAAAAATGTAGTTACACATTCCAAGATGCCCATTGGATGGCTGAAGCCACCAATTTTCCTGAGTGCTATATATACTATGGTTTTTTCCTAAACATATAAAAATTTAATTCATAAATTAGGCACAGTAAGAGACTGACAATACTAATAATAAGCTAGAATATTTATAACAACATACTTAGCAAAAGTTATCCTCTCTCAAAATATCTTATTATATTATGTTCACTCTTCTTGTGACATGATAATGCCTACATGATGTGATGAAATAAAGTGAACGACAGAGACATTGTGTTGTGGCATTAGGCTACTGTTGACCTTGTGATCATACATCCGAAGGAAGATTATCAAGTTTTGATGATGCTTTTTAACCACATGTAACTGAAACTATAAGGGTGTGTGTGCTATTTTAGCCCCCTCTTTTCACAATGAAAATACATTTGTCCACATTCTAAGAAGTGACTGCTATAGAGCCAACATCCTTAGCTAATCTATGAAGCAATAGCAGGAATCTGAGAGTATTGGATATGAATAAGCAGAAGGTAGATTGAACCAAGCTCAATGGGAGTGAGAACATGACATGTAAGCAAGAGCAAGACTGTTCATTTCCTACTATATATCAGGCTCCTTTGGGTATTGTAGATACAATAAGAAGAAATCAATCTAGGCTGTGAAGAGTTCATAATTTCCTCTACTATAGAGAAAGACAAAAGGATGACAAAAATGGTGACCCTCTAATATGGGTATGGGTGGTAGAGACTGCCATTGTCCCTCATGGTAAATACTCACTTATTTTCCATTGATCTTGTGACTGCCAATAATAAAAGACTACACTGCCAGCTATAGACTTGTAATGCTGGCCAGGTAGGATTGTCTGTTATATATACCTATGGGAAGACTTCCCATTGACTAGGACTTAGTTATTACTCATCCCTCTCATTCAGCGTACTGACAAGACCTGCTATTGGTATCTCAATTCTAATTGAAGTCTCTCTATACCAGTTGTGTCCCCAGATCCCCACCTGTATCCATCTTGCTGTAGTCTTAGGTCTTTTGCTCAGTTGGTTACACAAACCTCATGCTTGGTGTCCCTGCCTTCAGTTTTGCCTGAACCTCTCACCTCTTAGTCCTGCAATAAATCTCTCCTTCATCTACTAAGGAGAATGAGCCTTTTAGAATCCAAATCTGATCATGTCCTTCCTTCACCAAAACCCAGCAAAGCTCCCTTGTTCTTCTGAACTTGAAGTCAAAGCTCTAATAAAACAATTGATATTCTGTTTACTGCTTATGATTCAACCCTCCCCATGGGTACAAGATTGAGTAAACATGCACAAATGTAGCACACAGAGCCTTCACTTCCAGTTACCCATACAAATCCTGATCCCAGATTCTACACAGTAATCCCATTAAATCACTGTGTTGCTTGACTACCTTATCCCTGTCAAGATTTCCAAGCCTTTGTTTTCCTTTCATTTCCTTTTCTCTGATTGTTGAATTCCTATGAATCCACCCTGGAAGACTAAACTCAGTGTGACTTCAGCTGAGAAGCCTTCCTGATTTCTTCTCTTCCTTCCTCTAGTTCCGTCCACATGATTTAGTTATAACGTATGACACTGCACTATATTTAGTGTACATGTGTGTGTGTGTGTCCTTGGCCAAACTTTGAGGGTAAAGTCTGTGTCTTAATCATCTTCAAATCTCCACAGTCAAGATCTGGGATATTTATTTAACTCAATAAATATCTGCTGAGAGACAGACTTGAAAAGTCTGTCAAGTGATAGAATAGTTAACAGATCTGATGTTGTCTTTTCTTTTTCCAAGCCTTAATTCAAACATCCTGGATTGTGTTATACAAACAATAACAGTTTAAGCTTGTGTATTACTTGCAGCTCCGTTTCATTAAAAGAATTCATTTAAGGGGCCAGTGCTGTGGTGCAGTAGGTTAATCCTCTGCCTATGGTGCCGGCATCCTATATGGGCCCTGGTTCGAGTCTCGACTGCTCCTTTTTCGATCCATCTCTCTGCTGTAGCCTGGGAAAGCAGTAGAAGATGGCCCAAGTTATTGAGCCCCTGCACCCATGTGGGAGACCCGGAAGAAGCTCCCGGCTCTTGGCTTCAGATTGGCTCAGCTTTGGCAATTGCGTCCGTTTGTGAACCAGTGGAGGGAAGATCTCTCTTTGTCTCTCCCTCTCACTGTATGTAACTCTAACTCTCAAATAAATAAAATATTTAAAAACAAAAAAGTTCATTTAAGAACCTAAGAAGTAATAGCAGCCATTTAGCAACAGATTGCAAGATCAAGTGCATGGGCATTAGTTTGGTCATGTTTCCAGGGAGACATGCTACAATGACAGCACTCTTGGATAAGATCAAATGGGAGTACAACTGCAAAGCAGGCACCATTCCAAAGGCTTCCTTCTTGAATAATAAAGAATGGATGTTTTGAAAAGTAAGGTGACCAATCCCTTGAAGGTATGCCACTCATGTCTCACTTCCAACAATGAGGTGATTACATATTTTCCTTCTCTGAAGAAAGAACCTGCAAGTGTTACAGCAGTATGAAAAAGGAGAGGTTGAACTGTCCATCACCTTAGAAGCTGGCAGCTGTGCTTAGGAGCTGGCACTTGCAATGTTTCCATTTTGCCATAAGCCTCTCTCACAGCCCTAAATCACTTCTCACTTAAAGGGAGAGGTGGTGAAAAAATAGACTTCATTCTCCACGTCTCCCTCCCCTTGCTAAAAGTCAGATGTGATTGTTTAATCAGAAGACAATGAGTTTGGCAAGTCCCCAGATACTAAATCAAATCTCCATTATACTACTTACTAACTAGTTAGCTTTGAGCAAGTATTTTAATCTATTTGTGTTTCTTCACTTATAGTTCAGAACTGTTTGGTAGGGGTTATATGAGAAATAAATTAGACAAAATCTATAAAGTTCTAAGCACAGGGCTTGTCCCTTAGTATGTCTCAATAAATCAACTACTTTTCTGGAATTCTTTTTTCAGAGAATAGTCTTACATAAACTACTCCAATTATAGAAGACACATTGAATTTTTAAGTTTGAAATTTCTTCAGATGTATTAAAAGTTAGAGAAATTTGCTAACTTGGATATGATGTGGTGTGGTGTCATGGAAAGTTTAATAGCCCAGAGACCTGGTTTCTGGTCTTGGCTCTGGCATTAACCAGCTGTACGACTTTGGACAAGTTAGTGCACTTAATATTTATCTCTTTCTTAAGCTCATTATCATTATGCAAAATGATAAATACATGCTAAGTGATCTTTTTATACCCAAAATTCTAGGATACTAATTGGCTTATATTATATGTTTTCTCCTGGTTATGAGGCATATAAGTTGTCTGAAGTAGGAAGGGAGAGAAGATTGAAGGAAGAATTAATGGGGGAAAAGGAGTTCCAAGCAAACGCCAAGAAGTGTCTAAGGAACATGAAATGCAATGAGCTTCTGTTTAGGAGTTGCTTTTCTAGCTGGGGACTTATCAAGTCATTGGATTCTTCATCCTCTCACTTGTTCTCTATATCTGATTTTCTCTTATCTGCTCAATTACTGAGGATTTACTGGGGATTTTCTTTGGGTGCTGTGCAAGAGGCAGGGTTGCAGGAATAATTTTAAACAAGCTGTGCCTTCCAAAAGTATACAATAAAATCTGATAGAAGAGATGAACATGCATGAAAGCATACAGTACAGGCTGGAATTTGGTACTAAGATATATCGACCAAGCTATTTAAGCATAGGAGAAAGAAAAAGATTGTTGAGGGCTATTAGTGCTTGGGGAAGTTTGCATGTGTTATTCCCTGTATTTAGGGAAAGTTTGTATTGGAAGAATATGGTTAGGCTTCTGAGCTATGAAAGCCAAACAAGCAATGGCACAGAAACAAGGGAAACATCCCCTTGCCATTTGAAGCTCTAGTCAGGGATCTTCTCCTTCTGACCTAACACTCTGTTCTTTTTTCTTTCCTTCAGGCCTGCTGAGCTTGGCCTGAATGCTTAGCATGGCTTCTTCTTTATCTACTTCTCCCTGCTCTCATAGCCCACCATCTCTTCTCCCCTTATCACAACACTTGCGCCAGGCTCATCCTATGAGTGCTCACCCATTCCCATCTTACAAGGACCATCCGGTTTGCCATGGCCCTTCCTTTGTATTGTCAGATTGGTGGACAAGTCCTGTCCACACTCAAAGAGTTCCTTGCCATTTAACCTCAACTTGGTCCTCAGTGTTCAGTGACATCAAGCATCTTCAACCTCATTCTGTTTTTCTCAACGCCTCTATCTATCTGCATCTTGGCTTTTTCAGTCTCATTAGATATTCTGGAGGATCGTGATTATGGATTATAAGCTTCTTTTATTTCCTTTTTCACAAGTCTAAGTCATTGCCTATCTTCCCTCTCCTTTTCTTTTTTTTACTTCCAAGTCACTGACCAAAGCACCAGTCCTTCTTGCCAAAGCTAATGCTTACTTTTAGGATCTTGAGTTCACGGTTCCTGCCTCCTCTTTTTCTCTTGCCTCTTAAAAATCTCTTTTTTCACTTTCCTGTATATATGATGTCTGAGTCCTTTCATCCTTAGATATTTAAATAAACATATGTATAAGCAAATAAAAGAAACCCATACATTTGGTCCTGCTACTTCAAGTTACTGCTTGATCTTTTCTCTTGTTATCAAAGCTTTTTTTTTTAATCCTTCTTCTGTATCTACTTTCTTATCTGTCTTTTGTTTGATTTTTCCTCTCCATCAATCACAATGTCCATCTGTTCCCAGCACATCTCTCCACAGATCCTTTAGCATATGCACAGTTGAATCTACCTTCTTTTCAGAGATTCATTGACTTCCATGCCACATGATTACCTTAAAATGCCTAACTTTCTGATTTCTCTTTGTTTTAACCTTTTTGCTTCAGTTTCTTCATATGTAAATATGCAGATATTCTGTGATGTCTTTCTTTAGTTCTTTTCCTTTTCGCTCCATGTTTTCTCCTTTGTAATTGTAATTATTATTATAGTTTCAGCACTATTTATATTCTGTTAATGCTCAGCTCCTCAACTCTGGCTCTTTCACTCAAGATCCACTTTATTTTTTTTTCTTTGAAATTTTATTTATTTGTTTGTTTTATTTTTTTTTATTTTTTTTTTATATAAAGCTTTTATTTAAAGAATATAAATTTCCAAAGAACAGCTTATGGATCACAATGGCTCCCCCCCCACCACAACCTCCCTCCCTCCCCCTACCCTCCCCTCTCCCGCTCCCTCCCGCCCTCCGCCCACATCAAGATTCATTTTCAATTCTCTTTATACACAGAAGATCAATTTAGTACATATTACGTAAAGATTTCAACGGTTTGCCCTCGCATAGAGACACAAAATGATAATACTGTTGGAGTGCTAGTTATAGTATTAATTCACAATGTACAGCACATTAAGGACAGAGATCCTACATGATTTTTTTTTAAAAAATTGATTAATTGTCTATGCAATTTCCAGTTTAACACCAAGATTTTTTAATCATTTGCAATTATCTTTATATAAAGAAGATCGATTCAATATATACTATGTAAAGATTTCACCAGTTTGCACCCACTCAGAAACACAAAGTGCAAAAATACTGTTTCAGTACTAGTAATAGCATTATTTCACATTGGATAACACATTAAGGACAGATCCCTCATGAGACGTAAGTACACAGTGACTCCTGAAGTTGATTTAACAATTTGACACTCTTGTTTATGGCGTCAGTAATCTCCCTAGGCTCTGGTCATGAGTTGCCGAGGCTATGGAAGCCTTTAGGGTTCGCCGACTTAGATCTTATTCCTACAGGGTCATAGTCAAAGTGGAAGTTCTCTCCTCCCTTCAGAGAAAGGTACCTCCTTCTTTGATGGCCCCGTTCTTTCCACTGGGATCTCACTCGCAGAGATCTTTCATTTAGGTCTTCTGTTTTTTCCAGAATGTCTTGGCTTTCCATGCCTAAACTATTCTCATGGGCTCTTCAGCCAGATCCGAATGCCTTAAGGGCTGATTCTGAGGCCAGAGTGCTATTTAGGACATCTGCCATTCTATGAGTCTGCTGTGTATCCTGCTTCCCATGTTGGATCATTCTCTCCCTTTTTCATTCTATCAGTTAGTATTTGCAGACACTAGTCTTGCTTGTGCGATCCCTTTGACTCTTAGACCTATCAGTGTGATCAATTGTGAGCTGAAATTGATCACTTGGACTAATGAGATGGCCTTGGTACATGCCACCTTGATGGGATTGTATTGGAATCCCCTGGCACAATTCTAACTCCATCATTTGGGGCCGTTCTGATTGAGCATGTCCCAAATTTTACATCTCCTCCCTCTCTTATTCCCACTCTTATATTTCACAGAGATCACTTTACAGTTAAAATTTAAACACCTAAGAATAATTGTGTGTTAATTACAGAGTTCAACCACTAGTACTAGGATAAAAAAAAAAAATACTACCATGGATAAAGTATTACATTGTACAACAACAGTCAGCACAAGAGCTGATCCAGTCACTGTTTCTCATAGTGTCCATTTCACTTCTACAGGTTTCCCCTTTGGTGCTCAGTTAGTCATCGCCAATCAAGGGAAACAAATGATATTTGTCTCTTTGGGACTGACTTAATTCACTCAGCATGATGTTTTCCAGATTCCTCCATTTTGTTGCAAGTGACCGGATTTCATTGTATTTGACTGCTGTATAGTATTCTGTAGAGTACATGTCCCATAATTTCCTAATCCAGTCTACTGTTGATGGGCATTTGGGTTGGTTCCAAGTCTTAGCTATTGTGAATTGAGCCGCAATAAACATTACTGTGCAGACAGCTTTTTTGTTTGCCCATTTAATTTCCTTTGGGTAAATTCCAAGGAGTGGGATGGCTGGGTTGAATGGTAGGGTTATATTCATGTTTCTGAGGAATCTCCAGACTGACTTCCATAGTGGCTTCACCAGTTTGCATTCCCACCAACAGTGGATTAGTGTCCCTTTTTCCCCACATCCTCTCCAGCATCTATTGTTGGTGGATTTCTGAATGTGAGCCATTCTCACCGGGGTGAGGTGAAACCTCATTGTGGTTTTGATTTGCATTTCCCTGATTGCTAGGGATCTTGAACATTTTTTCATGTGTCTGTTGGCCATTTGGATTTCCTCTTTTGAAAAATGTCTATTGAGGTCCTTGGCCCATCTCTTAAGTGGGTTGTTTGTTTTGATGTTGTGGAGTTTCTTAATTTCTTTGTAGATTCTGGTTATCAACCCTTTATCTGTTGCATAGTTTGCAAATATATTTTCCCATTCTATCGGTTTCCTATTCACTTTCCTGACTGTTTCTTTTGCAGTACAGAAACTTTTCAATTTGATGCAATCCCAGTAGTTAATTTTGGTTTTCAGTGCCTGTGCTTCTGGGGTCTTTTCCAAGAAGTCTTTGCCAGTACCTATGTCTTGCAGGGTTTCTCCTATGCTCTCCAGTAATTTGATGGTGTCGGGTCGTAGGTTTAAATTTTTAATCCATGTTGAATGAATTTTTGTGTAAGGTGAAAGGTAGGGATCTTCCTTCATGATTCTACATGTGGAAATCCAGTTTTCCCAGCACCATTTATTAAACAGACTGACCTTACTCCAGGGACTGGTTTTGGATCGTTGATCAAATATAAGTTGGCTGTAGGTGTTTGGATTGATTTCTGGAGTTTCTATTCTGTTCCATTGGTCTATCCATCTGTTTCTGTACCAGTACCATGCTGTTTTGATAACAACTGCCCTGTAGTATGTCCTGGAATCTGGTATTGTGATGCCTCCGGCTTTGTTTTTGTTGTACAAGATTGCTTTAGCTATTCGAGGTCTCCTGTGTCTCCATATGAATTTCAGCATCATTTTTTCCAGATCTGAGAAGAATGTCCTCGGTATCTTGATTGGTATTGCGTTGAATCTGTAAATTGCTTTTGGGAGAATGGACATTTTGATGATATTGATTCTTCCAATCCATGAGCATGGGAGATTTCTCCATTTTTTGGTATCCTCTTCTATTTCTTTCTTTAAGGTTTTGTAATTTTCATTGTAGAGATCTTTAATGTCCTTAGTTAAATTTATTCCAAGGTATTTGATTGTTTTTGTAGCTATTGTGAATGGGATTGATCTTAGCAGTTCTTCCTCAGCCGTGGCATTGTCTGTGTATACAAAGGCTGTTGATTTTTGTGCATTGATTTTATATCCTGCTACTTTGCCAAACTCTTCTATGAGTTCCAATAGTCTCTTAGTAGAGTTCTTTGGGTCCCCCAAATAAAGAATCATGTCGTCTGCAAAGAGGGATAGTTTGAGTTCTTCTTTCCCAACTTGTATCCCTTTAATTTCTTTTTCTTGCCTAATAGCTCTGGCTAAGACTTCCAGCACTATATTGAATAGCAGTGGTGAGAGTGGGCATCCCTGTCTGGTACCAGATCTCAGTGGAAATGCTTCCAACTTTTCCCCATTCAATAGGATATTGGCCGTGGGTTTTTCATAAATTGCTTTGATTGTATTGAGGAATGTGCCTTCTATACCCAGTTTGCTTAGGGTTTTCATCATGAAAGGGTGTTGAATTTTATCGAATGCTTTCTCTGCGTCTAGTGAGATAATCATATGGTTTTTCTTCTGCAGTCTGTTAATGTGGTGTATCACGTTGATTGTTTTGCGAATATTGAACCATCCCTGCATACCAGGGATGAATCCCACTTGGTCTGGGTGGATGATCTTTCTGATGTGTTGTTGCAGTCTATTGGCCAGAATTTTGTTGAGGATTTTTGCATCTATGTTCATGAGGGATATTGGCCTGTAATTCTCTTTCAATGCTGCATCTTTTTCTGGCTTAGGAATTAAGGTGATGCTGGCTTCATAGAAAGAATTTGGGAGAATTCCCTCTTTTTCGATTGTTCTGAAAAGTTTGAGAAGAATTGGGGTTAGTTCTTCTTTAAATGTCTGGTAGAATTCAGCAGTGAATCCATCTGGTCCTGGGCTTTTCTTTGTTGGGAGGGCCTTTATTACTGATTCAATTTCTGACTCACTTATGGGTCTGTTTAGGTTTTCTATGTCTTCCTGGTTCAATTTAGGTAGGTTGCATGTGTCCAGGAATCTATCCATTTCTGATAGGTTTCCCTGTTTACTGGCATACAAGTCCTTGTAGTAATTTCTGATGATTCTTTTGATTTCTGTGGTGTCTGTTGTTATATTTCCTTTTTCATCTCTGATTTTACTGATTTGGGTCTTTTCTTTTTTTAGTTAGTTGGGCCAATGGGGTGTCAATCTTGTTTATTTTTTCAAAAAACCAGCTCCTCGTTTGGCTGATTTTTTGTAATGTTTTTTTGGATTCAATCCTGTTGATTTCTTCTCTGATTTTGATTATTTCTCTTTTTCTACTAGATTTGGGTCTAGTTTGCTGCAAATTTTCTAGATCCTTGAGATGCATTGAAAGCTCATCTATTTGGTGCCTTTCCAGTTTCTTGATGTAGGCACCTATTGATATAAACTTTCCTCTTAACACTGCTTTTGCTGTATCCCATAAGTTTTGGTATGTTGTGCTGTTATCCTCATTTACTTCCAGAAAATTTTTGATTTCTCTTTTGATTTCTTCAGTGACCCATTGTTCATTCAGGAGCATGTTGTTCAATCTCCATGTGTTTGCATATGCTCTAGGGATTCCTGAGTTGCTAATTTCCAACTTCAATCCCTTATGGTCTGAGAAGTTGCATCGTATGATTCTAATTCTTTTGAATTTGCTGAGACTTGCTTTATGGCCTAATATGTGATCAATCCTAGAGTAGGTTCCATGTACTGCTGAGAAGAATGTGAATGCTTTACGTGTAGGGTGAAAAGTTCTGTAGATATCTGTTAGATCCATTTGGGCTATAGTGTTGTTTAAATCTACTGTCTCCTTGTTGATCTTCTGTCCTGTCGATCTGTCAATATCTGTGAGTGGAGTATTGAAGTCCCCCAGTACTATTGTGTTGGGGTCTAAGTCTCCCTTTAAGTTTCTTAACAAATTTTTTAAATAAACTTGTGGCCTGTAATTAGGTGCATATACATTGAGAATTGTTATATCTTCCTGTAGTATTGATCCCTTAATCATTATATAGTGTCCCTCTTTGTCTCTCTTAACAGTTTTTGTGTTAAAGTTTATGTAGTCCGATATTAAGATGGTTACACCCGCTCTTTTTTCATTTCTGTTGGCATGGTATATCTTGTTCCATCCTTTTATTTTCAGTCTGTATGGATCTTCGTTGGAAAGATGTGTTTCTTGTAGGCAGCAAATAGATGGTTTTTGTTCCTTAACCCAGTCAGCCAATCTCTGTCTTTTAACAGGACAGTTTAGACCTTTAACGTTCAATGTGACTATTGATAAGTGGTAAGTTTGCCCTGCCATTTGCCAGATATTTTCTAATGTATGCTTTGAATTCCCTGTGATCTTTTGCCGTGAGGTTCCCTTCATTTACCTTCTTTCATGTTGATGGTCGTGTTTCTGTGTTTCTGTGTGTAACACGTCTTTAAGTATCTTTTGCAGGGCTGGACGAGTGGCAACAAATTCTTTCAATTTTTGTTTGTTATGAAAGGTCTTTATTTCGCCTTCATTCACAAATGAGAGCTTTGCAGGGTATAATATTCTGGGCTGGCAGTTTTTCCCTCTAAGTACCTGGGCTATGTCTCGCCATTCCCTTCTAGCTTGTAGGGTTTCTGTTGAGAAGTCAGCTGTGAGTCTAATTGGAGATCCTCTGAGAGTAATCTGACGTTTCTCTCTTGCACATTTTAGGATCTTTTCTTTTTGCTTCACTGTGGTGAGTTTAATTACAATATGTCGTGCAGAGGATCTCTTTTGGTCATGTTTATTAGGGGTTCTATGAGCTTCCTGGATTAGGATTTCTCTGTCTTTCTCCAAGCCTGGAAAATTTTCTGCTAGTATCTCCCTAAAAAGGCCTTCTAATCCTTTCTCCCTCTCCATACCTTCAGGAACACCTAGAACCCGAATGTTGGGTTTTTTAATAGTGTCCTGTAAATTCCCGACGATATCTTTTAGTTTTCTAATTTCCTCTTCTTGTCTTTGGTTTGACTGTTTCCTCTCCTGTTCACTGTCTTCTAGGTCCGATATTCTCTCCTCTGCTTCACCCATTCTGGTTTTAAGGCCCTCAAGATTGCTTGTCACTTGATCTCTTGAGTTCTTCAATTCATTAAAATTTTTTGTCACTATCGTAGCTTCTTGTTCTACTAGTTGTTTCATTTCGTTTTGATTTCTCTGTAGTGCTTCATTCTCGCGAGAGAGATTTTCTATCTTATCCATTAAAGATTTCTGTAGTTCAAGAATTTGTTTTTGAGAACTTCTTAATGTTCTTATCAATTCTTTGAAATCTGCTTCTTGCATTTCTTCTATCTCATTATCTTCACAATCCTGACTTGGGGTGTCTTTTCCGTTTGGGGTCATCATAGCGTCTTCCTTGATCTTGCTCCCTCGGAATCTGTTTTTGTTTGGCATTTTTTTTTTTCCCCACACTCTTTCTCTGGGTTGTCAAGGTAACGGAGTTTGTGTGCGCGGTGTGTTCCCAGTTTTTGGATCCCCTTCAGGTTTCTACAGCCTCGGGTTTTTGGTTCCGTCTGCCTCAGTGATGGGCGGGTGTACCTTGTCCCACTGCGTTTAATCAAATTCGACTTCGTAAGGTGGGCGGCGAGAGGGGCTAGTGTCCGTGCGGGCTCGCCTCAACTGTGCTGTTTCCCCCGTGGAGGTCTGCTTCCCCCCGCCAGTGTCTCGGGATCCCTGTATCGGCTCCCGTTCACGCGCGCAGATCCTGCGGCGATTGTGTTCCGCCCGGCTCCCGACTCAGCCGGCGGGCGCACGCCGTGCCACTGCGTTTAATCTAGCTGGACTTAGCAGGGTGGGTGACGAGAGAGGCTAGTGTCCGTGTGGGCTCGCCTCAATTGTGCTGTTTCCCTGGGGTCTGCTTCCCCCCGCCAGTGTCTCGGGATCCCTGTATCGGCTCCCGTTTAAGCGCTCAATTCCAATGGCGACTGTGTTCCGTCCGGTTCCCGTCCCTCCCGGCAGCTCCCGTGCCACTATGGCACGATTTGCCGTTCGCAAACTTACTTTTCCCTAGGTCCTCTGCGTCTCATTCACTGGGTCCAGAAGAATTTCCACTGCATTTTTTTCCCTGAGATTTTTCCTGAGGCTACAGTAACTCTGTTTTTATTAAACTATTTTTTTGCGGACTGCTAGTGCGCGTCCTCACTATTCCGCCATCTTGGCTCCGCCCCTTGTTTGTTTTATTTTAAAGACAGAGATGTCAAGAATAGACTAGAGAGCTTCCATCTGCTGGTTAACCACCCCAAATGCCTACAACAACCAGGGCTGAGCCAGCTAGAAACCAGGAGGCTGGAACTCTATCTGGGTCCCCACGTAGGTGACAGGGACCCAAGGACTCGACCCATCATCCGTTGTCTCCAATGCATATTAGCTGGAAGTTTGAACTGGGAGTGGAGCCAGGACCCAAATCTAAGCATTCCAATATGGGATGTGGCCATCCAAAGCAGTGTCTTAATCAGTGTGCCAAACACCTAATCCTTGAGATCCATTTTTATTTTCAGCAGTTTCCATGGTGCCTCTTCCTCAATGTAGAATTGGTTCTCAAATTCAACATTTCTGAAGTCATTCTCCACTTCCTAAATAAGCCAACAGCTCTTTTTGTTATCGCTATTTTGTTGTTGTTTGTTCATTTTTAGTGGCACTGCATTTCCTCCTCATCTACTGGCCTAGTTCCTGGAACCATCCCTGACCCTTCCCACTCTTTTTCTTTTCTCTTCACACAGGCCTCCTACCTGTATTGTGCTGATAAGATCAGTATTTTAACAAGGGCTCTAGTTTCCATGGCTTTGTACCAATAATCTAGTTGAACTTTTTAACATCTTTGCTTAGCTGAATGCTTTAGCTTCATAACTTGGCTACTTCTTTCTCCCCTCTAACAACCTTAACATTATGTTGAAATTAATGATCCTTCATCACAGCTTTGATTATTTCTCATACCTGCTGAAGAACCCTTGGTAGCTCCCCATTAATTGAAAACTCAATTTGGTACTCAAGGAAAGGATACTTCAAAGAATTTATGGAAAACACGTATTACAAAAAAATTATGCCTGGATTTCAAAAAAAAATTTTTTAAAGCTTTTATTTAAGGAATATAAATTTCCAAAGTACAGCTTATGGATTACAATGGCTCCCCCCCCCCCAATAACTTCCCTTCCACCCACAACCCTCCCCTATCCCGCTCCCTCTCCCCTTTCATTCACATCAAGATTCATTTTCAATTCTCTTTATATACAGAAGATCAGTTACTGAATCGATCTTCTGTATATAAAAATAATTGAAAATGAAAAAAAACTTGGTGTTATATTGGAAATTGCATAGAAAATTAATCAATTTTTAAAAAAATATCATGTAGGATCTCTGTCCTTAATGTGCTGTACATTGTGATTTAATACTAAAACTAGTACTCCAACAGTATTTTTCACTTTGTGTTGCTATGTGAGGGCAAACTGTTGATATCTTTACTTAATATATACTAAACTCATCTTCTGTATATAAAGATAATCAAAAAATTTTATACCAAAAAAGTTAACTTTATAATTTCATTCATCTATAACTCTCAGTTACAAAGAACATTAACTTCCCACTGTTTCCAGAGCACCAATCTTTGAATTTTCATACTAGCTAATTTTGTCTATTCCATTTTTAATTCATGAAATCTCTACCAGTTGAAATCGTCCATCAAGTGCAATTTGGGACATGCTCAAGCTGATTTGCCCCAAACAGTAGAGTTAGAAACATACCAGGGGATTCCAATTCAATCCCATCAAGGTGGCATGTACCAATGCCATCTCACTAGTCCAAATGATCAATTTCTGTTCACAATTGATCATAATTATAGGACTAGGCCGGCGCCATGGCTCAACAGGCTAATCCTCCGCCTTGCGGCACCACCACACTGGGTTCTAGTCCTGGTTGGGGCACTGGATTCTGTCCCGGTTGCCACCCTTCCAGGCCAGCTCTCTGCTGTGGCCTGGGAGTGCAGTGGAGGATGGCCCAAGTCCTTGGACTCTGCACCCCATGGGAGACCAGGATAAGCATCTGGCTCCTGCCATCGGATCAGCGTGGTGCGCTGGCTGCAGCATGCTGGTCGTGGTGGCCATTGGAGGGTGAACCAACGGCAAAAGGAAGACCTTTCTCTCTATCTCTCTCTCTCTCTCACTGTCCACTCTGCCTGTCAAAAAAAATAAAAAATAAAAAAATAAAAATAATGATAGGACTAAGAGCCAAAGGGATCACATAAACAAGACTAGTGTCTGCAAATACTTACTAATAGAATAAAAAAGGGAGTGAAGGATCCAACATGGGAAGCGAGACACACAGCAGACTCATAGAATGACAGATGTCCTAAACAGCACTCTGGCCTCAGAATCAGCCCTTAAGGCATGCGGATCCAGCTGAAAAGCCCATGAGAGTATTTCAGGCATGGAAAGCCAAGACACTCTGGCAAAAAAAAAAAAAGACCTAAATGAAAGATCTCTGCGAGTGAGATCCCAGGTTATCAAAGAACAGGTTATCAAAGAAGGAGGTACCTTTCTCTGAAGGGAGGAGAGAACTTCCACTTTGACTACGACCTTGTCTCAATATGATCAGAGTCGGTGAACTCAAAAGGCTTCCATAGCCTTGGCAACTCATGACAAGAGCCTAGGGTGATTACTGATGCCATAAACAAGAGTGTCAATTTGTTAAGTCAACAACAGGAGTCACTGTGCACTTGCTCCTCATGTAGGATCTCTGTCCTTAATGTGCTGTACATTGTGATTTAACACTATAACTAGTACTCAAACAGTATTTTTCACTTTGTGTTTCTGTGTGGGTGTAAACTGTTGAAATCTTTACTTAATATATACTAAACTAATCTTCTGTATATAGAAAATTGAAAATGAATCTTGATGTGAATGGAATGGGAGAGGGAGCGGGAAAGGGGAGGGTTGCGGGTGGGAGGGAAATTATGGTGGGGAAGCCATTGCAATCCATAAGCTGTACTTTGGAAATTTATATTCATTAAATAAAAGTTTTTAATAAAAGAAATTGTCCATAAAGACACATCTTATTATTCCACCTTGCTTATTTAATTCCATTCAGCTCAGCAAACATCTACTGAAGACTTACTAGGCTGTATGAGCCTGCTATGGTGAATAAAGGTAACTTTGGCCTTTGGACCCTAGCAATATTGGGAAGATATCCATGTATATACATACATTCATATTTTTTACATTTTTGTAATGAATGTTGGACATAGAGCTTCACACACATATTACATAATACACACTCATTAAATGACTGAATAATTAAGTGCCATATGAGGTGCAAACAATGCAATTCAAGTGTACATGAAGCAAAGATTAATTTAATCTGGAAGCCCACCTGGGAAAGCCTAATAAAGGAGTTAGAGTTTTACAGAGAGACCCGGCAGTGTAGTGGTTAGGATCATGAGCTCAACACAAGGTTAGGTTAGACGCCATTGTTCTGCAAGTCATTTGCCTGCTAATAACCTTCTTTCTCCTGAAGATTCCCACCTTGTTTCTAGTGCCTGTTCTCTTTACAGAGTTCTTTTTCACATCTTTCCTTTTCCCACATCTCAAGATTTCCCCAAACCTTTCTAGGGTCTGTCCCAAGAAAATTTCAAGTTACTTTGCACAGGACAAAAATGTTCATATCCTACTGAAGACAGATTTTTCTTTGCTTTGCAGATCCTTTTAACTCCCTTTATGTTGAAACCATGGCCATTGCCTTTCAGAAATTAGACATTTTGAGTTTTTGTTTATTTATATTCACTTTGTTTGAAAATCAAATAGAGACAAAGAGACAGAGAGATGCTCTAATTGTTCATTCACCAAATGCCTACTACAACAGCCAGAGCTCAGCCAGATTAAAGCCAGAAGCCTAGAAAGCAATCCAGGTCTTCCACATAGGGGACAGGAACCCAGGTACTTATGCCACCATCTTCTGTCTCCCAGGGTATACATAACCAGGAAGCTGGATCAGAAGTAGAGGAGCCAGGTCTGAAATCAAGTATTCCAATATGCGATGCAGGTGCCCCAGCAGCATTTTAACCACTGCATTAAACACCTGTCCCAGAAAGTAAGCATTTTTGAAAGACAGAGGAGCAGTTTTCTCCTGTTCCCAATTGCAAATGTAGGAACTAGATTCCATTTATGATGAGAGCCAAGAGAGGATTTGGAACACTGTAATCATAAGTAACACTACATGGAACATGCAGGGAACATTTACTATGTACCAGGCACCATGTAAGTCCTTTTTGTACATTAAGTCATTTGATCCATATAATAAAATTTTACAATAGGTATTATTGGTATTATTATCTCCATCAATGGGCAAACTGAGGCTTAAAGAGCTTGTTTGTTGTTTTTTGGTAACATTCCTGTGTTCACCTACTCAGCCACTAGTGCAAACAGGATTTGAAACCAACTCTTGTGGGTTCAAACTCACCTCCTTAGCCAATACACAGGGAAATGTCTCACACAAAGGGAACTGCCTCAGAATAATCAATTGTTGATTGTTGCTGAGGATCCTTTGGATATAAAAGGTATTCTAAGCTCCTCTAGAGCATTGTCTTTAGCTTTTGTAAATAGGAAAGGCAACATTTAAAGCCTCTGACAGAGAAACAACTTCATTAACAAGAAGATACTGGATCCAGTATCATTGAGCCAACAAAAAGGTAGGTAGTATAACTGCTGATTCCCCAACTTATTACCCCTCACAGACACCCTGCCTCATCCTTTTGAAGATCTTTAGATGTTTTGGGGGAGGTGACTAGTTCTTGGTACCCTCTCTGTATCATCTGATGGGGGAATCAAAGGAGTTTCTTTTTTTTCTTTCTTCTTCTTCTTCCTCTTCTTCCTCTTCTTCCTCTTCTTCCTCTTCTTCCTCTTCTTCCTCTTCTTCCTCTTCTTCCTCTTCTTCTTCTTCTTCTTCTTCTTCTTCTTCTTCTTCTTCTTCTTCTTCTTCTTCTTCTTTGACAGGCAGAGTTAGACAGTGAGAGAGAGACAGAGTGAAAGGTCTTCCCTTTCCGTTGGTTCACCCCCCTAATGGCCGCTACAGCCGGTCTGCTGCGCCTATCTGAAGCCAGGAGCCAGGTGCTTCCTCCTGGTCTCCGATGGGGGTGCAGGGCCCAAGGACCTGGGCCATCCTCCACTGCACTCTTGGGCCACAGCAGAGAGCTGGACTGAAAGAGGAGCAACTGGGACAGAACCGGCGCCCCAATCGGGACTAGAACCCCGGGGTGCCAGCACCGCTGGCCAGGCGTTTCTTTTCTTGAGAGGAAATTTTCCCTTCTGATTAAATCTTGTTCATTTTTATTCTTCCAACATTTACTATATATAATCTTCTACATGAGATGACCCAAAGGTCTTGGTGCAACTTTAAATTTCTATATGTTCAAAGTTAAGCATGTGACAAACTTACTAAAAACTCTTTTGAAAATTTAATTTTTGAATTTTTTGTACAATGTAGGGGAGAAAAAAATGGTGTCTTTTCCTCACCCACTGATTGAGATACCTATAATAAAAAGACTAATAAAAGCAATACATTCACACTTATTGAATGAGTTTTTATGTGACAGGAGAGTCTTCAGAAACGAATACCTAAAGAAACAGGAAAACCTGTGCATGCTGTGCTTCGGTTTGATGAAGAGTAGATGGGCATCCAGAAGCATGACTGTGCAAATGGTGTGACCCTAGTGGTTATAAACTGGGGAGAACCTAGCAATGCTCCTGTTTTTTCAGATTCTTCTCTGTGTCCCTGTGTCTTCAGAGATAAGGGTGTTCCCTGCTTCTGGGTATAGGGTGGGCACCTCTGGAATAAAGATGTTATGACCTCTTTTATGGTCTGCTTCCTAGGAGAGTGACAGGAGAAGGTCAGAGAGAACTTCCTGCTTCTGCCTTTTTTCTCAGATGCTAAGATGTCATATTTTGGGGTTTATTTCCCAAACCCCATCAACAGTTACTATATTTTTGAATCATGCATATTTCATGCTGATTTTTGTCTTTCTGATGGAAGATGGCACACACTGATGAACACAAAATTCACCAGAATGCATAAAAGTAAAGAAAATTAAATAACTTTCAAAGGACTTTTATTGTTGTTTGTACCATATATACTTTTTTTTTTCACAGATAGTGATAGACAGTGAGAGAGAGAGAGACAGAGAGATTCACCCCCCAAATGGCCTCTACGGCCGGCGCTTCGCTGATCTGAAGCCAGGAGCTAGGTGCTTCCGCCTGGTCTCCCATGTGGGTGCAGGGCCCAAGGACCTGGGCCATCCTCCACTGCCTTCCAGGGCCACAGCAGAGAGCTGGATTGGAAGAGGAGTAACCTGGACTAGAACCCAATGATCATATGGATGCCGGCGCTACAGGTGGAGGATTAGCCAAGTGAGCCACGACACAGCCCTTGTACCATATATACTTTTGAAGTAATTAAAGTTGAAGACTGCAATAAGGTTTTTGGGATATTCTGCACATACTATTATGTCTTAAGCTGAATAACAAGCAGCCTGCACCTGAAGTCACTTTCTGAGTAACACAAACACTAAAGCCATTTGGAAATAATCAGCTCACTGGAATATCTGAAATATTTAAAAGCTTTAGATTTAGCCAACATTGTGGTTGTCACTTTGCAAAGCTGTCAACCATCTCTCTTCACAACATTAAACTTAATATTGAATAAGGAATTCATAATAAGCAGCACAATGGAAATGTGTGTCTTAAAGATGCCTTTTTTTCAGACTGATTTCTGAACAGTGTTGCTTGAAAACTGGTCCTATGCACATCGCTACCCCACAAATAAGCTAAACGCTGCCTTTAATGTAGAGCTGTTTACTAATCTAAAAAGGGTTACAATTGAACTTATTAGTTGCTAAATTGGTATTTTATGAATTTATTCCATAGAAGTAATTATGAAAATTAATTTTCAGACATGAAATGACTATTTCCCCAATAAAATAATTATATATGCTTACAAATTTTTTTAAAAGTAGCTGCTCCTTAATTTCTCCCACTTCCTTTTCAAATTCTCCCATCTGGTGAGCTGGGTGAAGAACAGGAGGGGAAGACCAGGGACAGGGACGGAGCATTATCTCACAGAGCCTGAGGAGGGTATTAGTTGGAATTTCATGGGTCAGGAACTTCCACTTTGAGTGACTATAGCAAACATTTTCACAAGTACCTCCTGTTGGTCCTGTGGGATAGAGACCCTTAGTCATATTTTATAGATGGAGAAACACGTTTTCAGAGATTCAAGCAACTGGCCCTACTCACACAACTCAGTGATGAAGCTAGATTCCTACCTAGGCATTTGGGATGAAACCAGTTGATGGCAGAAACAGTTTGAGAAATACGACTTTATCCAGCTGAGACCACAGGAAAATCTCAAATCCATCTCTCCCTCCCCAGCAGATCCTTGCTGAAAATACCTTCTAATTTTGTTATGTGCATAATTGAAAGATTGTTTTGCTTTCCTTTACATTTTTTACTATGCATTCATTTCAAATATTGATTAAACACCTGCTATGTGCTAGACATTGTGCTAAATACTGAGCACACGATAATAAAACAGACAGTAAATCCCACTTCCAATGAACTTATTATAAGACAGATAATGATATTGTTGTAGATTGAATTGGTCCCTTTAAAATTCATATGTTGAAATGCTAACACCCCTGGGGCTGGCTCTGTGGCATAGTAGGCTAAGCCTCTACCAGCGGTGCCGGCATCCCATATGGGCACCTGTTTGTGTCCCGGCTGCTCCTCTTCTGATCCAGGTCTCTGCTTATGGCCTGGGAAAGCAGTGGAAGATGACCCAGGTGCTTGGGCCCTTGCACCTATGTGGGAGACCCGGAAAAAGCTCCTGGCTCCTGACTTCGGATCAGCACAGCTCTAGCCATTGCACCTGTTTTGGGAGCGAACCACAGGTGGAAGACCTCTCTGTCTCTCCCCCTCTTTGTCTGTAATTTCTCCTCTCAAATAAATAAATAAAAATCTTTAAAAAGAAAAAAAGGCATCTCAAAATGTAACTGTGTTTGGGGATACAGTTTTTATTAACGTAAAATGAAGTTACTAGAGGAAAGCTAATTCGATATGACTGGTATCATAAAATTCTATTTTATACTTATTTGAACCTTCTAAATAAGTTTGGAATGCAAATAGCACTTTAAAAATCAGAAAAAGGTAAAGGAAGGAACAGATAAACGGAAGGAAGGAGTGAAGGAAAAAAGGTAAGAGAAAAACATTCACAACAGGTTAGGCAATTTGTAGATACATTCTGCTAGTTAATCAATGCATTTGTGAAGTGTCATTTTTAGATATATCTGCATTTACACAAAAGCAAAACTCAGGTATGAAGAAATGTAATTATATACCCAAAATTAAAGAATCAAGACTTGAATCCAGTGAGAAACAGGGCAAGATAGTTGAATATGAATCTCCAGCAATCTGGGAAACATCAATTGGAACAACTATCCACACTCAAAGGGAAAAAAAAAGTACCTTCGGAAGAGCTAAGGAAACTAGGTGAGAGATCACAGCACCTGGTTGTTGTATAATAAGAAGCAAAGATAGAATTGAGAGGGCAGGAAGGGCAGTTTCACATGAGTGATGTCACCGTTTACTCAGTTGAGTTTTCACAGCATGGGGAAAGATAATATGCTCTCCAGAGGAAAAGAGGGAATTGAGCATGGAAGTTTTCCTTGGATCCCAGTACTGGGCCCACCATGATAAAAGCCAGTACCATCCCCATGGCCACATGGCCCACACCAGTATCCATGGACTGAGTCTTTAGAACCACACAAGTGCCAGGAATGACCACACAGAGTCAGGCTTCATGCTCATACAGTGGACTCACTCTCTGACCCTGACCAACACTGGACCAAATTCAATGGCCCCCACTTTCACCTGCCCTCCCTGACAGGCAATCCTCAACATCCCTGGGTTTTTGGTTCACCAATCAAACCTGCCCCAGGCTTCTGGCAGCACTGTGCTGGTTACAGTGGATTCCAGGCTTTTGGCACATCCTAGTACACGCCTGCCCCTGCAGGCCCAAACTTCTAGAAGTACCACACTAACCACAGATGCCTTGAGCATCTGGTGTGTCCCAACACTGCATCTGATGCAGGGGTTTTCTAGACAAAGCTAGTCGGGGAAAACTAGGAGAAGTACCTACTCCTTCAAATGTGCAGACACTGATGCATGAGCACAAGAATGAACAATCAGGAGTCAGAATCAAGCATTGTGGTGCAGCTGGGTAAGCATCCACCTGCGATGCCAGCATCCCATATGAACACTGGTCCCAGCCACTGATGCTCCATTTCTGATCTGGCTTCTGGCTAATGTGCCTGGGAAGGCAACTGAAGATGGCCCAAGTACTTGGGCTCCTGCCACCCATGTAGAACTAGGATAGAGTTCTGGCCTGGCTTTGGCTTGTCCCAGCCCCAGCTGTTACAGCCATTTTGGGAGTGAACCAAGAACTGGAAGATCTCTCTGTGTGTGTGTGTGTGTGTCTCTCCCTCACTCTCCATAACTCCACCTTTCAAATAAAATAAATGAAATCTTTTACAAAAAAGAACAACCAGGGAAACATGACATCACCAAATGCACAACATAAGATGCCAGTCCCTGACCCTAAAAAAATGATGATGTATAGACTGCCTGGGAAAGAACATAAAATAATTTTTAAGGAAGCTTAGCAAACTTCAAGAAAATACAAAAAAGAATTCAAGGAAATGAGGATATGAATGTGATTAGAATGAGAAACTTAATAGATTGCAATACTATATGAATAAAAATTTCAGAAATCCTGGAGCTGAAAAATACCATTAATATAATGAAAAAAATGCAAAACAGAACATCAACTATGGAGCTGATTTAGCAGAAAAAAGAATCTGTGAGCTCAGAGATAGGTTTTTTAAAATTTACAAGTAGAGGAAAAATGTATGAAAAGGGATGAAAAAGATTAAGATTAATGAGACAGCATAAAAAGAGCAAATATATGAGTCTTTGGAGTTCAAGAGAGAGAAGAGGAAAATAAAGGTATAGAAATATCTTAAAAAATCAAAATGGATAATGGTATAAAAGTGTAGTTTTTTTTGGAGTCAAAGTTAAGTTATTATTTGTCTAAAGTAACAAGTTATAACATGTTTTTGTAAACCTCCTGGTTACCACAAAGCAAAAACCTGTACAAATACACACGTCCACACACAAAAGCAAAGAATCCAAACACACAACTAGAGGAAATCATGTAGCCACAAAGGAAGACAGCAAGACAAGAATAAAGTATCTACAAAATAACTAGAAAACAATTGACTATCAATAATAACCTTTAATTCAAATTATAGAATTCTCCAATCAAAACTCATAGAGTGGCTGAATGGATAAACAAGACTCAAGGGACAGGTGTTTGTACAGTGGTAAAGATGTCAGTTGGAATGCTCAAAGTGCCTGGATTCAAGTCCAGTTTCCTGTTAATGCACACCCTTGGAGGCAGCAGGTCATGGCTCAACTAGTTGCCACTCATGTGGAAAACCCGGATTGAGTTCTTGGTTCCTGGGCACGTGGGGAGTGAATCACCAGATGGAAGTATTCTCTCTCTCTCTCTCTGACTCTTTCTCTATCTTCCTCTGACAAGAATAATTAATTATTGTCAAAAAACCCAACTACTTAAAAGGTACTCTATCTGTAAAGATACACATAGATTTAAAGTGAAGGGATGGGAAAATATATCCCAAGCAAAGGAAAAAATAAAGCAGAAGAAGCTATATTTACAGATAAAATAAACTTTGAGGCAAAAAATGTAAAACAAGAAAAAAAGATTATTATATAATAATAAAGGAACCAATTCAGCAAGAGGATGTAACCATTATAAATATATATGCACCAAACATTGGAGCATGTAAACATATAAGCATATATAGATCTGAAGGGAGATAAAGGCTGCAGTACAGTAATAGTAGGGAACTTCAATAGTTTCCTCTCAGCAATGGACAGAACGACAGTAAGGAAATATCAAAATTAAGCTGCAGTCCAGGGACAGGTGTTGTGGCACAGTGGGTTAACCTGCTTCTCGGGACACCTACACCCTACACTGGAAAGCCAGTTCAAGTCCCAGCCCCTCTGCTTCTGACCAAGTTCCTGCTAATGCATTCCCTTGGAGCCAGCAGATAATGGCTTAAGTACCTGGGTCCCCGCCACTCACATGGGAGACCTGAATGCATTTTTGAAGCTCCTGACTTTGGCATGGCTTGTCTGTCTGTTGTGGAATTTGGGGAGTTAACCAGTGGATGAAAGATATCTCTCTCTCTCTCTCTCTCTCTCTCTCTCTCTCTCTCTCTCTCTCTCTCTCTTCCGAGTAAGAAATAAGCACTTTTAAAAACATTCTACACTCTAGGTCAAATGGATTTAACAGGCATAAAGAGAACATTCCATCCACCAGTTGTAGAAAACACATCCTTCTCAAACACACATGATAGATTATACATTACTCCACAGAATAAGTCTTTAATAAGTTAAGAGGGGCTGGGGCCGGGGCTGTGGCATGGCAGGTAAAGCCAATGCCTACAGTGCCGGCATCCAATGTGGGCTCTGGTTTGAGTTCTGGCTACTTCACTTCTGATCTAGCTCTCTGCTATGGCCTGGAAAAGCAGCAGAAGATGGCCCAAGTTTTTGGGCCCCTGTACTCGCACAGGAGACCTGGAAGAAGCTCCTGGCTTTGGATCCGCCCAGCTCTGATAGTTAAGGCCATGGTCATTTAGGGAGTGAAACAGTGGATGGAAGATATCTCTCTCTCTCTCTCTCTCCCTCTGCCTCTGCCTCTCTGTAACTCTGCCGTTTGAATAAATAAATAAATATTTACAAAAAAGTTAAGAAGATCAAAATCATATCATTAAAAACTAGAAGTCAATAATATGAAGAACTTTGGAAAATTCACTCATGGAAATTAAACAACATACTTCTGAACAACCAATGACTCAATGAAGAAATTAAAAGGTAAATCTAAAAAATTTTGAGACACATGAAAATAGAAAACACAACATACTAAAACCTATGGGTACTCTTATATTGGTTCAAAGAAGGACATTTATAGCAATAAATGCCTACACTAAAAAAAGAAAAATAATTTCAGATAAATAATCTAACATTGCATATTGAAGAGGTATAAAGGAAAGAATAAACTGAGCCTAAAGATAATTTGAGACAGGAAATAATAAATATAAGAGCAAAAATAAATGAAACAGAGACTATAACAACAATACAAAAGATCCATGTAACTTAAAGTTGACTTTTTGAAAAGCAGAATTGACAAAGGAAGGAAGGAAGGAAGGAAAGAAGGAAGGAAGGAAGGAAGGAAGGGGAAGGAAGAAAGGAAGGAAGCAAGCAAAGAAGGAAGGAAGAAAAGAAGGAAGGGAAAAAGAAAGAAATCCAATCATTTGCAAAAAAAAATAAAAGATGAAACTGGAAAAATCATACTTAGTGAAATAAGCCAGTCCCAAAAGGACCAATACCATATGTTCTCTGTGATAACTAATAGCGCACCTAAAAGGTAATCTACAGAAGTGAAATTGACACTTAGAGATGCAATGACTTTGAACAGGCCTTGTCTCGACTGTTGAAGAACAGTGGTTTTTTTTTTTTCATATTATTTGTTGAAATCCTAATAGAGTTAATCATATGTGTATAAAGTTAATTGAAAATTGATGTTAGTTAAAAATAAGAATGGGAATAGGAGAGGGAGGAAGAAGAGGGGTGGGAGACTGTGTGGAAGGGCAGGCATGGTGGGAAGAATCACCAAGTTCCTAAAGTTGTAATTATGAATTGTATGAAGTTTGTATTCATTAAATAAAGGTTTTCTGAGGGGAAAAATCACTTATGTCTGTCAGGGCAGATGGATCTGGAAATAGTTTAATCTTTAGGTCCAATGTGATCATGGTGATTTGTTTTTCCCATAAGTGTCCAACTTGCATTTACTTTTTTTAAATTTGCAAGGATCCCAAATGACCAAAATTAAAAAAATTAATAAAAGAAATAATATTAATGCTAAAAAAGGCTGACTTTGGAAGAAACAGAAAATCATTATATTCTTAGAATTGTACCCATGTACCACACTGAACCTGTCCTCTTTGTATTAATATTACATTAACATGAAAAATAAAGTATCAGAAAAGGAAACAAAAGAAAATCTTAAAAGCCCATTAAAGTAAGGAAATTGAATCAGTAAGAAAAAAATCTCCCATCACAGAAAATCCCAGAACCTGGTGGCTTACTGCTGACTCCCATCAAACATTAAAAGAAAAACAACAATAGTAACAACAAGAACAAACAAACTAATACCAAATTCTCCTGAAACTCTTCAAAAAAATGAAGCTGAAGGAATACTTTCAAACCCATCTCAAATAGCCAGCATCCCTCTGATACCAAAGCCAGAAAAGGACACTACAAAGAAAAGAAAGGGCCTGCCAGGATCCTGGAGAATACATGGGCAGCAAATGTCTGAGAGCTGACTCATAGGGGTGGTCAGTCTGCCTCTTTTTTGCTCCCTTTTGTGGCTTAACGCTTCCTCAGCTGTAGGGTCTCAACTTCTCCACAGCTCCTCCCACCTTCCCCTATTTCTCCCCTATCCTGACACCTCCTACACTTTTGAGCCCCTTTTCACCCCAAATGCCAAGAATGTTCATTATGCAAAAAGGGAAAAATCTTAAATATAAACACAAGCATATAATAGAAAAATAAGGCAATTTTTCTTTTCAAATGTGCGAGGAGGAAGCAAATCCTCTAAATGTGATGACTCAGACATGAGGGCTCAGGAAGGGATGGGTCATTTCAACTCTCAGAGGAAGATCAGCTCAAGCTAAAAATCTTGGGAAGCGATAACTTACTGGAAAATTCTACCCTTTGGTCCTGACACAGAGCTCCTAATTACCTTTATAGATAGGAATGCTAGGAGAATCACTTGTTCCAATATTTGTTCTTTGACTCCAGTCCCTGATACGGAGCTCCTAAATCCTTTGTAACTCCCTGAGTGATAAGAACACCTGACACAAAGTTCCTAAATCCCTTGGAATTTCCTGGGTGATAGGAGCATCATTGGTTTTATTGAGGCAACTTTGGGTGGGAACCTGGATAGCCTCAAAATGAGGGATGCTTGCCCAAGGAACTTTCAGCCCTGCCCCTTGATCTCTGGGGAGGGGAGAGGGGCTGAAGAATGAGTTGATTACCAATGGCCAATGGCATAATCAATGAGGTCTATATTTCATGAAAACCCCAAACTACAGAGCTCAGAAAGCTTCCAGGTGGCTGAATATGTGGAGATGCCTGAAAGGTGATGTGCCCAAAGAGGGCATGGGAGCTCTGTGCCTCTTCCAACATATAATGTCTCTTCCTTCTTGCTCTTTATCTATATCCTTTTGTATTACCCTATATAGTAAATGGGTAAGTGTAAGTAAAGTATTTCTTTGAGTTTTTTGAGCTACTCTGGCAAACTGATCAAGCCCAAGGGGAAGTTCATGAGAACTCCTAGTGATAGCCAGTCAACTAGACATATAGGTAACCTTTGGCTTGTGATGAGTATCTGAAGTTGGGGCACAGTCTTATGGGCCAGAGCCCTTATCCTGGGGGGTGTGACTCCAACTCCAGATAGAAAGAGTCAGAATTGTACTTAAATATAAGGCACCACGTTGATATCAACTGGAGAATTGCTTCCTTGGTATGTGGGGAGAAAATCATAATTTTAAATCAAGATTTATTTATTGAAAAGGCAGAATGACAGAGAGTGAAAGACAGAAAGAGAAAGATATCTTCCATCTGCTGATTCACTCCACAAATAGCTGCAATAGTTGGAGCTAGGCCAGACTAAAGCCAGAATCCAGAAATTCCACTGGGTTTCCCATGTGGGTGGCAGGAACTCAAGTTCTTGAGTCTTTATCTGCTGCTTCCCAGGCACATTAACTGAGAGCTGGATTGAAAGTGCAGTGGCTGGGACTTAAACTAGTGCTCCAGTACTGGATGTGGGCATCCCAAGCACAGCCTAACACACTATACCACAATGCCTGCCCTGCAAATCACATTTTTGTGACCAGAGGTGGAATAGTCTACATTGTGTGAGAGTAGAAAAAGCACTTGGTTTTTCTTCTTATACTATCAGAGCCGTAGTGGTATTTTGGAGGCCCATCGGTTATGCTTACAGGGCATCCAAGGGAACTTCTGAGCAGAGGTGATACATGAGCAAGGCATGCTGAACATGGTACCTCTCTATGTCCTCTTCCTAAAACAGCAATCCCTGTCATTGTCCAGCCACATCCCTGTTTTACCTCTGTCTCATTTTCTTCTACCTGGCATTATATTTTACCTTTATGTGTTTTTCTTATCATTTCTGTGTTTCCCATAAGAAGTTAAGCTCTGTACTTTTAAGGCCTTTTCTCTGAAGCTTCTTAGCAAACTGGAAAGCTTTCTTGGTTCTATCTTTAGCTGCACAACTTACATTTTGCTTTGTAACGCCTTAGAATCCCATTACCAAAAATCCTTCACTGAAACGCCTCACAATCTGATTAAAAGTTCCTCACAATTCATTGTCTTATTTCTTTCTAACCTTTCTATCTTTCTTGGACATTATGGATTATTTCAAGCATGAATTATTTCATATCTCACCCTTGCCTGTTTATACTTTGGCTCATGTTAAGAGCTCTGCGTTAGTGCAGAGGTCTTGCTTAAGATCTTAAAAAAAACATAAAATGGGATTCAATGACACAATTGTGTTTCACTCCAGACTCACTGAGCTTCTTAGGTTCAGGCACATAGTGGTTCGAGGCTGGATTACCCAGGGATGAAGCTTACCATGGGAGGGGAAGGGCAAAGGGTGTTGAGGGTGGATGCCACGGAGCCCTTACAGAGATGGATTTTGGATCTTTCTGGGTATGTGTGGAAGTGGGAGCAGATCATGGATGGCTGGGGTTGAATGAATAATTTGTCCCCAAAATAATCATATTTTAATTGCTATAACCTGTGAATATTATTTTATATGATAAAGGGATTTTATATATATGGCTAAGTTAACAATTCTGAGATGTGAAATTATCTTGGGCTACCTAGTGGGCCATCAATGTAACTACAAGGGTCCTTCTAAGAGAAGGAAAGAAGATGAAAAGAACATGAAGATGATATGAAGATGAAGCTGAGGTTAAGATGATATACTCTGAAGGTGGAAGAGGGCCACAAAGCCAGTAATGCAGGTGGCTTCCAGAAGCCGAAAACAGCAAGTAAACAGATTCGCCGCTTTGAGCTTCAGAGGACCCAGTTTGAGCAATACCACATTTCTTGAATATTGCCCAGTCTGTGGTAGGCACTAGGATAATTCTCACTGATTAATGCATAATGACTATCCCTCATGTACACAGGAGAATGCACTCCAGTCAGTTTGCAACTAAGTGCAGCAAGTGATGGAAATTCTTATTTTAGGACACTTTTCCTTTTATAAAAGGACTTTCCTATCATTTACTTTGTGTCTTCTGTGGTACTTCCTAGGGCACAAAATGTGTTATTTTGTGCTAATCTCGACATCCTCATTCTATGTGGTGCCTAGAAAATGTATTAGCTTCTCAGGAGATAAAGATGGTGGTGAAAGAGGAGACGATGTATTTAAAAGAGAGTGGGAGCTGTGTTGACTGGCATACAGAATATGCTTCTGTTTCTATAATTTGAGTAGTCCTGGGAATTAGCTCTCTCCCAAAGCTCTTTAATTTTTTTTAGCATAGTCTGAAATGTCATATAATGGATATAATTTGTTCAGCTTAAGGCATTATTTAAAATGTAAATAGAATGGCATTCTCAGTTATAATTGGAAGATCAGGCCCTTTTCAACAGTGCCAAGATCTGGGAGAAAGACCTGATCCATGGCACAGTGATTCATGGGATGCTACTCAGCACACGAGATGCTAAGGGGCAGAAAGCCGGTGAGGAAAAAATGCTCAGAACCTTTGAGAATCCAGGTGAGTCAGGCATAAAGGGAAAACACTGAGCTAGGATTCAGAATGTTGGAGTTAATCCCTCTCCACTTAGTCACTATTAGTTATGGAAGTGTCTACTTGGAGAGGAGTGACCGCCACCTCCACAGTCCCTTCTGAAGAAAGCAGACTACTCCCACTCGTCACAGATAATGGCTCTGAGAAGAGCTGACCCACAAGCCGTGTGATGGCCTTCAAGAAGGACTGGCAGATTAATTTTGTTTAAAGGAAGAAACCATGAAATGCAATGAACTTATCCCTCTATCCTAGAGAGTTAAGGCCAAACAGGACAGAGTCATCAATGAGCACAAGCTGAGCAAACCTTGAGCAGAAACCATCATTAGACAAGGCCAAGAGCCAGAAGATGCCATTTGAAAGATGGATGAGGTCTTACTTTTTTTTCTTTGCCTTTTTAAAATATTCATTTATTTATTTGAAAAGCAATAGAGAGGGGCTGGTGCTGTGGCATAGTGGGTAAAGTCGCCACCTGAAATGCCAGCATCCCATATGGGTGCTGGTTAGAGTCACGGGTGTTCCACTTCTGATCCAGCTCTCTGCTAAGGCCTAGGAAAGCAATAGAAGGTGGCCCAAGTCCTTGGGCCCCTGCACCCATGTGGGAGACCCAGAAGAAACTCCTGACTTCTGGCTTTGGATCAGTGCAGCTCCAGCCATTGCGGCCAACTGGGGAGTGAAACTGAGGATGGAAGATCTCTCTCTCTCTCTCTCTATCTCTTTCTCTCCCTCTCCTTCTTTGTGTAACACTGACTTTCAAGTAAATAAATAATATTTAAAAAAAAAAAAAAAGAAAGGCAGGGGCCAGCGCTGTAGCGCAGCGGGTTAATACCCTAGCCTGAAGCACCGGCATCCCATATGGGCGCCAGTTCGAGTCCTGGCTGCTCCTCCTCCTATTTAGCTCTCTGCTGTGGTTTGGGATAGCAGTGGAAGATGGCCCAAGTCCTTGGGCCCCTGCACCAGTGTGGGAGACCTGGAAGAAGCTCCAGGCTCCTGGCTTCAGATCAGCGCAGCTCTGGCCATAGTGGCCATCTGGGGAGTAAGTCAGCGGATGAAAGACCTCTCTCTGTGTCTACCTCTATCTGTAACACTGTCTTTCAAATAAATGAAATAAATGTTTAAATTAAAAAAAAAAGAAAAAGAAAGGCAATGGGAGAGAGGGAGGGGGAAGGGAGAAAGGGATGGAGGGAATAAGTGAGAGAGAGAGAGAGAGAGAGATGGGGTCCAGTTTCTTGAGTTTCTTAACTTCTCTCATATTAAAGGAGATAGGTTTTAAGAATCTATTACTTCCTTGGCTGGCACCAGGGCTCACTAGGCTAATCCTCCGCCTGCGGCACCAGCACCCTGGGTTCTAGTCCCGCTAGGGGCGCCGCATTCTTTCCCGGTTGCTCCTCTTCCAGTCCAGCTCTCTGCTGTGGCCCTGGAAGGCAGTGGAGGATGGCCTAAGTGCTTGGGCCCTGCACCCGCATGGGAGACCAGGAGAAAGCACCTAGCTCCTGGCTTCGGATCAGCGCGGCACACTGGCCGTAGCTGCCATTTAGGGGGTGAACCAATGGAAGGAAGACCTTTCTCTCTCTCTCTCTATCACTGTCTAACTACCTGTCCAAAAAAAAAAAAAAAGAATCTATTCCTTCCTTGTTATGAAATCTAGGGGATATTGTAACTGGCCATAACAAAACAACAAGAGAGCAAGTATAAAATATGGGGTGTGTGTGTGTGTGTGTGTGTGTGTGTGTTGGGGGTAAGGCAATGAGGAAAGGGAATAGGGAAGAAGGGGTTAGCTATGAAGACAAGCTGAGAAGTAGAGTGGGCTGAAGCAGCCAAGACTTAATTAGAAGGGGCTGAGCTTTGCTGCTTTCAAACTAGTCCTAATCACGTTATTTGAGTGTATGTAATGGGTCTGGTGCCTTTTCTCCAAATGATGTTGACACATGTCTGCTCAAATAAATTAATGTTCCCAGCTCCACTGACTCATTTGGTGGGAACATCAAGCATACAGGCTGAGTGGAGCAGCAGGAGATGACAGAGCATCAGGAAATTTTGAACAATGTACCAAACCTTACCCTCAACACAGGAAAATAGCAAACCACCGGCTATGTACATGGTACACGATCCCTTCTGCCTCATTTCCGCCATCCTTGACTTCCCAATGCACAACATATGAGCCAAACATACCACATTTCTTGGCAGTTTAGGTATATTTCATGTTCTTTCTTCTATGTGTCTTTATGTATATCTCTTCTCTCCATTTGGGAGAGTCTTGATTCCCATATCTGCACAGTGAATTCCTCTTCTTCTTTCAAGACATGAACCAAAGTCACATTCTCTCACCAGCTAGAACATAAGCCCTGATAAACAGTGTCTTGTTCATGACTATAAATCCAACAGCTAGAGCAGTGTCTGGCACTGAGCCAGCTCTCAGTCAGGGTTTGTTAGTTGGATGGATGGAGAGTGTTAAAGAAAAACATTACTAATTCTGATACTTGTTAAAGAACAGTAAGTCAGACTTTATTCACATGGGATTACTGTGATTGGTATACGATGGGCTACTACAATGGGGTGGAGAGAAATGGGGCTCAATTCCAAATACAAGGAAAAGTGAGAGTTTATAGCAAGGGATCAAGGTGGAGGTCAGTGGGTGGAAAATTACAGAGAAAACATAAGGGATTAGGGAGGATTCCGGCTAAACCAACCTGGCAGGATTCTTTCTGAAGGTAAGCCACAGTGGTCAGGCATTACCTAGGGCATGGTGGAGAGTGAGGAACTTTATTAGATATCAAAGGTAAGGAGTCTGGTTAAACTGACTCAGCAGGATTCTTGCTGAAGTTGGAAAATGCAGAAATGAACATAGAAGCCCCAAAGTCAGGGCTTAGTTGGAAAAAGAGTGCAGGGGAGTTTGGTCAAAGAGAGAATCTTTGTCCATGGATGAACACATGGACTTTCCTTCATTCACCACAAGTCTTCTGGGTACAGCTTCTCCTCTCTGGATGTCCTTTCAGCATTTTGCACACATCTTTATCAGGCCTTATTTTCAAGAGACTAACATCTAAAGGGAACTTATGCCCTAACAGTCGGGGCACAGAACTTTGGAAAAGAACTGCTATACACAAGCATAAATTTTCTATTAAGAAGGCTGAATTCTGTTATTTAAAGAGCTCCTACTGTTCTGTTGAGACTTGAATCATTTTGATATCCAGTGAGACCATAGGGCTGCTGGGATCTGGATGTCTTCCCAGAACTTGAGAATTTAAAGTGGGAGGGGAGGAAGATGACATGCTTGGGAATCTGTTCTGGGTGAGAGAATACAATAATGGAAAGTTGCTGTAAAGGGTAAGGCTGGATGACTTTTTGGATTTGAAGATATTTGTCTTCCAGCAGTCTAAACCCTCCCTTTGCTTCTCTTAGTCTTTAGTGAGTCTTATATCACATGCATGAGTGATATATACTCCCTCTTGAGCAGGAGTAAGGGATGGTACAGAGTTCTGTCAATCGATGAATTAACCTACCAAACTCAGAAAAACAGGACTGAGGGTCTCCTGGGAATGCAGTCATCTTAGAGTGGCCTTCAGAATCTCATAGGGCATGGAACACAGGTTCAAGACAATCAAGTCTAGATACTCAGGAACAGGGAAAGCTCAGTCAATGTCTAACTCACATTTGCCTCTGAATAAATCTGTTGAAGGAAAAGAGGAAGAGAGGAAATGAAGATAGAGGAAAGGGAAAGATGGAACTACTTCTGAACACTAAAAACACCTTATTTTCAGAATTGAGTCTTGATTACTTAATGCAATCATGGGAAAGAAAATAGCAGAATACTAGGAGCATACGTGGGTGACTGTAGTCACAGTAACCTGCTACATATTACATGAATAACTAAGAGTTCAAGCACTTCAAACAAAAGTGATGATAAGGAGATGGAAGTGATAACTACCTTGATTTGATCACTACACATTGTACATATGTACTGAAATATCACACTGTATCCCAGAAATATATATAGTCATTAAGTGTTAATCAGAAATTTTTGAAAAAAATCTTTAAGTGGATGAAAATGCTAACTAACATTACCTGGTAATTACATACTGTATGTGTATTAAAATATCACACTGTGGGGCTGTCATTATGGTGTAGTGGGTTAAACCAGCACCTGCCATGCCAGAAGCCCGTATCAGAGTGCTGGTTCAAGTCCTGGCAGCTCTGCTTTCCATCCGGCTCCCTGCTAATGGGATGGAAAACAGCAGAAAATGGGCCAAGAACTTGAGTGCCTGGCTTTCGTCTTGCCCAGCCCCAGTATTAGCAGCCATTTGAGGAGTAAACCAGTAGATGGAAGATACTTTCCTTTCTCTTTCTCCCCACTGCCAGGAATAAAATAAATTTTTTAAAAAAGATTTACTTATTTTTTGAAAGGCAGAGTTACAGAGAGGCAGAGGCAGAGGCAGAAGCAGGGAAGGAGAGAGGTCTTCCATCTGCTGGTTCACTCACCAAATGGCCCCAGTGGCCAGAGCTCTGCCGATCTGAAGCCAGAAACCTACAGCTTCTTCTGGGTCTCCCACACAGCTGTAAGGGCCCAAGCACTTGGGTCATTTTCTGCTGCTTTCCCAGGTGCATTAGCAGGGAGCTGGATGGGAAGTGGAGCAGCTGGGATTTGAACTGGCGCCCATATGGGGTGCCAGCACTGCAGTTGCCACAGAGCTGGCCCCTAAAATAAATCTTCAAAAAAGTATCACAGCATTCCAGAAAAATGTACAATTAAAATAAATAAGAAATTCTCAGAGTTAGAAATTTCACTCACAAGTTATCAGCAAAGCCTTTAGCAAACTTAGAAAATTGGGGAAATTTGTCTTGATCTCCTATTTTTTACCTTCCAGATATCAGGTGCTCTCAAAAAACATTTGCGCTGTCAAAGGGCAAATTCCTAACCTGTATGTCAGGTATTCATTACTCTACTATATATCTAGTTGCTTCTAGATTAGACAAGCTGCATTTTTTCCTTTGTCTTTTGTATTTGTTTTAATTTTATTTAAGTTATGCAAGTTTAATATATTTCACATACACAGATTTGGGAACATACTGACGCTTCCCCCCATACTCTCTCTCCCACCCATGCTCCAACCCTTTCCTCCCTCCTTCTCTCACTCCTACTCTTAATTTTTACTATTTTCAGTATAATTAATGAAAAAAAGTAAAAGAGCACAACAGGATTTCATTTTTTTAATCACTGTGCAATTCCATGGTGTACATATCCCGTAATTTCTTTAACTGATCTTCAGCTGACAGACATTTGGGTTGATGCCATATCTTAGCTATTGTGAATTCAGCCACAATAAACATGGGGGTACAGATAACTTTTTCATATGCTGGGTTGACAGGGTTTTTTCTTTTAAGACATGGACTTTATCTCACCATTCCCTTCTGGCCTGTATAGTTTCTGAAAGAAGTCAGCTGTGAGTCTAATTGGAGATCTTCTGAAAGTAATCTGGCATTGCTCTCATGCACATTGTAGAATCTTTTCATTATGCTTTACTGTGGAAAGTCTGACTACAATGTGTTGTGGTGAAGATCTCTTCTGGTCATATCTGTTAGGAGTTCTATGTGCTTCCTGTACTTGGATGTCCCTTTCTTTCTCCAAATTGGGGAAGTTTTTTCTAATTATTTCATTAAATAGGACTTCTACTCCATTTTCTCTTTCTACTCTTTCAGGAACTCCTAAGACTCGTATGTTGAGTCATTTGCTAGAACCCCATAAATCTCCAACACTGTTTGTTTTTTTGTTTTTTGTTTTTTTATTTGATAGGCAGAGTTAGATAGTGAGAGAGAGAGACAGAGTGAAAGGTCCTCCCTCTGCTGGTTCACCCCCCAAACAGCCACCACAGCTGTTGCGCTGCGCCGTTCTGAAGCCAGGAGCCAGGTGCTTCCTCCTGGTCTCCCATGCGGGTGCTGGGGCCCAAGCACCTGGGCCATCCTCCACTGCTTTCCCCAGCCACAGCAGAGCTGGAGTGGAAGAGGAGCAACCAGGACCAGAACCCAGCACCCACATGGGATGCCAGCGCTGCAGGATTAACCAAGTGAGCCACAACACCGGCCCCTCCAACACTGTTTTTAAGTTTTCTATTTTCTTCTTGGTTTTTTATTTTTTATTTTTGTTTTGGTCTGACTGCAAGATTTCCAAAGATTTCTTTTCTAGTTCATTTATTCTTTCTTCTGCCTCGCCAAGGCTGCTGCATTTTTTATTTGATCTATTGAAGTTCATTTTTAATATTTCATTTTGATTTTTCTTTAAAATCTCAATTTAAAAAATGCATTCATGTCATGTACGGTTTTCTTTAGTTTGTGGATTTGCTTGTTTTCAGCATTTCCTCAATCTCTTCATCTTTGCATTCTAATACTGAAATGTTATGTTCCTTGGTGGCGGGGGGAGGGGGGAGCTCATGGTCTCTTCCTTATTCTTGTTCCTTGAATTTTTATGATTGTTTTAGGCATTTGTGGATGCCTAAATGATTTTTGTTTTTCTCCTCTGATGGCTTTTATCTTTGAGCTATGCCTTTGTGGCTTAGTGGGATGATTGCACTTTCAGCAAATACCAAGAGGTGTGTGGTGGGTGTGGTCGGGGAGCTTTGGTCAGTGTTCCATGGTGGGGCAAGTATCCAGGGTAACAACCCAGTTGGGCGTGGTAGATCTCAATACCCAGCTACACCCTGTACCTTCTCATGTAACCACCTAGTCCCCATGGTCTCAACACATAAGGTTCCCAAAGTCACTGGGTCCAAAGGCTTCCCTCTGCCTTGCCTGCCTGTCCAGTCAACAGAGAGGCAGATGTTCCTTGAGACAGCTCTGCCTAGGCCTCTTGATCCTGGGAGGCTGCAGGTGCCTTACCATCCCACATGGTTGCCCAACTACCTCCCAGTCAGGTTCAGTGTCAGTGGGGACTGTGATTGTTCCTCTAGGATCTCCAGATCACACACATACACAAGTGCCACCAGTCAAATGCTGCTCCCTGCCTGCCACTGCCACCAGTGTTGTTGAGAAGCCATCCTGTCTCAGCCAGTTGTTGTGTATGCATAAAAGGCTTCCTCAGCTTATACCCACACCCAAAATGGTGCCCACCCTTTCTCAGCCAGACAGTGGGCACTGTTGTGGGGCAATTGAGGTGAGATGAATGTGCCCCCTCTACTTACACTGGGTCCAAGGGCAACCACCAGCAACTGCCAGCCCCGAGGGCTCCAGTCCAGACTCATATGCACTCCCTCTGGCTATACCACGGGTTGCTACAGTCCAGACTCACCTCCAACTCCAAACTGCTGTCTGCTCTGGCTCTTGGCTGCAGTTGTGTTCATGTTGTGCTGCGAGTCTGCACCCACCACACAGGTCCACAGCATTCCTCTTCCTCTCGTAGGACCTCCAGTGTGATTTTCCTCCAATTCTCCCCCTTACTGTTTATTCCTAGCCTAGTGCAGCACATAGCTCCCTAATCTGCCAGCTTGGAATGCCCTGACAAGTTGCCTTTGAAGTGAGGAGGTTAATTTTGCTTGTGATTTTGGAGGGTCACAGTTCCAGATCAAGAGACCTCATTAATCTGGCATTTTTTTTTAAAGATTTTATTTACTGATTTGAGAGGTAGAACTACAGAAAGAGAGAGGGAGAGACAAAGAAAAAGGTCTGCCATCCACTGATTCACTCCCCAATTGGCTGCAACAGCTGGATTTGGACTGATCTGAAGCTAGGAGCCAGGAGCTTCTTCTGGGTCTCCCACATGGGTGCACAGTCCCAAGCATTTGGGCCATCTTCCATTGCTTTCCCAGGCCATTACCAGAAAGCTAGTTCAGAAGTGGAGCAGCGAAGACTAGAACTGGTGCCCATGTGGGATGCCAGTGCTGCAGGCAGAGGCTTAACCTACTATGCCACAGTGCTGGCCCCTGGTTTGGCTTTTGATGAAGGAAGTGAACGGCAGAATGAGTGCACAGGAAGGATCACATGGCTTGTTATTAGCAGAGAGAGAAAGAGAACACTTAGGCCAACTCAAGTTTTATAACCAACCCTGTCATGAGAACCACCTTCTGAGGGCACATCTCCAAGGACCAATGACCTCCACTAGGCCATCACCCGACAGACACCATAACTGGATCAAGCCTCTGCCCTTTGAGCACCATTAAGTTATGACTTTGAGTTTTAAATATCTGCATGCTGAAGAGCCAAGTATTGTTCAAACAATAACACCGGCCTAAAATATCTCTAAATGAAAGACTTTATGTGTGTGGGAAAGGGGAGAAAAAGTTTTATGCACAGGAAATCAACCCACTGGATCAGGGAGTAAATTATAAAAATTCAAACTTATACCCCCATACCCTCTCCCTCTATGAATTTTCCTTTCCAGGATAAAACACATAGATGGATCTAATCACTGGGTGTTCATTGTGCACAACATTCTCTACTATCTCTCCTTAACTTTCCTTCTCTGCTCTCTTGTTCCTAATCTCATGGGCGCCTAAGATCTTCCCTGTCTTATTTCCAGGCCACCAGGCTCACAATTGATCTCTCAAACACTCTTCCATCCCAGAATCAACTAATCTTAAAGTGTTTTGTTGATTTTGCAGTCACCTGTGTGCTAGTGTCTGAAGAATTAAGGGTTCCTCTGAAGAAATAAGGAATCGCCAATCACCTTGGCATGTGTCCTGAGCTGTTCAAGTCTCCGCTCAGCTGCCATCTCCAACTCTCTAATTCCTGAGGTAGTATTTCATCCTCCCTTTTCTCTAGATGGAGTATTTTTCACACTCTCCTACTATTAGAATTAATTGTGTATGAGTCTGTTTCCACACAAGACTGTGATCCCCTCCAGGACACAACCATGCCTTAGTTTTTGCTAGCTCTGTGGTTCTGACCTAATGCACACACTCTTATGCACATACATAATAACTTGTTGAATGAAATACAGGTGTGAAATTAATAAAGTCATTATGAAGTCACTGTCTACAAATCTCCCCAAAATTTAGATTAACAAAATTATGAGATAGTTTAAAAATAAGAATTTGGGAACAAGCTAAATTTTTTTCAAGCTAAAATTTTAATCTAATCCCTGTGACAGAGTAGCTATGTTGGATAAGTTCTATCTACTCACTGATCTTCAAGTACTTTAATTCAGTTGTTATGTGAGTTGGATTCAGGGCATGCAGAGAGGTCGGCCCACAGAAAGTGGTTCTAACAGAATAGATATCTAATATTACAAGTTTGGTTCCAGTCTGCCATTCCACAATGTCTTTCCAAGGTTTCCCCTCACAATGCGGCATGAGGCTTAGGAGGATCAGGCTCCGGAGTCGGGTTGTCCGTTTCATAAGCTGTCCTGACTGTTACGGCATCCTATACAAGTTGCTCCATCTCTTTTAACTTCAGCAATTTCATCCATAAATAAGAAAATGAGCAGCCACGTCACAAAGTTATACAATGAGGTGATCTATGAAACATGCTTAGTACTAGTACCTGTGAGCTTAGTATTGTCCCAGTGAGCTCAAAATAAATGTTAGCCCTTGTTATTGCAACATAGTAAATGCATTACATATATTTAAGCTTCTTACTTTATTCATTTTATTCCCACATGTGGCAGTGCTGTCTTTCTTTCTATTCCTGTCAAAATCCTAGGTGTTTCCCTACCCTTCCAAACTGGGAATTTTAGCTGGTTTGGTTTTATTTAATATTTATTCAGTACTTTTGAGAAGCATTATAGCAATCATTGCCAAACTTGGCTGAGGTGCTTGTGGAAATACAAGCACATGATCTTATCCCAGAATTTCTGAATCCTAAAATGTGCATTTAAAACAATGTATCAGTTGGTCCTTCTAATGAACATATTTAAAAAGCACTGTCAAGTATACCAGTTTTCAGATCAATCTGCCTCTTGAATTCCTATCTTTACCAAGCTCCATGATTTGGGTAAATCATTTACCTTCTCCAAGTCAATTTCCTCATCTATAAAATGGAGATAATACAGATTATTTATAGGATTGGTGTGGGGATGAAATGGAATACTATGTAATGCACTTACAACATCACTTGGAACAGAGTAAAAGCCAAATCAATGTAAGGCTTTTTCAAGTGCATAGTGGCCATTAGTTAGCGTGTTAACTCATACTTGGCAGAATGTTTCTGCTTACCCTGCCAAGGGTCTAGCAAACGATATATTGCTATCTTCATTTTATAGATAACTCTAACATACATTGAATGGCTCATAAAATTTGGCTATCTTACCAAGCAGGATAAAATCCAGCTAATGCAGAACCAGGATATCATCTAAGCCTTTGTTACTTCAAAGCCTTTCACCTTGCCATTAGACCACACTCTTCCTCCTCCTCCACATTTTCCTCCTCCCCTTCCTCGTCTACTCTTACTCCTCCTTCTCCTACTCTTCTAGTTGCTATACCGTTGTTTTTGTCCATCTCACGGTATTAATAGTTTTTTGTGAAGTTTTCATCTTATTTATAATATGTCTTATAATTTTTGCAGACTGCTGGTTCCTACCTGAGGGCGATCTCCACCCCCAGTGGACATTTGGCAATAACTACAGACCTTTTTCCTTATTACTGTTTCTGGTGGGAACAGGAGGAGGTGAAAGGTATTACTGACATTTGGGTGGGGGGAACCAAAAAGATGCTGCTAAGCATCTTAGGTGCACAGTTCAGCCTATTAAGAGAATAAATTATCTGTCCCCAAATGTCAGTAGTCCAAGGCTGAGAAGCCCTGCTTACATACACATTCCCTAAGGGCAGGAACTTGGTGCCCCTCACATCTGTATCTTTGATCACAATCTTCAGTATGTGCTACATTTCATAAACAATTGAGAAGCTGCTTGAAATTCTCTCAAAAAGTCTGACTTCCTTAGTCTAAGGTAAGCCTGGGAATTAATATTTTTTCAAGCTCCTGCCTGAGGTGATGAAAATGTTCTAAAATTGGATTGGAGCAATGTTTATACAGTTCTGTAAGTTTACTAAAAAGTCCTGAATTGCACAGTTAAAATAGATGTAGTTTATTGTATGTAAATTAATCCTTAACAAAGTTATTAAAAAGAAGAAAGGGGGAAAAAAAACTTCCCAGGTCGTCTGTGTTCCTCCACTGATGAGAAGACTGTTCTTAAAGGTCTGTTGTAGTCCTTTGTTCATAGCAGCCACTTGGTATGCTAACTATATAAATCTAAATGTCACTGAACTCATTAAATGTGTGGAACAAACGGCTCTGTATAATAGCCAGAATAGAATAACTCCAAGTTCCCCTTAAGGCTCTAAGTTCTTCATAGCAATTTGTATTACATTAGAAGGGGCAAAATCCTTTGGCTCAAGAGCCTGAGCAGTGTGAACATCCTCCGGTTGCCTCAGTGATTGACTTCCTGGGGACCATGTGGAGGTGGGAGCTGAAAGGGCACTCCGCGTGAATCCCTTCATGCAAGGCTCTCAGTTCCTGCACCTAGAAAAATAAGACACACCTCTTTTCCCAGTGAATCTTGGGGAAATGAGCTTGTTATATACCCAGGAAATCATCCATCATGGCTTGGTGATTTGATATCAAACTTAGCTTTCAAAATTCTTCTTATCAGTTAAACTGTATTTTTTTTTTCTGATCAGATACAGGAGGGTGAAACTGACCTATTTTTGTGACTTAGTATATATCCTTATAAGCCTATGTGAGATCATGAGTTTCAACGAGCTAGAAAAAGAGAATCCTTCTGGACAGTGGATGCTGCCTTGCTATTTGGAGAGAAAAAAGGTTACCTACATTAGATTTGTCATGGGAAAATTCAACTGTGCACTTTCCTTGGGTGGCCTCAGAATCAAGAGAGGTTGGGTCACCCCTGTGCTTGTGGAGGGTGAAATAAAGGACTTAGTGCCTTTGCTGAGGCCTCTCCTTAGGGTCACAGCCTCTGCTGAGATGAACGTTTCACTTGGTTTTGTTTGACCCAGAGCACCTTTCTTCTGATGAGGATTTTCAGACTTCTCCACTGATAGCAGTGAGGTATTTTAAGGGAAGTGCCAGGCTCCTTCAGTCCTTTCCAATTTGTTGCTTTGGTAACACACAATCAGGCTGCTGTTCCAACACATGTTCTTTTGTATTTGTGCCCTATGGAGGGTGCGTAACTTGGATTGTCCTTCCGACAAGGCGGTTATTTCGGAATTCCTTTTCTTACATCATACTTTCTTCTCAGCTTAGTAGGAACCAGATTGTGTGGTTATGAAGCACCCTAAGAAGTACCCTTATCATGAAATGAGATCACCATCAAGTCAGTAACTTATTGAATTGCACTTATATGTGTTGAGGGAGTTCAAAGACAGAAGAGGTCACTGGATACAAGAATAGCCAAGGAACATGACAGGAAAAACTGGTTTGAATGTTTCCTTTAATGCTCTAATTCTCAGGATTCAAGAGTCAGATATTATTTTCCCCTTTTCACTTGAGAAGTTATAGCACAGTGGGATTTAAAACCATGTCCAAAACAAACTCATAATGTTAGTAAGAAATTGAGTCTAGATTCATACCCAGGCTGGTCCTTGCCCAATGCCCTTTCTCATTCTACTCTCTCCTGTACTTTAGATTTGAAGAATGGTGATGAATTGGGAATGTGGCAGTAATAAAGTGGTGTGTTCTGGATGTTTGTTCGCTATAAGGAAATATAGTTTGGAGTATTGATTCATATGGGTAAATCCTCATTTTATTTTGGGAATTGTTGTGCAGAAATATATAAAGCAAGGAGTGTGAAAGTATTGTAGTGGCCTTCTCCCCTTGGAAATTCACCAGATGACCTGGTACCACAGGATTTTGCCCAGGCAGCTGTGTGGAGACCACCCAATCCAGTGCTGGAAAGTTCCAATGGCCCCTCTGAGAGTTGATGAGCACATGGCACTATTTGTAAGAAATTTCAAGAATTTCCAGGCGGAGCCAAGATGGCGGAATAGTGAGGACGCGCACTAGCAGTCCGCAAAAAGATAGTTTAATAAAAACAGAGTTACTGTAGCCTCAGGAAAAATCTCACGGAAAAAAATGCAGTGGAAATTCTTCCGGACCCAGTGAATGAGACGCAGAGGACCTAGGGGAAAGTAAGTTTGCGAACGGCAAATCGTGCCATAGTGGCACGGGAGCTGCCGGGAGGGACGGGAACTGGAGGGAACACAGTCGCCATTGGAATTGAGCGCTTAAACGGGAGCCGATACAGGGATCCCGAGACACTGGCGGGGGGAAGCAGACCCCACGGGAGAAACAGCACAATTGAGGCGAGCCCACACGGACACTAGCCTCTTTCGTCGCCCACTCTGCTAACTCGAGCTAGACTGAACGCAGTGGGATGGCGCGCGCCCGCCGGCTGCAACGGTAGCCGGGTGGAACACAGTCGCCATTGGAACTGAGCGCTTGAACGGGAGCCGATACAGGGATCCCGAGACACTGGCGGGGGGAAGCAGACCCCCACGGGGGAAACAGCACAGTTGAGGCGAGCCCGCATGGACACTAGCCTCTCTCGTCGCCCAATCTACGAAATTGAGCTAGATCGAACTCAGTGGCACAGTGCGCGCCCGCAGGCTGCGACAGGAGCCAGGTGGAACACAATCACCACAGGATCTGCGCGCTTGAACGGGAGCCGATACAGGGATCCCGAGACACTGGCGGGGGGAAGCAGACCCCCACGGGGGAAACAGCACAGTTGAGGCGAGCCCGTACGGACACTAGCCCCTCTCGCCGCCCACCTTGCGAAGTCGAATTTGATTAAACGCAGTGGGACAAGGTACACCCGCCCATCACTGAGGCAGACGGAACCAAAAACCCGAGGCTGTAGAAACCTGAAGGGGATCCAAAAACTGGGAACACACCGTGCACACAAATTCCGTTACCTTGACAACCCAGAGAAAGAGTGTGGGGAAAAAAAAAATGCCAAACAAAAACAGATTCCGAGGGAGCAAGATCAAGGAAGACGCTATGATGACCCCAAACAGAAAAGACACCCCAAGTCAGGATTATGAAGATAATGAGATAGAAGAAATGCAAGAAGCAGATCTCAAAGAATTGATAAGAACATTAAGAAGTTCTCAAAAACAAATTCTTGAACTACAGAAATCTTTAATGGATAAGATAGAAAATCTCTCTCGCGAGAATGAAGTACTACGGAGAAATCAAAACGAAATGAAACAACTAGTAGAACAAGAAGCTACGATAGTGACAAAAAATCTTAATGAATTGAAGAATTCAATAGATCAAGTGACAAGCAATCTTGAGGGCCTTAAAACCAGAATGGGTGAAGCAGAAGAGAGAATATCGGACCTAGAAGACAGTGAACAGGAGAGGAAACAGTCAAACCAAAGACAAGAAGAGGAAATTAGAAAACTAAAAGATATCGTCGGGAATTTACAGGACACTATTAAAAAACCCAACATTCGGGTTCTAGGTGTTCCTGAAGGCATGGAGAGGGAGAAAGGATTAGAAGGCCTTTTTAGGGAGAAACTAGCAGAAAATTTTCCAGGCTTGGAGAAAGACAGAGAAATCCTAATCCAGGAAGCTCATAGAACCCCTAATAAACATGACCAAAAGAGATCCTCTGCACGACATATTGTAATTAAACTCACCACAGTGAAGCAAAAAGAAAAGATCCTAAAATGTGCAAGAGAGAAACGTCAGATTACTCTCAGAGGATCTCCAATTAGACTCACAGCTGACTTCTCAACAGAAACCCTACAAGCTAGAAGGGAATGGCGAGACATAGCCCAGGTACTTAGAGGGAAAAACTGCCAGCCCAGAATATTATACCCTGCAAAGCTCTCATTTGTGAATGAAGGCGAAATAAAGACCTTTCATAACAAACAAAAATTGAAAGAATTTGTTGCCACTCGTCCAGCCCTGCAAAAGATACTTAAAGACGTGTTACACACAGAAACACAGAAACACGACCATCAACATGAAAGAAGGTAAATGAAGGGAACCTCACGGCAAAAGATCACAGGGAATTCAAAGCATACATTAGAAAATATCTGGCAAATGGCAGGGCAAACTTACCACTTATCAATAGTCACATTGAACGTTAAAGGTCTAAACTGTCCTGTTAAAAGACAGAGATTGGCTGACTGGGTTAAGGAACAAAAACCATCTATTTGCTGCCTACAAGAAACACATCTTTCCAACGAAGATCCATACAGACTGAAAATAAAAGGATGGAACAAGATATACCACGCCAACAGAAATGAAAAAAGAGCGGGTGTAACCATCTTAATATCAGACTACATAAACTTTAACACAAAAACTGTTAAGAGAGACAAAGAGGGACACTATATAATGATTAAGGGATCAATACTACAGGAAGATATAACAATTCTCAATGTATATGCACCTAATTACAGGCCACAGGTTTATTTAAAAAATTTGTTAAGAAACTTAAAGGGAGACTTAGACCCCAACACAATAGTACTGGGGGACTTCAATACTCCACTCACAGATATTGACAGATCGACAGGACAGAAGATCAACAAGGAGACAGTAGATTTAAACAACACTATAGCCCAAATGGATCTAACAGATATCTACAGAACTTTTCATCCTACACGTAAAGCATTCACATTCTTCTCAGCAGTACATGGAACCTACTCTAGGATTGATCACATATTAGGCCATAAAGCAAGTCTCAGCAAATTCAAAAGAATTAGAATCATACGATGCAACTTCTCAGACCATAAGGGATTGAAGTTGGAAATTAGCAACTCAGGAATCCCTAGAGCATATGCAAACACATGGAGATTGAACAACATGCTCCTGAATGAACAATGGGTCACTGAAGAAATCAAAAGAGAAATCAAAAATTTTCTGGAAGTAAATGAGGATAACAGCACAACATACCAAAACTTATGGGATACAGCAAAAGCAGTGTTAAGAGGAAAGTTTATATCAATAGGTGCCTACATCAAGAAACTGGAAAGGCACCAAATAGATGAGCTTTCAATGCATCTCAAGGATCTAGAAAATTTGCAGCAAACTAGACCCAAATCTAGTAGAAAAAGAGAAATACTCAAAATCAGAGGAGAAATCAACAGGATTGAATCCAAAAAAACATTACAAAAAATCAGCCAAACGAGGAGCTGGTTTTTTGAAAAAATAAACAAGATTGACACCCCATTGGCCCAACTAACTAAAAAAAGAAAAGAAAAGACCCAAATCAGTAAAATCAGAGATGAAAAAGGAAATATAACAACAGACACCAGAGAAATCAAAAGAATCATCAGAAATTACTACAAGGACCTGTATGCCAGTAAACAGGGAAACCTATCAGAAATGGATAGATTCCTGGACACATGCAACCTACCTAAATTGAACCAGGAAGACATAGAAAACCTAAACAGACCCATAAGTGAGTCAGAAATTGAATCAGTAATAAAGGCCCTCCCAACAAAGAAAAGCCCAGGACCAGATGGATTCACTGCTGAATTCTACCAGACATTTAAAGAAGAACTAACCCCAATTCTTCTCAAACTTTTCAGAACAATCGAAAAAGAGGGAATTCTCCCAAATTCTTTCTATGAAGCCAGCATCACCTTAATTCCTAAGCCAGAAAAAGATGCAGCATTGAAAGAGAATTACAGGCCAATATCCCTCATGAACATAGATGCAAAAATCCTCAACAAAATTCTGGCCAATAGACTGCAACAACACATCAGAAAGATCATCCACCCAGACCAAGTGGGATTCATCCCTGGTATGCAGGGATGGTTCAATATTCGCAAAACAATCAACGTGATACACCACATTAACAGACTGCAGAAGAAAAACCATATGATTATCTCACTAGACGCAGAGAAAGCATTCGATAAAATTCAACACCCTTTCATGATGAAAACCCTAAGCAAACTGGGTATAGAAGGCACATTCCTCAATACAATCAAAGCAATTTATGAAAAACCCACGGCCTATTGAATATCCTATTGAATATCCTATTGAATGGGGAAAAGTTGGAAGCATTTCCACTGAGATCTGGTACCAGACAGGGATGCCCACTCTCACCACTGCTATTCAATATAGTGCTGGAAGTCTTAGCCAGAGCTATTAGGCAAGAAAAAGAAATTAAAGGGATACAAGTTGGGAAGGAAGAACTCAAACTATCCCTCTTTGCAGACGACATGATTCTTTATTTGGGGGACCCAAAGAACTCTACTAAGAGACTATTGGAACTCATAGAAGAGTTTGGCAAAGTAGCAGGATATAAAATCAATGCACAAAAATCAACAGCCTTTGTATACACAGACAATGCCACGGCTGAGGAAGAACTGCTAAGATCAATCCCATTCACAATAGCTACAAAAACAATCAAATACCTTGGAATAAATTTAACTAAGGACATTAAAGATCTCTACAATGAAAATTACAAAACCTTAAAGAAAGAAATAGAAGAGGATACCAAAAAATGGAGAAATCTCCCATGCTCATGGATTGGAAGAATCAATATCATCAAAATGTCCATTCTGCCAAAAGCAATTTACAGATTCAACGCAATACCAATCAAGATACCGAGGACATTCTTCTCAGATCTGGAAAAAATGATGCTGAAATTCATATGGAGACACAGGAGACCTCGAATAGCTAAAGCAATCTTGTACAACAAAAACAAAGCCGGAGGCATCACAATACCAGATTCCAGGACATACTACAGGGCAGTTGTTATCAAAACAGCATGGTACTGGTACAGAAACAGATGGATAGACCAATGGAACAGAATAGAAACTCCAGAAATCAATCCAAACACCTACAGCCAACTTATATTTGATCAACGATCCAAAACCAGTCCCTGGAGTAAGGTCAGTCTGTTTAATAAATGGTGCTGGGAAAACTGGATTTCCACGTGCAGAACCATGAAGCAAGACCCCTACCTTTCACCTTACACAAAAATTCATTCAACATGGATTAAAAATTTAAACCTACGACCCGACACCATCAAATTACTAGAGAGCGTAGGAGAAACCCTGCAAGACATAGGTACTGGCAAAGACTTCTTGGAAAAGACCCCAGAAGCACAGGCACTGAAAACCAAAATTAACTACTGGGATTGCATCAAATTGAAAAGTTTCTGTACTGCAAAAGAAACAGTCAGGAAAGTGAATAGGAAACCGACAGAATGGGAAAATATATTTGCAAACTATGCAACAGATAAAGGGTTGATAACCAGAATCTACAAAGAAATTAAGAAACTCCACAACATCAAAACAAACAACCCACTTAAGAGATGGGCCAAGGACCTCAATAGACATTTTTCAAAAGAGGAAATCCAAATGGCCAACAGACACATGAAAAAATGTTCAAGATCCCTAGCAATCAGGGAAATGCAAATCAAAACCACAATGAGGTTTCACCTCACCCCGGTGAGAATGGCTCACATTCAGAAATCCACCAACAATAGATGCTGGAGAGGATGTGGGGAAAAAGGGACACTAATCCACTGTTGGTGGGAATGCAAACTGGTGAAGCCACTATGGAAGTCAGTTTGGAGATTCCTCAGAAACCTGAATATAACCCTACCATTCAACCCAGCCATCCCACTCCTTGGAATTTACCCAAAGGAAATTAAATGGGCAAACAAAAAAGCTGTCTGCACAGTAATGTTTATTGCGGCTCAATTCACAATAGCTAAGACTTGGAACCAACCCAAATTCCCATCAACAGTAGACTGGATTAGGAAATTATGGGACATGTACTCTACAGAATACTATACAGCAGTCAAAAACAATGAAATCTGGTCACTTGCAACAAAATGGAGGAATCTGGAAAACATCATGCTGAGTGAATTAAGTCAGTCCCAAAGAGACAAATATCATTTGTTTCCCTTGATTGGCGATGACTAACTGAGCACCAAAGGGGAAACCTGTAGAAGTGAAATGGACACTATGAGAAACAGTGACTCGATCAGCTCTTGTGCTGACTGTTGTTGTACAATGTAATACTTTATCCATGGTAGTATTTTTTTTATCCTAGTACTAGAGGTTGAACTCTGTAATTAACACACAATTATTCTTAGGTGTTTAAATTTTAACTGAAAAGTGATCCCTGTGAAATATAAGAGTGGGAATAAGAGAGGGAGGAGATGTACAATTTGGGACATGCTCAATCAGTCGTGCCCCAAATGATGGAGTTAGAAACGTGCCAGGGAATTCCAATACAATCCCATCAAGGTGGCATGTACCAAGGCCATCTCATTAGTCCAAGTGATCAATTTCAGCTCACAATTGATCACACTGATAGGTCTAAGAGTCAAGGGGATCGCACAGGCAGGACTGGTGTCTGCTAATACTAACTGATAGAATGAAAAAGGGAGAGAATGATCCAACATGGGAAGAAGGATACACAGCAGACTCATAGAATGGCAGATGTCCTAAATGGCACTCTGGCCTCAGAATCAGCCCTTGAGGCATTCGGATCTGGCTGAAGAGCCCATGAGAATAGTTTAGGCATGGAAAGCCAAGACATTCTGGAAAAAACAGAAGACCTAAATGAAAGATCTCTGCGAGTGAGATCCCAGTGGAAAGAACGGGGCCATCAAAGAAGGAGGTGCCTTTCTCTGAAGGGAGGAGAGAACTTCCACTTTGACTATGACCCTGTCGGAATAAGATCGAAGTCCACGAACCCTAAAGGCTTCCATAGCCTCGGCAACTCATGACCAGAGCCTAGGGAGATTACTGACGCCATAAACAAGAGTGTCAAATTGTTAAATCAACTTCAGGAGTCACTGTGTACTTACGTCTCATGTGGGATCTGTCCTTAATGTGTTATCCAATGTGAAATAATGCTATTCCTAGTACTGAAACAGTATTTTTACACTTTGTGTTTCTGTGTGGGTGCAAACTGATGAAATCTTTGCATAGTATGTATTGAATTGATCTTCTGTATATAAAGATAATTGCAAATGATTAAAAAATCTTGGTGTTAAACTGGAAATTGCATAGACAATTAATCAATTAAAAAAAAAATCATGTAGGATCTCTGTCCTTAATGTGCTGTACATTGTGAATTGATGCTATAACTAGCACTCCAACAGTATTATCATTTTGTGTCTCTATGCGAGTGCAAACCGTTGAAATCTTTACGTAATATGTACTAAATTGATCTTCTGTGTATAAAGAGAATTGAAAATGAATCTTGATGTGAACAGAAGGGGAGAGGGAGCGGGAAAGGGGAGGGTAGGGGGAGGGAGAGAAGTTGTGGGGGGGGGAGCCATTGTGATCCATAAGCTGTTCTTTGGAAATTTATATTCTTTAAATAAAAGCTTTATATAAAAAAAAAAAAAGAATTTCCAATCCTGTCCAGGATTTAAAATTTTCATAATCTGAGTATAATTCATACGAACCTCAAAAATTGACCTGTTGAAATATTTTCTTTTCTTTTTTAAGATTTATTTTATTTTATTTTTTTTTGAGGAAGTTGAAAATTTATTTATGTTTCTTATTTTGCTGTAGAACTGCTGCTTCACTGCATACAACAGCAACAGCAAATGCAGTATATTGCAAAAATTAAGATAGTACTGTTCTTTCTCTGGCACTGTACAACTAACAAAAACTGTTGTGTATTCCCAGTTACTTCCAATGGAAAGATCATTACAAATTTTGACCCCAATCCAGGGATGAGTATAAGCAAGTTACAGTATTACATAAGGCTTAAGATAACAATGTTATCCTTGAATTACATTATTTGTAAAACTAGTTTTTACCACAGATAACCTCATGTATTCTGAATACCAGTGCCTAGCGCCTAGTATAAAAATCACAAGGTACTGTGAAAAAGATGAATATTGAGTTTTTCTGCAATCATTACAAAGTTAGGGTATATTTTCTTCCAGTAGCAGAGTTGAAAGTAGTATTTCTTCCATCAAGATTGCTAAAAGTTGCTATTTTAAGTCCTGTCCGCCACTAATTTAAGAGAAAGCTGTGCTGGATTAAGTTATTCCATACTAGTTCATGTAAGGGTTCCACTTTCATTCCTCAATAGATTTTATGTATTTCTCATAGGCTTCTTCACTCATTAGTTCATCTAGTTCTGAAGGGTTACTCAGTGTCATCTTGATCAGCCAACCATCTTCATAACAAGACGTGTTGACAAGTCCTGGGTTTTCTGCAAGGGCTTCATTAATTTCAGTTACTTCTTGTTTTTTCAATTTTGTCCCAACTTCAGGCAGACTACAATAAACAACATCTCCCAAAGCTTCCTGTGCAAAATTGCTGATTCCCACTGTTCCAATACCATTTTCTGTCATTATCCATTCATGTTTCTCTGTGAATTTACGCACTGAGAGCAGAGCGGGTCCAGTGCGCAGCGTCCGGACGGCGCCTGCCCGCAGCAGCCAGGGCAGAGGCGAGCAGGGTGCTGCGGGCGCCGAGGCCGCGAGCAGGCTGCAGGCCGCGAGGCCCACAAGCTACGCACCACTCGCAGCACCATGTTCGCAGGAGTGCCAAGGGTTGCAGCGCTCCTTTTTTAAGATTTATTTTATTTATTTGAAAGACAGAGTTGCAGGGAGAGGTAGAGAAAGAGAGAGAGAGAGAGAGAGAGAGAGAGAGAGAGAGGTTGTCCATCTGCTAGTTCACTCCCTAGATGGCCGCAACGGCCAGAGCTGGGCCGATCTGAAGCCAGGAGCCAGGAGCTTCTTCCGGGTCTCCCATGTGGGTGCAGGGGCCCAAGGACTTGGGCCATCTTCCATTGCTTTCCTAGGCCATAGCAGAGAGCTGGATCAGAAGAGGAGCAGCCAGGATTTGAACTGGCACCCATATGGGATGCCGGCGCTTCAGGCCAGGGCTTTAACCCGATGCGCCATAGCACCGGTTCTGAAGTATTTTCTTTTTAAACTCTCCTCTGGGTGGGTTTTTGGCACAGAATTTTAAGATACCATTTAGAAAACTAGCATGTCATATTAGAGGGCCTGTGTTTGAGTCTCAGCTTTGCTTTTTCTTTTTTTGGACAGGCAGAGTTAGACAGTGAGAGAGAGAGACAGAGAGAACGGTTTTCCTTCTGTTGGTTCACTCCCCAAGTGTCCCTACAGACGGCTTGCTGCGCTGATCTGAAGCCAGGAGCCAGGTGCTTCCTCCTGGTCTCCCATGGGGTGCAGGGCCCAAGCACTTGGGCCATCCTCCACTGCACTCTTGGACCACAGCAGAGAGCTGGCCTGGAAGAGGAACAACCGGAACAGAATCCGATACCCCAACCGGGACTAGAACCTGGGGTGCTGGCGCCACAGGTAGAGGATTAGCCGAGTTAGCCATGGTGCCAGTCTCAGCTTTGCTTTTGATTCCAGCTTCCTGCTAATACACACCTGGGAAAGCAGCAGGAGATGGCTCGAGTATTTGGGTTCCTGCCATTCACATGGGAGACCTGGATGCAGTTCCTGGCTCCTCCCTTCAGCCTTGCCCAGCCCTAGCTATTTGCAGGAAGTTGGGGAGTGAACCAGTGGTTGGAAGCGTTCTCTCTCTCTCCTTCTGCTTTTTAAATAAAGACAAAAAATAAATTTAAAATAATTTTTAGTGGCTGGAATTGTGGTATAGAAAGTAAAGCCACTTCATGCAACATCAGCACCCCATATAGGTGCTGGTTTGGGTCCCAGCTGCACTACTTCCAATTCAGCTCCCTGATAATGGCCTGAGAAAATCAGTAGAAGGTGGTCCAAGTGCTCGGGCCCCTGTCACCCATGTAGGAGATGCAGATGAAGCTCCCGGCTCCTGGTTTTGGCCTGGCTCAGCCCCGGCCATCATGGCCATTTGAGGAGTGAACCAGCAGATAGATCTGTTTCTTTTTCTGCCTTTCCCCCTCTTTCTATAACTCTGATTTTCAAATAAGTAAATAATTCTGTAAAACATATAGTAATAATAATTTTTAAAAGATCCTGCCCTTCCAGTTGGTATCTACCTGATTGAGACATTGTTCAGTTTAAAAAATAAATAGTAATTTTTAAACTAATTTTTGAGTAATTTTTACAAAAATAATTTAAACTATAATTTTTGGGGAATTTTCAAAGTTCATCTATTTTCCTAGTTCTGTTGCTAGCACTCTAAGGTAGTCGGAAAATAAAGGAGAATTGGCAGTGGCTAGGTATACTGCTAGTTATGCATATGTACATTGCCTTGTTTAATCATCATCACTAAAATTGTAAGGCTCCCATACACAGAATTGGAGTGATAGGATCAATCAGTTTGTGCCATATTATTGAGAGGACTACCTGTGCAGCACCTTCTCAATTTAATTTCATGCATTTTTGTCAGCTTCATCTCCGACCTCAATGCATTTCCATCTCATGCTCACATATTTAATGCATGCCTTTCCATCATCCTTCACATATTTGTGTACAAAGCAACATAAAGTATTACTTTGTTTTACATAAATTTCATTGTACTAAGCATTTCACTGCTATATTTACTTTCCTTTCTTTTCTTTTTTTATTTGACAGGTAGAGTTAGACAGTGAGAGAGAGACAGAGAGAAAGGTCTTCCTTCTGTTAGTTCACTCCCCAAATGGCTGCTACAGCCAGTGCGCTGAGCCTATCCAAAGCCAGGAGCCAGGTGCTTCTCCTGGTCTCCCACGCGGGTTCAGGGGCCCAAGCACTTGGGCCATCCTCCACTGCACTCCCAGGCCACAGCAGAGGGCTGGCCTGGAAGAGGAGCAACCGGGGCTAGAACCCAGTGCCCATATGGGATGCCATGCCACAGGCAGAGGCTTAACCAAGTGAGCCACGGCGCCGGCCCCCTCTATTTACTTTCTATACTCTGTGTTACATTTGTGAACTGTTCTTTTGATACAGGTAGATCAAGTTTCTTCTTCTTGACTCATACACTTTACTTGATAATATGCAAGTGCCACATATGTTCATCCATTTAGGCTGGTTCCAAATCTTTGGCTCTGACAGTCAATAGCAACAATGCCACTGTCAATCACTTCTCTTTTTTCTTTCTTTTTTTTTATAAAAAGATTTCTTTATTTATTTGAAAGGCATAGCTTCAGAGAGAGAGAGAGGGAAGGAGGGAGAGAGAGAGATTGATGAGAGAGGTCTTCCCAGTTCACTCCCCAAATAGCCACAACAAACCAGACTGGGCCAGGCTGGAGCCAGGAGATTCTTCCAGGTCTCCCATGTGGGTGCAGAGGCCTAAGCAGTTGGCTCATCTTCTGCTGCTTTCCCAGGTGCATTAGCATGGAGCTGGATCGGAAGTGGAACAGCCTGGACTCGAACTGGTGCCCACATGGGATGCTGGTGTTACAAGCGGTGGTTTAACCCACTATGCCACAAGGCAGGCCCTTCTTTGTTTTCTTGTGAAAGATCTTCTTCTTTTTTTGTTACTTTTATTTAATGAATATAAATTTCCAAAGTACAGCTTATGGATTACAATGGCTTCCCCCTCCATAACTTCCCTCCCACCGGCAACCCTCCCCTTTCCCACTCCCTCTCCCCTTCCATTCACATCAAGATTCATTTTCAATTCTCTTTATATACAGAAGATCAGTTTAGCATATATTAAGTAAAGATTGCAACAGTTTGCTCCCACATAGAAACACAAAGTGAAAAATACTGTTGAGTACTAGTTATAGTATTAAATCACAATATACAGCACATTAAGGACAGAGATCCTACATGAGGAGTAAGTGCACAGTGACTCCTGTTGTTGACTTAACAAATTGACACTCTTTTTTTTTAATTTTTTTTTTTTATTTTTTAAATTTTTGACAGGCAGAGTGGACAGTGAGAGAGAGAGACAGAGAGAAAGGTCTTCCGTTGCCATTGGTTCACCCTCCAGTGGCTGCCGTGGTTGGTGCGCTGCGGCCAGTGCACCGCGCTCATCCGATGGCAGGAGCCAGGTGCTAGGTGCTTTTTCCTGGTCTCCCATGGGGTGCAGGGCCCAAGCACTTGGGCCATCCTCCACTGCACTCCTGGGTCACAGCAGAGAGCTGGCCTAGAAGAGAGGCAACTGGGACAGAATCCGGCGCCCTGACCGGGACTAGAACCCGGTGTGCTGGCGCCGCAAGGTGGAGGATTAGCCTGTTGAGCCACGGCGCCGGCAACACTCTTGTTTATGGCATCAGTAATCACCCTAGGCTCTTGTCATGAGTTGCCAAGGCTATGGAAGCCTTTTGAGTTCACTGACTGATCATATTTAGACAAGGTCGTAGTCAAAGTGGAAGTTCTCTCCTCCCTTCAGAGAAAGGTACCTCCTTCTTTGATGACCTGTTCTTTCCACTGGGATCTCACTCATGGAGATCTTTCATTTAGGTCATTTTTTTTGACAGAGTGTCTTGGCTTTGTGAAAGATTTTCTAGCACTTAATCAAGCATGAGATTTTCTGAGTTATAGGCTAAATGTTATCTAATTTCACTAAATATCAGATGGATTTCTTAAATCTTGGACTCTCACCAGTAGTACATGAGGCTTTCTGTTTCCTGTTTTCCTCAGCATAAGACTGCATATAACTTATTTTTCATCTTTTGTTAAGACTACAGTGAAATTTCCTTTTTAATAACATTTGAAGTGACTGCTAATGAAACAAATCCTCTCTTTATGAATTTATTGGCTATAAGTTTCTACCATTTGTAAACTGAGTCCATTGTCCATTTTCCTATTGTTTGCCCATCATTTTCTTGAAGGTTTAGAGGAATTCATATGCATTCTAGGTATACATCAATTAATAATATTCAATATTTTATTATCAACGTACTTTGTAAATACTTTATCTCAGCCTGTCACTTGAGATTTACTGATTAACTTTTTGTATGCTACTCATTTTGATCAAATTCTTTTCATTTTTACACATCAGGAAACCAAAACATTTACCTCTATATGGGTTTGCAGTTTTGTCTCAAAATGCACTATTAGTTCCACTTCAGAATGGCAGAAGAAGGAGCACTGAGAGCCCTTTCCCCAGGAAACAGCTATAATGGATGAAATTGTATAAAAACAGTAAATTTAAATTCTCTAAAAATTGTGCTAAGGGCACCACAGCACGCAAAAAAGTATTTCTTAGAGAAAATTTACTAAATATCTGTAAGAATACCAGGGGCCTCTCCGGTCCTTTCTTCCCTCACCCACATCTCAGTACAATGATTGCAGCTCCGTGCTGGGAGGATGTGGTTGAGAAAACAAGCTCCTTGTCCTCCCAGCTGGCAGCCACGCTACACTGTCTCTCTTTTAGAGGCCCAGGCGTGGCCCCAGATGTGACAGGCTGAAAATAACAGAGCTCGATCGCTTCTGCCCCAGCTTGCTTATGGGGCAGTGTTCTATGTTGGGGGAGGAAAGCCAAGAAAAAGATCAGGGGCCATCTCACCCAGGGTCCGGCTTACATAGGGGTATCTCTTCAAGATAACTGTGCCATGGTTTCCTTCTCCAGGTCCCGGAAAGGGTTCAGAGACTTTGTCCAGAGAGAGAAGTATCTGTTAGAATATAAAGTTCCAAACTCTTTCTAAAGGAATTGACTTTAGGGACTGGTGCTGTGGCATTGCAGTTAAAGCCGCCGCCTGCAGTGCTGGCATCCCATATGGGCGCTGGTTCAAGTCCCAGCTGCTCCACTTCAGAAGATCCAGCTCTCTGCTATGGCCTGAGAAAGCAGTAGAGGATGGCCTAACTCCTTGTGCCCCTGCACCCATGGGGGAGACCCAGAAGAAGCTCCTGGCTCCTGGCTTTGGATTGGCACAGCACTGGCCGTTGCGGCCAACTGGGGAGTGAACCAGTGGATGGAAGACCTCTCTCTCTGCTTCTTTCTCTCACTGTAAATATGACTTTCAAGTAAAATAAATACATCTTTAAAAATAAAAGAAATTGACTTTATTTAGGTGTGGGGAAGTTTAAGCCTACAGCTCTCTAAAATAGAGATTTTGCTGGTGAGCAATTAAGAGACAGCTGGTAGGTCCACTGGAGTAACAAGTTAAACCATAGGTCAACTGGTTTACCAAAAAGAACTAGGGTTGGGGAAAAACTAAGGAAATCCCTCCAGGAGTCAGAACAAATATCAAAGACTAGCCTCAAAAACTACCTCTGCACAGGGCCCGAATTTAATTGGATCAGATTGTGGAACAAGCTAACATGTAGGGCATTAGCTAATCTAGAACAACAGAATAACTGGTCAGCAAGTTGAATGTAATACCAGAAGAAGCAGTAGCATAATTGAGAAATTAAGGCAAGCAGTAGTCAAAATGAGTCTTGATAAACTTACTATCATCCCAGTTTGACAATTCCATTTATAGTAACATAAGAATTATAATTCTTGGGAAAATTGTTTTAAAGATTTATTTATTTATTTGAAAGGCAGAGTTATACAGAAAGGAGAGAGAGAGAATCTTCCACCTGCTGCTTCACTCCCCAAATGGCTGAACCACACCAAAGCCAGGAGCCAGGAGTTTCTTCCAGGTCTCCCACATGGGTGCACAGACTCAAGCACTTGGGCCATCCTTTGCTGCTTTCCCAGGCACATTTGCAGGCAGCTGGATTGGAAGTCGAACAGCCAAGACCTGAACGGGAGCCCATATGAGATGCTGGCACTGCAGGCAGCAGCTTTAATACTATGCCACAGCGCCAGCCCCAGGAAAATATTTAACTAAGTCTTATATATATTGAAACTGCAAAACATTGCAAACAGAAATTAGAGAAGATCTAAGTAAATGCTTATATATTGGAAGACAATACTGTTAATGTGAAAATATTTCCCTCATTGATCTACAGATTCAGTGTAATACCTATCAAAATTCCAACTACATTTTTTTACAGAAATGGATGAGCTGATCCTAAAATTTATATGGAAATGCAAGTGTCTCTAAATAGCCGAAACAATCTTTAAAGGTATACTATTAAGAAAGCAAAAGATAGCCCATAGACTGGGAGAAAGTTTTTTCCAAATCATTTATTTAAGATCTAGTATCCAAAACAAACAAAAATACAACTTCACAACAAAAAGACAAGTGACCCAACTGAAAAATGAGCAAAGAATTTGACAGACATTTCTTAAAAGAAGACATATGAAGAGCCAACAGAAATGTAATGCGAGCCACACACGTAATTTCAAATTATCTAGTAGCTATATTTTCAAAAGTAATGAGAAACCAGTGAAATTAATTTTAATAATATATTTTATTTAATCCAACATATCTAAAATGTTAATATTTCAACATAAATAATATAATGAAGTTATGATGAGATAGCCTGATTTCCTCAAAATCTGCTATGCATTTCACATTTCCAGCATACATTTGTCTAGTCACGTTCCAAGTGCTCAGCAGCTGTATGTGGCTGGTGACTACTGTATCAGACAGCATGGTTCCATAGCAACCTGTGCTGTCCTTGTCACAACACTTACTCCTCAGGTTTGTCATTCTGGCCTAAGCAGTCTCCCCTGAGATGCAGGCCCCCTGAAGGCAGAAACTCTTCATCAGTGGTAAAGCTTTGCAGATAGCTTAGTTCCAGTGCATATTTGCCTGTTGAGTGCAATTAGTTAGAAGGCAAGTATGCTAAGTTGGTTTACTGAGATGTTCACTTTGTGGTCTTCTACATCGCCAATTCCTCTGAAAAACTGGGACTTGTGTCTACTTCTGTAGAGGAAAATGTACTATTGGTACCTTCTCTAGTTAGTAGTAATATTAACCATTATTCCTTTGGGTCATTTTTCCATTTGTCATTGTGCTGTTTGACACAAATTTCTGTGAGACCTGTAAAAATTTTTTTATTGCCCTTCATTAAAAGATGAAAAACTGAGGGGCTGGTGCTGTGGTGCAGCAGGTTAAGCCGCCACCTCAACACCGGCATCCCACATGGGCACAGGCTCAAGTCCTGGCTGCTCCTTCCTATCCATCTCCCTGATAATGCACCTGAGAGGGTAGCAGAGGATGGCCCAAGTCCTTGGGCCCCTGCCTCCATGTGGGAGGCCCAGCGTAAGCTCCTGGCTCCTGGCTTTGGCCTGGCCCAGCCCTGGCCATTGTAGTCATTTGAGGAGTGAACCAGCAGATGGAAGATTCTCTCATTCTCTCTAATTCTGCCTTTCAAATAAATAAATAAATAAAATATTTTTAAAAAAGATGAAACACTGAGGTGCAAAGATGTTAAATTCCGTGACCAATATCCAGTGGTATCTAAAAAATGTTTAAAACTGAGAAGAGTACTGAGAAAGCCCTAATGTATAGAACTTGCCTGTTTCTACTATATAAATACTCTCACCATAGCAAATTCCAAGCTATAAAATTGGTATCCTTGTACATGAAGGGGGAGATGTACACAATTGAATGCAGCTCTAGTTTGAGCCAATTCCAACACTTCACTAGATGAGAAAGAGAATTTGTAGAAAGGAGGTAGTAGTAGCTGATATTTCTGAGCACTTGCTAAATACTGGATAATCTGCAAGGTGCTTCACCATCATTATTTTATTTAATCATGATAATAAACCTTTGAGGTAAGTATTAATTATCCTAATTTTACAGTTGTGTAAAATAAGACTTGGGTTAGGTAATAAGCCCAGGTTACCTGCTAATATGTGGGATTATACCTTGACTACATTAATGATTAATAGCTGACCTTCTTCTCCTTTACTTTTCAACTCTCTATATATTTAGGTTCTCCATTCCTGGTGTTGGTAAAAGCCCTCCTTTTTACCTGTACTGTGAGTCTAATGTTAGCTCCTCTAAGGCTCCCAGGTTAGGTCACACCAGCTTGACTAACCAAAGATTCCTATAGCTTCAAGTCCTGCATCAGAGGAATTTGTACATTCTTCTGGTTTCCACAGAACAGAAGCCTGCTGGAGGCTGGGCTGAGATACTCTCCATGAATGTAAATAGAAGTGTGTGTGTGCTCATTCTAGCTCTAGGGCATCCTTCTGTAAGCTGTGTCCTTTATCAATGTTGATGTGAGAGTACGAAGCATAATTAAGACATCATTAGTAATTTACCTGGCACGAGAAGTGGAAACTCATCAGGATGTTACAAATTGATACTTTGTTTTTGAATTGTTTCTATTTATTTGAGAAGAGAGAGGGATAGAGGCCCAGAGAGAGAGAGAGAGAGAGAGAGAGAGAGAGAGAGAGAGAGAGAGAATGAATTAGTTCCTGGCTGCTGGTTCACTTCCCAAATGCCTGTAAGAGTCAAAGCAGGGCCACAGCTGAAGCTAACAGCTGGGCTGCAATTTGAGTCTCCCTACGGGTAGCAGGAACCCAATTACTTTGATTATCACCTGCTGCGTCCATGGTCTACATTAGCAGGAAGTTGGAGTCCAACACAGATACTCCGATGTGGGATGCAGATATCTTAACAGACATCTTAACTGCTAGGCTGAACACCCGCCCCTATGTTTCATTTTTAATTCATTTCCAGTAATGTCAGTTATATCCAGGGATGAAGCTGCAGAGAAGATGCCTCAGGGCAAAAACAACACCAAATAAAACAAAATTGACGGATGAAGAGGCAAGGAACTATTTTTAAGAAAAATTCCACCTTCACAATCTACTTATTAGTCCAACAAGTAAATAATGGTTACTTTTAAAATATAAGGGGAAATTGTCTTTTCTCTTCTGCTTGAGGGTACAACAGTAGTAATTAAGCTTGGCCCTCTTTCTCCCTAGAGTCTCAGAAACAATAACTCCTGCCATTAATTTAGTGGTTCAGTGCCACATGTGGTTAACATACATGTCTCTCATTCTTTGTGTTGTAATATATATATTTTTAATTGACATTTATATATTTATGGATATAGTGTGGCATTTCAATGCATGTATACAGTATGCCATGATCAGAAAAAGGAAGTTAGCATATCTTCCACTTTAGACATATAATTTCCTTGTGTTAGAGTACATGTCTCTCATTCTTACAACCCTAGAAGCCTTGCATTATTACCCTTGTCTTAACTTCAAAATGGGGCTCTGACGTTTAAGTAACTTCTACAAAGACCCTCAGTTGATAAGTGACAAAACTGGGAAATGACCTGGGTCTGCCTAACTTCCAAGCACGTATGTGTCCACCACACTTTCCTTAAACACAGGAAAACTTCCCTGAACCTCAGCAGCCTCTCTTGCACTCCTTTTCTGCCTTTGGTTTCTACTGTTCCATGCCTCCTTGTTTGACTAGTTTACATGATGCCAATCTCGGTCTGAGTGTTAGGTGAGCAGCACCTGGCATGTGGGCAGACAGATAATTAAAAGACACTTTCCACCTGCCCATGTTCTCTCTGGTTAGACAAACAGCAGCTAATGAAGCTTGCTGACGTCAAAGTTATAGTCCTGTGGGAAGGTGTGGTGCTTATACACCCATTTCATAGATCAGCTAGGCAAACAGAGGACTAAGGAATGAACTATTCCTATTCAAAACAAATAGGTAAGAAGAAAAGCCTAACACTTTGGCCCAATGCCCTGGTTCACTTGATTACATTTGAGATAATGTTACTACTCTACAACTTTGGATCTAGAGAGGTATACTTTGGTACTTTTCTAGAAGAATAAATTATCTGGGCCAAATGGTTGCTTCCTCCTAACCCAGACTGTTCAAGAACTAGTGAATATGATTCAATGCTCCCATTCCTGGCAAATAATGCATTCTTCACTCATGAGGGGACTTTGGATATACACTTTTTTTTGACAGGCAGAGTTAGACAGTGAGAGAGAGAGAGACAGAGAGAAAGGTCTTCCCTCTGTTGGTCCACCCCCAAAATGGTCACTAAGGCCGGCATGATGCACCAATCCAAAGCCAGGAGCCAGGTTCTTCCTCCTGGTCTCCCATGCGGGTGCAGGGCCCAAGCACTCTTGGGCCATCCTCCACTGCCTTCCCGGGCCACAGCAGAGAGCTGGACTGGAAGAGGAGCAAGCAGGACAGGCACCCCAACCAGGACTAGAACCCGGGGTGCAGGCGCTGCAGGCGGGAGGATTAGCCAAGTGAGCCATGGCACCAGTCTGTATATACACTTTTTGCAAAGAAACTAGAAGCATCACTAGCATTGGAGAATTTATAAAGGTAGGTGAGGAAACTCTTCCACAAAACATTTGGGGGTCCATGGGGATGTACAGCGCAGTTTCAAAGATGGAGTGATGGCACAGACATTCAGCACTTCAGTTAAGCCAGAAATAGAAACACCTACATCCTCTATCAGAGGGCCTGGATTCAAATATCAGTTCTGCTCCTAACTACAGCTTCCTACTAAAGTGCACCTTGGGAGGCAGTACTTGGGTCCTTGCCTCCTGTGTGGGAGACCTGGATTGAATTCCTGGCTCCCTGCTTCATGTACATTTAGATGGGTGCTCTCTCCATCTCTCTCCCCATCCCATTCTCTCTCTCTTTGTGTGTATGTGTGTGTGTGTCTGCTTCTCAAAAAATGTTTTTAAATTTCTTAATGGTTTATTATTTATTTTTACCTATTAAAAAGCAAAGAAATAGAGACAGAGAGAAATTACTTCCATCCACGCCCCAAGTGCCTGCAACAGCAAGGCTAGGGCAGGCCAAAGCAGGAGCTCAGAACTTAACTCAGATCTCACACATGAGTGGCAAGAACCCAAGTACTCGAGCCATTACCTACTGTCTCCCAGGTAGTGCATTAGCAGAAAGTTGAATCAGAAGTGGAGCTAGGACTCAAATTAGGCACTCAGATATAGGATGTAGGTGTCCCAAGGGGGTCTCAACAACAGTGCCAAATGTCCACTCCAAATAAAATAAACTATTGTCAAATTTTGTTTAAATAAAAAAAGTGATGACACAGCCTGTGAATAAAGAATGGCATAAAGGCAGAATGTATGCTGTTCTGAATGCTGTATCAAGAGAAGTCCTTCACGTCTGTGTCAAGGTCAAAAACCATGAATTGGTCTAAGGAAAAACCCTATAAGGGAGTGTATTCATTTCCCATGGCTACTGTTAAAATGACCACAAACTGTGTGGCTTAAAACAACACAAATTTATGTTTTTAACAGTTGTTCAGGCAAGAACAATCCCCAATTGGGGCCAAAACTAGGAACCGGGAATTCAATTCAAGTCTCCACAGGGATGACCAGGACCCAATCATTTGAGCCACCATTGCTGCTTCTGGGTCTGGGTTATCAGGAAGCTGCAGTCAGCAGCAAAGCCAGGAACTGAACCCAGGCACTCAGATATGGGATGCCAGTGTATAATCATTAGGCCAGAAATGTCCCAGGAAAGGATATTTTGATCAGAGACTTAAGTGAAGTGCACTGTATGAGAATAATGGGGAAAGAGAGTTCCAAAGGGAGACCAAGGAAGTGTAGCACAACTGGCATTTCAGACCAGAATGAAGACAATGGGCACAGAGGGGAATGAAAGGGGACAATGTGATGGGAGCATCTTGGGTTACAATATGAGTTCAACCCAAAGGCCAGCACATGACTAGGAGCTGCATATTTCAAGTATTCATTCCCTTCCAGTTCTTTCAAAACATACTGCTTTGCCGGCGCCGTGGCTCAACAGGCTAATCCTCCACCTTGCGGCGCCGGCACACTGGGTTCTAGTCCCGGTTGGGGCGCCGGATTCTGTCCCGGTTGCCCCTCTTCCAGGCCAGCTCTCTGCTGTGGCCCAGGAGTACAGTGGAGGATGGCCCAAGTGCTTGGGCCCTGCACCCCATGGGAGACCAGGATAAGCACCTAGCACCTGGCTCCTGCCATTGGATGAGCGCGGTGTGCCGGCCGCAGCGCGCCGACCGCGGCAGCCATTGGAGGGTGAACCAACGGCAAAGGAAGACCTTTCTCTTTGTCTCTCTCTCACTGTCCACTCTGCCTGTCCAAAAAAAAAAAAAAAAAAAAAAACCATACTGCTTTAACAGTGTGAGAGCAGAACAGATGTTACAAGCATGTGTCATAGCCTGCCATTAATGGAGATAATTATAGGAGCAGCACTGGAGCTTTCGGTTTGCAAGTGTGGACTTTTATCCTCCCCCAGTTTCTTATCTCCAGTCTCTCACATTGGTAGGCAGTGGAGGTCCCTACTTCTCGGTATCCAGGTAGTATTTAGGGTATACCCTCATAATTGATTCATTTGGGGATTTAGTTTTTAGGCAACAATCATTTGATGTGTGACACTTGTACCTAAAATAAGAAAATTAAGTTTCAGTGGGGCCGGCACAGTGGCATAGAGGGTAAAGCTGCCGTCTGCAGTGCTGGCATCCCATATGGGCGCTGGTTTGAGTCCCGGCTGCTCCACTTCTGATCCAGCTCTCTGCTATGGCCTGTGAAAGCAGTACAGGATGGCCCAAGTTCTTGGGTCCCTGCACCCATGTGAGAGACCTGGAGGAGGCTCTTGGCTCCTGGCTTTGTTTCGGCTCAGATCCGGCCTTTGGGCCATCTGGGGAGTGAGCCAAAAGATGGAGGACCTCTCTCCACTTCCTCTCTGTAACTCTGCCTTTCAAAATAAATAAATAAATCTTTTTTCCAAAAAAGAAAAAGTAAAAAGTAAGCTTCAGAAGGGCTGGTTTCTACATCCAGTGCCACCTAATAGCAGTGGGAAAGGGCCCTATTACATAGTATCTGGCTCCCCATCCTATGAGCTCTAGACAATGCTCCAGGACTCTGCCATAAGCCAGGAGGATGTAAATATATATCAGAGCCGGTGCTGTGGTGTAGCAGGTATAGCCACCTCCTGCAGTGCCGGCATCCCAAATGGGTGCTGGTTTGATACCTGGCTGCTCCGCTTCAGAAGATCCAGCTCTCTGCTACGGCCTGGGAAAGCAGTAGAAGATGGCCCAACTCCTTGGGCCCCTGCACCCGAAGAAGGTTTTGGCTCCTGGCTTCAGATCAGCATAGCTCTGGCTGTAGTGGCCAATTGGGGAGTGAACCAGCAGATGGAAGACCTCTCTCTCTCTCTCTCTCTCTCTCTCTCTCTCTGCCTTTCCTTCTCTCTCTGTGTAACTCTGACTTTCAAATACATAAATAAATCTTAAAAAAAAAAGTAATTCGTACCACATCTAAAATTTTGTCTACATAGATGAAAAGTCCTATGTGTTTCTATTGTAAATAGCAGACACTTTATGGACAGGTATTTGGCATAGTGGTTAAGATGCTGGTTAGGATACCTGTGCCACATCTCAGAAGGTGCAGATTTAATATCTGGCTCTGGCTTTCCTGGAGACTCTGTGAGGCAGCAGTGATGGCTCAAGTGATTATGTTTCTCCCATCCACGTGAGAGACTTGCATTGAGTTCTTGGCTCCTGCCTTTGACTCCTACACTGTGGTGGCCCTTGCAGGCACTTGGGAAGTGAATTAGCAGATGGGAGCTCTTTCTGTCTTTCCCTCTCTCATTTTTCATTACCTCTCATATAAATAATTTTTAACGAACACTATGAATGTCACCAGTAGTGACTGGATTGCCTTATTCCTTTTTGCCAACAGAGCAATGAATTATAGTTCAGAGAGATGGAAGTCAGGAAGGTAAAGCAAAGTTTATTAGAATACGTTCCAAGGGAATAATGGGCCAGTAGAGAGAGCACATGGTTCCCTGTAAGGATGGTAAAACAAAGGGCCAGAGCTGTGGTGTAGCCAGTAAAGCTGCTGCCTGCTGTGCTGGCATTCCATATGGGCACCGGTTCAAGAACTAGCTGCTCCACTTCCATCCCAGCTCTCTGCTATGGCCTGGGAAAGCAGTAGAAGATGCCCAAGGCCTTGGGCCTCTGCACTCACGTGGGAGGTCCAGAAGGAGCTCCTGGCTTCGAATTGGCTCAGAACCAGCCTTTGGGCTATCTGGGGAGTGAACTGGCAGATGGAAGACCTCTCTCTCTCTCTCTCTCTCTCTCTCTGCCTTTCCTCTCTCTCTCTCTCTGCCTCTCTGTAACTCTAACTTTTAAATAAATAGATAAAATCTTTAAAAAAAAAAAGGATACTAAAGCAGAGTTGATTAAAGTATGCTTCAAGGGAGGAACTGGCCAGTTGAGAAAGCATGACAGCCTTTCCACCTGGTTTGTGACATTTACCCCTAAAGTATGAGAGGCATTGACTGGTGATGTGGCTGTGATGCTCATGATTGGCATTTGTAATTGACATCTGCAAGAAAATAAATACAACTGGAAACCATTATACTTAGTGAAATAATCCAATCACAAAAAGACAAATACCATAGGTCTCTCTGATCTTTGATAATTAATAGAGTACCTAAAATGTAATCTATAGTAGCAAAAATGACATTTTGAGATGTGATGATTTTGAATAGCCCTTGCCTTGACTGTTGAGGAACAATATTTTTTGTTTGTTTAGTTTTGTTTTATTCTTCATTTTTTTCTTCATACTATCTGGTGAACACTCAGTGTAGAGTTAATCTTATGAGTATAAAAATTAACTGAAAATTGATCTTTGTAAAAAATAAAAATGGGAAAGAAAGAGGGAGGAGGAAGAAAGGCAGGAGTATGGGTGGGAGGGAGGTAAGGTAGGAAGAATCATCATGTTCCCAAATCTGTATATATTAAATGCATGAAGTTGTGTTCCTTAAAATTTAAAAATTTTTTAAAAAATTAAAAAAATGTAAAAACAAAAAGGAAAAGAGATAACCTGAATATTAAATAAATTTTAAGTGTTCTAATTATTAAAAAATGAGAATTTGAAGTGATGTATATATTAATTAACTAGATTTAATTATTCCACATGTACCACATATATATACTGATAATTATAATCTATGATTATACAATATTTAAAAAGAAATTGTATTTGCAGTTTAAATTTTCCTACAAGGAAATTTTCAGTCCAGATGGCTTTACTTGTGAACTCTACCAAGTAGCTGAGGAAGAAATGGTATCAATTTTGTACAAAGCTTTCCAAGAAACAGAAAAGAAGAAACATTTCCCAACTTGTTCTGTCAGGACAGCAATTCCCTGAAAGCAAAATAAGACCCAGACATTACAGGAAAATAAAACTATTTCTTATAAAACATGTAAAAATCCTTAGCAAAATTTTAATATATCAAATCTAGTAATGCAAAAAAATAATAATACACTAAGACCAAATGGGGTTTATTCCAGGAATGTAAGGTGGCCTAACATTAAAAAGCAATTGATATAATTGATTACATTAACAGACTGAAAAATAAAAGTAACATGAAATATTTGATAAATACACTGCTACAGAAGACAAAAAACTATTGGCAAACTAGTAATAAAACCTATAATTGATTTGTTACACAGTGGTAAAAGTCTGGATGCTTTCCACCTAAGATCAGGACTTAGACATGAATATTCATTCTTACTGCCTGCTTTCAACACTGTGTGGAAGGTTCTACATGGTGCCATAAAGTAAAAATAAGAAACAAGTAATGAGCTGATTATGGGAAATTTAGTAATCTCTCTGAGTCTCAGTTTCCTCATACAAAATGATATAATGAATGCACATATATCGTAGAATTGTTGTGAGGATTAAAAGACATGTTTATGAAACATTAAGGCCATAGCAAACAGTTGAGAAATCTTAGCTACTAGTGTTATTAAACAAAAGGAGAAAATGCCTACTACAGATGTATGCTGATCTTTATTCATGCTTTCAAATAACATTAACCAAGTACCAACCACATCACTCGTCCTGAACTAGATACTGGAGATGCAGATGTGAGCAATACAGATGTAGTTATGTCTTTATTGAGATTATAAACCATCAAGAAAAATATGTAATTTAAGAATTAATTGCAAAGCAAAAATAGACAAATGAAATTATTTCAAATTATAAATTTCTGTACAGGGGCCAGCGCTGTGGCACAGCAGGTAAAGCCTCTGTCTGCAGGGCTGGCATCCCATGTGGTTGCCAGTTCCAGTCCCAGCTGCTCCACTTGCAATTCAACTCTCTGCTATGGCCTGGGAAATCAATAGAAGATGGCCCAAGTCCTTGGGCCACTGTACCTGCAAAGGAGACCCTAAAGAAGCACCTGGCTCCTGGCTTTGGATCAGCCCAGCTCTGGCTGTTGAGGCCATTTAGGAAGTAAACCAGTGGATGGAAGGCTTCTCTTTCCCTCGGCCTCTGCCTCTCTGTAACTCTGCTTTTCAAATAAATAAATCTTAAAAAAAAAAAAAAACTTCTGCACAGCACAAGAAATAATAGAGTGAAGAGACAATCAATGGAATGGGAAAAAATATATGCAAACCATACATCCAATAAAGGGCAAATAATAATATACAAAATATATTAAAGCTGAAACAACCTAACAGTAAGAAAATAAATAACTGATTAAAGCATGGGAAAAGATTTAGACATTTTTCAAAAGAAGGCATACAAATAACCAACACGTATATGGGGAAATTCTCAACATCATTTATCATCAGTGAAATGCAAACCAAAACCATAATAAGATATCACTTCACACCTATTAGAATGCATATCATAAAAAAACATTGAAAATAAGTGTTGGAGAGAATTTGAAGAAAGAGAACCCTTGTACACTTTGGGTGGGAATGTAAATTGGTATAGCAATTATGAAAAATAGTGTGGAGGTTTCTCCAAGTACTAGAAACAGAATTACCATATAATCCAACAATCCCACTGTCGAGTATATATTCAATGGAAATAAAATCAGCATGTCATGGAGATATCTATACTTCCACATTCATTGCATGTCCATTACAACAGCTAAGATTCGAAAGTGACCTAAGTGGGTACCAGTGGATGAGTGGATAAGGAAAATGTGTATATACACACACACACACACACACACACTGGAATACTATTCAGCCTTAGAAAAGAAGGAAATCCTATCACTTGAGATAACATAGATGAAAGTGGAGTATACAGTGTGATAAGTGAAATAAACCAAGCACTGAAAGACAAAATTTAAAAAGTTGAAGTCAAGGGAGCAGAGAATGAAGTGGTGGTTATATCAGTGTCTGGGTGAAGAGTGTGGTTAAGCAGGTGTTGGTCAAAGGATACAAAACTACAGTTAGATAAGAAGAATCAATTCAAGAGATTTGTGTACAATATGGTGGCTATAATTAATAATTATAGTCTTGAAAAACACTAAGAGAGTTGGTTTGAAGTGTTCTCACCACAAAAGTAAAGGTAAGTATGGAATGCTTATGTTTATTAGCATGATTTACGTATTCTACAATGTATACATATTTGAAAATATTATATTGTACACAATTAATACACAAAATTTTTATTTGTCCATTTAAGTAAAAATAAATTTTAAAGGATTAATTACAATCAAGATTTTGCAAATAATAAAATGAGAAAGAACAATGATTAAGCAGAGATTAGAGACACCTAATTTACGAGCAGTTTTTAAAAAATTCTGTTGGGGGTCTGGCATAATGGATTAGGCCACTATCTGCAATGCAGGCATCGCATATGAGTGCTGGTTCAAGTCCTGGCTACTCCACTTCTGATCCAGTTCCTTGCTAATGTGCCTGGGAGAGCAGAGGATGATGGTCCAAGTGCTTGGGTCCCTGCCACCCACATGGGAGACCAGTGGAATTCCAGGATCCTGGCTTCAGCCAGGCTCAGTCCCAACTGTTGTGGCCATTTGAGGAGTGAACCAGTGGATGGAAAATCTCTTTCTCTCTGTCCTTCCTTCTCTCTCTCTCTGGTAATGCTGCCTTCCAGATAAATAAATATTTTATTGAAAAAAGGAAGTTTATTCCAAGAATTTTGTTAACAAATTATAAATATAAATCTGCTAGAGACTGGTGAAGGCCAGATTGCAGCTCAGGAGTATTTGCTTCCAGTGCCCACGGATGCCACGCCTACTTCACTTTGCTGCCTTCTTGTATGAAGATTAACTCTGCAAAGCTCCCACATTCACTTATCAATACACCTGTGTTATCTTCCTGAACTGAGTGGTAATTGATCTTTTAAGAAGACCCTATGTGTTTCTGTTGGCTACTGCAGGGTTGCCAGAGGGTATCTCTCCGTAGAACTCATCAGCCAGACACATCCCACTGTCAGCCTGGGCACCCGCTAGGTGCCGGCCCCTGATCGCTGTAGCCCCTGTATCCACAGGGATGGTGGCCTGGTGGCACGCTCTTCCTCACAGCTAGAAACCAAAGTTACTATGGCTCCTCTTTCCTGCAGTTTCTCACACTGCTATCCACCTAAATTTTAAGAAAAATTAGTTGCCAGAAAAACAGGAAAAGAGCAAAGATGTCTGTGAGTGGGTGTATAGCACACCATCACCGCTGTATTTTTAGGTTGTTAATTTAATGCCAGAAAGGTTATTTCCTCTTGAGCCATGTTGCTTAAACTGAACGTCCTTGGTCATCAGGAAAACAGTCATGGTTTGGTCAAGCTCCTGTGGAAACAGGAACCTTTTGCCATGGGTGTGGCTTACTTGAATTGGAAATTTTGGCATAAATAAAACAAAAACAGATCTGCATATAAAAAGAGCTAACCTGATCACGTATTATCAAAATATACTAAGCCTGCCCACCAAGCTTTAAAGATAGAAATAAAAATTTGGTCTTTTTCTCATTAATTCTCACTTAATTCGAGTCATTTAAAATTATTTTGTCCTGGTTCTCTTTTCTCTTCTCATTTGTTTCAAAATAAAACCCTTAACCCTTTGTTCTCACTCCCTTTACTCAATTCTCAGCACTGAAAGACAAAATTTAAAAAGTTGAAGTGAAGGGAGCAGAGAGTGAAGTGGTGGTTATATCAGGGCCTTGTCATTGATCACTCAGCACTGTGGAGTTGTTTCATTTTGATTTTGTGGGGTAAAAGACAGAGTCTATAGAGCAGTGGAGATGAACGAGAACTCATCGCCTCCTCTCCTAGCCATCAGATTTACTGGGATAAAATGCCTCCTTCATCTGCTTCTCTATCTTAGCTGTCTCTTGGTTCTCCTTTACATGACAAAAGCTAAAGAGTTGGTAGACACATGATGCCTTCTAAGCAAGTGGGAAGACATATTAGCTTATCTTCCCTCTTGGTGGGTTTTCTGACCATGAGCCACTTTGGAAAGAATCAAATGGCTTCTCTTTCCTTGGGTTTCTAGAAGTCATTAAGAGTTTATTGATCAGGAATGAGCATCTGGCCTAGAAGTTAAGCCACTCAAGCTCCACAGTAGAGTTCCTGACTTTGAGTCCCACCTCCACTCTTGACTCCAGCACACACCCTGGGAGGCAGGTGTTAACTTGAGTAATTGGTTCCTGCCACCCAGATGGGTGACCTGGACTGCACTCCCATCTTCTGGTGTTGGCCCCAGACCAATCTGGGTCATCATGTGCTTTTGAGGAGTGAACCAGCAGATGGAAGCTCTTGTCTTTCAAATTAATTAACTAATTATAAAAAGGGCTTATTGGTCACATCAATAGTATATTTTTCTCTGCTGATAAGCTTATTCCTGTAACTTGCTTTCACATCTCAACAGATATAGTTACTGTTTTGGAAAAAATTTACCCTAGGACCCTTAGGAGTTCAAGTAACACCAGCTTTTTATAAATTCATTGAAGAAAAATTTACCATGAAACTTTAAAAAGTAATAAGATGTGAGGAGTTTCTCACACTTGGTTGCCAAGTGTTATCTCATTAAACTGTTTGAATCTTAAATCTGCATACATTATGTAATTATTATCCAGTGTTTCTGCGGATGGGTTTTTATTCTACTGCCATCTACCCATCTGTGTTCCAGGTTTCAGAAGGTCTAGCCCTCTAGCACTTTCCACACAAATGTCACTCATCCCCAGCATGTTGTGACTTGAATAATCTCAGGAGAAACCCCATCCTGAGCTGAACAATCTCCCATTAGTTCATAGGTTGTTCTTTAATGCTTCAACCACCCATTCTCCCTCTTTGGCCCTGGAGCAGTAAGCACATTTTCCCTCTGTTATCTTCAAAACAGTTCTCCTTTATCCAGATCCTGAAAGCTCATCTTTTAGGCAGTGGCTTTAGTCATGCACCTTCTCAATAATGGTAGATCTCTGCCTGGGAGGAGAACTGCATGCACCAGCTGTGATTATATATCTTAGCTGTCCACTGGAAAGAGGGGAGAAAAGGCTAGAAAAGGCCAACTAGGGAATGAGTGGAAGACAGCAAAATAGGATTATCTAGAAACTAGTCTCTTCATGGGAAGGGCAGATCTGGAAAAAGTGACTGTTACTCAGGGCTCTTTATAAAGTCACCCAACCCACATCAGTTTAAGTAGGGGAGGAAATGTGTGGGCTCAGTTGTCTGGAAAGAATATAGATGAAGGCACATAAGCAAAGGGTGAGCTGTAGGACCCAGGCCTTCAAATCTGTGTGACATGAGGACTTTTCTGTCTCCCGCCACCACAGAGAGCCCAGCTTGTTTCTCCGTGGCTTCATCTCATGCAAGAGTCATGCAGAGCCATGGCAGAGAATATGGCTTAGGAAAGTTCTAGACTGTGTACCATACACAAAGAAGACTTACTTTCAATATGCCCGTATTTTTGAATTTCAAATAGGACCTGATTGCCCCTCCTTGGGTCATTTATCCATTGCTGCATATTAAGGCAGCAGAATGCAACAGGATAACAAGGAAAAAAACCACAAAAGAATTACACAAATATCAGTAGTGATGTAACCTGAAGATGAGAACAGGATGGGAACACATGATGAGCAAACAAAAGAATCAATAGCTCCCACCAGCCTCCTGGGGGACCACAGGCTATCTGACAGCATGAGGCAGCCAGGAAGGGGGTATGCTTAGCTAAAAGATGGTGATGTGAGGAGGGAAGTGCCAAAAAGTGTGGAACTTACTGTTGTCCTTGGCTAGGTTTATGACAATGGCAGAAAATCTGGAGAGTGGATTTAGCTTCTTTTATGTGGCCCATGCAGAAGCTATCATGGAATCACTCACTGGAAAAGTCCTGAACAGCCAAAGTTATGGTAGGAATTTCATGGTGGAAGACAATACAGGCTGGAAATATAGCCTGGAATCCACTCTTTTCCAGTTCAGAAGATCTGGGGACTTTTACAACTCCCCCCACTGTTGCTATGTAACCAGATACAGCTGAAGGTTCAGAGAGACACAAGCAAGAAAACACATGACACACTTTCTCAACCTGGCTGTTGTCTTCAGCTCTTCAGAGCAAAGGGAAAAGGCAAGGACAATTCAACATCTTAGCAGGGTACAAATGTCCGCAGTGCTACAGCCTAGAACTAAGGGTAGTTAATTGACTCCAATTTCACCTTTATTTTTGTCTAGTCCAGATTTAGGGTTAGTTGAAAATAATATTAAAATTTTCAATAACATAAAACAACCATTAAAAGGCAGATGATTTGGGGCAAAGGACAACGTAAGACACCAAAAAAAGATAAGCAAATTATGAAATTTGGAAGAGTGATGTCACTTAGATCATAGGATGTGACAAGTAGGTTAATGTTGGCACCTTGCAACAATTTTAACAAATAAAGTCACTTAATAGGTAATTTTTTGAATCAAAGAGTAAATTTTTTTTTACCTTTTCTTCTTTCTTTGTCTTTTTATTTTATAATTTTCTATGAGTTTGCAAGGTACTTTTGTTTTTTAAATGTGTTTCCTTTTGCTTTTAAGAGTTTTCATAATTACACAGGAAGTATATTTTCATTGTAAGTAATTTAAAAATTCAGAAGTACAATAAAATCTTAAAGTTTTCTTAATACACAGATACACATACATCAAAATATTATATGTAGCCTTAGACGCTAATAACTGTTTGAGGAATATCCTCCCAAAATTTTCTATGCACTTATGTGCATGGTTTGTAGCTACACATAGAAATAAGTATGCGTACAGACATAGATAATTGATGCTTGCATACTCTTTTTTCCTCTTTTTTTAAAAATGACTTATTTAATCACTTGAAAGGTAGAGTTAGAGAAAGGGAAAGACAGACACACAGACAAACAGAGAAAGAAAGAGTGAGAGGGAGATAGAGAGAGAGATCTTCCATCCACTGATTCATTCTCCAAATGGCCACAATGGCTTGGGCTGGACCAGGACAAAGCCAGGATTCTGGAATTCCATCCAGGGTGGCAGGGGCCCAAGTACTTGGGTCACACTCCACTGCTTCTCCAAGCACATTAGGAGGGAGGTGGATAGGAAGTAGAGTACTTGGGACTTGAACCGGTACTCATATGAGATGCTAGTATTGCAGGTGGCAGTTTAACCTGCTGTGATACAACACCAACCCCAAATTCTGTGTTGTGAATCTGTTTTTTCCCTTGAAATTATGACTTATGGATCTTTTCATATTGGGACATATGAGTATGTGGTGTTCTTTGAATGTCTAAAAATAGTCATTATTTGCAAGACGTGTATTAATGGATAATTCCCATTTTTTTGCTAGTAAGATTTGCCCTCTTCCACCTCACTGTGCAGGTCTAGTAAGAATAGGTTTTAAGTTGCTAGCTTGGTAGTTAACCTTGAAAGGTGATATAGAATTAAAGTGAGCCTTGAGATTCATATACAATTCAATCTGTCCCTAGCTGGGGCGGGAGAATTAGGGTCTGAAATGAAGGTTCATCAAAGAGTACATACACTTTTTTTTTTTTTTTTGACAGGCAGAGTGGACAGTGAGAGAGAGAGACAGAGAGAAAGGTCTTCCTTTGCCGTTGGTTCACCCTCCAATGGCTGCCGCGGCCGGCGCGCTGCGGCCGGTGCACCGCGCTGATCCGATGGCAGGAGCCAGGTGCCAGGTGCTTCTCCTGGTCTCCCATGGGGTGCAGGGCCCAAGCACTTGGGCCATCCTCCACTGCACTCCGGGCCACAGCAGAGGGCTGGCCTGGAAGAGGGGCAACCGGGACAGAATCCGGCGCCCCGACCGGGACTAGAACCCGGTGTGCCAGCACCGCAAGGCGGAGGATTAGCCTGTTGAGCCACGGCGCCGGCCCTTTTTTTTTTTTTTTTTTTTTTTTTTTTGGTGACAGGCAGAGTGGACAGTGAGAGAGAGAGATACAGAGAGAAAGGTCTTCCGTTGCCGTTGGTTCACCCTCCAATGGCCGCCACTGACGGTGCGCTGCGGCCGGCGCACCGCGTTCGTCCGATGGCAGGAGCCAGGAGCCAGGAGCCAGGAGCCAGGAGCCAGGAGCCAGGAGCTTTTCCTGGTCTCCCCATGGGGTGCAGGGCCCAAGCACCTGGGCCATCCTCCACTGCACTCCCGGGCCACAGCAGAGGGCTGGCCTGGAAGAGGGGCAACCGGGACAGAATCGGTGCCCCGACCGGGACTAGAACCCGGTGTGCCGGCGCCGCAAGGCGGAGGATTAGCCTGTTGAGCCACGGCGCCGGCCCGAGTACATACACTTATCTCTGGAATGTGTATTCTCTCAGAACTAAACAACAGAGGTGGTAATCATAGGGTGCCACTGGTTAGCTATTGGGGTTTTAGAATTTTGGTAAAGACTAGAATTTTGTCATTTATTTTAATATTTAGTAACTTTTCCCCTGATAAGAAAAATAATTTTCTTGGAAAATACAATGATGAAGAAGGAAAAGAATTAACCAGAAAGAACAACTACTATGATTATTATGGATGTTATTACTCCTTCCACCATTTGTTAGATACATGTGCATTTTTAAAAATGAGATATCTGTGACCTTTAAATATTATACTATGAACATTTTCCATGTCTTAAATATTGCTTTAAAGTCTTGTTGTAACTGACACATAGTTCTTAGCCTTACATGCTAAATCCTAGGAGCTTCTTAAACAGACATAAGGAGCTTCACTTTCCTGTCTTAAAACAACTAGGGGGTTTCCAGCTTAGCATTATTTGAACAAGGATCCCCAGGAAGCCTAATTTAAATATTAACAGTTTTATTCTGAGTTCACAGAACTGGGTGTAAGAATATAAAGCACAAACATCAGGAAGCCAATTGGAAATACATGGTAAAACTAACTATGCATAGTCTCAGATCCAGAGATTCCATTTTTAGGTACATGTGCTTAAGGAAAAATTCTTACATATGCCCAGAAGGAGAAAAATTCAAAGATGCTCTCTCCAGCCCTGTTCAAAACAGGAAAAAATTACAAATAATGAAAATACCTATTGTTAGGGGAATGGATATGTTAAGGTTTGGATATGATGTGAATGTGTTTCCTAAAGATTTGTGTTCTGCGGGGCCATCAAAGAAGGAGGTACCTTTCTCTGAAGGGAGGAGAGAACTTCCACTTTGACTATGACCCTGTCGGAATAAGATTGAAGTCGGCAAACTCAAACGGCTTCCACAGCCTTGGCAACTCATGACTAGAGCCTAGGGAGATTACTGACGCCATAAACAAGAGTGTCAAATTGTTAAGTCAACAACAGGCGTCACTGTGTACTTACTTCTCATGCTGGATCTGTCCTTAATGTGTTGTCCAATGTGAAGTAATGCTATAACTAGTACTGAAATAGTATTTTACACTTTATGTTCTGTGTGGGTGCAAACAGATGAAATCTTTACCTAATATATACTAAATCGATCTTCTGTATATAAGGAGAATTGAAAATGAATCTTGATGTGAATGGCATGGGAGAGAGAACGGGAGATGGGAGGGGTGCGAGTGGGAGGGAAATTATGGTGGGGAAAGCCATTGTAATCCATAAATTGTACTTTGGGAATTTATATTTACTAAATAAAAGTTGAAAAAAAAGATTTGTGTTCTGGTCCTCAATGTGGTGACGTTAAGTCACAGAATCTTTAAGAGATAGGGCCTAGTGAGAGGTGGCTAGATGACTGGGGTGCTGTCCTCAGGAAGGCTTTCATTCTGCTCTCATGGGATTCTGGTTGGTTCTGCAGAGCAAGTTGTTATAACAAGAGCAAGCCTGGTCTCTGACTCCCTCTTGCATCCTGTCTCTCCATGTGGCTGCTCTCTCCCTCCCATAAACACTCCCATCAGCATTCCATGTGACATGTTGGGATATAGCCCATGTGTCATGTTGGGATATAGCCCGTGTATCATGTTGGGATATAGCCATGAGACTGTCACCAGAGACCAACCAATGTGGGCACCCAATCTTTGACTTTTAGTATCCAAAACTGTGAGCTACATAAATCTCTTCTTTGTACATTACCCAACCTCAGCTATTTTGTTACAGTGACAGAAAATGGACTAATGAAGATAATAAACTATGATATATTCTTGTGATAGAATGCTATAGAGTCACTGAAAGAACTGAGATGGAGTTATTTAGAGTGTCATGGATAGATGTCAAAAGCAAAAGTCTGAATGAGAAAAGCAAGTGGCAGGATGGTACCTTCAGTTCATTTATGAGTATATATAATTCAGAGATCTGTAAGTATAAATAACTATGGAATAAAGATGCATAGCAAATTCATAATAACAATTGTCTCTGTGGAACACAGAAATGAAACAAGAGGGATTTTTCACATTTTCTGTCAGATTTTAAGAGATGAAGCAAAGCAAAAATATTACTCATTGAGAGTTTTATGTGCTAGTTACATGGCCTTTTTCACAGATTTTGCCATATTTTCAATTTCTCTTTAATTTTTCTCAAGAAGAGTAAGTAAATAATAAAAACAATAAATCCTTTAAGCCAATAAAGTTATTATAAACATTATTTTATATGGTAGATTTTCATTATCTCCAAGAATTATGTTCTATTAAGTTCAGCAAACAGAAAAATTGCTCAAAGGAAAATATAGGGTAAAGTTCCTTCCTGGGAGCCTCTGGTCACAACACTTCCGTCAGTCCATCAACACACAGCCTTTCATATGTGTTCTTGTTTAAAGATCCCCTGTTTAGTTCATACTGAATTCACGGCCAGCAGCACCACACCCTGCACCTGAATGAAGTTTAGCTAACTCACATATTTTCTCACAATCATCAAGAACTTCAGAAAAATTAAACAGAAAAATCACTAACAATAGCACAAAATTATGAAAAAAATGTAGCATTAAATAGGCCTCAAGAAGGACGCTTGTTTACAATCTGAGACTGGAACCAAAAGCCAGAGAATAGCTTTGTTTACCCACAGCCAACAGAATGAGTGTGAGGTGTTTCAAATTTTTGACCAATGCGTTTATGCCTGCAGATAACCACAAAATCTTTAGAGTATTGATTCAGGGATTACAAATAAACTGTGGAGAGTAAGCAAATTTGCATTTATAGTATCCACTAACAATGATGATTAACTATATTTACTTATAAAAACTTATAAAAATTATAAATGGCAACAATATCTAAACAATACCCTATTGTTAAGACCCACTAATCTGGGATAAGCTTTCAAGTAATAAACATGAACTGCCTTCCCTCCTACCTAGACTTGTACATTCTGTGGCACTTAGCTGATTGTGATCACTCTGAGATCCCATGTGCCAGATGAAGATCTTGCACTTTCCATCTAGAACACTCCAAGGCTCATGTGTTTCTCTTTTGTCTTTAAACAAAATTCAATCTTTTTTTTTTGTTCAGTGAATTTTTTCCTATTTAGAAAAAAATGAACTAGATAGGTTCATATTTGAATAAGTTATTAAAATTCCACTTCATTTATTGTTTGTGGTGAACAATCTGAATTTTGGTTTTGGAAAGGATGCATGTTTATACTTTTAATTGATTTAATTCATCCTTGTTTAGGAGAGTAAACTTTCAGGGTGAGCATTTGGCACAGCAGTTAAGACGCCATTTGGGATGGCTGCATTCCACATCAGAGTACGTGGGTTCAACTCCTGGCTCCACGTCAATACAGCTTCCTGACAGTGTGTACCCCACAAAGACAGCAGATAATAGTTCAAGTATTTGGGCACCTGCCACCCACATGGGAGACTCAGACTGAGTTCCTAGCTCCTAGATTCAGCCTGGCCCAGTCCCAGTGTGTGGGCATTTGGGGAGTGAACTGCAGAGGTAAGCTTTATGTGTGTGTATGTGTGTGTGTTTGCCTTTGAAATAAAATAAAAATAAAGAAATTAAAAAAGAAGAAAAAGAGGAAATTTTAGGAGAAGCATGTTTAAATGAGACATTGAAGAAACAAGGTATTAAATAAAAACCAAACCATCACTTTAAAGCTTTATGATCTGCTATTTAATATTTTCCTTTTTAAAGATGTATTTATTTATTTATTTATTTTGAAAGGCAGAGTTACAGAGAGAAAGGGAGAGAAAGAGAGATCAACAATATGCTGATTCACTTCCCAAATGGTTAAAATGGCTGGGGCTAGGTGGAACCAAAGCCAAGAGCCAGGAGCTTCTTCTGGGTTTCTCATTTGGATGCAGAGGCCCACACATTTGGGTCATCCTCCCTTGCTTTCCCAGGTGCATTAGCAAAGAGCCAGACTGAAAGTGGAGCAGCTGGGACACCAACGGGTACCCATATGGGACAAGCTTAACCTACTGCACCACAGAGCCAGACTATTTAACAATTTCAAGGGTAGCCCTCAAAGATTACATAAGGAATTTTTGTCAAGAACGTGAACTATGAAAAGTGATTTATAAAGCAAGCCAGGTTTCACAGTAGGCTTGTGCCTTCTCTATGACTACAAATAGCAAAACTTCAACTACGGTGTTTTCTAAAATGTTTCTAAATTACAAAAATTTTATGCATGAACATAATCTTTTAAGACCAGTCTATCTAGGGTTCAATAATCTCAGCCACACTGTAGGTGGTTTTTTGTCTCTCTCCCTTTCTCCTGCTCTCTATTCTTTTTTTAATGACTACTCTCAAATCCTAAATCCTTCCAGGATAAAAATGCAGGAAAATGCTGTAGCTCCAAAAACTTCATGGGCAGTCTCCTGGAAACTCCTTGGTGTGCAAAGGATGTATCAAACATGAAGAAAGCTTTTGCTCTGGTGGGGTCCCAGAGGATTTACATATATAAACACAAGCCTTGGGATGCTTGAGAGTCACAACAGCCAGTATAAATAAATCATATAAAACTGTAACTCAAAAAAATACAAGAAGAGATAGGAAAATGAAAACCTGCTTTTACCCAAATGTTTCTCAAATAATGGGGAGGGAGATTAGGAGATAAATAATGGATTATATGTTCTTTTTTTTTTTTTTTTTTTTTTTTGGACAGGCAGAGTTAAACAGAGAGACAGAGAGAAAGGTCTTCCTTTTTCCGTTGGTTCACCCTCCAAATGGCCGCTACAGCTGGTGCACTGTGGCCGGCGCGCTGCTGCGCCGATCCAAAGCCAGGAGCCAGGTGCTTCCTCCTGGTCTCCCATGCGGATGCAGAGCCCAAGCACTTGGGCCATCCTCCACTGCACTCCCAGGCCACAGAAGAGAGCTGGACTGGAAGAGGAGCAACGGGGACAGAATCCGGTGCCCCAACTGGGACTAAAACCTGGGGTGCCGGCGCTGCAGGTGGAGGATTAGCCAAGTGAGCCGCGGTACCGGCCAGATTATATGTTCTTAAAGAGATCTTAGTAACAGTCCAAGTACATTGTATTAAACTTCTGAATGTTTACTGCAAGAAGTCTGTGCTGACACCAACCACGATGTCCACCATTTGAATCAACACACACACACACACACATACTCACATAAACACACACACACACATAAACACACACATACACATACATGAAGCCAGGTATTTTCAAAATCTCTTAAGAAGACTTGTAAATGGAAAACAACATTGATTATTGGATTACTTTACCCAAGCAACAGGAATCAAATCAAGTGCTTACTTTCATGGCGCAGCCATATTCTTAGGATCTTGCCTTCATCTTTGGATTCCATGGCACCAACACAGCTCTGTAGACAAAATCTCAAATGCAGCATCGGAGATAAGTTCAAAGGAGCCATTGGTAGCAACTTCAGACACTGAAAAACACAGGGAAGATCTCACTTTTAAAACATAGTTTTTGGGTTTTATTTTTATAAGTGGAACAGTTTTAGTCATAGAAACCCCAAACTGTAAGCAACTCAAATATCCACCATGAGTAAATTGATAAACTAGTTGTGATATATTCAAATAATGATATACTACTCAGCAATGAAAAAGGAAGAACTACTAATGCATATGGCAGAACATAAATGAATTTTAAAAAAGCCAAGCCAGGAGAAGAAAGTCAGACACAAGTATGATTTAAAATGGGATTGTTACCATGTGTTTCAATTTGGGAGAGAAGCAGGAAGATAGGAATCTGAGTGAAGAAAAATAAATATTCAAAGAATCTGAGACGACCACACTAATTTGGGGTTCTGAAGAGGTACGGACCAAATAGGATTTCCTTACTCTCTTCCTTTCTTCCTTTTTTCTTTCCCCTCTTCCTCCTTCTCTACTTCCCTCCTGCCTTCCTCTTTTCCTTCTTTTGTTTTATAAACTTTTTTTTATTTATTTGAAAAATAGAGTTACAACGAGAGAGGAAGAGATGAGGGGAGGAGGAGAGAAAAAGGGAAATATCTTCCATCTGCTGGTTCACCGTGTCCGGGGCTGGGCCAGGCCAAAGTCAGGAGCCTGGAACTCCACCTGGGTCTCCTACATGGGTGGCAGGGGTTCAAGCACTTGGACCATCCTCTGCTGCTTTCCCAGGTGCATTAGCAGAGAACTGGATCAGAAGTGAATAAGCCAGGACTCCAAAGAGTGTGCTCATATGGGATGCTGGCAATATAGGTGGGGCCTGAACTCGCTGCACCACAACTCTGGCCTCTCCCTTCTTCCTTTCTTTCTTTCCTTCTCCCCTCCCTTTATTTCTTGATTGTTTCATTTATTTGATATTTAGAAGAGTGAAATATTTACTTTCTTCCTTCCTTTTTTCTCTTCCTTTCCCTATTTTCCACTTCACAAATTCTTTGTATTTAAAGTTCAGGCAAACTTCTAATTTTTTCACTTGAAGGACCAGAAAGATTCTCCTGTTTGAAACCTAATCACTGTAATCTGATTGACAGAAGAAAATATTTCAATTCATTTCAAATCTGTTTGGACAATCAGTAATATCCTACGCATAGTGCTTTTTGAGAAAAATGAGATGTTACTTAATTTGTTATTATTAAGAAGTGAGTTGTTCCACTTTCAGAACATCATCCTAATATCTCAAGAAACCCATTGAGAATTAGAAGTAAGCTTTGCTTGGACTAAACGTAAGGAATACAAAGGCCACCCACATTTTTCACCTTTGGGACTGATCCCTAATGGCACATAAGGAGGGTATTTCTTTTTCTCTTCCCTTTAACTGATACAAAATTGCAAGGTCACAATTGGTTTGGAATTAATGTAATCCTGAGGAATCAATGCAGAAGTATTACAGGCTGTAGGGACAATAGATAGGCTAGGAAGGGTAGGACATTTCCTAGAATACTCCATGATCAAATGGCTTTCTTTTCCCTGTGGTTCCCCGAGATCCAAAAGTCTGTTTTATTAACCCAGTTTCAGCCCAATTACATTTTTAATTGTTTGAATTTACTCTTGGCTAGGGTAACCCAAAGCTTTAATTTCTTTCTAAAATGATCTCATTTTTAAATGTCTTTTAAAACTTTTTTTTTTTTTTTTGTGACAGGCAGAGTGGACAGTGAGAGAGAGAGACAGAGAGAAAGGTCTTCCTTTGCCGTTGGTTCACCCTCCAATGGCTGCCGCGGATGGCGCACTGCAGCCGGCGCACCCCGCTCATCCAATGGCAGGAGCCAGGTGCTAGGTGCTTTTCCCTGGTCTCCCATGGGGTGCAGGGCCCAAGCACTTGGGCCATCCTCCACTGCACTCCTGGGCCACAGCAGAGGGCTGGCCTGGAAGAGGGGAAACCGGGACAGAATCCGGCGCCCCGACCAGGACTAGAACCCGGTGTGCCGGCGCCGCAAGGCGGAGGATTAGCCTGTTGAGCCACGGCGCTGGCCTGTCTTTTAAAACTTAATGTCTGAAAAAAAAAAAAAAAACTTAATGTCTGTAAAAGATCTGCATGAACCTCATTTTACAAACCTGATGGCAAGTCTGGAGAAATGCCCCCATGTTAATAAGGCTGACTTAAGCTTCATGTCAGTGCTTGCCCACATGCTCCTAAATGTGAAAGTCCACAAATTAGTGTATATTTTTCGTGGACAGATGTTGCAATTTGAAAGTATACTTAGTACTTTGAGTGCCTATATCTGTTGAGATTTTTCACTGCAAGCAAAATATAAGCAAAAACAGTTCATTTATCTTTCCCCTCATTGCTTCCACTTCCACTCCCTAACCAACAGTCTCACCTCCAATTTTACATGAATCCTTTGAGAGCCTAGGGCTTGTGAGTAGCGGCTGATGTCATTTAGCGCAGTATGGAGCTCCGGACAGAAGCAAAGCAGTTGAAGGAGCCCTTCTCTTCTGAGAGTGGTTGAGTTTGAGCTGGGTCTAATCAGACATACCGTGGGCTGAGCCCCAAAAGAGAGATCTCCATCTCCACAAGACTCTTCTCTTTTACAGAGCGATAATTGAGATGCATTTTTCAAAAAACAAAAAAGTTATGTATTTGAAAGGCAGTTCAGAGACAGAGAGGGAGGGGAGAGAGAGAGAGAGAGAGAGAGAGAGAGAGAGAGCGAGAGAGCATCCATCCATTGGTTTACTCCTTCAAGTGTCTGCCAACAGCTAGGCCTGGGCCAGGCTGAATCCAGGAGCCAGATTCCTGGCAGGCGCCACGGCTCAATAGGCTAATCCTCCGCCTGTGGCCCCGGCACCCGGGGTTCTAGTCCCGGTCGGGGTGTCGGATTCTGTCCCAGTTGCTTCTCTTCCAGTCCAGCTCTCTGCTGTGGCAGTGGAGGATGGCCCGGGTGCTTGGGCCCCTGCACCCCCATCGGAGACCAGGAGGAAGCACCTGGCTCCTGGCTTCGGATCGGCACAGTGCGCTGGCTGTAACAGCCATTTGGGGGGTGAAGCAGTGGAGGGAGGACCTTTCTCTCTGTCTCTCTCTCTCTCACTGTCTAACTCTGCCTGTCAAATAATAATAAAAAAATAATTCTGTGCTAATACTTGTTACAAAGTCTGTGTATTTCTAATATGGATCCCTTTACATTATGGAATATGACATGAACCTCAAAGGTAAGTATAAAATATTTACCTATTGTTCGCACATACTAAATACATACCAAAATTCCAAGAACGATTGTCAGATATTGCATTTGTTTCAGATATTGCATTTGTATTTTTCAGGATTACCTAAGAATAGAAAATAGAGAATTCTTGGTACATATTTTAAATGGATATTAATACTAGCTTTAAAAATATTACAGAGTTCTTACAAGTGAAACCCCAGATATATTAAACAATTAAGAAAAAATCAATACCTAATCTCCTTGCTTCTTTTCCTATACCTCTTCTATATTTTCTCAAAACAGCAGCTACAGTGATGCTTTTAAAACAGAAGACAAATCATGTCACTCTGATTAGATCTTCCCAATTGATTTCCATCTGTACAATAACAATCCTAATGTTAGATGCTTTGACGAAAACAAAACAGGAGAGGGGGCTAGGGAGTGATGGCAGATCCCATTTCCAGTGTAGTCAGAGAGGGCCTCTCCAACTAGGAAACACTGGGAAAGAATCCTAAAGAAAGTGAGAGGATGAGATATATCGGTATCTCATGGTATAGATATTAGAGGGAAAGGCAAGTTTGAATCCAAAGCTGGTAAATGCCACTAGTTCAACGGTCTATTCATAGAAAGGTACTCCTACATAAACGGACATTAGCTGTCCTCAACTCTTAATCACAGCATTGCATCCTTCATACAAGTTCAACAAAAATTTTACTAAATGAAAAATTTCCATATACCAAGTGTCATCGAGGTGGGTGTTTGGCACTGAAGTTAAGATGCCCACATCCTCTATTAAAGTGCCTGTGTTTGGGTCCTAGCTCTGCTTCCAATTTCTGTTAACGCATATCCTGAGAGGAAGCAGATGATGGTTTAAGTACTTGGGCCCTTAATGGATTGAATCCTGGGATAAATATTTATTTATTTATTTGAAAGTCAGAGTTACACACAGAGAGAAGGAGAGGCAGAGAGAGAGAGAGAGAGAGAGAGAGAGAGAGAGGTCTTCCATCCGCTGGTTCACTCCCTAATTGGCTTTAATGGCTGGAGCTGTGCTGATCTGTGCTGATCTGAAGCCAGGAGCCACGTGCTTCTTCCTGTTCTTCCATGCGGATGCAGGGGCCCAAGGACTTGGGCCATCTTCTACTGCTTTCCCAGGCCACAGCAGAGAGCTGAATCGGAAGTGGAGCAGCTGGGACTCAAACCAGTGCCCATTTGGGATGCTGGCATTGGAGGCGGCAGCTTTACCTGCTACACCACAGCGCCAGCCCCAAAATAAATATATTTTTAAAAAAACAGATGCCATTAGCTCCTATCTCCCTCAGAGTAGTTGTTAAAGTCCTTTCAATGGCCTAACAGCTCTCCCCGTTCAGCACTGCCTCCAACCTATTCTTTCCCTCCTCCAATCCCCTCTCTGACCCTATTTCCTACTACTTTCCCCTTCCTCACTCAACTCAGCCATTCTGGCCCCAGTGGTGTTCTTGGAACGTTCCAGTTATGCTCCAGGTTCAGAACTTTCACACTTGTGTCTCCAATTGCCCAGTATAACTTCTCACCCACATGCACTCTTTCACCTCTTTCTGGCCTTTACCCTAGTGTTCCCTTCTCTTGAGTCTTTACTAGCCAGTCTTTCCAACATTGCAAATCTTCTCACACTCCTCATGTATTTTGTATTTCCTTTCTTTGCCTTTTTTTCTCCTTGAGGCTTAACACCATCAGCATATTATAGTCTGACACAATTTTCTTTATTTCTCCTGGAGGTCAGAGACTTTTGTCTGTTTTGCTCACTGCCCACCTAAGACAGTGCCAGGCAACATGATAAGCACTCTCTAAATATTTGTAAAATGAAGAAATGAATGGCTGAAAACTGTGCTCAACAAAATGATCCATTTTTCAATAGTATTTAGCATTTCATTTGGGTCACGCCAGAGCCATGGAGACTCAAACCAGCTTTTGTGACCAGAAGCACCCCAAGTGACATAAGAGGTAACCCTAGGCTTAGTTTAGGACAGAGCAAGTGCTTTATGCATTCTTGCACCAGGAATAGCCAGATCCAGGAAGGTTACAAGGTTGGAATGTTAAGCCAGCCAAGTATTCCAAGGGGGACCAAAGTATGAATAGACAAACCCCTGGACTGAGTGGTGTTCGGGTAAAGGGCTGTGTAACTCTCACTAGCAAGAAAGTGTTCTATGACTTCCCAGAGGATGGACACTGTCACTCTGTTGACCTCCAAAGAACTGGCCTTCAAGTCTCCCATCCAAGAACTCACAATAGAATGTACATCCTGGCTCTTTCCTCAGCTCTCAATTCTCTCCCTCTTGGGGAATTTTCTATTACCACTCACACAGAAGGATTGACAGAACCTGTCTGTGGGTATATTCACTCCCTTATGGCTTCAGAAAAAGCAGATGGGAAACTGGCCCCACCTAGCCACTGGGGAAATCCTTTAAGAATCTTCATCCTTTTATTACATCCTGTGGCATATCTAACACTTTTTTTGTGTTCAATCAGTGCTGGCTCATGACCTAGTGATCAATTATTCATGACTTCGGTCAATATGGAGCTTTTACTCCAGAATTCTCTGCAAGACTATGGGCACTGTATCTTGTTGGTAATTAGATTATGCCCTAGGGATCTCTGGATGAAAGTGAGTCTGTCTCAAATGTTATGTTTCAGGATCCTAATTATAAAAATCCATAATTGGCTGCCTCCTTAAGAACACCAAGAATGATGGCTTGTCTGCTCCAAAGAGGAACACAAACAAAGAACTGTTGCTGTGGGGAAATAAGATTTTTTAATGACCTGAGAAAACCTGGTGGTATGGTGCACTAGAGTAAACCCTGCAAATGTGAAAAAAGTAAGCTGGGAAAATGACTAATCAATGCTTATACAAATGCTCTCAGGAAAAGCACTGATACTAATGTTGGGTCCCCTGGGATGCTGGGGAAATTTGAAGATAATCACCTGTGACATCCAGCCTTTCCTTAGGACTTGATTTTAAAAATTGACCTTATTTCTGAGCTGAGTTAATGCCAAAATTGAATTTCTGCTCAGTTGGAACCAAATCCTTTTCTAGCCATGTCTCCAGTGAGTTGGCAAGGCTCATTTTGAATTCTTTGTCCCACTTATGCAAAATTAATTTGAGGTCATTTTGAAGTCTTTCCCCCTCTGTGCTGGAAGCAGTGAGAGGTATTTAGGTCCCACATACCCTTTGTCCATGCGTCTGCTCTGCTTTGCACTTCCTTGAAGGCATGTTCACATGAGAAACAAGTCTACATCAGGGTGTGCTTCAATCGCACAAGAAATGTTTGAGTAATTATCATGGTACAATATGCTGTTAAATGCTAAGGATTGTGAGGCTATGGGAGGAGAAGTAGAGCTTACAGAGAGAATGTGATGGGACTAAGAATACAGGCTCTATACTCACACTGACTTCTGATCCTGGACTCACTACAGATTAGCAATGAAAACTTGGGCAAGTGCCCAATGAACCATAGACCTCTTTCCCCTCACCTGTAAAATTGGGGTAATAATCCCAAATCAAAGGCAATTATATTTATAAATAGATCCAAAATCATTTGCATTTCTAAATAGCATAAAATATAATAGCAAATAAGCCTTGAATGTAATACATAGTCCTTGACTTCCATAAGCTGAAAATTGGGAAGAGAAATAAACCTCGCAATGAAACAAGCTACTATGGGGAGAAGCAGAAGGGAGGAAGGCACAAATTTCAAAATATATGTGAAAGGAAGTAAGTGCTATTAGCAATGAGAATGCATACCAATTTCTGCCTAGAGATTTTCCCCCATCATCCATCATCCAAGCCTCAGTGCTTTTGTAATTAGAAAGTGCAGTGCTTTGGTGAGCATGCCTAATTTAAATTCCACCACATTCCAGATCATGTGAGATCAACATTTAAGTTAAAAGTTGTTAGTGTCTTTGAGATACAACCTTTAGCAATTCTACTTAAAGGAACATTGTCACTACCAAAAAACCAAAAAAGAAAATTTCATAGTACCTCCTCAGAGACTATAAAATCTAAAAGGCAGGGAAAATCAGGCCCCATGGTTGCAAAAGGAAGAGTCTGATTTTTAGCAAGCTTTCTATCAGGAGTTACAATAATGCTGATGCAGAAGTATATACTCATATATACATAAACATGTATATGTAATATATAATGTATATATGTCTATATATAACACATATATAATAGTGATATTAGTAATATGCATATAATAACCAGTATTGAAACAATATATATGTAAATGTAATAGGGATATATATGCATATACATATGTATATAATATTATAATGTAGCAACTATCATCAATGGCCAATCTATTTAACCTCTACTGTACAACTTTTCACACATGTGAGGTCTCTTAAGGTCAAGGACCCTCTAAATATAGAACAGCATGTGTGAAGCCCCACCCCTGGCTGTGCAGAGCTCCAGGAAACAGGTGGCATGTGAATGACATGAAGATATTTAAGGCATCGATTGTCCTCCATAAAGTGAACACTTTGGGTTTTCTGACTTGAAGATGTGGCTATTTTCAACCTTTTAATTCTAGGCTGTCTTTCTCTTGTCTCTATGGTACAGCACACACCCTGTGAATAAAGTCTACTTCATCCAAGAAAAACAGCCTCTGACAGTCCACTTCCTCCTACCTCACCTGGGGCAGACCAGTTGGCCTGTCTTTGACATAGAAACATTAAATGTGCACAAATGGTCGCTTTACTCAAACTCCCAAAACATTCATTAAAACAAGAATTGAATATTAATTCCATAACACCATCAAGCAGTCTCTTTTTAAAAACTAGTTTTTTTCTCAATGAGATGCTTAAGTCAAACAATTTTGTAATCAAATTCTCTATATCTTGCTAATCTGGTTTATTTTTTTTTTTGCATGCCAACATTATGGGTTTTTTCTTTCTTTCTTTCTTTTTTTTTTTTTACTTTTATTTAGATTATAAATTTCCAAGGTACAACTTATGGATTACAATGGTTTTCCCCCCATACTTTCCCTCTCCCCCCGCAACCCTCCCCCCTTGCCCACTCCCTCCACCCTTTCGTTCACATCCAGATTCATTTTCACTTCTCTTTGTATACAGGAGATCAATTTAGCATGTGTTAAGTAAAGAATTCGTCCATTTGCCCTCATATAGTAACACAAAGTGAAATATGCTATTTGGGTACTCGTTATAGCATTGAATCACATTGTACAGCACATTAAGGACAGAGATCCTACATGATATATATATATATATATATATATTTTGAAATTGATTAAATTTTTTTTGCAATTTCTAACGTAACACTGAGTTTTTTTTTTTCGGTTATCTTTATATAGAGAAGATCGGTTGACTTTTTAAAATATGGCACATAACTCCCTTATTATACTGATCCGGAAGAAAGATTCCGTACAGTTACACTCAAAATGAGTACTAGGCCCATGTGAATGGGTTAAGAAATTGGAACATGATTGACAATCCAATAGCAAAAGACATGCTTGGACGTGATCAAGAGGCATTTCACCTCCATTAAATAAGGCAGAAGAGGGATCCTAGGAAATACAGCAAAATGTACTCCTACCCTTTGGAGGTCAAGCTTTATCCCACAGTGGTGTGAGGAATGGCTTATTTTCTGGTGATCACATGTGGGACTATTTTAACCACAACTAGAAACCCTAGAAGGGTTTTCTTGTTTATTTTTATTTTGCTTTGTTTTGTTCTTGTAAATATAAACACAACACATAACTTAATTCAAGCTTGATCCCAACCTTTCACAACCAGCCTCTCTGTGGCCAGAGAGGAAGGTATTTTTATTTCCTTTTTAAAAAATCACCAGGCAGGATGTCAGCACTGTGGTGCAGAGGGTAAAGCCACTGCCTGCAGTGCTGGCATTTCATATGGACCCCAGTTCAAGACCTGGCTGCTCCACTTACATTCCAACTCTCTGCTATGGTCTGGGAAAGCAGTGGAAGATGACCCAAACGCTTGGGCCCCTGCACCAATGTGGGAGAATAGGAGGAGGCTCCTGGTTCCTGGCTTCAGATCAGCCCAGCTCTGGATATTGGGGCCATTTAGGGAGGGAACCATCGGATGGAAGAGCTCTCTTTCTCTCCGCCTCTGCCTCTAACTCTGCCTTTCATTTAAATAAATAAATCTTTAAAAAAAAATCACCATGCAGGTAACATTCATTTTCCACTGTGACAACTAGAGCCTCTACCAACCTCTCCTCAGACAGTGACCCAACCGGAGAAGAGTGCAGGTCTGGCTTCTTTCTGGGAACACAATAGGCCTTTCCTGCTTCTCCCCATTGGTTATGCCTTAACCTAACCTACCATCCCTATCCCTACTCTCTACCCCTATTCAAACAAAGCATGAGAAAAAAGTGGAGTTTCATCCTGTCAAATCTCTTGGATAAGAGGAGCCTTCCCTCAGCTTGGACAGAGAGCTCATGCCTCAGAGGTACCATCCTGCATAGATTCCATGTAGAGAGTGGGTGCAAGAGACCAAATGGCTAAAAGGAAAACAGAAATTACAGTCCCCATCTGTTGCTACAATCTAAGACACCTACAGATATGGTCCATGTGACATGTACAGGGGATGCGTGCCTACATAGTTATATGCGTGGTCTCTTCATCCCCCAGGAAGTGCATGGGCTTGATGGGCTTCAAGTTCTTGTCCAACCCACAGACAATGGAATATCAGTCAGCAGGTCCAGCTTCCTGATGGTCTCTTCAGAGAGTGCCTCCAGATGGTTGATAGTGGCCTGAAGCTCTTGCCTTGGACTACGGTCAGTACCTGTTTCCTCTCCTAGATCTGGGGGCATGGTTTCTTCATTCCAAAAGTGTGGAGCTCTGGCTATGGTTGTCCTTTAGACTCCCAGGAGAGCAGCCGATCTTCAGTGAGGTCTCCTTACCTGTGATCCTTACTGATGTTGCTACAGAAGTGGTGGTCAGGGGCCAGGAAAGTGGCACAGTAGGCTAAGCCTACACTTGCGGAGCTGGCATCCCATATGGAGGCCGGGTCAAGTCCTGGCTGCTCCTCTTCCCATCCAGCTCTCTGCTTATGGCCTCGGAAAGCAGACCCTGAAAAATCTCCTGTCTCCTGGCTCCAGATCAGCTCAGGTATGGCCACTGCAGCCATTTGTGGAGTGAAGCAGTGGATGGAAAACCTTTCTCTCTGTCTCTCCTCTCTCCCTCTCTCTGTCTGTAACTCTACATTTCAAATAAAAAAAATAAAATCTTCAAAAAAAGAAAAAAAGAAGTGATGGTCAGGCTCCATGGGAGGCAGTGGGACATCACAGGAGCACCTCCAAATCTTCACCTGGGTCTCACCATGCTTGTTAGCAGTTTCTTCTTCATTGAAGCCAGTCAGAGTCCCCACTGCCACTCACTAAGAAACCAAGTTATCACTGCTGGCAGCCACATCTGGTCAATAGCATCTGGTACTGTCCAGAGGGACCAGGCTGTTCCTTTCTGCCCCGAAGCCAGCATCTCATAGTGCCCGCCTGCCTTCTCATGGAGAACAGGACTGAGGCACCAGTCATTGCAGCAATTATCCAGGTTCCAATTACTCTCCCCAAGCCAGATCAGCAGCAGCTTGTAGGCAGGCAGCCAATGGTGAGTTGGGGGTGTGGTGCCAAGTGGGGTTCATGGAGATTGTCAGAGATCATTTTTAACTCTTCCCTGAAGACAGTTGTTATATGTTTTCTAAAGCATTTATGATGCCAGGATTCAAATAGAAATTTTTCCTCCTGGACAACTTTAGGAAATCATGTAATATTTTTCCTTCCAACAATGAACTTAGGTTGGCAGTGATCTCATACTATTCTTGATACAGTGTTCCTTGCTTAAGGAGGCAGATCATCTGAAGACTGGGAAAAGTGTGGGTGTGTAAAAAAAAGCAGTCTTTTTTTAGGCAAATACTGAGTAATTCAAAAAGCATTGTAGAAATTATCTACAGCTCCTCTATAAATAAGGGATTCAATTTCCTTTGTGTCTTCCCCAGTTGTAGCATTCTGTGAATCAGTCACCACTTGAGTTTCAACTCCTGCCAAACCATCACCAGGTCTTAATTATCTCTTTATTTCCAAAACTTCCCACAAGGTCTGGCACACAGTAGGGTCTCCACATTTGTTTCCTGAGGAATGTATACATTGTCTCAACTTTTTACATGCTTCATTTTTTTCTGTAGCAAGAATAATATGTTGGGGCTGGTGCTGAGGTAAAGCTGTTGCCCGCAATGCCGGCATCTCACATGGGCACTGTTTTGAGTCCCAACTGCTCTGCTTCCAATCCAGCTCCCTGTTAATGTGCCTGGGAAAGCAGTAGAGGATGACCTAAGTCCTTGGGCCTCTGCAACCATGTAGGAGACCTGAACGAAGCTCCTGGCTTCTAGCTTCAGCCTGGCCCAGTCCCGACTTTTGGGGAATCAGCAGGTGCTGATGGGAGATTCTCTCCCCCCACCCCCGCCTCTGCTTCTCCTTTTCTGTAACTCTTTCAAACAAACAAATAAATAAATAAATATTTTAAAAACAAAAATAATCATGTGTTGTCACTATTCTGTTCTTCAGGGTCACAGAATTATACTCCTAAAGTTTTGCCATTCTATGTTTTATTCTGTGGCTATAAGATATACATACCTGTGATTTATCAGTGTGGATAATTTTGGTGAGTGGATCAGTTCATATATTTATCCAATGAATGTTTTTCAGAGCACTCATAATATTGGACTAGGCACAGTTCCTTATACCAAGAAACTTGTCATATAATGAAAACAGACAATAAACATAAAATATTGTAAGTTTTGTGGGAACAGAAGAGTAGCTGACCAGGTCTAAGGAATTCATGAAGGTTTCTCAAAGAAGGTAATAAGCTCAAACCTAAGGTTAAATAAGAGTTAAATAGGTAAAAGTGGGGAGAAGGCTGGGTGACATAGGATGCAGAAGGAACTTCAGAGCCTGTAATTGGTGGGGGATTTTTATTATTTTTTAAAGACAGAGATGAAAACTGCCATACACTAGTTCACTCTACAACTGCATACAATAACCCTGGGCTAAGGTCTGAAGCCAACAGCCAAGAAGTCAGTCCAGAACTCCTGTGTGAGTGGCAGGTTCTCTCTCACTTGAGCCATCACTGCTGCCTCCCAGAGTCTGCATTAGCAGGAAGCTAGAATCAAGATCTTAATCTGGGGATTGAACACAGAAACTCCAATATGGGACATGGACATCTTATACATCTTAACCACTAAGTCAAATGCCAGCCCCTGCTACCTATTTAAAAGACAACAAAAGACTCTGAAAACTGCAATTTGTTTTTTAAAAAGATCTAGCTGGGGTAAATAGTGCCGGCATCCAATGTGGGCTCCAATTCCAGTCCTGCCTGCTCCACTTCTGATCGAGCTCTCTGCTATGGCCTGGGAAAGCAGTGGAAGATGGCCCAAGTGCTTGGGTCCCTACCATCCACATGAGAGACCTGGAAAAAGCTCCAGGCTCCTGGCTTCAGATAGGCCCAGCTCCAGCTGTTGCAGCCACTTGGGGAGTGAAACAGTGGATAGAAGATCAATCTCTCTCTCTCTCTGCCTCTGTAACTCTGACTTTCAAATTAGTTAATTAATTAATATTTTTAAACAAAAATCTAATTGCAGTGAGAAAGTTAAAAAGAGACAAGATCAGAGGTCAGGAGAAGTATAGGAAAACTTTAAGAGTGGTAGTGAAGAGGAAGACCGTGGCAGCAGACAGAAAGAGAATTAGATGGATTCTGGATACATTGAGGAAGAAAATGAATGAATAATGAATGCATGTGGGGGGGAGTGGGAGTTGGGCTGGTGATTAAGGAAAGAAGTCAAATCTGATGCCTGCTTTGAGAAACTGAGAGGACCTTTTGGGGAGGGAAGGTGAACAATGATGAATCCCATAGGGTTGCTATGTGATATCCAAGATGAGATGTCCATGGTGCTATTGTTTGAATTTGTCTCTGAAAATGCATATGCTGAAGCCTAATATCCAGTGTGATGGTATGTAGAAGTGGTGCCTTTGGCAGATAATTAGATCATGGGGGCGCTCATGAATGGGATTAGTGACCTTTTAAGAATGAGAGGGAGATGATCTTCCTCTCCAATATGTGATGATTCAACAAAAGGTAGCCATCTTACACCAGGGATCAAAGAAGCTAGCACACTGATCTTGGATTCTCAGCATCCAAAATCATACAAAATAGACTGTTATTGCTTAAACCACCTATTCTATGATATTTTTTGTTATAGCAACCCAAACTAAGACAAATAGTTGAGTACACAAATTTGGATCTCAAAAAAGAGCTTTGCATTGAAATGATCAAATAAATAATCATCAACCTACAAACAGAAACTGACAGTTAGAATGGATGTCCTGAGGAGGAGGAAGAAGCTAAGTTGTCAGTCCTAAGAAATACCAGTCTTTAAGGGCCACACACATACTCTGTTTCCTGATGTCACTACTCAGTCTCTACTCCTAAGGACCAGATTCACTCTACATCACAGGGATCTGCTATGGTTTCATTGTGTCCTTCAAAGTTCATGTATTGGAAACTTGATCTGCAATGCAAGGATATTGAGGGTTAAGACCTTTAAGAGATGTGCAGGTCACACAAGCATTTTTCTCATCAATTAATTAATGCTGTTATTACAAGAATGGGTCTGTTATCACAGGAGTCGGCTCCTTTTAAAAGGAGAAGTTTAGCCTCCTGCTTTTCTCTCTGACCCTCTCTTTGCCCTTCTGCCATGCGATGGTGTGACAAAACGGCCCTTGTCAGACGCCAGCCATTTGATCTTGGACTTTCCAGCTTCTACAGCCATGAACCAATAAACTTTTGTTAATTATAAATTACTCTGTGATATTCTGTTATAGCAGGAAGAAAAAAAGAACTAAGAATCTAACAAGGCACTTTCTATTAAAATCTTAGCTGGGAACTCTGTGAAGGCACAAAATCAAGCCTCAGGCACCTGAGGGTGTTTCACCTAAATTATCACCCAAAATTGAAATCATTTGAAAATCTTGCTTGGTTGTGTGGGTGTAGAGAAAAGAGAGCTAATTGTTAAATATGTGAGTGCCTAAGAAACGTTCCTGAGCTTCATCAAGAATTTTATTAAAAGATTTACTTATTTATTTGAAGAGCAGGGATACAGAGAGGAAGAGACAGAGAAAGAGACAGAGATATTTCATCTTCTGGTTCACTTGCCAAATGGCCATGACAGGTCGGCACTGGGCCAGGCTGAAGCCAAGAGCCAAGAGTTCCATCCAGATCTCCCATGTGGATAGCAGGGCCCCAATCCTTTGGGCATTCCTCCATCGTCCTTCCGGTGTGTTAGCAGGGAGCTGGATCAGAAGTGGAGCACCCTGGACTCCAACAATTGCCTGTATGGGATGCTGGCATCACAGGTGGCAGCAGGTGATGACACAATGCCGGACCCCAAGATTGTTTCTATATATTGTGTTGAGCACTACAGACAGGAAGTACAATATCATAAAAAATCCATCTTCTCTTTGACATTAAGCTGTTATTAAGGAGACTCAGTACAATTCTTTGCTTTCACCAACTCCCTAAATTACACATATACAACCTAATCAAGGGGAGGAAGAAGATGGAGGAGACAGCAGCCTTGATGGTATCCGCCAGAGTGATGGCGCCAAAGAAAAAGAGCACTTACAGTCCTGCTAACAAACTGAAATCAAGAGCATTTGTCTTAATATTTCAGTCACATATACACGTACCTCAGCAGGTCATAAATGCTGGCTTCAGAAGTATTTTTGCAAGTAGAGTTAGGCAAAAATCCATAACTAAGCAAATGACATTTCCTCTTATAACTTTATAAAACCCTGGGGACAGTACAGTTAGCTTTTTGTTTTGTTTTGTTTTGTTTTGTTTTGTTTCACATGGTCTGAAGTATCCCAGAGCTATTTAAGATTCCATCTCTTGAAAACGTCCAAGCTGGTTTTCAGCTTTTGAACAAATATTTTGATGTACCAAGGAGCTTAATCAGATAAGAGATTCTGAAGGATGTAGAATGATCATAAAACTTATCTTAAGAGATTTGGTTGTTTCCTTAGTCATGCATCTGCTATGAACTGCATGTTTTAAAAGTTGACTTTCTGCTAGCACTTCGGTTCTGAAAGTAAGATGAAGCCCTAAGATTTGCCATCTTAGTAAGAATAGACGTGTGGATTAGTGGCTGCTACTAGGGTCTCCAAAACAGAATCCACATCCTGCTTAAAATTTTCTCAAGGTTTTGAACTCTTTGAATTTTAATAAGAATGCAGACATCATACATTGATCCAAGATGAATTCATTTTTTTTAACTTTTATTTAATAAATATATATTTCCAAAGTACAGCTTTTATATTACAATGGCTTCCCCCCCAACCTCCCTCCCACCCGCAACCCTCCCATCTCCCGCTCCCTCTCCCATTCCATTCACATCAAGATTCATTTTCAATTATCTTTATATACAGAAGATCGATTTAGTACATATTAAGTAAAGATTTCATCAGTTTGCACCCACACAGAACATAAAGTGTAAAATACTATTTCAGTACTAGTTATAGCATTAATTCACATTGAACAACACATTAAGGACAGAGATCCAACATGAGGAGCAAGTACACAGTGACTTCTGTTGTTGACTTAACAAATTGACACTCTTGTTTATGGTGTCAGTAATCTCCCTAGGCTCTAGTCATGAGTTGCCAAGGCTATGGAAGCCTTTTGAGTTCGCTGACTTCGATCTTATTTAGACAAGGTCATAGTCAAAGTGGAAGTTCTCTCCTCCCTTCAGAAAAGGGTACCTCCTTCTTTGATGGCCTGTTTTTTCTATTGGGATCTCACTCACAGAGATCTTTCATTTAGGTGGTTTTTTTTTTTTTTTGGTTTGTTTTTTGTTTGTTTGTTTTTTGCCAGAGTGTCTTGGCTTTCCATGCCTAAAATACTCTCATAGGCTCTTCAGCCAGATCTGAATGCCTTAAGGGCTGGTTCTGAGGCCAGAGTGCTGTAAAACAAAATTTTTATATTGAATGTTGAATGTTTACTATGTTTCAAGTACTTTGTCAGGAAACCCTACAAAGTCAGCACTATCATATTAGTCCCACTTTCCAGATGAAGAAACTGAGACACAGAGAGACCAATCAACTTGCCAAAGGCTGCACAACACATATATAGTAGTCTTTAAAAGTCAGCTCCAAAGCTATATGCTTGGCAACTTTCATTCTAGAGATAAAATCCCTGTGTTATCTACAAACCCTGTGTTAAAAAATCACTTGGAGAGCATATTAAAAAAAAAATTCCTGGTGGAAATTGCACTGTCTCACAGAGTGGAGCCATCTTCCTTTCCTCTTTGAGTACCTGTGGCTCACATATGCGGTAAGTCTCAGACCTAGGGGCCCTCTGAATGAGCTTTGGAGCTTTTAAGGAGGCAATCACTGGATACCTTGATGGTTAGAATAATGCAAAGCTTCCAATGTGTTTCTGTTTCTTCATTGCCCATTTATTTTAGGAAAAGAAGTTTATTAGACCTTTGGGGTAAGCACAAACAGCAAACCTTCAGTCTGAATGATAAAAGAGCTGCTTAGCTGCTCTGAAAAACAAAAGTGTGTCTTCATTGTGAATGGAGTTGCAGCTCTGAAGATCTATTTCAGTAGCAACAGGGAATAGAGTAGAATAAAGGCAGAATCATGAGGTCGGATTTCTAGACAGGAGCCTGAAATGCTCAAGCATCCTTCTGCTGAAGGGAGATAGACTGACCCTGCAACATGGTGGCAGAAGTTTGAGGAGGGACATAGTCTACAAGGTCACTGTGGAGAGGTCTGGTTGATGGATTTTGGAAGAAGTCTAACAACTATCTAGTTTTATGGTGATTTCACCTTATCTCCACTATTGACTCATTAGTTATATATCTCTTTTAAAAATTATTTTAATAGTTGCCTTATATGTGTTTAACATCACTGTCTACCCTCCAAAAGTACATTACCGCATAGTATGAAAATATGGAAATGCATTCCTTCAACTCCCTTTTCTTGTCATTATTGCTATTGTTTCCATACATTTTACTTTTGCATATTTTATAAAGCCCATAATATATTGCTGCCATTTTTGTTTTAGACAGTCAATTGACTCTTAGGTAATAATAAATAAGAAGAGGGACGGGTGTTGTGAAGTGGTTGAGGTCACTGCCTGAGACGCCAGAATCTCATATGAGTGCCTGTTTGAGTACTGGCTACTCCACTTCTGATCTAGCTCACTGCTAGTGTGCCTGTGAATGCAGCAGATTATGACCCAATTGCCTAGGTCCCTGCCATCCATGTGGGAGACCCAGTGGAGTTCTGGGCTCCTGACTTCAACCTGGCCCAGCACCAGCTGTTGCAGCCACTCACAGAGTGAACCAGGGAATAGAACTCTTCTCTGTGTCTCCATCTTTCTGTCTAATGCTGCTTTTCATAAACAAATAAATCTTTTTTTAAAAAGAAGAAAAAATTTCTTGATTTTTATCTGCATTTTTGCCGTTTCTGGTGGTATTTCTTTGTATAGATTGAAAGATTCTGTCTGGAATTATACTCCTTCTGCCTGAAGAAGTCCTTTAATATTTCTATAGCACAAGTCATCTGGCAATTAATTCTCTCAGCTTTTGTTTGTCTAAAAAGACCTTATTTTGCTTTCATGTTTGAAACATGTTTTCACTGTATGTAACGCTAGGTTGATGGGCTTTCTCTTTCAGCACACTGAAGACATTACTTCATTATCTTCAAAGTAATTACAGCGGTTGTATTTATCATTGTTTCCCTGTATGTGATGGACCTCTTCTTGTTTTCAACATTCTCTAATTATCTTGATATTTCACTTTATGTTTTATCTTGAACGGAAGGTTTTCTGTTTATTTTCATTTTTATTGGTTTTGTTTTATTATTTTTATGTTACATTTATTTTGCTTCTGGCTCTCTGATCTTCCTGGATCTATAGCTTCGTATCTTTTATTATTTTTGGAAAGTTTTCAGCTGTTGTCTTTTCAAATATTTCATCTCTCTCTGTCTCTCTCTGTCTCTCTCTCTTCTTCCTCCTCCATCTAGGAGTCTAATTACGCATATGTTGGACTACTTAATATTATCCCAAAGCTCTTGAGTGCCCTTCTTGGTTTTTCTCTTTGTGTTTCAACTTGGATCATTTCTACTTAGCAATCTTCAGAATCACTGATTCTTTCTTTAACTTTGTCATGTCTATTTATAAGCCTATCAAAAAATTCTTTATCTCAGATATCATGTTTTTTATTTCTAATATTTCAATTTGGCTCTTTCTTACATTTTTCTGGTTCACAGATTCTGGCAGACATTGTTTTTATCTACCCCAAGTCCATTTCTTCTCCTTATTCCTTGTTTACAGATCCTGACTCTTGGATAGTTTTTGCTTGTTTGTTCATTTTTTTCAAGTAGACAGCAGAAATCTCATGATCTTAGAGAAGGTGGCCAATAAACTATGAGGGAAAGTCTTCTTGAGAACTGTTTGGAAGATTTTCTCCCTGGTGAGACAAAGAAATGAAGGAGAAATTCTTTCCTCCACAACAACTCTTTTATTTCCTGCCTTGATTATGGTGTGATCCTTGGAACTATCTTGTAACCACGAGTCAACAAACACAGGACAAATATGAATAGCTGAGGATGATAAACAGAAGCCTAGAAAGGGCAAGGTACTTGATGAAATCCTTGAATAATTAATTGCACCAAAGTTAAAATCAACTTTCTCCAGATTCTGATAATGTGAGATAGTTTGATATCTTTTTTACTTAAGCCATTTTAATTAGTCTGTCATATGCAGCTAAAGTTGAAACATTCTTCATAAGTACTATGTGCTAAAATGCATGATTTGTTTAAATTTTACTAATCAGAAATTAATCAATGAAACAAAGAACTTGTTCTTTGAAGAGATCAATAAAATTGACAGCCTCTAGCAAGACTGTCAAAGAAACAAAAGACACATATTGCTGGCATCAGGAATGAAACAGTGACATGAACACAGACCCTGCAAACATTAAAAGGATAATAAGGGATATGATGGACAACTAGGCTCACACAAATTTGACAATTAGATGAAATGGCCCAATTGCTTGAAAAACATAAACTGCTACAACAAACCCAGAATAGTCTACCTTGCATTTATGAATGAAGGTGAAATAAGGACCTTCCACAACAAGCAGAAATTGAAAGAATTTATTGCTGCTCGTCCAGCCTTACAAAAGATTCCTAAGGTTGTGTTATTCACAGAACCACAGAAAGACAGCCATCATTATTAAAGAATGTAAAGGCAGAAAATCTCTCCGAAAATTACAAAAGGAATTAAAAAAACAATAAGAATATTTATGAAAAATGGTAGAGCCAAGTCTTCATTTATCAGTAGTCACTTTGAATATAAATGGCCTCAACTGTCCAGTTAAAACATACAGACTGGCTGAATGGACTGAAAAACAAAACCCATCTATTTGCTGCCTATAAGAAACACATATCACCAACAAAGATACACACAGAGTGAAAGAAAAAGGATAGAAAAAGATATTCCATGCTAATGGAAAGCAAAACAGGGCAGGTGGTGTCATCTTAATATCAGACAAAATGGATTTTAACATAAAAATTGTAAAAAGAGACAAAGGGCACTATGTAATGATTAAGGGATCAATTCAACACGTAGATATGACTATAATAAATCTATACACACCCAATTACAGGGCACATGGCTATTTAAAAGTAATGTCAATGGATTTAAAGGGAAACAGACTCCAGTATAATAGTAATGGGGGACTCCAACACCCCACTTTCATGGATAGACCATGTACTAGACCATAAAGCAAATCAGCCAATTCAAAGAAATCAAAATCATACCATTCATCTTCTCTGACCACAATGGAATGAAGCTGGAATTCAACAACTCAGCAATCTCTAGATCATATACAAACACATGGAGACTGAACAACATGTTCCTGAATGAACAGTGGGTCATAGAAGAAATCAAAAAAGTTCTGGAAAGAAGTGAAGATAACAATACACCATATCAGAATTTATGAGATACAGCAAAAGCAGTGTTAAGAGGGATGTTTAGGGGCTGGCACTGTGGCATAGCAGGTGGGACCACTGGCTGTAGTGCCAGCATCCCATGTAGGCACCAGTTCAAGTCCTGGCAGCTCCACTTCTGATTCAGCTCCCTGCTATGGCCTGGGGAAACAGTGGAGGATGGCCCAACTCCTTGGGCCCCTGTATGCATGTGGGAGGCCTGGAGATGGCACCTAGCTCCTTGCTTCAGATCAGCACATCTCTTGCCATTGTGGCCATCTGGGAAGTGGACCAATGGATGGAAGACCTCTCTCTCTCTCTCTCTCTCTCTCTCTCTCTGCCTCTGCTACCCTATAACTCTGCCTTTCAAATAAATAAATAAAATCTTTGGAAAAAAAAAGAGGGATGTTTATAGCAATCAGAGCCTACATGAAGAAATTGGAAAGATACCAAATAAATGAGCAATCAGTGCACCTCAAGGACCTAGAAAAACAACAAACCAAACCCAAAATTAGTAGGAGGAAAGAAATAATTAAAATTAGAGAAGGGGGGCTCATGCTGTGCTGTAGAGGGTAAAGCTGCCACCTGCAGGGCATCATTCCATACGGGTTTGAGTCCTGGCTGCTCTACTTCCAATCCAGCTCCCTGCTAATGTGCCAGGGAAAGCACCAGAGGATGGCCCAAGCGCTGGGGCCCTTGCACCCACGTGAAAGACCTGAAAGAAACTTAGCTCTTGGCTTCAGATAGGCCCGGCTCTGACCTTTGTTGTTGCCATTTGGAGAGTGAACCAATGGATGGAAAATCTCTCTCTCTCTCTCTCTCTCTCTCTTTCTGTCTGTCTGTCTGTCTCTCTCTCCCTTTCCCCCCGCCCCCGTAACTCTGCCTTTCAAAAAAATTTAAAAAATAATTAGAGAAGAAGTAAACAAAATTGAAACAAAAAAATACAAAAGAGCAGTGAAATGAAGAGCTGGTTTCTTGAAAAAATAAAATTGATAACTGAAAATAGATCTTTATAAACACTGAGAGTGGGAATGTGAGAGAGAGGAGGAAGAAGGGTTGTGGAGGGGGAGAGTCACTACGTTCCTATATGTGTATATATGAAATACATGAAACTTGTATAACTTAAATAAATTTTATAAAAAAATTATGTAATGGGGGCCAGTGCTGTGGTGCAACAGGTTAAGTTGCCATCTGCAGTGCCAGCATATGGTGCCGGTTGAAGTTCTGGCTGCTTCATTTCAGATCCAGCTCCCTGTTAATGTGTAGGGGAAAGCAACAGAAAATGGCCCAAGTCCTTGGGCCCCTGCACCCATGTGGGAAACCTCAAAGAAGCTCCTGGTTCCTGGCGCTGGCCTGGAACTGGCCATTGTGGCCATTTGGGGAGTGAACCACTGGATGGAAGATCTCTCTGTGTGTCTTTCAATTTTCTCTCTCTCTGTAAGTCTGCCTTTTAAATAAACAAATAAATAAATTTTTAAAAAAGGACTAAATCTTACAGCAAATTCCTCATAAAACCCCCATGAGATGTCCCAAACTTCCTTATAGTGTGAAGTTTCATTTAAAAATAAATAAATAAATTAAAAAAAAATTATTTAATGATAAAGGAATTGGAATACTAAAACAATTTAGGGGGAAAAGGAGAATAAGGTGGCAGAAAACAGTCCGCACTTTTTTAAGACTTATTATGTAGCTACAGGGAACGAAACCTGAGTGGTAGTGACATAGGGACCAATGGAACAGAAAAAGAAACCCCAAAACGGACCTACATAAATACACCCAGCTGACATTTGACAAAGGTAAAAATGCAACTAAACGGAAGAAAAGTAGCCTCTTTTTTGGGGGGGGGGAGGGGTTAAAGCCAAATTTATTGTCCACCATTGTATGTTACACAAAAATCTAGAAGTAATAAGTGCACAGAAAATGAGAGTGCAACTGTAGTAATTTAAATTTTCTATTTCCATGATATTAGGGTGATAATAACCATCACAATGCACAGGTGTCCTGGTGTCAGAGCAGGTTTTGTTCACTGGCCACAGCCTGCCAGATATGTGAAGTGCCAGTGTCCCTGCTCCACTGACTCTTAACAAAACTTTTGAGGTCCTCAAGGAAAGTACTGCACTCCTGGTGCTCCAGCGCGGTACCCCGGCTCCACCAATGCATCCGCAAAACTATTGTCCACCTCTCAGACCGCCTAATTCTGCTAGGTGGTCCTACAAGGCCCAGGCCAGGGAATCTGTGCTGAGTGTGTAACTGGTGTCCTTCCATTCAGACTCCCCGGTAGCCTGAAAGCTAACTTCCCAGATAGAGAAAAAGTCACTCTCAGCCTCCTCCTCTTGTCCAACTGCATCCTTTTTGCCATCACTCTTTGTAACTTCAACCCCAAAACTCGGAGTTGATGCCGATCCAGGCTCCTGTTCCTCAGCCTTCTCTCCTTGTGAGGGCTCCTCCTCACCATCAAAGGTTGGTGGGATGCTACTCTTGACACTGAAAGTGACGGTAATCTTTTCTTCCGTTCACTTCTCGCTTTGGTCCTGTTCACTTTCAGCTCCCAGCTTCCAGACATTTTGGGAAGGGATTTATGCTTCTGGATTTTCTACTGCTCCTTAGTCTCACCTGTAAGGAACTCCGCAAAAGCTTCATTTCCTTCGGTGTGCAGGGCATGGCAACCGCAGCCTCAAGTGCTGGACCCCCGAGGCTGGACCGCGGCACGGACCCATGTGCACGCTGAGCAGCCCAAAGGGCCAGGCTCCAGGCCTGGACTCGGGCTGCAGCACCTGCTGGAGTTTCATGACCCGGGCTGCTATGCGGAGGCCCACGATGGCATAGCCCAGGGCCCGTGGCACACAGAGAAGCAGAGGGAGCATCGTGCAGGCGGTGGCAGACAGGCTGCAAAGGGCGATCAAAATTGGCCCTTTTTAACAGAAATTTTATTTTAGAACAATTTTAGAGTTGTAGAAAAATTGCAAACATAAGAAAAAAAGGTTCCATAGATCTGATACCAATATCTTGCGTTAGTATGGAACATTGTATACAATTAATGCACCAAAATTAACACTTATTATTAACCAAAGCCCATACTTGATTAGGCTTTCCAAGGTTTTACTAGTGTCGTTTTCTGCTCTGGTATCCCACATGGCATTTATTCCTTAGGCTCCTGTTTATTATACCAGTTTCTCATACTTTGTTGAGAGTTGTGATAAGGTGTTTTGAAGAATGTCCCTCAATTGGATTTATATGATCATAAATAGACAGGGATTATGAGTTTTGGAGGAAAGCCAAAGAGATTAAATTAATCATATCCCATAAAGGATACATATAAGGATACTATGGAAATGCATAAGAAAATAGAATTTAAATATAAGCTTACTTTGGTGTAAAAATTTTGAAATCTATGCATAGTTGTACTATCAGCATGATTTACCACTATGTGAACTTTGATTATGGAGCTGGGAATGTGTTTTACAGGTTTCTCACTGTTACGGTTATTCTCTCTCTCCTTTTTAATTTTTAAAAGAAATGCAATACTGATACATGACACAGCACAGTTGAACTTCAAAGAGATCACATGAAGCAGAAGCAGCCAGAAGCAAAGACTCATTCATGGTGTATGATTCCATTTATGGCATGTCCAAAACGGGGAAATCTTTAGAGGCAGAAAGCAGATGAGGGGTTCTGAGGGGGACTGAGGCTGAGCATGTGCAGTTGCTACAAATGAGGATAAAGTTACCAGTTTAGATTGATGGAGATGTTCCAAAATCAGACTGATGGGATGGGTGCATAACTTCATACGTCTATTATGAAATCACTAAATTGTACACTCTGAGTGCATTTTACACTTCAATAAAGTAGCTTTAGGGGAGAAAACACTCTATAATTAGAAGTCTCTCTTGCATTCCTGCCCTCAACTCTGTTCTCTCAACCCCTACAGGAAATCATTTTAATCGCTGTATGGTTTACCCTACCAGTTTTCCTTTGGCAAATATAAGCAAATACAAATATATTAAGACATGTTTTAATGAAAATTAAGTTACTTTAATTTTTATTTCGACGCTGATGATTGAGGAAAGACAGTCTAATTGAGAGTTAAAAAGAAAGTCTGGGGCCAGCGCTGTGGCACAAGCATCCCAAATGGGCGCCAGTTTGAGTCTTGGCTGCTCCACTTCCGATCTAGCTCTCTGCTATGACCTGGGAAAGCAGTAGAAGACGGCCCAAGTGCTTGGGCCTCTACACCCACATGGGAGACTTGTAAGAAGCTCCTGGCTCCTGGCTTCAGATCAGCTCAGCTCTGACCATTGCAGTCATCTGGGGAGTGAACCAGCAGATGGAAGACCCCTCTCTTTCTTCCTCTCTAGCTCTGTCTCTCTTTGTAACTCTGAATTTCAAATAAATACAATAAATCTTAAAAAAAAAAAAAAAGAAGAAGAAGAAAGTCCATTGAAACCTTTTAGTGATTGTGAAAGAAGGACCATTCTGGGGTTCCACAAAAACCTTGACATTCATAGCAGTGGTTCCGGGATGTCTCATGACTCCTGAAAACATACAGCTTTCAATAGTTTGAGTGGGGAAGGGGTTCACAAATTAAGAACAGGATGAAGAAAGGCGGAGAAAGTGAAATATTTGAATTTTCTTCTGGGAGATGAAATAGGAACTGTTTTAGCAATGGTTGGGAGGACAAGTTCTCAATGAAACAGGAAAGTGAGAGCATCCTCTAGTGAGTATGATGCTCCCATTTATATCAGAGCGCCCTGCACTGGAGTCCCAGCTCAGCTCCTGATTTCAGCTTCCTGGAAGCTGCACTCCCTGGGAGGCAGCAGGAGATGGCTCAAGTAAGTGTGTTCCTATCTCCCATATGGGAGAATTGGACTGAGTCCCCTGCTCCGGGATGCCTCCTGGCCTAGCCCTGTGCTGTTGCAGGCATCTGGGGTGTGAACCAGCAAATGGTAGTGCTCTTTGTCGCTGTCTCTCTGCCTTTCAAATAGATAATTTTTTAAAAAGTGAAACATAGGTGTGTATGCATATGTGTATTTTTGTCCATATGTGTAAGAAGTTATCTTTAAAAACAAAGATTTATGGCCAGCGCCGTGGCTCAACAGGCTAATCCTCCGCCTTGCGGCGCCAGCACACCGGGTTCTAGTCCCGGTCGGGGCACCGGATTCTGTCCCGGTTGCCCCTCTTCCAGGCCAGCCCTCTGCTGTGGCCCAGGAGTGCAGTGGAGGATGGCCCAAGTGCTTGGGCCCTGCACCCCATGGGAGACCAGGAAAAAGCACCTAGCACCTGGCTCCTGCCATCGGATGAGCGCGGTGCGCCGGCCGCAGCGCGCCGGCCGCAGCGCGCCGACCGCGGCGGCCATTGGAGGGTGAACCAACGGCAAGGGAAGACCTTTCTCTCTGTCTCTCTCTCTCACTGTCCACTCTGCCTGTAAAAAAAAAAAAAAAAAAAAAAAAAAAAAAAAAAAAAAAAAAAAAAGATTTATTTATTTATTTGAAAGGTAGAGTTACAGAGAAAGAAGGAGAGACGGGGGGTGGGGAGGAGAGATCTTCCAATTGGCTACAATGGCTGAAGCTAGGCTGATCCAAAGCCAGAAGCCAGGAGCTTCTTCCAGGTTTCCCACATGGGTGCAGGGACCCAAGCACTTGGGCCATCTTCCTCTGCTTTCCTAGGCACATTAGCAGTGAATTGGATCAGAAGTGGAGCAGCCAATTGGAACCAGCACCCCATTTAAGCCACAGTGCTGGCCCCAAGAAGTAGCTTATAACAAGTTATCTACTTCCATACTTCCATGAGAGAGGCAACCTTTTTCTTTCTTTCTTTTTTTTTTTTTTTGTATTTGCCAGTTTCCCATGTTGGCCACTAGATGGCAATACCAATCCAAATCAGTCCTGCTCTGCAAAAGAAGAAAAAGGGATGTAATAATACAAAGTAGGGGAAAGCTGTTTGGACATGCACAACACTTTTAAGTCAAATATTCTTATCTCAGGAAAAGCATTGTAAAGTTATAAATGTATAAACATACTTGAGATTATAAGTCAGGCAGGTAATCAAAATGCAAAATCTCCTTGATGTTAACATTAACTTTTGCTCTCACTAAACCTTACATTTGAGGAATTTTCAGGACATAAACATGATTTTGATACTGAAAGTGAAAAGTGGTAAGTGCTCAGGTCTTCAGACCATAAAACCTATTTAAACTGTAATTTCACTGTCTGCATTTTAGAATGTAACCATCATATTTTATGATTTCATGGGGAAGATTTTGAGTTCAACCTGGTATGGGAGTCTTCTCATCTTCCCACTCTCTCAGCTGGTGGAGATCTCATCAGCTCTGAGCCAGTGGCAACTTGTAGCCCAGGGGAAGTCAAGGGAAAAATGGGTGATGGGCTCTTTTCTCTCATTTCATCAGGGTGGGGCCATCAGCTCCCATTTTCAAAAGTGTTTCCATGCATCATATGCCCCATACATCAGAAGAACTTATGTGATCCCCTGATTAGCTTGCAACTACATAATCTTTTTTAAGGTTTCCCAAGGGCTTTTTGTTCCGTTAGGTTTGATTTTACCACTAACTATAACAGGAAACAGAACAGGGGTAAAGGCACCAAAGAGAAAGTTGCAAAACTTCAAACAATTTCACCTGGAATAGTCCCACAATGAGAGCAGCCGCAGGTATGCACTGCAATGCAAATGGAAGCTTTGATCACTCTCAGCTCTGGGGCTGTAGTCTAGTTTCCCTCTGCAGAGTCCTGCCCACACTCCCAACTCTTTCAGTCCTTGGGGCTATGCGCTTGCCTTTTCTCCAAGAGATTTCTCCACTACCTTTACCTCCTATTCCTCCACATCTCCTTCCTTTATCTAATCCTTACAGGAAAAACTGACTTCCATATAGAATGTTCGTAGATGTAAAAATAGTTAAATGAGAATTAATCACATTCAGAAGAAATCACATTCAGATGTTTGGTCGATGTTTTCCTTCATCAGAAAGGAGGGCTTAGGTTGTTATATTATGTGTTGTTTTTTTCTTGCTACAACAGAACTATCTGGGATATGGATGCTTGGCCTGAAGCTGAGGATGCTACAGGCAAGGCAGCTCAGAGGAGAGATGTCACAGAGAGGGTGACATGATGTTTAATATATGCTTCATATTCAATAACCCAACAGTGTGCTATTCAGAACCCGCATAATCAGCATTCTTTTCCAATTTAAAGTAATAAATGCAGTACCAGTTAGGAGTTGTTAAGAAAAAGTTTGGGGGACAGAGCTGTGGCATTAGTGGGTAAAGCCACCACCTACAGTGCCAGCATCCCATATGGGTGCTGTCCTGTGTGATCTCTGACTCAGCTTCCTGCTAATGCGCCTGGAAAGTAATGGAAGATGCTCAAATCCTTGGGCCCCTGCACCCGTGTGGGAGACCTGGAAGAAGCTCCTGGCTCCTGGCTTTGGATTGGCACAGCTCCAGCTGTTGTGGCAATCTGGGGAGTGAACCAGTGGATGCAAGACCTCTCTCTCTGTCTCTCTGCCTCTCCCTGTCTGTAACTCCACCTTTCAAATAAAATAGATAAATATTTTTTAAAAAAAGAGAAGAAGTTTGAATTAAATATATTGAGGCAGATGCAGACAGTGCCTCAGGTTTACTATGTCCAGCTGCCAGCATGAGGGTCCTTTGTAGCCAATGACTTTCTCTGATCAATGCAGTCAAATCTGTTACACCAGGTTCAGAGGAGTGAACAGACTGGGAGTATCCCTTTACAAATGTCTGACGGGAACTAATGGAGCAACACCCTAGCTCCTTTGCCGTGCCAGGAGATAGCTATAAGATTTCTGTTATACCGGATCCCACAGCTCCCAGCTGAATTAATTTCTAATTGTCCATAACGGTAACTGACTTTCTCTTCCTTGCCTCACTTCCCAATTCATGAAAAGTGTTTCTTGGGTCGCCAAATAAATTCTCAAATCATTGTCTCAGGGTGGGCATTTGGGCTAGTGGTTAAGATGCCACTTGAGACATCTGTATCCCATATAACAGTGCCTGGTTTCAAGTCTCAGTTCCATTCTTAATTCCAGCTTCCTGCTAATGCACACCCTGAGTGGTAGCAGGTGGTGACTCAAGTGACTGGGTCCCTGTGAGCCATGTGGCAGAGTTGGATTCAGTTCCCGGCTGCTGGCTTTGGAATGGCCTCGCTCAAGCTGTTATGAATGTGGTGGGCATTTAGGGAGTGAACCAGCAGATGAGATCTCTCTCTCTCTTTCAAGTAAATAAAATAAATTATAAAAGCATATAAATAACTGAATTTTTATTTTGGTAAAATGTATATATAATTTACCATTTCAACCATTTTTAAATGTACATACAGTTCAATGGTATTAAGTACCTTCCATGTAACCATCATCATTGATCTTCAAAACATTTTTATCACTTCAAACTGAAACTTTGTACCCTTAAATTTTTATTTATCTATTTTCACCGTGTTTCAAAATCAAAAAGACAGAGAGGCACATGAAGAGAAATCGCCAATCTATTTCTGCATTTCCCAACTCCTTGCAACAGCTGGGGCTGTGCCAGGCCAAATCCAGGAGCCTAGAACTCAATTTAGATCTCTGGTGTGGGTGGCAGGGACCTGAGTACTTCAGCCATCATCTGTTGCTTCCCAGGGTGCGCCTTAAAAGAAAGCTAGAAAAAAGAAAGAAGGAAGCTAGATGGAAATGGAGAATCTTGGACTAGAATGGAATTGGGCTCTCTGATATGCAGTGTGGGCTTTCCAAGCAGCAACTCAAACACTGCACCAAATGCCTGCTATTCAAACTCTGTACCCTTTCCACAATAACTCCCGGTTCTCCCTCCTGTGCCTCTGATGACCACCTGTCTATATTTCTTCTCCATGGATTTAGCTGTTCTGCATATCTCACATAAGTGGAATCATACAACATGGGTCTTTTTGTATCTGGCTTATTTCACAAACCATAATGTCTTCAAGGTTCACTCATCTTGTAGTATTCGTCAGAACCTTATTCCTTTATGAAGCTGAATATTATTTCATTGTATGTATGAGGGATCTTCAAGAAGTTTGTGGAAATACATGTTATGAAAAATACTACATGTGGATTTCAAAAAGCTTTTGGACTAAAATAAACTTGGTTTTTGATTTCATTTTTTCCACAAACTTTATTGAAGTTCCCTGGTACATACTACATTTTGTTCATCCAGTCACTCACTGATGGACATTTGGGTTGTTTACACCTCATTTTTTAAAATTTACTTTATTTATTTGAAAGGCAGAGCTACAGAGGGGAGGTGGAGATAGAGAGAAGGCCCTTCCATTAGCTGGTTCACTCCCCAAATGACCACAATGACCAGAGCTGGGCTGATCAGGAGCCAGGATTTCCTTCCAGGTCTCCCACATGGGTGCACTTGGGCCATCCTCTGCTGCTTTCCCAGGCACATTATCAGGGAGCTGGATTCAGAGTGGAGCAGCTGGGACTCGAGTCAGTGCCCATGTGGAACACTGGCACTTCAGGTGGCAGCTTAACTGCTGTGCCATGGTGCCGGCCCTTGCTTCCACCTTTTGATGACTGTTAATATTGCTGCTATAAACAATGATATACAAGTATCTGTTCAAATTCCTGCTATCATTTATTTTGGATATATATAGTCAGAATTAGAACTGCTAAAATATTTGGTAATTATATGTTTAATTTCTTAAAGAAATAACCATACTGTTTACTACTGTCACTAACATTTTTACATTCCCACCAGCGATGTTCCACTTTCTCTATTCCCTTGCAAAGACTTGCTATTTTCTGTTTGTGTAACAGTCATCTTAATGAGTGTGAAGTGGTATCTCATTATGGTTTTGATTTGCATTTCCTTAACTTTTAGTCATGAACAACTTTTTAATGTGCTTGCTTAATTGGTCAATTGTATGTGTCTTCTCTGCAGAAATGTAAAGTCCTTTGCCCATTTTTAATTGGAATATTTAGTTTGTTTTCTATTCTTAGGCTTTAAGAGTTCTTTATATACTCTGAATATTGATCTCTCATTGGATATGTGGATTTGCAAATATATGGGGTCTTCAAACATTCAAAAATTTGTATTACTTAAGAAATGCATGAATTTAAAAAAATTTTTCACCAACATAAACTTACCTTTTAATTTCATTCTCTATGAACTTTTTGAAGCATTCTTGCATTCACTTCCACACTGTAGTGTGGTTCTTCACTCTCCTGATAATGTCCTCCGGTTGATCAAAAATTAAATTTTAGTGAAGTCCAATTTATCTAAGTATTTTCTTTTGTCACCAGTTCTTTTGATTATTTTATACATGCAATCATTTGCAAATCCATGTTATGAAGCTTTCCCTGCACTTCCACTTAAGTGTTTCATCATTTTAAGTTTTATATTTAGATCTTTTGATACATTTTAAGATAATTTTTACTAAAAGTTCATTCTCTTTTATGTACTAAATAAATGGATTTTTAAAATAAATAAAGCCTCAATTATTGTCATAAGATTAGCTTTTGCAAAGTACAAAGAGAAATAGTTTATCATCTATTAGACTATTAGGACTAATAGTCCTCTTAAATTCTTTTTTAAGTTGTGAATTTCTGGCCCTTTACTAAAACCATTGTGCAAAAACTAATGCAGCGGCAGGAATTTGGCAGTGGTTCAAGCACTGCTTGGGACATTCACAGCCCATATTGGCATGCCTGGGTTCATGTCCTGGCTCTACCTCTGAATCCAGCTTCCTGCTAATGTGCAGCTTGGTGGGCGGCAGGTGAGGGCTCAAATACTGGAGCCCTTGCCACCCATGTGTGAGATCCAGATTTAGTTCCAGGTTCTGGTTGTGGCCTGTCCCAGTTCTAACTGCTGTGGGCATTTAGAGTACAACAGCAGATGGATCTGCCTCCTTTCAAATAATTTTAATGTCTGATGGAACAAGGACATACGCCTCAGCCATTTTAGGTTCTTGTTACCCCTGCCTTCTTTCAAGAGATCAGTTCAGTCTCACATCCTGTATTGATCCCCACCCCAGCCCCTGCATTCTTCCCCAGGTTTGGAAGCCAGTGGGCCAAACTTGAAGAACCAGTATGCAGAAGGTCACCTCCACCTACTGCTCTCCGGTCCCACCCATAACCCACCTAAGATAGAAAAAGGCCTAGCCTGCTGGGGTCTAGGCCCTCTGCCACATGTTCAGTCTGTGTACATGCTGGCAGCTGGTCACCTGCCTCTGTGGATTTATTTTCTCTGAATAAATTTAGCTTGGCTGCAAATTTGTACCTTACCTCCTCTCTGTTCTGCACCCCTTTTTTCTTTCTTTCTTCTTTTTTTTACAGGCAGAGTGGACAGTGAGAGAGAGAGAGACAGAGAGAAAGGTCTTCCTTTGCCGTTGGTTCACCCTCCAATGGCTGCCGCAGCGGTGCACCACGCTTATCCGAAGCCAGGAGCCAGGTGCTTCTCCTGGTCTCCTATGGGGTGCAGGGCCCAAGCACTTGGGCCATCCTCCACTGCACTCCCGGGCCACAGCAGAGAGCTGGCCTGGAAGAGGGGCAACCAGGACAGAATCTGGCGCCCCGACCAGAACTAGAACCCGGTGTGCTGGTGCCGCTAGGCGGAGGATTAGCCTATTGAGCTGCGGTGCCGACCTGCACCCCTTTTTTCTTACATTTGGTGCCCAGTGTTTGTTATGAGGCACCAATCTACTCCCCTTTTTATTACAATGTATTTCTGCCTTTCAAATAATGTTTTAAAAGCTAATATAATAATAGACAATAATAGTTCTGAAGTCTATAGAGACAGATTGATCAGGTCAGGCTACTAGACAAGTGTGAATGGTTTAACTTTGGTATATATTCCTAACTTCCTTCCTTCCTTCCTTCCTTCCTTCCTTCCTTCCTTCCTTCCTTCCTTAGATTTATTTATTTGAAAGAATTACAGAGAGAGAGAGAGAGACAGAGACAGAGAGGTCTTTCACCCTCTGGTTCACTCCCCAATTGGCTGCAAAGGCTGGAGCTGTGGCCGACTCGAAGCCAGTAGCCAGCAGCCAGGAGCCAGGATCCAGGAACCAGGAGCTTCTTCAGGGTCTCCCACATGAGTGCAGAGGCCCAAGGACTTGGGCCACCTACTACTGCTTTCCCAGGCCATAGCAGAGAGCTGGATCAGAAGTGGAGCAGCCAGGACTTGAATTGGCACCCACATGGGATGCCGGCACTGCAGGGGGCAGCTTTACCTGCTATGTCGCAGCACCAGCCCCCTGTACTTCCTAATTTTCAAGGGACAAATTCACAGTACTATTTAAGAGCTAAGAGATGTAAGGAAAAGGGTGCAGAACAGAGAGGAGATAGAATACAAACTTACATCCAAAATGAACAATTTATTCACAGAGGTGGGTAATCAGCTGCCAGAGTGCACACAGACTGAACACATGGCCGAGGGCCCAGACCTCAGCAGGCTGGGCCTGTTCATATCTTAGGTGGGTTAGGGGTCTGGAGGGGAGGAGGAGGGGGGCGAGACACAGAGGTGAGTCTCCATGGAGGTTGGGGCCAGCTTTCAAACCTGGAAAAGAATGCAGGGGTTGGGTGGGGAACAACACAGGATGTGAGACTGAACAGGTCTCTTTGAAAGAATGCAGAGATTAGGGGTAAATTCCGATTTTATCTACTTTCAGGCAAGGAGCTAGAATGGCTGAGGCTCCCCTTGTTCCATCAGGGGAGATAGACACTTATCCCAGCTATTAATGCGACTGTCCCACACAGAGTGCTTATGCTCGATTCCCTGTTCTGGCTTCCTGCTAATGCAGACGCCAGGAGGCAGCAGTGATGATTCAATGAGTTGGGTTCCTGCCAGCCACATGGGAGACATGGATTGAGGTCCTGGCACCTGGGTTCAGCTTGGTTCAGTCCTAGCGTTGGAGGGATCTGGGAGAGAACCAGCAGATGGGTGCTTTCTCAGTCTGCCAGTGTCTCTCTCTGCCTTTCAAATCAATAAAAAATAAATTTTTAATTATTAGAGTTCTTTTAAAGAGAGAGAAACAAGAGGATCTTTCACAAAGAATATGGGGAAGTCGGGGCCGACTCTGTGGCGCATCGGGTTAACATCCTGGCCTGAAGCGCTGGCATCCCATATGGGCACTGGTTCCAGTCCCAGGTGCTCCTCTTCTGATCCAGCTCTCTGCTATGGCCTGGGAAAGCAGTAGAAGATAGCCTAAGTCCTTGGGCCCCTGTACCCATGTGGGAGTCCCGGAAGAAGCTCCTGGCTCTGGATGGGCACAGCTCTGGCTGTTGCGGCTATCTGGGGAGTGAACCAGCAGATGAAAGACCTCTCTCTCTGTCTCTACCTCTTTCTGTAACTCTTTCAAATAAATTAAATACATCTTTTTTTAAAAAAAAGAAAGAATATGAGGAAGCCACTAGATTAGGTCCATTCTCAGACTAAAACTAATTAAATAATTATTTGAGATTAAGTAAAACATAAGTATCCATAAATATAACCAGTTTTATCACATTACATACAAAAAGGTGTTTTTTGTCTCAAATAAAACAATTATGGCTACCAAAAAATCATTTTCAAATACTATGAATGCTGCATGAGTATTATGCCAAAAAGTAAACTACTGTTCAGAATTGTAAGCAACATGGGAGCAACATGGGAGCAAAAAAAGCACAGGCCAACATCTTTCTCTGAAGTCTCGTTAGCAATAAATCTCAGATCATTTTTAACTTCAAACCATTTCTAGGTTTTCTAAGAAACTTATGAAAACCATTTCATTTTTTAGAACTTTGTGAAAAAGAGCTTTAGAAAATGAGCTTAATTTTTGAAATCCTAACGAAAAAGGAAACAAAATACCTTAGAAAACTGCATTAAATTCTGGAATGTGTTTATTGAGCCTGAAGGTATCTTATAAAAAATCAGTATCACAATGAGTCACCAGGAGGGAGATGATGTTTTTTTAATAACTAGGAGGCCAGGAGTAAACATTCCATCACCACACATTTCTAGTTTAACCAAAGTTGTTTCCACACTGGCATTTCTGTAGGCTCTAGGATTTAAAAAATTTATTTCCTACAAAGAAAATAAACCCAGGGACAGGTACACAGAGCAATTTCCTCTTTAAATGTTCTTCCTACAGTAAGTATAATTTGATCTTGCATCCAATTAAAGAAGAGGAATTTCCCCAATTATCAGGCTTCTTGGCTTTGGCTGTTACTGCTTCTTGTTTAGAAATACTTTGAGTCTGATGCACATGGCAAACTCTCCTTCCTCTTCCCTGTGGATAATCATTAACCAGCATATCAAATCTCAATCATTTACAATTAGATCATGTTGACGCTCCCTTCCCAGACTACAGCAAGACAGAAAAAGAGAGGCCATTTAAAAACACATTTAAGTACTTCTGATTTTCTAAAACTGGCTAACTGTCCTTTACTCATTTTTCCCAAGAAATTAACACAAAGGATTGTGAAATTAAACATTACATTATTTTGAACAATAATAAGCTTTTCTTAGGGCTTTTACCCCTCAAATTAATGACAAATTGATAAAAGGCAGGAAAATAAAACAAATGGTGACAATAACTAAAATATGGTTATTAGATCTATTATTATATGCTTACCAATGTCACCAACATTTTATATTTTGTTAATTGAATTTGGCTTAAAGTTCCCTTCATTAGAATTCAACTTCAGTGTCTCCTGCTTTTGATCTTGGCAATGCTTTACCAACATATTAAGAAGACACACAGCATCCCCTACCTCCAACTCTCATCTTTCTCCTTTGAGCTCTGTAAGTTCTCTGTCTTGCCAAAGAGCAAACAGGTTAGGGTCTCGTCCGCTCTCTCTCCTCCTCACCATAAGCTGTGATGCTGGTGGGCCAATAGGAAGCAGCATGACTTGTAGGTGTTGTATCAGATACTCAATTGATCAGAACATCGGAAATGAAATACTCGGTTACCCGGAAAACAGCTCTGGGTGGCTGAGGCACCAGCCTTCTTCTGAGTCACCCCCCTGGAATTGAATACAGTGTAAATTCGTTTACACCCACCCAGTTTATCGGGACCTCTATAAATTATCTTAAGCAAAGCAGGCATTTCATGGCATTGGTCCCTGGGCTTGCCTGATTCCAAACAACTTTTCCAATGGGGGAACAGACATATCTGCTGAGAACTCTAAACCACCAGAAAGTTTTAAAGCAACACCTGTGTTACTCTAGGCTACCCATTTTGTTGTATGAAAGATGAAGCCATGCTCCAACTGAGTCTTCTTCGACATATTCAGCTGTATTGCTAAATGTATGTGTTTTATTATTATTATTATTATTATTATTATTATTAAACAAGGAACTGAGGGGCCGGCGCCGTGGTGGCTCACTTGGCTAATCCTCTGCCTATGGCGCTGGCATCCCATATGGGCACAGTCCCGGTTGCTCCTCTTCCAGTCCAGCTCTCTGCTGTGGCCCAGGAGGGCAGTGGAGGATGGCCCAAGTGCTTGGGCCCTGTACCCACATGGGAGACCAGGAGGAAGCACCTGGCTCCTGGCTTCAGATCGGCGTAGCTCCGGCCTTAGCAGCCATTTGGGGGATGAACCAATGGAGCAAAGACCTTCCTTTCTGTCTGTCTCTCTCTCACTGTCTAGGTCTATCTGTCAAACAAAACAAAACAAAACAAAAACCCAAGGAACTGAAATCTCAGCAGCTGGCACTGACAGCCAATATTCCATTACATATGTGTATAAACTCACTCTGATCCTTATGTAAACTATTTTGCCCTTGTGATGTCATTCGCCTGCCAGTTTGCTTCTAGAGTATCTCCCTGAAGAATCAGGCAACAGGCACTCAAAGAGTAAAATTCATTATCACGTTAATATGAGTGAGTAAAATGACTTAAGTGCTAAAAATTAAATTAAAAGTATTTGCATTATTTTTCATTATTCTATAATTACTTCCTCCATTGAGTTTATTGCCTATGAATTAAATGCACACACATACGCACACACATAAGTGAAGGGTAGTTCAAAAAGTTTGTGGAAAATGGAATTAAAAGATAAGCTTATTTTGCAGCAAAAAGCTTATAAATTCAGGCTTAAGGAAGGTCTTCAAAAATTCTTGGACAATAACAAATTAGGAAAAAAACTATGTATGCATTTCAAAAATTTTTATACCAAATAAAGTTATCTTTTAAAACAATATTTATTTAAAAGTCAGTTACAGAGAGGGAGAGACACACAGAGAGAGAGATCATCCATTTGCTGGTTCATTCCCCAAATAGCTGCAATGATCAGGACTGGGCCAGGCCAAAGAACGAGGAAAGAACTCCATCCTGGTCTCCCACGTGGGTGGCAAGGGGCCAAGTATTTAGGCCATCCTCCTCTGCTTTCCTAGCTGCATCAACAGGGAGCTGGGTCAGAAGCAAAGCAACTAGGATTGGAAATGGCACCCAGATAAGATGCCAGCGTTGCAGTTGGTGGTCCCTCTGGCTGTGTCACAACACCTGCCCCCAGATTATCTTTTAATTCCATTTTCCCACAAACTTTCTGAAGCATTCTCATACATATGAGTATACTTAACAACCATTTTTATTATTACCATGAGTTTAGCATTATTATCAGAGCCATAAGAGATAGTTGAAGAAAAATAAGCAAGGGTGGGAAATTATACAAATAATCAATATTGGAACCTGGATTAGAGCACATTTTTTCCCTCAGTTTGCATCTTAACACATATCAATCAAGGGAACCTATTACCCAAAGTCAAATACAATCAAGCATCTCCACTCAAGCAGCATTTAAAATTCTTCACTTGTGATGCTTTTTCTCAGAATTCACAATCATCCTCTGCCAATAGGAGTTAATTATTTTGTATAAGATGGAGGGGTCTAACTAGTTTTGCACATGTAAGTGTTCTTTTTATATCTACACAATGACAGCCTGGTGCAAATATGTGTTGTTATTCTATTAAACTATACTGGAGCTTCCTACAAGGCAGATTTTAGCCTGGTATAAGCTCATCTCACATTTTATCCGGGTTTCTCATTATTGGAAGACCTCAAATAGTCTCACCAGTAACAATTTCTCTAGCGTAGGCCCAGAAGAAAATACTAGAGATAGGCTCTCTTTACTACCTATAAACTCATTTTTTTTTTTTTTTTTGACAGGCAGAGTGAACAGTGAGAGAGAGAAACAGATAGAAAGGTCTTCCTTTGCTGTTGGTTCACCCTCCAATGGCTGCCGCGGCCGTCATGCTGCGGCCAGCACACCACGCTGATCCAAAGCCAGGAGCCAGGTGCTTATCCTGGTCTCCCATGGGGTGCAGGGCCCAAGCACTTGGGCCATCCTCCACTGCACTCCCGGGCGATAGCAGAGAGCTGGCCTGGAAGAAGGGCAGCTGGGACAGAATCCAGCACCCTGACCGGGACTAGAACCCGGTGTGCCGGCGCCACAAGACGGAGGATTAGCTTATTGAGCCACGGCGCCGGCCATAAACTCATTTTTTATAAACGAATATGAAATACCTTAAACCTCATTTGATCACATCATGAAAAGGGGAAAAAAAAACTTGCTTAAGTTCCCTTATCTGTTGTCACATTAGAGAGCTAGGCTAAATGACTTTAAGGTAACTGGAGCTCTCTCAAGCCCATAAACACCAATTTTCAATATCTGTTTTAAGACCTTACAAACATACAGATGGGACATATCTTTAGTGATTTATTTTACAAATCTGTACTTAATGCTGTTTTTCCCTTTCAGAAATGTGTCTTATTTCCCATGTCCCAAGTTTCCTACCAACCAAGGATGGTGAAAGATGGCTTTATATACTACATAATCCATAGAACAGCTAATTTCTTGTAAAATAAAACAGGAATGTAGACCCAGAAATTAATTGTCTTTCTATGGGTTTCTGAGGGAGTCAGGGCTACTGTTTAAATATGTAAATATGTTCTAAATCAGAATTAAATGTCGCGTTTTTATTTGGAAATGTACCACTCAGATGACCATTCTCCCTGCTTTTGTGACTAATGCACTGTATCTGGCTGATCAATTTGTATTTCCTGTAAAGTAAAAATGCAAGAATTGTGCCCCGGGATGAGTCAGTGTGTAATAGTTACTGAGTTAAGGATAGTTACTACTTTTAGAAGTAGGAGCAGGAGGAAATAGAAAGGAAATAAAGATATGCGTCCCTTCTGGGTAGCTCTCAATCTCATAGAAAGAATGGGGATAAACACTTTTCATTTTCTCTAAGCAATGGAAATGTATAACTAAACACATGACCGTGTACAAATCTATATTGTCTGTATGTGATTACTGGGATAACCAAGGTTGATTGGAGAATAGAAAAGTATCTTTAAACAGAATTAGGTTTGTCAAATGTTTTTATAGGGAAAAATGGGAGGAAGCTGATATTGTGGTGCAGTGGGTTAAGCTACTGCTGCCTGTGATGTTGGCATCCCTTATGAGTGCCAGTGTGAGTCATGGCTGCTCGGCTTCCAATGCAGTTCCCTGATAATGAAGCTGAGGAAAGCAGAAGATGGCCCATGTCCTTAGACCTCTGCTACCTATGTGGAAGACCTGGATGGAGTTCCAGGGCCCTGGCTTCAACTTGGCCCAGTCCTGGCCATTATGGCCATTTGGGGACTAAAGCAGTAGATGGAAGATTTCTTTCTCTGTCACTCTTTCAAATAAATAAAATAAATCTTTTTAAAAAGAGTGCAGAGAGAGGTAGAGACAAAGATATATAGAGAGAAGCCCTCCATCTGCTGGTTTACTCCCCAAATGGCTGCAAAGGCCAGAGCTGAGCCAATCCAAAGCCATGAGCCAAAAGCTTCTTCTGGGTCTCCCACATGGGTATAGGGGCCCAAGGACTTGGGCCATCCTCCGCTCCTTTCCCAAGTGCATTAGCAGGGAGTTGGATTGGAAATGGAGTAGTCAGGACTCAAACTGGTGCCCATATGGGATGCAGACCCTGCAGGTTGGGGCTTTAACTCGCTGCGCCACAGCGCCAGCCCCTAAAATAAATCATTAAAAAAAAAAAAAGGAAGAGTGATAGGACAGAGTTGTATAAGAGATGAATTAGAGTTCCGATTAGAGGGAATAGGATTGCTATGGCTCTGAGACAGGTAAGAGTATGCAAAGGAAAAATAGATAGTTCAACTCAGAAGAGACAAAGTAGTGAGCCCCTCCCACATATCCTAATTCCAAATGTGTAACCTCCTCTTGTCTCATTCCTCTGCCTGAATTGTCACTCGTTCTTGTCATGTCTGCAACTACAACTGGAGGCATTGGGTATATACGTCTAGGACTAGGGGTTCTTTCTAATTGGAGTTGAAAAGAAGAACCATTAAGGTATTCTGCTTTCCAGAACAGAACATCTAAAAGGTTCTCAAACCTTTCCTTGGGAATATTTACTCCTTCTTAGCATTTCTTCCCTTCTTTATTATGTTACAACTGTGCCTGATGTCTTTCTAGCCTGAAACTACAACGGAGAAGGCCAGTTTCTATTTATTTAGATTCCCAAAATTCAGAGACACAATAGAGGTAGAGGCTGGAAATAGAATCACCCTTTCCATGCTGAGTATTTTCACTTGATATATAATCCTCCCATCAAATGTTACAAGTGTAGACCTTCACTTCTTCATTATTCTTGCCCTTCTGTAGGTATTTGTGAGCCATCAGAAGTGCTCCCTCATCTGGAGGCCTTCCTTTGGTTACTGGCACTCTTCAATCACTAGGCCCCACAGTGCAGTCATGTTGACACGTGCTTCTTCCTTTTCTTTTTCTTTTTTTAAAGATTTATTTTATTTAATTGAAAGGCAGAGTGGCAGGGAGAGAGAGAGAGATGGAGAAACAGAGACAGGAAGATCTGCTATCTGCTGGTTCAATACCCAAATGGCTGTAAAGGCCAGGACTGGGCCAGGCTGAAGCCAGGGGTCAGGAACTCCATTCTGGTCTTGCGCCATCATTTGCTGCTTTCCCTGGAGCATTAGCAGGGAGTGGATCAGAAGTGGAGCAGTAAGGTCATGAACTGGCACTCATATGGGATGCTGGTATCACAGGTGGAGACTTAACCCACTGAGCCACAAAATGCTCTGCTTCTTCCTGTTCAATACCTCTTTCAGGTGCTCCTTCCATTCTCTTTGCCATCACTCAAGGTCATGTTCTCATTGTGACTATGGAAATAGACACCTAACTCGAGAGGCAGAGTTACAGAGAGTTATACAGAGAGGTAGAGACAGAGAGTTCTTCCATCTGCTGGTTTATTTCACAAATGGCTGCAACAGCTTGGAGCTGGGCTGATCCAAAGCCAGGAGCTTCTTCTGGTCTCCCACACAAGTACAGGGGCGCAAGCACTTAGGCCATCTTCTACTGCTTTCCCAGGCCATAGCAGAGAACTGGGTGTTGAAGAGGAGCAGCTGGGACTCAAACCGGCGCCCATATGGGATTTTCGGCACCGGAGGCGCATGCTTAACCTATTATGCCACAGCACCGGCCCCTGGATTGCCCTCATAAATCCAGAAGAATAAGAAAAGCAATCAGTTAGTATGGAATCATTTTAAAAATACACACGTGCCTTAAACATCCTATTTAACCTTCAAACATATAAAATATTCATTCACTAGATTTTGGTGGAAGACTAAGATTATTTAACTGAAAGTGCATTTGCCAAAAAGATTTCCAAATCTTCCTGCTTGCATAAAAATACTCAGATTTCTTGGATGTGATTTTTTTTTTTTTGCAAAATGGGATAAGAATATATATACAGTTGTTTAACAAGTGCAAAATTAATCTAGAGTTCAGTGGCATCCCCTAATCTTTCACTGTTGCTTATAAATTTGATTTTAATTTTTTTTGGTTTGTTTTTTTTTGGCAACTCATTTCTTTTTTTTTTAACCTTTATTTAATGACTATAAATTTCCAAAGTACAGCATATGGATTACAATGGCTTCCCTCCCCCATAACTTCCTTCCCATCCGCAACCCTTCCCTCTCCCTCTCCCCTTCTATTCACATCAAGATTCATGTTCAATTCTCTTTATATACACAAGATCAGTTTAGTATATATTAAGTAAAGATTTCAACAGTTTGCACCCACATAGAAACACAAAGTGAAAAATACTGTTGAGTACTAGTTATAGCATTAAATCACAATGTACAGCACATTAAGGACAGAGATCCTACATGAGGAGTAAGTGCACAATGACTCCTGTTGTTGACTTAACAAATTGACACTCTTGTTTATGGCATCAGTAATCTCCCTAGGCTCTTGTCATGAGTTGCCAAGGCTATGGAAGCCTTTTGAGTTCGCAGACTCTGATCATATTTAGACAAGGTCATAGTCAAAGTGGAAGTTCTTTCCTCCCTTCAGAGAAAGGTACCTCCTTCTTTGATGACCTGTTCTTTCCACTGGGATCTCACTCACGGAGATCTTTCATTTAGGTCATTTTTTCCCCAGAGTTTCTTGGCTTTCCATGCCTAAAACACTCTCATGGGCTTTTCAGCTGGATCCAAATGCCTTAAGGACTGGTTCTGAGGCCAGAGTGCTATTTAGGACACCCACCATTCTATGAGTCTGTTGTGTATCCTGCTTCCCATGTTGGATCGTTCTCTCCCTTTTTAATTCTATCGTTTAGTATTAGCAGACACTAGTCCTGTTTATGTGATGTCTTTGACTCTTAGACCTATCAGTATGATCAATTGTGAACTGAAACTGATCACTTTGACTAGTGAGATGGCATTGGTGCATGCTACCTTGATGGGATTGAATTGGAATCCCCTGGTAAGTTTCTAACTCTACCATTTGGGGCAAGTCTGATTGAGCATGACTCAAATTGTACATCTCTTCCCTCTCTTATTCCCACTCTTATATTTAAATGGGATCACTTTCCGGCAACTCACTTCTATGGGGCTCCTCCATAGCATTCAATTTACTACAGAAACGTTTGGCCTTGTGTGTGCATGTGTGTGTGCATGTGCACATGTGTGTGGTGACTCATAGTTTTTTCATTGTGGAACTTTAACCACTTTTGCCTCTGTACTCAGTTTATATTGTTTACATAATGTTCAATTAAAGTCTATAGAGGTTTGTGTTCAGATAAGAGTAAGCATATTCTTCCTTGTCTTTGCCACTGATAATATTTCTGCACAGAATGCACAGAGCAGCTATTCATCTAAAAAGTAAATAATGGCAGGCAGGTTGAAGAGAAAAGGCCCAGAATCTGAAGCACTACTGACTGAGGCAGCATTGAGTTCCCCATTTTTCCCCCTCCAGTCCTCCCAAAACAGTCCTAAAAGGGAGCACAGCTGTGGAAGTTGATCCGTGTAAACAGAGCTCCATCTCTTAGCACAGACAACCAAAAAAGGACAGTCTAGGAAACAGGAAAGTAAAAGAGGCCTAGGAGAGCTAAGAGCTCGGAAAAGTGAAAATCTCAATCTGGATAGGGAAAGACAATTGACAGATGTCAAAGCTGGGATGAAAAATATATGAGAATTACCTAATAAAGTCTTTAAAGCAGTTATTATAAAATGCCCCAATGAGCAATTACAGGCACACCCAAATCCTAGAATATTAGAAAGTCTTTCAAAGGAAGACAGAATATAAAGAAGAACCAAATGGAAATTTAAGAAATAACAGTAAAACAACAGATAAATTCACTGGTTGGGATCAACGCAATAGGGATAATAAAGCAAAGAATCAATGGACTTGTAGATCAGTAGAAATAATTCAGTTTGAAAAACAGAGAAAAAAAATTTTTCAAAAAGTGAACTAAGCCCTAGGAATCTGTGGGATAATAGTAACAGTTTTAAATTTTGTTTAATTACAGTTCCAGAAGGAGAAAAGAGTGTGTGATTAAAGTTAAAGAAATGGTGGCTGATACTTCACCATAAAAGATATATAGATGGCAAATAAGTACATGAAAATATATTTAATATCTCTTGACCCAATAGTGGAATGAAAATTAAAATCATGATGGGATATTACCTCATACCTATTAAAATAGCCTTAAAAGATAACTGATAATGCACAGCACTGATAAGAACATAATGCAATTAGAACTCATGTACGTTACTTGTGAGAATACAAAAATGGGACAGCCTTCTGGAAAATAATTTGGCATTCTCTTAAACAGTTAAACATACATTTGCCATATGGCCCAGTTGTTCACTCTCATGTTTTTCACCCTAGAGAGATGTAAATCTGTTCACAAAAAAAAATAAATAAATAAAAATAACACCAACCCTGTACATGACTGTGTATAATAGTTCTATTTGTAATAGTCATAAACTGGAAATAACCCAAAGACCCTTCAGGGATAAATGGCTAAACAAGCTGTGGCACATCCATATAACAAAATACAAGCCAGCAATATAAAAGAAGGAATTACTGAAACACACAGTGATTTGCATGACTCTCAAAAGCATTATATTCAATAGAAGAAACCAGCTTCACAGGACAATGTACTAGACTCATATAAGAGCACTTAAAAGGGTTCATGAAAAATGGAATTTAAGGTGTCTCCCTTTCTGCTTTTCAAATAAATATTTTAAAAAACAAGGTTATTTTGCTGCAAAAATGGAAATCGGTGCATAGTATTTTCATACTTCAAATTTTTCAGGAACTGGCTGGTGCCGAGGCTCACTAGGCTAATCCTCCGCCTGCGGTGCCGGCACCCCAGATTCTAGTCCCGGTCAGGGCGTCAGATTTTGTCCCAGTTGCTGCTCTTCCAGTCCAGCTCTCTGCTGTGGCCCAGGAAGGCAGTGGAGGATGTCCCAAGTGCTTGGGCCCTGTCCCACACAGGAGGCCAGGAAGAAGCACTTGGCTCTTGGCTTCAGATCAGCGCAGTGCGCTGGCCGTGGCAGCCATCTGAGGAGTGAACCAACAGAAGGAAGACCTTTCTCTCTGTCTCTCTCTCTCACTGTATACTCTGCCTGTCAAAAAAAAAAAAAAATTCTCAGGAACTTTTTAAAGACCTCTGGCATGCATGGATTTCAAATTTTTACACTCAAATAAATGTGTCTTTTAATTACACTTTCCTATGAACTTTTTGAAGTAGCCTGGTATATGTTTATCTATATGACTCTTGAGAAGGCAAATGAATAGTGTTAAAGAACAGATCTGTGGTTTCCTGGGTAGGGATAGTGGGGAGAATGTGGCATTTTTTTAAGGTAACAGACATTTTCTGTGTTTGTAAAAAAATATTTTACTTAATTTGTCTGAAAGGCAGAGTGCAGAGAGAGAGAAAGACACACAGAAAGAGATCATCCATCTGCTGGTTCACTTTCCAAATGGCTGCAGTGGCATGGGCTGAGCCAGGCCGAAGCCAGGAGCCTGGAGCTTCATCAAGGTCTCCTACTTGAGTGGCAGGGGCCCAAGTACTTGGGCCATCTTCTGCTACTTTCCCAGGTGTATTAGCAGGGAGCTGGGCCATAAGGGAGTAGCCAGGACCCCTATGAGATGCCAGCATCACAGATGGTGGCTTAATCCACTGTGCTACAACACCAGCCCTAGTGCTTACAGTTAGACTAATCTGTAAGTGTGTTGAAATTTATAGAACTTAGTACCAGTGTTGTGGTGTAGCAGGTAAGGCTATTGCCTGCAGTGCCGGCATCCCTTATGGGCGCGGGTTCAAGTCCCGGCTGATCCACTTCTGATCCAGCTCTCTCCTCTGCTCTGGGAAAGCAGTGGAAGATGGCTCAAGTCCTTGGGTCCCTGTACCCATGTGGGAGACCCAGAGGAACTTCCTTAATTATTCTCTTGCTCTGCTAAAGTCCTTGCTGGGTATTGCTATATCTTCCACATAAGCCCAGACTTGAATCTGATAAGCTCAAAGCCCTGACTGGGTGTAAAGTTGGGGAGAAGAGAAGTGCAACGGCTTCTGGCCATTTTATAGAATCCACTCTTGGCCAGAGAGGCCCCATGCCCTGTCTTCTAACATATTAATGATACCAGGTTTCCTTTAGCTCCTGGCTCCTGGCTTCAGATCGGCCCAGTTCCAAAGTTGGAGCCAACTGGGGAGTGAACCAGCGGATGGAAGACCTCTCTCTCTCTCTCTCTCTCTCTCCTCTCTCTCTCTCTCTCTGCCTCTCCTCTCTCTGTGTAACTCTTTCAAATAAATAAATAAATCTTTTAAAAAAATAAATTTATAGAACTCTACAACAACAAAGAAAAAATCCATTGAAATGTGTAATTTTTAAAAAAAATGCATAATTATACTAACAAGTGCTCTTAGCACAAATAATTCAACTTCTGGGAATAGAAGAAAGCTAGAAAGTAGTGAACTGGCCATGAGCAATTTGCATGCCAGTGTGCTACAGGTATGTGTCAGAATGTTTCTGAGAGAATGGAAAAGACTGGCTAATGTGGGGATTTGGTTAAATGCAAGTCTATTAGGAACTTTCATAATTTCTGTATTTTCATTTCATTCTTTTAAAAATAAATGCTAATTGTTTGAATCCTCTAGATTTAAAATGTCCATATAAATGGTCCTTCACTTTTTTTTTGATAACTGAAAGTCAATAATACTTCCTCAGTACACATAAACTCTCAGATATACTTCTCATGTGAACTGTTTCAAATTCTTTCTTAGCTCAAAGTTCTCAGTTCCTCCTCACCACTGTCATTTAAAGTTCATGACCACTGTCACCTTCCTGTAGGGGATGGCTTGTGTGGTGCTTGAATGATCAGGGTCACTGAAGACCACGTTTGTCTCCACTAGCTGGAAGCAACCTGCCAATCCTAATAGTCACTCTTCAAAGGGCTCATTGGTCTCACAAAATGGACAAAATTCAACAGAAGTACCACTGGAGAGTTCCCACACATTCAGGCTACTGAGGTCAGACTTTGAGAATGTTTCGGCAGAGACAGATCATGAGACAACCATCATGGAAACTTGGTCTAACTCTTCCTTATAAGCATTTCTCCGTGCCTATCATTTTTTCCCTTCTCCAAAAGTCTCAGCAGAAGAGTGTGCCTTTCTCAAAAGTAAACAATCCTCCTGTGTTCGGAATTCCACAAACTTCCTCGCCTATTCCCACTCTTGTTTTTTTGTTTTTAATTTGAGAGGCATGGACAGACAGAAAGCTCCCATCAATAGGTTCTCGTCCCAAATGCCTGCAACAGCTGTGACTAGGTCATTGCTAAAGCGAGGAACTTGAAAAACAATCCGCATCTCCCATATGGCGGGAACCCAATCACTTGAGTCATCACCACTACTTCCCAGGGTCTACATTAGCTAGAGGCAGGAGCTGGGAAACAAACCCAGGCACTCTGATAAGGGATTTGCATGTCTTGACCACTAGGCTACAAGCCTGCCCTGGCAGGACATGTTTTTAGACTTCATCTATAGACATCTGTTAAATCACTTTGGCTGCCTCTTTATGAATAAATAAAATAATTCTAGATTTTCTAAATATTTATTTTGTATTTCTTTATTATCATTAAAACTTGACTCAGAAACTAGTAAAAGTAATGCGTAGAAATTCCATGGAGTGTTTGTCTACTTAATCCAACATGGGGGACTCTCTTGCCAACACTAGAGGATGTAGAGTCCTTGAAGATGCTCATGTTAAAAAGGAATTTTCTTGCATTATCTTGGGCACTTAAACTGCAGGGTTGAGGACATATAGCACCAGATCATGACTGCGATAATTCTTCCATTTCTAAAGTGCTCTTTGAAGTTGTGACTTCTACATGATGAGAGGAAGCTACAAGAAGTCTTGGGTTAAGGCAAATAGAAACCACAAGAAAAGCTCACTGACTCAATTATTGTCACCTGTCCCAACTGAGAACTAAAGGAAACCTGGTATTATTAATATGTTAGAAGACAGGGCATGGGGCCTCTCTGGCCAAGAGTGGATTCTATAAAATGGCCAGAAGCCGTTGCACTTCTCTTCTCCCCAACTTTACACCCAGTCAGGGCTTTGAGCTTATCAGATTCAAGTCTGGGCTTATGTGGAAGATATAGCAATACCCAGCAAGGACTTTAGCAGAGCATGAGAATAATTAAGGAAGTTCTGTTTGAATGCTGCAAGTTTGCTAGTTTTTAAATTAGGCATTCTACATGGAGCTATCTAAAAGTTCATACTAATTAACTGTGACAGGGTAGCTGTCTGAAAAACAAAGATTTAACTTCACTCCTGAGTTGAAAACTTGTTTATATGTAGAGGTGCTCTGCTCCATCTGTCTAGTCTTCTTTAGAAACAAATTACTAGTTCTACATTATTTCCTTAACCCAATTCTGCTTTACTCTTCCTTAAAATAATGACAACACTATGTAGAATGGGACTGGTCATCAATAAAGCAAATAAAGAGTTGATTGCTCAAAATGGTTATTGTGCCTTTACTCTATGAGAACATTGCCAGATACCTGGGCTACAACTTCCGAGGGTTCTGCAGTTCCAACCCTTTCAATGCTTACCTCCCACAACAATGCTTCTCTTTTTTCATATTGCTTCCAAAAGAGCCTTTTTACACCCTTTTCTCTGATTGCTTCCACATGAAATTTTTTTTAAAGATTTACTTATTTTATTTGAAAGGCAGAGTTACAGAGAGAGAGAGGGAGAGACTGAGAGAAATCGTCTATCCACTGGTTCATTCCACAAATGGCCACAACAGCCACAGCTGGGCCAATCCAAAGCCAGGAGCCAGGAGCTTCTTCTGGGTCTCCCATGCAGGTACAGGGGCCCAGATACTTGGACCATCTTCCACTGCTTTCCCGGATGCATTAGCAGGAAGCTGGATGGGAAGTGGAGCAGCTGGAACTTGAACCCATGACTGTATGGGATGCCAGCATTCCAGGCGGTGGCTTTACCCACTATGCCACAGCACTGACGCCTCCACATGAAATTTTAATACTCCAGAGACACTATATCTGCTTATGTACTGCATCTGTATCTATGCTTTATACCAAGAAAGATAAGGTTTTTGCCTCCCAAGAAAAGTTTTTCTCCTTGTTGGGTGTGATATTATACCTGTTGCAAATGCCTGTTCTGGGGGAAAAGTCAGATAAGAAACAAATAAAAATAAGGGTGATAAATAAATCTAGGAAATAAAAGTATATAAATCTTGGGATGTGATTACTTTAGATAAAGCTATCTGGTTGCTTTCACTGACAAAACTGAGAAGAAAACTAGTTAATCTGTAGCCTTTTCTTACTCTATTTCTTCTCCACCTCACTCGAACTGTTCCATGACCCCTTTACAACTACACACCTGCATGTAAGCTTGGGGTAAAGACACCCAGAGCTTCCTAGTAGTATTTCTCCTGAACCCAACTGGTTAAGCAAAGAAAGGCAAAATGTAGTATATGGTATACAAGTAATTTCTCTCTTCCTTTTCTTCAAATAAGCTGACATTAACCCATGTTGTTCCCTTAAACAAGTTCTGCACCCCAAACAGCAGAATGGCCAAAAGCTGGGTATTCAAGGAAGATAATTTACTGGGTCATTTACTTCTGTGCAATTTGAAATAGGTCATTGTTGCTTAGTAAGGATGTGAGACAATCAAAGATGAATTTAACTTGCCACGATTGTGGTGAAATAAGGTATACATATTTTGCATAATACATATGCCACATACATATGCCAGTATATGAAGGCTGCATTATTGAATGCTGGAAAGCTATACTGTGCAGTATAATGGTATAGTTAAGAGCAAGATGTGGCTGACACTCTAGCTCAGCAGGCTAACGCTGTGGCCTGAAGTGCTGGAAACCCATATGGGCACCAGTTCAAGTCCCAGATGCTCTACTTCTGATCCAGCTCCCCACTAATGCGCCTGGGAAATCAGTGGAGGATGGCCCAAGTCCTTGGGTCCTTATACCCATGTGGAGATCTGGAAGAAGCTCCTGGTTCCTGGCTTCAGTCTAGCCCAGCCCAGGTCACTGCAGCCATTTGGGGAATGAACCAGCAGCTCTCTCTTTCTCTCTCTGTAACTCTGCCTCTCAAAATAAATAAGTAAATAAAATCTTTTTTTAAAAAAGAGCACAAGTCCCCAAATGCGAAGGTTATTTGAAATCAAGACTCTAAGACTGCTTGTTCCTATACTAAATGGGAATGATGATATCATACTAGATCATCATCAGAAATAATGAAGGACAGGTGCTGTGGCACAGAGTTAAGTCACCGCCTGCAGCAGCAGCATTCCATACCGGCATTGGTTCGAGTCACAGCTACTCCACTTCCAATCCAACTCACTGCTAGTGTGCCTGGGAAAGCAGCAGACTCCAAGTAGTGGAGTCCCTGGTTCCTGGCTCCAGCTTGGCCTTCCCAGCTGTTGTAGCCATTTGAGGAGTAAACCAACGAATGGAAGAGCTCTCTTTCTGTGTGTCTCCTCTCTTTCTGTAATTCTGCTTTTAAAAGAAAAATATGAAATAAAATCTTAAAAGAAGAGAGAAATAATGAAAGTAATACATGTAGTGTCACACTAGGACTAAAGTGTACATTCTATAAATAGTTGTTACTATAACTGTTTCTGTAAATCAGCCATGCTTTGGTAATCCTTTCCGGTTCTGCTAATCTTTAGAGTAGAAGGTTAAAATTTAGTTAAAATAAAAGTAGGATTTTGGTATTTAAATATGCATTTTCATTATACTTTTCCTTCAACTACATTCATTGATACTTCTTCTAAATCAACCTGTTATTTTACTTTACTCTTAAATGTAATTTTTACTACCATTCATCAAGCACTAGGACATGGTAAATGAATGCTAATAGAGCTGATATGCTAATGCAAATTAAACCATGAAATGTACAAATTCTGTCTCCCCAATTTCTCCCTGAACCTGTATCAGTTCTGAGATCTCAATCTTGGCGATTGGCATTAGCATCCTGACAATTATCTATGCTAATCCTCAGGGTATCTCTTCTCATGCATGATTTACTTTCTCCTTGTTTATACAATATTTCTATTGTGTACACCTGCCTCTACAATCCCTTTCCAAAACCTACACAAATATATTTCCTCAACAGAAGTGCCATTCTTAAATACCAAAGATATGCTCAAATTCAACATAAGGGATATTCGCTGTGTTTGAGAATTTTTTTCTGAAGTCAAGACTTGCTCTGTAAACCAGTTTAGTTCAGGGATTAAGTCAGGAGTAGATCCTGATTTTGTGGGACTTGAACTTAATGCGATTTTGGAGTCTTCTTTAAGAAAAAACAATACATTTATGAATTTTAAATTAGGTTGAAAAACTGAATACTTGGGGTAGGCATTTGGCCTAGCAGTTAAGATGCCTGTGTCCCACATCAGAGTGCCTGGATTTGATCTCTGGCTCCAGATCTTGATTCCAGCTTCCTGCCATCGCAGACTCTGGGAGGCAGTCGTGGCAGCTCATTATCTGGGGACCTGCCACCATGTGGGAGACCTGGATTGAGTTCCTGGCTCCTGGCTTTGACCTGTCTAAACCCTGGCCCTCCCATGCATGTAGCAGGTGAACCATCAGATGGGAGTCCCCCTCTCCCCTGCCCACTAAATAAATTAAATTAAAAAGTTTTTAAGTGAACAACTCATTTAGAATGAGAAAAAATAAAAATCATAAATTTTAAAAATATGTACCACCAACATTACAAATCAAAAAAAGCAAATGACTATTGAACTAATTAATTTGCTTAATGTACCTCTTTATTACTTCTCTTCATTATTTTAGCTGCATATTCTTTGTCTTCAGATGACAGTGTTTTTTAAATAGTTTTTATAAAAATAATAGAAAAGTGCTTTAAACTTCGTCATGGCTGGTCATCATTTGTATTTTTTTTAATAATTGATAGTTTAGAAAAGCTTCTTTAAGCTTCACAACTCATGGCTGATAACAATGTAAATCTAGTAAGAGTGATGGGGAAGGCAGAGTTGCAGGTACAATATTTTTCTTTCACCACTTTTACAAAATGTGTAACATTTTTAGGGCTTTTCCAGGGCCTTGGAAGGGGTCTGTGCAAAAGTAGGCCCCTAAAGCTCAGGATCCATTAGCTTTGTGGTCGGTGAACTCTGAATGCTCTCAGGCTTCATGAATCAGACAGTCATAAAGATTTCACTTCAGAGGTTTACCAATCCTGGGAAGCAGGGGCCCTTGTTATCTGCCATTTCGCTAGAATGACAGCAGAGGCACTGGCCCTTCCAGAACGTGCTTGGTGGCATTTTGGGTGCTGAGTTTCCAAAGCCACTGGCAGGGGCAGGGATGTGTATGCAAAGCAGCTGCCAGAGCATCCTTTGTCTTCCAGCAGCCCTTGGAGTGTTTCGTGAACACGGCACCTAGCTGCAGAGCCTCTGGGCCCTACTCTCTAGGTCTCTGGGGGAAGCCATGAGGTACCAATATCCTTATTAAATTAGTAATATTTTTCTATCCAAAATAGCTACCACAATTTCTGTTTCAAACACAAATCCTGAGTAATATGTGTGGGAGTATGTGTTCTATAAGAGAAGATGGGGCTTGAAGCATCATAAACCTGCCTGCGATGATGGAATAACTCACAGGTGGAAAAGTAATCAAAGCCAAGTGCACAGGTGAAAACAAATGTGCAAATAGCAGAAAAGTAAGGATAGAGGTTAAGTACACAGGGGCCAGAGCTGAAGGCAACAGCCAGTGAGCCAAGCACCTTAAATAATGAAAAGAGACGAAGACAGAGGAGATTTAGGAAAGGCAGGGAAGAGTAGGAGAGCAGTTGAGTGGTGTGCATGGGGGTTGAGTGGCCTTAAAAAGGAATGGAAAAAGATTAAAATGCTGTAACTCAGGATTCCATTAGGACTTTCTGGAAATACAAAAACCTTCTAACATTCTTTCACCTTGCTTGCTGCCCTGTAGAATGTTCTTTGCAGGAAAATAAAAAACATTTGGGGCCATTATTATTGCCCTACTTTTAAAAAATCAGTTGTGTCTCCCTATTGCTTACAGAGGACGACAGCTCATTAGCTTGGCCTTTCTGACCCTTCTACATCTAGGTCAACCAATTTCTCCTATTTATTCCTGATTAATCTTCTACCACTGCTCTAAGCTAGAGCCACACTAAGCTATTTGGTATTTCCTAGACATGAACTTCATTTTCTTATGTGCCTGCTGTTCTTTCTGCCTAGGCTGCCCTACCCTACGTCACATCTCCGCATATCTAAATCCCTCTACTTTTCAAAGCCTAGTTCAAATGACAATTCTCCCTCAGCAGCAATATTCCTGTTCCCTCCCCACAACCACCATGAGGCATGCATTTGGCCTAGCAATTAAGCCACCAGTTACTGTGTCTACATTCCATATTTTTTCTTAAAGACTTATTTAATTATTTGAAATACAGAGTTATAGTGCGAGTGACAGAGAGAGAGAGACAAAGAGATCTTCCATCTGCTGGTTCACTCCCCAAATGGCCGCAACAGCCAGAGCTGGGCCAGGCTAAAGCCAGGATCCAGGAGCTTCTTCCAGGTCTCCCAAGCATGGCAGAGGCTCAAGCACTTGGGCCATCTTCTGATGCTTTCCCAGATGCATTAGGAGGAATCGGAATCAGAAGTGGAGCGCCCATATGGGATGCTGGCACTGCAGGGGCAGCTTTACCTAATATGCCATAGTGCCAGCCCCCCACATTCATATTGATGTCCCAGCTCTGGGCCCTGACTTTAGCTTCCTGCTCATGCAGACCCTAGGAGCTATCAGCGACGCCTTAAGTACTTGGATCTGCCACCCATATGGGAGACCTGGATTTAATTCCTGGTTCCTGGCTTCAGGCTGGCCTAGCCCCAGCTATTGCAGGTATTTGCAGAGTGAACCAGAAAAGCTTTCTTTCTCTATGTCTGTTTCTCAGCCTCTCAAATAAATAAAAATTTTTAAAAAGTTTCCTCTACTGAAGCACACTAGTTACTTCATTTTACTTTTGTTTTCCATGTTGCATTAGTGATTAAGGCAAGAAGTTTCAATTCATCTAAGAATCCAGACGTTCACTTCTCAGGGAAAGGAAACACCCAGCCCTTAGGCTGAATATGGCCCACTAAATCATTTGGTATGGCCCTGCCAAGCAACCACAGGTGGGACTCAAAATTCAATAAAGCTCTAGTAGGCTAATTTTTAAGTTGATAATTCTGTATGGCCTGCAAATGATGTTATAAATATCCACATGGTTCCTAGTGGAAACAAAGGTTCCCCACCTCTGGGACAGACTTCTTGGCACAGTGCTTTGTATTTTATAGGTGCCCAACATAGTACTGAATAAAGGGTTGAATTAAACAATTATTGACACAGAATTTTCTATAAATGCAATGCAGAGAAAAATGGCCTAAGGTGGATAGGAAAAAATACAGGTGTGGTATCAGGTGAGAGCAGGAATGGAACTATAACTCTATTACTAATCTTTTTTTTAAGATTTGTTTATTTATTTAAGAGGCAGAGTTATAGACAGAGAGAAGGAGAGACAGAGAGGTCTTCCATCCACTGGTTTACTCACCAGATGACCGCAACAGCTGGAACTGGGCCAATCTGAAGCTAGGATACAGGAACTTCTTCTGGGTCTCCCTCATGTGTGTAAGGGCTCAAACACTTGGGCAATCCTCCACTGCTTTCCTAGGTGGATTATCAGGGAGCTGGATTGGAAGTGGAGCAGCCAGGATTGAACTGGCACCCATATGGTTGCAGCGCTGCAGATGGTGGCTTCACTCACTAGGGGATATATCACTGGACCCTGTCACTGATCTTTTGATATGCTGCTTAATCACCTGGATAAATTAGCCATATGGGGATAATAACACCTACAGTGTAGGATTATTATTAGAATTAAGTAAGCATCTAGTCCAAGTCCTGGCACAAAAGTTTGCTAACTGATTGTTAGTGATTTATTTTTTCTTCCTCAGTCTCCTCTTGTTCTGCCTAAGCATATTTAATTCCATACAAAGGGGTTTCAAAAATTTTGTGAAAAAATGAATTAAAAATACGGTTATTTTGGTGCATAATTTGTTGAAAAGGATGCATTCAAGGAATATTCAAAATGCTCTTGGAAGATGTGTATTATAAGAAAATGATGTATGGATTTCAAAATTGTTTTGTGCCAAAATAAAGTTCTTTTAAAATTTTTTTATAAGAGAAAGAGACAGAGAAATCGAGATGGAGAAAAGAAACTCTTACCTGCTGGCTCATTCCTCAAATGCTTGCAGTGGCCAGGATTGGACTGAAGCTAGTTAAAGAGAGAAGCTGGGAACAGAGAACTCAATCCAGGTGGCACACAAGAGTAGAAGAAACCCAACTACTTTAGCCATCACATACTGCTTCCCAGAGTGTGTATTAGCAGGAAGCTGGAATCAAAAGCAGAGCCAGAAATACCCTAAACAGCATCTGGCCTCAGAATCAGCCCTTAAGGCATTCAGATCTGGATAAAAAGCTCATGAGAGTCTCTCAGGCATGGAAAGCCAAGACACTATGGCAAAAAATGACCTAAAAGAAAGATCTCTGTGAGTGAGATTTCATTGGAAAGAACTGGTCATCAAAGAAGAAGGTACCTTTTTCTGAAGGGAGGAGAGAACTTCCACTTTGATTATATGGAGTTTGTGAACTCAAGAAACTTCCATAGCCTTGGCAACTCATGACAAGAGCCCCGGGTGATTACTGACGTCATAAATAAGAGTGAATCGTTAAATCAACAACAGGAGTCACTGTGCACTTACTCCCCATGTAGGATCTCTGTTCTTAATGTGTTGTACTATGCGAATTAATGGTAAAACTAGTCTTCAAACAATACTTTCTACTTTGTGTATCTATGTGGGTGCAATCTATTGAAATCTTTACTTAGTATATACTAAGTTGATCTTCTGCATATAAACATAATTAAAAATGAATCTTAATGAAGAATGGGATGGGAGATGGAGTAGGAGATGGGATGGTCTGCAGGTGGGAGGGTGGTTATGGGGGGAAAAACTGCTATAATCCAATAGCTGTACTTTTGAAATTTATATTTATTAAATAAAAGTTTTATTTAAAAAAAAAAAAGCAGAGCCAGGATTCAAATCCAGACACTCCAATATGGGATGCAAGTGTCTTAAGTAGCATCTTAACTACTAGGCTAAACACCCACACCTAAACTTACCATCTAATTCCATTTTTCCACAAACATTCTGAAGCATCCTTGTATTTTTTTTCACATGACATTTTATTAGTACTGATCCTAAAAACTGAAATATTAAGATGCCTCACGTTATCTGACCAGTTCACAGACCACTGGGAATATCACTTGATATGCTCTTGACTCAATTATTCTATATTTACATGATAAGATCTCTATATTTGAGTAAACTTAAGTTTGTGATTAATGACAATCTTCAGATTTTTTACATCAACTTACCACCTGTGCATATGCCCATTTCCATTTATCTCTGCTTAGTTTCAACTAATTTATTAAAACTTAGAATTTTACTTTTCCAAAATCTCTTTCAGCTCTGATTTTAATAATCTTTAAATATACATGGGAGAGGGGAGCAGGCATTGTGGAACAGGAGATTAGGACGCCCCTTGGAATGCCTGTGTCCTTGTCAGGGTTCTTGGTTCAAGTCCTAGCTGTTCCATTTCCAATCCATCTTCCTGCTAATGTATACCCTAGGAGTCAGCAGATGATTGCTCAAGTTCTTGAGTCCCTGTCATCCATGTGGGAGATCTGGATGGAGTTCCAGGCTCCCGGCCAAAGGTCCAGCTCTGGCTGTTGCAGGCCTTTGGGGAGTGAACCAGCAGATGAAAGATTAAAAGACCTCCCCTCTCTTCTCTCTTTCTCCCTCTCTCTCTTTGCACTTAAAGTAGATGAAAATAAATAAACATTTAAGGAGATAAAAAGTTAGGGGAGAAAATAGGGGGATGAGCACAAAGTAATAACTTCAGACATTCTCCTTACTGTTATTTAATTGCAAAACAAACACCTCCCACAGATAGTCATCTGTAATGCAGGCCAGCATTTGTGTCTAAGTGAAGGAAAAAGGTTGACTTTTGCACTTTGTCTCTGCCAATTATAGCCACATGAGTAATTAAACTTCAACAGACTTAGCAACTGAATAACAAAAATACATTTTTTTAGAGATCACCTTAACGGAAAAGCAACAGGGAGAAATGGCATTCCTTTAAACAGAAAAGAATCTCTTGTGTCTTAATTACATATTGTTTAGTCTACCAACAGCATTACCCCCAAAACTTTGATTAGTAACTAATAGTCTTTATTGCAAAAATCTAAGGAATTTAATTTTCTCAGACTTTATACAATGGAATATTTTTCATGAGAATATGTAAATGAAAATATATATTTTAATTTCTTCCCACATGAGAGAAAAAGACAATAAAACTAAAGGCCAAACAGAAAAAGTTGTAAGAAGCTTGTGGGATTTGTCTAGTCTGGGGCCAATTTTTTTCTTTAATTGAGGCACCTCTGAGACATTTAATGTATGTTTTAAAATATTTTCTAAAAAATTCTAACCTGGAGGGAGGGTGCAGTGGAAAGCATTATTATGCTTTTAAAACTGTATGTATGGGGGCCAGTACTGTGGCATAGCGGGTAAAGCCGCCAGCTACAGCACCAGCATTCCATGAGTGCCAGTTCGAGTCCTGGCTGCTCCACTTTCGATCCAGCTCTCTGCTATGGTCTGGGAAAGCAGTAGAAGATGGCCCAAATCCTTGGGCCCCTGCACCTGCATAGGAGACCTGGAAGAAGCTCCTGGCTCCTGGTTTCAGATCGGCGCAGCTCCGGCCATTGCGGCCAACAGGGGAGTGAACCAGCAGATGGAAGACCCCTCTCTCTCTCTGCCTCTCCTTCTCTCTGTGTAACTCTGATCTCTTAAAAAAACAAAACAAAACAAAAAAAGTATGTATGCTATGTAGGAGACCTGGAGGAAGCTCCTGGCTCCTGGCTTTAGATAAGCTCAGCTCCAGCCATTGCAGCCATTTGGGGAGTGAACCAGTGGATGGAGGATCTCTTTCTCTCTCTGACTCTCCATCTCCCTCCCTGTAATTTTGACTTTCGAATAAATAAATAAATAAATATTTAAAAATAAAAGACAAAAAAACTGTATGTAGTGAATACATGAAATTTGTTCCATTAAATAAATTTTTAAAGTTAAAAAAAAATCTAACCAAACAAAACAAATGACTCATCAAATAATCTTGGAATTTAATATCAGTGGCAATAAAGTCAGAATGTAGGGAAGATAAAGATGGAAGTGGGATAAAAATAATTTTCTTACTATTTATATAAATTGAAAAAATAATATTTCCCATCTATTATTAGAGATTCAGTTACTGAAGACAAGCAAGGAAAGATATGTAAGACAGCAAAGACTAGCAAATGCCACAATCTGTGTTAGTTTTTTTGAATGTATGTTTCCCAGACATAAACACAGAACATGTGAAATACAATGAAACCTTTTCTGTATTATTCAAGATTGTCATTGTGGTCATTACAATTTGGATCATAAGTCGACTTTTGTTCTGAGACATCTTTTCTTTCATAAACCCTTTACATTTGGTGCTTTGTTCTAGAAGACATACTTTCAAGGCTTACTGAAAAGTGTTCTTATTAGGTTAAACCATGACCTTAGTAATATGTAATCACTGTAACCCAGAAAACATCAATACCCCCTGACTCTTTTTAAAGAACTATTTATTTATTGGAGAGGCAGAGTTATAGACAGAGAGAGAAAGAGAGAGAATGAGGTCTTCCATTTGCTGGTTCACTCCCCAAACAACAGCCAGAGCTGGGCCAATCTGAAGCCAGGTACCAGGAGCTTCTTCTGGGTCTCTCATATAGGTGCAGGGTCCAAGCCCTTGGACCATCTTCTACTGCTTTCCCAGGCCATCATCAGGGAGCTGGATCTGAAGTGGAGCAGCTGAGTTGAACCTGAGCTACAGCGCTGTGCCAGCCCCCCCGCACCGACATTTACAGAATCCTTTTTATATTCAATATGAAGCAATGCAAAGTGAAAGGCTTTAGAAGAAACCAACCCTGCAAATACCTTGATATCAGACTTCAGGTCTCCAGAATCTTGGGAAATAAATTTCTGTTGTTTAAGCCACTCAGTCTGACAATCCTAATGAAGTATTACTATGGGATTGGACATTGGAATGAGACCCAATTTGAGCCAGCAAGTAGGAGAGTTTTCTGGACATCTTTAGGAAAGAACATTATGTTTCAAAAAGAGCACCATGGGCAGGTGTTTGGCCCGGCGATTATGATGTGAATTTTGAAATCCCCATCCCAGATCAGAGTTTCTGGGTTGATCCCAGCCTCTGCTCCTGAATCTAGTTTCCTGCAAATGCAGATCCTAGGAGGCAGCAATGACAGCTCAAATCACTGGGTTCTTGCCCCTCACATAGGAAACTTGAACTGAGGTCCTGGCTTCTGGCTGTGGTCCTGTCCTTGGCCTGAGGCCATAGTGGGTAACTGGAGGAATGAATCAGTAGGTAGGAACTCTCTTTTCCTCAATATCTGTCTTTCTCTTTATGTCTCTCCAATAAATTTTAAAAACAAATATAATAAGATAATAATAAAAGGAGAGCACCAAATGAGATACTCTGTCTACTCCAGTTTGCTAATTAGGGAAGCCACACTTTGTCATCCATGAGGGTGCTACGCTGAGCATGAGCCAACACCCAGAAATGAACATAGCTGGGAGAACTGCAAAAACAGGAACTTGGATTATTTGATTAACCCAGTCTCCGCGTCTGCACAATCTCTGGACTTCCGGTTATGTGAGTCAATACCCTTCCTGAGCTGTTTGGGCCAGCAAGGGCCAAGTTTTCTGTTGTGGTCCCTGTTGCACTTGCTGTAGCTCTCCTGTCATTTTACAGAGAGCTGGAGGCCTCTTTGGATTTGAATGACTTGTCCTATGTGAAACAATTCTCTGTCCTTGAAGATGGAGGTACTACATACTTAATCAGTACGAACACAAAGAAGAGTACAAGTCAAACGATTTATGCATAAAATGAAAAAAATATTCACTATGATCTGATCGATCCAGGAAAGCTGAAGTAAGGAGAATTGGAAGTATTGGAAAAGGAGAAAAAACATGAAAACTATCTTTTTGTGTCAGTAAGTTAATTCTCTCTCTTCCTTCCATCCTCATCTTCAGTCCCTTTCACAAGCACTCTGCCTTATGCAATGTTCATCCTTCTATTTCTTTCACTGCCCTCCTGTTTACAGGTCTCACTATTAATACACTGGTCCAAATACTTTTTCACCTCGGTGTAGCCCACATGTACCTCTGTGGGACTCCGAATGCCTCAGCTCTTCCATTGCCAGTGAGGCATTATTACATTTTCAAAGCAGCTTCCACATTTTCTAAGTGCTAAAGACACGTTCTACAAAACCATTGAGTCTATTCCCCTACATAGAAAATTCATATTCACTATTTGAGGAAGTGGAAATTTTACCATGGTTGGACAACTTAAACTTGTTTACAACTACAAATCCCTGCATCTCATTTACATTAACATTTTGCTGCAGCAAATGGAAAAGGTCACATTCACATATTTTCATTTTATACATTTTAGGCATGCTTTTGTGAATGAATTCTTTCTTTTAAATCTTGGCAAGCTAAATTATGAATAGAGTTCATCAATCAAATTCAAATTTTAATTTTTAAAAAAACATGCTATAACTAAAAGGAGAGCAGAAAAACTAGCCCAGAGCCTAAAACTATTCCTGTGATATAGTACATAATACATTTTTGAAAATAAGTATCTGTTGATGAATGATTTATCATAAGATGTTGTAATATATTTATGCATTGCAACTTGATTAATTTTATTTTTAAAAATTACTTCTCAGGCAATTTAATTATTTTTATTTATTTATTTATTTATTTGAGAGGTAGAGTTACATACAGAGAGAGGGAGAGACAGACAGAAAGGTCTGCCACCCACTGGTTCACTTCCCAAGTGGCTGCTATGGCCATAGCTGGGCTGATCTGAAGCCAGGAGCCAGGAGCTTCTTTAAGGTTTCCCACATGAGTAAAGGGGCCCAATGCCTTGGGCCAACTTCCACTGCTTTCCCAGGCCATAGCAGAGAGCTGGATTGGAAGAGGGGCAGCCAGGACACAAACCAGCGCCCATATGGTTTGCCGGTGCCGCAGGCAGAGACAGCCTACTACACCGTAGCACCGACCCCAGGTCAGTTTAATATTAAATACTCAAAAATTCGATTTAGGATATAAGATAGGAAATGATAAACTGTGTTGTCAGGTTGGTGGATTGCACATGAGATGTCGCCATCTGAATTTGTCAGAGTAGAACAGAGATGGTATCTGCCCTATTCTGGATATGAAGCAACAGCCTGGCTTTTTAGGATGCCTCAAGGCAATGGACCTATAGAAAGAGCCCTTTTCCTCCCGGAGGCAAGTAGGATAATTAGAGTCACAATTCATCTGAATTGCTACACAGGCCTCTTTCCCATAGGCACGTCATTTTCTTGTTACTCTTATGTGACTCAAGTCAATAAAATCATTCTGGGTTTTTATAATTGGCAGGTAAAATATTACATCTTTGGCTTCTGAGGTTTTCTGAGTTTGCCATGGGGCCAGCCTATTGAGTATTTTTTTTTTTTTTTGACAGGCAGAGTAGACAGTGAGACAGAGAGACAGAGAGAAAGGTCTTCCTCTTCCATTGGTTCACCCCCCAAATGGCTGCTACAGATGGCGCGCTGCGCCCATCTGAAGCCAGGAGCCAGGTGCTTCCTTCTGGTCTCCCATGCGGTACAGGGCCCAAGCACTTGGGCCATTCTCCACTGCACTCCCAGGCCACAGCAGAGAGCTGGACAGGAAGAGGAGCAACCGGGACAGAATCCAGCGCCCCGACCTGGACTAGAACCCGGGGTGCCGGCGATGCAGGCGGAGGATTAGCCTATTGAACCGCTGTGCTGGCCCCCTATTGAGTATTAAGTGAAGCAGAGGTACTACAGTTCTGTGCTAAATAATAGTAATAATAATAAAGAACTTTTACTTGTTTTTTAAAATAAATTAAGCATAGTATAAATCTTGCCTGTTTTGACACCATGTTCTTCTGATGAGTTAGTTCTGTCTTGTTGTATGACTGAATTCAAAACCTGAATTGTTTGGGGGTTTAATCTGCTTACTGTCTTACAGATACAACTGACACATTCTTCTAAATGAACGGCCATCCTTATGAATGAAATGGGAAAAGTTTCATTTTGAATCAGTCTATTTGATAATTCACACTTTTCTAGAAACTGCAGTCTATAAATTGGATATCAAAATTCTAGAAACTGTAGTCTAGAAATTCTGAATTCTGAAGCTAAAATCTGAAATATCTAAAATATCAATCTTCAAAATTGGCCAGGAGCAGTCACTGATACACAGGTTGGTCTTATATTTTAATAATACTCAATGTGTTATTTTCTTTATTCCAGAAACAAAAAAATTCCTTGATAAAAATCTGAAAGGGAAATGCACTCAAGTTTCCTTCAACCACATTCATGCTCCATGGCCCCAGCTCTGATTTCATTCCCTAATTGCATGTAACCAGTGCCACTTTTGTTCTGAAAAAAATTTTAATAGATTTATTTATTTATTTGAAAGGTAGAGTTAGACGGAGGGAGGGAAAAAGGGAGGAAGGGGGAGAGAGAGAGATATCTTCCTTCTGCTGGTTTACTCCCCAAAAGGCCACATTGGCCAGAGCTGGGCCTGGCCAAAACCAGGAGCTTCCTCTGGGTCTCCCACTTGGGTGCAGGGGCCAATCACTTGAGCCATCTTACACTGCTTTCCCGGGAGCATTATCAATGAGCTGGACAAGAAGGATGCCGGCGTTGCTGGCAGTGGCTTAATCCACTTCGCCACAATGCTAGTCCCTTGTTCTGAAGATTTGAAGGCAAAACTGATGAAAAATTATTTTCTTATTTGTAAAGTTCAGGTAGCAAGGATTCAGCATTATACCATTCAGCATGTGCCATTCAGCAGTTAGTTGACTATAACTGCTTCCCTTTACCTCAATGTTCACATAATAACAAGGTGAATTCAATCTCATTGCCAAGTTTTACAAACTGCAACTCTGGGGAGAGGCAAGGAGCTTTCTGATCTTTGTATTCTGAGACCCATAGTCATTGAACCATTTGATCATGTTAAATTACACGGTAAGCAAGGTATTTTAAGTTCTAGACTATCAAAGAGATTTTGACAAATAATTATGAATTTCCACTTTCTCCCTGGGCCAATGGTTTCAATGAAACCACTACTGTCATTTCCAATCACTGAACTATAAGAAGTTAAATGAGACGAGAATATTGCCGATGGTATTGAGCTACCCAGCAAGGAACTATTAAAAGTTGCTAAAAAGGATTCTAGGAAATAATACATCAAATGGAATTTCCCTCCAGGATCTTTTATACACACACACACACACACACACACACCCTTCTAGGAATATAAAAAACAAAAACAAAAAAAACTCCTCATTGTATTCTCTCCATCAGATCTAGTTACCACCATGCCATGTCTTGGGACTCACAGACACATGATGCTTCTGCTAGAAGCACAGACAGGTGGATATAAATCTGATCTGTTTCCCAAGTTTGTTCTGAGATTTCAAATATACCATCACTAGTTGGTGGGAAATGATGCTATTTGCATCTCTAAAACAAATGCTGATAGATTCAAGGTAACTTTGTAAAAGGAAACAGAACAAACATTCAAATCAAATAAGCTCTGTGACAGCAGTATAAAAGTGGAGGATTTGCTTTTAGGGATGTGTTCTTGCTATCATTGTGTACCAAGGTTACCTGAAGTACTCCTGTAACATACCAGTGCTGAACCCCATCATTAAAGCCTCTGATTACCTGACCCACAATTTCATTTCTGCAAAGGTGGCAGAAGAGATTTTATTTTTTTATTTTATAACTTCATATAATGATTTACATTTCCATATTTTTAAGTTTTAAAAATTAAGGTGAGAGGCCGGTGCTGTGGCGTAGCGGGTAAAGCTGCCACCTGCAGTGCCAGCATCACATATGGGTGCAGATTTGAGTCCCGGCTGCTCCACTTCTGATCCAGCTCTCTGCTGTGGTCTAGGAAAGCAAAAGAAGATGGCCCAAGTCCTTGGGCCCTTGCACTCATGTGGAAGACTTGGAAGAAGCCCCTGGTTCCTGGCTTTGGCTTGGTGCAGATCTGGCTGTTGTGGCCAATTGGGGAGTGAACCAGAGGATGGAAGTCTCTCTCTCTCTCTCTGCCACTCCTCACTGTGTAACTCCGACTTTCAAATAAATAAATAGATCTTTAAAAGATTAAGTTAAAAAATGTCTGTTCTTAATCTGGTCTTTCCTAGCCACATCATACTTGCTGGTAGATATAATTCTTCTAGGTACTCAAAGTATCTACCCAATATCAGAACTGAAGTTAATGTAAATGTGTAATTTCAAATGTAAATAACTGTTACTATATATTTTTTTAAATATTTTATTTGAGAGGCAGAGTTATGGACAGAGAGAGGGAGAGACAGAGAGAAAGAGGCCTTCTCCCCACTGATTCACCCCCTAAATGGCCGTAATGGCTGGAGGTGGATCCATCCAAAGCCGGGAGCCAGGAGCTTCTTCTGAGTCTCCCATGGCCATCTTCTACTGCCTCTCCAGGAAGGGAACTGGATTGGAAGCAGAGCAGCCAGGACTCTAACTGGCACCCATGGGGATGGCGGCACCACAGGTGGAGGCTTAACCTACTACACCACAGTGTTGGCCCCTATTATATACTTTTATGATAAAAACTGGACTTTAAATCCTGGCTCAGTTGGTGTACAAATTTAGGTGAGTTCTGTAAGTTTGTTCTTTCTTTCTTTTAAAGATTTATTTATTTATTTAAAAGGCAGAGTTACAGAGAGGCAGAGGCAGAGAGAGAGAGGTCTTCCTGATGCCAGAGCTGTGGCATTGGTAAAGTGAACTCTTGAAGTGCCGGCATCCCATATGGGTGTTGGTTCAAGACCTGTCTGTTCCACTTCCGATCCAGCTTTCCGCTATGGCCTCGGAAAGCAGTAGAAGATGGCCCAATGCATTGGGCCCCTGCACCCACGTGGGAGACCCAGAAGAAGCTCCTCTCTCTCTGCTTCTCCTTCTCTCTGTGTAACTCTTTCAAATAAATAAATCTTAAAAAAAGAAAAAAAAGAGAGAGAGGTCTTCCACTCACTGGTTTATTCCCCAAATGATCCCAACAGCTAGAGCTGCGCTGATCCAAAGCCAGGAGTTTGGAGCTTCCCCCATGTCATCAGGTGGGTACAGGGGCCCAAGAACTTGAGCCATCTTCCACTGCTTTCCCAGACCATAACAAAGAACTCGATCAGAAGTGGAGCAGCCGGGTCTTGAACTGGTGCCTATATGGGATGCCAGCATGGCAGGCAGCGGCTTTACCCACTATGCCACAGTGCTGGCCTTTATCTATAATTTCTCTGAACTTCAGATTCAATAGTTAGTAAATAGGATCTTTAATAATACATTTCTTAGAGTGGAAAGTACATAATATGATCCATATATTTTTCACAAAGCAGTCATTTAATAATGATTTATAGTGATTGATCACCTTAATTGTTATTCTCAGCTCCACAATAAGGGATTGTTTAATTTACATCGTCTTTTCTTGAAAATATATGGGTTTTTGTTTTTACAAATGTAGAAAATATATGAACACTTCCTGAACAGTGTATGCTGACCTAAATCCAAAGGCAAATTAATATTATTGTACAGAATTCTTTCCAGTTAGCAAATGTCCTGATTCTTTTATTCTGACCTTTCCTCATCAGCTGCCATTTGTACACCCATCTTTATTCAATGGTGTTTGTTTATATATAATCACAGCTTTCTCAGCTTCATAACACTCAAATAACATCTCAGTGGGTGCTGTGTTTTTGGACAGGAGACAGACGGATTTGGAGTAATCATGAGTCTTTGTTGTTGTTGTTGTTAAGGGTGGCATTCCTGCCTGTTGGGTACATACACAGTCCAGGGCTTGAAATGAAACAAGGAAACAGATTATAGTAATATGATCCGTGGCATGTATGTAGTACTTTATAATTTTTCCATATACTTTGCCTCATGCAAAAATGTTAATATTGTTATTTAGCAACCTCTTTCCAGCTCTGGAAAGGTCTTGGAATTTCTTGAGGGAAGACCACCAGCATTAACATTCCCTGAACACTTGTTAGGAATCCAGAATCTCCAACTTCCCCAACTAAACCAGTCTGCAGTTTAACAACAGCTCCATGTTTGGGTCCTCTACACAGTTTGAGAAGCTCTGATCCAGTTAAGTCTTTAACCTACCAGTCACCAAGCAGTGCTATCTTGAGATATCTTTAGCTTAATTGTGACTGCATTCAAATCTCAGCATTCAGAATAAGCTAATACCACTTATTCTGGATGGTGCACAATGCTCTTTACCTTTTCGTGACTTTGGAACTACTGAATATACTGGAATGAGAGTGTACAGAGTGTTGTTTCTCTTCACAAGCTTGTCTCAGAACATCTAAAAGGTTTTACTATTCTATGTTTTCTCAGTCCTAGGCAAAACTATGAAATGTTTCCCGACCAGGAATACAGGCGATCAGATTTTTAAAGGGAGTGATGAGATTTGCTTTTGTTCCCATTTCTTTCAAAGGTGTTCAAGATTGTGGTTAAGGGGGCTTGGAGGAGTTTATTACTCTATCACTTGGTTTACTACTCAGCTGAGACCTGCCAGCCACTATGAGGTTTTTGATACATATACAGCTTTATATCATTATTACTCATATTATATTTATACTTATATGGACTATGAGTTAAAAACTCAGAAACAAAAGCAATCTTAATGACAAAGAACAATATATTAATAAGATAACAATTCTCTAAACCGATCTCAGACTGTTCCTCTCCATAGGATTCAGTAATTAAGTCAAATTCTTAAATAGCATAATGAAATGCATTGATTGCTTCAAAAATCAAAGTTAAATACAGAATCATCACAAGAATTTTCAGTTCCATGACTTCTCACACAATTTGTCATTTGCAAGGAGGTGCTTATAACCTGGATGACCTCATCCTTTATAAACAAAAAATAGCAGTTGGGGCCTCTGTTATGGCCCAGAGGTTTAAACTGTTGCCTGTGACCCAGGCTCGTGTCCAGGCTGCTCCACTTCTAGTACAGTTCCCTGCTTATGCTCCTGGGAAGGCAGCAGAAGATGGCCCAACTACCTGGGCCACTGCCAACAACCTATAAGACCCGGATGGAGTTCCAGTTTTCTGCTTCTGCCGGCACCAGCATTGTAGCCGTTTGGGGAGTGAACCAGCGAATGGAAGATCTTTCTTTTTCCTTCTTTCTCTGTAATTCTGCCTTTCAAATAAATAAAAATAAGTCTTTTTTATTCTTAAAAAAAAAGAGAGCAGTTGGGGTCGGCACTGTGGCACTAAGGGCTTAAAGACCCTGCCTGCACTGCCTGCAATCCACCGGTTCATAGCTGGCTGCTCCACTTCAGATCCCACTCCCTGCTATGGGCCTGAAAAGGCTGCAGAGGATGGCCCAACTCCTTGGGTCCCTGCACATACAAGGGAGACCCAGAAGAAGCTCCTGGCTCCTGGCTTTGGATCAACTTGCTCTGGCCATTGTGGCCACTTCAGGAATGAACCAGTAGACAGAAGACCTTTCTCTGTTTCTCCCTCTGTCTGTAACTCTACCTCTCAAATAAATAAATAAAATCTTTAAAAAAAAAAAAAAGAGCAGTTGATATTCTCTTAAATGGAAAATTTGGACATTCTAAATAGCAATTTATGAGTGCACTTATTTTTTGATGTCATTAACAGTTAAATTTTCTCCTTAAATGTTTATGAAAAGTAAATATGATATACCTTTTAAAATTTATTGGTTGATAAGTATAGCTTTCTTACATAATTAATCAAATAACATCTCTTGATAAATGGGTGAAGAGTAGGTAAGTTACTTTACAGATAATGGGCGTTACTAAAGAATATCAACAATGAGTTTTATTTTGTTAAAGTTTTTTTGTATGAGAGAGAGCAAGCTTCCATCTGCAGGTTCATGCCCCCAAAACAGACAGTAAGAGGCATAAGTCACTCTTTGTGATCATAGTATCCTATTTTCTGGCTTTATGAACCAAAATCATTGCTCAAACTCCCTCCTGGGGCAGAGAGTTACATTTGCCCTACTTCACAGTGCCATGTGCCTCAAATGCATTTTTATTTTCCCTCTATTTCATTAGAATTCACATTCTCTAGTGCATTTACCTCAGCCTATTATTACGAAAAAGAGAAATCTAGTTTAAACTAATTCATACCAGATGCTATTGAATTGTGGATAGATTCTGGGTTGATATAATCATTCTTTTGCAGGTTTTCACATTTTAAAGGAGAATATTTGCTATTTTAAAGGAATTAACCTGAGTTGCTATGGTTTTCAAAATTTAGGATTGTCAACTCCTGGAATCCAGCAAGGCAGCTCTACATTCTAAAGATCTGGTCTCAAACACAAAAAGCTCTGCTTTTCTATGTGAGGGCTGGGCTTGCATTTTCACTGGGGGACAGGAATTTAGACTAGTGGTTAAGAATGGTAGTTAAGGGGCTGCAGCTGTGGCATAGTGGTTTAGTCCTCTGGCTGTGGCAACCAGCATCCCATATGAGTGCTGGTTCTAGTCTCAGCTGCTCCTCTTCTGATCCAGCTCTCTGCTATGGCCTGGGAAAATAGCGGAAGACAGCCCAAGTGCTTGTGCCCCTGCACCCATGTGGGAGACCGGGAAGAAGCTCCTGGCTTCAGATGGGCACAGCTCCGGCCAAGTGGGGAGTGAACCAGCAGACGGAGGACCTCTCTTTCTCTCTGCCTCTCCTTCTTTTTCTGAGTTTCAAGTAAATAAATCTTTAAAAAAAGAAAAAAGTAAGATCTTTCTTTTTAAAATTTTTTTGGACAGGCAGAGTGGACAGTGAGACAGAGACAGAGAGAAAGGTCTTCCTTTTTTCCTTTGGTTCACCCCCCAAATGGCTACTACAGCCAGCATGCTGCGGCGTGCTGCGCTGATCTGAAGCCAGGAGCCAGGTGCTTCTCCTGGTCTCCCATGGGGTGCAGGGCCCAAGCACTTGGGCCACCCTCCACTGCCTTCCTGGGCCACAGCAGAGAGCTGGACTGGAAGAGGAGCAACTGGGACAGAACCGGCACCCAACTGGGACTAGAAGTTGGGGTGCCGGGTTGCCGGCGCCGCAGGCAGAGGATTAGCCAAGTGAGCCGAGGCGCTGGCCAAAGGAAGACCTTTCTGTCTGTCTCTCCCTCTCATTGTCTGTAACTCTTCCTCTAAAATAAATAAAACAAATAAAGTAAAATAAAATAAAATCTTTAAAAAAGAATGATAGTTAAACGAAGCCTGGATTGTGGCATAGGGGTTAAGCTGCCGCCTGCAACATCTGCCTTGTTAGTACAATGGCACAGTCTTATCTATGGCGTGATCTATACCCCAACACCATCCTAAGCTCTAGTCCCTGCTGCCACTGCAGGAAGCCAGGTGGCCACAAGGCCCATCCATTGGTGTCAGCTCCACCCCCACTCTAAGGGAATTCGCTGCTCCCACTTCCCAGCACCCCCCCCCAGCAAAGTTTTAAAAGAGGACCTGTTCTTGAATATGCCTCTCTTTTCTCTCGCTCTCTCTTTCTCTCCGAATCCTGATCTCTCTGTCTCTTGATCTTTCACTCTCGCTCCCTCTTTTCCCTCTTCGCCCTTTCCCTCCGGTCTGTCAGGTTTCCCCCAATAAACCCTTTCTCTTCCTCAGGGGTTTGGTGCGTCTTGTGGCGGCCTTCATGCCTCCTAGATTGGCTGCTCTGCTTCTGACCCAGCCCCCTGCTGACGTTCAGGGAAGGCAGTAGAGGATGGCCCAAGGGCTTGGATCCCTGCCACCTACATGGGAGACCTGGATGAAGCTCCTGGCTCCTGGGTTTGGTCTAGCCTACCACTGGCTGCTGTGGTCATCTGAGGAGCGAACTAGTCAATGGGTTGTCCCTCTCTCTGTCTTTCAAACAAATTAACAGATCTTAAAAAAAAAAAAAAAAAAGATGCTAGTTAAACACCTGTTTCCCATGTTGTTGCCTGGCTTTGGCTCCTGACTCCAGCTTCCTGCTAATACAGACTCTGTAAGGCAGAGGGTGAGGGCTCAAGTGAGCCCTGCCCAATTTTAGCCATTGGGAGCATTTAGGGAATGAACCAGAGGATTGGATCCTCTTTTCCTGTTTCTTAAATTAGAAAAACAAACAAACAAAAAATAAAGGTCAATTAGGAAAGCAAAGGAGACTCCACTCTGCAAAATAATAAACTGAATCACTGCTCTAATCTATTAGGCCCTGTGAACTTTCTGGCATTTCTTCTCCTCCCTTGCATTCCACCCAACCCCTCCCTGATAAGGAAGCACTGGGTGGAACAATTCTGTGTTCAAAGAACTTGAAGACAGTATCCAGCAAGTAATTTTGAACAGCTGATTCAAGTCTCTTAGCGATGTGAAATTATACAGCAGAGGTGGACGTTCTAGTAACAAGATTATTCTATTTGATACTTGATGCCAACAGCTATATTTCTTAGTATCCTGGGCTCAAACGGAGCTTTACTGACAAAGGAGAACTTTTATACTGGGCATTACAGAAACCGGAAATCACCAGTCATCGGGTACACAGTGCCACAGCTGCATTCTTCTGTCACTTGTAGAAGATATGTGAGTCATCTAGGGGACTGGACTCAGCTGCAGGCAGGTGTCCCTGCTCTTGGTTCCAGCAGTGATTGGTGGAGACTGCATCTGACCGAGTGTCTCCAACTTTGTAACTGGTCAGGGGTCAGATCCCTGCTTGAAACAGTTTCTTCCTCCACACCCAATGAATTCTTCAGGACATACTGGAGGCCTGTGCGGATTTCTACAAGCTCAATCTAGTGTTGCTGAGAACTCAATCTATCAGTTCCTGGTACTAGTCAGTGATTAACTTTTGAAGGCAACTTGTGTGTGTGTATGCATGTGTTTAGGAGATAGAGGACCTGTTTTAAGTGTTTCCATACAAAGTTATATACTCTTCTCTTTGCAAGGTTTTTGTATTATTTATTTTAAAGCCCGAGTTACAGAGTAGAGGAGAGAGAGTCAGAAGGAGATCTTCAATCCCTTGGTTCACTCCCCCAATGGTCGCAATAGCTGGGCCTGGGTCAGGACGATGCTATGAGCCCAGAACTCTATCCGGGTCTCCCACATGGTGGCAAGGGCTCAAGGACTTGGGCCATCCTCCACTGCCTTAACAGGTGCATTAGCAGGCAGTCAGGACTCAAATATAGAGCTCTGGTAAGGAATGCTGGCATTGCAAGCAGTGGTTTAATGCAAGTAGTGCTGAGCCAAAACACAAGCCCCGTTAGACACATTTTTCCCAATCAATGGTCCAATTGCAAAGGATTATGGTAATCACTGACTCAGTAGCTAAAGAATAAAGTCCTCGGGGCCGGTGTCCTTGCACCCACGTGGGAAACCTGGAAGAAGCTACAGGCTCCGGGCTTCAGATCGGCCCAGCTCCGACCTTTGAGCAGTGAGCCAGTAGATGGAAGCTCTGTCTCTCTGTCTCTGTCTCTCTCTGTGCCTCTCTGTAACTCTGTCTTTTAAAATAAATAAATCTTAAAAAAAAAAAAAAAGAATAAAGTTCTCTCCTCTCAGAATCTCTCAACTACCATGGAAGGGAAATCAGCAGATGTTTGCCAAGATGCTGTCTTGTGGCAACTTAAGACTGGATAAGCTGTTTTCCACTATTCATTTAGCCTGTGGGAGTTCACAGGCCAATCCACTGACACATGCTCAGAGGAATAAAAAAATCTAATTGCAGTGAGAGCTGTATTCCAAACACATTTCTCAGAAAGTCTTAGGTTACTATTTCTACTCATTTCCTACTGAGAGGTTTCACTTTAGACTTAAAAGGGAGACATATCCCTCCTTATGCACATAGGCCTCTGGTAAGGTAGATTTAGGGAGGACCTGTATAACAAAGATTTTATACAGGTTTGGTAATTATTACCTGCATGCGCCCCACAGCATTGTCCTTGTTCTTGTCCTCTGTCAAAGTTGAGTTCCTCATTTCAACTGACTGCCCAGGCTCTGCTATTTGAAAGACCATCTCTGGGTATCAAGCCAAACCCTGCAGGAATCAATTTCTAATCTTCCCCAGCACTTCCCCTGATTTCCCCATTTCTGTCCCCATTTCTTTAAATAAACCATTTTTCTTGGCTCCCTGGCTCAGCATTATATTTACTTTACTTCTCCAAATATAGGTTTGTTATTGTAAGACTTTCCTATAGCACTGTTCTCTTTTTGGCATCATGCCCATAACCTTGCAAGTGTCAACAATGGAATTATGGTTCCTGGCTATGAGAATTCAGTGACAGATAATCAAAGTAAGGACTGGGGTAGGTGCTTGGTGCAGTGGTTCCTATGCTGCTTGGGACTTTAGCTTCCCAGTTGAGTAGAGTTCAAGTCTCAGCTTCACTTAGGATCCCAGCTTCCTGCAAATGCACATGCTGGTAGACAGCAGGTAATGGTCCAAGTACTTGGATTCCTGCCACACATGTGTGAGATCAGGACTCAGTTTCCAACTTCTGGCTCTAGCCTGGCCCAGTCTTGGCTGTTGTAGCCATTTGGAAAGTGAACTAGCAAATGGAAGATATTTCTGTCTGTCTGTCCATATCTCCGCCTTTCAAATGAATAAAAAATAAATACTGTTCTTTTTTTTTATTTATTTATTTTATTTTTGACAGGCAGAGTGGACAGTGAGAGAGAGAGACAGAGAGAAAGGTCTTCCTTTGCCGTTGGTTCACCCTCCAATGGCTGCCGCGGATAGCGCGCTGCTGCCGGCGCACGGCGCTCATCCGCTGGCAGGAGCCAGGTACTAGGTGCTTTTTCCTGGTTTCCCATGGGGTGCAGGGCCCAAGCACTTGGGCCATCCTCCACTGCACTCCGGGCCACAGCAGAGGGCTGGCCTGGAAGAGGGGCAACCGGGTAAATACTGTTCTTAAAAAGCAAGAACTTGTTACAAAAGTTGGCTTTTTGTAAATATATTAGTTAACTAATTGCACTAAAATATGGGTAAGAAAGTGACTAAAGCAAAATGTAAGGGAAAGAAATTAAGTAACACGAAGGTCTTTTTAAACCTACAAGTGATGAAAATAATGATAGTACAATTCCAGTAATTATAAATCATTGCTTCATCTAACTATGATCTTCCTCAACTGGATCAAATAAAAAACACATTTATTTCAACAATTACAAACTGATGAGGATATTAACTCTGGATGGTGGGATAGCTCTATCAAAATCATAGGATTTATTTTTATTTGTATCTAAGTTTACTTGGTGCTATGCTTTGAACAGGATTTGACTTCCCAACTCATGCAGAGGCTTACACCCCAAAGTCATGTGTGGTAGTGCCAAGGAGGGTGAAGGCTTGGTGTAATTACAGAGTTCAGCAGCAGGACCTAGTGGGAGGCCCTAGGTCACTGAGGGCCTGCTTTTGGAAGGAATTCTCTTGAGAGTGCTGGTTATATAAGCCCGAGTTGGGCCTAGTCATTTTCTGTCAGCTCCCTCTGCCTACATTCTACATTCTACCATTGCACCCTTATTAAACATGAAACCAACAGGACAACCCTATCTTGGATTGTGAACCTCCAAAACTATAAGTCACAATTTACCTCCTCCCTTCATAAGTATAGTTATGAAAAGTTGGCTTGGGGTTGACATTGTGGTGTAGTGGGTAAATCTGCAACACCAGCATCCCGTATGGGTGCCAGTTCAAGTCCTGGTTGCTCCACTTCAATCCAGCTCCCTGCTAATGTGCCTGGGAGAGTGGTGGAGGGTGGCCCAAGTACTTGGGGGAGACCCAGAAGAAGTTCCTGGCTACCAGCTAGCTCTGCTCCAGCCATTTCAGCCTTATAGGGAGTGAAAAAGCAGATGGAAGATCTCTCTCTGTGTCTTTCTCTCTGTGTAACTCTCTCTTTCTCTGTAACTCTGCCTTTCAAATAAATAAATAAACACACACACACACATATATTTTTGACAGGCAGAGTTAGACAGTGAGAGAGAGAGAGAGACAGAGAGAAAGGTCTTCCTTTTCCATTGGTTCACCCCGCAAGTGGCTGCTACAGCTGGCGCGCTGCGCCAATCGGAAGCCAAGAACCAGGTGCTTCCTCCTGGTCTCCCATGCGGGTGCAGGGCCCAAGGACCTGGGCCATCTTCCACTGCACTCCCGGGCCACAGCAGAGAGCTGGACTGGAAGAGGAGCAACGGGGACAGAATCCGGTGCCCCAACCGGGACCAGAACCTGGGGTACCGGTGCCACAGGCGGAGGATTAGCCTAGTGAACCATGGCGCCGGCAATAAATATTTTTAAAAAGTTGACTAATACACTTGGCTTTTTTTTGGCTCTAAACTTTAAAAAAATTCTTTAACTATGAATAGCCAGTACATGTTCAATGCCACAATTTCATAGAAGAGAAAAAAAATATGATGAAAATAGAGCACCTCTTCCATTTATCCTCCAACAACTCCTCTCCCCTTTCCAGCTGCACTCATTGCACAGCTTCTTGTACTTCCCTGAGAAATATACCTTGTGTTATTCTAGCAGTTATATTGACTAATTTGCATAATACTCATTTCCAAGCCCTTTCTAGCATGCTTTGTGTATTATAGAAGTTAGCAAGCTAAAAATAACATCTCCCAGATTCTCTTATAACCAGAGTTCCTGCTGTGGTTTAGTTTCTCCTAATCAGATGTATTTGTAGGACACTTGATGTTGAAACTGAGCTAAATGAGGACAGAGACTATTTGCTGGTGTGTATCATGGCCACATGGTTCAGCATTACCAAACTAGATTTCCAATTTATCAAAGGCATCTTTTTGATAATACGGGAGGTGATATGAATTTTGATGACAAAAGCCACCCACAGCTTCTGTCTTCCACACCTGACATCTGATTCTCGCAGTAGTGTCAACTTTCTGGTTGCCTCATTCCATTCTGTGTTCCATGGAAGTCATTCTTGGAAGCTTAGCTGAATCTAGTTATTCAGCTCACAGTTCTGAGGCCAGTGAAATAAACTCACTTCTGCCTAACCAGCTAGAATATATTATGTTATCTGGTACTCACTTGGTTTATAAAATACATATAAATACAGCATGGTTGGCAGAATAATGCCCTCCCCCCAAAATGTGCACACCCTAATCTCTGAAGATTGTGAATATGCTATATTACATGGCTAAAAGGAATTAAGATAGAACTAATGTTGCTAATCACCTGCTTTTTAAAATAGGGAGAGTAGGGGCCGGTGCTGTGGTGTGGCTATTTTAAAACTGCCAACTGCAGCAATGGCATCCCATGTGAGCACTGGTTTAAGTTCTAGCTGCTCCACTTCCAATCCAGCTCTCTGCTATGGACTGGGAAAGTAGCAGAGGATAGCCCTTGGGCCCCTAACCAGCATGGGAGACCTGGAAGAAGCTCCTGGTTCCTGGCTTCGGATTGATGTAGCTCCAGCTGTTGCGAACAGTTGGGGAGTGAACCACCAGATGGAAGATTCTCTTTCTCTTTCTGCCTCTGCCTCTCTGTAACTCTGTCTTTCAAATAAATAAATAATTTTTAAAAAATATATTTTGACTTTGAGGATAGAGTAAGGATTCTGGGTGTTCTCGGGAAGCTAGAAAATACAATGAACTATATAGAGTAGAAATAAACATTGAAAAGGTGTTTGGAAAGAACACTGTACTCATTTTGATTCAATAAATATTCATGAAGTTTTAACCAACAACATAAAGGAGAAAAATAGATAATATTTTCTCTTACTTGAATTTTTATATGTACTAGGAATATTGACATTCATTGCAGTAAAGAAAGTGTTTATGAACTATTTAATTTCGAGTTATTTCTTTTTAGTTAAGTAATTGATCTTTTAAGAAAAAATCTTATTTGGGAATTCTTGCTATTGTTTGATGACAAATGAAAGGCAGCATGTCAATTCTACCATTTCAACACTACATGGAAAGAAAAACTTCAAAGTCACCTATAATATCTGGCTAAATTACTCTCATTCAAACATGATGAAGGTATAGAACAAGTAGAAAAAAATACAAATAAGAGGACCAACAAAAATTCTCTCAATAAACAAACAAAGAGATAAAAACTTAAAAATGTTCGAGATCATCGGTGTTGTGGTGCAGCAGGTTAAGCTACTGCCTGTGATGCAGGCATCGCATGTGGGCACTGGTTCATAGTCTGGCTGCTCTACTTCCAATCCAGCTCCCTGTTAATGTACCTGAGAAAGCACTGGAATATGGTCCAAGTGCTTGGGTCCTTGTACTCATGTGGAAGGCTTGGAAGAAGCTCCTGGTTCCTGGCTTCAGCCTGGCCCAGCACTGGCCATTGTGGCCATTTGGGGAGTGAACCAGTGGATGGAAAATATCTCTAACTCTGTCTCTCCCCACCCCAAACTCTTGTCTCTCAAATACATTAAAATAATTAATTTAAAAAAATGTTCATATACTTTTGAATGTATGGAGATACTGCTCTGGTTAATTCCCACCAGAAGAGGTAAGCTAGAAAACTTGGGGGCAATGGCACAGCAGCACTCTATCCCAGCAAGGACATTCTAAAAAATAATCTTGTACATTCACTGGTCACTGTCAAAATGAGCATGTATTTAGCATTAAAAAAATATATCTAGAACAATGACCACAGAAGCAATGGAGAAGCTACAGCAATGATAAATGATCATTCCTGCTCTATAACATTAAACTGAAAAAAATTGATACCCATAGTTTTAAATAAAATTGGAATTATAAAAAATGTAAATTTCAGATTTTTCTTCTATGCCATAAGTTCAAAAAATCCATGATGGTAATATCCAGCTCTGATTATGAGTTCGAGTAAATGTTGATGTTAATACTTCATCAGCTGGAATTTAGCCAAAGGTGTGTTTGGTGTACTATTAATGCTCAGCCAGGCTTGGGAACCAGTTATTTACTGAATATTTAAATGTTCCAGTTCCTGGATAAGCTGGCAATACAAAGATAAGTATCTGTACAGAGTTACATAAGACATTTTATTAACTTTGTCACCTGGCTTAGAGTTTTTTTTTTTTCTTTTTTGATACTGACTGTTTCTGGAAAGGGCAAGGCCTTTTGTAATTTTAAATGTTTAAAGCAGTTTATATTCTGGGTAATTAGGGTGAGGAGGCGTGTTCAGCACAACTGTATATTAAAACATCAAAAATAGTGAAATACAAATATAGGAATAGGTAAATTAGGATCTAGAAATTTACAAATTAGCTGGAATAAGTTTATGATGAAGGTGGCATTCCAAATCCACAGGAGAAATACGAATTAGTATTATTCTCAAATATTGTGAATAACTAGTCACTGAAGGAGAAAGAAACCACATCTAATCTTAATCCTTATACCCTCAAGTTAAGTCCAGACACATCACAACCCTATTTTATTTAAAAACATTTGTTTTGATTGAGAGAGCACCCATCAGCTGGCTCACTCCCAACATGCTTGCAACAGCAGGAGACAGAAGTCAGCAACTCAATCCAGGTCTCCCGAGTGGGTGGCAGGAACCCAGCTAGTTGAGTCATGACTACTCCCAAGGTGTGCATTAGCACAAAGCTGGAATGAGACAACAGAGCTGAGAACTGAACCCAGATACTCTGATGTGGGACATGGGTGTCCTACTGGGTATCTTAAAAAAATGTTTATTCATCTACTTGAAACAGCAAGAAAGAGAGACAGAGATCTCCCCAAGTTTCCACAGGACTCTGAAAGGCCAAAGTCTAAAACTCCATCTGGGCCTCTCACTTGATTGGCACTTGAGCACATAAGCCATCATCCAATGTCTCTCTCAAGAGGCATTAGCAGAAAGTGGGATCAGAGGTAGAACAGCCCTTTGATGTGGAATGTAGGTAGCCCAAGCAGCAGCTTAACCTGCTGTGCTGCAATGCCTGTGCCCCTACCAACCATCTTAACTGCTAGGCTAAATACCTACCTCTATATCACAACCTTAAAAATTAAAAAAAAAAAAAAAAAGAAAAAACAACATGGCCAACATTTTTAGAGTTTGTGAAAATTCAGCAAGTTGTACACTTATGACCTGTATGCTTATGATTATATACTATTTATCACTAAAAATTTTAAATGATAACTTTAGAGGAGAAAAGGCCTTTGAATTATAACAAACTAAAGAATTATCAAGATTGGAAAATTTAAGAACACGCAAGTTTATACTTTCTGAATGGTATAAAAACATCTTAAAATGTCAAAATAACCCCATCAAATTGGGAAAACATATTTGCAACACTTGGCAGACTGTATTAAGCATTGTCTAACCAGGAAAGGAAAGACCACTCTGAATAACTGAAGCAGAAAGAACCTAAGGTAGCAATTACTTTTAGAGGTGACAGAAGAACTGAGAAGCCTAAAGGAGATAAGCAGAGTGGCAGAGAGAAAGGAAGAGAAAGAGATCTTCCAACCACTGGTTCATTCTCCAATGGCTTCAACAGCCAGGGCTGGACCAGGAAAGAGTCAGAAGCCTGGAACTTTATTTGGGTCTCTCATTGAATGGCAAAGACTCAAGGACTTACACTATCATCTGCTGCCTCCCAGGCACATTAGCAGGAAGCTGAAGGAGGCAGAGGAGCCAGGATGTGAAACAGGTTCTCTGATATGGGATGTGGGCATCCCAAGCAGCATGGCTTACTCCACTGCACCACAATGCTTATCCCCCCTCCCACTTTAACAGTCCCTTGTGAATATGCTGTGCCTACTTAGAAAATCCAGAGTAATCTTATTTTAAGTTCAACTGATTTGTCAATTTAAATATATATATATCATGTAGGATCTCTGTCCTTAACGTGCTATACATTGTGAATTAATACTATAACTGGTACTCCAACAGTATTTTTCACTTTGTGTTGCTATGTGAGGGCAAACTGTTGAAATCTTTACTTAATATATACTAAACTGACCTTCTGTATATAAAGAGAATTGAAAATGAATCTTGATATGAACGGAAGGGGAGAGGGAGTTGGAAAGGGGAGGGTTGCGGGTGGGAGGGAAGTTATGGGGGGGAAGCCATTGTAATCTATAAGCTGTATTTTGGAAATTTATATTCTTTAAATAAAAGCGTTATTAAAAAAAAAAAGTTCAACTGATTTGTTAACTTCATTCCATCTGCGACCCAATTCCCTATTGCCATGTAACAACATGTTTACAAGTTCCATGGATTAGGAATTAGATATCCTTGGAGGAGGCATTATTCTGTTTTCCATTCCCTCCAATCTTCCTTGTACTTCTTATGGATCAAACTCAGCTGTAAGCCAAGAGACTAAGAAAGCAGTTTGCAGGAGTGGGTGCTCCTGACCTCCACCTGCCACCCTCCAGCTCCACACCTCCCCAAGGAAAGAGATGAGTGGATCAAAGAGCAAAGGGCACTAGAATAAACACTAAAATAAAGTGTCCTTAGAAGCCAAGGATAGGGCCGGCACTGTGGCATAGAAGATTAAGTCTCCATCTGCAGTGCTGGCATCCCTTAATGCTGGTTCGAGTTCTGGCTGCTCCACTTCTGATCCTTCCCCCTGCTAATGCACCTGGGAAAGCAGTGAAAGATGGCCCAAGTACTTGAGCCCCTGTACCCTGGAAGAAACTCCAGGCTCCTGGCTTTGGCCTGGCCCAGCCCTGGACATTGCAGCCATTTGGAGAGTGAACCAGTGGATGGAAGATCTCTCTCTCTCTATATATATATATATATATTTCTGTCTCTCAAATAAATAAAACAAATCTTGGGACTGGCACTGTGGTACAGTAGGCTAAGCCTCTACCTGTGGTGCCAGTATTCCATATGGGTGCTGGTTTGTATCCCAGCTGCTCCTCTTCCAATCCAGCTTTTCTGATATAGCCTGGGAAAGCAGTAGAAGTTGGCCCAAATCCTTGGGCCCCTGCACCCGCATGGGAGACTAGAAGAAGCTCCTGGATCCTGGCTTCAGATGGGCCCAGTTCCAGCCATTACAGACATTTGGGGAATGAACCAGCAGATGGAAGATCTGTCTATCTGTCTGTCTGTCTGTCTCTCTCTCTCTGCAACTCTACCTCTCAAGTAAATAATAAATCTTTTTTTTTTTTTAAAAAATAAATCTTTAAAAACTGGTGGCTTCCTTTAAAAAAAAGGTTAATTCATTAAAAAAAAAAGTCAGTGAGAGAATGACAGCAAAATAGAAAAACTAGCCAAGGATATAGACTGGTAGACTGGTAACTTTTAGGCCCAAAAAGGGGCAATGGAGGTCGGGGGGATGTCGCTATATATATATATATATATATAGAGAGAGAGAGAGAGAGAGAGAGAGAGAGAGAGAGAGCTTCTCCGGCTTCCTGCTAACGTGGACCCTGGGAGCTAACACTGATGACTTAAGTAGTTGGGTACCTATCATCCACATGGGAGATCTGGATGGAGTTCTTAATGCCCAGCTTCTGCTAGGCCATCAGGGAAAGTTGGGGAGCAAACCAGCAAGGTCTTCTTGCTCTGTCTCTTGGATAAAGACATAAGAAAAAATAAAAATACACAGACATTTCAAAAAGTGCTTAACAATGGAACTCAAAGATAAGTTTATCTGAGGACAGATGTCTGGCTTAGAAGTTAAGATGTGGCTTGGGATACTGAAGTGCCTGGGTTTGAGTCCAGGATCTGTTCTGATTCCAGCTTCCTACTGGTGCACACCCAAGGAGACAACAAATCATAGTTTAAGTGGCTGGGTCCCTGATACCCTAAGTGGGAAGTGGGATTGGATTTCAGGCTCCTGGCTTAGTCCTGGCCTGGCCCTCGCTATTATAGGCATTGGAGGAGTTAATCGGCAGATGGGAGTTCTCTGTCTCTCTACCTGTTTCTCTCTCAGATAAGTTTACAAATAATAAATTTAACAAGGAGATGTTTATTTTGATGCAAACATTTTGAAATTCATGCAGTTTTTCCACAGCATGCATTTATATGTAGTTTTTGTAGACCTCTCATAGATGTGTTTAAGAATAAGACAAACTTTTATTTCTTTTATTTAAATTAGATTTGCTTTTAAATTCTCACTTCATTAAAAATGACTAACCTAAAGTCACAGTTCAGATATTAATATTCCCATCCCACCAATGAATGGATGGGTGAATAAATGAATGAGGAAGTCAGAAGGCTTTTGTTTCAGACTTCCAGTTGACTGGAGTTTCTTCCCACCACTAAATTTGTTTAAATTAAAGTTCTTCTTTCTCAGGGTTCTTCCCCCCCAGAATGAAGCTGTCCCTTTGTGCTTTCAATTCCTGTTTGTACAAAGTGTCTGCCATGAAGTCCCTTTCCCTTTTACTTTGGTTTAAGAAACAGCCACATAGACCCATGAACTAACATATTCATTTGGGGAAGAGAGGTTGGTATGTGGACTTACATTAGCAGTGGGAATTCCCAATTCCTTTGCATCTCATGGCATAATGTCATTTCCCAGGGACTTGGAAGATTGCTGATCTTTTAACATAACTCTGATTTGTGGTGATCATAGTACCTTTCCATTTTATAAGTGTTACATTTGTTTAGTTTGGTTCTAAAACATTCAGTGCATCTATGAACTTTTGATTCTCATTTCTTACCTGATTTTAGGTTACACTGCACAAAGGCAGTGACTAATTAAATAGGATGTAAAGATTCTTTATTACACTTTGTGCTCAACTTTGTATGGTTACAATAGCCTGAATTTCTTAATTTTTTGTAAATATTTTAGGGATGGATGATAAGGCTTGAAGAAAATGGTTCCATGGTGAAGGAAGAATACACAGGTAAGTGTAAACACAAATATGAGTGCATGTGCAGGGAGGTGTTCCTCTCCCAGATTTCACTTATCAGGAGTGGCTTCTCAAATGTAGGCTATACAGTAGATTAGATAAGACTGTACCTGAATTTTTTTTAAGATTTTATTTATTTACTTGAGAGGGAGAGTCAAGAGAGAGGTCTTCCATCTGCTGGTTTACTTTTCAATGGCCACAATGGCCAAAGCTAGGTTGATCCAAAGCCAGGAGTCAGGAGCTTCTTCTGGGTCTCCCATGTGGGTGCAGGGACCCAAACACTTGGGCCATCTTCCACAGCTTTCCCAGGCCATAAGCAGACAGCTGGATCAGAAGAGGAGCAGCTGGGACAGGCACTGGCATCCATATGGGATGCCAGCACCATAGGAAGAGAGGCTTAGCCTACTATGCCACAGTGCTAGCCTCTGTACCAGAACTTTATGAGCAAATTTTTCACTAATTCCTCCAAATCAATAATTATTGGAGGAAATGATGTCCCTTTAATAGAATGTAATGTATTCTGAACATACGTCTTCAACATTTGGGGGATGATATTTCTGAAATAATTCCAATATATAAAATTAACTTAAAATTCCAATATATAAAATTAACTTAAAATTTTTACCTAATTGCTTAACAGAGACTGTTCACCAAACAAAAGATAATAGAATACTCAGTTAAACATACATCATAGGTAAGCACATTGGCCAATTATTTCCAGCAAGAGTTGTCCCAAAATGGAGTATCATTCATCAGAATAATTTGATATAATCACCAAAGTAATGATTTTTTTTTTTTTACAGGCAGAGTTAGACAGTGAGAGAGAGAGAGAGAGAGAGTTAGAGACAGAGAGAGAGAGACAGAGAGAAAGGTCTTCCTTCTGTTGGTTCACTCCCCTAATGGCCGCCACTGCCAGAGCTACACCAATCCAAAGCCAGGAGCCAGGTGCTTCCTCCTGGTCTCCCATGTGGGTGCAGGGACCCAAGCACTTGCACCATCTTCCACTACCTTCCAGGGCCACAGCAGAGAGCTGGACTGGAAGAGGAGCAACGGGGACTAGTACCCGGCACCCCAACCGGGACTAGAACCCGGGGTGCCGGCGCCACAGGCAGAGGATTAGCCAAGTGAGCCACGGCACTGGCCTCCTTGATTTGAAGAATCAAGGACACAGAAGAATTAATTTTGTAGCCTTTCTACTATTGAATTTAGCATATAATCATGAGAGCCTCCTATGTGCCAAGAGCTGGCATGAATGTTAAAAACAAAAAAAGGAGGACCTAGGGGCTGGCGCTGTGGTGAAGTAGGTTAATCCTCCACTTGCGGTGCCAGCATCCCTTCTGGGTGCCCGTTGTAGTCCCTGCCTCTCCTCTTCCAATCCAGTTCTCTGCTATGGTCTGGGAAAGCAATAGAGGATGGCCCAAGCACTTGGGCCCCTGCACCTAGTGGGAGACCCGGAAGAGGCTCCTGGTTCCTGGCTTCAGATTTGTGCAGCTCTGACCACTTGGGAAGTGAACTAGTAAAAGGAAGACCTTTCTCTCTGTCTCTCCCTCTCACTGTCTGTAACTCTACCTCTCAAATAAATAATAAATAAATAAATAAAATAAGTAGGACCTAGTCCCTGTCTTTGAGGACTTCACCACCATAACAGGAAGTAACTGCTGTCTGAAAGCAGCTATTTTACATATAGGATAGGATAGGCAGAGAAGTCAGGATTGTGAAATTTGGCTTCCTCTTTCCTAGACCATAGGCTCCCTGAGGATGGCAAAGTTGTTTATCACCTCCCTCCACCCATCTACATAAGCACCTGGACAGCACCTGGCACACAAGTAGGTCATCAGTGAATGAAAGCAGGGACACACATTAGCATCAAGTATCTACTCGGCTAGCCTCTCCCTGGTTGATCCTCATAATAAATACCAAAGGAAGATTATGGTGTTTCTCTCTATTGCCTTCTCTCTATCCTCCTTGTCTTTAAACTATGGAAGAAAACACAGCTCAAAGACCAAGCTAGACTGGAACACAGGCTGTGGACTCAGCCCTGAACTGAAGCACAGGCTCTGCCACTTCATAGTTATGCAATCTCAGGCAAGTTAATTACCCGTCTCAATTTTCCACTCTTTAAAATGGGGGTGATAATAGTATTACTCATAGCGTTATAATGAAGGCAAGGTCAGACGAGACACACAAAGTATTTAAGTGCCTAAGACTTAAAATGGTTAGACAGCATTAGTTGTCATTAATGATGCTGCTAACATTGTAAAACTACGGAAGAGTTTTGCTGGTTTAACTGATTTATTTTAACGAATATACGGATATTTTAGGTTGTCAGTGTGCAGAAAATTACGTTACCTTGTAAAGCCCAAGCTTATTCTACGAAAACATATCTGGTGCCAAGGGAGGGTTAGGAGATCAAAGAGGCTATTTAGGAAGGGTTTATTAAACCGGGCAAACTGGATTGACAATCTGAGGACAATAGTAAAAAGAAGAGATACAGTATAAGGTATAGAAAAAGGGTAAGAAGGGAAGAAATGCAAAAAAGATGGATGAGGAGGGTGGGTGTTTGGCCTAGCAGTTAAGATTCCACTTGTGATCCTGCATTCCCCATCAGTGTCTAGGTTTGAGCTCAGGCTCTGCTGCAATTCCAACTGCCTGCTAATGTGCCTCCTACGAGGAAGCAGGTGATGGCTCAGGTATGTCAGTCACTGCTAACCACCTGGGAGTCTGGATTACGTCCCAGCTTCTGGCTTTAGCCTAGCCCACCCCAAGCTGTTCGTTGGCACTGTGGGCAGTGAACCAGCGAATGGGAAATCTTATCTCCTTCTCTCTGTCTCTCAACAATACATAAGATTTTTTTTTTTTAAAGAATGCGAATATAGAATAAGAAATTAGAAGGAAAAAGCAGCTCAAGTATATACGAATCCTAATCAGAGATATAACAGTTGAGGGGGGAAAAAAAGGCATAGTCCATGTCAAAAGAGGGACATTTGTGAAAGAAGAAGGTAAGAAGAGTGTGCAGGGGACTATTTTAAATGACTCAGCTTCCCTGGTTATACAGTGAAGGTACTAGTAGAAACCTTACGGGTAAAGAGGTTCGAGTAGACTGTTTCACTTGAACTAGCCCCTCAGATCAGTTAAGCAGATGTCAGAAAAGACAGAAGCTGGCTGAGGAGGAGTGGGGGAAGGTTAAGGAGATTTGTGGATGAGCTGCACACACACATAAAATGCGGTGTACTAGTGGGAATGATGACACATGGCCTGGAAACGTGCTGAATGGGATGTGGAATTCCCAGGAATAAAAAGAGAGAAAAGTCTTGGTTTATGAATATCTTCTGCTTTGGCAGGCATTTAACTTTGGGCACCCAAACAAGGCCAGAATAGCTGATCTAAAAGCTCTAGTGTTACGTGGGATATAAACCTTATGTGCATTTAAAGTAGTGGGAAAGGGGATGGGATCTATGAGGGTGGCATTGTGGTACAGTAAGTTAAGCTACCACTTGCAACACCCACAGCACATTTTGGAGTGTTGATTTGAGTCCTGGCTGCTCTGCTTCTGATCCAGCTTCCTGTGTGTACACTTGAAGAGCAGTGGATGATGGCTCAAGTACTTGAGTCCCTGTCACCTACATGGGAGAACCAGTCAGAGTTCTAGGCACCTAGCTTTGGTCCAGAGCAGCCCTGGCTACTGTGGGTATTTGGGGAGGTAACCCAGATATACTTTCTCTGCATTTCAAAAAATGAAAATAGATGCTAGCATTGTGGTGCAGCAAATAGAATCTGAACTAGCAACACTCTAGCATACCATATCAGAGTGCCAATTCAAGTCCTGGCTGCTCCATTTTCAATGCAGTTTCCACTGAGTACATGGGAGATGCAGTTCCTGCCTCTTGGCTTCATCTGGCCCAGACTTAGCTGTTGTGGTCATTTGGGTAGTAAACTAGTGGATGGAAGCTCGCTGGCTCTCTGTCACTACTCCTCAAAATAAAAAAATATATTTTAAGTGTGTGTGGGAGAGCAGGGATTTGAAACAAAGTTTCTATTTCTTGTTTCAGAAAGAATTTATGGTTATGTGGGCAGAAGCACAGATATATAACAATTTGATGTGTGTTTTTGGTGTCACATTAGGTCAACAGAAACGGTCAGATGACGTCCAAGTGATGAGGACTAAGGGTGGGATCCTCTGTTGAGTGTTCCCTTGGGTTACTTTTAGCAATAATACCTTCTTTGTAAGTTTATATAAGCTCATGAGTAAAGGAAACACAATTACTACTATTATTGTTTTCAAAAATGCCACCTTGTAATAGACTAACTTCTGAGCCATACAAATGCCACCTGATTTTTGGGGAACAGGTCACTTGTATTTCCTGTTCAAAATTTGCGGATGTTCAAATAAGAACACAGCAAATGCCTAATATGAGAAAGTGCCCAATGTATTGTTCAGTGCCATCTTTATTTTAAATTCTGCTTGTTGGCAATAAAGTGACTCTTATTTAAGTAAGAGTAATTATAACAAGCATGTCAATCTTAGCTGGAAATCCTTGAAGACAGAGTACGCTGCATTCCACCTCTCACAGTTTCCAGTGCATGAAAGACCTTGCATATGTTATATTGGTTTAAACTTTTTTTTGTATTAGTAAAAACCGTATTAGCAACTTTATTGAGAGCAGTCAGAGCTGAATCAATGCTTGTTGAATCAAATTTTTTGTACCTAAATTTTTGAGCCATATGTGCATTTTTTTCTGATTATAGAGGTAGCTGAAAGAGTAAATCAGTTACCTTCTTAAAATCCTTCATTAACTTCCTAGAACATTTTGGGCATGACCTCAAAATCATTCCCATCATACACAATGCCCTCTATATTTGACTCTGGTCCACTGAGCCTGGTCTCACAAAAGGCATCCAGGGCTTTGGAATGTACACCTGCCTGTTGTCCTAACTATTCTCCCTGTCCTTATTAGGCAACAACAATATACCTCCAACAAACTTATCAATATTTCCTCTTTTTAAGATTAAGGACTTTATTTTCCATCTCTATATTCATGATCTAGCAACTGCTCCTTAATAGTGGTGATCAGTAACATGTCTGTTGAGTTGAATGGGTACTCATGACTAGAAATTCTTTTTTTTTTTTTTTTTTGGACAGGCAGAGTTAGAAAGTGAGAGAGAGGCAGAGAGAAAGGTCTTCCTTTCGTTGGTTCACCCCCCAAATGGTTGCTACGGCCGGCACGCTGCACCGATCCAAAGCCAGAAGCCAGACGCTTCCTCCTGGTCTCCCATGCGGGTGCAGGGCCCAAGCACTTGGGCCATCCTCCACTGCACTCCCTGTCACAGCAGAGAGCTGGACTGGAAGAGGAGCAACCGGGACAGAATCTGGCACCCCGACCGGGACTAGAACCTGGGGTGCCGGCGCTGCAAGCAGAGGATTAGTCAAGTGAGCCGCGGCGCCGGCCTGGAAATTCTTTATATAACACTATGTATATAAATAACTATCTTGAAAACAATGAATGTATTTGTAACTTTGGATTGCTTGAAATATCTGACCCTTCAAAAGGGGATGCTTTAACATTTTAGAAAAGTAATGCTTCTTGTAAGAGATTCCCTTTGAGGACTATGAGTCTCTTATGACTTGTCTATCATGCCATCTCTGAGACACTAGCATCTGAATAAAGTCCAAATAACATCACTAAAAAAGGCTCTTACAATTGGCAAAGTGTTGATTTATGTGTATGGGGTTAAACCTTTTTTTAAAGGGCAGAAACAAGGGGCCAGCACTCGGAATTCCCATATGGGTACCGGTTTGAGTTCCAGTTGTTCCACTTCTGATCCAGCTCCCTGCTAATGGCCTGGGAAATGGAGAAGATGGCTCAAGTCCTGGGGCTCCTGCCACCCATGTGGGAGACCCAGAAGAAGCTCCTGGCTTTGGCTTGGCACAGCCCTAGCCATTGCAGCCAATCGGGGAGTGAACCAGCAGATTGAGGATCTCTTTTTCTCTCTGTCTCTCCGTCTCTCTCTCTGTAAGTCTGGCTTTGAAATAAATAAGTCTTTAAAAAAAAATTCCAGAGGCTGATACTGTGGCATTAGTGGGCTAAGCCTCCACCTCTGACACCAGCATCCCATATGGAGGCCAGTTCCTGTCCTGACTACTCCACTTCTGATCCATCTCTCTGCTAAGGCCTGGGAAAGCAGTAGAAGATGGCCCAAATACTTGGGTCCCTGTACCATGTGGGAGACCTGGAAGAAGTGAATCAGCAGAGGAAAGACCTGTCCTTCTCTCTGTAACTCTACCTCTCAAATAAATAAATAAAATCTCTTAAAAAAAAAGTGCTTAGAGTGGACATGTATCTGAGCATACCCCTGAGTTGCTAGTGGAGTAACAGGATTTTGTTACAGGCTGAGGGTCACCAGTTTGAGCAGGGGGATTTTTTTCAGCTTCAGTGACCTCACAGTATAGGCATTGTGATTGAGGTTATTATTTCCTGCAATTGTTTTCTAAAGAAAGATTTTTAAAATTCAGGTTATACATTGATGTAATTTGTGCTTAAGTATACAACAAATTAGCCAAGTCAAAACAAGATAACAATAAGAAACCTGCCCAGGAAACCTTGCATTTTGGAACTAAGAATAAAGAACCAAAAAAGAATCAGTTGTTTGTAAGATTTGAGCAAAATACAACTACTTTAAAAATAACACAGTTTAGTTAACATCTACTTTTCTTCAGCATAATCCTCCTGGTTAAAGTAGTTTTACCACAAGGAAAGAATGTAGATAAATGATCGTTTCAATTCAGGTAACTTGACACAATTCTAAGAAAACTCTAGAAATAATGACAGTTTAGTATGAATTACGTTAGTATGAAATTTTTGCATTCATGGACACTGTAATACTCTTTGATGTAAGATCAACATGTTCAGTATTTAAAAGGAGAAAAAGCTAACACACTGGTTTTAGTCCGTTTGTCCTGGAATTAAAAGAAGGATGAGGATGGATGGACAAAAGCAAATCTAATTCAGTAAAAAGAGAGCAACGAAGGAAGCGAAGGCAAAAGTAAAAGATAATCTGTTATTAGCTGAAATGAGATGGAAGTTAAAATTAATATCTATGTGAAGTATGAGTTTACCTTCTTACTTGATTTTTTTAATAAAATTTATTTATTTTGGCCGGCGCCGTGGCTCAACAGGCTAATTCTCCGCCTTGCAGCGCGGGCACACCGGGTTCTAGTCCCGGTTGGGGCGCCGGATTCTGTCCCGGTTGCCCCTCTTCCAGGCCAGCTCTCTGCTGTGGCCCCGGAGTCCAGTGGAGGATGGCCCAAATCTTTGGGCCCTGCACCCCATGGGAGACCAGGAAAAGCACCTGGCACCTGGCTCCTGCCATCGGATGAACGCGGTGCGCCGGCCGAGGCGGCCATTGGAGGGTGAACCAATGGTAAAGGAAGACCTTTCTGCCTGTTTCTCTCTCTCATTGTCCACTCTGCCTGTCAAAAAAAAAATTATTTATTTTGTTTATAAGGCAGAGATAGAGTAAGAGAGAGAGAAAAGAGTGACAGAGCTCTTCTGTCACTGGTTCACTCCCTAAATGGCTGCAGCATTGGGGCTGGGTCAGGCTGAAGCCAGGAGCCAGGAGCATGTGGCTGGAGGGGGCCTAAGTACTTGGGCCATCTTTTGCTGCTTTCCCAGGCACATTAGCAGGGAGCTGGATCTGGAGTGGAGCAGCCAGGACTCTAACTGGCCCTCATATTGCATGCCAGCACCACAGTCGGAGGCTTAACCCGCTGTTCCACAACATCAGCTCCATCTGATATTCTTTCATCTAACAACCATTACTCAGGAAAGAATAATTATGGCCTGAGGACAATATTGACCATACAAAAATGTACAAATCACTGTGTCATCAGTTAAAGGCCTATTAAAGCTAGCCAGGGAAAACTTTGAGGAGAAGAGATCCATGGAATAATTAACATTTGCATAGCATGTACTTTTACATACTAAATGCATTTTTAGATCCAATTTTTCTTTTGGGATTTCCTTTGGAAGACAGCTTTAACTTTGGGATTGTGATTACTTCTTTACTTCAATTTTCTCAACCTTTCTTATACGTCCTATTATCTATCCTGATTTTTGTGAACTGAAATCTGAACATTATCACAGTGGGACAATGCCCTCCGAATTTGCAAAGGCAATGTGCTTATTTTAATTTTTATACTTCTTAAGTATAGCTTATTATGGAAATAAAAGAGATCTTTGAATTTCTACAACAGAATGGATAGGACATGTTTTATCACGTGTCGGATCATATGTCTTGACTAGTTAAAAATATGGCCCACTTCTTTTTGGCTTCTGCTCTTGAATTGGGCAATTTCTGTTATAAAATTACCAGATGCAACTTTTCTAGAAGCAATAACAACCAGATGGCAAAGTCTCACCTATAGAAGTGAGTGGGAATGGATACTTACAAGGTTGCTACTATGTGTTCAACACTGCTTTGCACTGTAGATTTCATTCAATAGACTCAAAAAATTGGAAGTCCAGCCAAGTTATTTAATTTATCCAAAGTGCTATAAAAAGTAAATGGCTACATCGAGTTTCAGAAACTTAGGTCTGCCTGGTTCTGAAGGGCCAGGCAGTTTCTACTGTTGGATTGGTTGTAAGCATTAAAAGACCGAATTTCTTGCAAAAGGCACAGTAGTTGATGTTCAATAAAAGTTGCTCTCACACACATCTGTACAGGAACTGGGTCTACGCAAACAGGACGGAATAAAGCTGGCTGAACGAAATTATACTTGTTCCTAACTCTAAGGCAGGCCCCGTGGGATTATAATAATCCCGTATCCTCTTTCATAGTGTTGCTAGAAAAGAAAAATGCCTGCCAATATTTCAAATCACGATGCTTTTACCTCCTGCCCTCTCTATCAGATAACAACGTAAATTGTATTTTCAAGAGAGAAAAGGGATTCCGAATGTTGTTTTCAGCCAAGGAGAATCAAGGAACCCAATAATTCATTCTCGTAAAACAATTTATTTCTTGCCTAGGCTTCCTCCCCCCGCCCCGCCCCCGACAGAGAACAAATACAGCAAGGAACTCGGCAAGGTAAACTGCAGGGTGCCTGCAGCAGCTGCGCCGCCCTACAAGGTCGAAGTCAAGCAGGTTCGGGCTCCCTGTCGCTACCTCTTTTCTTTAGATCTCCCAGGCGCCTGCTTCGATCAGAAAAGTAACACAGCGTCACTGCTGCAGAAAGCGGGGCACCCCAAGCTCACTCTGCCTATCGGCAAAAACCCTTCCCGTACATCCGAGGCGGCAAACAGAACCACAGACACCCGCCGAGGCCCACGACCGCGGCTTCTCCGGATGGCTTCCTTATCTTAAACTCGCCGCACCTGCAGGCGGGCGGCGCGCGACCCCCCGGCCGTGACGTCACCGCACCTGGCATCAGTCGGGACCCGAAGGGGGAGAGCGCGAAAGCGGCGGGGGCGGGGCAGGCAGGGAGTACCAAGGCGCTCTCGCGAGATTTGCCTCCTCACACTCCCCCCCCCCCCCCCCCGGCCCAGCTCCCCGCACCTTCCCGGCCTCAGTCCCGATTTCCACCTCAGTCTGCTGTTCTGTTCTAGGGCTATAGCTGAGGGGCGGGAACCGAGGCAAGACGGGCACTCGGGGCTGGGGCCGGAGGCGGGGGCCAACCGACGGGTCCCACCTCCGCTGCGGGGAAGACCAGTGGTGGGAAAGCCGCCGTCTGGGCGGGCAGGGACTGACCCTCCGGCCGCTGTGGCTTCGGCGGAAGCCAGACGTGAGGAATCGCGGCGGCTTCTCGCCTCGCGGGCCGCGCTGAGGGGACTGGCCCGAGGGTGCTGCGGGCGGATGGAGACGCCTCCTCGCCCCGCCTGAGCTCAGCGGGGCAGAGCGGAGCGCGGGGCCCGCCTCCTGCCGCAGGAGCGGCCGTGCGAGCCACCCGAGGAGGAGGAGGAGGAGGAGGAGCAGCGGGCGCCGGGCTTCTCCCCGTGGGAGCCCCCAGCATGGGTAAGAGGCCGGGGCGGGGGGCGCTTCCCGCCGTCCATTTAGACTTTTCCCACCTCGAGAGGCAGTTCTCCTCCTCGAGTTTGCTGGGGAGACGACGGCGGTCGACCCGAGGCGTCTCTCCAACCCCTTCGCCCCTGCTTGCCCTACCTTCCACCTTGTTCTCGCGGCGAAATGGGTCGGAGGGCTCCGGGCACTTCCCCTCGCGCGCCACTCCGCGCCGCCCCCGCGGTTGACCGGAAAGGTGCGGGAAGGGAGGAGTGGGGCGCCGACCCCCTCGCCTCACTCTCCCAGCCTCTACCCCTTCCTTCCCTCCTCCCTGCTCTTCGAATGGGGGAGGGTGAGCGAAAAACTTGGACTCGCACTTCCTACTTTTTTTTTCTTTGAGGCTTTGTATCGATTGGGCTTTTAAGGTATCTATCTATTATAGATATAAATCTGTAGGTTTTTTTTTTTTTTGGTCAGAAGAGACACTTCAAAACCCCCTTGCTAAGGTTAAGGTTTGGAGATGCCTCAAGGATAGGGAGTTTGAGTATTTCGCTCCGGTTCTACCTAGGCAAGTGTGTTGGCACCTAAACATTCAGTCTCCTCCTGTGGGACTGGGTTGGGGTTTGATAGGATTTCAGTACTGTACCCTTTGAGGAGCAGTTTCCTGTTTGGAGTTAGACTTCCTCGTTGGAGGAAAGTACAAGGCCTTATATGTTTGTTTTTGTTGTGTGTGTGTGTGTGTGTGTGTTTTCGTGTGCGTTCAGTGTTTTGTTGGAGAAAGAGTGCGTTGCCGCTTGGCTGAAAAGGAGTTTTGTTAAGTGGTAACAATTCTTTTGATAACAGAGTTCGGTGTGGACCTGGCACACACTGTCTCAATCCTTTAAAATTAAGATCCATATGAAAGAGAATAGCTTTCTTTTAAAAAAAAATCAAATCGGTGCCATCATAATACAGAATGTGTTCTGTGAGAGTAAACCCAAGTTTGGTTTTGTGGAGTAAATCAGGAGGACACTATCACTTTTTGCACTTGAGAATTGTTGCTGCTTCGTATCAACAACCATTACTGGAATTAATAATTCATGGAACTAACAGATGATTTGGTAGCAGGACAAATGCGGAGTACTGCTGATGTGGCATCCTCTGCCACACTTTGTTTGGTGGGGAATGCTTTGAGCGAACTGTTTATAGACACTTGCCTGGCTGTTCTGTTTTCTTAGACTTTCTAATTTTGTGACCTATCCTCCTCCTCTCTGCTTTCACGTACCTTTTAGTTCCTGAACTCACTCAAACAGTAAAATAAAACGTTGCTTTTTGGAACTTTAAATTCCTTTTTAATTGATCAGTTGAGTTTACAGGATGATTATGGGCTTATTCCTTTAAGCATGAAATTATAAAACTATTTTAACCTCTTTGGGTGAAAATCATACTAAGATTAAAAATACAATTCCTTTCTGTCTTAAATAGAATGGGAAACATAATTAAGCCTCTTTTGATGACTTAGGGTTATAATTTGTGTCCACTGTGATGTCCTGAGAATCTGTTGAATCTTACATAGGACTGTTGATCTAAATGCTGAATAACATATTCCTTTGCCTTTTACAATTATTTAAAATAAGTACTCTCTACCTCCTTATCTACTTTGCTATTTGATTTGCATGCTGATAGTTAGTGTCCATCACACTTTGTTCTCATTTTTCTAGAAGTATGGAATTAAGATTCAAAATTGTTACTCTGCAGAGGGGAAGAATTAGCAGTCCTTGACTTAGTGAAGTCTTTTCTTGAGATAAGTAAATGAATACCAGTGCTTAACATTTCTGATACCTGCCTTGATTGTCTGAAGGCCTTTGCTTAGTGACATATTTGTTGTGTCTGGTCAGGTGAGTTTCCAGATAGTGTTGTTAAAGTTCATTAGTTTGTTCTCAACTTGACTACTTAGGATGTGTTCTCAAGACCTGTTATTTTGAGGCATTTGTGTTGAATTTTTGAAAATTATTTGTGAAGTATTTACGTATTTTAATTTGTTGGTAATATAATATTAGAAGTTTCAAGTTTATTTAAATGGGGTATCTTCAATATAAATAACATTTGCTTTTGTTGTCAACTATTATCATTTAGATGCAGCCTAAAATATTTACATGATATTTTAATTTGTTACAAAATGAAAAAAAATTTTTCTTTGTTTTGAGATAGCTTGGTTGGATACTTATTAATATGGTGCCTACATTTAGGCAGTACAGCTAGAGAGTTAAGAGCATGGACCCTGGAGCAGGTGTTGTGGTGCAGCAGTTTAAGCTGGGACCCCTGCATCCTTTGTTGGAGTGCCTGATTTGGGAGTCCCCACTACTCAGCACTTCTCATTCAGTTTCCTGCTAATGTGCCAGGGAGGCAGCAAATGATGAATCAAGTACTTGGATTCCTGCCATTCATGTGGGAGACTCAGAGAAGTTCCTGGCTCTTGGCTTTGGCCTGGCATCTGGGGGCCTGAACCAGCAGATGGAAGATATTTCTTTCTTCCTCCCTCTGCTTTTCAAATAAATCTTAAAACAAATTTGCAAACTGGGTAGAGTACCTGATGTCTCACTAGCATTGTGTCTGAGCAAGTTAGGTAACTTCTGGGTCCCTACAGTTTCTTGATCTATAAATGGAATACAAATATCAATCATGTAATAGATTGTTGGGAGAATTGAATGAGCTAATATTGCCAGTGTTGGTTGTTATTTTTGTTTTCAAATGATTTCACTAATTCTTGTAACAACATGAAAAATCCTAATTTTTTTTTTTTTTTGGACAGGCAGAGTGGACAGTGAGAGAGAGAGAGAGAGAGAGACAGAGAGAAAGGTCTTCCTTTGCCGTTGGTTCACCCTCCAATGGCTGCCGCAGTCGGCGCGCTGCGGCCGGCGCACCGCGCTCATCCGATGGCAGGAGCCAGGTGCTAGGTGCTTTTTCCTGGTCTCCCATGGGGTGCAGGGCCCAAGCACTTGGGCCAACCTCCACTGCACTCCTGGGCCACAGCAGAGGGCTGGCCTGGAAGAGGGGCACCGGGACAGAATCCGGCGCCCTGACCAGGACTAGAACCCGGTGTGCCGGCGCCGCAAGGCGGAGGATTAGCCTGTTGAGCCACGGCGCCGGCCACAATCCTAAATTTTTAAACACACTCTTATTTTTTATGTGAAAGGCAGAAAGAAAGGGATAAGGAGAGATAGATGAAAAGAGTTCGTACATCTGTTGGTTCACCACCCAAATGCATACAACAGCTAGAACTGGGCCAGGCTAAAGCCTGGAACTCCAAATTATTTGGGTCTCTAACATGGGTGGCAGAGACCCAACTACTAGAGCCATCATCTGCTGCTTCCCAGGATGCTTATTAGCAGGGTGATAGATTGGATACTCAAACCAGGCAATCTGACTTGGGATGTCTGCATGTCCACCTGTGTCTTGGCTACTGTGCCAAATGCCCATCCTCTAATTCTCAATTTTTGGCTTTTAAAGGACCAGTAAGATGAGTTAATTTTAAACTGTTGCAGAAGTTGAATTTTATGAAATGTAACCTTATGTAGGAAGAATCTTTTTTTCAGTATTGGATGTCCTGTGAGAAACTCTTATTAGTTGATAATAAGTTTAATGGTTTAGGAAAGACTTCTAAATGGGAGGAATACTATTACAGACTTTGAATATTATGTTAAACTGATGTTTTCAGTTTCTGTGTTTGCTTAGTATGAAAGTATGCCTTTTAAGGAATTTCAGGCATTCTGTGTGAAGGAATTGGGGAGAGCTTTAGGGAAATACAATACTTATTTTCTTGTTCCAAAACTACAGATCTGCATTTTGGAGTGAGATAAGAAAGCAGATGACCCAAATTGTTACTATATGTGAATTTTTTATTGCTGAAAGAATCAACAGTTTTTAAAAAGATTTTATTTATTGGGAAATAAAATTATAGACCAAGGGAGAGACAGTTAAAGAGGTCTTTCATCTGCTGGTTCACTCCCTAAAAGGCCACAATGGCTAGAGCTGGTTCAATCCAAAGCCAGGAACCAGGAGCTACTTCTAGGTCTCCCACATAGGTGTAAAGACACAATCTTTTGGGCCATCTTCCAGTGCTTTCCCAGGCCATAAGCAGAGAACTGTATTTGAAGAGGAGCAGCAGGGAAATACACCGGAGTCTATATGGATGCCTACACCACAAGTGGAAACTTAGCCTGTCAGGCCACAGTGTTGGCCCCAAAAGTAAACAGATTTTAAGAATTGATTTTCTCTGAATTTTGATTAGGTTATGAACTTTTTAGTTGTAGAATTTATTTTATAAGTGTTTTTACGTATCAGTCATGGACCTGTGTTTTTTAAAATATTTTTAAAAATTCATTAGTTGAGAGAGAGTGTTCCCATCCACTGGTTTACTCCCTGCATGGTTGCAGCTAGGTCAAGCCAAAGCCCAGGATCCTGGAACTCAGTTCAGGTGTTTCATGTGGGTGGCAGGGACCTTATTAAGTAAACTCTCACCCATGTAACCAGGAAAGTGGAGTCAGGAGGTAGAACTGGGTTTTGAACCCAGGCACTGTGAAGTGGAATGATGGCATCTTAACTGCCAGGCCAAACACCTGCCCCATGAGGTTGTTTTATAACAGAAAGTTACATTTGGTTCTGATGATATATATATACTTCTATAACAGAGTGATTTCCTTCTTTTACTTTGTTGTACTATCTGGAGGAAAATTTGATTCATACAAATAACTAGTTACAAATAGAAATTGCCTGCTAATGGCTTACCTTTCACTCTCAGGATTTATTTCAATTAAAGTAATCCAGAGTGTAAAAAAGGAATATTAGTAAATTTTTTTGTCAAAGTTGAATCTCTGGTAACATCTAATAATTCTATTTTTTAATTAGAGTAAGGTTTCATGATCAGAATTTCTTCTAAGTATTTCAAACTTAGAATAATTTAGATTTTGTAAAATCATATTGAGTGAAAATCCACATTCATAATATTTTGTTTACCTATAGAAATGAGCCTGGAATTTGCCATAAAACTCTCTAAATTAGGGGTTTGTCGGTACGATGATGACACAGTAATTAAGATATAGTTTTTAAGAGATTTAGGACTTTAAAAAGTTTGGGGTTGCATTGTGGTGCAGCAGGTTAAGCTGATGCCTGTGATGCCGGCCTCCCAACTATTCCACTTCCAATGTAGCTCCCACTAATGCTCTGGGAAAGCAGTGGAAGATGACTCAAGTACTTGAGCCCCTGCCACCTACATGGGAGACCCAGATGGAGTTCCAGGCTCCTGGCTTTAATCTCGCCCAGTCCCAGCTTTTGTGACCATTTGGGGAATGAACCTGTAGGTGGAAGATCTCTGTTTCTCTCTAACTCTTAAAATAAATAAAATAAGTCTTTAAAATAAAGTTATACAACATGAAATCTTTTTTTGATACATGCTGTACTGCCAATAAAAAAAACCTTAAATTTTTATTTGCACAGATTCAAATCTGTGGTTTTCCCTCTCCACCCCCTCACCCCCATCCTGGGATCTTTTTCTGTTAAGTGTATTTTGAGTAAGGTAAAAGTTTTAATTTTAATTTCTTGTGTTAAGAAGGGGTATTATTGTGTCAAGAGAGTGAAGATAAGCAGAGAAAGAGGTGTAATGATTCTTGATTTTGGTGAGAAAGGGATTGTTGCAGTCCTCTTTCCTAGGTAAACTGGTGAAATAAGTTGTGAAAATCTTAAAGTTTTCAGAGTTTGAATTTAGGAAAAATGAGGTGAGTAAAATCTAATACTAGTAGATCATTATGATGTCTTTATAGATGGAGCAGAAAGCAGACTGTGAGTCTAAAAATTCTGGATGTGAGGTAGGGACTTTTGGAAGCAAAGTCAGGGGCCCTCGAGATCAAAGGAAAAATTAAGGACTGTCCCAGAATAACAACAAAAAGAACAAGTGTTATAATCAGTACCTATGTGTGCATAAGTAACTCTATAACAACCCTATAGCAACCCTGTAACCTTAAAATACCTAATTGGAGGGTGTGTAACCAAATAAGGGAGATAAAGAAACTAAGATTGTAGATGAAGCGATGCCTGGCTTTGTTGGGGTCTCAGCCTTTGAATGTTAATTTAGTGTGCCCAGGAATAGACACTGCTTTCTGCTGATTTTCTATGTTGTGTCTCTCTGTCAGAGAACTGCACAACAGATAGAGGTCTAGATATGAGTGTCAGCATTAGAGATTATTTGTAGCAAAATGCAGTTTGTAGACACATAGATGAGCAGGCCAGTTTGGCATGGGGATGGTATGGTGGTTGATAGGTAGGAAGTAGAGTCTGGCCTTGGGTCTCGAAGATCTAGCCACAGCAAAAGGGAATCAGACAGGGCCCAGATTTCTTATCAGAGAAATATGAGGTAGGTATTTGTTTGCAGGGAGAAAAATGATTTCGGTTATTGGAATTGTTTAGAATGAACCAAGTACTAAAACCAAGGAGATGCTGAACCCTTAAACTCTCAACCTTATACTGTATGTTTTCTGTCTTGAGATTACACGGTTTATAGATAGATAGATAGATAGATAGATTTATTTATTTATTTGAAAGAGTTACAAAGAGAGAGGAGAGGCAGAGAGAGAGAGGTCTTCCATCTGTTGGTTCACTCCCCAATTGGCCACAATGGCTGGAGCTGTGCCAATCCAGAGCTAGGAGCCAGGAGCTTCCTCCAGGATTCCCAAATGGGTATAGGGGCCCAAGTGCTTGGGCCGTTTTCTGCTGCTTTCCCAGGCCATAGCAGATAGCTGGTTTGGAAGTGGAGCAGCTGGATCTTGAACCAGCCCCCATATGGGATGCCTGCGTTTCAGGCCAGGGCGTTAACCCTCTGCGCCACAGCACTAGCCCCCGAGACTACACTGTTAATCTACACTAGTACTTGAGTCTTTTAAGTGTGATATAAAAACAATCCTGACTAACTGGGGTGAAATGAGGGTAGTTACTGGTCATAGTCAATATCCTGCTTGATTCAAGGAAGTTGATGTACCTGCTTTTTCTTTGCTGCTATGTCTTTTTCACTTGAGGTTCCTTTCCCTTCAGACTTAATGGCAAAGAGATTACAGTTTTAACATGCCTTTCTATTTTAGAAACAAGTACACAATCCTTAAGGATATGATATACATATACCTGCCAGTATAATCATAAGTGTGAAAGTAAGACATAAGAAATGTGAAGATACTGTTAATTGCTCATTCATTGGTTTCACTGAAGTGATATTAGATTAGTTAGAAACACCCTTTTGAGGCTGGTACTGTGGTGTAGTGGGTGAAGCCGCATCTATATGCAGTGCCAGCATCCCATGTGGGCACTGTTTGGCTCCTGCCTGCTCCACTTCCGATCCAGCTCTCTGCTATGGCCTGGGAAAGCAGTGATGGATGGCCTGAATCCTTGGGACCCTGAACCCACGTGGAAGATCCTGAGGAAGCTCCTGGCTCCAGTTCCGCGCAACTTTGGCTGTTGCGGCCATCTGGGGAGTGAACCTGGAGATGGAAGACCTCTCTCTCTTTGCCTCTCCTTCTCTCTCTGTGTAACTCTTTTAAATAAATAAATAAATAAACCTTTAAAACAAAAGACCCTTTTTTTTTTTGGTGGGAACTTATTATGTGAGAGTACCTGTCTTTTCAATAAAACCTTGTATTTTCCCTAGCATGTAGGTCTGTGTTACATATCTGTTTAGACCAGTTCACAATACACAGAATTTCCTGCATAGTCTTTCTAGGATTTCTCTGATCTGAAACCATGTTACACTATTATTATTTTTCAGTCATAACCTTGGTTTTAGCTGCTAATGGGGTAGACATTTCTGGGCTCCTTAGTGTTTCTTCCTTTGGATTAAACTTGACATTCCTCTTTTTAGTTTTGGTTTTGTTTTTGTTTTTGAAGTTTTCAGCTGCTTGAACCTTGTTTGATTTACCAAAGGCATATTTACTAGCTCTTTGCACTGAAAAGTTATTAAGCTAAACTGACACCTGGGTTAAGATGTTGATCTAGTGTCAAGCATGAGGATGTTACATATACTTTCTTTCCTCGAACCTATTTATACTATATCAGTCCTTTCCAGTAGCTTGGATTGTATAATCTTTCAGATTTTTTTGTGTCTGTTAAACTTCCCTTCATGATTCTACTTCTCAGTGCATTTGAAAAACAAATGACTAATTTGAGAACCTAAGTTATGGTATTTTAGTATTTTATCAGTGCCAGTTCAGGTTCTTATGATGATTCAATGTCTAGGTAATTCTAACAGAGTGACTGGGTAACTTCTCATCACTCGTGGTTTCTAGTAGAAAAAATTTTAAGGATGGCAATAGTAATAAACAGTACTAACATTAAAAGAAAGGTGTTATCTTTTCTCAAGGTAACATCGCCAACAAAAGGAACAGCTGATGTGTTTGCCCTAATGTGAAGAATGTGATTGATGCCCTACCAGGCATTGGGGGATTTATGGTAAATGTGTTGGTGCCCCAAGCAATTTTAGGGATTGTCTATATTATTTCAATTATCTGGGTAGTTTTTTTTTAACTTCTCATAACCGCTGGATTCTGACACAGATGCTCCTATCACTCCATCCCTCCAGTTTTTGATGCATAAATAAATGTGTTGAGTGGTTTATTGGTGTGATAAGAACACTGTCACTTAATAGAAGTAAAGCTTACCCTATGGAATGGGCATTTGGTATGGCATTTGCTTGGCTTACCTGCTTCCCATATTGCGCCTGGGTTTGAGCACTGGCTCTGCTTTTGATTTCAGCTTCCTGCTTGGGAGGCAGTAGGTAATGGCTCATGTATTGGGGTCCCTGCCACCCATATGAGAAACCTAGATTGAGGTAAGGGTTCCTGACTTTTACTTTGCCCAGCCTTGGCTGTTTCAGGCCTTTAGGGAGTGAACCAGTGAGTGGAAGAGCTCTCTCTTTCTCCACGTTTCAAACAAATAACAACAACAAAAAATCTTAACATGTGAATCGATTAGCAATATGAGCATGATAAGGAGTGTAGTTGTACTTTAGGGGTATAGGTTCCAATACCATAAATATTAAAATGTAATAGGAGAGGCATAAGGAAGATGGGAATGTAAATTGTTCCATTGGAAGGCAAATAGGATTTATTCATCAATCCTTAATTTGACCAGTGATGATGTAGTGATTACTTGACAGTAGCCAAGATATAGCTTCCTCTACTCCTGGCAATGAGTCTTTAAAGTGAAGCAAATATCTTTGAGATACTTTTATTTGAAATATTAAAACTGTTTTACCTTCCTAGTAACCTGTCAGTGTTCCAGTATTGAGGAGGCCTTAAGTAAAGTCAAGAATGACTTTGCTAACTATACAATGTCATTCCTAGAGTATGTATGATGATTATTGTAATAATCAAGTGCCAAAAATGTGTGGTATTCTAAATATAGAAGTTCATACATTTGTAACATTAAATTATGTAGTCCTCGAGCCGGCGCCGTGGCTCAACAAGCTAATCCTCCACCTTGCAGCGCTGGCACACTGGGTTCTAGTCCCGGTTGGGGCACCGGATTCTGTCCCAGTTGCCCCTCTTCCAGGCCAGCTCTCTGCTGTGGCCCAGGAGTGCAGTGGAGGATGGCCCAAATCCTTGGGCCCTGCACCCATGGAAGACCAGGAAAAGCACCTGGCTCCTGCCTTCGGATCAGTGCGGTGCGCTGGCCGCAGTGCGCTGGCCGAGGCAGCCATTGTAGGGTGAATTAATGGCAAAGGAAGACCTTTCTTTCTGCCTCTCTCTCTCTCACTGTCCACTCTGCCTGTCAGAAATAAAAATTAAAAAAAAAAATTATATAGTCCTGGTTAAAGTAGAGGATGTTTTTAGGAAACCTATTAAAAGTTGGTCTTTCAAATGTACTATTCAACATGGATTTTCTTATCCTGTGTATTAGATACGTTTTTTGTTTATTTAAAAATCTGTTCTAAGATCAACATTTTTAAAAATAAATTAATTTTTAGGGGCCTCTAATGCATCAGTTAAGCCTCTGCTTGTGATTCTGCCATCCCATATGGGTGCCGGTTCGAGTTCTGGCTGCCCCACTTCCATTAATACACCTGGGATAGCAGTGGAAGGTGGCCCACGTACTTGGGCCCATACCACCCACATGGAAGACCCAAAGGAAGCTCTAGGCTCCTGGCTTTGGCCTGGCCCAGCCCCATCTGTTGTTGCAGATGGAAGATGGATCTCTCCCTGTAACTCTGCCTATCAAATAAATAATTAGATAAATAATTAATTGATTTTTTAAAAGATTTATTCAATTTATTTGAAAAAGTTACAGAACAGAGAGGAAGAGACAGAGAGAATCTGGGTCTCCCACATTGCATGTCAGGGGTCCAACCATTTGGGTCATCTTCCACTGTTTTCCCAGGTGCATTAGCAGGAAGCTGCATTGGAAGTAGAGCAGCTGGAACAGAAACCTGTGCTTATGAGATACCTGCATCCCAGATGGCAACTTAGCTTGCTATATGACAACGCTGGCCCAAGATCCAAGTTTATATTAGGGTTTAATTAAAATTCTTGTGCTGCTGTAGCCAATTGTACTCTAATGAGCATTTTGCTTTGCTGTTTTGGGGTGTGTGCTTACATGTGTGCATATAATATATAATAATTCATTTTTTATTTACCCAGTATTAGATCTTACCAAACACATTTTAGGAAGCACTTCAAAAAATAATCTTAAATGATGAAAACAAAATTTTCAGAGTGAGTATCATATGGAAATAAAAAGGCTATGTTTCAAAACTCATAGTAACTCCTTTCCCACAAAATTATTCTAAATTCTTGCATCCTACAAAACTCAAGTAAACATGAAAACTCATAAAGTAAAAAGTCCCTTGTTATGGTCTTCATTTCCTGTGTAAATGACCTTACTTGCCTTTAACTCATTGATGCTAGAGACCACATCTTATTTTTTTAAAAAAGGATTTATTTATTTATTTGAAACGCAGAGAGGCAGAGGCAGAGAGAGAGGTCATCCATCTGCTGGCTCACTCACCAGATGACAACAGCCAGAATTGGTCCTATCCGAAAGCAGGAGCCAGGAGCTGCTTCTTTGGAGTCTCTGATGCTGGTGCAAGGGCCCAAGGACTTGGGCCATTTTTTACTTTCCCAGGCTATAGCAGAGAGCTGGATTTTAACTGGAGCAGCTGGGACTCGAACCAGCGCCCATGTGGGATGCCAGCACTGCAGGCAGCAGCATTACCTGCTACGCCACAGCACCAACCCTGACCACATCTTATTTTAAAAACCATTGTTAACACTTTTAATGACATTGGGAGCCTACCATGTGTCCACTAACACTGTTAATGACATTGGGAGCCTACCATATATCCATTAAGTCTGATTGAATAACCCTTATAGGGCCAATCTAATGAATAATACGAAATTTAAATGTGCTGAAATATGTCTAAATAGGACTAACATAATTTTGTCTAATGGAATTACCTTTTCAAATTGATGGATAAGATGTAACTTTTTTAAGAAATAAACTCTGTTCTGTGTGATTCATTTAAGTTCTTAAGTCTTTTTTAGTAGAGAATATATAATCTGGGATAGTAAGCATCTTGTCAAGTGGGTTTGCTGATTATCTACTCTTCCTCTGGGAATTGTCATTTCAGTTACAGGTAACAGGTATTCTTGATTCATCCTCCATATCCTGCCCTACTTTTTCTTTTACCCATTTCTGTCATCCAGATTGCAGTTTCCTTTGTAATTTCCTTGTTGTTTATTTCTGACTCATACTGGTAGAATATAATTTCCAGAATGTAGTTTCTATCTTTAGATGTATCCCAAGCATATACAGAACAAGTACCTTCCAGTGGCAGCCACTCATATATTTGCTAGGTGAAGACAGAGGAAGTTATACTTATTTCATACCATTGTATAAGCCTTATGTAATACTGTAAATTGCTTATACCCATCCCTGGGTTGGGGTCAAAATATGTAATGATCTTTCTATTGGAAGTACCTGGGAATGGATAACAGTTTTTGTTAGTTGTACAGTGCCAGAGAAAGAACAGTACTATCTTAATTTTACAATCTACTGCATTTGCTGGTGCTGTTTTATACAGTGAAGCAGTTCTGCAGCAAAATAGGAAACAATAAAATTTTATTAACTTCCTCATTAAAAAATACAAATTAAGTTAAAATTAACCAGTCTTTGGTATTTTTTAAACTTTGGTTAACTTTTGTAAATATCTGTCACTTTTCAAATTTAGTAATATTAGAAGGAATGTAATACTATGTAAAATTTTCTTTATCAGATTTCTTTTTCTCTGGATATTTTTGGTAAGAATGCATCATGCTTTGCAAACTTTTGCTCATTAAAACAAAGAGGAAGAGTTGGTTTGTGTGTGATACTTTCACTATCATAAGAATGACCAACTTTCCTTTGTTAAAAAACATTTAGGAAATGCTACTTATCAGTTTCATATTTAAATGTTTACTTTTGTTTATTTTCATCTACTTTAAAGACAGAGTGACAGAGATATCTTCCATCTTCTGGTTCACTCCCCAAATGCCTACAACATCCAGGGCTTGGCCAAGCTGAAGCCAGGAGTCCAGAACCATCATCTATTTCCTCCCAGATTGCATTAGTAGGAAGCTGGGTTGGAAGTAGAATAGCCGGAACTCAAACTGGCACTCTGATAAAAGAACTTTATATCCCAAGCAGCAGCTTAATCCTCTGAGTCACAACACACACCCTCTACCCACCCCTGTTATGTATTTGACAAACTTGAGAAAGTTGATGAGAAATTCTACTTTTATTAAAAGGAACTTAGGGGGCTAGCACTGTGACATAGTGGTTAAAGCTGCCACCTTCAGTGCTGGCGGTTCGAGTCCCGGCTGCTTCACTTCCAGTCCAACTCTGCTATGACCTGGGATAGCAGTGGAAGATGGCCCAAGTCCTTGGGCCCCTGCATCCATGTGAGAGACCCAGAAGAAGCTCCTAGCTCCTGGCTTCAGATTGGCGCAGCTCTGGCTGTTGGGGCCTTCTGGGGAGTGAACCAACGGATGGAAGACCTCTCTCTGCCTCTCTGTAACTCTGAATTTCAAATAAATAAGTAAATCTTAAAAAAAAAAAAGACCTTAGACTCGATACTTTTATAAAGCTCAAAGGACTTCAGGGTTGATGATGAGCGTTTTATTAGTATTTCAGCTAATTTATCTAGTATCTAACTTTAGGGAACTTAAATGATGAAGTGTCATTAGTTAAGGACATTAAACAATGCCAATCAATTTTGCATTTCCCATTTATATTGAAGAATACATACTTAGTCCTATAAATAATACATGATGAAGCCTTTGGGCTTATATTAAAGAATACTTAGTCCTGAGAACAAAATTTTATTTATATGTATATATATTTGTTTATTGGAAAATAGGAAGTGGAACCATTAAAGCGTTTCTATCATTACTCTCTTTTTAGGCCATAAAGCATTTGATCTTTTCATGAAGTATATTTTTGTTAATTCTTGTGTAACATTTAAAAATTTTTATTAACCTTACTTGAAAGGTAGAGAGAAAAGAGAGACACAGATCTCCTATCCTTTCCATCCTTTCAGTCTGCATGTGTCTTTGTTGGTGAGATGTACTTCTTGTAGGCAGCAAATAGGTGGATCTTGTTTTTTAATCCATTCAGCCAGGCCATCTTTTAATTGGAATATTTAGGCTATTTGCATTCAAGTTCATTACTGATAAACAAAGACTTGGCCCTGCCATTTTTCCATAAATATTTCTATTGTTTGCTTTGGATTTCCTTTGTAGTTTTACGGGGGATTTTCTGCTTTCACATTCTTTTACAATAATGACTATTTTTCTGAGTTTTTGTGTATCACATCCTTAAGCGTCATTTTTAAGGCTGGACGAGTGGTGACAAATTCTTTCAATTTCTGTTTGTTATGGAAAGTATTTTGCCTTCATTCCTAAATGGGAGCTTTGGAGGGTATAATATTCTAGGTTGATGATTTTCTTCTTTTAGGATTTGGACTATACCTCTCCCTTCTCTCCTAGACTGTAGGATTTCTGATGAGAAGTCAGATTGGAGAGTCTAATTGGAAATCCTCTGAAAGTAATCTGGTGTTTCTCTCATACACATTTTAGAATCTTTTTTTATGTTTAACTGTTGAAAGTTTGATTGAAGTATATGTCATAAAGATCTTTTCTGCTCATGTCTATTAAAAATTCTATGTGCCTTGTGTACTTAGACATCCCTTTCTTTCTCCAAATTAGGGAAATTTTCTGTACTTACTTTATTGAATAAGTCTTCTAATCAGTTCTCTCTTTCCACACCTTCAGGAACTCCTCAAATCCTTGTTAAGTTGTTTGAAGGTATCCCATAAATCTCAAACATTGTTTTTAATTTTTCTTATTCTTTTTTTTGTGTGAGAGATATTTTCAAAGATTTGTCTTTTCTCTCAGATATTCTTTCTTCTGTCTCATTAAGTCTGTTGTTAAGGCTTTCTTTTGTATTTTTTATTTGATATATCGAATTATTCCTTTCTAATACTTAAGTTTGATCTCTCTTCAAAATCTCAATTTCATGGGAAAATTTTCACTCCATGCCATGTAAGGGTTTCTTTAAATTGTGAATTTGCTTTTGAGTAATACTATGATCTATCTTTTTAATTTCTATTCATGCATTTCATCAATTGCTTTGTCTCCACATTCTATACTGAAGTGTTATTGTGTTCCTTTGAGGGGTTCATGTTGGCGGCCTTATTCTTGTTTCTTGAGTTACTGCATTTATTTTTAGGCATTTGTGGAGAAAGTTGTTGGTTTTCTCCTCCTATGTATTTTTTTTAACTTTTATTTAGTAAATATAAACTTCCATAGTACAGCTTATGGATTACGTTGGCTTTTTCCCCCCCATAACTTCCCTCCCACCCACAACCCTCCCAACTCCTGCTCCCTCTCCCATTCCATTCACATCAAGATTCATTTTCAATTCTCTTTATATACAGAAGATCAATTTAGTATAAATTAAGTAAAGATTTCAACAGTTTGCACCCACACAGAACATAAAGTATAAAATACTGTTTGAGTACTAGTTATAGCATTAATTCACATTGAATAACACATTAAGGACAGAGATCCTACATGAGGTGTAAGTGCACAGTGACTCCTGTTGCTGACTTAACAAACTGACACTCTTGTTTATGGTGTCAGTAAAATCCTTAGGCTCTTGTCATGAGTTGCCAAGGCTATGAAAGCCTTTTGAGTTCACCAACTCTGATCATATTTAGACAAGGTCATAGTCAAAGTGGAAGTTCTCTCTTCCCTTCAGAGAAAGGTACCTCTTTCTTTGATGGCCCACTCTTTCCTACTGGGTTCTCACTCGCAGAAATCTTTCATTTAGGTTTTTTTTTTTTTTTTTTTTGCCAGAGTGTCTTACTTTCTGTGCCTAAAAATACTCTCATGGGCTCTTGAGCCAGATCCGAATGCCTTAAGGGCTGATTCTGAGGCCAGAGTGCTATTTAGGACATCTGCCATTCTATGAGTCTGCTGTGTATCCCGCTTCCCATGTTGGATGGTTTTCTCCTTTTTAATTATATCAGTTAGTATTAGCAGACACTAGTCTTGTTTGTGTGATCCCTTTGACTCTTAGACCTATCAGTGTGATCAACTGTGAACTGAAATTACTAGTGAGATGGCATTGGTACATGCCACTTTGATGGGGTTGAATTGGAATCCCCTGGTATGTTTCCTAACTCCATCGTTTGGGGCAAATCTGATTGAGCATGTCCCAAACTGTACATCTCCTCCCTCTCTTATTCCCACTCTTATATTTGACAGGGATCACTTTCCAGTTAAATTTAAACACCTAAGAACAATTGTGTGTCAATTACAGAGTTCAACCAATAGTATTAAATAGAACAAAAAAATACTAAAAGGGATAAAATATTAAGTTGTACATCAACAGTCAGGACAAGGGCCAATCAAGTCACTGTTTCTCATAGTCTCCCTTTCACTTTAACAGGTTTCCTTTTTGGTGCTCGGTTGTCACTGATCAGGGAGAACATATGATATTTGTCCCTTTGGGACTGGTTTATTTCACTCAGCATGATGTGTTCCAGATTCCTCCATTTTGTTGCAAATGACCGGATTTCATTGTTTTTTACTGCTGTATAGTATTCTATAGAGTACATGTCCTGTTTCTTTATGCAGTCTACTGTTGATGGGCATTTGGGTTGATTCCAGGCCTTAGCTATTGTGAATTGAGCTGCAATAAACACTGAGGTGCAGACAGCTCTTTTGTTTGCCGATTTAATTTCCTTTGGGTAAATTCCAAGGAGTGGGATGGCTGGGTTGTATGGTAGGGTTATATTCAGGTTTCTGAGGAATCTCCAGACTGACTTCCATAGTTGCTTAACCAGTTTGCATTCCCACCAACAGTGGGTTAGTGTCCCTTTTTGCCCACATCCTCTCCAGCATCTATTGTTGGTAGATTTCTGGATGTGAGCCTTTCTAACCTGGGTGAGGTGAAGCGTCATTGTGGTTTTGATTTGCATTTCCCTGATTGCTAGTGATCTTGAACATTTTTTCATGTGTCTGTTGGCCATTTGGATTTCCTCTTTGGAAAAATGTCTATTGAGGTCCTTGGCCCATCTCTTAAGTGGGTTCTTTGTTTTGTTGTTGTGGAGTTTCTTGATCTCTGTAGATTCTGGTTATTAACCCTTTATCTATTGCATAGTTTGCATATATTTTTTCCCATTCTGTCTGTTGCCTCTTCACTTTCCTGACTGTTTCTTTTGCAGTACAGAAACTTCTCAATTTGATGCAATCCCAATAGTTAATTTTGGCTTTGACTGCTTGTGCTTCTGGGGTATTTTTCAAGAAGTCTTTGCGGGTACCTATATCTTGCAGGGTTTCTCCAATGTTCTTTAATAATTTGATGGTGTCGGGTTGTAGATTTAGGTCTTTAATCCATGTTGAGTGAATTTTTGTGTAAGGTGTAAGGTAAGGGTCTTGCTTCATGCTTCTGCACCTGGAAATCCAGTTTTCCCAGCACCATTTGTTGAATAGACTGTCCTTACTCCAGGGATTGGTTTTGGATCCTTGATCAAATATAAGTTGGCTGTAGATGTTTGGATTGATTCCTGGTGTGTCTATTCTGTTCCATTGGTCTATCCATCTGTTTCTGTACCAGTACCATGCTGTTTTGATAACAACTGCCCTGTAGTATGTCCTGAAATCTGGTAGTGATGCCTCCGGCTTTGTTTTTGTTGTCCAAGATTGCTTTAGCTATTCGAGGTCTCCTTTTCTCCATATGAATTTCAGGATCATTTTTTCCAGATCTGAGAAAAATGTCTTTGGTATTGCATTGAATCTATAAATTGCTTTTGGGAGAGTGGACATTTTGATGATATTGATTCTTCCAATCCATGAGCATGGAAGATTTTTCCATTTTTTGGCATCCTCTTCTATTTCTTTCTTTAAGATTTCGTAATCTCATCGTAGAGATCTTTAACGTCCTTGGTTAAGTTTATTCCAAGGTGTTTGTTTTTGTGGCTATTGTGAATGGGATTGATCTTAGCAGTTCTTTCTCAGCCGTTGCATTGCCTATGTATACAAAGGCTGTTGATTTTTGTGCAGTGATTTTATATCTTGCTACTTTGCCAAACTCTTCTATGAGTTCCAGTAGTCTCTTAGTAGAGTTCTTTGGATCCCCTAAATAAAGAATCATATCATCTGCAAAGAGGGATAGTTTGAGTTCTTCCTTCCCAATTTGTATCCCTTCAATTTCTTTTTCTTGCCTAATAGCTCTGGCTCAGACTTCCAGAACTATATTGAGTAGCAGTGGTGAGAGTAGGCATCCCTGTCTGGTACCTCTTCGAACTATCTTCTATGGCTTAGTGGAGTGTCAGTCTTTGGTCTTTCAGTGAATACCCTGAGGCATGTGCTGGGTGTGGTCAGGGAGCTCTGGTCAGTTCTCCAAGTTGGGGTAAATATCCAGGATAACACCCCGTATTGGGCATGGTGGATCTGTATTTTCAGCAGAAGCAGCAATGGGGAGAATATGATCACCTCTGTTGGTATAATCACACCCTCACCTCCTCTCAAGGTGTTCATTGCTTGGAATTTGCCCACAGTGGGTGCATCACTCACCAGGCTGCTGCATGAACCGCAAAAAGGATTTATAGAATCCTCAGTGTGAGCACAGATCCTGCTGCAGTGACCCACCTTAACGAGTCAGGGAGCTCTAAGCCTCTGGTGCCAGACATAGTGATTGTCCAGAGACCCAGCTACACCCTCTGCCCTCTTGTGCGGTCACAGAATTCCCACAGTCCCAGCAAACAAGGCTCCCACAGTTCCAGGTTGCAGAGGATTCATTCCACTCTGATAGCCCATCCCCATCCATGGAGAGAGCAGTGAGGTTCCTGGAGCCAGTCAGCTGCCTGTGGATGGTCTGCCTTGGCAGTTTGAGCCTTGTAGCCTATGATATGTTGAGAGGCTAGGGCCTCCTCACAGTCCTACGTGAGTGCCCAGCCCCTGTCATCCTCCTGAGCCAGACAAAGTCAGTGGGCACCTTGTTGGGGTACGGAGAGAAGAAAACGTGGTTTGTTTTTTTTTTTTTTAATTTCCTGGGTTGGGCAGGTTTTGTGCCCACTGTTAGAGCTCCAGGCCAGACAAAGACAGTGTGATCCACAAGGCTCTTCAGGCAATATCACTAGTGGTACAGGCTGCTGCAGTCTCCTCACCTTGTCCTCCAAAGTTGGTGTATCCTCTGGCTTTCAGCTGTGGGGTTCACGTGTAATACTCATGCTCATTGCTGCACGTCCACACCTTCCATACTGAGCTCTGGCGTCCCTCTTCTGTAGAATTTCCTTTGCAGATTTCTCTTCAACTCTCCTCTGAGAATGCACTTCCACCATTTCCCTGCTATTTTTCCCTCACCTATACCAGTACATCTTTCCCCTATTCAGATATCTTGGAATCTCCATTTTTGTTTTTTATTTTATTTTTTAAAAGAATTTACATATTTGAAAGAACTACAGAGAGAGAGGGAGAGACAGATTTTCCATCCACCTGCTCATTCACTAGATGGCTGCAACAGCTAGAGCTGGTGCCAGGCTAAAGACGTTGAGTCAGGAGCCTCCTTCAGGTCTCATGAAGGTAGCAGAGGTCCAAGCACCTGAACCATCCTCCACTGTGTCTCCCAGGCCACCAGCAGAGAGCTGGGCAGAAAGTAGAGCTGCCAGGTCTCAAACCAGTACCCACATGGGATGCTAGTGTTGCAGACAGTGGCTTCACTTGCTAAACCACGACTCTGGTCCCCAGGATCTTTCTTAACTATTCTCAATGGAAATCTAGTAGGGTTCTTCTAGGTACAATCCACAAAAGTGTGAGGACCCCCACCCCGCAAAGACTATGATTCTCAGTAGTTTCTTACTCCCACGCTGTCCACACTTAGACTCCAATAGTTCATTGAAATTACTCATTAAGGATTTGTACTAGAATGAAATTTTATTGTCAAAAATGTCTAAATCCTAACCTGTGAAACCTGTGTGACATTAGAAGTAGAATCTTCATCAATTAAGGATTTTGAAAATAATTGCTTTTTAAAGATTTACTTTGTATTTATTTGAAAGGCAGAGTAACAGAGAGAGAGGGAGAGGGAGAGGTAGAAATCTTCCATCTGCTGGTTCATTCTCCAAATGGGAGCAATGGTCAGAGCTGGGCCAGACTGAAGCTAGGAACCAGGAGCTTCTCCCTGGTCTCCCAAATGGGTGCAGGGTCCCAAGCACTTGGGCCATAGTCTGCTGCTTTCCCAGGTGCATTAGTAGAGAACTGGATTGGAAATGGAGCATCCAGGACTCTGACTGCTGCCCCTATGGGTTGTCAGCATTGCAGTGGCTTTACCTGCTATACCACAATGCCAGTATTGTAAATAAATCTTAAAAAAAAAAAAAGAGTTAACTTAATTAGTGATGATATGTTACAGCAGCCTTAGAAAACTTGTACATTATTTCCACCAGTTAATGGCTCTGGCCGTTTCTGTCTAAGGTGTGTAGATGTGTAGATCTTTGCTATGACTCTCTGATTTTGACTTTCTCCTTATCTTGAAGTAGCAGTTCCCTTGTATCCTTAGTTTTCTGTTGGGCCCAAGGAAAGTCATTCATTTTCAGTGGGTTTAGTTTTTTTATTGTTGTAAGGGCAGGCATGATGGTTTTCAAGCTTTTTACATGTTGAAGTTGAAATTATGAGTTGAATTTTAAAAATTTTTTTTCTTGGGGCCGGCGCTGTGGTGCGGTGGGTTAACGCCCTGGTCTGAAGCGCCGCTATTCCATATGGGCGTTGTTTCAAGACCCGGCTGCTCCACTTCCCATCCAGCTTTCTGCTATGGCCTGGGAAAGCAGTAGAGGATGGCCCAAGTCCTTGCGCTTCAGCACTCCTATGGGAGACCCGGAGGAAGCTCCTGACTCCTGGCTCTGGATCGGTGCAGCTCCAGCCATTGTGGCCAACTGGGGAGTGAACTGTTGGGTGGAAGACTTCTCTGTCTCTCTCTGCCTCTCCTCTTTGTGTAATTCTGACTTTCAAATAAATAAATAAATCTTTAAAAAGATTTTTTTTCCTTTCCACAGTCTTTTGAAATTTTGTGCTTGTTTGTTTTATATTTGTTATTACCACACACACTCTTTTTTTTCTTTAATCTACAGGTTGAGCATAATTTCAAGATCTTTTTTTTTTTTTTTAATATTTATTTGAGAGGTAGAATTACAGATGGGGAACGAGAGACAGAGAGAAAGGTCTTCCATCTGCTGATTCACTCCCCAAATGGCTTCAATGGCTGGAGCTGGGCCAGTCTGAAGCCCGGGACCAGTAGTTTCTTCCAGGTCTCCCAAGCACTTGGGCCATCTTCCGTTGCTTTCCCAGGCTGTAGCAGAGAGCTGAATTGTACCAGCCAGGACAGGAACCAGTGCCCATATGCACCACAGCCCATATGCACCTTGCCCTTCCTTTATGTTTTTATTGTTTTAATCATTCAGTATTTCTATATGCTTACCACTTCTTTTGCTTTTCTTTCCTTTCTATATTTTTGACACTTTTCATAATTGGATCTTTTTCTTTGTTCTTTTCAGAGAACTTATTTCAGTTTCTTTTAGTGTACCAGACTACTCATTCTAGATTATCAGAAGTATCTTTATTTTTTCTTTCTTTATAAGGATGTTTTCTCAGTGTAGAGTTTATGATCTGTAGTTTTTCTCTCCCTGTACGTTTAAGGTACAAATCTGTTGCCTTTGACTTCCATTGTTGCTGCTGAGAAGTGAGTTTAGTCTAAGTGTTACTTCTTTGATATCTGTTTGTGTTTTGATCTTTCTGGAAAAGATATATTTTTTCCTTTGAGTTATTGACTTTTTGCAATTTATTTTACTGTATTTGGTTTGTAAGTTTCCTTTTGTTCCATTTGGAATTGCTTGGACTTTTTTAAGTGTGGATTGATTTTTTTTGTCAGTTTGTAAATTTATAGTCATTAACTTTTCAGATATTCACTTTCATCTTCTGGGACTGCAGTTAAACATGTTAGACTATTTTAGTGTATCTTCTGTCCCTCATATGTCTTTTATGTATTTTTCTATATTTTCATATTTTGGTTTCTTTTTGCTTAGTTTCAGTTAACCTAGCATTTCTTTAATTGCAGCTATTTCTTTTTTAGAAATTTATTTTATTTATTTGAAAGGCAGAGAGATAGAAGGAGCTCAGTGAGACAGACTTAGAAAAGAGAGGGAAACAGAGGGAGGGAGAGTGAGCTTTTCCATCTGCCAAGTCGTTCCCCAAATGCCTGCAATAGCTGCTACTGGGCCAGGCTGACAACCAGGAGCCAGAAACTCAATCTGGGTCTTCCGTGTAGATGTCAGGGACCCCAGTACTTAGACCATCACTTACTGTCTGCCAGGTTGAACATTAACTGGAAACTAGAATTGGGAGCAGAACTGGGACTTGAAGCCAGGCATTTCAACCTGAGGTGCAGGCATCCTAAATGGCATCTTAACAGCTGAGCCAAACACCTCACCTCATCAACTGTTCCTAATATGGTTTTACACTTACTCATCGAATTCCTATTTTTTGGTTATTGTATTTTTCAGGTCTGTAATACCAGTGTGGTTTTTTGTAGTTTGCTGTCTCATTGCCTACAATTTTCAGTTCTGTGTCAGTTTCAAACTGAACCTTCATATCTGTACAAATAGTGTATTTTACAGTTTTAAAGTTTGTTTCTGATGAATCCAGTATCTGTAGTTCATTGACGTATTTCTGTTATTTCTTGTTTCCCTAAATACTTACGTGTGATGTTTTGTTGCTTCATGTACCTGGTTACTTTTGCTTGTTGTAAATTAAAAAATATTTCTTGGAATGGATGTTTTGCCTAACAGTGAAGATGCTGGTTCAGATTCCTGTATATCACATTGGAGGTCCTGGGTTCGATTCTATTTTTTTTTTTTTTTTAAAGATTTATTTTGGCCGGCGCCGTGGCTCAACAGGCTAATCCTCCGCCTTGCGGCACCGGCACACCGGGTTCTAGTCCCGGTCGGGGCGCCGGATTCTGTCCCGGTTGCCCCTCTTCCAGGCCAGCCCTCTGCTGTGGCCCAGGAGTGCAGTGGAGGATGGCCCAGGTGCTTGGGCCCTGCACCCCATGGGGAGACCAGGAAAAGCACCTGGCTCCTGGCTCCTGCCATCGGACGAGCGCGGTGCGCCGGCCGCAGCGCGCCGTCTGCGGCGGCCATTGGAGGGTGAACCAACGGCAATGGAAGAAGACCTTTCTCTCTGTCTCTCTCTCTCACTGTCCACTCTGCCTGTCAAAAAAAAAATAAAAAAAAAAAATAAAAAAATAAAAGATTTTTATTTTATTGATTTGAAAGAGTTACAGAGAGATATAGAGATGGAGAGGTCTTCCATCCGCTGGTTCACTCTCTAGATGGCAGCAATAGCCGGGGCTACGCCAATCCGAAGCCAGGAGCTTCTTCTGGATCTCCCATGTGGGTGCAGGGGCCCAAGGACTTGGGCCATCTTCTACTGCTTTACCAGGCCATAACAGAGAGCTGGATCAGAAATGGAGCAGCTGGGGTTAGAACCAGTGCCCATGTGGGATGGGCTTCAGATCAGGGCCTTAACCTCTTAACCTGCTGCACCACAGTGCCAGCCCCTGGGTTCGATACTTGACTCTGGCTCCTGACTCCTGCTTCCTGCTATTTTTTTTTTTTTTTAAAGATTTATTTATTTTGAAAGATTTAACAGAGAGAGTGAGAGACAGAGATCTTCCATCCACTGATTCACTCCAAGATGGCCTCAATGGCTAGTACTGGGCCAGAATAAGCCAGAAGCCAGCAGCTTCATCCAAGTTTCCCCTGTAGGTGGCAGGGTCTCAAGTATTTGGACAATTTTATGCTGCTTTTCCCAGGCTGTTAGCAGGGATTTGGATCAGAATTGGAGCAGCGTTGATAGGATCCCATATGGGATGTTAGTGTCGCAGGTAGTGACTGTATCCGCTATGTCACAATGCGAGCTCCCTGCTTCCTGCTATTGCAGATTCTGAAAAGCAGTGCTGATCACACAAGTAATTGGGTTCTTGCAGAAGTCCTGGACTGTGTTCCTGTTCCCCCACTTTGACACCTGCTCAGCCCTGGCTCTTGTGAGCATTGGGGAACGAAACCAATCTCGCTCGCTCTCTGTCTGTCGTACATACATACATAAACTAAAAAAAAAAATTCTTGATATAGTTTTAAACCTAGAATTTCGTCTTCCAGAGAAGTTTTTAGTTACTTCTCTTAGACCGATTATATCCACTTTCAAGGTTTCATGTGTCTGGAGTTGTCTAAGTAACTTACTAGGCTACTGTGTTTGGTACAGTTATTTAGGGTACTGTCCCAAGTTGCATATGGCTTATCAGAGATACTACCCTTAGTATGCTAGAATGACAAAGCAGCAAAAGTACAGTTTAACCTCTCAGTTAGGTCTTTAGGATTGACAGATACTGCCCAGGGCAAAAATGACCTCAGTATGTGCTTGAGTCTCTGGGCTACAGTCTTCATCAGAATATTGTAATACTAGTTTAGTTTTAGTTTAGAGAATTGATTTTCATATTCCATCTAGCTTTTTTAGTTCTTTCCTGATAGAGTTGATCCAGAATATCTATTATTTTAAGTCTGTATGACTTGTTTTTAACTCTTATTTTTCCTACAAAGCACACAAATGTTAAAACCTATGAGTATTTCTTATCCAAAATGCATGGGACTGAAAGTATTTCAGAGTTTGAGTTGTTTTTGATTTTTGGGTTAGGATTGCTCAGCCTGTATTTGACTAGCCTGGGTTGCTTTCTGCACACTTTAAAACTCAATTGAGGGCCGGCACTGTGGCTCACTTGGTTAATCCTCCACCTGCAGCTCTGGCATCCCATATGGGCATCAGGTTCTAGTCACAGTTGCTCCTCTTCCATTTCAGCTCTCTGCTGTGGCCTGGGAAGGCAGTGGAGGATGGCCCAAGTGCTTGGGCCCTGCACCCTCATGGGAGACCAGGAGGAAGCACCTGGCTCCTGGCTTTGGATTGGTGTAGCTCCAGCCATAGCGGCCATTTGAGGGGGTAAACCAACGGAAGGAAGATCTTTCTGTCTCTCTCTCTCACTGTCTAACTCTGTCTGTGAAATTAAAAAAAAAAAAAACAAAAAAAAACAAAACTCAACTGAGGTATCAGCATTATGGCACAGAGGGCCAAACCACTGCTTGTGATGTTGGCATCCCTTACCAGAGTGCTAGGTAAATTCTTGACTACTCACTTCAAATTAGTTTCCTGATAATATACTTGGGAAGGCAGCAGTAGTTGGACCATCTGCTCAGACCCTGCCATCCATGTGGGAGTCCAGGCTAGAGTTCATGACTCTTATGTTTCAGCCTGGCTCAGACATTGCTGTTGTGGCCATCTGGGAAGTGAACCAGCAAATGGAAACTAACAGTGTATCCCTCTTGCTTTCTGTTGCTCTAGCTTTCAAGTAAATAATTAAACAAATCTTTTTGGGAAAAAAAAAACTTATAGTGATTGAATTAAATTTCACTTTCTCTTTTAATAGTAATTATAATAGAAATGAAATAGGAAATCCACAGCCAACAGTCTAGACTTGTTATTGATGTGATAAAGGAATAGGTTAATAGCCATCAGTGACATATACCACCTGTATAACTTTGGACTGTTTTTTATACTCCATATACCTTGTGGAGATGTTTTTTAGGAGATACACATTCTTCTCTCATCTTCCCCACCACATCCAATGCTTTATTTAGTCAACATTTATTTCTTCACTTTAAGAAAACAATTCATGCAGATCCCTTTCTTTTTTCAATCAGACAAAATTGTGGAAAGATTGTATTTAATTTGCTTTGGAGTTTACCAGTTTTCAATCAAAGAATGAGTTGTGTGAGTTTTTAGAGTATATAGGTGCTGATTCTTGGAATGATTACGAAGGTTAATAATCCTTCAGAAGCATTGGAAGAGGAGAGTTGGTAAAGGAAAAAAATGAGGCACTAATATCTTCATCATACAAAGCACAAAATAATATTTTGTTTAAACAATTTTGACTTTAAAAAGTTATTGGGGGCCGGCGCTGCAGCTCAATAGGCTAATCCTCCGCCTTGTGGCGCCGGCACACTGGGTTCTAGTCCCGGTCGGGGCACCGGATTCTGTCCCGGTTGCCCCTCTTCCAGGCCAGCTCTCTGTTGTGGCCCAGGAGTGCAGTGGAGGATGGCCCAAGTGCTTGGGCCCTGCACCCGCATGGGAGACCAGGAGAAGCACCTGGCTCCTGCCATTGGATCAGCGCGGTGCGCTGGCCCCAGCGCGCCGGCCGGGGCGGCCATTGGGGGGGTGAACCAACGGCAAAAGGAAGAACTTTCTCTCTGTCTCTCTCTCTCACTGTCCACCCTGCCTGTCCAAAAAAAAAAAGTTATTGGGGGGGCCTGCGCTGTGGCGCAGTAGGTATTCCTCCGCCTGAGGTGCCAGCATCCCATATGGGCGCCGGTTCTGGTCCCAGCTGCCCCTCTTCCAATCCAGCTGTCTACTATGGCCTGGTAAAGCAGTAGAAGATGGCCCAAGTGCTTGGGCCCCTGCACCCATATGGGAGACCAGAAAGAAGCACCTATCTCCTGGTTTTGGATCAGCACAGCTCTGGCTATTGTGGCCATCAGGGGAGTGAATCAAAGGAAAGAAGACCTTTCTCTCTGTCTTTCCCTCTAACTGTCTGTAATTCCACCTCTCAAATAAACAAAATCTTAAAAAAAAATTATTGGAGAGAGTGTGAATTGTTAACAACAGGAGTCACTGTGCACTTGCTCCCCATGTAGGACTTCTGTCCTTAATGAGTTGTACTATGAAAATTTTTTATGAAGCTTTTATTTAATAAATACAAATTTCATAGTACAACTTTAGGAATATAGCAGTCCCCCCTCACTCCCATCCCACCTCCTACTCCTCTCCCATCCCATTCTTCATTAAGATTCATTTGTAATTATCTTTATATACAGAAGATCAACTCTATACTAAGTAAAGATTTCAATAGTTTGCACCCACACAGACACACAAAGTATAAAGTACTGCTTGAATACATGTTTTACAGTTAATTCTCATAGTGCAACTCATTAAGGACAGAGGTCCTACATTGGAGCAAGTGCACAGTGACTCCTGTTGTTGATCTAACAACACTCTTATTTATGATGTCAGTGATCACCTGAAGCTCTCATCACTAGCTGCCTTTTGAGTCTACAAACTCCATCATTATTTAGACGGCCATAAGCAATGTAGCCTCCCTTCAGAAACTCATCTTAAAACAGTACTTTATGCTTCGTGTGTTTGTATGGGTGCAAACTGTTGAAATCTCTACTTAGTGTAAAGTTGGTCTTATGTATATAAAGTCAATTAATAACTAGTCTTAAGAGTGGAATGGGAGAGGGAGTAGGTGGTAGGATGGGAGAGGGGTTGGGAAGGCGGGAATGGGGGGAAGAACCACTATATTCCTAAAAGTTGTACATATGAAATTTGTATTCATTAAATAAAAACCTTCTAAAAAAATTACTGGGTCCAGGACTATAGGGTAGCCGGTAAAGCCACTGTTTACAGTGCCGGTATCCTATATGGGTGAGTTCGGGTCCCAGCTGCTCCACCTCTGATCAAGCTCTCTGCTATGGCCTGGGAAAGCAGTGGAAGATGGCCCAAGTGCTTGGACCCCTGTACCCTTGTGGGAGACCCAGAAGAAGCTCCTGGTTCCTGGCTTCAGATTGGCTCAGCTCTGGCTGTTGCGGTCATCTGGGGAGTGAACCAGCAGATGGACAACTTTTTCTTTCTCTCTCTGCCTCTCCTTCTTTGTGTAGCTCTTTCAAATAAATAAATCTTAAAAAATATTATTGATTTGAAATATTTTTGATTTGCATTAGAGAGAGGGAGAGAGAGAGATCTTCCATCTACTAGGTCACTCCTCATGTGGCTGCAACAGTTGGGACTGGGCCGGGCCAAAGGTGGGAGACTGCAACTCCTTTGGGATCTCCAACATGGGTGGCAGGGGCCTAAGTATTTTGAGTTATCTTCTGTGTTTCCAAGTGCATTAGTGGGAAGCAAGATCAGAAGTGGAGCAGCTGCGACTTGAACCTGTGCTCATATGGATGGTATACCAGCCCATATGGATGGGAAGCCAGCATCACAGGCTGTGGCTTAATTTGATGCTCCATGACACTGTCCCCAACAATTTTAAACTTTCAATAAGTATAGTTGTTAAGTACTGTCTGTTGTATATCATTGTCAGTTTTTTAAATAACTTATTTTTTACACAATTGACATGTTTATTTTAGAAAAGTGCTAAGTGTTTACAAGACTGCCCCTCACTTCCGATACCAGTTGCAGAAATTAGGGGTTCCCCAAACTATCCTCCTGTCAGGTAATTTGTTGGAAGCAACTATGGAACTGATTGCTGTTATATTTCTTGCTTATGGTTTATTAAAGTGAAGATAATTATATTAAAATCAGCCGATGGAAGACAAGACAAGCATGGTGCAGCCTATGAGAGTTTTAAATGTAAAGCGGTTGTAGAGTCATGGAAAGCTTTAATTCCTCCTGACAACAATATGTGACACCACATACAAGATTACTGCCAATCAGGAGAGCTCACATGAACCTTTGTGTCTGGAGTTTTTGTTGGGGAAATATGATTGACTGCCCATCTGACCTTTAGTCTTTAGCTCCTCTGAAGGGAGAATGGATACTGTATAGCCCTAAGCTCCCAAGGGAATTACATTGTTAAAATCTTTGCTATGGTTAAACAAAAAGAAGTCCTAGAGACTGCCTCTGAGGAGTTAAGGCTCAAGTCCAGACCTCCTTTTTGGGTAAGATTAGTGTTTTTTTTTTTTTTTTTTTTAAGATTTATTTATTTGGTGGCTGGTGTTGTGATTAGTTAAGCTACTGCTTGCGACACTGGCATCCCAAATGGGTACTGGTTCATGTTCTGGCTACTCCAGTTCCAGTCCAACTCTGTGCTAATGCGCCTCGGAAAGTGGTAGAAGATGACCCAAGTGCTTGGGCCCCTTTACCCTTTTGGGAGACCTGGAAGAAGCTCCTGGCTCTTCCTGGTTTCAGCTCAGCTCAGCTCTGGGCTGTTACAGGCGTTTGGCTGGTGGAAGACTTTTTTGCAAAAGAATAACAGAGAGGGAGGGAGAAAGCTTCTATCCACTGGTTCATTCCCTAAAGGGCCACAACAGCTGGGACTGGACCAGGACTGGCCAAAACCAAGATCCAGGAACTCCATCTTGGTCTCCCACATGGGTGACAGGGGGCCCAAGCACTTGGTTCATCTTCTGCTGCTTTCCCTGGTACATTAGCAGGGAGCTGAATTGGAAGCAGAACAGCCAGGACTCTAGCTGGCGCTCATATAGCAGGTCTTCATCACAGGCAGCTGCATAACATGTGCCACAATCTTGGGCCCAGGTTAATAATTCACTACACATGAAATGAAGATAAAAATGGTACCTAAAATCCCTTTAGGCAGGTGAAATAACTTCTGCTAGTATTTTAAAATAGTTCATTTCTCTGTATGTACGTGTATTTTTGTTTATTTTCTTTTTAAAAATATGCTGCCATATGAGAGTACTGCAGGATCACAGAAACAATTAAAAAATAAAAAAAATATAAACTTTATTCTCAACATTCCATCCATCAAGTTCAGTACAGTTTTTTGTAAGCATTGATATCAGCCACTGAATTCATGCTAAAGAATTGAAGCATCCTGGAGATTTAACCGTGTCAGTGCAGTCTTTTTTATTTTTTTAAAAAAATACGTTTATTTATTTGAAAGGCGGAGAGCAAAATCTTCATCTGCTGATTGACTCCACAAATGGCCACAATGATTGGGGCTGATCCAGGCTGAGGCCAGGAGCCAGGAACTCCATCCATATCTCCTATGTGGGTAGCATGATCCCAAGCACCTGGGCCATTTCCCACTGCTTTCCCCTCATATTAGCAGGGAGCTGGATTGGAAATGGAGCAACCGGGATTCCACCCAGCGCTCACGAGATGTCACCATTGTAGGCTTCAGCTAACCCACTGTGCCACAAAGCTGGCCCTAGTGTTTTTTATCTTAACTGAAGAAAAATGGGTGCTTTTTCTAGCTGTTTTTCAGGCTAGTAAATAGAAAGATGTCGGAAGGAAGCAAATGCTTAATGATTTCATTTTGAAACTTTTCTAAGACTATTCTTGGAGCCGGTGCTGTGGTGTAGCAGGTAAAGCCGCCGCCTGCAGTGCCAGTATCCCTTATGGGCACCGGTTCAAGTCTGGGCTGCTCTGCTTTCAATCCAGCTCTCTTCTATGGTCTGAGAAAGCAGTAAAAGATGGCCCAAGTCCTTGGGTTCCTGCACCAGCGTGGGAGACCTGGATGAAGCGCTGGCTCCTGGCTTCGGATCAGTGCAGCTCTGGCCATTTGAGTGAACCAGAGGATGGGAGATCTCTCTCTCACCCTGCTTCTGCCTCTCTCACTGCCTTTCAACTAAATAAATAAATCTTAAACAAAAACAAAAAACAAACTGCTCTTATGAGTAGAATGAGCAGAAGAATTCATATAGTGGGGAAGGACTCCGGTGAAACTCTTCTTTGCATTTTTCTGCTAAAACTAACATTTTTCAAATAGTTTCCTAATGAGCAGATGTCATTCCTTTTGGCCTTCCAGAAAGTCAACAAGCAAAATGCCTTGAACAACACAAAAAACTTTTGCCATGACCTTTGCTCTTGACTGGACCATTTCTACATCTTGGTAGCCATTGTTTTGATTGTGTCTTGTCTTCAAAATCAAACTGGTAAAGCCATGATTCATTTCCTGTTTACACTTCCTTAGAGAACTGTTTTAGGATCTTCATACCACTTCTTAGACTTTCCATTGAAAGCTCTTGTGTTGTTTGCAGCCCATCCATGTGTAACAGTTTTACATCCAGTGAGCAGAAAGTTTGCTCCACTTTAATTTTTCAGTTAATGTCACCTAAGTTGAATCAGTTGAGATATCTGTGATATTGACTGTTGTTTCTCCTGTTAATGATTGGTCCTTTTCAATTAAGGCATGGACAAGATTAATTTTTTCTTTGCAAATTGATGTGGACATTCATCTGAGATGGGCTTTAGGTTTATATCCAGTATCATCTGGTCCTTTTTTTTTTTTTAAAGATTTATTTTCTTTATTTGAAGACAGAGTTACATAGAGAGATAGAGCCAGAGAGAGTGGGGTCTTCCATCCACTTGTTCACTCCCCAGAAGACCACAATGGCTGGAGCTGAGCCAATCTGAAGCCAGGGGCCAGGAGCTTCTTCCAGGTCCCCAATAGAGTGCAAGGGCCATCTTCAAATGCTTTCCCAGGCTATACCAGAGAGCTGGATTGGAAGTGGAGCAGCCATGACTCGAGCCAGCGCCCGTAGGTGATGCCAGTGCTGCAGGCTGGGGCTTTAACCTGCCATGCCTCACTCAGCGCTGGCCCTTGGTCCCTTTGTGATATGAGTAACCCACTTATAAACTTCTGATTTCTATAGAGCATTTTCCCTGCACATTTTTATAGAAAATCAATAACTTCATCCTTCTTTCATGGAAGCTTCACCATCAATTTCAAATATATATTTTTTAAGATTTATTTTTTATTTATTTGAAAGTGTGTGTGCACATGAAAGAAATCTGCATCCAATGACTCATTCCTGAATGGCCACAACAGTTCTGGGCCAGGGCAAAGCCAGGAACTGGGAACTCCATCCAGGTCTTGCATGTGGGTCACAGGAGCCCAAGTACTTGGGCCATCCTCTACTGCTTTCCCAGGAATGTTAGCTGGAGAACTGGTGTGAAAGTGGAGGATTCAGGAGTCAAGCCAGAACTCTAGTATGGGATGCTGGCATCACAAGTGATCGCTTAACCTGGTCTGTCACAGTGCCTCCTCCTCCTTGATAGATGTTCTTGCTTCAATTTTAGCAGCATTCAAGTTGCCCTGATAGGGGCTTCTTTTCTTTTTTCTTTGCTTTGCTTTGCTTTTCCTTGCTTTTCCTTGCTTTCTTGCTTTCTTTCTTCTTTCTTTCTACACAATTCACTTATTTTATTTGAACGACAGAGTTATAGAGAGGCAGAGGCAGAGAGAGAAATTTTCCATCCACTATTTAATTCTCCAAATGGCCACATGGCCAGGGCTGGACCAGACCAAGAGTAGGAGCCAGGAACTTTATCTCGGTCTCCCATGTGGGTTCAGGGGCCCAAGCATTGGGGCTATCTGCCGCTGCTTTCTCAGGCGGACTAACAAGGAGCTGAATTGGAAATGGGACAGCCAGGACTCCATCCAGTGCCCATATGGGATGCCAGCACTGCAGGCGGTAGTTTAACCCACTGCACCGCAGCACTTGCCCTAGGGGCTTTTTTCAAATTGCTATCTTATCCTTCCTACTGTCTAAAATGATACTCTGTTCAGACAGATTCTGACAAGATTGTAGGAGTTATTTTTTTTTTTTCATGTACAGACTTTTTTGAAATCCATGCACAATTTTTTTCCTAATACACATTTTTTCATTAACTTTTGAAGATACTTTCTATTTTTTAACCTTTTAAATTTTACATTATTTTAAGTCTGCAATGATTTGGATGTGGTTTGTACCCCAGGATTCCATATATTGGAATATTGACCTTTAGGGTGGCAGTGTTGGGAGGTGGAATTTTTTTTTTTTTAATTTATTTTATTTGAAAAGCAGAATGATAGGAAATAGGGAGAGAGACAGATTTTCTGTCTTCTGGTTCTCACTCCAAATAGTCACAACATTGTGACTGGGCCAGGCCAAAGCCAGGAGCCAAGATCTCCATCCGGTTTCCTTCATGTATATAGGGGGCACAAGCACTTGGGCCATGTTCTACTGCCTCCCAGAAGCATCAGCTAGAAGCTCGATGAGAAGCAGATCAGCCTGGACTTGAACCAGCATTCCAATACAGGATGCCAGGTTCACATGTGGTGGCTTAACCCCCTGTGCCACAGTGCTGGTCATGGGAGTTGGCATCTTTAAAAGTAGATAGGACATGTGGAATGTTAGGTCATTGTGGGGCATAGCCTGAAAAGGGATTAAGGTATTCTCTTGAGAATCTGCTTAGTTATTGAGAGGATTATTGTAAGAACTTGAGCGTGGCCCAGCCAATTCTTTGGCTTCCTGTATCTAGATGTGATCTTTATCACACATGTGCTCTCTCCATCTGTGATGGGACTGTTTCAAGAGCTGCTGCTATATATGTTTGGAATATTTTTGTTGTTGTTTATTTAAAGACTTATTTCCTTAAATGGCAGAATCATATAAAGAAATGCAAAGTCAGTGAGAGAGAGTTCTTCCATCTGCTGATTCACTCCCCAAATGACCACAGTGGCTGAAGCTGGGCCAGGTCAAAGCCAGGAGCCAGAAGCTTCCAGTGTCTCCCACATGGGTGTAGTGGCCCAAGTAGTTGGATGCAGGCATCACAGGTAGTGGCCTTACCTGCCATACTACAATGCATGCCCCTATACTGTCTGGAATTTTAGCCTCACTCATGTATTTTGTTACTGCATCAAAACGCTGACCAATACAGAAAAAATCTAAATATGAAAATATTTAAAAGAGCTAGCATTTCACTTTACTTATCATATGCTGTTTTCACTAAGGGTAATAGATTTTCTTTGACTCAATGAACTTCTTAATTCTAACCCATGCAGTCACATGTTAGAACACTTATTCATAACATTGAATAAGCTACTTTATATATTGCTTTTAAAAGAAATCAAAGATCTGCATATGATATACAAATATAAACATATTAAATAATCTGTAGTGAAAATAGTGTTTGCCTCACTGTTCATGACTTCTGTTCTCATTATCCAGTGGGAAATCAATTTGAGTTATCTAAATCTCTGTTTTTCATATTGCTAAACAATATGTTTCTACTGTTGATTCTGACTTGATACTTTCATTTTTTAACTTTTTAATGTAGTCAACATTTAGCTTAACTATCTCACTTCTAGGGCAGGTGTTTGGTGCAGCAGTTAAGTTGCTGCTTGGGATGCCCACATCCCATATTGGTTTATGTCCTGGGTCTTCCATTTCTGGTCCAGCTTCCTGCTAGTGAGCATCCTGAGAAGTAGCAGATGATAGCTCATGTACTTCATTTTCTGCCACACATATGGGAGACCCAGATGGAGTTCTAGGTTCCTGCCTTCAAACTGACCTAGTCATGACTGTTACTGGCATTTGGAAAGTAAACCAGTGGGTGAATGATCTCTCTTTCTCTCTCTGTGAGTCTTTATCTCTCTGATTTTCAAATAAAGTGAAAATAAATAAAGACAAATTAAACTTAATCTTTTTCTCCCTTTATCTCAACATAGTTCTATTTCCCTACCAGGTATGTTATTACATTTTTAAAGTTAAAAGAATTAGTTTCTACATTATTATGACCATGTAGGCTTTTTTTTTTTAACTATAAACCCAATTCATGTATGTGATGATTATATTTTAAACATTGTACAGTTCTTGACCCTTTTCAGTAGTTTCTCTGAGAAACGCATCCAGATTTCTAGGGATATTATAGAATTTCAGTCTGCCCCCACTATTTTTTGCTCCCAGATACCTTAGAGCTTTTTATCTTCTATTTAGTCTAAATGATTTGTTCCTTTGATTTGTTGCACAATTGCTGTCTTGGCACTTATTTCCTTAATCTCTAGGCTTCATTTCACTATTAACTGGATTTCATGTTTCTGTTTTGGTTTATATTTTAGTTGTGTTGGCTTACATCACATAATTTTGTACACGAGACTTAGTTTTTTTTGTCCTTGCTTGTGTGAAAATGTTATGCACTATGCTTAATGCTAATTTGGCAGAGTAGGGAACTAATTTTCTTTTAGTACTTCAGTGACTTTTCTTGGTCTAGAGTCTGATATTGCCAATGATAAATCCTCTAATTTGCTTCTAATTATTTTGTAGATCAATTTTTTATTTCAGAAATCTTTCTAGGATCTTTTCTTTTGCGAAAATTTTACCTATATGTAAGTACCTACTTTTAAAATTTTTTCATTATCTTGGGCTCTCACAAACTTCTTTCTATTTGAATATTTGTTTCAGTTATCTTTGAATTATTATTTCATTAACTCTCAGTTTGCTTGTCTTTTTTTTTTTTTTAAATTGGTCATTTATTTTTATTTGAAAGGCAGAGAGAGAAAAGCAGACAGACACAGAGATATCTTCCATCCAGTGGTTCATTTGGCTGCAACAAGCTAAGACTGGGTCAAGCTGAAGCCAGGAAATCAGTCAGGGTCTCATAGTTTACAGGTACTCAAGCATTCCAGTTATCACAAGCTGACTCCACAGTACACATTAGCAGGATGATGGAATTGGTAGTGGAGCTGGGACTTGAATCCAGGCACTCTGAAATAGAATGTGGACATTCCTGAGTCGTGTTTTAACTGCTATGCCAAACACCTCCCTCTAGTTTTATTTTTGAATTTCTGAATTGGATATTGTATCGATCATCTGGTTTGTTGTTTTTTTTCATGTTTTGTCTACTTGTTTTACGTTTTCTTTTGGAAAATTTTTTGAATTTGTTTCTCCCTCTTCAAAAAAATTAGAAAGCATAAATCTTTAAAATCTTTTTGTTTCTTTTTTCAGTATCCTTTGGTCATGTACACTTTATTCCATCTCTTGAATGCAAATATGCGTGTGTTTTCCCTTTTTTTGAATTTTTAAATATTACTAATTATAGAAATGTTAGATATATAAGACAAATAATTATTTTCTTGACATATATTTCACTTAGATATTTTAATGTGTACTTTCTACAAACCAGTATCTTGTGTAGTCACAATAAAATCATAAATCTTATGTAATTCACATTGATTTTCATTCTAAATGTACTTATGTCTTATTTGATTCAGTGGGATATATTCTGTAAATTTCATTATTTTGATCCTCAAGTTGTCCTGATTTGGTCATTTGGTACACTTTTGATATCATTTCTCTGTATCTGTTTGATAATACATTTCCTGCAGAACTTTCTTGCTTTCTGGCACAACACAATGTTCTAGGTTTATCTTGTACTTTTCCTGCCTTGCCCTGAATAGGCCATGTTCCCAAAGAATACTGGTTCCTTTTAGGAGAAGGTAGTATTTATAAGATCCCAAGATTAGGTTTACTTATTGTTGTTGGAATGTCACTGATATCAAACTTCTTCAGAGGACATAGCTAGGATCTGGTTTGTTACATGAATGAATATGTGTATGTCTATGTAAATACATATATGTATACAGACTTTTATATCTGTATTTCTGTATTGAGAATTTTGACTTCAAGCTGACACATTTCAGTTTAGTATCACAGTATTGGATTTAGCTTTTTCCTTTTATATGTTTGTAACTCCCTTTTCTGACTTAGAGAAACTTGGCTCCCACTTAATTTTAATATATTTACTTTTATCATTTTATTGGTTACTAGCTATAACCAATCTCCCACCTCTACTGTCACTCCCCACTCTTCACAAATACCTCTTGTCTTTTGGCTCTGACTCCTTATTCTAGGAATTTTTCAGTTTATCATTGTCTTTCATGAAAAGATACTGTTTTTCCATGGTTAAAATGAATAATATTTATTTGTTTATATGGGTAGGACTTTGAGCTATTTGGAATTAGTAGGTTAAAAGCTCTGCCCTTGGGTCAGGAGGATCTCTAAATTCCTCAATAGTCATTGCTCTGAGAAATCTACATTCATTGAAATTACAATAGCTATACTATTTTACTCAGACTTTTTTTTTTTTTAAGATTTTTTAATTTATTTGAGAGGCAGAGTTAGAGAGGGAGAGACAGACAGAAAGGTCTTCCATCTCTCGTCCACTGGTTCACTTCCCAAATGGCTGTAGCTGGCCTTATCTGAAGCCAGGAGCCAGGAACCGGGCAGGAGCTTCTTCTGGACCTTCCACTTGGGTGGAGGGATCCAAAGGTTTGAGACATCTTCTACTGCTTTCCCAGGCCCTAGCAGGGAGTTGGATCGGAAGAGGAGCATCCAGGACTAGAACTGACACCCATATGGGATGCTGGCAACATAGGCAGAGGATTAATCTGTGCCACAGCGCTGGCCCCGATTACCCAGACTTTTTTTTGAAAAGATTTATTCGCCAGCACCATGGCACACTTGGTTAATCCTCCACCTGTAGCGCCAGCATTCCTTATGGGCACCAGTTCTAGTCCTGGTTGCTCCCCTTCCAGTCCAGCTCTCTGCTGTGGCCCTGGAAGGCAGTGGAGGATGGCCCAAGTGCTTGGGCCCCTGAACCCACATGGGAGACCAGGAGGAAGCACCTGGCTCCTGGTTTCAGATCAGTGCAGCACAGCACACTGGCCTTAGTGGCCATTTGGTGGGTGAACCAATGGAAGGAAGACCTTTCTGTCTGTCTCTCTCACGGTCTAACTCTGTCAAATAAGAAAAAAAGATTTATTTATTTGAAAGAATAACAGAGATGGAGGTGGGGAGAGCTAGCACTTCCATCAGCTGGTTTACTCCCCACATGGCACAACAACTGGGGCTGGGCCAGGCCAAAGGCTGGAGCCAGGAGCTTCATTTGTGTCTTCCCATATGGGAGGCTGAGGTCCAAGTACTTGGGCCATCCTCTGCTGCTTTTCCCGGCCGTAAGCAGGGAGCTGGAACAGAAAGTGGAACAGCCATGTCACAACATTTGCTCCCTACCCCTACCCACTTCTTTGATATATTAACCCTTCAGTTTTTGCCTTGGTAAAAAAATGCTGATGGATATTAGCTCTTCCATGGAAAGTGGTGGTGAGGAACATCTAGCCTGTGAGCCATAGTAGGCCCATGAAATCATTTAGTTTGTCCTTTCTAAGGCAATTGAATGTAGTACTTGAAATTCAGTAAATCTATAGGCTAACTTTTTTAGCTGATAATTTTATATGGCCTGTAAATTAAGTTATAAGTATCCAAATGGCCCTGGACAGAAAAGAGGTTCCCTACCCTTGGTGTAGAGATTGAATATTTTCCCAGTGTTTTCTTTCTTTCTTTCTTTCTTTTTCATTTAAAATTTTATTTAAGTTAAAGTTTCATGTATTTCATATATACAGATTAAGGAACATAGTGATACTTCCCATCCTACTCTCCCTCCCGCCCAAGCTCCAACCCTTCTTCCTCCTCCTTCTCCCATTCACTTTTTACAAAGATCTACTTTGAGTTTACTTAATGATGGTAAGGTTAACCCTACACTAAGTAAAAGAGTTCAACAAATAGTATAAAGAAAAAAAATACTTCCTCAACAGAAGAGATAAGGGCTCTAAACAATCTTGGAATCTTAGGAGACAGAGAAATCATCTTTCATTTGATTCATCCCCCAAATGGACATGCAGGTCAGGGCTAGGCCAGGCCAAAACCAGGTTGAGTGACCCACGTGAGTGGCAGGAGCCCAAAAACCTGGGCCATTATATGCTGCCTTCCCAGATACATTAGTACAGAGTTGGTTCAGAAGTGAAGCAGCTGGGACTCAAACCAACACTCATGGGATGCTGGCATTGCAGATGGCAGGTTAAGCTGCTGTATGATATTACTGGCCCCCTAATTTTCAGGGCTGCATTTTACATGACCCCATCTTTTCTGAATTTCTGGCCTCCTTTTTATGAGCCCTTTGTAGCTGTTTGGTATCTCAGTTGGGACTTCCTTAAATAATCTAAGCTTCTTCCTGGCTTTATCAACTGCATCCACTTTCAGAATTTTGTTAAAATTTCTTGATGCCCCCCCCTTACCATGTTGGAATGTTTTCAACTGCAAATGGGAATCCTGTAAATAACTTACTTAAAAGGTAAGAAAAACTAACTGTTCATATAAGAAGTCTAAATATATTACAGTTCCTGGCTTGGTTTATTTAGCTACTTGATGAATTCAGCAAAGACCTGGGTAAATTTCATCTTTTTTCTTGTGAGTCATAATCATCTCTACAGTTTTTCTTGTCTAAATGGCTGTAGCAGTTTTGGGCATCATATCTTTTTAAAGAACATTCAGAGTCTGCAAGAGAACATTCTTGCATGTTTTATTTTTATTTAAGAACTTTATTTATGTTTATTTAAGAACTTTTTTAATGTTTTATTTTTAAGGTCAAATAAGGCCTTCCCGAAAGAAAGATCAGAAATCATTTACCCCATGCCTATTTGAAAACTAGTCATTCTGTTTGTGTAATTACATGTGATTAGAATTACTATAAATGGACTTGTCTCTAGAACTTTGCTATTTTGACCAAAAGCATTAGGTATCCTGGTGCTTACTCAATCAGAATTTGCATTTAAATGAGATTCCTCAGTGATTTGATTGTACTTAGTAGAAAGGATCTTCAAAAAGGACATGGAAAATGGAGATTATGAAAACGTTATACATGGGTTTCAAACTTACTTTTGCAAGAAAATTTTAATTCCATTTTATGTGAACTTTTTGAAGTATCCTTGTGTTTGAGAAGTACTGATCTAAGTTAATCAAGATTTGATCCATATGGCTTAGAGAAACCTCATTTGTGAAGTAGAGGATTTCAAAATATTTGAACAAAATTGAGGTTATGTGATGGAGGGAGGGGGATGGGCAGTATGGGGATGGCCTTTGGTTTGACCAACAACAGTGTCTGTTCATACTTTTTCCTTTGTTTTTTGTTTGTTTGCTTTTGTTGTACTTATGAGTGTGTATTTTCTTTATCCTAACTGTTCTTATGGGAAAAGGAAAGAGGTATGGGGCATAGCTAACATGCCATCTTGAATAAGGAAATCTGTTACTGCTTTTCTTTTATTAAGCTCTGTAAAATATTATGGAATATTTATAAAGGTATTTGAAAAACTTCCTGGTATATCAGGTTAAGCCACACCTGCCATACCGGTATCCTATATCAGAGTTCCTGTTTGGGTCCCAGCTGTCCTGCTTTTGATCCAGCTCCCTGCTAAATGCCTGGGAAGGCAGCAGAAGATGGCCCAGGTGCTTGTGCCTCTGACACCCACATGGGAAACCCAGATGGAGATCCTGGCTCCTGGCTTTGACTTGGTCCTTACCCTGCCATTGTGGCCATCTGGGGAGTGAGCCAATAGATGGAAGGTATCTGTCTGTCTCTGTTTCTCTTTGTAGCTGCCTTTCAAATAAATAAATAAATCACTTTTTTTTTAAAAAAAAAGTTAATGGAAAAAAGGAATGGAAAGATAATTATTTTGGTGCAGAAAAATTTGAAATCCAATCAAATGAGAAGTATTCAAAAAGTTCATGGAAGATGTGTACTGTGAAAAAAAAAATGCAGGAATTTCAGAATAGAGAATAAGAGAGCATTCATTTCTGTCTTGTTTATTTCCTAATTGTTTGCAAAGGTTGGAGCAAAGCTGAGAGCTAGGAACAGCAATCTGAGTGTCCCATGGCTGACAGGGACCAAGCTACTTGAACCATCATCTGCTGCATCGTAGGATGTGTATACGCAGAAAGCTGGAATTAAATTCAGCAGGGACTTGAACCCAGTCAGTTCAGTAGGTGATGTGAGTGTCCCAAATGAATTCTTTTTTTTTTTTTCTAAAGAGTTATTTATTTATTTGAGAGTTAGAATTACACACAGAGGGACAGAGAGAGAGAGGTCTTCCATCCATTCACTCCCAAAATGGCCACAACAGTCAGAGCTGGGCTAATCTGGAGCCAGGAGCCAGGAGCTTCCTCTGGGTCTCCCATGTGGATATAGAGGCCCAAACACTTGGACCATCCTCCACTGCTTTCCCAGGTCAAAGCAGAAAGCTGGATTTGAAGAGGAGCAGCCAGTACCAGAACTAGGGTGCATATTGGATGCTGGCACTGTAGGCTGAGGCTTAGCCCACTATGCCGAAGCACTAGTTCCTCCCAGATCATGTCTTAACTAGGAGGCCAAATGCCCATCTTTAGCTTTTGAAATACTGTGATATATAATCTACAATGTAAAATACTACACCTAAAACAAGTATAATATGTATTTATTTTATCATTTCAGAATATATTCTTTAATTTTTTGAAATTTCACTTAGGTTATAGAAGTTCCATGTATTTCATATACACAGATTTAGGAACATAGTGACACTTCCTCTCCCTACTCTGCCACCCTCACTCCATCCCTTTCTCCTCTTCCCTCTCACATTCCCACTCTTAATTTTTATAAAGTCTATTTTTAGTTTACTTAATAATTGTATAATTCATCCTATACATAGTAAAAGAAAAAAAAAAACAAAAACAAAATCAGTGTTCCTTAACTGAAGAGACAAATACTATAAACAGTCATTGAATCTTGAAATACAAATTTCATTCTGATATATTGCATTTCAGATACTCTATTAGTTATATCAGATCAGAGAAGATGTATGATATCTGTCTTTTGGGGACTGGCTTATTTCACTAAGTATAATGGTTTCGAGTTTTGTCTATCTTGTTGCAAAAGACAAGATTTTCCCTTATGGGTGAGTAGTAAGTACTCCATACTGTGTATATACCGTAGTTTCTTTATCTGGTCAAAATTGATGGAAAACTGGGTTGATTCCATATCTTTGCTATCGTGAATTGAGCTGCAGTTAACATGAGGGTACAGATAACTCTTTCATAGATAGATTTCTTTTGGTTTGAGTAAATGCCCAGGAATGGGATGGCTGGAATATATGGTAGATCTGTATTCAGATTTCTAAGGAATCTCCACACTTTCTTCCACAGTGGCTGGAGTGAGGTGAAACCTCATCATGGTTTTGATTTGCTTTTCCTTGATGGCTAGTGATCCTGAGCATTATCTCAAGTGTCTGTTGGCTATTTGAATTTCCTCTTTTGAAAAATGCCTGTTCAAGTCCTTTGCCCATTTCTTAACTGAATTTTTTTGTTGTTGTTGAATTTCTTGAGCTCTTTATAGGTTCTGGATGTTAACCGTTTATCAGTTATATAGTTTGCAAATATTTTTCCCCTTCTGTCAATTGCCTCTTCACTTTGCTGAGTGTTTCATTTGCAGTGCAGAAGCTTCTCAGTTTGTTGTAATCCTATTTGTCAATTTTGTCTTTGATTGCTTGTGCCTCTGGATTTTTTTTTTTGTAAGATTTAATTATTTATTTGAAATAGTTACACAGAGAGAGAGGGAGAGGCAGAGAAAGAGAGAGGTCTTCCATTGGCTGGTTCACTCCCCAATTGACCACAATGGCCTGAGCTGTGCTGACCCAAAGCCAAGAGCCAGGAGCTTCTTCTGGGTCTCCCACATGGGTACAGGGACCTAAGGACTTGGACCATCTTGTACTGCTTTCCCAGGCCACAGCAGAGGGCTGGATTAGAAGTGGAGCAGCCAGGACTTCAATCTGCACTCATATGGGATGCTGGCATTGCAGGCTGCAGCTTTACCTGCTATGCCACAGCGCCAGCCCTGCCTCTGTGGTCTTTTCCTAGAAGTCCTTGCCTATGCCAGTGTCTTGCAGAGTTTCCCCAATATTCTCTAGAAGTTTGATGGTATTGGGTCTTAAATTTAGGTCTTTGATCCATTTTGAGTGTTTTTTTGTGTAAGGTGTTAGACATGGGTCTAGTTTCAAACTTCTACACGTAGAGATCTAGCTTTTGCAGGACCATTTGTTGAAGAGACTCCTTGCTCCAAGGGTTGGTTTTAGCTTCTTTGTCAAAGATAAGTTGGTTGTAGATACATGGATTGATTCCTGGAGTTTTTCTGTTCCATTGGTCTACAAGTCTGTTTTTGTGCCAGTGCCAGGCTGTTTTATTATAAATGTCCCACAGTATGTCTTGAAATTGGATATTGTGATGCCTCTGGCTTTTGGGGGGGGGGGCTGTTGTTATATAAGATTGCTTTAGCTATTTGGGGTTTTTCGTGTTTCCATATGAATTTTAGCAGCTTTTTTTTTTCTAGATCTGTGAAGAATACCTTTGATATTTTTATTGGGATCACATTGAATCTGTAAATTGCTTTGGTAGTTTGGGCATTTTGATGATGTTGATTCTTCCAATCCATGAACATGGAGGATTCTTCCATTCTTTTAATGTTTTGTTCTATTTCATTCTTTAATGTTTTATAATTTTCATCATAGAGATCTTTGACTTCCTTGGTTGAATTTATTCTAGGGTATTTCATTCTTTTTGGAGCTATTGTGAATGCAACTGATTGTGAAGGGTCTTTCTCAACCATGACATTATCTATATATACAAAGGCTATTGATTTTTCAATATTGATTTTATATCCTGCCACTTTACCAAACTGTTTTATGAATTCCGGTAGTCTCTCAATGGAGTCTTTTGGGTCTCCTGTATATAGAATCATGTCATCTGCAAATAGGATTAGTTAGATTTCTTCCTTTCCAATTTGTATCCCTTTGATTTCTTTTTTTTGCCCAATGGCTAAAACTTCCAGAACTGTATGGACTATATTGAATAGCAATGGTGAAAGTGGGCATCCTTGTCTGGTTCCAGATCTTAGTGAAAATGTTTCCAACTTTTCCCCATTCAAAAGGATGCTGGCCATTTCTTTGTCATAAATTGCCTTTATTGTGTTGAGGAATGTTCCTTCTCTACCCCATTTGCTTAAGGTATTCATCATGAAAGGTTGTTGTAATTTTTCAAATGCTTTCTCTGCATCTATTGAGATTCCCTTTGTTTTTCTTCTTCAGTTTGTTAATGTAATATCTCACCTTTATTGATTTGTGAATGTTGAATGACCCCTGCATTCCAAGGTTAAATCCCCCTTGGTCCAGGTGAATGATCTTTCTGATGTGTTGTTGGATTCAGTTAGCTAATATTTTGTTGAGGATTTTTGCATCTATGTTCTTCAGAGATAATAGTCAATAGTTCTCTTTCTCTGACATATCTTTTTCCTGGCTTTGGAATCAAGGTGATGTAGGCTTCATAGAATGAGTTTGGGAGGATTTCCTCCCTTTCAATTATTTTGAATAGTTTGAGAAGAATTAGAATTAGTTCTTTTTTAAATGTTTGGTAGAATTCACCAATGAAGCTGTCCTGTCCTGAGCTTTTCTTTATTGAGAGTTTCTCTATTACTGATTCAATTTCCATGTTGGTTTATCGGTCTGTTCATGTTTTCTGTGTCTTCATGGTTCAATTTTGGTAGATTGTATCTGTCTAGGAATCTATCCATATTTTCTAGGTTTCCCAATTTGTTTGCAAAGAGCTCTTTGTAGTAATTCCTGATGATCCTTTGTATTTCTGTGGTATCTGTTGTTAAATTTACTTTTTCATCTCTGATTTTATTGATTTGAGACTCCCCCCCCCCCTTTTTTGATTAGTTGGGCCAGTGATATATAAATTTTGTTTATTTTTTCAAGAAACCAACTCTTCATTTCACTGATCTTTTATATAGTTTTTTTGGGGGGGGGTTTCAATTTTTTTTTTTACTCTTACTATTTTGGGGTCTGGTTTGTTATTTTTCTAGGTCCTTGAGATGCATTGATAGCTCATTTATTTGGTACCTTTCCAGTTTCTTCATGTAGACACCAATTGGTATAAACTTCCATCTTATCATTGCTTTTGCTGTATCCCATAAGTTTTAATATGTTGCATTATTGTCTTCATTTTTTCCAGAGATTTTTTTTATTTTTCTTTTGATTTCTTCTATGACCCACTGTTCATTCAGGAACATGTTGTTCCATCTCCATGTGTTTGCATATGATTTAGAGATCCTTGAGTTTTTGATTTCCATCTTTATCCTTTGTCGTCTGAGAAGATTTATGGTATGATTTTGATTTTTTTGAATTTGCTGACACTTGCTTTATGGCCTAGCACATATGGTCTATCCTAGATAAAGTTTCAAGCACTGATTAGAATAATGTATATTCTGCCACTGTGGGGTCAAAAGTTCTGTAGATATATGTTAGGTACATTAGGTCCATAGTGTTGATTAGCTCTGTTGTTTCTTTGTTAATTGTCAGTCTAGTTGATCTCTCCATTGATGAAAGTGGGGTGTTGAAGTCCCTATAACTATTGTATTAGAGTTTATGTCTCCTTTTAGATCCATTAACATTTCTTTTAAATAACCAGGTGCACTTTAATTGAGTGTCTATACATTTATTATAGTCAAATTTTCCTGTTGAATTGATCCCTTAATCATCATATAGTGACGTCATTACATCACGACACAGTTTTTGTGTCAAAGTCTATTTTGTCTGTTATTAGGATGGCAACACCTGCTCTTTTTTGCTTTTTGTTAGCATTGAATTTCTTCCCATTCTTCAGGAACTCCTGAGACCCGTATGCTGAGTCATTTGATAGTTTCCCATAAATCTACAACACTGTCTTTAAGTTTTCCATTTTCTTTTTATTTCCAAAGATTTGTCTTGTAGTTCAGATATTTTTTATTCTTTCTTGCCAAGTCTGTTCATAAGGCTTTCCACCACATTTTTTATTTGATCTACTGAATTCTTTATTTCTAATATTTCATTTTGATTTCTCTTTAAAATCTCAATTTCATGGGGAAAATGTTCATTCATGTCATGTATGGTTTTCTTTAGTTCGTGAATTTTCTTCTGATTGCTTTGGAGTAATCCTATAATCAATTTTCCAATTCCGTTTCTGTCATTTCCTCAATTTCTTCATCTTCACATTCTGATATTGAAATGTTGTTGTGTTCCTTTGGCAGGTTCATGGTGTCTTTTTTATTGTTTCTTCAATGTCTGTGGTTTGTTTTTAGGCATTTGTGGAGTTGATTTTTTGATTTTTTTTCCTCTGATGGTGTTGTAGGTATGCCTCTGTGGCTTAATGGAATGTCTGCACTTTAAGTGAATACCAAGAAGTATGTGGTGGGTGTTGCCAGGGATCTCTGGTCATTGCTTGGGGTGGGGCGAGTATTCAGGGTAACACCTAAGTAGGGAATGGTAGACCTCAATGCGTGGGTGTTAGTCCCCAGTGTATTCTGTGCCAAACTGTATGAACTTCACAAATGAAATACATAGCTTTCACTGTGAGCACAGTTCCTGTTGCAATCACTTGCTGTTGGCAACCAAGGAGCTCCAAGCATGTGGATCTGCACCCAGTGATTGCCCATAGACCCTGCTACACCTTGCACTTTCTTACGTAAACATTGAGTCCCCACGATCTCAGCATACAAGGCTCCCACAGTCACTTGGTGCACAGGTTTCTCTCTGCCCTGACAACCTGTCCAGTCAATAGAGAGGCAGATGTTGCCCAAGACAGTACCACTGAGGGATCTTGCTCTTGGGAGGCTGTGGGCCCCTCACTGTCTTATGTGGTTGCCCAGCCACCTCCCAGCCAGGCTAAAAGTCAGTGGGGACTGCAAAGTGTTACCTCTGCTATTATTTCTGGATCACAGATGTACACAGTGTTGCTGGCCAAATGTTGCTGTTTCCCTACTTGTACTGCTGAGAAGATGGGCCTCTTGTCTCAGCCTGTTGCTTTGTGTATTCACAAATTGTTTTATAGTTCCCACCCAAACCCAAAATGGTGCCTGCCCCTTTCAGCCGGGCAGTGGTGCTATTGTCAGGAAGTTGGGCAAGATAAATGTGCCCCCTCTGCTTCCTCTGGGTCCATGGTCAACCACTAGCCACTACCAGCCCCAAGGGCTCAAGTATGGACTAAAACCGGGCTCTCCCTCTGGATATATCACCGTGCATTGCTACAGGCTGGTCTCACCTCTGTCTCTAAGCTCCTGCTGCTCTGGCTCTTGGCTGCTGCAGTTGTGATTGTGTTAACGCTGTGCATCTGTACCTTCCACACAGGTCCGTGGCAGTCTTCCTCTTGAAGGATTTCTAGTGCAGACTTCTCTCCATTTCTCTCCTGAGTGCATTTCCTATATATTTTTTTTTTAACTGTTCATCCCTAGCCTAGCCCAGTATGTCATTCCCTAAATCCTCCATCTTGGAATCCACTATTTCACCTTTTGTGTTATTCTGTAATAGTATTGACGCACATTTAGCAGCTTAAAACAGCATAAATTTTTTATCTCCTAGTTTCTGAGATTTAAGATTCTAGGACTGGCTAGCTTTCCTTGGTAAAGCTTCAGTGAAGATGTTAGCCAGGGTTGGATTGTAACATGGGGCCTGATAGGATTTGCTTCCAAGCTCATGTGGTTGTTGGCAGCATTCTGTTCCTTTTAGGTTGTTGGATAGAGATCCTCAGTTTCTTGCTGACTGTCATCCAGAGACCTCTCTCAGTTACTTCTTGGTGGTTTCTTCACAGGCTAGCTCACAACATAGTGGCTTGGGTCTTCTAAGCCAGCAAGGGAAAATATTCCCTTAGCAATATGAGTATTACAGTTATATACAGTCCATCATTTCATCATATTCTGTTGGTTAAAAGTCTGTAACAGGTCACATCCACACTCAAGGAGAGGTAGATATGAATATCATAGGGAGGGAGGCAATCATGAGGATCACCTCAGAATCTTTGCTCCACAAAAATGACTATATCTGATTGTAAAAATGTCTAATGGCATGAATTATATAGTGTATTTCTTTTGAGGCTTCCACATAAAAGCTGTGCCATGCTCTATACTAAGGTACTCAAGAATGTTGTTGATATAACTTACAAGCTTTGATGATGTCTATATTATGATTGCTATCAGAGTATTTTATGTTTATTAATATGGTGTATAGTGTTTTGTAAATTAGATTTTTTTCTTTTTCTTTTTTTAAGTTGACTATATTGTGGAGTATGATTATGATGCTGTCCATGATGATGAATTAACTATTCGAGTTGGGGAAATCATCAGAAATGTGAAAAAACTACAGGAGGAAGGATGGCTAGAAGGAGAACTAAATGGGAGAAGAGGAATGTTTCCTGATAATTTTGTTAAGGTAAGTATTTTTGGTTAACTTTGTAGCTATTGCTTTATTGAATTTCTTCTTTTACTGTTAAGAAATATATTTTTTAAAGATTTTATTTATTTGAGAGGTAGAGTTATAGACAGTGAGAGGGAGAGACAGAGAGAAAGATCTTTCTTCTGTTGGTTCACTCCCCAGATGGCTGCAATGGCCAGAGCTGCACTGATCCAAAGCCAGGAGCCAGGTGCATCTTCCTGGTCTCCCATCTGATTAGCTTTTCCAGCTTGCAGTTAGTAGAATACCTACTTAGAATGAATGTTTAGTTAATATTTGTTCCCTGAATAAGTTTGTATTTGTTTTAATTGTGGTTTTACATCCAAATATGAACATGTACTCTGTTAATTGATTTCCTGTGAAGATGAAGTAACTGTAGTTTATCTAACTATATAGTTTATATCTCTTGAAACAACTGTGAAAAGCTGTGAGAGGGAATTGAACTTATGTAGGCAGGTCACTTATGTAAAAAATAAGTTAAAAGTTAAGTAAAGTATTTATATGGTTCTCTTGATTGTGTACTGGTATATGCTTCTGCTAGTAGGGATTTTTATCATGGGACTTTGGAAAATATATTTTACTTTCCTATTCATATTCTAGTACTACATCTTGGAGGTTAATAAAATACCTACTAATCGAGGCTGTAGGTAATTATGAGTATGCTAGGTAATAGAAGGAAACTTAATCTGGGATTAAAGATTAACCACAGGGTACTGAATTAAAGTTGGAGATATCAGTGTGAACTTTTCTTTTAAAAATGTGCAGGTAAATACAGGAATAATTATTCATAGTGTTCTTTAAAATTTTGGGGGGGAAATTGGATTTAAAGATGTCTATTTGGGAGCAGAATTATTTTTGAAACCTCTACAGTTTTTATATAATATGCATTTTCTAATAATTTTTTGGAAGCCCCTTACATGCATAGACTTCAAACTTTTTTGCATCAAAGTAAACTCATATTTTAAGTAAAATTACATGTCTAAATAAGATCAGAGTTGGAGAACTCAGAAGGCTTCCATAGCCTTAGCAACTCATGACAAGAGCCTAGGGAGATTACTGACACCATAAACAAGAGTGTCATTTTGTTAAGTCAACAACAGGAGTCACTGTGCACTTACTCCTCATGTAGGATATCTGTCCTTAATGTGTTGTTCAATGTGAATTAATGGTATAACTAGTACTCAAACAGTATTTTACACTTTATGTTCAGTGTGGGTACAAACTGTTGAAATCTTTACTTAATTTATACTAAATTGATCTTCTGTATATAAAGAGAATTGAAAATGAATCTTGATGTGAATGGAATGGGAGAGGGAGCAGGAGTTGAGAGGGTTGCGGGTGGGAGGGAAGTATGGAAGGGGAAAAGCCAATGTAATCCATAAACTGTACTTTGGAAACTTTATTAAATAAAAGTTTAAAAAATTAATTAAAATTACATGGAATTTCTGAAGTGCTCTCATATTTATATGTGTTTGTTTTGATTAGTATATACACATATACTCCTCAGCTCTTATTGATAGGAGGCTCCACAGTCAGTTGCATCCCACTAGCCATGAGTGTACCCAGAGCACAGATCTTGATTTCTAAATATTTTCCAATAAAAGGAAGCCAGGCTCCTTGGAGCAATAAGTAGTTCTATCTCTGTGGCAAGGAAGATGATGATGAGATGAGTCTGGAGTATCTTATAGTGCCAGAACATTTAAAAAAAAAAATAAGAAAGAAAGAAAAAATAGGACAGACCCATGTGAAAGAGATGTAAATTTGGAACAGTTTGAGCAAACTAATTTGGTATTTGGTTTATACTCAATTATAACGTAAGTACACTGGTATACATGAATCCATGCGTACATAAATGATTGAGTGAATGTACAGAGAAAAATGGACGAATCTTGGAGAATTCCAAATACTACTTTTAGAAAGTTATATTTCCTCATATCTCCTCCTCTTTCGGAAGCTTCCCTCAGTTGTTGGCTGGACTAAAGGAAATGTGGAAAGGGAAAAAATGTAATTTTATAATGGAGAAACCCCATAAATTCTATCTTTACCAAATGATCAGTGTTGATGTCTACCAGTGATAAGCTTTGTTGAAATAACACTTCCCCTTTATCTCTGAGGTATTCTCCTAAACCCTTAATGCGGTCTCAACATGGGAAAAACCTCAGGGCTGGCATTGTGGTGTATAAGGTAACACCGTCACCTACAGTGCCAGCATCCCATATGGGCACTGGTTCAAGTTCCTACTGGTTCACTTCCAATCCAGCTCCCTGCTAATGCACCTGATAAAGCAGCAGAGTATGGTCCAAATGGGTGGGCTTCTGTACCCATGTTGGAGACCTGGGTGAAGCTCCTGGCTTTGGCCTGGTCCAGCCCCAACTGTTGTGGGTATTTGGAGAGTGAACCAGCAGATGGAAGATTCTCCCTCCCCCTCTCTCCCTCTCCCTCTCCCTCCCCCTCTCTCCCTCTCCCTCCCCCTCTCTCCCTCTCCCTCCCCCTCTCCCTCCCCCTCTCCCCCTCTCCCCTTCTCCCCCTCTTCCCCTCTCCCCCACCCCTTCTCCCCCTCTCCCCCACTCCCTTACCCTCTCTGCCTCTCCCCTTCTCCCCTACGCCCTTACCCTCTCCCCCCTCCCCCACCCCCTCTCCCTCACTCCCTTACACTCTCCCCCTACCCCCCACCCCACTCCCCCACCCCCTCTTCCCCACTCCCTTACCCTCTCCTCCTCACCCCTACTCCCTTTCCCTCTCCCCTCTCCCCTTCTCCCTTTCCCACTCCCCCACTGCCTCTCCCCCTCTGCCCCACTCTCTTTCCCTCTCTCCCACTCCCCTCTCCCCCTCTCTCCTTTTTCCCCACTCTCTTTCCCTCTCCTCCACTGTCCCTCTCCTTCTCCCCCACTCTCTTTCCCTCTCCTCCACTGGCGCTCTCCCTCTCCCCCCCTCTCCCCCCCCTTCCCCACACCCCCCTCTCCCTTTTCCCCTCCCCCCTTCTCCCTCTCTCCCTCTCTCCCTCTCTGTCTTTGTAATACTGCCTTTCAAATAAATAAAAAAAAAGAAAAAAGAAAAGAAAACCTCAAAGTCAGATTGAGGGACATTTTACAGAATATCTAACCAGTACTCTAGTCAATGATAAGTGATATTGAAAATGAGGAAAGACTGAGAAACTGATATTGATCAGAAGGGACAAAGGAGACTTAATGGCTAAATAAATTATGATACTGTGGGTTGGGTTTTGGAACAAGACAGATCTTCCATCTGCTGATTTATTCCCAAAATGTCCACAGTGGCCAGAGCTGGGCCAGGCTAAAGCCAGGAGCTTCTTCCAGTTCTCCCACAATGGGTAGCAGGGACCCAAGGATTTAAACCATCTTCTGCTACTTTACCAAGCTGTTAGTAGGGAGCTGGATTGGAAGTGGAGCAGCCTGTACTATAACTAGTACCTATATGGGATGCTGACTTTGCAGGCAGTGGCTTTACCTGCTCTCCTACAGTGCCGGTGTCTAGTATGTCATTCTTAAAAAGGGTCACTCTAGTAATAGTGGGGGCAAGGACTTGGTAAGTAGTTAGCTATACAACAAGCAAATGTCAGCATTATTTTTAAATGAGAAATATAATATCAATGTAATTGCTGATTGTCAGAGAAATGTGATACATTTGTAGCATTTACATTTTGGAGCATCTAAAGACCAAGTATGAATTTTTCAGCCACAACATAGTTGGAAGATGATAGAATTACAAAACTAAAAATGCTTTAAATCACTTTTACAATATTACTAGCTCCTTGAAGAATCCAGTGGGTGTTTGAGAGAGAGAGAGATTGATCGATCTTCCATCTGCTGGTTCACTCCCCAGATAGCCACACTGGTCAGAGCTGCGTCAATCTGAAGCCAGGAGCTTCCTTTGGGTCTCCCCACATGAGTGCAGGGGCCCAAGGACTTGGGCCACCTTCTACTGCTTTTCCAGGCCACAGCAGGGAGCTGAGTCGGAAGTGGAGCAGCCCTGAGAAATAAAACTTTCTTGGGACAACTTTTTGGCACAGGGATTAAAATGCCACTTGGGATGTCTACCTCCCGTATTGGAATGCCTTGATTTGAGTGCCCTCTGCTTCCTGTTCCACCTTCCTGCTCATGAAGACCTTGGATGGCAGCAATGATGACTGATAGTTAGGTCCTTCATCACCCATGTGGGAGCCCTGGATTGAGTTCTTGGCTCCTGGATTTGGCCTGGCTCAGACTTGGCTGTTGAGAGCATTAGGGGAGAGAATTATTGGATGGGCGATCTCTGTCTGTTTCTTTCTCTCTGCCTTTGAAACAAATGAAATAAATAAAAATAAGAAAAAAACGTTGCCTTCTCATTTGTTTATTATCTTTGCTGATCTTTGATTCTAAGAAACGCAACTTAATTACTTTGTTTTCAAATCATTTTAATACACAGACCATGATCAGATAGCCAAATTATTATATGGTTATAATAGAAGTGGCTTTGCATTTTATCTTATATTTCTCATCTTCTATTATGCCATTTCCTACCTATCAAGATCCTATATTAGTGGACATTACCCAAATTATAGTTTCTTGACCAGTTTTGTCCGAATATAACCTGTTGTATAGAAGGCTTCTCTTTAGATAGTGATATTTACAGTGCTTGAAAGTCTGCTGTGTTTCCTACATGATTGTATTTAGGAATCTTTTTTTTTTAATTGAATATCCTAGAGTCATTTTCAGAGGAAGTGACGTTTTAGAAAGTAAATACTGTACTATTAATATGTATTTTATTTACTGGCTGTTCGGTGTTTGGGTAAAAGGGAATAATGGTCAGGAGGGAAGAAACACTGGAAGTCTAACAAACAATGTAGATATTCAGTAAAATTAGCCATTGTAGATGATATCCAGAGTCAACTGGAGGTACTCTTTGTTCAGAAACTGGGGAACAAAGTAGCTTGATAAGAGTTGATGCATGAATACCTAATAGTGTGGGGATTATGATGGTGAGGAGAGAGATTGGGTCCAGAGGAGGAAATAGTAGACCTCACAGCAAACTTGGCCTTAATTCTGCTTAGAACTTAGGTTTCATTTGATTCTTGTGATGGTATCTTATTTGGAAGTCAGTAAGCCTGAGTTTTTACTATTCAATCTAAACTATTTTTGCTTTCCTTGCTTTTCCTCTCGGAAGATTTATTCTCTATTTTGCCCTTAGAAGATTTATTCTATCTAATATTTGTGGATTTCATTGTGTTTCACAGAATATTAGAGATTCTTATAGTAGTTCTAGATGTTGAACAATGAATTAATATATTCAGATGGTTACTTTTGATTAAAGGTAACTGCCTGAGGTTATATAGCCAGTGAACAGAATAGAACCGGTATTTTATGCAAGACATCTGACTCTTGGATTAACAATAACACATTTGGTCAAATGGAGTTACTTTTCAAGAATTATAGGACTTGACTATCAAAACAAGTCATTGTTTCCTGTATTAGGAAGCAACAGTAGCTCTCATGGGTGACTTCAGTTTTATTCTTTAAAATGTAGGTAGTTTATGAGGCAGATAGGGAACTACAAAATGAGTAGTACTCTTTGTCATGTTGAGATTGTAGCTGCCAGTCTTTATGTAGACTATTTTTTTTTTTTTTAGATTTTTTTCTAAAAGGCAGAGATACAGAGAGCAGAGAAAGAGAAGAGGGAAGGAGGGAAAGAGAGACAGAGAGAGATAGGGAGGGAGGGAAAGAGTATTCCACCCACTGGTTCACTCCTCAGATTTCTGCAACTACTGGAGCTGCACCAATCCGAAGCCAGAAGCCAAGAGCCTCCTCTGGATCTCCCATGCAGATGCGGGGGCCCAGGGATTTGGGTCATCCTCTACTGCTTTCCCAGGCCACAGCAGAGAACTTGATTGGAATTGAGCAGCCGGGACTAGAACTGGTGCCCATATGGGATGCCAGCACTGCAGGTGGCAGCTTTACCCGCTAGGCCATAGCACCAGCCCCAATAGACTATGGTTTTTATTAGTTTGAAAAGCACTTAGTATAACCTGAAAATGGTAAGATTTTTACATGTTGGTATGTCATGTGTTACTAATAGCACATCAAAAATGTTTTTCCCTAAGTGCATTATCAGTTAAGCAGTTTACATTGTAAAATACTTTGCATAATTTCCGTGTTGTATACCTGTAATTTTTCAGTTCTTTACCCATCTAACTTTTTTAAAATCGAAAAAACTTTTATTTCCTGATTGTAAATGCTATGCATTTTTATTACAGACAAGCATCAAATACTTCTGAGTAGTGTAAAGATTTCAAAGTCAACAGAAATCTTAACAAGCCCAAGAGTGAGAATTGGTTTAATTTGTAGTAGAATAAAGAGTTGAAGGGTCTTAGAAGTTGTAGTATAGTTGTAGTATATCATTAAGAGCTATGTGTGCCTGTTCTGAAATTGTAGTGTAGATGTATCTACAAAGAATTAGACTATAAATTTCTTGTATCCCAGAGATCCTATAGTATTTCCAAAAGGTGCAAAGAGGGATTAGGAGAAGATCATGTTTGGTTTGAGAACAGGAAAGGAAAATTAGTTCAGAGTGAAAGGGAATTTGACAGCAAAGTAGTCTGCCTTTTCAGTTCTTTTTTTAAAGAGATGAGTTTCATATGAAGTAGGTTTCTTTATTTCCATTGGAAACAGTATGCTACAACGAGTGAATTTGTAGACTAGTTTTAAGAAGCTGCCTGGTAGAAGAAAGGGATGGCATCTGATGTGCATGGTTCCTGGGAATGAGGCATGGAAGTAGCTGTAAGCCTGTGGCATCAACTATACCAGAAATTACTTGCAGCACCTACAAGCTAGCTGTTTTCCTCTTAGTAGAGAAAGTATTGGGCACTGGATCAGGGATTAACACCTTGATTTCTTTGAGTATTTTTGAAAGTGCCAAGGTTAGTTTTCTACACAGTGTTACAGGAGCTCAGTATCAAAAGAGAATTGAGTTCAATAGTAAAATAAAGTTATTTTATTTCATTCTGTGTTTGTTCTTTAGTTCATAGCTAGCTAAAAAGTTTTTGAGTGACAATTTTTAAAAGTATATGTTGTGATATTGTATATTGCTTTGTTTTCTTACGTAGTGCGATTCAGAACTCATTCTATTGTAGATACAGCCGTCCTTTGGTGTCTGTGGGGATGAGCTTCAATACCCTCACAAATACCAAAATCTGTGATAACGTCTGTCCATTATATGAAATAGTTTATATGCCAGTACCATACCATCAAATTTTAGTGATATACCTATTGAATATTCATCTTCAAAAAGGTCAAAGCTTTAGACATAAAGTCTCTTGGAATCAGTAGCAAAACATGTCTCCTCTATCCTTTTTTGTGCTGGAGTAGGGAATCGAAGAGGGGTCATAGGGAACAGAAATAGAACTGCGTGCTTGTGTGCAGTTGTGACTCTGTGAAATTACTGATAGGAACAGAATTGAAATAGAAATGAAATGTTTTGGATAAAGCTTAGTTCCTTCTTTCCCACTTTAAAAATTTGCCTCAGGTCCTCTTAGCATTCCTTTTCTTCATCATCTTTTTTTAAAAAAAGGTTTCATTATTTTTTTAAAGAGTACCTTTAGTTACACAGCAACAGAAAGTACAGAATTCCAATATGATCTCTTAAGTCTCTCCCTTTCACACACACACACACACACACACACCCTCCTCAACTTTAGCATCTCACACTAGAGAGGTAAACTTGGTAAGTCAGTAGCCTACACTAACTCATTGTTGTCACCCAAAGTCCATAGTAGGGTTCCTTCTTACTGTTGTATATCCTATAGATTTTAATAACTATTATAATGCCAGTAGTTTCACTGCCCTTAAAGTCCCCCGAGGCTTCAACTATTCGTTCTTCTCTTCTTCCTTACTCATGTTAGCTAATGGTTTTACTGTCTCCATATTTTTATCTTTTTCATAATGTCATATAGTTGAAATTATAAAGGATATCATCTTTTCAGATATGCTTCTTTCACTTAGTAATACAAATTTAAGTTTCTCCCATGTCTTTCCATGGTTTGGTTACTCGTTACTTTTTAGGAGTGGTTAATATTCCATTGTCTGGGTGTACCGTGGTATGTTTAATTCATTCCCCTACTGAATGGCATCTTGGTTGCTTCCAGATTTTCACAATTATGAGTAAAACTGTTTAAAACATCCTTATGAAAGTATTTTTGTGGCTTAAAGTTTTCAGCTAATTTGGGTAAATGCTAAAGAGTACAATTGCTCAATCATTTGCTAAGACTATATTTAGTTTTATATAAAAACTGCCAGAAGATACGATTGTTGTTAATACATTAGTGTCTTAATATCTGGTGATTCTCTTCTTAGCATAATTTTTTTAAAGATTTATTTATTTTATTTGAAAGAGTTACACAGAGAGAGGAGAGGTAGAGAGAGTGAGAGAGCGGTCTTCCATGTGATGGTTCACTCCCCAGTTGGCTACAACAGCCAGAGTTGCGCTGATCCAAAGCCAGGAGCCAGGAGCTTCTTCCAGGTCTCCCACGAGGGGCAGGGTCCCAAGGACTTTTGCCATCTTCCACTGCTTTCTCAGGCCATAGCAAAGAGCTGTATCCGAAGTGGAGCAGCTAGGTCTTGAACCGGCACCTGTATGGGATGCTAGCACTTCAGGCCAGGGCGTTAACTTGCTGTACCACAGTGTTGGTCCCTCTTAGCATAATTTAACTTTGCAACCTAAAATATTATAAGTACTTTACAGTGCATTTATAAAACTAGCAAATTGTCAGGTCTCAGGTACTATATTGGAAAAATGTTTTATCAATATCCTTTTCACAAGGTATTTTTGATAAAGTACTTCTGTAACCATAAGAATTTGTCAACTTGAGATCGAAGTATTCTATTGTAAGGTATAAGTTTAAGAAAAGTACAAGTCTATAAAATTTTAAATTTTTTGTATCAAAATAAAGTGAATTCTATTTTTCCATGAACTTCAAAAGCTTAGTTATTTAAGAGGCAGAGAGAGTAAGTACTCTAGCTCCCACCTGCTGGTTTGCTCTCCAAATGCCCACAATGACAAAGGCTAGAACTGGCCAAAGTCAGGAGTTAGAAACTCAACCCAGGTCTATCATATGAGTTATGGGGCTCTGGCTTGGTCATGTGTTTTTTGAATTCGTGATTAGTTTTGGCTAACAGGAAATTATTAATTTTAATATCAAATATGTGAGGTAGGTATCCAGTTCAATTTCTAACTCATGAAACACTTGTAGTAAGTATTTCCATTTTTAAAGATTTATTTATTTTGAAAGAGTGATAGAAAGGAGAGACAGAAAGATATTCCACCCGCTGGTTCAAATGTCCGCAAAGGCTAGGACTGGTCCAGGCTGAAGGTGGGAGCCTGAAACTCCATCTGGTCTCCTACATGGTGGAAGAGGCCAAAGATGGGCCATCTGATGCTGCGTTCCCAGGTGCATTGGCAGGGAGCTGAATCAGAAGCAGAGCAGGCTGAACTAAAACCTGTGCCCTAGTATGGGACGCTAGTGTTCTAGATGATTGCTTAACCTCTTGTGCCACAATCACGCCGGACCCAGCACCATGTATTTTAAAATCTCTACCTTTTCTTATTTTTTCTCTTATAAATTAGGTTTGTTCTGGTCTCTCTATCCATTTTGTTTCATTTATCAGTATGTCTGTTTTTATCCTAGTACCACACGAATTCTTTGTGTCATGATAGTGTTCTTTGTATCTTGGTTAATAACAGTCCCCAAAATTATTTTGGCTGTTGTTGGCCTTTTGTTGTATGTAGAACAAATTTAGAATCAGCTTATTAAATTATTTATTCAAACCTTTGAAATACAGATATTTGTTGGAATTGCACTGCATAGGTATATCAGTTTTAGAGAGCATTAATATCCTTAAAAATATTTATTTGAAAGGCAGAGAGATGAACAGAGAGAGAGAGAGAGAGCGCCTACTCATTCATTGGTTTACTCCCCAAGTGCTTCAACAGATGAGGCTAGGCTGAGCCAAAGCCAGGAAGAAACTCAATCCAGGTCTCTCACATGAATGACAGGAACCCAATCACTTAAACCATCACCTCTGCCTCTCAGGGTCTGCATTAGTAGGAAGCCAGAGTTAGGAGCCAGGACTGGATATTGAACCCAGACACTCAGATATGTGACACAGGCATCTTTTTTAAAAAGCATATTCAGTTATTTTTATTTTATTTTTTGCTGAGACAGACTGACAGGGAGATAGCTGGAGAGAAACCTTTCATCAAATGGTATATTCCTCAAATATCCATTAACAGTCAAGGCTGGACCAAGCCAAAGCCAGGATCTCAGACTCCCACATGTATGGCAGTGACCCAAGTACTTGAGCTTTCATCTGCTTCCTCCCAGAGTATACATTAGCAGGAAGCTGGATCTTAAATGAAATAGTTGGGACTTAATCAGGCATTGCAGTATGGAATATGAGCATCCCAAGCTATGACTTAACTGCTGCACTACACATACTTCACTGGGCATAGGCATCTTAACTGATAACCTATAGACCAAATATCTACCCCGAGAATTGAATTGAACATGGCGTTACTTTCTTTTTATTTATCTTCTTTGATATTTTTTATTTAGATTTCTAACAATTTCTAACTAACAATATGTGAACAGTGTCTGTTTTTATAAGACCTGTGACCTATGAGCTTTACAGATGTTTGGAAAAAATGAATCATATTTCATGATATGTAAAAATTATGTGAAGTTAAAATTTTAGTGCCCATAAAGTTTTATTGGAAAGTATTTGTGCTTTTTGCTCTTTCTACACATGACTGAGTTGATTGTTACAAAAAAGGTTGTATTGCCTCTACATTGTAAAGTATCTATTATCTAGTACTTTATGGAAATAGTTTCACCCTTTCTGAATTAGAATAATTGTTTGTCTTATTGTTTGTCTATGTATAACAGGGTTTCTTTGTATGTTGGGGTAGGATGTGGGGTGGAGTTTCAACCTTTTTTTCCTTAAATTCTGTCTCCGATTCTGGTAACACTTATACACTTACACTTATTCTGGTAAGTCTTAAACTCATAATGAGTGACTGTTGCCAAAATGAGTATTATTCTTCAGATTTATTTGGTCAGAACAAAAGGTTGAAAAGATTGATATAATAATTTATATTCTGATCATTGTTACTGTTTATTAGCATGTTATATTTCAGAATTTAAATAAAATACAGCTTAATTTATATCTTCATTGATTTCCTGTTTTATAGGAAATTAAAAGAGAGGCAGAATCCAAGGATGACAATTTGCCCATAAAACGGGAAAGGCATGGGAATGTAGCAAGTCTTGTACAACGAATAAGCACCTATGGTCTTCCAGCTGGAGGAATTCAGCCACACCCTCAAACCAAAAACATTAAGAAAAGTACGTAAATAGCTCCTTTCCTCCTTAATCAATTGAAAATAGAAGGATATTTTGTGAATATTTATACATCAAGAGAAATTAGTTTAACCTTCTGCCATGACTGCAGTAACTTCCTATTATGCACCTGTTACTAGTTATTGGCCTATGTAGTCATTCCTCATTTTTAATCATGTACAGCCAGTAACGTAACGGTAGTTCAGCATGAGTAGCTGGTAACCATTTATAGCAATTATAGAGTATAATATGAAACTTTATTTTCTTAATAATGTAGACTCTGTTTAACGGTTAACACTGTACCTTATCTGTATTTTATATACTGTTTTATTTTTTTGAAGTAGGTTTTTAAAAAGAGATTTTTTTATTTGAAAGACCAAATGAAAGAGAGAACTTCCATCTACTGATTCACTGCCCAAATAGCTGCAACAGCTAGGGCTGAGCCACACTGAAGCCAGGAACCAGGAACTCCATCCAGATCTCCCATGTGGGTAGCAGGAACTAAAGTACTTGAGCTGTAATCTGCTGCTCCCCAGGCACATTAGCAAAGGGCTGGATCAGGAAGTGGAGTAACTGGGATTTGAACAGGTACTCAGACATGGGATGTGAGCATCTCAAGTGGCAGCTTGACCTACAGTGCCATGCCCACCTTAACTGCATTTAATACCATTTATTCAGTGGGATACTGAAATATTTGTGATCCTTAGTAATATAGCTGCAAAAAAGTGTTTTTTCTTTATTATGTTTATTCCCCTTTACTTGAAAGATAGCCACATAGAGAGAGATCTTCCATTTACTAATACACTCCCCAAATGCCAATAACAGTCAAATCCTGCCAGGTTGAAGCCAAGAGCCTAGAAATCTATCTGGGTCTCCCATGTGGATGGCAGGGACCCAAGCACTTAACCAACACATGCTGCTTACTAGGATGAATTATCAGGAAGCTGGATCAAAAGTGGAGTAGCTAGAATTTTTCCATACTCCATTATTGGATGTGGTTGTTGCAAGTAGCAGCTTAACCCACTGTGCCACATCACTTTCCCCAGAAATAAAAATTTTGACAGTACTTACTCTTCAGTGGTAAAACATCTAAGCATAAAATTTTCAAGGTCATTAGCACAACAAGGTGCCCTTTATGGATTCGGAACTCTGAAAATATGTTCAGAAAATAGCTTGGCTTGAATTTAGATATAGATTTGAGTCTGTCATTTAACCTCAACAACATCATTTAAACTCTGTTTAATTTTATTTTGATCCTGGTGAGAAAGTGGCTAAAAGGAAGGGAATATTGATATTCTCAAGGAACTTCTACTCTTAAGAAAAACTGTTACTAAAAATTATAAAATATTATACATGTTCACAGAAGTATAACATTGTGGAAACCATTAGTACTTTAACATAGTAAAAGCTAAAACTCCTTGAGATTGAAAACTTATTACTATGGCCAGTTTGATTTAATAAGTAGTAAATGAATATTTAAGCACATTAACCTTAGATGGAGAACACATATATCTCAGTATTTTCCCATCTATACTTTCTATGCTATTTACTGTCTATAGGACAGAATAAGCCATTTGAATGGGTAAACCTCAACTTTCTGTTTTACATTGCTATTGATTATTTTTATAAAATAAAAACAAATTTTTATGAGATTGAAGCAGATTTTATGACATGAGACAGATCAATTAAGTTTTATTTTTAATGAATGTCCAAACAATGTTCAAACAATATTTGGATATTACCTGGACTATTTTCGGTCTAACTGCCTGAAGGTTATATCACTACTGTCATTGCTCCTGGAATTTGAAGCTGTTTGTGTGGAGAATGGAGTAGAATAACTGAAGTCTCTATCTTACAGCTGAACTTCTATGTGATATTTCTGTGTTTTGAGAGAAGTTTTAGGAATGGAAAAGTTGTTTATGAGCTCTGCCCATAGCAAATTTTAATTACAACATTTCTTTCAATCTATGGAGTCAACCATAAAAAGATACATTTCTTTTTTTAAAATTTTATTTAAGGTAGACAAATTTCATGAATTTCATATATACATTATATATAGATGTAGGAAAACAGTGATACTTCCCATTCTACCCTCCTTCCCATCTACACTCGCACCTTTCTTCTTCCTCTCTGTCCTATTCCCGCTCTTAATTTTTATAAAGATCTACTGTCTTGCAGGTTTTCCCCATGTTCTCTACTAATTTGATGGTATCGGGTCATAAGTTTAAGTACTTGATCCATTTTGAGTGGATTTTTTTGTACATATAAGGTAGAAGTCTTGTTTCATGTTTCTACATTCAGAGATCCAGTTTTCCCAGGACCATTTGTTCAAGAGATTGTCTTTGCTGCAGGGATTGGTTTTAATTCCTTTATCAAAAATAAGTTGGTTGTAGATGTGTGGATTGCTTTCTGTAGTTCGTATTCTGTTTCATTCTTCTACACATCTGTTTTTGTGCTAGCACCAGGCTTTTTTGATTATAACTGCCCTGTAGTATGTCTTGACATCTGGTACTGTGATGCCTCTGGCTGTTGTTGTTGTTGTTATTGTTGTTGTGTAAGATTGCTCTAACTACTTGGGGTTTGTTGTGTTTCCATACAAATTTTAGTATATTTTAAAATATTTATTTTTTGTTTAAGATTTATTTATTTTATTTGAAAGTCAGAGTTGCATAGAGGTAGAGGCAAAGAGAGAGAGAGAGGGAGAAAGAGGGAGGAAGGCAGGGAGGGAGGTCTTCCATCCTTTGGTTGACTCTCCAGATGGCCGCAACAGTTAGAGCTGTGCTGATCCAGAACCAGGAGCTTCTTTCGGGTCTCCCAGGGGTCCAAGGACTTGGGTCATTTTGTACTGCTTTTCCAGGCCATACCAGAGAGCTGGATTGGAAGTGGAGCAGCCGGGACTAGACCCAGCACCCTACGGGCACTGTCATTGCAGGCGGCAGCTGTACCTGCAACACCACAACCCAATATTTATTTTTTAAAGATTTATTTGTTTATTTGCATGACAGAATTTCAGAAACAGGAGAGACAGAGAGAAAGATCTTTGATCTGTTGATTCAATCTCCAAATGGCCACAATGGTGGTAGGTGGGCCAGGAGCTTCTTCCAGGTATCCTACATAGGTTCAGGGGCCTAGAATATCTAGAAGAAATGGATACACTCTTGGACATATACAACCTACCTAAATTGAGCCACGAAGACATAGACAATCTAAACAGACCAATAATCAAGACGGAAGTTGAATTAGCAATAAAGACCCTCCCAAAAAAGAAACACCCAGGACTGTATGGCTTTACTGCTGAATTTTACTAGACTTTTACAAAAGAAATAACTCCGATGCTTTTAAGCTATTCAAAACAATTGAAAGGGAGGGAATCCTCCAGACTCCTTCTACGAAGTTTGTATGACCTTAATTCCTATATCTGTCAAAGGTACAACAGAGAAAAAGAACTCACAGACCAATTTCCCTGATGAACATAGACACAAAAATTTTCCACAAAATACTATAAATTGAATCCATCAAAACATAAGAAAGATCATTCATCCAGACCAAGTGGAATTCATCCCTGGTATGCAGAGGTGGTTCAGAATTCACAAATCAATAAATGTGAAACCTCACATTAACAAACTGAAAAATAAAATCATACAGTTATCTCAATTGATGCAGAGAGTACATTTGATAAGATATAGCATCTTTTTATGATGAAAATCTTAAGCAAATTGGGAACATTCCTCAACAGAAGGCAATTTATGAAAAACACACGGCCAGCATACTATTGAATGTGGAAAAGTTGGAAGCATTCCCACTAAGATACAGAACAGACAAATATTCCTGTTTTCACTATTGCTATTCAGAATAGTCCAAATAGTCCTGTATGTTTTAGCCAGAGCCATTGGGCAAGAAAAATAAATCAAACATATACAAATTGGGAAGGATGAAGTCAAACTGTCCCTTTTTGCAGATAAATGGTTCTATATGTATGGGGTCCAGAAGTCTCCATAATCAGTCCTTTACAACAATAACTAAGAAGTTTCACAGTATCAGATTTTAAGATGTACTGCAGACATTTATAATCAAAACAGCCTAGTGATGGTATAGAAACACATGGATAGACCAATGGAACAGATTAGAAACTCCGGAAATCAATCCATTTATCTATCTATAGCCAACTTACCTTTGATAAAGGAGCTAAAATCAATTCCTGAATAATTCAACAGATGATGCTGGGAAAACTAGATCTTCATATGCAGAAGTATAAAGACAGACTGCTATCTTACATCTTATACAAAATGGACCACAGAACTAAATTTATGACTTGATATCCTCAAAATACTAGAGAACATTGGGGAAACTGCAACCTACAGAATGGGGAAAATTATTGCAAACTATGCAACTGATAAAGAATTTATATCGATTATATAAAAAGTTCAAGAAACTCAACAATAACAAAACAACCTAGTTATGAAATGGACAGAGGACTTGAACAGGCATTTTTCATAAGAGGAAATCCAAATGGTCAACAGACATACAAAAAAGTTCAGGATTGCTGGCTGTCAGGGAAATGCAAATCAACCATGATGAGGTTTCACCTTACTCTAGTTTGAATGACTTTCATATAGAGATCAACAAACAACAAAGCTGGTGTGGGTGTGGGAGAAAGGTCCCCTAAATCCGTTGTTGGTAAAAAATTTAAAGTGGTGCAAAGACAGCATGGGGATATCTCAGAAATCTTAATATAGACCTCCCATATGATCCTCCCACTCCTGGGAATTTTCTCAAAGGAAATGAAATCAGCATATGAAAGAGTTATCTGTACCCCGATGTTTAATGTAACTCTATTCACAACTGCTAAGATGTATTATCAACCCAAATGTCTGTCAGATGAAGACTGGATAAAGAAATTACGGGATATGTACACCATGGAATACTGCACAGAGGTTTAAAAAAATGAAATCCTGTCATCCGCCACAAAATGGATTTAACTGGAAAACATTATACTTAGTGAAATAAGCCAATCTCAAAATGACAAATCCCATATATTCTCAGTGATTTTTGTAACCACTAGAGCACCTAAAAAGTAATTTGTAGAAGTGATAATGATACTTTGAGATGTGATGACTTTGAACAGCCTTTGTCTCGATTGTTGAGGAGCATTTTTTCCATACTATTTTTTGAACTCAGTATACAGTTAAGTATATAAAATTAATTGAACATAGATCTTATTAAAAAATAAGAATGCAGTAGGAGAGAGGAGGAAGAAGGTTGGGAATGTGGGTGGGAAGAATCCCTATGTTCCTACAGTTGTCTTTATGAAATACTTGAAGTTTGTATACCTCAAATAAAAGGTTTCTGGGAAGAAAATATATGCAACACAAAAATGTAATATATATGAGTGAATCTGACATTTTCTGGTTTGATTATTGTTTACAGCCCTTGAGTGACCATGGTTATTTTCTGCTTACTACTTGTTGAATTCTTTATTTGGTAGAGAGTTAAGCTTGTGGTTATGAAATAGACTGCAATTATGTCATAAAAATTTTAAAAAACAAGAAAGGAATGAGGAGGGAGGTTTGGAGGGACAATATAGTAGGAAGTAGCATTATGCTCTTAAATCTATGTATATGAGTTTTGTTTATAAAAAAACCTTTTATTCATATTAGGTGTATGAATTTACTGAGGGGTAGAGTTATAGACAGAGAGGGAGAGACAGAGAGAATGGTCTTCCACGCATTGGTTCACTCCCCAGTGGCTGTAGCAGCTGGAGGTGAGCTGATCGGAAACCAGGAGCTTTTTCCAGGTCTCCTACGTGGGTGCAGGGGCCCAAGCACTTGGGCCATCTTCCACTGCTCTCCCAGGCCATAAGCAGAGAGCTGGATCATTCGTGGAGCAACAGGGAAAAGAACCGGTTCCAATATGGGATGTCAGTACCACATTATCCCACTATACCTCATTACTGGCACTCATAACTTGCTTTATGTATAGTTATATAAGTCAAAATTGGCCTTTTGGTCCACTAACATTTTAAACAAAATTCAGATTGTTTTTGCCTTCCTATTTTTCTACCACTTCTATACTATTTTATGTTAATCTAATGTGATTTTGTTACTCTTAATTTATATCATATGTCTAATACACAAAATAAATCCATTTTAAATGATTTTTAAATAGCAATAAATATTACTAAACAATACTATTAATATTAGTACTGTTAATAACCAGTAAAACAAGGGACTGGTATTAATGGTGAGGTAGGTTAAGCCACTACTTGCAATGCTTGTATCCCATATGGGGCTTCCAGTTCAAGACCTACTGCTATACTTCTGATCCAGCTCCCTTCTAATACACCTGGGAAAGCAACAGATAATAGAAGAAACCCCTAAAGAAAATCCTAAAACCACTATGAATTTGAAAGTGTGATTTTTATTTTTTTCTCTCCATGGAACAAGATAAAGTGAATCTGTCTGTATTTGCTTTTTCTATACAACCAAAGTGGTATGATGTTGAATATGGTATGATATAAAAGCTGGATTGTACTAGACTGATGAATTATTTTTTGTATTCTCTGTTATTTTGGCTTTTATTTTCTTTTTCTATCTAACCATGAATCCCTTGAAATTTTTTTTTATAATACATTATTAAATACAGCAACTTCTCTGGTAAAACAAGTATTTTCTAGAGTAGGTACAAAAAAGTGTTTTCCAGGAGAAAGTTGTTTACTCTGAGTTGCTAAAGTCAGAAATGGAATCAGACTTACATTTCTGAAAACAAAAAAATTACTTTGAACATCTTTGTAAAATTAGCCACAAAGATAGTTGGTAGAGAAGTTTGGTTTGACAGCATAAAGCTTTGACACCTTTTGTCATTATCATAACTCTAAATAACATTGAATACAGAATATTAATAATTATTCACTTTACATTTCAAAGAAATTGATGCCAGGTAGAATCTGCTCCAGGCATGACTGAGGGAAGATACTAGTGTTGCTAAGTTTTTTTTTTTTTTAACTAAGGAAAACTCATGCTGCAGAGGAAGTGAGTTTTTATTTATTAATAATTATTTTGAATATTTTGTACCTTTTGATACATTGAGATTGTTACTAATAGATCACAGTATATGTCCCAAAAGGAAAGATGTTGTATATGTAAAATTAGTTGATAGAATCTTAATTTACACATTGCTTCTTTCCCAAAAAGCTTTTGACAGCAAATTGTTTCCTGATTTTGAGTCAGTGCCGTTAAGATAGTAAAATTTTTTATTACTGTCAAGTTGTGGCTACTTATAATACATCTTTGCAGCTTACCTTTTTGAAAAACATTGGCTTATTAATTCAAGCTCTGCTTTTTGACATTATGAAATGTTGTGACTATTATTGGGAAGAAGTTTTACTCAAATTCCTCTTCCTCAGCGCAGCTTCTCAGATGAATGTAGGGTAGGGTTTTCTAATGTTCCATCCTATTTTGAAAATATATTAAATCTGCAGAAAAGTTCAAGGAATAATTTTGCAGAGAACATCATAAGCCCTTCATTTAAATCTGTCATCAGTATTTTGTCACTTTGGCTTTATGTTTGCATGTATGCATAAACAAGTAATTTAAAAAAAAAAACTATTTTATTTGAAAGGCACAGTTACAAGGTGAGGGGGAGCTGAGGGAGCAGACAAACAGATTGTCCATCCTCTGGTTCACTCTTCAGATGGCAGTCACAGCCTGGGCCAGGTTGAAGGCAGGAGCCAGGAACTTCTTCCTGGTCTCCCATGTGGGTGCAGGGACCCAGGGATTTGGGTTATCTTCTGCTATTTTCCCAGGCACATGAGCAGGTAGCTAGATCGAAAGTGGAACAACCCAGTCTTGAACCAGTGCTCATGTGGATGGTGGCATTGCAGGCAATGACTTAACCCACTATGTCACAATTCCAACCCCTTAATTTTTTTTTCTTGTACTGAGTCAATCGAACATATATTGTAGACATGGTCCTTTACCTTCCATCCTGAATGTTTTTCTTAATGATGCTGATAGTGATAATAAAGATTTTCTAAATTTTGAGTGTCTTAATCAAGTGGTATATCTTTATGATAATAGCAAATAATTTGAACAGCTTGAGCTGTTCATTTAATAGCATAAAAATTACAAGTCTTCTGTTGATGAGGATGAGGAAGCATTTTTAATGATTGATATAACATTTGGCTGAGTTACTGTGTTTCTTAACATTAGATGGTTTTCTTTGCTTATTGAAGTAATAAAGTGATTTTTAAAAAGGTTTTGACTAATTAGATAAATTTACAATTGATCTTAGGCAAAAGCCTGAGAAGTAATTAATTAGATAAATTTAAGTGCTTCAGTAAAACCCAAAGATACGCTTACCAGAGCCAAATGGTACCAAAAAGTGCATAAGAAATCTTTTTGCAACCATCTCTGAAGTTTTAGAATTCAGCCTCTCAGTGTAATATGCTCTTCATTTTAGTTTTTGATGAAAAGACTAAAAAGTAATCTTCAGTTGGAAATGATTCCATTATTTAAGAGCTCTATTCTGTGAATAGTTAGATCTATTTTTCAGAGATAAAATATTTAATCATTTTTGATGTTCTACCATTTAATTAGGATTTTTTTGTTTGTTTTAGTAGAGAAAGAAGAAAGCAACCTTACTGTGCAATTTTTCACATTTTGGGTTTTTTTTTTTTCAAAAAATGTAAAACATTGCGTTGCGGTGATTTCTGAAATCACTGGACTCTTGGATGCCTTAATATCAATGATTACTACAACCATGAGAAACAACTGTTAATAGGCAGTTACATCTGCCAAATAAAACCAGATAGACTCATGTTTCATAGCTCACAATCTAATATGGGCAGACATCAAGTTGCTATGAAATAAGGTGATGGTAATAATTATCTTAAAGAGTTGTTAGAGTCATTGACATGTTAAATAATGAAATGCTTGATAAATGTTTGTAGTTAATGTGTTTTGTACTATTTTATATGGTAAATCATATGAAGGGACAGTTCTGTACTGAAGTTGTCACGCAAGGTTTATTTAAGCTCTTCTTTTGGTAGAATATAGTCAGCTAGAGATTAGTGAAGATAGCATTCCAGTTAGAATTGCAATTTTAGGCGCAACTAAAGACATAAAGATCCCAAGTGAATAGAGTGCATGCACTATGTTAAAGCACTTTGTAAAGGAGGTAATGTGCTATAAGTAGATAAAAGACTTTAGAGGTGAATATATTGTAGAAGTTAACAGATTTAGAAGTCAGTATAATATACTAGAAATGAGTATAATTTTAGTTTTGCCTCATTTTAGCTCAGTGGTGTTTGAAAGATTATTTAACTCCAGAGTTCCTGTTTCCTCATTGGTAAAATGATAAGTTTTTTATGCTTTTTTAGTAGGAGAATTTGTGGAGAACATAGAATGTTGGTACATATAAGCTGTGACATACTTGTATGTCCTTGCCTTTGCTATATCTCATATATCCTCTTTCTTGTTAATAGATTTACTCATTAAAAATACTGATTTTTGAAGAGGTATTTTTAATCAATTTGTTTGCAGCTCTAAATATTATATGGAAGTTAACATGTGAAAAGAGTATACTAGCTATAGTTATTTTTTAGATGGATTTAATTTACTGCATCCTTTTATTGACAGCTCTGCTCTTCACCTGTTTTGGGTTTTGTTCTTTGTACTTGTCGTGGGTTCTGATACATTGAAGAAATGAATAACTTACTGATCAATACAAGGGCACTTCAAATATGCAGATTTTCATTCCATTCCTCTGGGAGTTCCATAACAAAATCTCATAAACTTGGTGACCAGACAACAGATATTTATTTTTGCAGTTTTAGAGACTGTTAGTTGAAGATCAAAGGTGCTTTTAGGGTTGGTTTGTGATGATGCCTCCCTTTTTGATTGGTAGAAGGCCACCTTCTCTGTTTTCTCATATGATCTTTCTTCTTTTGGCAGAGGGAAGAGGTAGAGGGCAGTAGTGGGCTAGTATGACTTTTATTTTTAATTTTTTTGGCAGACAGAGTTAGAGAGAGAGACAGAGAGAAAGGTCCTACTTCCGTTGGTTCAACCCCCAAAATGGCCGCTGCGGCCAGCACTGTGCCGATCCGAAGCCAGGGCCAGGTACTTCCTCCTGGTCTCCCATGCGGGTGCAGGGCCCAAGCACTTGGGCCATCCTCCACTGCCTTCCCGGGCCACAGCAGAGAGCTGGACTGGAAGAGGAGCAACCAGGACAGAACTGGCCCCAACTGGGACTAGAACCCCGTAGTGCTGGTGCCGCAGGTGGAGGATTAGCCTGGTTAGCCGCGACGCTGGCTATCATGACTTTTATAAGAATACTAGTTTTATCTAATTAGGGTCCTTTTGATCTCATTTAACCTTAATTACCTCTCAGTAGACCCTATGGCCAGAAACATATTGATGGTTAACTTCAACAGATGAATTTTAGTTCACAACAAGGTCTGGGGTGGGGCTTGAGATACTGCATTTCTTTCTTTTTTAAAGATTTATTTATTTATTTGAAAAGCAGAGTTACAGAAAGAGTCAAAGATCTTCCATTCATGGGTTCACTCTCCAAATGGCCACAAGGGCTAGGGGCTGGTCCAGGCTTCAACCTGGAGCCAGGAGCTTCATCCATATCTACCACGTAGGTGCAGATACTTGATTTCCCAGATCACTTGAATGTGGTTTGACATTTCTCTTGTGTACATTATAAAGGTTTATTTATTTATTTGAAAGTTAGAGCTACACAGAGAGAGAAAGAGAGGCAGAGAGAGAGGTCTTCCATCAGTTGGTTTGCTCCCCATTGGCCACAATGGTTGGAGCTGGGCCGATCTGAAGCCAGGAGCTTTCTCCGGGTCTTCCTATGTGGGTGCAGGAGCCCAAGGACTTGGGCCATCTTCTCCTGCTTTCCCAGGCCATAGCAGAGAGCTGAATAAGAAGTGGAGCAGCCTGGACTTGAACTAGTGCTCTTATGGAATCCTTTCACTGCAGGTGGCAGCTTTGCCTGCTATGCCACAGTGCTGGCCCCTTGTGCACATTTTAGAATTTTAGAATGTTTTACTGTGGAGAGTTTTCCTACAATGCGTCTCTTGATGAAGATTTTTTCTCGTCATGTCTATTGGGAGTTATGTGTACTTTCTGTACTTGGGTGTTCCTTTATTTCTCCAAGTTGGGGAAGTTTCTCTGTTCTTATTTCATTAAAAAGGCCTTCTAATCCTTCCTCTCTTTGCACACCTTCAGGAACTCATAGTACCCTTATGTTGCTTTTTTTGATAGTATCTTGTAGATCTCCAACAGTATTTTTTAATTTTTTGATTTCTCCTTCTTGTTTTTGGTTTGACTGTAAAATTTCCAGAGATTTGTTTTCTAGTTCAGATATTCTTTCTTCTGCCTTACCTACTCTGTTGTTAAGACTTTTCACTGCATTTTTTATTTGATCTATTGAATTCTTCATTTCTAGTATTTCATTCTCATTTCTCTATTAATTTTAATTTCATGGAAAAATTTTCATTCATATCCTTTGTGGTTTTCTTTAGTTCATGAATTTGCTTCTGAATGTTTCTAAGTAATCTGATGATTAGTTTTCTGAATTCCATTTCTGGCATTTCTCCAATCTCTTCATATTCATCTTTTGATACTGAAATATTGTAGTGTTCCTTTGAAGGGCTCATATTGTCTTCCTTAATTTTATTTAAGCTTAATTTTATTTAAGTTTCTTCCTTTGTTTTTCAGTTTGTGCAGCTTTTTTTTTTTAAATTGTCTGGTGGCTTTTATCTTTGGTTTGTGTCTCTGTGGCTTAGCAAGACGTCTGTAGTTTCAGTAAATACTAAGAAGTGTGTGCTGGGTGTGAGCTGGGTGCTCTGTTCAGTGTTCCAGGGTGGAGCAAGTATCCAAACTTGGTAGCTCTCTAGTTACCTGGATGGAGAAGAATGGTCACCTTTATTGGTGATCTGCCCTTCTCACAGTTGCAAGTTGTACTGGTGTTAGTCCCAGTTGTGCTCAGCACTCATTTGCACTGCTTAGTGAACTGCCCCTTTGATCTGAGCAGTCTTTCCTGTGAACATGGTTCCCTCTGTTATGAGCTGCTATAAATAACTGAGGAGCTCTAGGGATACAGGGAAGCACTCTGTAGTTGCCCAGGGCCTGGCCATGCTTTGTCTCAGACTCAGCTCCCAAAGTGGGTTCTTTTCTCTGTTTAGGTTTGTGGGACTCCGGCATGCAGAGACCACAGCAACTAGAGCCCAGCTCCCTTCTCCATGGTTGTGGGTGGGTAGGAGATCCCTATAGGCAGAGACTTCTCCTCCCCTCCTGATGCTGGGCAACTGGTTCAGTACAGTTTGCAAGGAGGAGGATGGTTGTGGCCCTCACTGTTTGGGGGGGGGGGGTCAGGCAATCCCTGCTATTGGCTGGGTGTGCATAAGGGAGGGGTGGCAGCCACTTGCCTGCATCCAAACAAACAAAATGGCCTACTCCTGGTTTGCTAGAGGTCTCTGCTGTAGCAGGGTGAAGAGAGGGGAGAGATGTGCGTGCACCTCATTTATGTACGTATGTATTTATGTATTTATGTATTTTTTGCTGCCCCAGCGGGCTCACATGGAATTTCAAAAGCAGTTCACCAAGCCTTCCCTCCTGCTGCTATCTGCAGTGCTGTGGGCCTGCAAATTCCCCTCTCACCTGGTCTGCCTGGCTAGCATTCCTCTCCCCAGGTCCTGTTTATGTAATTTACAGGGCTGGCAATGTTGTATAGTCAGTTAAGCCACTGCCTATGATGCCAGCATCACATATGGGTGCCTGCTCTACTTCTGATCAAGCTCCCTTCTAATGTGCCTGTGAAAGCAGCAGAGGATGGCCCAAGTGCTTGGGCTCTGCACCCATGTGGCAGACCTGGATGGAGTTCCAGGCTCCTAACTTTGTCATAGCCCAGCCCTTGCCCTTGAGGCCATGTGGGGAGTAAATCAGTAGACAGAAGATCCCTCTTTTTCTCTCCCTCCCCTGTTGCTTTCTAACTCTTTTAAATAAATAAAGAACTCTTAAAAAAATAAGTAATTTAAGTATTCCTAGACTTTGACCAGAAGGTGTTCTGAAGATTAGTAACCTTGGAGGACTTAAATTTTTTGTTTCTAAATTTTGTTGTCTCATTTTTTAGACTCAAAACTGGTAGTGAATATTTTGTTCTTTGTAATTGATGAGATCAGATTTATATATATATATTATATTTTTATATATATATATATACACACACACCATTGCTAGGAGCCTTTTAAGTTATTTGAATTTATTTGGAGATGAATACATTAAAGTATGAGAGCAGGGTGAAATGCCAACATGGAGTAACTGTGGTTAAGCTATTTGGAATGCTTATATTTTCTGCTTTTGTTTATCTGTGTAAGCCCTGTGACTAAATATAGTATATAAATGTGCTTTTTTTTTTAACAGTACCTTTCTTATTTTTTTTTTGTTATGTTACTTTAGAGACCAAGAAACGTCAGTGTAAAGTTCTTTTTGAATACATTCCACAAAATGAGGATGAACTGGAGCTAAAAGTGGGCGATATTATTGATATTAATGAAGAGGTAAGAAAAACTTATTAGAGATGAAGGAGCAATTTTAACTGATGGTCTTGGTTTTGAAAAGTATTTTGTAAAAATATTAATTCTTATGATAATTTGTGCCATTTTGTTTTTTTAAACATAAAAGTAAAATCTTTCTTTTCTCATCCTTAGTTATATTTAACATTTTGTATGTTGTATTTGTATATGTTTTCCTAAGGAATAAAAATATAATCTAAATAGTAAAGATCATTTATAATAAGCCTTTTCTTCAACTGTAAATTCACTATATGCATAAAACTGGAATAGAAGAAATCTTACCTTTTGAATAAAAAAGGAATACAAGCAGAATCTTTAAAAGCTTTACTTTCTCTGAATTTTTTTAACCAAAAATGCTTTTTCTACATTTTAATATCTTAGAATGCGTCTTTAAAATCCTTTAAAAATATTTCACATCTCTGCTTTTATAATTGAAGGAATATTAAAGTTTTGCAAATATTTGGCAGCTGAAGATCCTATTTTTAAAGAATATGTTTTGATAACATGTAGGAGGGATTGGTATACTGTGTCACAATATCTTGTAATGCAGTTTGTCACTAATATTTACATTAAACAACGTGTTTATACAAAAGGCAGTTCTATTGTAATGCTAGCTGTTTGCTGGCAATAATAATAGTTAACATTTATTGATCGTATGTTATTTCTGAAGCACTGTGCTGTTTCACATTTATTATTTCTTTTAAATTCCTGAACAATTTAACAAGACAGGAATTTTTAATTCCTGTTTTACATATGAAGAGATTGAATCACAGAAGATAATGTGGCTGTTCTAATTTACTGTTACTCCATACCAAGCCATCCCAAATGTAGTGGCAAAGAACAAGTTTTATTATGCTTGTGGGTTGTGTGGATCATTAATTCAGTAATGCACAGTAGTCTTAGCATGTCTGTGCTTCATGGTATCTGGTGGCATCAGCTGGAAAGACTGAATGATGGAGGCAGATGAAATCATAGGAAGGTTCAGATGTCTGGTGCCTAGGTGCTTTGAACTGTAACTGCTCATTGAAGAGTCCTTGTGTGACTTACTGGTTTGGCTTGTCTTTCTTATGGTATGGGGTCCTCAAGGTAGTCATAATTACTGCATGGTAATTTACTCTAAAAGCAGACATTTCAACAAATGTGTTTACTTCATTGTCTTTTACAGTATAACCTTAGAAATGATGGTGTCACTTTTACTACATTCTGTTGGCTATAAGTGAGTACAAGTAACCTTGATTGAAAGGATAGGGAATGCAGAGCACTGCTTCTTGTTAGGAGGAGTGTCCTTTGTGAGGTAGAAAATCTTATGCAGCTATCTTTGCCTCTGTTCATATGCCTGGCTTGCAAGGGAGCCTAAATTTGATTCCATGCAGTTTGCTTTTAAGTTAGTGTTTTTTTTCTACTGTGCTATTCTGCCTCCTAAGAATTTGTTAATTAAATAACCCTAACTGTACAGTTGATGCCAGTTAGGATTCCAGATATAGATGATAGTCTGCTAATGTTTCTCCCCCTATGTATGTGTGTTCTAATTTGGCACCCTTCATTTGAATCACTCCCAATCCTTTGATGCCTTCTTAAATCTGCTAAAATTTCTGACCTCGTTGTGCTTCCAGCCTTCCTCTCCTTAGACAGCTGTACTCAGCTACTTTGTATTTTACTGAGTAAAATATTTAATGAGTTCATTGCACGAACAAATTGTTTATTTTTGTCACATTTTTTACATACATTTTTCCTGGAGAACTCTTATTCAGTTTTTACTATCATATTCTTTTGTCACTTCCTTTTAATGAAATGTTTTCTCATTCTTTCAAGTCCTTCCGGTGTGCTCCTATAGCATTTTGTTCATCCTTATATTATAACTGTTTATTGTTTGTTTCCTTTAGTTTGTTTTATTCAAGGACAGAGATTTCTTATTTGCAAATTTGAATCTTTTCCTTTCAGTTAACACCATGACCTGTACATAATGAGTGCCTATTAGATGAATAACTTAATAAAAGCTTGCTTTCCAATTATGATGAGGTGGGAACATTAAGAAAAATTTAAACAGAAAATAGATTATTTTTTAGGTATGATAGTACATACATTGCTGCTAAATAAATTTTGACAATGAATAGCTTACTTTTAAAATGTTGTTTTACTCATTAAAACCTCTTAGCATACTTAGTAGAAACTGTGTTTTATTAAATAACTTCATGGAAATTGAATAACTATGCTTGCACTGAGTATAAATTTTTTTAAGCTTGATTTATGGGAATATTTCTGTTTGGAGTAAGGTTTTAGTAGAGTCTGGCATCTGGATTTTCACAAGTATAATCCTTTCTCAGGATCTGTGAGACTGAATCTAAGACTTCTCTGCAATACCAAAGTCGCCAGATCCTCAAGTTGCTTATAGAAAATGGCATATATTTGCATGTAATATAGATACATTCTCTTATATACTTTAAATCATCTCGAGACTACTTATAATACTTAGTATAATATAAAATGTTGTATAAATAGTTGTTACACTCTATTTTGGAAATACTGACAAGAAAAGTCTATATAATTTTCTGTACAGATATAATTTTTGTCCAAATGTTTTGATTTGAAGTTCGTTGAATCTACTGATGTGGAACCTCTGGACATGGAGGTGCAACATGTAACTCGTACATGTTTGGGTTAAGAATCGCTGTTTATATAGAAAGTTACTAATTTTCTGTGCCCTTTAGGAAGTTGTGTTCCTCAAACTTCTTCTGAATCAAAAACTTTTAAATATCTTAGACTATGTATGTCATAATTACAAACCAAGGTTTAACAGTGTTTAAAAGAGTGATGTTAGAAAAGAAAGCTGTTTACTTCTAGCTGTTAGTACATATTTGGTTATCTGTTATTTTCAGGGAAAACATTTACTTTATTAAGTACAACTTATGTAGGATTAATCTCATATCATTAATCCACTTAGATTTATCTACTTAAAATCATTTAAAATTTGTTTTTCCCTCTTACGTTTTCTTAAGCTTTAAAGAAACTATCTTGCATCACTACCTTTGTGTTCATTCACTTCTGTAGTTTAATTTTTCCACAGGCTGAAGATTTTAGGTTACGAGGAATTTTTAAGTTGTAAATTCTTTCAGGTAGAAGAAGGCTGGTGGAGTGGAACCCTGAACAACAAGTCGGGACTGTTTCCCTCAAATTTTGTGAAGGAACTAGAGGTAACAGATGATGGTGAAGCTCATGAAGCCCAGGAGGATTCAGGTAGACTATTAAACATTTGAATAGATTTAAGTAAATTTTATATATGCTCTGGTGTTTATTTTGTATGTTTTTAAACTCTGTTCTTTCTTCTTTTTGACCTTTTCAATCAGCCTCAATTACTGTTCTTATAAAAAGTAAATTATGATGGAGACCCCACTTAAATTAAATATCTGCTCAAATAATGTTTTTTCTTCCCTAACATCTTGCTTCAACCCCAGGTAAACTTGTAGTATCCTTATTATAAAATGATAAACTTTCATGTTATATGATTCTTTTCCATTTAAGATATATTTATATACATTTATTTTCCTTTATTTGAGAGACACAGGGTGGTGGAGCTGGGAGAGATTAGTTGTGCACACACACTCCCAACTGTGTTTCACTTCCAAAATGCCTACAAAGCCCAGGGTTGGGGTGAAGCTGGGAGTGGTAACTCATTGCATTTCTCACAAGATGGGCTGCTTCTGAGTGCCTGCATTAACATGAAGCTGGAGTTGGGAGCCTGAGCTGGGATTCCAACAGGCAATTTGATGTAAGATGTCGGCATGCCAGCTGGCATTTAAACAACTAGGCCAAACACCTACCCCATGAACACTTTTTTCAGAGTTTGCAAATGGCCTAATATTTCAGAAAATTTAGAGTTAAAAAATTAGTTTTGTTAAAGTTTTCAATATTCATTTAATAGATTTTGGTTTCCTTTTGCAGCTAAATGTTATTTTATTGTTTGATATCTCTGTCTTTAGAGACTCACAAATTATCTTAATTTGCTTACCAATACAAAAGTATACAGTTGAAGAAATTTTTTTAAAAACTTAGGTTGAAATTTTCTTAGTTTTAAGAATTGCTGGCCAGCGCTGCGGTTCAGTAGGCTAATCCTCCACCTTGCGGCGCCAGCACACCGGGTTCTAGTCCCGGTCGGGGCTCCAGATTCTGTCTCGGTTGCCCCTCTTCCAGGCCAGCTCTCTGCTGTGGCCCGGGAATGCAGTGGAGGATGGCCCAAGTGCTTGGGCCCTGCACCCCATGGGAGACCAGGAGAAGCACCTGGCTTCGGATCAGCGAGGTGTGCCAGTCGCAGCGCACTGGCCGCAGCGGCCATTGGAGGGTGAACCAACGGCAAAAAGGAAGACCTTTCTCTCTGTCTCTCTCTCTCACTGTCCACTCTGCCTGTCAAAAAAAAAAAAAAAAAAAGTCGCTATGAGAGTCTGGCATTCTGGCATAGTAGGTAAAGCTGCTGCCTGCGGCACCAGCATCTCATATAGGCGTTGGTTGCTGTCCCAGCTGCTCTGCTTCTGATCCAGCTCCAAGGTAATGTTCTGGGAAAAGCAGCAGAAGATGGCCCAAGTGTTCGGGCCTCTGAAGCCCATGTGGGAAACTCAGATGATGCTCCTGGCTCTTGGCTTTGTCCTGGCTCAGCCTTTGCCATTGTGGCCATCTGGGGAGTGAATCAGCAGACAAGAAAATCTCTCCTTCTCTCTCTAGCTTTGACTTTCAGGTAAATAAATAAATCTTAAGGAAAAAAAGAATTGCCATGGGATTTAGGACATTTTTTTTTTAACTTTAGGATTGCCAGTATTATGGATTTATTTTCAGAACCAGTGTAATATCAAGATAGGAAAATATTATTATTGCTTAAAACAATGAGGTGAAGTGGTATATAAGGTTTCCTCAGACTGTTTATGTGCCCAAAACTTTTCCATTGTATCCCACATTCATATTTTTAAGTTTAGATTAAGGTAATAGGCTCTTGTTATGAAAGGGAATATATTTTAGTTATCTTTGCTTAATTGGAATTTCTTTACAAAAGAGAAATAATAACTTTTTTTCTGAATGAGTTGTATAAATTGACAAGGTAGTTTCTAGGCATAATTCTTCCAACATAGTAGATTGTTTTAAACTATTAGTTCCTTTTACTTTCTTTTGTGTTTTGTATACAGATGAGTAAATATCTTGAAATAAATTAAGTAGGAAAATATGTGTAGCAAATAGTTTTGTGAACCTCAGTGTATTTAATGATAAGGGAATGAATTTTAAAAATCACAAATAATTTTTAAATTTAATAGATAATATTAAAATTTATAAAAGATCTAGAAATCATTGATATTACTCCTGAGTTAGTTAATATGCTATGATTTTGGAGCTCCCATTTAGACTATTAAAAATTTCCTAAAACTTATGTTCTTATGTATAGTTATGGTTGTTTTTGCATGAATGATGTATAAAATAGGGTCTCCCATCCCTCAATTTGTTGTTTTTTTTTTAAGATTCATTTATTTATTTGAAAGGCAGCGTTACAGAGAGGCAGAGAGAGGGAGAGAAAGGAGTCTTTTGTCTGCTACTTCACTCCGAGATGGCTGCAGTGGTTGGAGCTGGGCTGATCTGAAGCCAGGAGCCAGGAGCTTCTTCCAGGTCTCCACATGGGTTGAGGTATGAGAGCTGGATCAGAATTGGAGCAGCCAGGACTCGAACTGGTGCCCTTATGGGATCCTGGTACTGCAGGCGGCGGCTTTTACCCACTTTGCCACAGTGCAAGCCCTCTTCAGTTTCTTAAGAAAGTATTGAACCTTGGTTTGACATTTGGTGTTGCAATTAAGAGACTGCTTGGGATGCCTGTATCCTCTGTTGCTGTATGTGGGTTTGAGTTCCAGCTCTACACACTAGTTTTAGTTTCCTGCTTCTACACACTTTGGTGAACAGCAGCTTATGACTCAACTTCTTGGATCCCTGCCACTCACACGGGAGACCCTTATTGAGATTTGGGCTCCTGGCTTCAACCTGGCATAGCCCTGTTCTTGTAAGCATTTGGGTAGTGAATCACTGGATGTTAACTTTTTCTCTTTTTCTCTCTGCTCTCTGCCTTTCAAATAAAATGAAAACAAGTGTATCAAAAATTTCAATGCAGCTTAACTATGTTGAACCTGTAAAAACGGCAAGCATAAGATTTATTTATTTGAAAGGCAGAGTGACAGAGAGGAAGAGACCAAAAAAGAGAAAGAAATCTTCCATCTATGTTTCACTCCCCAGATTGTCACAGTGTCTAGTGCTGGGCCAGGCTGAAGTCAGGAAACCAGGACTCCATCCGGGATCCTGTAACTATCCAGGTCTCCCGTATAGATGACAGAGGCCCATTTGCTTTTCTACTGCTTTCCCAGACACCTTAGCAGAGACCTGGATCGGAAGCAGAACAGCCAGCACTGAACCAGCACTCTGATATACAATGCCCACATCTTAAGCTGTTACTTATCATTGCCATGCCACAATACCAGTCGCTATGCATATATATATTTCTTGGGCACATTAGGACTTTTGAAGATTTTGGCTTTTAGGTCTTCTTCCATACCATTTCTCATTCTTTTTCTTTTTCTTTTTAAGATTTATTTTATTTGAAAGATAGTTACACAGAGACATAGAGACAAAGAGGTCTTCTATCTGCTGGTTCACTCCCAGTTGGCTGCAGCAGCCGGAGCTGTGCCGATCCGAAGCCAGGAGCCAGGAGCTTCTTCCAGGTCTTCCACGCAGGTGTACGGGCCCAAGAACTTGGACCATCTTCCACTGCTTTCCCGGGCTGTAGCATAGAGCTGGATAGGAAGTGGAGCAGCCAGGTCTCCAACTGGCACCCATATGGGATGCCGGCTTCAGACCAGGGCATTAACCCACTGTGCCACAGCGCTGGCCCCATCCACTTTTCATTCTGTGGTTCCTTTCTTCTAACAATAGTACAGTGACTTATTTTGAAACTTCTTTGTAACTTGGAGATTCAATAATAAGACAGAAACTTACCTTATATCCTTTGCCCAGATTACCAGTTAACATTTTACTCTGTTTGCAAATTTACTATTGACTTCTATTTTGTATCTATATATTTCTTAAACCTTTACCTTTAGTGTTTTGGTATATATTTCCCAAGAACAGGATAGTCACTTTTAAATTATAGTACAATGATGAAAATCAAGATACTTAACATTCATAATATGGTTAATCTACAGACTGTATGCAGATTTTATTTGTTATTCCAGTGTGATTTTATAGCTATTTTCCCCCCAATCTTTTATGGGCCCATACATGGTATTTTTTCTCTTCTTTAATCTTGTTCTCCAGATTTTCGATGGTAGTGGTGGGGGGGGGGGTATTTTGACATTGAAATTTTTGAATAGGCCAATTCTTTTGTAGAATGACCCCCTCCATATTGAGTTTTTCTTCAGGTTGTTCTTGATTAGATCCAGGTTATATTTTATTCACAGGACTACAGCATCAGGAGGCATATGATATGGCTTTCATTAGTGATGATCTTAATTTTCTTTAAAATTAATCATAAATTTCGTAACAGCTGTGATGCCCCTGTCAGTTTACTGTTTTTCTCCTTGTGATAGCATTTTTGTGGGAAGATACTTTGAAACTATGTAAATATGCTATTCCTTACACTTCCTCCAACAGTGTTAAGGATACATTTTGCCTGAATCAGTTATTACTGTGGTGATTGAAAACTTGTGATTTTTCTAATTCCATCCTCCTTTGTATGTTTATTACTTCATATTTTCTCTAAAGAATTTTTCTTTCTCTCTGCTTTGTTTATGTACCAATGTGGACTCATCAGTGAGTTCTGTTTTATTCACTAGGTATCAATGTGTTATTAGCATTATTGATTTTGATAACCATCAGATTTGGCCATTACAGGTTCCTTCAAGCTAGATCCTGTGACTAAAAAAAAAAAAAAATCAACTCTATTGGAGATGGAGTTGGCATACAGTAAACTGTGCCCCTTTGATATACACAAATTGATCATTTTGATAGATACATGTATCCCTGAAGACCACCTTTGTAATAAATGTACAGATCATTTCCATCACCCTCAAAATATTCCTAATTTTTCTTTGTATTCCACCCTTTTTTTTTTGCCCTTAGACTAGATCAAAGATCTGCTTTTTCAACATTATCCATTAGGTTGTATTTCTGTGTCCTATTGACATAGCTCCATCATTGTTTGAGGACTTGGCTCTGTGATCCAAGATGTTCCAAGTTCATCTTAAACTTTCTATATCTCCAAGTAGTTAATCAGTTACTTATGATTTCTTTTAGAGAATAGTATTTAGGCATCAAAATCTTTGGAAGTATGTTCATTGCTGCTGCAGGCCTTTTGCTTCTATGCCCTCATAGTAGGCTAAGCTAGGAAATACTTAACACAGATACACCCACCCATCTCTGCCTGTATCTCTTTACCTATCCTTCATTAACCCTGCTCCTTATCCCCTCTTCGTCTGTATGTATGTGTGTGTATGTTTGTGTATACACATGCACTTGCACATGTGTGCCTGTCTTCCTTTTCTTTTTTCTTTTTAACTTATTTGACAGAGTTGTAGACAGTGAGAGAGAGAAAGGTCTTCCTTCCATTGGTTCACTCCCCAAATGGCTGCCACAGCTGGTGCTGCACTGATCCAAAGCCAGGAGCCAGGTGCTTCTTCCTGGTCTCCCATGCAGGTGCAGGGGTCCAAGCACTTGGGCCATTCTCCACTGTCCTTCCAGGCAACAGCAGAGAGCTGGACTGGAAGAAGAGCAACTGGGACTAGAACTGGCGCCCATATGGGATGCCAGCACCACAGGCAGAGGATTAGCCAAGTGAGCCACGCACCGGCCCCACCTGTCTTCCTTTTATTTCTTTGTAGTCTATGTGTTTTACAGGTTTCAATCTTATATTTAGGTCTTTAATCCATTTTGAGTTAATTTTTGCATTTTATATGTGATAAGGGTCCAGATGTATTCATTTGTACATGCATATCCAGTTTTCCATCACCATAGTTCAAGAGATATTTTTTTTAATTTTAATTTTTATTTTTTTGACAGGCAGAGTGGACAGTGAGAGAGAGAGACAGAGAAAGGTCTTCCTTTGCCATTGGCTCACCCTCCAATGGCCGCCGCGGCCGGTGCACCGCGCTGATCTGAAGGCAGGAGCCAGGTGCTTTTTCCTGGTCTCCCATGGGGTGCAGGGCCCAAGCACTTGGGCCATCCTCCACTGCACTCTCTGGCCACAGCAGAGAGCTGGCCTGGAAGAGGGGCAACCGGGACAGAATCCGGCGCCCCGACTGGGACTAGAACCCGGTGTGCCGGCGCCGCAAGGTGGAGGATTAGCCTAGTGAGCAGCAGTGCCAGCTTAAGAGCTATTTTATTTCCCCATTGAATGGTCTTGGCATCCTTCTTAAAGAGCATCCTTCTTAAAGAGCATCTTGATATTGTAACCAAAATTTTATGATGATACCTGCACATACATATTTATGTAGTATTCCCCGTACATAAAGATGTAATCTATTTATGGTCAGAGGCTGTTCCTTTCTTCTCTTCTCTTCTCTTCTCTTCTCTTCTCTTCTCTTCTCTTCTCTTCTCTTCTCTTCTCTTCTCTTCTCTTCTCTTCTCTTCTCTTCTCTTCTCCTCTACTCTACTCTACTCTTCTCTTTTCTTTTTTAAGATTTATTTTTTTGAAAGCCAGAGTTACAGAAAGATAGAGAAGGAGAGCAAGAGAGGTAGAGGGAACAAGTTTCACATTGTAGATGTCATCATTTGTAGCCTCAATTGATTACAGTCACATCAGAGTTATTAGTAAGATTAGTGGCAGCAAGTCAGGAAGATAGATTTGACTTTTGATGTCTTTTATTTAAAAAGTTGTTAAGGAAGTGAAGAGGTCAGACTTTTGATGAGACTAAAAATGTCCTGGCAGGAATTCTTCCATGTTTGGTGTCATTCATCCTAGTCAATTAGAAGGAAGCATGGCAGAAAGCAGGGAAGAATCCCTGATCAATTGTTCTTGAGGTATTCTGTTCTCTTAGGGATATAAAGAGTTCATTCTTTTAGTAGGAATTTTCTGAAGTTTGATTTGATGCTTTGGGAAACAGCAAAGTCCTTATTGCTACTCGGGCGTAAGGTTCTGGGAGAATGGTTGTGTATACTGAGTGTACAGATGGTAATGGTAGGTAGTCAACAGCCTAGTCTCTCAAGAGTTAAGGTGGTACATAATTTATCTTGGGACTTCCAATCCCACGATAGCACTCAGCTTGAACTTCTCCTTCTGATAAGCAGCCTTGCAAGGAAAAATTTGATGTCCTGTTTAATAAATTGCTGTTACAGCCAGGGGTTCTTTTTTTTTCTTTTCAACTTTTATTTAATAAATATAAATTTCCAAAGTACAACTTTTGAATTATAGCAGCTTCCCCCCCATAACCTCCCTCCTACCCACAACCATCCCATCTCTCACTCCCTCTCCCATCCCATTCTTCATCATGATTCATTTTCAATTATCTTTATATACAGAAGATCAACTTAGCATATATTAAGTAAAGATTTCAACAGTTTGCACCCACACAGAAACACATAGTGTAAAGTACTGTTTGAATACGAATTATACCATTAATTCACATAGTACAACACATTTAGGACAGATCCTACATGGGGAGAAAGTGCACAGTGACTCCTGTTGTTGATTTAACAATTGACACTCTTATGTATGGCATCAGTCAACCCCCAAGGCTCTTGTCATGAGCTGCCAAGGCTATGGAAGCCTCTTGAGTTCACCAACTCTGATCTTATTTAGACAAGGCCATAGTCAAAGTGGAAGTTCTCTCCTCCCTTCAGAGAAAGGTACTGCCTTCTTTGATGGCCCGTTGTTTCTGCTGGGATCTTACTCACAGAGATCTTTCATTTAGGTCATTTTTTTTTTCTTTTTTGGGGGGCCACAGTGTCTTGGCTTTCCATGCCTGTGAAAGTTTCATGGGCTTTTTAGACTGATCTGAATGCCTTTAAGGGCTGATTCTGAGGCCAGAGTCAGGGGTTCTTTTTAAGGATTTTTTTTTTTAAAGAAACTAAGGAATGTTGATTGATTTTTTAATGCAGTTAAAACACAGATACAAACTCATTTTCTTAGGAAAGTTAGAATCATATTTAAAAAGATCTTAGAATGATCATGAGAAATGACTTTACTAGTGAACTAGGATTACTTTCATTAAATGCTTTGTATTTTTACTAGATTTCTGTTTTGTATTATTCTTTAACACTTGGGACAGTTCATGTATGGTTTCATCAGTGTTTTCAACGACTGGTTATATATTGGGATTCTTGTTGTTTTAAGTCACTTTATCTGGAGAGGTATGAGGGGACTTATAGAAAAGCAGAGTTAGAGGATATTAGTGCAAATTTTGAAATCTGTGCATGGTTTTTCATAATAAATAATTTCTGTGAACTTTCTGAATTCCTCTTATGCATGGATCTCAAAATTTTTTTCACCAGAAAAAAAATACTTTTATTTCATTTTTCCACAGACTTTTTGAAGTACCATGTACATGCCATCAAGCAGTTTTACTCTAGAGATTTAATGAAAAAGGAGGGAGGGAAGAGTAAATAGACTTTCTGTTCATGTGTTATGACTGACAGTGCTATCTATAAAATACAGATATGTTTCCTGCAAACCAAGCAATTCAGGAACAATATCCTTGATACAGCATGTAAGAATTACGACAATAGAAGTACATTATAGTTAGGATTACTGTTATGTCTTTTTTTTTTTTTTTTTGACAGGCAGAGTGGACAGTGAGAGAGAGAGACAGAGAAAGGTCTTCCTTTTTGGCCATTGGAGGGTGAACCAACGGCAAAAGGAAGACCCTTTCTCTCTGTCTCTCTCTCACTGTCCACTCTGCCTGTAAAAAAAAAAAAAAAAAAAAGAAAGGTCTTCCTTTTTGCCCTTGGTTCACCCTCCAATGGCCGCCGCGGCCGGCGCACTGCGGCCGGCGCACCCCGCTCATCCGATGGCAGGAGCCAGGTGCTAGGTGCTTTTTCCTGGTCTCCCATGGGGTGCAGGGCCCAAGCACTTGGGGCATCCTCCACTGCACTCCTGGGCCACAGCAGAGGGCTGGCCTGGAAGAGGGGCAACCGGGACAGAATCTGGTGCCCCGACCGGGATTAGAACCCAGTGTGCCGGCGCCGCAAGGCGGAGGATTAGCCTGTTGAGCCATGGCGCCGGCCGGATTACTGTTATGTCTTAATATGAGACCTGTTACCTACCCTGTTTCCCTCCTTTTCTTTCCTTTACCTTGCCAATTTTCCCTTTTCTTCCTTCCTTTTGTATTTTGCCATTGCTTTATGAGTAGTGCTGTCTCTGACTTGAATGGTTCCCAACAATACATGTTTTAAACGTTTTAAAAATAAAATACAATGTGGCCGCCACCGTGGCTCTACAGGTTAATCCTCCACCTTGCGGCACCGGCACACCGGGTTCTAGTCCCGGTCGGGGCGCCGGATTCTGTCCCGGTTGCGCCTCTTCCAGGCCAGCTCTCTGCTGTGGCCAGGAGGTGCAGTGGAGGATGGCCCAAGTGCTTGGGCCCTGCACCCCATGGGAGACCAGGAGAAGCACCTGGCTCCTGCCATCGGATGAACAAGGTGCGCCAGTCGCAGCGCACTGGCCGCAGCGGCCATTGGAGGGTGAACCAACGGCAAAAAGGAAGACCTTTCTCTCTGTCTCTCTCTCTCACTGTCCACTCTGCCTGTCAAAATAAATAAATAAATAAATAAAATAAAATACAATGAGCCAAGACACTATTTTAAACATTTCAAGTCCTAAACTAATTTAATCCTCAAAGCAGTTCTAAGAACTATTCCATTTTATAAGTTAAGAGACTGGAGTTAACAGTAGAGGAGCAGATATGTGAGTCACGAGGGTTTGACTCTAGAGTTTCATATGCTTTATGATTCTATTCTGCCTTCCAACTGCTAATTTAATAACCAATATGGTAGTGAAATTTAGTAATTTTTAATGAGGCCAAAATAATCAGCCTGTCCATTATTATTTTGTTTTTTTTTTTTGACAGAGTGGACAGTGCGAGATAGAGAGAGAAAGGTCTTCCTTTTCCGTCGGTTCACCCTCTAATGGTCACCACGACCAGCGTGCTGTGGCCGGCGCACTGCGCTGATCTGAAGCCAGGAGCCAGGTGCTTCTCCTGGTCTCCCATGGGGTACAGGGCCCAAGCACTTGGGCCATCCTCCACTGTACTCCCGGGCCACAGCAGAGAGCTGGACTGGAAGAGGGGCAACATGGACAGAATCTGGTGCCCCAGTGTGCCAGCACTGTAGGCAGAGGATTAGCCTATTGAGTCATGGGTGCCAGCCAAGCCTGTCCATTATTAGTACTGAATATTTCCATTATGTAGGCACATACTTAGTGATAGGTGTTTTGATGACTCTCTGTCATTCCCTCTTTCTGTCTCTGTAACTGACTTTCAAATAAATCTGTGAAAAAGTATTTGAGAGGCAGGGAGACAAATAGAGAGCTCTCATCTTCTGGCTTGCTCACAACAGCTGGGTCTGGACTGAGGCTAAAGCTGGGAGCTGGGAACACAATCTAGATCTGCCACTTTGTTGGTAGGATTCCATTAATTACTTGAGCCATTACCCTACTCTTGGAATTTGCTTTAGCAGGAAATTTGAGCTCAGGAGGTAGAGCTGATAATTGAACCCAGGGGCTCTGATGTGGGATGTGGACATCTTAGCCACTAGACTAAATGTCCACTTCTCGACAATTTTTAGTATTTTCAGTTTTTATACTGAGAAACTCACCCTAACTTTGTGATCCAGATGGAGTCATTTAACTTTTTTTAAGATTTATTTATTTACTTGAAAGGTAGTGTGAGAGAGAGAGAGAGAGAGAGCTCATCAGTCGATTGATCTTCTGTCCTCTGGTTCACTCCCCAAAGGGCCTCAGTGACCTCTGATGAGCCAAGCAGAAGCTAGGAGCCAGGAACTCCATCTGTGTTTCTCATGTGGTGACAGGAGCCCAAGCACTTGGGCCATCAGCTGCAGCCTTCCCAGGCATGGACAAGCCAGGATTCCAACCAGATCTCATACCAGTTACTGGCATGTCAGGCAGTGGCTTACTCCACTGTACCACAATGCTGGCCTCCTAAAATAATTATCCTTTATCACTTTGTTTTTTCAGGTTTATTTTATATCATCTTTGGCCAAAAGCTGTAAATTTGATATTCTCTTGTTAAGCATCTCATGATATTATTGCTTGGATTTCTTAACATTTTATTAATAAAATTTGCCTGAATTGTTGTTCTCCCCCCTCCACTGTCTTTGTCACACACATGTTTTTATAAAGTGCATCTTACTCCTTTGTATATTTCAGTAATCAATAATTTAATTATTTTTATTCTATTTTTTAATTAGGAAATGTAGAATGCAGATATTATGTCACAATTCTGAGTATCTTTTTCACAAATAAATTATTTTTTCAGAAACTGTTTTGACTGGATCTACCTCACCTTTACCCTCTCCGGGCAATGGGAATGAAGCTGCACCTGGATCAGTTACACAGCCAAAGAAAATTCGAGGAATTGGATTTGGCGATATTTTTAAAGAAGGCTCTGTGAAACTTAGGACAAGAACATCCAGTAGTGAAACAGAAGAGAAAAAAACAGAAAAGGTGATAATGATGAATTTAACTTAGATTAACTCCACTCATTCTCTCCTTAAGCAATTTTTTTTTTTTTTTTGACAGGCAGAGTGGCCTGAGAGAGAGAGAGAGAAAGCTCTTCCTTTGCCGTTGGTTCACCCTCCAATGGCAGCTGCGGCCAGTGCGCTGCGGCCGGCGCACCGCGCTGATCCGAAGCCAGGAGCCAGGTGCTTCTCCTGGTCTCCCATGGGGTGCAGGGCCCAAGCACTTGGGCCATCCTCCACTGCACTCCCTGGCCACAGCAGAGAGCTGGCCTGGAAGAGGGGCAACTGAGACAGAATCTGGAGCCCCGACCGGGACTAGAACCCGGTGTGCCGGTGCCGCAAGGTGGAGGGTTAGCCTATTGAGTCATTTCGCCGGCCCTCCTTAAGCAATTTTTAAAAGATTTATTTGAAAGGCAGAATTGGGGCATGGCAGCAGAGATTCCTTCATTTGTAGATTTACTGCTCCTCAAATTACCACAGCAGCTAGGGCTGAGTCAGACTGAAACTAGGAGGCAGGAACTCCCTCTGAATTTCCCATGTGTGTGGCAGAAACTTAATGCATGATCAAGAAACTGGATAGGAATGGAGTAGTCAAGACTTGAACCAGCACTTTGATATAAAATGTGGGCCTCCCAGGTGGCAAAGCTTAAACAGCCAAGTCATGATGCCCAGTCCTCATTAAGCATTTTTTAAAATGTAAGAGTTAGTTTTCTTTTTTAAGATTAATAATTTAGTTATGAGTGAGAAGGCTGTAAGAAATATTTTTTCTCTCCATATTTACAATGATTACTGTTTATGTTTAAATCTTATGAAATCAGTGTGCACGTTTTCAGAAACTATTCACAGCTTAATGGCAGTTTTTAAATGGAAGGTATCTAGAGGTGTTTTTTTGTTTCTTAAGCTAAAAATTTTTTTTAAAAAATCCATCCTTTTTTTTTAGTCAGAGTTAGAGAGGTCTTCCATCCACTGGTTTACTCCTTAGATGGCTACAATGGCCAGGGCTGGGCCAGGCTGAAGCCAGGAGCCAGAGCTTCCTCTAGAAGCTTCCTCTAGGGCCCAAGCACCTGCACCATCTTCTGCTGCTTTCCCAGGCCATTGTCAGGGAGCCATATCAGAAGTGGAGCAGCTGGGACATGAACCAGTTGTCCATATGGGATGCTGTCATTGCAGGTAGCAGCCCCAACCACTCTGCCACAAAGCCAGCCTCTTAAAATTTTATATTTATTTTTAAAGGTTTTTTTTTTTTAATATTTATTTTATTCATTTGAAAGAGTTACAGAGAGAGGTAGAGACAGAAAGAGAGTTCTTCCATCTGCTGGTTCACTCCTCAAATGGCCACAACAGCAGGATCTGAGCTAATCTGAAGCCAAGAGCCAGGAGCTTTCTCCAGGGACTTGGGCTGTCCTTCTGCTGCTTTCCCTGGTGCATTAGCAGGGAACTAGATTGGAGGTGGAACTTGAACCAGCACCCATACAGGATGCTGGTACTACAGGCTGAGGCTTTATCTGCTGTACAACAGCATTGGCCCCTATATTTTCTTTTAAAGTAGACTTAAAATAGACCCACTTTGGGTCTGTATAATTGATCTCATTTGTAATAGTGAATTGGGTTCAGGTGAGAGAACTTTTAGCTTTCTGATAAATTGTCTCCTAGTTTAGAGTCTGTCTGACATAAAGATTTATGAGGTCTGGCCAGCACCGCGGCGCAATAGGCTAATCCTCCGCCCTGCGGCGCTGGCACACTGGGTTCTAGTCCCGGTTGGGGCGCCGGATTCTGTCCCGGTTGCCCCTCTTCCAGGCCAGCTCTCTGCTGTGGCCAGGGAGTGCAGTGGAGGATGGCTCAAGTGCTTGGGCCCTGCACCCCATGGGAGACCAGGAGAAGCACCTGGCTCCTGCCTTCGGATCATCGCAGTGCGCCGGCCACAGCGCGCCAGCCGCAGCTGCCATTGGAGGGTGAACCAACGGCAAAAAGAAGACCTTTCTGTCTCTCTCTCACTGTCCACTCTGCCTGTCAAAAACAAACAAACAAACAAACATTTATGAGGTCCAATTGGTTCGGTTTTGGAATGTGTAACAGGAATGTTGGAGAAGTAGTTCTTGTATTTTGAGGAACATTAAACTAGGTGGAGAGCCCCTTCCAATTATTTGGTTAATGATTACATTAGTGGTCTTTAAGTCACTGTTAGTGATATCCACTACCCAGACTTTTAATGAGAGTGATCTATTTCAGGGTAGCCCTTTATAATGGCCTTGTGACTCTTTGATTACTGATCTTAGGAATTAATAAAGTAGGACCACATTGCTATGTTTGTAGATGGCACCAGATTGGTTGTTAGAATTGGGAGAAATGAAAGTGAGTATCTTAAAAGATTAAACTGAAAACACAGTGGTAGGCAAATTAGCAGTGTATTCACAGATTTTTAAGGTCAAATGTACTGTTTATGAGGTAAAAGACAATTTATTAAATTACAGCAGGAACATGTCTAGTAGACTTTTTTTTAAGATTTATTTTTTATTTATTTGAAAGAGTAACATGGAAGGAGGGAGAGACAAACGATTTTCTGTCCTCTGGTTCACTCCCCAAGTGGCTGAAACAGCCAGGGTTGGGTCAGCAGAAGCCAAGAGCTGAGGATTCCACCTGGGTCTCCTACCTGAGTAGTAGGGGCTCAAGTACTTGAGCCATCATCTGCTACCCCCCAGGCACATTAATGGAGCTGTACTGAAAGTGGAGCTGCCAGGACTTGAACCATTGCTTCATATGGGGTGTCAGCATTGCTGTGCCACACACCAGTCATGTCTAGTAGACTTATAAAGATTGTAACATTCTCTGTGCAATGAACTGTGATGAGTTTTGTGAGAGAGAGAGAGACAGAGAGAAAGGTCTTCCTTTTCCGTTGGTTCACCAACCAATAGCCACAGCAGCCAGTGCACTGTGCCAATCCGAAGCCAGGAGCCAGGTGCTTCTCCTGGTCTCTTATGCGGGTACAGGGCCCAAGGACTTGGGCTGTCCTCCACTGCACTCCCTGGCCGCAGCAGACAGCTGGACTGGAAGAGGAGCAACTGGGACTGAATCGGGCACCCCAACCGGGACTAGAACCCGGTGTGCCGGCGCCGCAAGGTAGAGGATTAGCCTATTGAGCCACAGTGCCGGCCCTGAGTTTTTTGTTTTTAAATTCTATCTCAGGACTGGCACTGTGGCACAGTGGGTTGAAGCCCTGGCCTGTAGCGCCAGCATTCCATATGGGCACAGTTCAAGTCCTGGCTGCTCCACTTCCAATCCAGCTCCCCCGCAATGCTCCTGGGAAAGGAGCAGCGGATGGCTCAAGTCCTTGGGCCCCTGCATCCATGTGGGAAACCCAGATGAAGCTCCTGGCCCCTGGCTTCAGATCTGTTCAGCTCCAGCTTTTGGGGACATTCAGGGAATGAACCAGCAGATGGAAGACCTCTCTCTTTCTCTTTCTCTCTGTCTCTCTCATTTTGTAACTCTTTCAAATAAATAAAAATAAACCTTTTAAAATATATATATCTCTTTTTTTTTTTTTTTACAGGCAGAGTGGACAGTGAGAGAGAGAGACAGAGAGAAAGGTCTTCCTTTGCCGTTGGTTCACCCTCCAATGGCTGCCGCGGTCGGCGCGCTGCGGCCAGCGCACCGCGCTCGTCCGATGGCAGGAGCCAGGAGCCAGGTGCTTTTCCTGGTCTCCCCATGGGGTGCAGGGCCCAAGCACCTGGGCCATCCTCCACTGCACTCCTGGGCCACAGCAGAGAGCTGGCCTGGAAGAGGGGCAACCGGGACAGAATCCGGTGCCCCGACCGGGACTAGAACCCGGTGTGCCGGCGCCGCAAGGTGGAGGATTAGCCTGTTGAGCCACGGCGCCGGCCTTATATATCTCATTTTTAAGAGCATGTTTTGTGCTGTTGCTTAAGAATTCACTTTCAAGGCCAGCATTGCTTTGTAGCTGGTTAAGCTGCTGCCTGTGAGGCTATCATCCCATGTAGGCTCCAGTTCAAGACCCACCTGCTGCACTTCCAATCCAGCTCCCTTCCAATGCACCTGGGAAAGCAGCGGATGATGGCCCAAGTGTTTGGGCACCTGCACCCATGTGGGAGACTCAGATGAAGCTTCTGGCTCCTGACTTCTACCTGGCATAGCCCCAGTATTTAGACAAGGCCATACGCAAAGTGAAAGTTCTCTCTTTCCTTCAGAGAAAGGTACTCAGAGTTTTGTTTTGTTTTGTTTGAAGTTATATTTATTTTTCACTTGAAAGGCAGAGTTACAGAGTAAGGAGAGACTAAGAGAGAGAGATCTTCATCTGCTGATTTGCTCCCCAAATGGCCGTGATGGCCAGCTGGGCCAGACTGAAGCCAGGAGCCAGGAGCTTCTGTATGTCCCATGAGGGTACAGGGGCCCAAGCACTTCGGCCATCTTCCACTGCTTTCCCAGGCACATTAGCAGGGAGCTAGATCAAAAGTAGAGCGGCCGGGACTCAAACTGGTACCCTTTTGGGATGCTTGTGCTGGAGGTAGTAGCTTTACCTGCTACCCCACAGAACCATCCCCTACTTTAGAGATTTTTTTTTTTAAAAACCTTTTAGGTATTTTATGTTTTCAATTACATCACTAACCTGGGTATAACTACCATTATGGAAAGCTTAGTAACTGTAAATTGAAAACTTCATTTAATAATACTGTCTTTATTAACTTAAAAGTAATTTTTGCCATTCTCTTTGTTTTAGCCTTTAGTCTTACAGCCAATAGGATCCAAAACTCAAAGTGTAGAGATAAAAACAGATACTGAAGGTAAAATAAAAGGTAAGTTTTTAAAATAATAGTTTTATATAGCAGAAACATATTTAAATATATTATTAGATTCATTGAAACATTGTTACACTATACTGCTTGGTCAGAGTGTTTAGCCTACCAGATGAAAACATTAGGAGGTTAAGGATTTTGGTACGTTCATTTCATTATGTATCTGCCTGTAGTTAGTACTGCATATGGGACCACATACAGGCACTTAGTAAATATTTGAATGATGATGAATGAAATTATTAACATATGGTATTAAATGGAAGTTTTAAATTTAAAAATGTTAAGGTGAATTATTTGTCTTTAATAGCTTTTCATATGCATTACACAAAATAGAAGCTTCAAAAGTATTAATCTGTATAAGCCACATTATTTACATTCTTTATTTCAGCAAAGGAGTATTGTAGAACATTATTTGCCTATGAAGGTACTAATGAAGATGAACTTACATTTAAAGAGGGGGAGATAATCCATTTGATAAGTAAGGTAAGATTTTCAGTTTTTCAATGAATTTTATAATTTGTTCACAGAAATATTCCTAAAAATTTTTATATTTTCACATAGAATGTAAACTCTAGAATAGCTAGGACTTTGTTTTGTTTTTGAGTCCTGAGAATTAGACACAGAAATACTCATTTATTTGTGGGTTTTTTTTTTTTTTTTGAGTTTACTTTCATTGTCTCTTTGTTTTATAATTGGTATGTTTAGAATTTGAAAATTTTTCTAAACTTTTTAAAAAACAGGTATACACTTCCTCTTCACTGGTTTATTCTCCAGTGCATTCAACAGTCAGAGGTGGGCTAAGCCAAAGATGGGAGCCAGGAAACTCTGTCTGTGTCTCCCACTTTAGTGGCCAGGACCCAAGCCATCATTTGCTGTCTCCAGGGTGCACATTAGCGGGAATCTGGAATTCAATGTTGATCAGGGATTGGAACCCAAGCATTCTGATATAGGATGTGAGTGTCTCAAGCTCTGAAAAAGCTGCCCTGAGAATTTTGTTTTAAGATTGATTTTATTTATATGAAAGACAGAGTTAGAGAAAGAAGTAGAGCTAGAGAGACAAGTCTTCCATCTGCTGGTCACTCCCCAAATGACTGCAACGGCCAGAGCTGAGCCAATACGAAGCCGGGAGCCAGGAACTTCCTTCGGGTCTCCCATGCGGCTGCAGGGGCCCAAGAACGTGGGTCATCTTCCACTGCTTTCCCAGGCCATAACAGAAAGCTGGATTAGAAGTGGAGCAGCTGGGACTTAAACTGGAGCCCTATGGGATGCTGGCGCTGCAGGCTGGGGCTTTAACCCACTACACCAAAGCGCCAGCCAGCCCCTTGAGAATTATTTTTAATCATATTATTCCTTTTCTCTGTTAACTTCAACCATCTAGGTTTCTATTCTTAATTTTGTTCCACATAATTTTATTTTTATAGCCACCTATTGTTTGGATCATTGTTAATAATATAAAAATAAGAAAACAACTTAAATATCCGCTGGTATGTAAAAGGTTTTGAAACTATTCGTACTGTGGGAAATGATGTAACTGTTTCAAAAACTGATTTTTATAATTTGCTGTGAACCCTAAGACAAAATAGAACTCAGTGCTATTTGGGCATGGACAGATTCCTACAGTAACTATTTGTAATATAGGAAAATTATAAACATTTGTTTGTGCAATAGCCCTGTAGAATAAATTTTGAAGTTTCTTCCTTTTTTTTTTTTAAGTAAATGTATGTATGTATTTGAAAGACTGTTTCAGAGAGATCTTCCATCTGCTTGTTCACTCCCCAAATGGCTACAGCAGCTGGAGCTAGGCTGATTTGAAGCTCGGAGCCAGGAGCTTCTTCTGGGTCTTCCACATGGGTGCAGGGACCCAAGCACCTGCACCATCTTCTGCTGCTTTCCCAGGTGTATTAGCAGGACCTGGATTGAAAAGTGGAGCAGCCAGAACTCAAACCAGCACCGATAGGGGATGCTGACACTGCAGGTGGCAGCTTTACCTGCTATGCCACAGTGCCAGCCCTTTTCCCTGTTGTGTCATATTTACTTGTTATTGTCTGGCTTAGCATATGCAGTGTTTAAAAATGAATTATATTGTATATATTTAAAGTGTGGCCGGTGCTGCGGCTCACTAGGCTAATACTCCGCCTAGCGGCACCGGCACACCGGGTTCTAGTCCCGGTCAGGGCGCCGGATTCTGTCCCGGTTGCCCCTCTTCCAGGCCAGCTCTCTGCTGTGGCCAGGGAGTGCAGTGGAGGATGGCCCAAGTGCTTGGGCCCTGCACCCCATGGGAGACCAGGAGAAGCACCTGGCTCCTACCATCGGATCAGCACGGTGCACTGGCCGCAGCGGCCATTGGAGGGTGAACCAACGGCAAAGGAAGACCTTTCTCTCTGTCTCTCTCACTCTCAAAGTCCACTCTGCCTGTCAAAAATAAATAAATAAATAAAGTGTATGACATGTTACATTCTTGTATTGATGCTAAAAACGCTATAATGAAACAAATTAATATTTATCATCTCACATGATTACCCTTTTTTGTGGCAAGCATAGCTAAAGATATATGCATTTTAACATTCATAAAGCTTGGAGTGATGACACCAAATTTTTCTAAGGTTGAGTACTTGGAGGAAACTTAGATAACCTTGCTCATTTCTAAAGCTGCTGAAGAATATGAGTCATCTTTAGTATATAAATCGTTAAGAAGACTGTTAAGGGGCCAGAGCTTTAGTGCAGCAGGTTAAACTACCACCTGCAATGTCAGCATCCCATGTCAAAGAGTCCTGGCTTCTCTGCTCCTGATCCAGTTACCTGCTAATGTGACTGGGAAAGCAGCAAAAGATGACCCAAGTAATTGGTCCCCTGCCATCCAAATGAAATTTCAGGCTCCTGGTTTGGCATAGCCCAGTCCCAACCATTATAGTCTTTTGGAGGAGTGAACCAGTAGATTGAAGATCTTCCAGCAGATAGAAAAACTCTGTCTCTCCCTCTCTCCTGTGTCACTCTGCCTTTCAATTAAATAAATCTTTTTTGAAAAGAAGACTATTGGCCGGCGCCACGGCTCACTAGGCAAATCCTCCACCTTGCGGTGCTGGCATACCAGGTTCTGGTCCCAGTTGGGACACTGGATTCTGTCCCGGTTGCCCCTCTTCCAGGCCAGCTCTCTGCGATGGCCAGGGAGTGCAGTGGAGGATGGCCCAGGTGCTTGGGCTCTGCACCCCATGGGAGACCAGGAGAAGCACCTGGCTCCTGGCTTCGGATCAGCGCGGTGCGCCGGCCGCAGCGCGCCGGCCGCAGCGGCCATTGGAGGGTGAACCAACGGCAAAAGGAAGACCTTTTTCTCTGTCTCTCTCACTGTCCACTCTGCCTGTCAAAAAAAAAAAAGACTATTAAGAATATTCTTGGCCGGCGTCGTGGCTCAATAGGCTTATCCTCCGCCTTGCGGTGCCAGCACACTGGGTTCTAGTCCCGGTCGGGGCGCCTGATTCTGTCTCGGTTGCCCCTCTTCCAGGCCAGCTCTCTGCTGTGGCCCGGGAGTGCAGTAGAGGATGGCCCAAGTCCTTGGGCCTTGCACCCCATGGGAGACCAGGAGAAGCACCTGGCTCCTGCCATCGGATCATCGCGGTGCGCCAGCCACGGCGGCCATTGGAGGGTGAACCAACGGCAAAAGGAAGACCTTTCTTTCTGTCTCCCTCTCTCACTGTCCACTCTGCCTGTCAAAAAAAAGAAAAAGAAAAAGAATATTTTTTCCTTCCCTCTCATTCTCTCTTCACCCTCCTTGCCTCCCCACCATATCCATCTTTCCTTTTTTCCTCTCTTTTGTTACCCCTACTGCCTTCCTCTCTTTCCTATTCCTTTCATCTTTCTCCTCTCCCCCTCGAGTCTTTATCCTTCTATATGGAAATTTTAAATTGATATTTTTTAAAAAATCCAATTTTATAATTTGTTCTTGAAGTAATATATGGGGGCTGGTGCCATGGCTCACTTGGTTAATCCTTCGCCTGTGGCGCTGGCATCCCATATGGACGTCGATTCTAGTCCCGTTTGCTCCTCTTCCAGTACAGCTCTCTGCTATGGCCCAGGAAGGTAGTGGAGGATGGCCCAAGTGCTTGAGCCCCTGCACCCGCATGGGAGACCAGGAGGAAGCACCTGGCTCCTTGCTTCGAATTGGCACCGCGCACAGGCCTTAGCGGCCATTTGGGGCGTGATCCAGCGGAGGGAAGACCTTTCTCTCTGTCTCTCTCACTGTCTTATCTCTGCCTGTCAAATAAAAAAAAAAAGTAATCTATGGGAATATTTCTTTGAGGGGACCTTAGAGTTTGTTCAGGTTGCTTTTTTCTTCTGAAAGAAAAAAATAATGGAATTTTGGGGCTGGCCTTGGGTGTTGGTTCAAATCCCTACTATTCCACTTCTGATCCAGCTCCCTGCTAATGGCCTGAGAAGAGCAACTAAAGATGGCCCAAGTGCTTGGGCCCCTGCTACCCAAATGGGAAACCTGTGGGAAACTCCTGGCTCCTGCCTTCAACCTGGCCCAGCCCTGACTGTTGTGACCAACTGTGGAGTGAACTAACAGATAGAAGATTGATTTCTATCTATCTACCTCCCTCTCTCTATAACTCTCTCTTTCAAATAAATAAAATCTTTTTAAAAATAGAATTTCATATTTTCCAATGTAATACTTTATCCATTTTAGTATTTTTTTATTCTAGTACTAGTGGTTGAATTCTGTAATTAACAAACAATTATTCTTAGGTGTTTAAATTTTAACTGAAAAGTGATCCCTGTGAAATATACGAGTGGGAATAAGAGAGGAAGGAGATGTACAATTTGGGACATGCTCAATCAGATTTGCCCCAAACGATGGAGTTAGAAACATGCCAAGGGAATCCAATACAATCCCATCAAGGTGGCATGTACCAAGGCCATCTCACTAGTCCAGGTGATCAATTTCAGTTCACAATTGATCACACTGATAGGTCTAAGAGTCAAAGGGATCACACAAACAAGACTAGTGTCTGCTAATACTAACTGATAGAATCAAAAAGGGAGAGAATGATCCAACATGGGAAGCGAGATACACAGCAGACTCATAGAATGGCAGATGTCCTAAATAGCACTTTGTCCTCAGTATCAGCCCTTAAAGCATTCAGATCTGGCTCAAGAGCCCATGAGAATATTTTAGGCATGGAAAGCCAAGACACTCTGAAAAAAAAAAACAAAAAAAAACAAAAAACAAACAAACAAAAAAAAACAGAAGACCTAAATGAAAGATCTCTGCGAGTGAGATCCCAGTGGAAAGAACGGGGCCATCAAAGAAGGAGGTACCTTTCTCTGAAGGGAGGAGAGAACCTCCACTTTGACTATGACCCTGTCAGAATAAGATCGAAGTCGGCAAACCCCAATAGCTTCCATAGCCTCAGCAACTCATGACTAGAGCCTAGGGAGATTACTGACACCATAAACAAGAGTGCCAAATTGTTAAATCAACGTCAGGAGTCACTGTGTACTTACGTCTCATGTGGGATCTGTCCTTAATGTGTTATCCAATGTGAAGTAATGCTATAACTAGTACTGAACAGTATTTTACACTTTGTGTTTCTGTGTGGGTGCAAACTGATGAAATCTTTACTTAGTATATACTGAATCGATCTTCTGTATATAAATATAATTCAAAATAAAAAAAACTTGGTGTTAAATTGGAAATTGCATAGAAAATTCATCAATTTTTTTTTTTTATAAAGCTTTTATTTAAAGAATATAAATTTCCAAAGAACAGCTCATGGACCACAATGGCTCCCCCCCCACACAACTTCCCTCCCTCCCCCCACCCTCCCCTTTCCCGCTCCCTCTCCCCTTCTGTTCACATCAAGATTCATTTTCAATTCTCTTTATACACAGAAGATCAATTTAGTACATATTACGTAAAGATTTCAACGGTTTGCCCTCGCATAGAGACACAAAATGATAATACTGTTGGAGTACTAGTTATAGTATTAATTCACAATGTACAGCACATTAAGGACAGAGATCCTACATGATTTTTTTTTAAAAAAATTGATTAATTGTCTATGCAATTTCCAGTTTAACACCAAGATTTTTTAATCATTTGCAATTATCTTTATATAAAGAAGATCGATTCAATATATACTATGTAAGGATTTAATCAGTTTGCACCCACTCAGAAACACAAAGTGTAAAAATACTGTTTCAGTACTAGTAATAGCATCACTTCACATTGGATAACACATTAAGGACAGATCCCTCATGAGACGCAAGTACACATTGACTCCTGATGTTGATTTAACAATTTGACACTCTTGTTTATGGCGTCAGTAATCTCCCTAGGCTCTGGTCATGAGTTGCCGAGGCTATGGAAGCCTTTAGGGTTCGCCGACTTCGATCTTATTCCCACAGGGCCATAGTCAAAGTGGAAGTTCCCTCCTCCCTTCAGAGAAAGGTACCTCCTTCTTTGATGGCCCCGTTCTTTCCACTGGGATCTCACTCGCAGAGATCTTTCATTTAGGTCTTCTGTTTTTTCCAGAGTGTCTTAGCTTTCCATGCCTAAAATATTCTCATGGGCTCTTGAGCCAGATCCGAATGCCTTAAGGGCTGATTCTGAGGCCAGAGTGCTATTTAGGACATCTGCCATTCTATGAGTCTGCTGTGTATCCTGCTTCCCATGTTGGATCATTCTCTCCCATTTTCATTCTATCAGTTAGTATTAGCAGACACTAGTCTTGTTTGTGTGATCCCTTTGACTCTTAGACCTATCAGTGTGATCAATTGTGAGCTGAAAGTGATCACTTGGACTAATGGGATGGCCTTGGTACATGCCACCTTGATGGGATTGTATTGGAATTCCCTGGCACAATTCTAACTCCATCATTTGGGGCCGTTCCGATTGAGCATGTCCCAAATTTTACATCTCCTCCCTCTCTTATTCCCACTCTTATATTTCACAGAGATCACTTTTCAGTTAAAATTTAAACACCTAAGAATAATTGTGTGTTAATTACAGAGTTCAACCACTAGTACTAGGATAAAGAAAAAAAAAATACTACCATGGATAAAGTATTACATTGTACAACAACAGTCAGCATAAGAGCTGATCGAGTCACTGTTTCTCATAGTGTCCATTTCACTTCTACAGGTTTCCCCTTTGGTGCTCAGTTAGTCATCGCCAATCAAGGGAAACAAATGATATTTGTCTCTTTGAAAAAATATATCATGTAGGATCTCTGTCCTTAATGTGCTATACATTGTGAATTAATATTATAACTAATACTCCAATAGTATTTTTCACTTTGTGTTGCTATGTGAGGGCAAACTGTTGAAATCTTTACGTAATATGTACTAAATCAATCTTCTGTATATAAAGAGAATTGAAAATGAATCTTGATGTGAATGCAATGGGAGAGGGAATGCGAAAGGAGAGGGTTGCGGATGGGAGGGAAGTTATTGGGGGGGGAAGCCATTGTAATCCATAAGCTGTACTTTGGAAATTTATATTCTTTAAATAAAAGCTTTATAAAAAAAAATTTTCCCATTTTGTTGTAAACCTTTTCCTCATTTAAGTAAAACTTATTGTCTTAATTATTTTTTGTTTTGTTTTTTAGGAGACTGGAGAAACTGGCTGGTGGAAAGGTGAACTTAATGGTAAAGAAGGAGTATTTCCAGACAATTTTGCTGTTCAAATAAGTGAACTGGATAAAGATTTCCCAGTAAGCTTTTGTTTTTCAATAATACTTAAAGAATATTATTAAATAGCTTTTATGGAGTTTCACAAAATTATTTATTCACTTATAAATTATTTGTATAATAGTAAAGCAAAACAGTGTTTCAGTTCTGTGCATTATTCCTGCTTTCTGCTCCCATGACTCTATGTACTAAAAAGTAACCATAGACTGCTTTACTTTTTAATTTGAAGAGCGAGAAAAGTGTGTCCGAACTAACTGGATCCGTTAGTATTTTGATGGAAGAAATTTTATTACTACTTGATACTGTTGGAAAGCCTTAGCTTATTATGGAAGTATTACTGTTTGTTATTGCATTTTCGGGACAGCAAGAAGCAGTCTTTGCATCCCTTATAAAATTTAATGTTTCTCTGTAATTTCTCAGAGGGTCAAGTGAGGTTGACTTGTTTATCATTGATCTTTTGGCTTCTATAACTTGATCCTCTTTGCCTCTGTGGATGGGGGTTTTAATTAATTAATTTTCATTTTATTTGAAAGACAGAAATCTTTAATCTGCTAGTTTGCTCCTGAAATGCCTGCAACAGCCAGAGTGAAGCCAGGATTGTTGAACTCCATCCTGGTCTCCCATGTGGGTAGCAGAGACCCAAGTATTTGAGCCATGATTTGCTGCTTTTCAGGGTTTGTAGTAGCAAAAAGCTGGATCAAAAGCATAAGAGCAGCCAGCGCTGTAGCTCACTAGGCTAATCCTCTGCCTGCGGCGCCAGCACCCCTGGTTGGGGCGCCAGCATTTGTCCCGATTGCTCCTCTTCAAGTTCAGCTCTCTGATGTGGCCCGGGAAGGCAGTGGAGGATGGTCCAAGTGCTTGGGCCCTGCACCCGCATGGGAGACCAGGAGAAGCACCTGGCTCCTGGCTTCGGATTGGTGTAGCACGCCAGCTGTAGCAGCCATTTGGGGAGTGAATCAACAGAAGAAAGACCTTTCTCACTGTCTAACTCTGCCTGTCAAAAAAAACAAAACAAAACAAAACAAAAAGAAAAACATAGGAGTGAGGCTTATACTAGGCACTCTGATACTAGATGCAAGAGTCCCAAGCAGTGACTTAAGTACTGTGGACAAACACTCATCCCCAAGTTTTCCTTCAAATAAAGGCTGATTTATTTGATGGGAAGAGTGACAGTGAGAGAGGCAGAAAGGGAAGGGAGTGAAATCTTCTATCTGGGGGTTCACTCCCCAAATGCCCACAACAGCCAGAACAAGCCGAAGCCAGGAATCAAGAACCCCATCTTGGTCTCCCACATGGTGTCAAGGACACAAGTACTTGGGCCATCATCCTCTGCCTTCCCAGACACAAGAAGCTGGATTGGAAGTAAAGCAGCTAGGACTTGAGAACTTGCACTCAGACATGGGATGGAGATGCTCCAAATGGCAGCTCAGTTACTTCACTACAACACCTACCCACCTGTTGTTTTCTTCTTTTTTTTTTTTAAATAAAATCCCATTTCTTCTCTCTCTCTCTCTCTCTCTCTTTTAAAGATTTATTTTATTTATTTGAAAGGTAAGAGTTACAGAGACAGAGGAAGATAAAGAAAGAGAGATTTTCCATCTTCTGGTTCATTCTCCAAATGGCCATAAGCGCCGAGGCCAGACCAAACTGAAGCTAGGAGTCAGGAGCTTTATCCGGGTCTCCAACTTGGGTTCAGGGACACAAGGACTTGGGCCATCTTCTGCTGCCTTTGCAATTGTATTAACAGGGAGCTGAATTAGAGGTGGAGCAGCCAGGTTTGGAACCAGTACCCACATGGGATGCCAGTGTTACAGGACTCTGCTGAACCCATTATACCACAATGGCAGCCCCCTGATTAAATTTTTAAAATAGATGGAAAGAGAGTTAAGAAAACAGAAGCACACAGCAAAACAGACTATTGTATCTGATTTAACCTAGTACAGAACCTTTGCAGCCCTTCCTTTATTTATGCTAACTAATGCTCCTGATTACCCATGGAAACTTAGCTCTCTGAGACTTTTGTTAGATTGCATTCAGTATTGATTCATTCTTAATTAAGCTTTTATTTTTATACTTTTCTTAATGAAGAGAATTATTTTTCTTTTTTTAAAAAATTTATTTATTTATTTGGAAGGCAGAGTTAGAAGGAGAGGCAGGGGAGAGAGAAAAGGAGAGAGATCTTCTGTCGTGTTTTACTCTCCCAATTGCCATGATGACCAGGGCTGAACCAGGCTGACACCAGGAGCCCAGAATTCCATCCAGGTTTCCCACATGGGTTGCAGTGGCCCAAACACTTGGACTGTCTTCCATTGCTTTCCCAGGTACATTACCAGGGAACTGGATGCCAGCATTGCCTTAATCTGCTGCACCATGATGCTGGCCTCTTTTCTTCTTGTGTGTTTATATATTATTGCTTTTTCTATGTTCTGTTCAGTCTATTAAAAAATTATGTTGAGAGCCAGAAACAGACACACATACACACACACACACAGTTCCCATCCTTTGATTCATTACCCATATGTCCACAGCAGCCCTGGGCTAGGGCCAGGCTGAAGCCAAGAGCTAGGAACTCAGTCCAGGTTTCCCACATGCATGGCAGGGGCCCAGTTACTTGAGCCATCCCGTTGCTTCCTAGGTTCTGCAATAGCAGAAAGCTGGAGTCAGGAGTATAGCCAGTTATCAAACTCAGGCACCAGTATATGGGACACTGGTGCCTTAACCTCTAGCACAAATGCCTACCCACTTACTATTCTTTAATTTGGAAAAAGGCAATTTACATGAGTAAAATTATATGTCAGGTTTTTTAAGGCCTTTGGTCTTAAATATGAATTAATACAAATAAAATAAGGGAATCCAGCCCTTTGCCTTTAACCTTTCATTTTAGAATTCTGAAGAATTAAAAATGAGAGCTAAGTCTATTTATTGGATTCGTTTTTTTTTCTTAAATGAGGTCTCTCTTTCCTCTTATCCTGCATCCTTCCTCCCAACTCTGAGCTTTGAAGGAGGGATAAAATAGGGCTTTGGGGAGGCAGGACAGAATATTTTTACTTATTAAGATTTGGGGGAATTTATGCAGTCTAATGATCTTTGAAAAATCTGACTGAATTTTATTAAAGTATTCTAATGGAATAAATTTTTGACAGTGACTTTTATGATTAAGATCTTAACATTTAACAATTTTTGACAAGAATGAGATAAAGAGATTCATATCATTTAATTATCAATTATCAGAATTTATTTTAACTAAATAGTAAATATGTAAGCACTCAACTGTTTTCACTGTTAACTATTTTAACAGAAACCAAAGAAACCACCACCTCCTATTAAGGGTCCAGGTATGTAAGAAACACACTATTTCATATCTTAAAATTGTAAAATTGAGTCTGACATAAATCATTAATTATTTTAACAAAAACAAGCATGATATATGGTATATAAATGTTTATAATATATAAAAATTGTTCACATGTATCAGTATAATGTTTTAAAATTTTTTAAAAAATATTTATTTATTTTACTTGGAAGAGTTACATAGAGAGAGGAGAGGCAGAGAGAGAGAGAAAGAGGGAGGGAGGGAGGGAGAGGGAAATTGAGGGAGAGCTCTTCCATCCAATGGTTCACTCCCCAATTGGCTGCAATGGCCAGAACTGCGCTGATCCAAAGCCAGGAGCCAAGAGCTTCATCTGGGTCTCCCACGCAGTCTCCCAAGGACTTGGGCCATCTTCTACTGCTTTCCCAGGCCACAGCAGAGAGCTGGACAGGAAGTGGAGCAGCTGGATCTCAAATCGGCTCCCATATGGGATGCTGGTGCTTCAGGCCAGGATGTTAACCCGCTGCACCACAGTGCTGGCCCCAGCATAATTTTTTAAAAACTATTAAGTGAAATGGTTTAAAATAGTCTTAAATAATTCAGATACCTCAGTTATATGAAATTTTGAGTTATTAAATTGATGAAATTTTTAAAAATTTATTTATTTGAAAGTTACAGGGAGACAGGGTGAGACAGAGAGAGACAGAGAGAGAGATTTTCCATCCTCTTGTTTACTCCCCAGATACCCAAAATGGCCAGGGCTAAGACAGACCGAAACAAGGATCCTTGAAGCTTCATCCAGGTCTCCCACATGAGTGGCAGAGTCCCAAACACATGGACCATCTTCTGTTACTTTTTCCAGAACATTAGCAGGCAGCTGGATTGGGAGTGGAACAGCTGAGACTCAAACAGCTTTACTTGCTGTACCACAATGCCCATACCTAAATTGATGAAATTTATACCCAAGTAAACCTAATATGTTATTTTGTCTTGTTCGCTATTCTGCCTTTTCAATTGAAATCAAATGTTAACATCTGAAACAAATACTAATTATTTACTCTGTTTTCAGAAAGTATGCCAAAGATTTTTTTAAAAAAGCTGTGAATTTGTATTTTTTAAACTGGTGAATAAATTATGTTATGCCTAGAAATATCTTCCATAATTAAAGTTTTATAATTTGGCTTTATTTTCTCCTAAGTTCTATCCCCAAATATCTGATTTTTGCAAGTATTATAAATTTTTCCATTTCTTGAAAAATTTGCTGTTTTCTGGAGTAATTTAAGTCCTTTCTTTACCCTTAGTTTCAACTTTATATTTACTGGCCTAACCCCAGAGCAATGAAAATGTATGTTAAAGGTAATATTTACAGAAACTGGTGTTGGAGGCTTATTGTGAAGCAGTACTCTTAAGTATGCTAGCCACCAGCCACTTGGTATTTTTAAAAATTTAAGTTGAATAAAATGAGAAATTCAGTTCCTTAGTCAAAGAGGTCTCATGTCAGGTGGCTTAGTATCACAGAGTTGTCACTGAAGGTGATAGTGGTGGCTCTAGCATTAGAAATTGAGCCTGGCTGGCGCCGAGGCTCACTAGGCTAATCCTCTGCCTTGCGGTGCCGGCACACCAGGTTCTAGTCCCGGTCGGGGCACCGGATTTTGTCCCAGTTGCCCCTCTTCCAGGCCAGCTCTCTGCTGTGGCCAGGGAGTGCAGTGGAGGACGGCCCAAGTGCTTGGGCCCTAAACCCCATGGGAGACCAGGGGAAGCACCTGGCTCCTGCCTTCAGATCAACGCGGTGCGCCGGCCGCGGTGGCCATTGGAGGGTGAACTAACGGCAAAAGGAAGACCTTTCTCTTTGTCTCTCTCTCTCACTGTCCACTCTGCCTGTCAAAAAAAAAAAAAAAAAAAAGGAAATTGAGCCTAGTGATTTAAGTACATTGTTTTTTGTGTTACCATGCTTTCATGTGAATCTATTTTTAAACTGATCTTACTTTTTAGCCATGTATTTATGTCTGTGCTCTGAAATTATTTTTTGAAAAAAAGTGTTAACTTTGTTTTTACCCCCAGCTCCAAAGCCTGACTTGATTCCTGTGGAGAAAAAGTATTTTCTGTTAAAGCCTGAAGAAAAAGGTGGGACTAATATTTTTTTTTCCACTTTCATGAAAGTAATTCTTTCTTTGTCTTTTTAAATAAATAATTTTTTTCATACTGGGTCATTTAACTTGATTTTTAGCAGGCATTTGGTGTTCGCAATATTTGGAGTTTTCTGGAAGGAAGTAGATTATCGAGATTGATAGAAAAATTAAGATTTTTACTCAAACTGATACCAATGTATACCCATTAAAAATGAAACCATTATCATATCTTTTTGGTGAAAACAACCTAAATCTTCTCTTCTAGTTTTTTGTTTTAATAGTCCATTATCATCTATAGTCACCACTATGTGTTACTTTTTTTTTTCCTGTTAATTTGGATGAAGTATATTCTTCTCATGTTTTTCTTTTAGTGTGGAAATATTTGGAATAGTTGTCTCTAGTAGATTAGTTTATAGATGCACAAAAATTTCAATTCTATTTTAAGATGTTTTTGTTTCCTTTGCCAGTGTTATAGGTTAGCCTATTCTCTCTCTCTCTCTTTAAAGATTTATTTATTTCTTTGAAAGGCAGAGTTTACAGAGAGAGGGAGTGAGAGACAGAGCCTCCATACACTAGTTCACTCCCCCAGTGGCCACAATGGATGGAGCTGAACTGGTCTGAAGCCAGGAGCCAGGAGAGGCCTACACACCCATGCCATACTCTGCCACTTTCCTAGGCATACTAACAGGGAGCTGGATTGGAAGTGGAACAGCTGGGGCCGGAACCGTTGCCTAAATGAGATGCCGACATCACAGGCTTGTGGCCTTACCCACTGTGCCACACTTCTGCCCCCTCCACCCCATTCTGTCTCTTGCCTAAAGAAATATTAACTGGGGCATGAACCAGTAGATGGAATATTTCTCTCCCTCTCTGTCTCTCCATCTCTCTAACTCTGCCTTTCAAATAAATAAAGCTTAAAAAAATAATCTTAAGCAATTTCACTCACTTTAGCCCTTTCTCTGGCTTGTACTTCCCCTTGTTGCCAGGATGATTTTTTTTAATAGATGGTTTTTCAGAGCAGTTTTGGAGTCATAGCATAATTAAGCCAAAAGTACCAAGAATTCCCTTATATGTTACATCAGCATCTCAACATATTAGTATGTTTATTACTGTCAAGGAGCTTATATTAACACATCACTGTCATCTAAAATCTGAAGTTTACAATGGAGTTTGCTCCTTTTGTACATTTTGTAGGTTCAGACAAATGCATAATGGCATATATCCACCATTGTACTGTCAAACAGAGTAATTTGGCAACCACTAATATTTGTTTATGAGATAGAGGCAGACAAAAAGAATCAGAGAGCTCCTGTCCAGTAGTTCACTTCAGTAATGCCCCCAACACCTGGGCCTGGGTCAGGTCAAAGCCTGGAACTGAGAACTTAAACTGCATCACTCAGCTGGGTGATAGGGCCCCAAGTACTTGGGTCATCAAGTACTTGTGCCTCCCAGGGTATATGTCAACAGGATGCTAGAATGGGGATTGAAACTGTGCCACTACCCAGGTACTCTCATATGAGGTGCAGGTATCTTTATCAATGTCTTACTGCGAGGCCAAATCCCTGTCCTGTGTTTTTACTGTTTCTATTCTTTTGCCTTTTCCAGAATGTCATATAGTTAGAATAATATAATATGAAACCTTTTTAGAGTGGATTCCTTCACTTAATGATATGCAAGTAAAATATCTCCGTGTTTTCTCATGGTTTGGTAATTAATTTGTTGTTAGTATAAATAACATTCCATCATCTACAAATACTACACTTTATCCACTCACTGAGCAATATCTTCATTACTTCCATGGTTGTGAGTTATTAATAAAGCTGCTGTAAACATGTGTCCATGTTTTTGTGTGGACATATATTAGTTCATCTGGTTAAATAGTAAAGAGTGGGATTGCTGTATCATATGGTAAAGGTATGTTTAGTTTTGTAAGGTACTACCAAATTGTTTTTTGAAGTAACTATACCATTTTGTATTCCCAGTAGCAATGAATGAGAGTTTCTGTTGGTTTACATTTTTGCAATCCTTTGATATTGTCAGTTGATTTGGATTTTGACCATTCTGCTAGGTGTATTAGTGAAATCTTGTTTTAATTTATATCCTTCTAATGATAGACAGTGTTGAAATTCTTCATGGGCTTACTTTGTATACCTTTGGTGAAGTGTTTCAGGTTTTTTTGCCTGCTTTTTAACTAGAGATTCATTTTCTTCTTGTTGATTTTTATGTTCTTTATGTATTTTGAACAATAGTCCTTTACTAGATGTGTCTTCTACAAATATTTTTTCCCAATCTGTTGCTTGTCTTCTTGTGGAGCACAAGTTTTAAATTTTATTGAGATTCAGCTAATCAGACATTTCTTTCATGAACCATGTCTTTGTATCTAAGAATAATTGTCCTACCCAAGGCCATCTTGATTTTCTCCTCTGTTATTTTCTACGGGCTTTGTATTTTATATTTGGGTCTGTGATCCATTTTGAGGTATCTTTGCAATGAGTGTAATAGTTTTTTCTAGGTTTATATTTTTGCATGTGGATATCCAGTTGATCCACCACGATTTGTTGAAAAGACTTTCATTCTTCAAATCACAATCAAAAATCTAATGTGAGACTATAAATACTGACCTCCAAATTCCATTTTAGTATCTTCTTCCACTCTTCTCATTCAGTAAATCTGTCATTCACAATCGATTCCCTTAATATGTCATATACATTCTTTTTTTAATTTTTGAAAATTCAAAAGCAAGATTTATTAGAGTCAAAGACTTCCAGCCAGAGAGACACAGAAAGGGCTTCCAAGAAAGGAAAAAACCCAAAGGGGCTGGTGGTAGTGGGTGTCATGTACCTTCTTTATCGCTTTTGCATAGACTGCTCAACACTGAATCTTTTTGTGATCCCTGTTTTTTTAACAATTAAGAATTACATATATATGTATATACACACACACACACACATACACACATATGTATTTGTGTATATATATACACACACACATATCATACATAGTCTCAGATTAGTTACTTGTAATTTATTTTTTTTAAAAGATTTATTAGAGTTACACAGAGAGAGGAGAGGCAGAGAGATAGGTCTTCCATCCACTGGTTCACTCCCCAATTGGCCACAATGGCTGGAGCTGTGCCGATCCAAAGCCATGAGCCAGGAGCTTCTTCCAGGTCTCCCATGTGGGTGCAGGGGCCCAAGGATTTGGGCCATCCTCTACTGCTTTCCCAGGCCATAGCAGAGATCTGGATTGGAAGTAGAGCAGCTGGGTCTCGAACCTGCGCCCATATGGGATGCCGGCACTGTAGGCGACAGTTTAACCCGCTATGCCACAGTGTCAGCCCCATTGTAATTTAATTATTGTTAGTTGTAAGTCTTGGATCAGTTTGTTTTAGTATTTGGTTATATTGTCTATTCTACCTGAAAAACTCATCCTACCAAGATATGTAGTACCAGATGTAAGAAGTGTATTGCTAGGAGCTTCCTCCTGGTCTCCTATGCAGGTGCAGGGGCCCAAGCACTCGGGCCATCCTCCACTGCCTTCCTGGGCCACAGCAGAGAGCTGGACTGGAAGAGGAGCAACTGGGACTAGAACCAGCACCCATATGAGATGCCAGCACTGCAGGCATAGGATTAACCAAGTGAGCCACGTGCTGGCCCCTGAATGTTCTTGTTAACATGACTTTTTTTTTTTTTTTAAGATTTATTTATTTATTTAAAAGAGCTACACAGAGAGAGAAGCAGGGGAAGAGAAAGAGGTCTTCCATCTGATGGTTCATTCCCCAATTGGCCACAATGGCTGGAGATGGGACAATCCAATGCCAGGAGCCAGGAGCCTCCTCCAGGTCTCCTATATGGGAGCAGGGGCCCAAGGTCTTTCAGCCATCTTCTACTGCTTTCCCAGGCCATATCAGAGAGCTGGACCAGAAGTGGAGCACCTGAGGCTCGAACTGGCGCCCATATGGGATGCTGGCACTGCAGGCAGTGACCTCATCTACTACACCGCAGCGCCGGCCCTGACATTGTTTCATAGATGAAGGGATAGGAAAAATGTCATCATTTTTCTGGTGTGCTTTGTCATGAGAGAGAGACAGAATCCATCTGATTGTTAAATATTGGCAAACTATTTTATTTAAAAAGAATTTTTTATAAATATAAAAATAACAGATTTTTAAGCATTCCATGAATATTTTTCTTTTAAATAATAAAGTTCCACCCTTATTTTCACAGTCAAGAGACTTTTTCAGACAATAGCCAGGACCAATTTGAGGAGACTTAAGCCTTCCAACAAGGAAATACAGTGCTTCTACTACCACATGTGTTTAAGATCTTATTTTCACAGAAGATATTCTTTATGAAAGCTGTGTTTTGTTTTGGAGGGACAAAAAAATGTTACTAGAAACTATGAAATTGATCACCACACTACCCTTGATTCTTAAATGACTCTAATTGTTTCATGATATACTTTTCCGTATCTTTAGGATGGTATCGTTGTCTACTCTCTGGTTCCAATCATCCTATGAATTTTCTCAGACTTGCTTAGCAGCTTTCTCTACCTTGTTTTCTCAGAGATACCTAGAATGCTGACCTTGCTGAGTCTCAGGAAAGTAATATTGTCAGTACTTTGGGAAATCTTTTTTTATTTTGGGGAGTGAACCAGCAGATGAAAGATTAATCTGTCTCCCTCCGTCTGTCATTCTGCTTTTCAGTAAAATCAAATTAAGTCTTTGAAAACAAAAACAAAAATACAAAAAAAAAAAAGAAAGAAAAGAAAAGAAATTGAACCTAGGTACTCTGATGTGGGATACTTGAGTCTTAACCTACCATGTTAAAGGCTGCTCCCTTTACAGAATATGTGTAGGATATGACTTCGGTATTAGTGTTTTTATTGGTCTCCTGATAATTCTAATCTGAAGACAAAATTGAGACCTACTTTTCTAAGTCATGCATAGAAGAATGTTTATTTGTTTAGATCTTGCCTTGCTCCAATTAGTATTAAAGGTTTCAGAATTTATCATATGGGTGTATAATGTATGTTTCTGTCATGTGTATGTGAGATAAATACATCTTAAGATATGATATAATACATATTAACATTAATATATTTTAAAGTTTCCTATTGAAATTGAGCAGAAAAAAATCAAACTTACAATGTTGTCTCAATGAACCATTATTGGTTACATTAACCTTAGTTTCAACTACCAGGTTTTAGATGATCTGATGCCTGCCAGACTCTGTAATCTCTCTCACATATCTTCCCTTTTTGTTGATAATTGTGTATAGTCCAGTCTACCACTGTATGATATTCATAGAATAACCGGTTTTCCCTATATTTACATGATATAATCCCCTTTCCCTAGAACCTTCTTTCTCTGGAATTATGCTCCCCTTCATAATTTTTCCATGTATAATTCTTTCATATTTTTCTGGTACATCTATTGATTATAAAATTTGAAAGATTTTTAAACATTTGAGAAAATCTATGGTTTTATATGTTCAGATTTTTTTAATACTCACTGGCGCTATTTGCACAGGTGCAGCAGTGTGGATGGTAGAAGGTGTTATAGATAAAAGTAATTAGAACTGTTGAGAACAAAGAACAGAAATTATTTATCCAAACTAACCTAAACTGTAGGGAAACAATTTTACATAATGGAAAGTCCAAAAGTAGGCATGATGTGATGGATAACTCAGTGCTTTAATTATATATCTGAATTGCATATTTGTCTCTTCTGCTTTCCTTACTGTCCACTTTAACTTCAGATTGGTTTACAGGAATGCTGACAGAATTAGGACAACTTGATTTTGACAACAAAGGGAGGAAAATGTATCGCCGATATAATATACATATTTTTCAATTTCTTGGGTCAACTTTAGTCACATGGTCACTTCTAGAACAGTAAGACTTATATGAAGAATGCTGTGTACTGATTGGCTGTGGGTAATCATAGGAAGGTAGGAGGGATTTAGGTGAATCAGCTGTGTTGTCTGCTGAAGATGGTCAGATAAATTTAGACTTTACTGTAACACTGGCAATTCTAGGAGATTTAGGTTATACATTAGCACAGCTTGTTGGTTAATCAGAACATAATTGTAAGGATGGGGAGATGAGAAAGAAAGTGTGGAATAAAAGATTGTTTATGGGACAAAATATGAGTGAGTTCAGCTTTTGACATGGAGTTTTATACGAATATAAGAAACATGGAATCTGTACCTTTGCTAGCAGTTTATAGTTAGTGTTGATTTGGAAGGTGCTTTCCTGTAAATTAGATGTTAAATTTAGGATATTGGTTCAAGAAGATTGCTTAGAACAAGAATGGGAAGAGAGTATAACATAGATTTCTTAGAATTTTTACTTTCAGAAGCTATTAGATGAACTGGAATTTTAGACGAAGATTGACAGTGATCATAGAAAAAACAGAGACTGATCAAAGAGTAGTATCATAAAACCTATGAGAATAGATATAAGTCAAAGAACAAGATTAAGGTAAAGAGAGTAAGGAGTAAGGAGAGTTGTGACATCTAAACTTGTATTTCCTTTTTATTTATTTGCCAATCCTGGTACCTAAGATTATAAAAAGAATTTTCAATAGACTTCTGGATTCAAAGACTTAGAGTTCAAAACCCACAGAAAAGAAGATATCTGGATAAACTCCTAGGTTTTGAATTGATTTTCAAAGAATTTCTCTCCTGTAGGAAGTATGAAATAAAAGTAGACTTCTCAAGATCACTGATGCTCAACTTTTAATCACTTCACTCCTTGATTATAGGAAGTTATAATGGAATTTTTACTGTCCCTATCTTGGCTGGCTAATAAAAGTGATATTAAGTCTATACCATGGGGGACATGACATTACCTAGGGCTTTATATTATCAGTGTATTCAACTGAAAGTGAAGGATTAGAAAAAGATGTACCAGGAAAATGGAAACCAAAAACAGGCAGGAGTAGCTATCCTTATATCAGATAAAACAGACTTTAAATCAAAAACTGTAAAAAGAGTCAGGGAGGAACATTATATTTTGATGAAAAGTTTGATTTAGCAAGAAAACATAATGATCGTAAATATATACACACCCAACACAAGACCACCCAGATATATACAACAAATATTATTAGATCTAAATAGGAGAGATACTCTCCTATGCAGGAATAGTGGGGTGACTTCAACCTCACTCTCATCAATGGACAGATTATCTAGACAGAAAATCAATGAAGATACATTGGAGTTGACCATACTGTTGAGCAAATGAACTTAACAGACATTTACAGGACATTTCATTTGATAGCTATAGAATGCACCTTAATCTCATCAGCACATGGAACATGTTCTAGGATAGACCACATATTGGGCCACCAATCAAGTTTCAGTAAATTCAAAAATATTCACATCATACCATGTATCTTCTCAGACCACAAAGGACTAAAACTAGAAATCAACAATAAAAACAATAGAAAACTCATAAATATGTAGAATTTATACAACATGCTACTGAATGATCTCAGGATCATTGAAGAGATTAAAAAGGAAATGAAAAACTTTCAAAATAAAATGAAAACACAACATATCAAAACCTGCGGTATACAATGAAAACAATATTAAGGTGGAAGTTTATAGTGTTAAGAGCCAGCATTAAAAAATGCCCCCAAAACAGCAGGAGGAAAGAAATACTAAGGATCACAGCAGAAATAAATGATATTGAAACAAAATAAATTTTATAAGATAAGCAAAACAAAGAGCTAATTTTTTTTGAGAAGATAAAATAAACCTTTAGCCAGACTAACAGATTTTAAAAACTCAAATAAATAACATCAGCCGTGAAAAAGGAGCTACTACAACTGACACCACTGAAATACAAAGAATCATAAGAAGCTACTATGAAAAACTGTATGCTAATAAACTGGAAAACCTGGAAGAAATGGATAACATTCTGGATAAATATAACTTATCAAGATTAAATTAAAAAGATATACCCGAGGCTGGCGCCATGGCTGACTGGGTTAATCCTCTGCCTGCAGCACCGGCATCCCATATGGGCACCGGGTTCTAGTCCTGGTTGCTCCTCTTCCAGTCCAGCTCTCTGCTGTGGCCCAGGAAGGCAGTGGAGGATGGCCCAGGTGCTTGGGACCTGCACCCACCCACATGGGAGACCAGGAGGAAGCACCTGGCTCCTGGCTTCGGATCGGCACAGTGCAATTCTGGCTGTAGCGGCCATTTGGGGAATGAACCAACAGAAGGAAGACCTTTCTCTTTGTCTCTCTCTCTCACTAACTCTATTTAAAAAAAAAAAAAAAAGGCCTATGCCATAACTTGCTGGGTTAATCCTCCGCCTGCAGCACCGGCACCCCAGGTTCTAGTCCCAGCTGGGGCACCGGATTCTGTCCCCGTTGCTCCTCTTCCAGTCCAGCTCTCTGCTGTGGCCCGCGCAGTGGAGGATGGCCCAGGTCCTTGGGCCCTGCACCTGCATGGGAAACCAGAAGGAAGCACCTGGCTCCCGGCTTCAGATTGGCGCATTGCGCCGGCCACAACACACTGGCCATAGCGGCCACTTGGGGGGTGAACCAACAGAAAAAGGAAGACTCTCTCTCTCTCTCTCACTAACTCTGCCTGTCAAAAAAATAAATAGAAAAAGAAGATACACCCAATCTAAATAGACCCATAACAAGCAATGAGATTGAAATAGTAACCGAAAGTCTTCCATGAAAGAAAACTCCAGGACCTGATGATGACTTTACTACTGAATTCTACTAAACATTTAAAGAGGAACTAACTCTAATACTCTTCAGACTTTTCAAAAATATTGAACAATATGGAACTCTTCCAAACTCTTTTTTATGAGTCCAACATCACTACCAAAACCAATACAGAACTTTAAAGAAAACTACAGAACAATATTGTTGATGAACAGATGTGAAGGTTCTCAGCAGTATACTACCAAATTGAATCCAAAACCATATCAAAAAGATCATATGTCACGATCAACTGTGATTTATCCCAGAGATGCAAGAGTGCTTCAACACTCGCAAATTGATATATATCATAAATCACATCTATGTATATATATATGGTTTATCCACTTTCTTTATCCATTCATCTGTTGATAGACAACTTGGTTTTCATATATATGTGTGTGTGTGTGTGTGTATCAACTTGGTTGATATATATATATTTATATAAACAATAGAATATTATTCAGCTATCAAGAGAATAAAATTCTGCCATTTGGATGAAAATAGATGCAAATTGAGGATATCATGTTGATTGAAATAAGCAGAACACAGAAAGGCAAATATTGCATGTCCTGCCTTATATGTGGGAGGTAAAGTTTAAGGGGAACAAAACAAGGAATGGTTGTGTGTGTCAGTATTGCTGAAGATAGTTTTGTCAGACTTTTTTTATATCTTGTCAAACCAGTGGTTAAGAATGTTATAATACTGTAGTTTTATTGATCTGTAATTGCTTTAAAATTTACCGTATATGAGTGAAATGCTCATCTTTCCATCTGACTGTTGTTTATATTCCTTGCATTTATTCCTGTTAAACTAGGATCTTTTTGCTTTTTACCCAATATATAACCTTCATTTGATGGAAAATTAAGCCCTTGAATGTAATGTAAATTAAAAATGTATCTTAAAAACTATAAAGAAAGAGAGAGGGAGGAAAGAAAAATTGTAGCCATGAACTACATTGAATCTATTAAACACTAAAAAATACTTTATGTATATTTTTAAATAACCAAATGGTTTATACTTATTTAAAAATAATCAGGCTTAACAATAGATACAGCACATGACTAGAAACCACCACCACCAACAATAAATGGAACCTGATCCTCAGAGGATCCAAATATTGGAGAAACCGGATACAAAGTACAGCGTATCTATACTTTATGTATGTTAGAAGTAAAGGAGTGGGCATTTGGCTTGGCAGTTAATATGCCAAGAAAGAATAAGGCAGAAACTGTATTTAGAAATTTAATGATTTCAGTTTTCTAAAAGTGATGAAAAGTATGAAAGCTGGGGCCAGTGCTGTGGTGCAGTAGTTTAATCCTCCACCTGTGGCACTGGCATCCCATATGGCCACCAGTTCTAGTCCTAATTGCTTCTCTTCCAATCCAGCTCTCTGCTATGGCCTGGGAAAGCAGTAGAAGATGGCCCAAGTACTTGGGCCCCTGCATCACATGGGATACCCAGAAGAAGCTCCTGGCTCATGGCTTCGGATTGGCAAAGCTCCAATCATTGTGGCCATCTGGGGAGTGAACAGTGGATGGAAGACCTCTCTCTCTGTCTCTCCCCCTCTCTGTCTGTAACTCTACCTCTCAAATAAATAAATAAATATTTTTTAAAAAATGCAACTGCAGAACGAAAGAAATACTATGGAACCCTGCCTGGATATATGCCTAGAAAAGTGCTTTGATACCCACTGTAGTCATGTTTTAATAAAAGACAAAACAATGAAAACAGATAATAAGACATAGTAATCTGACTGGAACAAAAATAAAATTGATAGCTACTTCTCAGTAGCAAAAACATGGAAGCCAGAAACATTGCAATGAATTACCAAAGTATTAAAAGGGTAACTACTAAGATAGAAATTGAATTTTCAAAGATTTATTTGTTTATATATTTATTTATTTGAAAGAGTTACAGAAAGAGAGACAGAGATCTTCCATCCACTCACCCACTCCCTAGATGTACACAACAGCTGGAGGTTGGCCAGGCAAAAGTCGTGAACCAGTAGCTTCTTCTGTGTCTCCCACAATGTTGACACAGTTCCAAGTACCTGGGCCATTTTTATGCTTCTTTTCCCAGGATATTAGCAGGGAGCTGGATCAGAAGTTGAGCAGCCGGGACATGAACTGGTGTGCATATTAGATGCTGGCATTAAGGCAACAACTTTACCTGCTAGGCCACAACATCAGCCCCTAGAACTTAAATATTCATTCATTCATTCATTCATTTGAGAGAGAATCAGAAAACAAAAACAGATCTTCCAGCCACTGGTTCACTCCATAAATGTTTGCCATAATCAGGACTGGGCCAGGTAGAAGCCAGGAATCTGGAATTCAGTCAACGTCTCCCACATGGGTGCCAGAGACGTAAGTCATCACTCAGAGACTTGAGTCATCACTTGCTCTTCCCAGGTGTTCTTTAGCCTGAAGTTAGATTGGCAGCAGAGCCAGCATGTGAACCCAGAGATTGATTATGAAATTCAGGTGTGCAGAGGGGCATTTTTACCAATGTACTCAATCCACCCCAACATAGAATTCCATTGCTAGTGAAAATGTATTCAGAAAAGAAGATGAAATCAAGACATTTTTATACTAGTGAAACCTGAGGGAATTTATTACCACTAGCATGCAAGTGCTATTGGTAGCATTCTAGAAGTTTCTACAGAAAGGAGAGAGATAATGTCAAATGTTGCTGCTGATAATAGAGAAATGCAGATCAACAGAAAGATCAAATGTTTAGGCAGGTCTAAATATTGAATGTATGAGATAATGCTCATGTCTGTGAACTTACATAGAAATAAAAGCAAGAGAAATCAGGAGTGTAAATGAAATTTCAGTGTTAGGGAAGTCTGGAATTTTAAGTCAAGGATATGTTATCTCAGTAACTACAAAAATATGAAATGTACTATAATAGTAAGGAGAAAATGGAATAATAGAAATTAATAACAGCAAGAAAGGCGAGGATAGAATATAGACTTTGAAAGAAAAATAGTGAGTACTAAGTAATCACAGAAAATATAAGGAGATTTAGAATTTAAGAGATATGAGGACGTGATTTATAATATAATTGCCATTGCAATGGAGAGAAGAATGACTTAAATGATGTTGCTATAAGAAGTAAATAAATCTTAACTTCTGTCTCACATAAATCACTCAGTGCTTGCCTTATGATCAAAGCTGTATATTAGAGAGAATCTGCTGATTCACTCTCTAAATGGCTGCAGCAGCTGGAGATGGACCAGGCCAAAGCCAGAAGCCTGGAATTCTATATGGCTCTCCCATGTAGGCACAAAGGGTGCAAGTACTTGGGCCATTGTCAGCTGACTTCCCCACTGCAGTGAGCTGGATAAAAGCTCAACTGCCAGGTCAAACCAGCACTTGAGAGGTGAACATCACAAACGGCAGGTTAACTCACTGTGCCACAGTGCCACCCCTAGCAAGTAAAATTGCTAATAAAATGTAAAAACAGGTTGGAGGATGGAAAAAATAATTGTAAATCATTTATCTGGTAAGGGTCTAGTATCTGGAATATATGAAGAATTGTTATAAAACTCCAACAAAGGAGTCCGATTAGAAATGGGAAAAGGAATGAAGTAAATATTTTTTAAAAGAGAAACGCTTGGCACCAGCACACCGGGTTCTAGTTCCGGTTGCCCCTCTTCCAGGCCAGCTCTCTGCTGTGGCCTGGGAGTGCAGTGGAGGATGTCCCAAGTGCTTGGGACCTGCACCCCATGGGAGACCAGGAAAAGCACCTGGCACCTGGCTCCTGCCATTGGATGAGCGCGGTGCGCCGGCCGCAGCACAGCGGCCATTGGAGGGTGAACCAACGGCAAAGGAAGACCTTTCTCTCTGTCTCTCTCTCTCACTGTCCACTCTGCCTGTCAAAAATAAAAAAAAAAAGAGAGAAATGCAAATGGTTAACAAGCTTGTGACAAGATGTTTACCCTTTTTAGTTTTCAAGGAATATATATCAAAACCACAATGAGATGCTGTCATTGTGGCACAGGAGGGTTAGCTACTGCCTTTAATGCCAGGATCCTATTTCAGAGCCCTGGTTTCAATCCCCGCTGCTCTTCATCCAATCCACCTTCCTACTATTGTGCCTGGGAAGGCAGTAAAAGGTGGCTCAAATGTTTGGGCCCCTACCACACATGTGTGAGACCCAGATGGAGTTCCTGGCTTCTGGCTTTGGCCTGGTCCAGATGTGGTTGTTGTGACCATTTGGGGAGTGAACTAACGGATGATAGATCTCTCTCTCTTTCTCGTTCTCTCTATACCTCTGCCTTTCATATACATACATACACACATCTCTTTTTTTTTTTTTTTTAAAGATTTTATTTTGTTTGAAAAACAGAGTTACAGAGAGAGGTAGAGACAGAGAGAGAGGTCTTCCATCCACTGGTTCACTCCCCAGATGGCTGCAATGGCCGGAACTGTGCCAATCCGAAGCCAGGAGCTAGGAGCTTCTTCCAGTTCTCCCACATGGGTGCAGGGGCCCAAGTACTTGAGCCATCTTCTGCTGCTTTCCCAGGCCATAGCAGAGAGCTGGATCAGAAGAGGAGCAGCCGGGACTAGAACCGGCGCCCATGTGGAATGCCAGCGCTTCAGGCCTGGGCTTTAACCCGCTGCACCACAGCGCTGGTCCCAATCTTTTTTTTTTTAATAGAATGAACTGCCACCTCACACCCACTAGGATGGCTATAATTAAATAATTATATAAAATATTTGTATAGTTATATGATTATAAAATATAATTATATTTAATTGGAGAATAACAGGAATGAGCAAGGATGTGGGAAATTGGACTTCATTTATTGCTTGTGTGAAAGTAAAGTGTTTTCAACTGCTGTGAAAAAATTTGATGGTTTTTCAAAAAGTTAAATGAGTAGAGTTACCAAGTGATTCAATAAAAAAATTGAAAATAGTGCTCAAATACTTATATGTGAGTGCTTACAGTAGCACAGGTTACAGTAGCCAGAACATAGAAACAACCCAAATGTCCTTCAATGGGTAAATAAATAGATTTTCTTATATACCTATATTAGACTGTCACAAAAAACAATGAAAAACTCACACATGCTGTGAGAATGGAACCCCAAAAACATGGTAAATGTTCAAAATAAGAAGTGATAGTGTTTTTTAAAGATTTATTTATTTGCAAGTCAGAGTTACACAGAGAGGAGAGGCCAAGAGAGAGAGACCGCTGGTTCACTGCCCAATTGGCCACGATGGCCAGAGCTACACTGATCCGAAGCCAGGAGCCTGGAGCCTTTTGATCTCTCACATGGGTGCTGTGGCCCAAGGACTTGGGCCATCTTCCACTGCTTTCTCAGGCCACAGCAGAGAGCTAGACTGGAAGAGGAGCAACGGGGACAGAACCCAGCGCCCCAACCGGGACTAGAACCCAGGGTGCTGGCGCCACAGGTGGAGGATTAGCCTAGTGAGCTGCGGCACTGTCCAACTTCACTATATTTTCACATGATCCAAGGGAGCTATTAAATGGTAGAACTGAAACATAGTATTTTATATTTTGGTTGTGGAGAGAAAATTTATAATTTTGAAAAGGGATTATCTATAGCCTGTGATGTTTGTTCAGTTTCCATAATCATCAGTTTCTGAATGAATGAAATTTCATACAATTACCTGTAATCTTGTGATGCCTTTTAAAGACTAGGTAAATTTTGAAATTCATTCAGTATGACTCTTAGGAACTTGTTATTTCAGGGTATATACCTGATGATCCATTAAGTTGAATGCTGTTTGATGAATGTATGTGTCATGTGTATTAGTTGTTTTCTTTTTTCAATGAAAGAGTTGGACACAGAGACGGCACAAGCTCCCATTGCCCACATTGACCAGAACTAGGCTGCGATGAAACTGGGAGCATGTAACTTAGTCCATGTCTCTCACATGGGTGGCAGAAGAACAACTACTTGAGCTATCACTTGCTGCCTCCTAGGGTCTTCACTCACAGGAAGCTACAGTTAGGAGCTAGAGCCAGGGAATCAAACCCAGGCATTCCAGTTTAGGACACGGGTGTCTTAACTGGAGTAATAACCTGTAGGCCAAATGCCCACCTCCACGTTTACCAATTTTAATACTTGTTCTTGGACTAGCGCTGTGGTGTAGTAGGATAAGCCTGTTCTGCGACATTGGATACCATATGGGTACCAGTTCATGTCCCACCTGCCTTTCTTCTGATCTAACTCTCTGCTATGGCCTGGGAAAGCAGTGGAGGGTGGCCCAAGTATTTGGGCCCCTGCACCTGCATGCGGGACCTGGAGGAAGCTCCTGGCTCCTGGCTTTAGATTGGCCCAGCTCCGGCCATTGTGGCCATCTGGGGAGTAAACCGGTGGATGGAGGACCTTTCTTGCTGTTTCTCCCCCCTCCCCCCTCTGCGGCTCTGCTTCTCAAACAAATGGATAAAATCTTAAAACAAACAAACAAAAAAACTTGTTCTTGTATCTGAACATCAGGAAACAAGTAGGCCATATGTGATACTGAAAGTATTTGATGCCTTTTTGGTAATAAATAGTCTTTAATAATATGTCATAAAGTTACCAGTATTTTTCACCATGTTTTCTCATCTGTCAAGTGACTATTTCATTGAATTATTAAAGGAAATGATATTAACAAAATGACTAGTAAAATAATGAGAATTTTAAATACAAACCAGCAATTCTCTTATCTATAGTTAATTGATCTAGCTTGCTTCTCTTAATATTCGTTTTTTTGTGTGTGCCATCACAATTATTTCTGAATTACAGTGTTTTGTAGCACTAGCATTTCTACTTGTTTTCAGTTCCCTATATTTCACCTTCAGAGAGTGGTCTGATTTAATTCTAGATAACTCTTTATTTATTGAATAAAATCACCAGTGGTTATATTTGAGGTAGAATACCAGTCCTAAAAGCAAATTTTCTGGGAACATAGTAAAAAGCAGGTAAGTTTTGTTGATCAGAAGCTTATTGGTGGTTTCCTTATCCATCAGAGTAAACATTTTTAAGCTAATATTTGTGTTTATTGGGGTATAACTTTAAACAGTATGGGGGCAACATCATGGTGTGATGGTTTAAGCTGCTGCTTGTGTGCTGGCATTTTGTTGATGTGCCTGTTGCCCTGTTCCAGTTCCCTTCTCATATGCCTGTGAAGACAGCAGGTGATGGCCTAAGCACTCGGGCCCTGCTGCCAATGTTGGAAACCCAAATGGAGTTCATAGTTCCTGGCCACTGCCTGGTCCAACCCTGGCTGTTGTAGCATTTGGAGAATGAACCAGCAGATGGTAGACCTCTGTCTTTATGCCATTCTGCCTCTTAAATAACTAAATATCTTTTTAAAAAATAAAGAATGCACATATTCACACATACACAGAATGAAAGTTAATGTCTATCTCATCTCATATTTTTCTTGCCTGACATTAACTTCAAGAGATAGGAAACATTAACCATTTGGATTATTCATAACTTGCTTGTTAAATGTATGTTTATATGTGTGTATATATATATATTTATGCATATGTATCTATATAAATATATTTGTGTTTATATATATATATATTTGAGGCAAAGTGCCTCCATTCTGCTCATTAACTCTCCAGATGACCACAGTGGCCTGGACCAGAAACAGGAGTGAGGAACTCCATCCATGTCTCTCATTTGGGTGGCAGGAACCCAATTACTGGAGAGATTACTACTGCCTCCTGTGGTCTGCATTAACAGGAAGCTAGAGACAGGAACTGGAGCTAGGTACAAACACAATCATTCAGATACATGATGTGAGCTTTTTAACTGGTGTCTTAATGGCTAGACCAAATGCCCTCCCCACTTATTAATTATTTTTGAATCATCAGATGAAAAATCAGTGCTGGAACAAAAACCTTCTAAACCAGCTGCTCCACAAGTCCCACCCAAGAAGCCTACTCCACCCACCAAAGCCAATAATATATTGAGATCCTCTGGAACAATGTACCCAAAGCGACCTGAAAAACCAGTTCCCCCACCACCTCCTATAGCCAAGTAAGTTTTTGCCTAATCTTAAATTGCTTATTGGTTTACTAAACTTTGACGGAAATGGTTCTATCACCTTTCTAAATCTGAAAGTATGTTTTAAAGTACTTGTGTTACATGTTTTCACTAGACCATATTTCTGTTAATTATTAATCTTACATTTGGAATGCATGAATATGGTGAAACTACTTTTTACATTTGTAACTTTATTGTGGTCAGTCATTGTAGAAGTGTGTGTTTTTGGAGATAGTTTTCCAGAACAGAAATTAATCAGTATTGTGCTTTGAAATTTTGATGACATGAAATCACATATTTTGAAAGTCACATTTCACATGCAAGTAGGTTTTGCATATGTTTATTTTTCTTATTTCAGGATTAATGGGGAAGTTTCTATCATTTCATCAAAGTTTGAAACTGAGCCCGTATCAAAACCAAAGTTAGATTCTGAACAGTTGCCACTTAGGCCAAAATCAGTAGACCTTGACTCATTTACAGTAAGGAGCTCTAAAGAAACAGGTAAGTCAACATGAACAAAGATGGTACATTAAAAGAAGTGGTCGATATAGTTTCAGGAACTATTTAACGTGAGAGGTTTATGTGTGCTGTTTTATGGATAATGGAAATTAGTTGAAATTTACTTAAAATTTTAATAGTCAAAGTTAAAAAATGAACTTAAAAATGAAAACTGAGCAAAATCTTTGTAATTTATGCAGGTTTGAAAGTTTCTTATTAATCAGAATCCAAAATCAATAGTTTTCATACTGAGAGAAGGATTGAAATGGATGTTAAAATATTGTTTATCTGTTACTCTGTAAGTAGGATCAAAACAGAGAGATTTTGAGTGCATTTTTGTTTTAAAGATTTAAAAATGAGTAACAGAAACCACTAGTGCCGGTACTCAGTTGTATTTAATAAGACTTTTTAAAAATTTCCCTCTGAGTCTGAATATACTTTTGTTTTCAGTGCAGAAGAATAGGACTTTTACACTTGATCTTAGCCAAAAGGCCAAGAGGCGATAAAAAAAAATAGGACCTTTATGACTGTTTCACCAAGTGATATTTCTTTTGCTAAAATTTTTTTTTAAGTTTTAAGCTTTTTATTCAGTGAGAAATGCATAGGAGAGTGAGGGCCCTAGATGAAAGAGAGAGGGAAATCTGGATTCATACCGAGTACCAGGAGCCAGCCACGTGGAGGAGCATGTAGGCCAGGATAAATGGAGTGAATGGCCCCAAGGCCACGTGCCCTAGAGGCACGGGGCAGAACAGGCCTGCAATGGCAAAAAGCGTGTAGCAGGCATTTTTAATCTCCTTCCAAAGGGGAGTGGTTAACAATATTGTATCTTAAGCTTAGGACTGATAAGCTCATTACTCATCTTTGTCTGTAATTTTTCCTAGGCTTTTATACTGTGTTAATTTATAAAATAGAAAAATTGATAGAGAAATCTTGGTATGGTCTCAGTATTAAAAGCACAGTGTGATTATTACTTTGTGGTAATGGTTGTATTTTGTATAGTGCTTCACACTTGTTTTTAGTTTTACTTTTTTTCAAAGCACTTGTTCATATAATTTTATCTTTACTGCAATTCTAGGAAGTAGACACTATGTTTTCTTGTTTTACATCTAACCAAATTAAGCTATAGACAGGTGAACTGTATACAATCATGTAAATCAAAAGAAAATTCTAAATTTTCTTTATATATAAAGCCTTCTGTGATATATCTTTAAAGAATATTAAAATACTTTAGCTTCATTGTTAACATTTCATACTTTACTTAAACATTAAGACCGGTTATATGGGCTTTTTTTATGTGACCATACTTTAAAGTATGTTACCTTGTTCCTTGTTTTTTCAGGTGATCCTCTTTTCTTCCCCCCATTTAAGTTAGGTGATGCTAAGGCTATATCTCATTTATTTTATATTTATTTATTTATTTTAATTTTTTGACAGGCAGAGTTAGAAAGAGAGAGAAAGGTCTTCCTTTTCCATTGGTTCACCTCCCAAGTGGCTGCTATGGCTGGTGTGTTGTGGACGGCGCACTGCGCCGATCTGAAGCCAGGAGCCAGGTGCTTCCTCCTGGTCTCCCATGCAGGTGCAGGGCCCAAGCACTTGGGCCATCCTCCACTGCACTCCTGGGCCACAGCAGAGAGCTGGACTGGAAGAGGAGCAACTGGGACAGAATCCGATGCCCCAGCCGGGACTGGAACCTTGGGTGGTGGCGCCGTAGGCAGAGGATTAGCCTAGTGAGCCATCGTGCCAGCCCTCCAGCTAAGGCTGTATCTTAAAGTGGCTTATTTTTAGTCTTAATTAAAAGATTATATATATATATATATATATATTGCTTGTTTTGGTCATCTATTTGGATACTGCCTGCTCTGATGAAACCATATACGTTACTGATCTCAGGGACTTGAGACGTTGATTATATTCAGAGAAATTCACCAAAATATATTTAATAGATTTTATCTGATGAAAATTGTTCTTCTTTACTGTTAAATAAATGACCATGTTTTTAAGAGCTGTTTTTTTTTTTTTAAATTGAGTTTAGTAGTAAAAACAAATATTAACAGTCCACTTTTTCTGTTTTATTTAAAATATAGTTAGAAATGTGTTTTTGTTTTTTTTGTTTTTGTTTTTGTTTTCGACAGGCAGAGTGGACAGTGAAAGAGAGAGACAGAGAGAAAGGTCTTCCTTTTGCCGTTGGTTCACCCTCCAATGGCCGCCGCGGCCAGCGTGCTGCGGCTGGCGCACCACGCTCATCCAATGGCAGGAGCCAGGTGCCAGGGGCTTTTCCTGGTCTCCCATGGGGTGCAGGGCCCAAGCACTTGGGCCATCCTCCACTGCACTCCCGGGCCACAGCAGAGAGCTGGCCAGGAAGAGGGGCAACCGGGACAGAATCCGGTGCCCCAACCGGGACTAGAACCCAGTGTGCCGTCGCCTCAAGGCGGAGGATTAGCCTGTTGAGCCACAGTGCCGGCAGAAATGTATTTTTAAAAGTCATATTTAAAGGATAGCAGGTCATTTGTACAATTTTAACTCCAGAAATAAAAATCTTGGGAGTTTGAATTTCCAGATATTTCTGTGATCTTTATCATAAGTTTTTAACTGTTGATGGAGTTAATTTGATATTCGAAGGAGTAACATTAGAGTCTGTATTTATCTGTTATTTTGTCTTATTCTTGAACATTTTTTCAAACTATTGGTGGTTGAGAACTTTTTGTTTTTGAGCCCCATTCTTACCTTATTTCTGTAGTCATTATTTGCTCTTTATTCAGATAATAAAAAGGAGAAGATTTTGAAAACTTCTAATTTCTGCTTTTTTTTCTTTAATTGGTAGAAAATTAATCTAGAGAAGCTGAGACCTAAGTCAGAAAACAAACAGCTACCTTCCAAACTGCTGCTCTTTTTATTTTTCTTTATTTTTTATTTTAGGCTATTCTTTGAACCATAGACTCTTCTTTAAAGTTCAGAAATACAAGTTTGGGAAATTGAGTTCATGTTAAGTACCAAATGAGCAACTATTATATTCCACTTAATGTTTTCAGCAGAGGTAGTATGCTAAGATAAAAGGCACAGTTGCGGGCAGTTGGAATATTTGCATATATAAAATGAAGTATCTTGGTGATAGGATCCAAGTCTAAAGTCAGAATTCACTTAAGTTTTGAGTACATTTTATGTGTGTAGCCTAAAGATAATTTATTTTTTAAAAGATTTATTTATTTTAAAGTGTTAGAGGGAGGGAGGGAGAGACATACACAGAGACATATCCTCTATCTGCTTGTTGATTCCCCAAGTGGCCACAGTGGCCAGACCTAGCAAGGGTGAAGCCAGGAGCTTCATCCAAATCTCTCACTTGGGTAGCAGGGATACTTGGGTCACCTTCCCCTGCTTTACCCACCAGAAAGAAGCTGGATCTGCAGTGGAGCAGCCAGGGCATGAACCAGCGCCCATGTGGGATGCTGACATCACAGGCGGTGGCTTCACCCGTTGTGCCACAACACAGGCCCCCTAAAGTTAATAATTTTTACAGCATTCTTAGTGTACCTGTGTTTTGATTTCATCCTGTCATGTGCAGTCGCATGTGGAATTTTCTACTTTGTTTAATATTTTTGATTCTAGAGTATTTGAATTAAGGAGGCTCAGCTTGCAATGTAAAAGTGTTCTGCCCCTTCTGTGAGATGTTAGCATGTTAAAAAAAAAAAGTATCTCAAATACAACCTTAAATTTTGCCTTGTGTTGCAGAGTTGATATTTTTGGTTTAGTTTGAAATGATGTGTGAAACTATCCCTTGAAGATAAGTTTCAGAAATTTTAAATATATGTGAAAACCGCTTATTGAAATGGTATGCTAGAAAGTACATTGACTTTTCTGTTGAAATAATGTGTTTTACTTATTAGGTGATTGGTCATAGGCAAGTCTTTAAATCTGTTTTTTAACTTAAATGGCAACTGAAGCATACCTACAGGGCTATCTAACATAGAAGTTATTCTAAATGTCACTTTTCTTTTTCCCTCTCTCCTCAATTGTTATATTCTGCTCATCCTATTTCCAACTGACTGTATTCTCAGATGTAATTTTCCTGTTTCTAAAACTACAACTAAACCTTTGCATATAAATACAGTCTTTGGTGACTTTTATACATTTAAGAAAGATATTTTAGAATCTTCAGTTAGGTTTTCCTTTTTTTTTTAATGTCATGAAGTAACTTTTGTTTGCCCCAATACATTTGCATTGGTGATAAGATACAGTATTACAGACTGCAAAGATCATGAAGATCATGTTTAAATTTTTTTCTTTTTCAAATACTCAGTGAAAACTTGACTTAAGAAAAAACTGTCACTAGTAATTACAAAGTTCACATCCAGATATTTTTAAAATAAGAAATTGTTAAGAAGTAAAATTATTTATTATTATTATTTTAGATTTGTGTATTGGAAAGGCAAAGTTACAGAGACTGAGAGAGAGAAATCTTCCGTCCATTAGTTTAGGCCAGGCTAAAGCCAGGAGCTTGGAATTCCATCCAGATCTCCCATATGTGGCAGGGGCACAGGTACTTGGGCCATCTTCCACTGCTTTCCCAGCCACAGTAGCAGGAAGCTGGATTGGAAGTGGAGCTGCTGGGATTCAAACTGGTGTTTATATGGGATACTGTCCTTGCAAGCAGCAGCTGAACCCATTGCACCACAGTGCCAGCCCCTAAGATTATTTTTACTTTTAAAACAGGAGATAGAAAATTTAGTTGTCTCATAGCTCTCACATTGTGAAAACCCAGATGAGGCTGTGCCCCTAAATTGCAATATTTTGTTCTTGATTAATTTGTTGTGATTAATTCTTTCAGAATTAAAAGGAGGTTTTAAGAAAACATACATTACTTAATTCCAAAGCACTTATTGTTGAATAAGGAAACATTGTCTCTCTTCAGTTTTGATAGCTGATCTACTTTTATTTGAGTTAGTTTCCCAATATTTCCACATTCATTTCTTTCACAAAGAGTTTAAGGTGTTTTTTTTTTTTTTAAAGAAGGTAACTGTATAATAGTAGACATAAAGAATGAACCTGTATCTAAAGCAGGAGTTTAAAAAATCTAGTTTGTCATGTTTCTTTGGTAATACTATATTATAGAGTATATCATATAAAACATTAGTGGTTTTTTATTTATATGTGTATGAAATATTTTTAAGGGTTAAATTGAATTATAGTCAAATTTTAAAGTAGTATTTTTAAATTTTTCTTTCATTAAAATTGTCTCTTTCATTATAATTGGTATTTTACACAAAAGACTAAGACCTGATGAGAAGGTGGTTTAATTTTAGTTATAATATATTATAACATGTTAATGTACTAAACTCTGGCATCTTAAAGCACTAGCTATCCTTTTGGAAGATGTCTTCATGTTCAGTGAACAATAAAATGAAGCTTCTTTCTAGTTTAATGTATATTGAAGTTGCTGCTAATCTCAATTGTTCCTTTTGAAAGCCAATGAAATAAATCTAAGATGTAATACACATCACCTGCAGTCACTGTATGCTAAACATTGAAATGGTTCTATTCATTCTACGACTGTTTCTTTTTCCTGCTTTGTGAAATGATTTTTTTTTTTGGTTTAGTCTTTTTTCTAGACATTCCTATCCTTGACTTTTCTTTCCAGATTTTGTTTCCTAGCCTGTTTGCCATGTTTCCCTTCTTACGTGTCAGGAAATTATCCTACCCTTCTCCATTTTGGTAAGATAATAATTTATAAAAGAAATCAAATAATATATTCAACATAAATAGGTAGTGCACATTGATTTTTCTTTGTAATTTTACTTAAAGTGTACATGTGTGTCTGTCTATTTATTCTAACCCTTTTGGTTTTCCATTTTAAAGTAAAATGAAATTCATTCTGAAAAAATTTCCTGATTAGTTAAAAATAATATTCTTTTAATGTGGTTTTCTTAAAAACCAGCAGCTTATAAAAAATCATTTTTTCCCAAAATTATATATTTTACTTTGATTTAACAATTTCATGTCTTCCTAACCACTTTCAGAAATATAAGTTTAGTCTGGCAGGGTAACACATATGATTCCTAGAGTCAGTGGTTATCATGCCTTTTATTCCATGTGTACAGTATAAATCCATTGTTTTCATTCTTAGGTAAATTTAAAAGCATTTAGATTTTATCATGAGTCTAAAATGTGCACTTTTCCATTTTACTAACCAATGGCTTAAATGGAGAACCTGAGAGAGTTTTAGAATGGCAAAATTATTTGTCTTGATATCGTAGCCCAAAATTGGACATACAGAAGGCATTTTACATCAGCATGGTGTATGATTTTGTAAATCTGCATTTTATTTACCATTTCAGTTTCATTTCCTCCTATGTTTTTCTGTTTGTTTCTTTTTTCTTTCTTCATGTTGCTTAAATATGCATTTGAAAATAATCTCTGTGGGCCAAAATGATTGGATTTTACTTCTTAAGGTTTTTTTGTTAGGTTATCAATGCACATTTCTCAGTGTACAAAGGCATTTTTAACCCTTCAAATGACAACACCTTTTTAACATACTTTTTCGATACTAATCGTTTTGTTTATATTTACAGATAAAATGGCATTATTAAGATATATACTTAATTTCAGGCTCTTTCAGATTATCTAACATTTCTTCCATTTAAATCACCTGTTTCTTACGTTTCCTTGTATTTTATAATCACTGTAACAGACAATTATCAAAAAATTCAAAAATTAAATTTAGTATATTAAGAGTGCCTGTTGTAATGTACAATATTAGTGACTTGATCCAAAATAGAACACACAAAATAATCAGTGGGAAAAAATTAGAAGTAGTCAACCAGTAATTCCAGTTGTTCTATAATACATATTGCCAAATAGTGATATATCTTTGTATGCTTTACTTTCTTCATCACTTAAAAAATAAAATCTCTAAATAAATTACTTTATGAAAATTGATGAATAAACTTTGAGAGTGATAATGATGAGTATCCTTAGATCTTTTTCAAGAAGTACCAGATCACTAAATTGAAGCATTTAAATGTCTGACAAATTATTGTAAACATCTAGGCAGATTTTTATGTGAAGCACAATCCAAAGCTAGACAATAAGAACATGGAAAACTGCTGCCATACAGAACATTATGGCCGTTATTAATATCCCTAGTTTGGATTATGGGCTAAAGGAAAGCTATATTGACAACCCTTAAGGGTTCTTGTTATCACATATAGGTATCAGAGTTGTAAAAAAACAAAAAACAACAACTCAGTTTGCTGGTTCACTTTTCAAATGGCCACGAATAGCAGAGCTGAGCCAGACCAAAGCCAGGAGCCAAGAATTTCATCTGGGTCTTCCATGTAAGTGGCAGGAACCCAAGTACTGATCATCATCCATTGTCTTTCAAGAGCATTAACAGGGGACTGGATTAGAAGCAGATCAACCAAGACTCAAACCAGCACGCTGATAAATAAAAACCATATTAAATCATGCCTTCTCTTTATATTCAGAATATCCACATGGAAAGCACCAGGGTCCCAGATAAAGTTGAACCCTTACGTTTTGAATTTTAGTCTACAAGAATTTAAAACAAGTTTTATATGTAAGTTTAAGTTGTAATTAGTGATAAGCTTAGGAAGTTTATTGCTTTTTATATAAGCAAGAATTTAAGATGACAGTTTTGTATATTACAATTTATAGAACAGATTTATATTTCAATAAGAACTTTTCTATTGAACTCTAAGTGTCTGTTAGAAACATAACCTTTACATTGTTTATAAAAATCTTACACTATAAAATATACCAGGTAAAGAGGGTGTTTCTTTTATTTTAAGGGTGAGTGTTGTTTTCCAAATGCATATGAAAAGCACAGGTCAACTTGTGAGCCCTTCAGTAGTGGTACTATTTTTAATTTATAGTTTGTTCAAAGTTAAAACCATTACTTTTACATTTTAAAAGATACAGTCGATAATGTTTATTTTATTCTCTAGATGTTGTAAATTTTGATGACATAGCTTCCTCAGAAAACTTGCTGCATCTCACAGCAAATAGACCTAAGATGCCTGGAAGAAGGCTGCCTGGCCGCTTCAATGGTGGACATTCTGTGAGTTATTGGGGGTAAAACACAAGATTTAATTAGTACAGACTCTGTTTGAAGATAAAAATGAGAGAATTTATAGTTTGCACCTAAGTTTAAAAATCAGGAATATAGCTGTTATAGTCAAATGGCAAATTTAGGAAAGGCAGGGAGAGGAGGTAATGTATACTTATTTTCTCAGAGCCTAGAACAGAAGCTTATAGAGTCAGCAATCAGGAACTGTCATGAGACCATTAACCACAAAGCACAGAAGTACAGGGGAACAGTGAACCTGTTAAATCTACCCATGCAACTACACCGATTAGAATTGAGCATTAGATACTCACTATAGGAAAGAATGGGGAAATTTTTTCCCAAAAAATATTCATTATAGTAATAGTACTTGTCCTGGTATCTAAATGTATAACTATTTTTATGCTTTCTTATCATTGTGTGGAATACTGGTGGTACTTTAATATTAATATAGTAGCTCTTAAGCACTATGATACTCTTAAATTAATCTAAGTGGCAAAAATTTTGATTAAGAAGCAAGCTATTTTGTCTTCAAGAAAAGCAAATTTGTTATTCAGCTCAAATTATGTAACATCCTGTTAAACAATAATGAAATATCAGGAACTGTGGCAGCTAAAAGTAGTAAAAATTACTTGTTTTATTAACCAAATGCATACTAATGTTTTCATCTTTCCTGCATTATTTTCCTATTTAAAAAAAATCATTTAGCCAACTCAGAGCCCAGAGAAAAATTTGAAGTTACCAAAGGAAGAAGATAGTGCCAATGTAAAGCCATCTGAATTGAAAAAGGATACATCCTACTCTCCAAAGGTAAGGTGCATTGTAGTCTCAAATTTGTATAATTCTAAGATGTGTTGGGAATATCAAAAATAAATACTAAGGTGTCCATTGAGAAGAATTATTTGTTACCAAGAGATAAAATAGTTTCTGATGAGAAATAGAGTTCTTACAATTAAGTCACATTGTTCTGCAGATTTTTTAAAGAACAACTTACATTTTTTGAATCATATAAATGTTATTAAATACGTAGATCTATGCATCTGTTTTATTTTCCCATTAAATTTATACTTTTAAAACAACGCTTATTTACTCCCTACATTACTTGGTGCTTGGTATCCTAATTAAGCACTCAATATATATTAGAATGATTGGCAGAATGCATGAATCCTTCCATCAGTTACATGATGTTAAGTGTCTTCTCTAAACTAAGGTCATTTTTTTTAAGATAGTTGTACCACAACTGACAGATGCATTAAAGAAAGTCATGTTTTCTTCTAAATTATTTCTCAATTTCATTCCAGGACATTTGGCTGCTTTGCCAACATATCAAGTGCACTTAATCTGATTCTCTAAGCTGTCAGCAGTCTATGGAAATTTTATTGAAATGACTTTCTATTATTTTAGTGAAAAGGAGTTCCAGGCTGTGAACTTAATTTTTTTTCATAAATATTAAAGTATTTTAATTGTTTGAGAGAGAGAGAAAGAGAGAAGCAGGTAGAGAGTGAGAGAGCAAAAGAATCCGCTCTTACCTATTGATTTACTCCCCAAATACCAGTGATAGGTGGAGCTAGTCAAGCTCAAGCCAGGAGCCAGGTCTCCTTTGTGGGTGGTAGAGTCTCAACCTTTGAGCCATCACATGCATGCTTCCAATGAAAGCATTAACAGGAAGCTGAAATTGGGAGTGGAGCTAGATATTTAAAAATTCATTTAGCTAGGCCAGACACCTGCCCCTCTATTCATTTTAAATGACCCTTCCATATGAATTTGCTAATTTCTTTATAATTATTTTTAAGTGAAGCTCTTTGGATATTCTAAACAGTAAGAATTTAATATGAGAGAACAAAACAACTCCTTAATAATGTGATACATTTTTGCTGCTGAATGGTCCCCTAGGCAAACTATCCATAGACTAAATCAGATGGACTTTTTCTCCTCACCCCCTCCTTTTTAAACCATTGACTTTTCTTACAAAAATCCTAGTGATTGTAACTTTATTCTTTAGTTTTTATTGGTTTCTCCAGTTATGAACATTGAACTGCTGTTTGAATTTCCAAACTTAGAATTTATCTTGAAGTACATATTGAGTATCTCTTACCAAAAATTCTTTGGATCAGATTTGTTTCAGGTTGCAGGATTTTTTTTTTTATTTTGGAATATTTACCTGTATATAATGAAATATTTTGGGAAAGGGTGCTAAGCCTAAATTTGAAAATCATTTATGTTTCATATGTATCTTATACACATAGCCATAATTTAATACAATATTTTTAATTTGCAGACATTTTGACTGCAACATAGATGTGAAATTTTCCACTTGTCTCATGTCAGTACTCAACTAATTTCAGATTTTGAACATGTTGAATTTTAAATTAGAGATACTCAACATATATTACTTTATTTTCCTTCTTACTACAAAAATCTTTTTGTACTGGGATCAACATTGACATATAGCAGGTTAAACTACTACTTGTGACACCAGCATCCCATATGGAGTGCCTGTTTGAGTCCCAGCTATTCCACCTCTGATACAGCTTCCTCCTAATGTTCCTGGGAAGGCAATGGAATATGGCCCAAGTACTTGGACCACTGCCACCCATATGGGAGACCTAGCTATTGTAGCAATTTAGGATATAAACTAGTGGGTCATAGATTTCTCCTTCTCTGTCACTCTGTGTTTCAAATAAACAAATAAATAAATGCTTTTAAAAAAAACTTTGGATCTTAAATGTAAGTAATTATTAAATGTAAATAAAACAAGGAAAAAAACTTTTTTGTTTTCAGCCATCTGTGTATACAACTTCAAGTGCATCTAAAGCAAATTCAGCTGCATTCCTAACTCCATTAGAAACCAAAGCTAAACTAGAAGCAGATGATGGGACAAAAAATTCCCTGGATGAACTCAGAGCCCAGGTTATTGAACTGCTTTGCATTGTAGAAGCACTAAAGAAGGATCATGGGTAAGTAGCCATTATTTTCTTCTATGAGTAGTACTTAAAATGTGTATATTCTTTAAAACTGTACCAACTAAAATTGTAATCCTACCAAATCTTTAATGGAGTATGTTTTCGAAGAAATTATTATCAGGTGCTTTTCTCCTTTTGGCAGAAACAAAAACAAAAAAATACTTAAATTAAAAAACTTGTTCCAGTAGCTCAATTTTAGTAAAGGTACATATATACCTGTATTTTCAGGCTGGAGATCTTATAGTTAGCCATGGTTTAATTCATCTTGAAATATTATGAAAACCATATTGTATTTTGAATCTGATATGTATCTGCACATAACAGCTTGCTTTTCAGAGCACTTTGATCCCTATTTCTGCTAGGGTTGAGTTGGATATTTATAAAATGAACGGGTTAGGATATGTGGTATTCCTGAAGCCCTTCTGTTAACTGAAAGTTTTTGATGTGGGTATGTGGTATATTGTACTCTAATTCACAGGTACTTTTTAGAGTTAAATTTGAAAGGTCACGCACTCTAGCTCCTTATCCTTTTTATTTTATTTATTTATTTATTTGACAGGCAGAGTGGACAGTGAGAGAGAGACAGAGAGAAAGGTCTTCCTTTACTGTTGGTTCACCCTCCAGTGGCTGCTGTGGCCAGTGCGTTGCGGCTGGTGCACCACACTTATCTGAGGCTAGGAGCCAGGTGCTTCTCCTGGTCTCCCATGCGGGTACAGGGCCCGAAGACTTGGGTCATCCTCCACTGCACTCCTGGGCCACAGCAGAGAGCTTGACTGGAGGAGGAGCAACTGAGACAGATTCCAGTGCCCCAACTGGGACTAGAACCTGGTGTGCCGGTGCCGCAGGCGGAGGATTAGCCAATTGAGCCACGGCGCTGTCTGTCCTTTTTATTTTTAAAAAATATTTATTTATTTGTTTGAACGGCAGAACCACAGACAGGCAAAGGCAGAGAGAGAGAGAGGTCTTCCATCTACTGGTTCATTCCCCAAATGTCTTCAATGGCCCATCCAGAGCCAGGAGCTTCTTCTAGGTTTCCCACAGGCATCTTCTGCTGTCTTCCCAGACCACAGCAGAGAGCTGGATCAGAAGTGGAGCAGCTGGGACCTGAATCAGTACCCACATAGGATGCCAGCACCGCAGGCAGTGGCTCCACCTGCTATGCTACAGTGCCGGCCTCTAACCTCTTCATTAAATGAAGAAATAAAAGTCTACAGTGAAAGCTATTTATGTGAGATCACACAGTTCTTAAATAACAGAATAAAAAATCAAACAAACCCATATCCTTTATGATTTAGAAATCTTTTCAGTAACTATTACTGTGTATTTGAGTTTTAAAACTTGTTGACATTTTAAGCATGGTCCTGCAAAATCTGATTTGATAAAACAGATCAGAAGAGCAGCTTAGTTAATTGAGTTGAGAGTAAAGGTGCTATTCTCCTCATTTCAGTTTCCTCTCTCAAAGGATTTCTTGAAATATTGTATGAAATTTATCTGAGTCTCCTTTTACCCTTTCTCCCTCAATTTAAGGTTGATCTAGGATTCTTTATAAAAACGTTATCAAGATTAAGAATATGTGGTATTGGTAGTTTGTAGAACACTTTTATAAACACAAATGGAAACAAATAATATCTTGAATGACTTAAAAATTATATATAGAGTTTATAATTTGATACATAATAGATCTTTCATAAATCCTTCAGTGAATGTTTCACTGATCTTTTCAGAGGCTAGCGTCATATCATACCAGGTAAAGCTGCTCTACTTTCAATCCTGCTAATGGCTTGGGAAAACTGACAGAAGATGGCCCAAGCATTTGGACCCCTATCACTTACATGGGAGACCTGGATGAAACTCGCTAGCCCAGCCCTAGCCATTATGGCTACTTGGAGAGTGAACCAGCTGAAGGAGGATCACTCTCTACCTGTCTGTCCCTCCCTCTCTGTAACTCTGGCTTTCAAATAAATAAAAAAATATTTTTTAAAAAGCAAGCAAACAATCCTTTCATAGATTCTGCAGTATATGCATTATAAGCCATACATTTATTTATCAGTACATATTGAGCACCACCCCGTACCAGTTAGAAAATGTTCCTGATTTGTTGATTTTGTTTTGTATTTTTAATAGCGTGGTATGCTTTTTGAGCTTTTCATATTTGTATATGTATTAAGATATAAGTACCTTTTTTCCTTTATTTGAGAGGCAGAGAAAGAGACAGAGCTTCCCTCTGCTAGTTCACTCCCCCGATGCCTGGGCTGGGCTGGGGTAAAACTGGGAGCTAGGAACTCCATTTAAGTCTCCCACATGGGAGACTTGAGCCTTACTACTTGAGCCAATACCTGCTGACTTCCAAAGTGCAAATAAGCAGGAAGCAGGAACAAAGCTAAAATTCTAACCAAGTGTTCCACAATGTGGAATGCAGGCATCTCAACTAGGTGCTTAACAGCTAGTACAAAAGCACACCCATGGCAAGTGTAATTGCATATAGAAATTAACTATATGTGTTCTTAAGTTGGTTGTGGAATAAAGTATTCTGAATTAATATATGTTTCGAAACTTGCCAGAGGTCTTCAAAAATTTAGTGTAAAATGTGTATTATGAAAACTATACATAGGGCCGGTGCTATTGCTCAATAGGCTAATCATCCGCCTGCGTCACTGGCACACCGGGTTCTAGTCCTGGTCAGGGCGTCGGATTCTGTCCCAGTTGCCCCTCTTCCTGGCCAACTCTGCTGTCGCCTGGAAGTGCGGTGGAGGATGGCCCAAGTCCTTGGGTCTTGCACCCGCTTGGGAGACCAGGAGAAGCACCTGGCTCCTGCCTTCGAATCAGAGTGGTGCACCAGAAGCAGCGCAGTGGCCATTGGAGGGTGAACCAATGGTAAAAGGAAGACCTTTCTCTCTGTCTCTCTCTCTCACTGTCCACTCTGCCTGTCAAATAAATCAAATAAAGTAAAAAGAAAAAAAACTATACATGGATTTTAATTTTTTTTCACTAAGATAGACTTATCCTTTACTTTCATTTTCTATGAACTTTTTGAAATCCTCTTATATATCAGATGTTTTAGATGCCTTTCCAAAGGGTATTTTCTTTTCTTTTTTTAATTTTATTTAATGAACATAAATTTCCAAAGTACAGCTTATGGATTACAATAGCTTCCCCCCCCCCCCAGCCCCATAACTTCCCTCCCACCCAAAGGATATTTTCAATATTTTGAATTCCTCTGGAAATTGAAATTGGATGGCATTTATTTTAAATGTAAGAAAGAAGCACTTTAGCAGGAGAATGGACAAATATATACCTGAATATCAATAGAGAAATATTTGAATTTATCTAAAAGAGGGAGCAAGTCAGAAGCATACATAATGATTTTATTTATGTGATGGTGAAAAGAATACAAAACCATAAAATGCATTGTTTTTATATATGTGTGTATATGCTAAAATTAGAGAAACAAATGAATATAGTGAATACTATAAAACTTTTTGTATGGAAGAAAGGGGGAAGGGCACAGCTAAAGAGAGAATACTGATATCAGAGGTACTAAAATATGTTGTTATTTTCTTGATGCTAACAGAGTTTTTCCATTTTTACTTTACCTATTATAGCTTTACATTTTGAAAATACATGAATAGTCTTCATGTATTCAATATTAAAAATGCCCAGAACAACTCATTAAAAGATTGAGGGAGATTAACATGGGAAGATTGACAGAAATAATATTAGTAATTTATGCCTTCAGAGTTGCAGTATAAGATATATAATTGGGTCCTGTTCTTGTAAAAAAGAGTACAGAATGTTATATAAAAATTATACATTTGTAAATGTGTTTTTAAAAGAACAATAAAAATATGAGCACTATTTAATTTTCAGATTAAAAAGCAAATAATTAAAATAATGTTAACACTTATGTAGAGAAATAAGTCTAGGAATAGATATTAATTTCTCACTTTTTTTGTTTGTTTATTTGTTTGTTTATTTAAAAACAAGATTTATTTAAGTAAGAAACCTCCAGCCAGAGTGGCCTGGAGGGGACTCCAAGAGAGGAAAAACTCAAAGGGCTGGTGATAGAGAAGTTTTTTAAGCACAATTTTGGGAGGGAGGGGGTGGAATGTCAGTTAGTACAAGGCAGGGACAAAGGCATCAAAAGATTTGATTTATATTATAATCTTTTTTCCACACACACCCCCCACCCCCCCACCCCCATTTTTTTCTTATGATAAACAAAAGAGCCACCAGAAGGGTGGGATACCTAATTTGTTTTACAGTAAACTGGGAACTCAGAAGGAGGGATTCACAACTCTCTTGCTATTCTCATGATTAAATTGGAAATTCCTAAGGAATGAGACAGGCACTTTTGGCCTTACTAAAGGTAGTTTTTGGGAAAGTAAGCATTTTGCACTCCAGTTTTTCCACCTGGACCACCCTGACTGCTGATTGACCCATCTGACTCTTCATTTTCCTTCCCCCAGAAGAATGGACCCTAACTTCTGTTAGGGAGTGTGGGACAATGACCACTCTGACTTCTTCAAGCTGAGTAGGGGTGGAGTAGAGAACAGCAGCCAAGACAGGGTTCCACCAGGAGGTGGCCTCTCAAGAGGGATGCAGTGCCAACTTGAAGAAACTACTTCCAGAATAGATGTTAATTTTAATACAGATTTAATGTATATGAAATTCAGAATTTTGAATAACCAAAAAAGGAAGCATTATTTAATGTAGGGATAACTTTTTGAAATAAGAAGTTTGTATGGAAATACCTTTTATGTCACATACCAAAATATGCTCTAGAGTTACAAATTATTTTCAGATTGTAATCAGTAAGAAACAGTAGAAAATTTATCTCTAATACAAAGAAATTATTTTCTGGTCATTTAAGCCAAAGCAATTAATTATACACATTAACTATATAAATCTGAAGCTTTTATTTCTACAGTAGTCTTGAAGAGAATTATTCTTACATATGTTAAGAGGCTGAATATTGTCCTATACTATTTTATTTGGAAATTTGATATTTCAACAAATTTATGGTGTTTTGCAAAGTCCCTGTTTCTCTCATTTCCTCGGTTCTGTAAACATCTTCCAACCAAACAAAAACCCCAGAAATCAGAGTTAACAGAGAGAGAGAAGAGGCAGAGAAAGAAATCTGTTTGCTCGTTCACTCCCCAGATGGCTGCAGCAGCTATGGCTGAGCCAGGCTGAAGCCAGGAACCAGGGTGGCAGGGGCCCAAGTACTTGGACCATTTTCTGCTGTTTTTCCCAGGCTGGGAGATGGATTGAAGTGGATCAGCCAGGACATGAACCGACACCTATGTAGGGTGCCAGTGTTGGAAGTGGCAGCTTTATCCACCATACCACAACACCATTCCCAACAATGGAAATATTTTTAAATTTATGGAAAGAAACAGTATTGAATATTTTCTTAGAGAATGGTTATATAGAAAGATACATTAGGAGAGAACATAGAAAAATGACAAAATAAGTTAAGGAAGAGGGTTTATTGGCTTGAGGTTTTTGTTTGTTCTAGTGTAATATTTAATTTTTAAAAATAGGGCCAGGACTGTGGCATAGTGGGTTAAGCAGCTGCCTGTAATGATGTTATCTCATATGGGTGCTGGTTCGTGTTCCACTGCTCCATTTCCGATCAGGCTCCCTGATAATGTGCCTGAAAAGCAGGGAAGGATATAGCCCAAGTGTTTGACTCCAACACCCATGTGGGAGACCTGGAAAAATCTCCTGCCATTGCGTCCGTTTGGGCAGTGAACCAGCACATGGAAGATTTCTGCCTCTCCTTCTCTCCCGAACTCTGCCTTTCAGATAAATAAACCATTAAAAAACAATAATAAAAGTAGAGAAAGAAATATAAAGTTTGTTATCAAATATCTTATAATTTGCCTTGTGCTGTGACATGTGTTGATATTCATTTTACCAAATTGCTTGAGGACTTTAGTATCCTACCGATAGCTGAATATGGAAAATTGTTTTTAAAGAACAGATAATATTTCTTCCTTTATTTTATTATGAACTGCTCTGAAGTCACTTAATTTCTTTATCTCAGATTTGCTATGATTTGCTGAATTTTTACCTTTTATATTGAACCATTCAAACTAGAAAATCTGAAGTGTTTCTCAGCCAATAAAGCTATTGCCCTTACAGAATTTTCCTTATGTACTGGGAGATTAGGCAGCAAGGATCCTATAAACATAATTTAACTAGATTCTTTAATTGAAAGACAACAATAATAAATATTTTCTTTTTAGGAAAGAACTGGAAAAACTGAGAAAAGATTTGGAAGAAGAGAAGGCTCTGAGGAGTAATCTAGAGGTAATTTATTTCTCCTCAGCCCCGAGATTTTAGTCAGCAAAAATGTGCTTTTTCCCAGCCCAACTGAGTGAGTGGTTCTCCTGCAAAGTGTGCTGTCCTTCAGTTGGACACTCCTTTCTGCATGGTAGCCATTTAATTGAAATCTTGTTGACTCCCTGTCACATTCCATGCATTCATGCAGCAAATATGTTTTTAATACTGTTTTAGTCTGTGTAATCTATAACATATATATTTGTGAGTAAAACAAATACGGTTCTTGCCTTTTTAAGTTTCTGCTTCTTTCTTAAATTATATTTATATAGTTACTTTTCCTCTGCAATTAAATTTTGTTTTTTTCTTTTTGATCTCCCAGGGAACAAAGCTGCTGGTGATAATGGAATGGCTATTAGATTTTCCACCTTCCATTTCTCACTGAGTTATATCTTCATTCTCTGCCAAGGACTGGCAGTTTCACTTAGTTTATTTGTCTTCCTGGTCTTTCTTTTTCTCCTCCTTCATGTTTGCCATCACTTGTATTCTTTGTGCACGTATCAGAAAAAGTTTGCCTTTTTTCAGAGGCTTTTTCCATTCTCTTTTTAAATATTTCATACTGTTCCCTACTTCTCCCCTGCCTTATTATTTAATGTCTTTTAGTCAGCACCATAGAGCAAGAGAGAAAATGGCACTTGAAGTTAGAACACTTGTAGTGACTTGACTACATTTTTTTAGTTCTAAACATGTATCAATTAGGCTTGGTACTTTCTGTATATTATCTGATTAGATACATGTAGCAAAGCTTTAAGGATTATTATTCCTGATGTAAGAGTGAGAAAACCGGGGTTTAGAATAATTAACAGTGGTGAAACTGAAATTTTTTAACTTTTTGAAACAAAAGATGACTGAGTTTAGAATCTTTGATCTTAAGGATTAAGTTACACTATGAGTCTGGCCAAGTCACTTTGCCTTTAGCTCTACTTGTTGAGATAATATATGTGAAGATAACTATAAATTATGATAATTCAGAAGATTATGAACATATTAAAATTATACTTTTTGAACGGCAGAGTCCTCGTAATGAAGTATTTTTCTCATTGTTGAAGGAGAGAATTGATGTTTTCTTGAGAAAGCAAGGCCTAGATATATCTAAATGTGGTGAAAGGTGAAAGTTGATCAGAATACTACAAAATTGAAAAGAAAGTCAGTATACACTATGGGCTTTAGAGACCTGGACCTGATCAATACAGCCCCTATTGCTACTTGCTAACCTGGAAACATTGACATGCTATTTAATATCTTTGAGCCTCAAGTTAGTCATTTATAATATGTCAAAATAAGTAGTTTTCTGTAATTATTAAAATATGATGATTTCTTTCTTTCTTAATTGCTTAGGTTAGGAATTTCTGTCCAGTGAAGAATGCTTTCTGCCTAAAATTGGAAACATTACTAATACATTGAATCCTGCAAGTGATTATGGGTTTTAAATATTATTCAATTTAGGAAATACTGTTTATAGATGATGGAATTGAAACCAAGTGATGTTAAGTGATTTACTAATATCACATAGGCAGTTGGTGAAAAACACAGCACTAAACTTGTTCCTTCTTATTACTGTTCTGTACTTTTCCCTTTGTTTAATTTTAGATACATAAACATTTGTTAATTTGGTTTCAAAGTTCTTTTTGGTCTTTGTAGGACTGATTTTTCTTAACAGTTATAATTTTAAATGTTTGTATTACTTAATATCCTGGCTACTTTGTTCAGTGCACTTCACTTTTAACATTTTGCTTTTCTCTTGTCACCTGTCTTTTAAGAATGTACATTGTACAATCTGTTGAATCTTTATTCAGCAATATTTTTTACACTAGGAGAAGTTGTATTTTAGATCTGGGCATCAAAACCTGAAGGCTTGAAATTGTGATTGCATTAGAATGACATGGATTATAATCAAGTTTACTGAAATAGGACTTTTCATCTGTTGCTCAATTTATGTGTTGTATTTTAGATGGAAATAGAGAAGCTGAAGAAAGCTGTCCTGTCTTCTTGAGGTGGTGCAGACCCAAAGGTTTTTAATGCTACAAAGATTCAGAAGCAACACTATGGACTTCAACTGACTTCTTACTTAACAGATGCTGGTGTTGTGATAAATATTAGCATATGAACTATAATATCTATGGAAATGTAAGGGGGGGTGAAATTTTTTTTATATATTTTGTTTTGCCAATATGAAAAAAAAGAGGCCTTATTTCTTACTGTGCTGGGATTGCAGACTTTTTTTTATCTGTTTGCTTGAAAATACTACTGAATCTGTATAAAAAGGAAAGAAAGTTCACAATAGTTTTTTATTGAAACTTGTAGTATTATTTTTAAAGAGATCTATACTATAAATATGGTAATATCTTTACAAGTAATCTGTAAGATAAACTATTTGAGAGGTTCAAATTAGCTTTATAGTAACTATAGTCACTACTTTTCCCATAGTGCATAAGAGATACAGACTTTGTGGGTGTATATATACATATTTACTTCTGGCTTCTTACCCAGGATTACACTGTTGTGCCTGTTTGTCTGCAGTGCTGTTAATATTTTGGGTGGTGAAATAGGAGTTTCCTAGCTGTAAACAATATTACCCACCCATGCATATAGTGATGACTAGTGAATTAATCAAAATATTTCTTCAACTTTTAAAATATTTTATATTGCTTGCACTATGGCATTCATAAGAGGAATTTAGTTAAAATGTTTTGGGTTGTTAAACATATTGGAAATGTGAGCTTTATTTTAAATTTATTAAGTGTAAGGAATCTAAAAACATCAGTTTAACCATTTACTTGTGCCTAGAAACTACAGCACATATGAAATAATGTAAACACCAGCCTTACTGCTATACTTTTCTGCAAATATTACTCATTGGTGTTTTAGTTCTTCATGGTCCTCCCTCTGATTTTGAATAATGTGCATATTAGGAAAACAAAACCCACATCTTTTCACAAACATGTGGTTTCATACTTTATAAGTAATCATCATGTAAATACTCAGGTTTTACAATGTACAATTTACATAATACATCAAACTCATGGAGATATTATGAACTGTAATTTATGTACCAACTTTGGAATGAGTGTTAGTACAGGTTAAGCATCCCTAATCCAAAAGTCCAAAATAGAAAATGATCCAAAATCTGAAAATTTTTAAGCATTAACATGATACCTCATGTGAAAAATTTCACATATGACCTTCAGTGACGGATTGCTGTCACAATACATACCAAATATATTGTATAAAATTTTCTTTTGGCTATGCATATAAGGTGTATATGAAACATAGAGGAATTTTATGTTTAGATTTGGGTTCCTTTTCCACGATAGCTTATTATGTATATGCAAATACTCTAAAAATTTGAACACTTTTAATCACAAGATTTGAGATAAGGGATACTCAACCTGCAAGTCATAAAACATCATTATACCTTATTTAAACCAAGTAGAGTTGACCATAATCAAAATACATTTTGATAGAATGGATGAATTTGTTTCTTCAAAGTCACTTATAAACAGCTGAATGCTTTAAAATGTTACTCTATAGGTAGTATGTCTAAAAATACATGTGAGTTTATTTAAAATATAAAAAGTGAAAATTTGGGGTTTTAAACTGTATTATTTGCAAATGAGTACCAGTTATCATACTTCCATTTTTTGTTATTCTAAACCAACAAACCAGTATTCTTCCTTTATGTTTTAATCTCGTAATACAGAAATTGTGTAAATGAAATTTTGTCATGTTGTTTGAAAAATGAGAACTGAAGTACAAAATAATAGAAATTCCAATACATGATTACTTAATGTTTAATTTGCAACTTCTGTTTGAACTTTTGAGGAAAGCTAATTGTGCATTGAGTATGTATATTTGAATTCTTTAAAGTCTTCAGACTCTTCTACCAAACAGAATTATTGTCCCCTATTTTGTTAAGTGACTTGCCAAATGAATGATTTCGTTCTTGTTAAGTAAATTAGACCTAGAAACCATCCTCCAGTCTTCCCACTGAAAAAACAATAGTTACCCTTCACCACCTGAATAATGAGGTGGGAGTTGTTCTAGCAGATTGCAGACTATATTTAGTTTTTTGGGTCATTTTTCAGTAGTACATAAAATCAGTATGGTCATGTGAGTACTGAAATATATTTAAAGCTTTTGCTAGTACGTTTCTCAGTCAAAATAGACAAGTAATTGAAGTACTATTTCTATTTTTCTGCCCTTGACAAAATAATAAAGAAAAACCAAACAAATAAAACTTAAAGGGGAAAATTACTCCTTTGATCTATCAGTTTATCAGTATTGCTCTTGTTATGGTGAATTTTACGAATTTTTTGTCTTACTAATGTTCATATCACAAAGTGATATGCAATAAAAATAGCCTTCACTTGGAGGATAAATCATTTGGTTTTTTCCCCACACATAAATATAAATAACAGGTTCAAGGTAAATAGCATGGAATCTGTTGTTGCCAAATTTTTAGTGAATGTATTGTTCAGGTTTGCTATTCTTTGAAACATGTAATACTAGTTTCAATTGTATTTCAATATTATTTGTGTGTATGTGACCATTAAACTTCTGTCTTATTTTAAAGTGGTTACCTCTTTACAACTTCACAGAATTTTACAGAATTAAATAAATTGTAAGGATTTTACAAAACTTTATAGAAAAATCTGAAGATGCAAAGAGAACAAGCCTTGTGTGACAAAGGATTTTCTTTTTTATGCTCCATACTATCGATCAGAAAAAAAAAAATTAAGTACTCTCCAGATTTTTTGATAAACATCTTATGCTTGCATTTAAACTTGAAGTGTCTGAACAGAATGAGACAATCAATTAAAATCAGAAATTCAAAGTGTTACAATTTAATGGCCTTGTTTTGCTGTAGCAATAAAATGACCAAGTGCAATGACTTGATTAAATAAAATCATCTTTTAAAAGTTGCTGCTATGAATATTTTTAGCTATAAAATTTTAGCCTTGTTTTCGCCTGACTCGCCTTCAGTAATTATTATGTAATGCAATTGATGTTGTGGTAATCTAACATTCCAAAAAAACCCATACATAAATATATATATAGATATATGAGAAATCTCAAAATAGTATTTCACCGACTTGTTTACAGGTGCTGTAAAAAAGCATGCTTCTCCCTTCAAAAAGAAAAATTAATAATAAAAAATGATTGACTAGCCTGTTGTGTCAGTCTGTTTTGTATTTACCTTAACATATTGTATAATATGATGAAAATTATATTATGTTGAGTTTTCCAAATAATTTTTTTTGGATGCTGCATTCTTTTCTCTGGGAGGGATACTCCATTTGTTAGTACAGTATTATATTGCTCAAGCTGCTGCCAACTTACAGATTTTATCTCCCTGATCAGCCACTGATTGCCACTAGGGAGAATTCCAGGCTCTGATAGAGTTAATCAGACTCGGATTTTAAAGAACCTGCAACAAAAAAGCTATACTCAGTATGGGAGCTCTATACAGTGAAATCATTTTGTCATCTGATAAAAGCTGATTCAAAAAAACAAAAAAGGCTTAATTCACTTTATTTTTCTTGTGTAAAAACCTTATGTTTTAGCCACAGTTGGGACCTCTGCACAGACACCTTGGTGTGAATCTTCACAAGATGGTCCGTGAATTCCTGATAGGGAGATTTGGTGAACACAGTCTGTTGCCAGAGGTCAGGGGAGACAGCGTTGTAGGTGGCCTTGGTGACGTTGCCCAGAGTGGCAGTGCAGTCCCTGGCTGAGGTGTAGCAGTCATCAGTGCCAGCCATCAGCTGCAGCTTCTTGGAGAGGGGAACAGGCATGAGGCATACTAGCACAGAGCCAGAGTCTGGTCACCTTGCAAGGTTCGGTGTTGAGTTTGCTGATCTTGTTCCCACAGCTTGGTCAGGATGATGGTCCCTCAGATGGCGATGGCACTTCACACCCAGGCCGACCTGGCCGTTGTGGTACCCAGTAGCAACAAATGCTTCAAACTTGGTCTGCTGGCTGGCCCACGTCTGCTGCTGTACCGACACAATCTTCAGCATCTCCTGCTTGAGGAGGGCTGTGAAAAAAAGGAAAAAGTCAGTGATCTCAGACTCTTTGATGGGCATGGGGAACAGGTAGATCTCCAGGGACTTGATCTTTATGTCCTTGACCAGGCTGCCCAGCTTGTTGACAGTGAGCCATTCCTTCTCCTCCTGGCAGCCTCGAGCTCCATGGCCTCGACCTCAGCCCCAGCCGCAACCGCAGTGGAGGATACTATTGCTGAAGCTTTCAACAAAGCCTCCCTTTCCAGGGTCCCCAGGGCCTCCAGGCCCTCCTGCTGCACCAGCGTCAATGCCAGTTGGTTCTCAGAGAAGCTGCTCCAGAAGGACTTTGAAACTGATTACATACATTCTTAAGCCCCTGCTACCTTTTGCTTGTTTTTGTGAGAACACATTTGCTGTAAGCTGCTTTTGTTTCTGAACTTAGTTGAAAATCCTGATAAATATAGGAAACAAGGTGGAATTAGGACAGGAAGGTCCACATCCTATTGCTGAAATTATGGCACATACGTTGCTGTAGGTTTTCTAGAAGATTTGAAACAGAGTAAGACACCACCATGAAGCAATATGAAAAGTAAGTGTGGTGGTGGTAAAGTTTTCAACATTCAAAGGTGAGTCATCAGATAGACAAAGTATTTTGATAGGTGCACATTACATTAAAATGGACAACAAGGTGGCTCAATAGGCTAATCACCGAGTTTGGGTTCTAGTCCTGGTCGGGGCGCCGGATTCTGTCCTGGTTGCCCCTCTTCCAGGCCAGCTCTCTGCTATGGCCCGGGAGTGCAGTGGAGGATGGCCCAAGTCCTTGGGTCCTGCACCCCATGGGAGACCAGGAGAAGCACCTGGTTCCTGGCTTCAGATCAGCACGATGAGTTGGCCGCAGCACGCCGGTTGCAGAGGCCATTGGAGGGTGAACCAATGGCAAAGGAAGACGTTTCTCTCTGTCTCTCTCTCACTGTCCATTCTGCCTGTCAAATTAAAAAAAAAAATGTACAACAAGGCAATTTCCCTGGAGAAGGGTTTAATTAAAATTCCTGTGTCTCAGGAGGCAAGAATGACAATGTGTGACAGCAAGGTGTATCTGTTAAAGTACAGAACTTAAAAAAAATGGGTATTGATGCTTTCCACAGATTTGAAGATTTTAATAGACTAGTCACACCATGTATAAGTAGGAAATGTATTTCAAGCTCTAAAGGCAGCAAGGTCAGATGGGATCATAGCTCTGTTTTGACATTTTTTTTTTTACTTTTAAAATAAGGAATATATTAATACTTTAGATTTTAAGAGTCATAGCAAATGTGTGAATTACAAATCCATTCTCATCGATTATGAATATAATATTAATAGAGAACAGATTCAATGTAGTTTACCTGATCTTTAAACTACTCAATGCTAAAAAAAAGAGTTGAATACTCCCCAATTCCATAAAATGAATTCAGCATGATTTTGATATTTAAACCTGACCACCAAAGACCAATCTTTTTTGTGAAGATTTTATCAGGAAACTTACCAATCTTGATGCATTATATAAAATTGGGAGGGGGGGGTTACATTGAGCAAGGAGGGCAGGAGAAAAGCAGGTGAGATATTTCCTCTTCTGACTGTTGTGAACCTTGCAGTGAGTTTATACCACTGCCTTCGTGCATATTGAATCAGCACTTCTTCCTTGCATTTGCAACACTAAAAAAGTGACTAACATCTTAGTATTACCATGAAGGTAAATTTAGCCTTGTGGGCCACACATTGAGAATGTCTGATAAGGTAACCTGATTTAGTTCCTAGCATATAAGATTCTGTAAATGCCTAATGGATGAATCAGTAAATAACAGAAGAGATAGTCCGCTCCTATATCTTCAAGCTCTCGTTTGCCTTTTCTTTCCTCTTCAAATATTCAAGTTGAAAAATTCTCTCGGTATTAACTACTGTTATACCAATTGATATAAAATTGCCATCCTTTTAGGGACTCTGAATTAGTGTGTTTAACAAATATGTTATACTGGACAGTAGGTGATAAGCATACTAACTCATCTAAAAATATGTATAATATTCATAGCTAATTTTGTATGGTGGTTACTATGTACAGTGTTCCAGGTGAATTATCTATTAACAAAAACCCTATGTGATAGGTGTATTGCTATCTTTTACAGATGAGGAAACAAGCTCAGAAAAATTAAGCAATTTTGGTCTTGATCATATTTATTAGTGTGTATTTGAAAGGCAGAATGACACAGAAATCTTCCATCTGCTAATCACTCATCCGAATGCCAGAAACAGGGATGGACCAGGCCAAATCCAGGAGCATGGAATTCAGTCTGATTCTTCCCCAGGATGGCAGTATCTTAGGTACTTGAGCCATCACCTACTGTCTCCCAGATTGCACATTAGCAGCAAGCTGGATCAGAAGCTGAGAAACAGACTAAAACAAGGTACTCTGATAAGGGATGTAGACCTCCCAAATGACAACCACAGTACCACACTAGTCATATGCTTTGTTGTCTACTTAGAAAATGTGTCAAATAGAAGGATCCTGAGAAGTCAGATTTTCTTCTGGTTCTGTTTCTTTGATTTTGTAATCCTTTATATTATCCGAGCATCAAATTTTTCTGGTAAATTTTTTCATACTAAATAATTTATAATGCCCATTTTCAATGGACCCATAGTCATCTACTCATATTTCGACATGTCACATAGTCACACATATGAATTTGGGGAAATTCTTGATTCTTAGTGTACATCCTTGCAAATTTAAATGGTTGCCATAGCTTTTGACAAGAGATAGGTTAACAAAAAACCTTAGTCAACTTCCACATGGAAATTGAATGACCACTAGATGGCAGCCAAATAAAGCTCAATTGCTTTTGTGCATGGTAAAAACCACAAATACATGGAATAGCTGCAAATAAAATCACAGAGGGTTCACTCTGATCCATTGAATTCACTCAGACACAACCACCCCATACTCCTAAACCAACCACTTCCCAAAGCTAACAAAGTATTTGGGGATTTGAAAATTGCTCTAAGAATTAGTAGCTGTGTAAACTTGGGAAATAACTCACATTGTGTCACTTATCTATAAGAGGTCTAAATCATCTTACCATAACTTAAAGTCTTTCCCCCTTGCCGTGTACTCAGGGAAGAGAGAGAAAAGGGACTCTCAGCTCTGGGAGTGCAATCAATAGCAATACCATCCTGCTGTTGTTTGTCACTCTTGTTGGATATTGATGCCCAGAATGCTCCTTTGACTCCTGGTTACCACAGGAGATTCTAGGCCCTCTCCACCACATTTTATTTACCATTTCTTGCCTTGTATTCTTTTTTTACAAAAAGATTTTATTTATTATTTATTTATTTATAAGAGTTAGAGGGAGAGACAAGAAAGCAATCTTCCATCTACTGGTTTACTCCCCAAATGGCTGCAACAGCCTAGACTGGGCAAGGCTGAAGCTAGGAGCCAGGAGCTTCTTCCTGGTCTCCCATGTGGATGCAATGGCCCAAACACATGGGCTGTCCTCTGCTGCTTTCCCAGTCACAATAGTATGAGCTGGATCAGAAGTGGAGTGGCCAGAACTTGAACCAATGCCCATATAGGGATGCCAGCATCACAGATGACAGCTGTACCTACTATATAACAACGCCAGCCCCCAGCCTTGTATTCTCTTGGAATGGCTCCTGTTTCTCCAGTTTGATCTGTAGTTTGCTTCTACTTCAACTAGAACCAAGAGAAAAGAAATTGCCTGTGTGGTTACATGTATAACAAGCTCAGAAAATAGGGAGGTTGAGCTATGAGCTTCTTAAAGAGTTCCTGGTAGAACGTGTCTTGTTTTGCCCACTTCTGTCTTTTGAAAGGCCTCACACAATCCACCCAGAGTTGAAATCTGACAGTACAGCCCAGGGCAGGTGGTCAGCACAGCATCCAGATGCCAGTGACCATGCTTGAAAACACAAATCCATTTTAGCTCGAATTCTAAGAAGAGAATGACTTCTTTTTCTAAAATGGGGTTAAAATGTCCATCATGTGGTAATGATGGGACAATAGGGTCACAGAAGCAAAGAATAATACTACTCCAGAATAGACCCAGTCATCTGAAAGATGTTAGGTGTGAAATATGCTTTGTTGGAGAGAGTAGGACAACTTTTCACAGCTCTCTCCAGTAACAAGTAAAATAACAGCCAGTCAGCCATGGCACATTTTAGGGGAAAAAGCCTTCCACCAATACCGGTTGATCTCAGCTCAAACAAGTCACAAAACTAGTGATCATAATTCATGATAGTGAGAAAGGTCCTGTAGTATATAAACAACAAAATGGGATACATAAAAATATTCAAATGTAAAAGGGACCATTTCCTAAGTATCACTAAGATACATACCATGGACCTGCGCTGCGGTGCAGTGGGTTAACGCCCTGGGAAGAACCGGCATCCCATATAGGCGCCGGTTCGAGACCTGGCTGCTCCACTTCCGATTCAGCTCTCTGCCATGGCCCGGGAAAGCAGAAGATTGCCCCAAGTCCTCAGGCCCCTGAACCCACGAGGGAGACCCAGAAGAAAATCCTGGCTCCTGGCTTCGGATTGGTGCAGCTCTGGCCATTGCGGCCAATTGGGAGTGAACCATCAGATGGAAGACCTCTCTCTCTCACTCTGCCTCTCCTCTCTCTGTGTAATTCTGACTTCCAAATAAATAAATAAATCTTAAAAAAAAAAGATTGATACCAGTCCCCTGGAAGGAGGGAAAGAAATGGAGACTGAAGTAAAATATGAGGAAACTTTAAAGAGTTCATGGGGAAAATGCAAAAAAAATTAATAATAAGCTTATTTGGTACAAAAACTAATTGAAATCCACGCAAAGGTGTTTCATAATACACATTTTCCATGGACTTTTTGAGGTACTCTCATAATGTATATTTTTTGTCCATTGCATATATGAATGTTTATATAATGCAAAAATGCCTTTTTGTTTGTTTAGTTCATCTCAATCTAGGCCTTTCTCACTGACAGCAGGAAAATAAGAAAATTCACCATCCAAAGGTAACAATCTTATCTAGTTTAAAGTATAATAGGCATATAAAATAAGTATCAATCAAAACAAAATTCTTCTCAGTTTGTTTCTACCCATTCCAGAGACCTGCAGTGTTTATGTGTGTGTGTGCACTCGCATGCATGCCTGTGAACATGTGTGGGCAGTGGGAAGTAGAGCATCCTCCTGGCATCAGGACAAAAGAAGACTTCAGATCCACTCTACCTTCATTTTACTCCCCAGGGCAGTGACTTCACTAGATAGCACTGGGCCTCCTGCCTGATGTCCACTAAGTTGCTGCTGTTTCTGTTTGGACATGCCAAGGGAAGGGTATTTGCCCTAACTGTTAAGATACCATTTAAGTCTGTGTTCCATGTCAGACTGCCTGGGTGTGATGCCTTGCTTTGCTTTGCTTTGCTTTTCTTAGGAAGATAGTTGAGTATATTTGAATGTTAATAATGTGATCCATCCTGAAAGGAGAAATTGATGGTGCAGGAAAACAAAAAAATACAGTCCTGAGAAAGTCCAAGAAGACAAACAGAGCCCCTGTGAAGAAACTAGTATTGACAGGCAGACATTTCTTTGTATGTCAGGAAGGAAGAGAAGGCAGGAGCCCATGTGGGTGGAATCGTGGATTTGCAGGTGAGAAGCCAGTGGTATTCTCATCTACTGACATTGATTTTCTCTGTAAAATGTAAGGTGAGGCTGGGGAGAAGTTGCATCAGTGGTTTGAAGAAAGCCAGTGAATGTCATTAGTCAAAGAGGGCTGTGGAAAAACGAGCCTGGCAGTGAGTCATGGCAGGATTGGCCAACTGTATGTAGGGGCTGTGGAATTCTGTATTCATTATTAAGTGAAACTACCACAGCTTATCTTTTATCAATTCACTGGTATGCATTTTTTTAACCTCTGAAGTTGGGATACATTCTAGCATAGCTTCATAGTTTCCCAGCATTGTTTCCGATTTAGTTGTCAGAACTCTTTTTTTCTTGGTCCATAAACAAGGGGTGTCTTATAATCAATGGCATCTTGAAAGGAGTGAAATATTGTAGTTAGCTACCTTCTGCAATTGCATCTCTTCCAGGGCCAGGTGCTTATGTACAGACATAGAGAAAGTATTTCTTTCAGGCTTGACAGAGAATTGTAAAGCTGATATTTATTGTCATTGACAAAGATGTATATTGTAGCCAACTTGGGGAATAATATAATTGCAATGTGATTATAAGAACTGCTTCATGAAGAGATCAGTACTTCACGATAGGAAGAATTTCATCTGGAAATTTAACTTAAATGGCCATCTCCAAGAACTTTGACAGATAAAGGCTATCACAATTTTTTATCGTAAGCTTAACTCTTGTGAAACAACAATTCAGAATTTTCTTGCCAAATGATGTTCAATATTGGATGCTCATGAGTTATATCATAAATGATGGGGTGGTTATTGAAAAGAATATATGTCTCCATTCATCAAACATGTATTAATTACTAATATATGCCTAAGAGTATGTCGGTTTGGGAGGAAATAACAATAAAATCTGGGTCTCTGACTTTGAAGAACTTATAGTCTTCTTGACACCAAAGTTAACATGAGCAGTACTAATTTAGCCAGTCACTGTGTTGCATACACTTATTGAGCCTCTACTCATTGCCATGTATTCTTCTAGCTGCTAGAAATACAGAAGTTATAAAATTAGCATGTTCCAGCCTCCCTGGTTCTTACTTTCATGGAGAGGAGACAATTAACTACTACCACTAGTATTTACATGATAATTTTGATTAGTTATATATAATCATGCACCCCATACCAATGTTTTGGTGGGACTATATTATAATAGAGCTGAAAAATTCCTATCCCCTAGTGACATATTAGCTGTAGCAGAATGCATTATGCAGGTGTTTGTGTTGAGGTTGTTGTAAGCAAACCTTCTGTGCTGCTGGTCATATAAAAGAATAGCACACATGTTTATGTACAATATATAATACTTGATGACAAATGACTTGATGGTTTATATATTTACCGTATTACACTTATTATCCTTATTGTAGATTGTACTCCTACTTACTAAGGAACCAGTTTACTGTGAAACAGCATGCTGAGGCATACCAGCCAGAGGCCTCATACATTTTCTATTCAATCTATTCATTGCCTATTGAGGCCATGTTGAGTGATTGACCTATACCATCGAGGTATGAGTAAGTGCACTGTTTGATATTTGCATAATGATTGTCTAATAATGTATTTTTCAGAACATATTCCCATAGTTAGGCCATATGTGACTGTATAAGAAGAGAATATATAAAATATTACAGAGATGGTTTGAAGTGCTACTTAGAAATGATGTTAGGACTAATCAATCAAACATTTTTTGACTACAAGTAACAAAAAACTTAATAATGGCATAAGACTTTAGGAGTATTAGTTATTTGTTTGAAATTTTTTTTACTTAGAAGTTATTGATCCCAGGGTAGCTTCAGTACTGTAGTATTGTTATAAACATTAAGCATTTTTCCAGCCTCCTATTCTCTCATCCCCAGCTTACTGGCATTTTCCTCAGTCTGGTTGCTTCTTGGTTGCAAGATGACTGCCATGGCTTCAGCAGGATATTCTCTCAGAGTATCCAAAGCCAGAAGGGAGAAAGGGAAGTGGAGTGGAAACAAGATAACTTTTTTCCTCTATGCACCCCTCTCATTTCATCAGGAAAATATTCTTCCTGGAATCTCCCTCACCTCCATGGGTTTTCTCCTATATCTCACTGAACAGAAATAGTCACCTGCCTACATGTAGTTCAGGGACCAGAAAATCCACAACTGTTTAAAAGTAATCTCAAGTGACCAAATCTGGGTTTCTGGCAAGAAATAAGTCTCAAGGACTTTGATAGATAGGACTGCCATATCAGACGTGCTTCTTTGAGGAGATGACATTGGGATTAAAACCTAAGTGGTAATGTGGATATTAGTCTTGTGTGCCGTGTATTGTGATGGTGCAAAGGGAGAAGCTGGGCCAGGGGATTTGGTCATGGGAGGCCTGACAGTAAAGAGGTGTTTGAAGACAGAATGAGCCTGCCAGACGAAGCTATGAGTGGAGATGGGTGGATGCCTTTCAGGCTTCAGGAAAGACCAATGGAAAGGAAAAGGGATATGAACAGTGTGTATGGCTACAGAAAGATGAACAGAATGGGGTAATTTGCAGCCTTGATGGAGATGATTTTAAGTCGGTGATAGTGTAGATGCAAAAGAAAGAGAGTACCCAGTTTCACTTGGGCTATTGGAAAAAATTTCCAGAAGAAAGAGAGTTGGATTGAACTCTGAGTATAAGGAGTCAGTCAATGACCAGAGGTGAGAAGGATGCCCTGACCACTGAACACAGCATACATGAAGGTTTTGAGTCTTGAAGCAACACAATCAAAGCCTTCACATTATTGTCAGGGTAGTGTGAGTCAGGGAGTGACTGGTGATGAGTCTGGAGCCATGACTGGGAGTCCTGCTTTTTTTAGTTAAGGCCAATCCTGCTTTTAAAAAGTTGTGACTCCAAATTATGGTTATACTAGCTGGGCTGTTTTTCTCATTTGCATAGTGCAAGGTTGAGCATGGATGATCTCCAAGAATATGTCCATCTTCTGCATTCCTGTTCTATAGTAGATGCTCAATAAGTATTTGCTGGACAAAGAGCTATGAACATGCCTCATTCTGTCCTGCTGCTAAAACTTTGCTTTTTGATATAAATGCAATGTATCCTTCAAGACCTGATTGGCACTGTGTGCTCCACAAAGAGGACCCTGACCTGCCCAGCCTGCATCAACCCCTCCCTACTTTGGACTGATTGCTTCAGTTCTTAGCAGAGAAGACTTTGTAGGATTTTTCATATTTGTCTGTCATCTTCTACCAAACGGAATAACAGCTCTGAGTGGTTTAGGGATCATATTGTAAGTAAATCTGTATACCCACAGATACATGGCACATGGGAAATTTTGTATATCCAAAATGAAAATATGATTGAAAAGGTTGTGTGAATATAGTTTAATTAATTGTAACAAATATGTCATGCTGGTGTGAGATGTCAAAAGTTGGACAGATTGTGCATGTGTAGGAACAGAGATATATAAGAGATCTCTGTTCTTTTGGGTCATTTTCCCTGGGAACTCAAAACTATTCTGAAAAGTAAAGTCTATTAAAAAGAAATGCAAAATTTTCCCATGTGAATGGATTCAAGAGAGGAGTAATCAGCTCCAAAAGGGGGTTCTCACACTTAGTGATAGTGAAAAATAGAAACAAAAGTACAATGGCAATGTGTTTTCCCATCTTTCCCAGTCCAGGAGACAAAATAAGGATGGGGAACTTCATAGATTAAAATCAAAGTATACCTTTAACTAGGTTACAGTAGCTTCTTGATGGTGGCTTTCAAAATGGCACACTTGAGGTAGTCGTGGAGATAGCTTTTCAAACATGGGAATGGAGATGCTAAAATGTACTTGAATATTAACAAATGTAGTTCTTAATGGGAAAGGGTTGTTTTTAAAATCGAGAGTCCAATATATAGAGAGATAAAACTCACATCTGTGTGTTCCCTCTCTAAATGCCTACAACTGCCAGGAATGCTGAAGTCCAGAGCCAGGATCTCAACCCAGGTCTTCTATATGGCTGGTAAGAAACCAATTCCTTGAGGCATTACTGCTGCCTGCCAACCTGCACGCCAGCAGGAAGCTGGAATCAGGGGCAGAGCCAAGGATTAAACCCAGGTACTCTGATGTGTGATGTAGATATCCTACCTGATGTCTTAATCAATAGGCCAAATACTTGCTGTTGGAAAGGATTTTTGAGTGTTTCAAAGTTAAAGAAGGGTGTGTCACTGACTTTGCTGCTTTTCAAGAGTCTTTGTCCTTGTCTTAGTGAGTATAGGTGATGCTGAGGTAAATAGTAGCCCCCAAATCTCAATGACTAAAGATGGTAAGGAGTCATATTTTCTCAGGCCTGTTATGGGTAATCAGGTGTATCTGCTTATCACAGTCCTTCTGTGACTCAGCCTGATGGTGTAGCCACGATTTTGAGTTGTTGGTCACCATAGCAGCACTTGCATGGTACTACCCAACCACAAGGAAATTACGAATTGCAATGCCACCTTGTGCCTGCAAGTGGAGACCACCAAGGACAAAGAAGGAACCGTACTATCATAATCCTTATAATCAGAAAGCCCACAGCCAGGTATAGAGTCCCACTCATAGGCACTTGTTGTTTCCATATCTCATCATCAGGCTTAGATCGATTCATAAGGAAGAAGTAGCTGTGGCCAAGCACCGTGGATCCTGTGCCATCATCACACTCCTGGATCTAGAAGTAGCTGTGGCCAAGCACCTTGGATCCTGTGCCATCATCACACTCCTGGATCTAGAAGTAGCTGTGGCCAAGCACCTTGGATCCTGTGCCATCATCACACTCCTGGATCTCTGACCAAAGATGAAACCTTTGCTTTTTGTTAGAGTCCATCTGTGTCAATTCGTTTGTGACTCATCCATAAGCACTGCGCCCCTCCCACTGCAGGAGCTACTCCCAGGCAAGACTTGTCTGTCTGGCTTCGGCACCCCTGCACGTGGGGCTGGCAGCCTGAGGGAGGGCAGGACCCAGCCCAGCAGCCTCAGCCTCAGATCTGCCATTCGGGGCTGAATTGACGGCTCAGAGGTACAGGAGTCCAGCCTGTTGATTTGCAGCAAGATATGACAAAGGAAAACCACTGATGCTGTGTCTCCAGCTGCCAGGGGACACACTTGCCAGTGTCCTTGTCGTTGGCCAGCCACAGTGAGTAGTTACGTGTCCTCCTTCACTTTCCAACGACTTACTTTGGAGAGGAATTCCAAAGAAGAGTAGCCAACTATGATCCTATATTTGCAAGGCTTTGCTAATTTGGGGTTTAGTTAATAACATGAACAGTGGAGAAGTATTAAGAAGGAATTTGGTAACTTGGAGCCACTTTTATATAACTCAGTAACAGCACTAGTCTGGTATGAAACTGTTTTTGTTCTCCCCTATCATTCTCCTCTGTGCTTTTCTGATCACATCCAAAAAACAGAACACAAGAAATTGGAATCTCTAAGTGACTTTTATTTTTTCTTACAATCTGCAAGTGGCTAAGTGCAAATACCGAGGTTCATGAATTCTTTTAATCATTATTTCCTGTCATTAGACTTATTAATGTTTTATTTCCAGCTTTCACTTACTGCTAAGGTGCCATTAACTTCAAATCCTCTTTGAAAGCAAAAGAATATTTTTACACCTTTTCAAAAAATCTTGTACTTCCAATTACCACTCTGTGAAACTAAGAGCTGTTGGTCCTAGACAACTTTTCCTTCAGACTTTCTTAAGAGAACTGTCAACTTTAGAGAGCTTTTTCCTGGTTCATGAGCTTGTCTTCATTGTGGGAGAGACTACTCACCCATCTACATTTTCACTGTCTTTTATACTAGTCCTTAAAATACTGTTGTAACTGATGCTTACTTTTATTTCTTCTTTTTTTCTGATATTCTTTATCAGTATTTGTTGAATGTAAATTTTTATTTACTTATGTTGATTTTATTAAAAAGGTACACACACACACATACACACACAGGAGCTGGGGGAGGGGTGAGAGAAAGTCAGCAAAAAGAGAAAGTGTCAGAAAGACATATGGATAGAGATTTTCCATCCACTAGTTCAGTGTCAGAAAGACATATGGATAGAGATTTTCCATCCACTAGTTCATTCCCCAGATTCCAGTAACAGCCCAACATCTGGATCTGGGCTGATGCCGGGAGCCTGGAACTCCACCTAGGTCTCCCACTGAATTGCAGGGAGTTAAGTGTACTTGAACCATCACCTGCTATCTCCCAAGGTGCTCATTAACAGGAAGCTGGATCAGAAGTGAAGTAATCCAGATTTGAATTGGGCAACTTCAATATCGAATACAGGCATCTTGTAGCAGTGACTTAACCCCACTGCACCATATGCCTGCCCCAATTATGACTTTTAAAAGTTTAATTTACTTGAAAATGTTTTTTGAATTTGGACAAAATTATTTTTTCCTTCAGATAAATGCATAGATAAAAGAATCAGGTTTATGTTTACCTCACATCATTTTTGATTTATTAAATTTCCTCTTTCAAATTTTATTCATATTCTTGAAGCATGAGAAAATTAACTTATTGTAGGTAAGATAAGTGATTTTAAGTATTTTTTTCAACAAAAAGACTGTAAAGCTGGGGCCAGTGCTTTGGCATAGTGGGTTAAGCCACCACCTGCAGCACCAGCATCCCATATAGGCAACTGTTCGAGTCACAGCTGCTCCTCTTCCAGTCCAGCTCCTTGCTAATATACCTAGGAAAACAGCAGAAGATGGCCCAACTGATTGGGCTCCTACACCCACATAGGAGACCCAGAAGAAGTTCCTGGCTCCTGGATTCATCTTGGCGCTGCCCCAGCTATTGTGGCCATTTGGGGGGTAAACCAGTGGATAGAAGATCCCGAATCCCCCCCTCCCCTTCCCATGTGTCTTTCTCCCTCTGTAACTCTGCCTTTCAAATAAAATAAATCTTTAGAAAAAGACTACAGAGCTTTCATTTTATGTCTTTAGGCATTGTATCCTAAGATCATATAGCTTGCAATCCCATTCTGACAGTATTTACATAATACAGAGTTACATCATCATTGTCTTTTATAAAATGACTACAAATCTGTAAACAGAAACCAGAACTCTAATTCAAAGATAAAAGAATCAGGGAACAGCTCATTGGCTGGTTATTGGTTGTTTTTTCTAATATTGGACATGGAAAGGAAGTACAGGGGTTGGCAGTGGAATCTGTTTGCCCTGGCTCCAGGCAATAACAAGGTGCAGTGTCTACGGAGTACAGCATTTCTAAATATGTCTAAAAAGAATACAACTACTATAATCAGCATGCTCTGGCAATTCTAAACCATATATGTGGAAAATGCCCTCCCTACTGGGGCAGAATACTGTCACTGCCATCTTCCCCTCTCCCAGGTACTGCTGCTACACTGCATGTGTGAGATTTGACTGAATTCACCAGTGGAAAACAGTCTTCCTTAAGATATTGCCTACCTCTGAGAAACTGTAGCTTAGCAATTGCTGTATTAGTTCCATTCTTTTGGGGATTCATGTCTATGTGAATTTGTTATTTTTATGCATTTCTTTATACACAATAGTCTTTAAATAACCACAAATAGCCTGTAAAACCCAAAATTTTATCTTTATTTTAGAATAAGGCTGTAGAACCTATTCAATCTGCAAATTATTCCTGAATCTTTTGATTGCAATGAACAAGCTCGTAAATTATACTAGATTAACCTCAAAAGGTGATTTGACTGTAATGATACTTAGATATCTCATAGACTCTAAGACATGAAATGCAAGGATTGAGCGTAAGGAGGGCTGCTTTGTGAAGTTTATTCTTTTTGGTGTATCTGCTTTCTTTGTTCTTTCTCCAGTGTTGTAATTTTCAATCACATATTAATATCACATGGGGTTTGTTTTCAATTATGTATATTAATATCAACTGGGCAGTTTTAACAGCTCATTCTTCCATAAAAAGCCTATCAATTGTGTATTCTAGGTGAAGTCTAGGTGCAGTCTAGGTGAAGAGGTATGTGTTGGCCAGAATTTTGGCACTACAACCAAATACCTAAGACACAGTGTTTATGAAGGAAAGAAGTATTGGAGGTTTACAGTCCAAGATTCAGCAACTCTGTTGGTTTGGTGTCTGATGAGGGCAGTAGATGGTAGAAGACACAGAGAAAAAGGATCGCACAGTGATCCAGGAGCAGAGAGAAAGCAACGAGGCTCACCTCTGCACTTATAGCCAATCCTTTCTTGAGAACCTAATGACCTAATGACCCACCTCCTGGATATCATAATTGAATCAAGTCTTTACTTCTAATGCATTAACCATTAACATTGATCCGTTATCCATTATCATAAGACTTTGGAGATAAGCCTGTAACACACCGGTTTTGGGTGATGCTGAAAGTAATACCCAAACCGTACCAAGGTATGTAAATGTTCCCTGTTCTATTTCATTTTTGAGTAGTAATGAAATTCCACAACATAAAAACTAGGGGGTGGGTAATAGTGCTGTCTGTCCTAATGCTCAGAAATTTTGAAGCAATGAGTTTGTAATACACATGTATTTTTTTTTAAACTTTAGGAAATCCTAATGTACAAACAAAGCTGCGTATTACTGCTACAAATTGTTGTTGTCCTTTTAGCTTTTCTCCACAAAGAGAAAAGAGTGAGTCCCAGCTTCCTGTCCAAGTTTGAAAATTCCCAGGGTGAGGACTAATGGGCCTATCCGGGTCAGCTGCCATCCCCCAGTGCGGTCAGCTGTGGCAAGGTACATTTTTCAAATGACTGCACATACAATAAACATAGTTAAGTAGTTTCCAGAAAAGCATGGGTGGGATGAGAGGGTGGCTAGGCAAATAATTAGTAATAATAATAATAGCAACAATAGGAGTCCAGTGTAATTCCTTGAACAGAAATGCATAGTGGGTCCTAAATTACTAAATTTGTGAACATCTGGTTGTCGATAAGCCAAAGCCACTCCTTATTATTAAAGCTATGTTTCAAACCCTCTCTCTCTTTAAAAACATGGAATCATGGAAAATTAGTCTTTGTTAATTTGAAAGTTTTATAGATCAAAATTCAAATTAATTGTATTTAATAACAAAAACAAAAACTCTACCTATCTATATGAGTAGTAGTGCATTTTCTGTTGCTATAACAAAATATGTGAGAAAAGAGTTTTATTTAATTTACAGTTTTGTAGGCTGAAAGTCCAAGCAGCTTGTTGCCAACTCTAATGAGGGCTTTGTACTGGATGGTATCACAATGTTGGGATTGTATGTAGAAGAGATCACACAGCAAGACAGGAAGACAGAGACTAGGAAGGGGCCAGTTTTTTTTTTTTTTTAAAGATTTATTTTATTTCAAAGACAGAGTTAGAGAGAGAGGTAGAGCCAGAGAGAGGTCTTCCATTCTTCCATTCTGCTGTTTCACTCCCCAAATGGCATTAGTGGCCAGATCTGTGCCATTCTGAAGCCAGGAGCCAGGAGCTTCTTCTGGGTCTTCCACGTGGGTGCAGGGGCCCAAGAAGTTGGGCCATCTTCTACTGCTTTCCCAAGCCATGTCAGAGAGCTGGATTGGAAGTAGAGCCGCCAGGACTTGAACTGGTGCCCATTTAGGTTGCTGGCACTACAGGCCAGGACTTTAACCCACTGCACCACAGTACTGGCTCCAAGGGCCAGTCTTACTCTTTTGTAACAACCCCTTTTCTTGGGAGTGAACTAGTGTCTCATGAGAACTACATTAATCCCTTCTATGGGTAGTGCTCCAAATGACTTAACCACCTCCCACCTGGCCCAACCTCTTAAAGATTCCATTACATCTTACAATAGCATTCTGGGGACCAAACCCCTAGCACATGAACCCTTGGAGGACAAAGCACATCCAAACCATCATCTTAGAGTAGTCCTTACAAATTGCTATGTATTCAGTAATTTATACCAACAAATACTATGAAGGCCATTGTTTGGCATAATGTTAGAGTTGTGGTAGTTACACATTTTATCCCATGACAGATCTGGTTTTATTTATTAATTAAAGATTTATCTATTTATTTGAAAGTCACACACAGAGAGAAGGAGAGGCAGAGAGAGAAAGAGAGAGAGAGAGAGAAAGTGGTAGAGACAGAGAGAGAGGTCTTTCATCCTCTGATTTACTCCCCAGATGGCCGCAATGACCAGAGCTGTGCTGATCTGAAGCCAGGAGCCAGGAGCTTCTTCCAGGTCTCCCAAGTGGGTATAGGGGCCCAAGGACTTGGGCCATCTTGTACTGCTTTCCCAAGCCATAGCAGAGAGCTGGATCAGAAGTGGAGCAGCTGGGACTCGAACTGGAGCCCGTATGTGATGCCGGCACTATAGGCGGTGGCTTTACCTGTTACCCACAGCACCGGCCCCATCTGTTTTTGTTGTTTTAAGATTTATTTATTTGTTTGTTTAAGAGGTAGAGTTACAGACTGAGAAGGGGAGAGATAAAGAGAAAGGTTTTCCATGTGCTGGTTCACTCCACAAATGGCTGCAACTGCTGGAACTGGGCCGATCTGAAGCCAGGAGTTTGTTCCAGGTCTCTCATGCAGATGCAGGGGCCCGAGCACTTGGGCCATCTTCCACTGCTTTCCCAGGCCATAGCAGAGAGCTGGACTGGAAGTGGAGCAGTCAGGACTAGAACCAGTGCCCATATGGGATGCTGGTAGCACGGGCAGAGGCTTAGTCTACTGCTCCATAGTGCTGGCCCCAACACATCTGGTTTTTAAAATATCACATTTTTCAATAATGAGACTCCTAAGTCAGTTGATAGTCTCAGATTCTTTCCTACCTTCCTCATGCATACCACTCCTCACTTCACAACCACCACCTACCACAACTGTTTTTCAGGAAATTCCATTTCAGCATTACTTTTGGAAGAACTGTATCTTATCAATGGTCTGCTCAAAGTTCTGCGAATCTTAAGTGGTCTTAAGTTCTCATTGCAGATAGAAGAGAGTGGCACTATCACTTCTGGACATGTTTGGCCACTGGGTCCTTTTATGATGGATCTGAGTTTACTCCTCCTATACCCTAAGTCACCTACAAAATCTTATGAACTCTCAAGGCATTGGGTTGTACACAAACCAATGACTGGGAAGCTATATAACCTGTCTCCTTTTGTATTTCAGGGGTGACCTCTTCTCCCCTAATACAAACCCCTCTTTTACAAATTCATTTTTGCCTCATATCATCTTTTGAGACAGATGTTTACAATAAAAGAAAAAAATACCAGGGTAGGCATTGTGATCTGAGCACCTAGCAATTTTCTTTTTGGTTGTGTGACACAAAAGCCTTCAACAACTCCTTAAGTACAGAGAAGATACCTACTAGCTGGTTCATTCTCCTATAGCAACAAGACAGATACACACACAATCTTAAGATATCACTCTGATGAAAAGCCTCAAAGTCCTGTCTTGAGGGCTGTGAACTGTGGCATTCAACACATCTCTGTGCTTTGGGCAGAGGGTGGGGTGAGATCATATGGAAGCAAATACGAGATGCATAACACTAATGCAATTTGGCCAAGTGGTGATTGTTTTCAGTCAGGTCTGAAAACGATCTGGACTTCCTGTAACACAAAATGGAATTTTGGGAGACAAAATCTTTGTAATTTTGGAAGGAATAGCAATATCAGGAAGAGAGAGCAGGGAGAACACAGGACGAGGGGAGTGCAGTTGTCCTATGCCTCCAATAAATGTCAGAAACTAGGCCTTAACCCAGGGAGTCTTTGCCCTTTGACAAAACAGTATGATCTAGGTGCAGCTGAGTACCAGAAAAGAGAGTGGGACAGATGCTTCAGTGTGGACAAGGTGGAGCAAGCATTGATGCACAAAGACCTGCGATGATTGCTTGGCTCAGCAGAAGCTTGCATTGTGCAGGCTCATCTTTAGATGGCTCTGTCTAAGGCCAACATATCTCCTTGGGAGTGGGAGGGAGTAGAAGAAGGAAAAAGAGGAAAGGCTAAATTTACCAGGGAACTAGTTTGGATTGAAATTCAAAGAATTTACTTTATATGGACAAATATTGCATCACTGGGCTCAAATAAAATTTTTAGTGTTAATTAAAGTGAGTTGTAGTACAAAAAAAGTTACTATTTGTCCCTCAAGATTGATAACTGCTATACTTTGTCATGATATTTATGTCCCTGTCCTAAGAATATACTTTGTAAGTATAAACTGGTTCTTTCTCCATTGATGTATTCAGAAAGTCTTGCTTCCCTCCAAACTGCAGGCTGGGCCTCTGAGATGCTCTTTCTTACCCAAGTCCCTTGTGTGTTGGTTCTCCTGGGCTGCTGTCCTTCTGGGGTCTTGTGCCAGGAGAGCCATTTCAAAACATATTTGGTGCAAAAATTCGATGACCATATCCTGAACAAGTCATTGTTTAAACAGAAACATTGACGCTTGACTATCTACTCATTCATTTAATCATCCAGAATGAGAGAAAGATACAATTATTTCAGGCATATAAAAATTAAGAGTTTGTCACCCATAGATCTTCATTAAAAGAAAGATCTTCATTGAAAGAATGTATGCATGTTAGCAATAAGTAAAGTGAACATAGAGAAACAAGATGTAATACAAGAAAAAATATGTTAATTCTAAGAAACCAGAGGAGAATATGTGCTTCTAATATGGAAAACTACAGAGAATGGCCATTTTAGGAGTTCAATAGATTCTATTTTCAGATGCTTTTTATTTTGAACATCTATAAAATAATTTATAAAATAATCATAATTAAAGCTTCTATACCTGTATCTGTATCTATATATCTCTATATCCATATTTACATTGATAGATCCAAAAATAAAATAGATGGATGTAAAGTTCATAAAGAATCATGAAACAATTTTAGAAGAAAAAAGATGAAGATAAAGATCATAAGGAGTCTGAAACTCCAACTTTTGATTTATTAAAAAAATCACTGGCTAGTTAAAAATGCATACTTGAGTATGGTTGTTAAGCCATATAGTAAATGTCTACATTTAAAATTTGCTTATTATAAAAAAATTGCTTATTATGTTTTATTTATTTGAAAAACAGGATCGTTCTTTCTCTGGAATGATGTATTTCAAATAAATAAATGTTTTTTTAAAAAAAATGAAAGGGAAATAACACAGAGAGAGAGAGACAGATGCAGAGATCTTCCATCTGTTGTTTCACTCCTCAAATGCCCACAAAAGCCAGAGTTGGGCCATGCCATAGCTGGGAACATGGAACTCAATTTAGGTTTCCTGGGTATGTGGCAGGGACCCAAGTACTTGACCCAGAATCTGCTGTCTCTCAAGGTGTGCATTAGCAGGAAGCTGGAATTGGGAGTGGATCTGGGACTCAAACCCAGGCACTCTGATATGGGATACAGATGTCCCAAGCAGTGGATTAACCTTGTACACAACAATGCTTATCTCAAGAGGTCCATGTTTTAATCCCTCTAATGCTAGGTTATCAGGGTAGGCTGCTTCTGAAAGTTGTTCAGTTCAATATCCTCATTTTGTGAAAAATGAAATAGAGTTATTACCTACTGGTGAGCACAGTTTTGGCAATTTATACTATTTATTCTAATTTAATGCTTTTATAGCCACCAGTGGATCAGAAATCATACCGTTATGTATTTGTATGTATTTTTAGAACCTGATAATTCATATGTGTGTATGGGGGGAGAGTTGGAGCGTTTAATGTGCATTCAGGTGCACACAGTGCAGTGGCCTCTTGTGGACCACAAATGGGGTATACATGGCTCCTAGCCCCCCCCCCCCCCCCGGGCAGAAGAGGGAGGTGCTGTGGGTGTTGCACCTGCCATGTGCTCCTGTTGTGGGTGAGCATATGTATCTTCATATTGGAATTTTTCATCGCTGAATTTTCATTTGTGAATGAAACAGTTCTTGGTTGCTTTCCCAGCAGCCAGATGCACTAAGATATAATGTATCCTACAATTGTGGTATAGTTAAAAACATATGGCTTTTACAAAAAAAAAATGCTATAATCTATTGAAATCTAAATGACAGAAATGCTTCAAAATAATAATAATGATGATAATAGAAATACATAAATATCAAAATAAGTTTTGCGGATAAATGCTAGCTTAGTATCATTTTCATTTCCTCAATTTTCTTTCTTTCCAGGCTTGCTCATCCTTCTATATCCCCTTTCTTGATTAATGGTATTAAAATTGTTTATACTTAAACATCAATATTATCTTTTCTTTCCTCTTATCTTTTTAAAAAGATTTATTGATTTATTTGAAAAACAGAGTTACAGGGAGGCAGGGGAAGAGAGAGAGAGAGAGAGAGAGAGAGAGAGAAGGAGGGAGGGAGGGAGGAACAAAAGAAGGAAGGAAGGAAGAAAGGAAGGAAAGAAGGAAGGGGGAGAGAAAGAGAGATAGAGAGACAGAAAGACAGACAGAAAGAAAATCTTCCATTTGCTAGTTCACTCCCCAAATGGCCTCAACATCCAGAGCTGGGCTGATCCGAAGCCAGGAGCCAAGAAATTCTCCAAGGTCTCCCGTGCAGGTGCAGGGGCCCAAGCACTTGGGCCATCCACTACTGCTTTTCCATGCCATAGCATAGAACTGCATTGTAAGTGGAGCAGCTGAGACTCGAACCAGCACCCACATGGGATGTGGGCACCACAGGCAGCATCTTTACCCACTATGCCACAGCGCTGGCCCCCCATTATCTTTTGAATATAAGCTTTTCTTCCTAAACTTTGCCTTTTCCACTAAAAACAATTTTTTTATTGGTAATCTGCCCTTCATTCCTTTCTCTGGTCATTAGAGTATTCGATGCTGTTAATTTTGCCTGTTTTGAATCCATTTTTCTGCCATTGCTCTCATTTGGGTCCTTATTATTATTATTGTCATTTGCTGGGACTAAGAAATGGCCTCATCAGCAATGCTCTCAGCCCTCTGCCTTCTCCTTCCTTCCTTCCTTCCTTCCTTCCTTCCTTCCTTCCTTCCTTCCTTCCTTCCTTCCTTCCTTCCTTTTCCTTCCTAAGATTTATTTATTTACTTGAAAGTCATTGTTACACAGAGAGAGAAGGAGAGGGAGAGGGAGAGGGAGAGGGAGAGGGAGAGGGAGAGGGAGAGGGAGAAAGGGGTCTTCCATCCGCTGGTTCACTCCCCAGATGGCCACAACGGCTGAAGCTGCATCGATCTGAGGCCAGGAGCCAGGAGCCTCCTCCACCATGCAGGTGCAGGGGTCCAAGGACTTGGGCCATCTTCTACTGCTTTCTCAGGCCATAGCCAAAAGAGCTAGATGGGACATGGCGCAACCGGGCCTTGAACCGGTGCCTATATGGGATGCCAGCACTGCAGGCAGTAGCCTGCTACACCATAACGCCGGTCCGTCCTTCCTTCCTTCCTTCCTTCCTTCCTTCCTTCCTTCCTTCCTTCCTTCCTCTCTCTTTCTCTCTTCTTTCTTTTTCTCTTTTTCTTTCTTTCTCCCTCCCTTCTTCCCTCCCTCCCTCCCTCCCTTCCTTTTCTTCTTCTTCTTTAAAGATTAGTTTATTTATTTGTTTATATATTTATTTATTTTTTTTGACAGGTAAATATTTATTTATTTGAAAGACAGAGTTAGGAAGATACAGACAGACAGATACACACACACACACACACACACACACACAAATCTTGCATCTGCTGCTTAACTACCCAATTGGCCAAATGGTTGGGCCAGGCCCAAGCTAGGAGCCTGGAAATCCATCAGGGTCTCCCACATGGGTGCAGGGACCCAAGCACTTAGTTCATCTGCTGCTTTCCCAGGTGCATTAGCCAGGAGCTAATGGATAATGGGACAGCCAGGACATGATCTGGCACCACTATGGGATTTTGGCATCACAGGCAGTGACTTAACACACTGTGCCACAACGCTGGCTGCTGCCTTCTAACCTACCCATTACATAATGTTGATTTTCCAATTATAGAATTATTTGTAGAAATACAGAACACATTTTTGAGGTCTGGGTCCTTTATGCTTTAGCTACTTTCCTGTAGTCTGAGGGGATGGCAGGACGAGGAGCTCTGCAGCAGTCTTTATGTCTCTTGTATTAGCCCCTAGTGCAAAACATCCAGCATTCTCAATAGGGTTTACTTGAAAAGGGTTTTGCTGAGAAGAGTTAAGAGTATTTAATGGAGAGATTCTTTACAGAGGTATAGGCAGTTCTAACAATAGGGAGGCAACAGGAGACCAGCAGCAGTAGAAAACCATTATTATCCCTAGGGTTACAAGAGGCAAGAGGAGGCCAAGTGCCAGCTAAGGCATGGAAGACAGAATGCCTAACAGAAACCTAACAAGAGATTGTAGCTGGAATTGCGACCTTGCAGGGAGAGAAAATGAGGAATGTTTATCCTCATCTCCCTATACTTCAGCCTTCTCACCTCCTGCCAATGACTTCCATTGGAAGGACCCCATTGGAAGCCAGAAGCAGGATGGTCTTCAGAGATCAGCTTCTTGAGGGTGGAGAGTAGCATGAGGAAAGAGAATAACTCAGACAAATGATGGAGTACAAATGAAGAACCACCCACCCACTTGGGCTCGGTGCTGTGATACTGAGATTTTATTAAATGCATGGTATCAAAATTTGCTCCATTTTCAAGCATGGGCTGTACATGCCAATATAGATGGCCTTGAGGCTCTGGATTGTTTCTTTGACTCAGAGCATAGCTCTAGAGTCTTATTTCTACCAGAGAGAAGCAGTCTGGTTGTTCCTTCAGTTAAATGATGATTTGAATGTCCTCTCTCAAATCCATGTGGAAATTTAATTGCTGTTGTAATAGTTATAAGAGGTGGGACCTTTTGAATAAATCATGGTTGTTATTTTGTGTTGGTTATTACTAGAGTTCATTAGTTATTGCAGGAGTGGGCTCCCTATAAAAGATTGAGTTCAGTCTGGTTTTCTTTGGTTCACACATGCTTACTTCTCCTTCCCCTACATTATCACATAGCACAAGGCCCTTGCCAGATGCTAGTGGCATGCCCTTGGACTTCCTGGCCTCCAGAACCATGAACACAATAGAGTTGTATTGTTTGTGAATTACCCAGTGTGTGGCATTCTGTTATAGCAGCAGAGAACAAGCTAACACAGATGAGGAAACAAAAGGATTGCCATACTTTGCTTCTCTCTAGAGTTCTAGGCTTTAGATTTCTGCATATTTTTATCCTGCTCAATGGTATGTTATGGAGGAGGGGAAAAAGAATAAAGTTTAAGAGCTGTGCTCTGCTGCTACTTTCTATTTCATTTCAGATATTTTGGTTTCTTTCCTTTAACAGTTTTTAATTTATCCCTTTAATCTTATCCCATTTCTCATTTTGATGGTTTTCAATATTTTGTGAGGTACTAAAATTTTTCTGATTCAATACCAGATGGGTAGGAAATCCCACCATATTCTTCTATGGATGTGCATGGATCATCTTGTTGACTACTTTTCTATCAATATTTTATGATTATACAATAATGCTGCTCGATACTATTACCAAAGCTGTACATAAATATCACTTTTAATATTTGTATATATTCATTACATACATTTATCATAAATTACTATTTGCTCTATTTTTGTTCAACATTGATGCTGTTCCTGTAAACATTTTTAGCTTCTCTCTCTCTCTCTCTATATATATATATATATATGCACAACTATATTCAAAAAACATGAACATTGTGCTTTTTTCTGTAGTTCAAAATATTTTTATCTGATGGTACCAGAAGTGCTACAAGTGACACAACAGTTTGTGCATCCCTGGTTATTTGGAGTTGCTTTCCAAGTAGTCGCTCTATCCTAGCAGCCTTTTACTGTTGAACAAAATTCTGTCTTTGGTTTTGAGATGACTCATGAAGTAGATAATTCTTGGGGCACACGTTGACCAAGTACCTGACACAGATGCCATCCACACATGCTCATCTCTGTGTATCACAATGCACTTCAGGTGTGAGTAATCATCTATTGTTCAGTATTGCATGAAGCCTGTATGCATGAGGAGGAAAGTATCCAATTCAAAAGAGGTTTAGAGAAACTGCCAAGACTCAAAGGCACTGATGAAAATGATTAAAGTTCTATTGAAAACTGTGCTTCTGGGGAAATTTGAGGCTCATATAAACAAATGAGTAGGTAGCTCTGTGGATGTCAGTTGGGAAATGACGTGCTATCTTTGCTTCCAAATATTTTGTCTATTGGCCTGAGATAATTGCCTCTCCTTCCTACCTAGGAAGGACTGCCTCTGGGACATATTCCTGTTAAAATGTTCACTTATGTGAGATGTCAACAACATCAAAACTATAGTATTTTTTTTTTGATGACAGAGAACATGGACAGAATTAGGTAGTGTGCCCATATCCCCAGATTCTACACCTGTGCTTCCGACAAATTGTGGCTCAAATACATGCTTTAAAAAATTTCATCTGCCCTGCATATGTACATTAATCCTTGTCATTGTTCCCCAAACAATGCAATATAACAAATATTAGCACAGCATTTATATTGCATTATATTAAGTAATCTATATGTGATTTAAAGTCTACAGGAGGGGGGCTGGCTCTGAGGCATAGTGGGTAAAGCCGCAGCCTGCGGTGCCAGCATCCCATATTGGCACCGGTTCAAGACCTGGCTGGTCTGCTTTTGATCCAGCTCTCTGCTATGGCCTGGGAAGGCAGTAGAGGATGGCCCAAGCCCTTGGGACTCTGCACCCGCATGGGAGACCTGGAAGAAGCTCCTGGCTCCTGGCTTTGGATTGGCGCAGCTCCGGCCATTGCAGCCAATTGGGGAGTGAACCAACGGATGGAAGACCTCTCTCTCTCTCTCTCTCTCTCTCTCTCTCTCTCTCTCTCTGTCACTCTGACTTTCAAAGTCAATAAATAAATACTTAAAAAAATGAAGTCTACAGGAGGATATATGAAAGTTTCATGTGAACACTATGCTATAAATAAGGGACTTGAGATTTTGGTACCTGAATGGGGGGTTTTCTGGCATCAATATCCTGTGAATACCCAGGGTGACTTTAGTTAAGAGTTCTGGAGGGGTGGGCATTTGACATGGTGGTTAAGTGCCAGTTGGGGTGCCTGTATCCCATATTTCAATGCCTAGGCTTGAGTCCCTACTTTGCTTCCAGTTTCAGCTTTCTGCTAATTCCCAACCTGGGAGGCAGCAGATCCCTTTTATTTTTTGAGGGATGTGGAAGATCTACATAGAGTTCCTGGCTCTTAGCTTTTGGTCTGGCCCATCCATGGCTATTGAACACATTTTAGGAATGAACCAAAGAATGGAAGATAGCTTTCTGTCTGTTTTTGTCTTTATCTTTCAAATAAAAAAATGTTCTGGATTGGGAGTCAAATGAGAGTTTGGTTATTTCAATAACTTTTTGTGTGACCTGGGGAAAGCCACTTATTTAAATCACAATTTTCTCTTTGATAAGGGGACAATGACACCTTCTGTATCTTTTAAAATTATTATGACAAGATTAAAGTTATTCGTATTTTCATTCTCTGAATGAATTAAACTCCATACAACGATCAGCTCTTTCTTATTTTAGAAAAGCAAAATGACCTCTGAAAAAATTCGCAGAACTGAATTTAAATCCAAAATATGCTGCCTATTAATGCAATATAGCCATAGTTCATGACACAGAACAAATAGACAATAACTGTTTACTTCTTTTCTTCACTTCTATAATGACTGCCTTTAGGTAGGAGGGACGGATTGGTCATTGACTACAGGTAATAAGTGGGGTGGTTGATGACAGACACCCTGAGATCATCTCAAGCATGTACCCACAGTCTGTCTGGGGACTTCTATAGTCCTTTTAAAAACCTCACTTGAAACTTTAGCAATTCATTACAAAACCTAATTATGTAAGTAGTAACTACAGACTGTCAGCTGATAAAGCTGGTGACTGACATACTCCTGGTTGGCTGGATAAAATTCTGTCTGGAGTTTTACGTTTGATTGCTGTGATTTGTGATCAATGATCTCTTTTTTCTTTAAGATTCCAGATCTTCAAAAATTTCATGGAAATGAATATCATGAAAAAAACTATGCATGAGTTTAAGAAACTTTGTACAAAATTAAACTTATCTTTTAGTTACTTTTTCTATGAATATTTTGAAGCCCTCTAAGATTGTGTGCCAGCCTAAGCCAAGTGCTGTTCTAAGTGTGAAGGAATCAGTTTAGTTTAGACCTCAGTTTTGGTAGAAATAACAACAGTCCATGCCCAAGATCAATTTTGTTTTTTGTGTGTTTATTATTTTTTAATTTATTTTTTAAGGAATACAAATTTTATAAGTAGAACTTTAGGAATATGGTTATTCTTCCCACCATACCCATCTTCCCACCTACGCTCCCACCCCTTCCTCCTCCCTCTCCCCTTGCCAGTCCCATTCTCCATTAAGATTCATTTTCAGATAACTTTGTACACAGAAGATCAACTCTATACTATGTAAAGATTTTAATAATTTGCACATACACAAACTGTTTGAGAACTAGTTTTACAGTTAACTCTCAGAACTCATTCAGGACAGAGATCCTGCATTGAGAGTTAGTGCACAGTGATTCCTGTTGTTAATTTATCAATTAACACTCTTATGTATGACTTCAGTGACCACTTGAGGTTCTTGACATGAGTTGCCTAAGCTATGGAAGCCTTTTGAGTCCACAAACTCTATCAGTATTTGGACAAGGCCATAAGCAAAGTGGAAATTCTCTCCTCCCTGCAGAGAAAAGTACATCCTTTTTTTTTTTTTTTAATTTGACAGAGTTAGACAGTGAGAGAGAGAGACATAGAGAAAGGTCTTCCTTCCATTGGTTCACCCCCAAAATGGCTGCCATGGCCAGAGCTTCGCAGATCCAAAGCCAGGAGCCAGGTACTTCTTCATGGTCTTCGACACAGGTGCAGGTGCCCAAGCTCTTGGGCCATCCTCCACTGCCTTCCCGGGCCACAGAAGAGAGCTGGACTGGAAGAGGAGCAACCGGGACTAGAACTGGTGTCCGTAAGGGATGCCAAGCCGAAGGTGGAGGATTAACCAAGTGAGCCAAGGCGCCAGCCCCAAAAGTACATCCTTCTTTGATGGCCACTTCTTTCTACTGGGGTCTCACTCACAGAGATCCTTCATGCGGAACATTTTTTGCCACAGTGCCATGACCAATTTTGAAGAGACTGCTATGTACCTATGAGCTCCAGAGTTGATGGAAGGGAGGGATAATAGGCCAAACCTATTGTTTACTCCTCTTCAAAAGAGTTTGCCCATAGGAGCCCTAGCTCATCTTCTACTGTAACCACCTACACAATTCTCAGCCCTGCCTACCCCAAAGAGTGAACCATAATTCCAGCTTCGTGAGCACAGGTTGTTATTTACTATACCACAGCAGGTGAGGTGAAATCCAGCAAGTAGCATTTTCCCTTTGAGGGATTCCCATGTCAGGTGTGACATTCAACTGACAGCAGCAGTGAGATAGCTCAGTAGCTGCCTGTGTCTCCCAGGATTTTCTGGTGCTTCATATATGCAGCCCCCATGTCAAGTTAAAGGGAGATCATAGGAACATCTCCTCTGGTACAGAGAGGTCTACATAGACATCACCAAAGACAGTGCCCAGTCTCACAATCAGGGTCTGGGGGGACATGGAACTCTGAAATTTTCTGATTGGATATATTTTGCTTTTTTATTTAATTTTCTAGAAGCAGGAAAGTCAGCTGCGTGGAAGACCATGACTCATATGCTTTTGCTGAGCTGCTTGATGTTTCTTTTGCCCATAGAGCCCTGTAGAACATTATGCCAGGTAAGAAAAAGGGAAAAGGTGAACTGGTTGGAAAGCAAATGGGTAGCAAAATCCATTCATTAGTCAACAAGCTCTCAGCTCCCTGGAATCTGAAAAGTAGGGAGAAGACACTCGTAGAATGATTGGTGCAGCCAGGGAAATGGCAACTATAGGGTAACAAAACCCATGTCAGCCACTACCTGGAAGTTATTTTCCCATCAACTTTATTTTCACAAATTCCTGAGATGCAGTGATCTCAAATGAATTAAAGGTAATGAAGTCTTCTTCTCATGTCCTGGGATAGGGAGACTCAGTTGCTTATAAGCAGGGCAGTGCTGTTTCTTGAGGGACACTTGATAGTGTGGGGGTAAGCAAAGTTGCCTCAATGATAGGGAGGAATTAGTGACATTTAGTGGGCAGGACTAAGAATGGTCTGGCACAAGGGAGCATTGTCCCACCCAAAATTGCAACGATATCCCCTTTGTGAACTAACAGGAACAATGAGCAAATCAGATAGTCAATGGTTAAACAAAGTCTAACTGGGGTGCAGGTTGTAACAAAGTACTGTTTTAAATTTTGTGGATCCCTGTCTCTCTGAAGTATTTTCCTCAAACCAGGGGCCATTTTAATTTCCCTATTAGTTGCTTCTTTAAAATGGTATGGAGAGCATTGAGAGAGAGTACATAAAAATATTCCAAGTGTCTTTGGAAGAGGGTGTTATTGCTTGACCACAAGATCTTGCAAAGAGATCTGAGATGAACTGGTGAACATCTAACTCCCCTACTTTATGACGGGGAGACTGAAGCCCATGGTGTGCAATGTGACTTGCTCGAGGTATGTCCCTAAAGAGCCAAAGACTGAATATTTATCTTCACTGGGCTTCTTGCTCTTTCCTTTTTAACATGTGCCTTCTTTTAACATGAAAAAATATGACCTTGGAAGTTCCTTTCAAGAGTTTTCCAAATGATACTTACCCATCAACTTCAGCCCTTGGATGGGAACCTTCTCCATGACTCTCCTTCTCCCCAACTCTGAGCTGATATCTGGTTGTGGAAGAAGTTAGAGACCCCTTTGAACAGACCTTATTGTGGAAGCATCTCCACCTGACAGTTTGGCCCTGTTTCCGTCTTTATTCCACTTCCTCATACACATTTTTCTACAAGACAGAGTGGGGGAAATAGGCACAGTATAAGAGTTTGGCTTTGTTTTTCTTGATTACTGGAGATAACTTCTCCAGAGCATTTTGTCATTTGCTTCCCATTATACAAAGCTACTGAGTACTGAGCTCTGGGTGCTACCCCTATCCTGACCTGCCCACACACCCAGGCAGCCAGTCCAGCTGGTCAAACTGGCTGTCAGTTTGCAGATGTCTTTTTCACTAAATTAGTTTTGGAGCTGTTGGCATCTGAGGCAAAAGTGGCCCTTACTGGATGCCACCTTAGATATGAAATGACCAAAGGAGTCATATGATGTGTTTGGCAAATTGTCGGGAAGAAGTGAATCACAGGAGAAGGCAGAGTTTCTGTCTCTCCTGGTACACAACATTCTATGGCATTCTGCCCATGTACCTGATTAATATGATGTGACTTATTGGAGCTGGTTGAATGGGCCAAGTATTATCCAGAGTTGTTGAATTCTAACAGCATTTATCATAGTATATTGATGTTCATGGCCCTATCTAGATGGATTTTTGACACCTTGAGATGCCTTTACTTTTTTCTATAATCCTCTCTGCTTTTTGTGCTTGAACATGGGCTGGCTTTTTTGGAAAGAGCAGGACTGTAGGAGCTAGGAGAGCTAAGTTCTAGTCCTAGTTATAGAACTTTCTATTTGGCCTTGTAAAATTCACCTCATCTGCCAAAGCCTCAATTTTCTTATTTGTAAAATAAGAAGGTTGAATTGATGATTTATAACGTCTCCCAAAACTTTAAAAATATTTTAACATTCCTGTTTAGAACTTTAACTCTTTCACTTAATTCTCTTGATTATAAAATGAAAAAGCATCTTAAATCAATGCTTAAGGATGTTGTCTTCCATGAATCTTCAGTGATACCTTCTTGACTTTGGAGAGACTTCCAAATGTTCATTTCATATTCTCCATAAGTTCTTATTTGATAGGGAAAACAGAATATTCAGAATTGCTTCTTGATAACACAGAAAAGAATAATATTGTGAATGAGGAAGGGACATTAGTCAAGTATTTGATCACTGAATTTCCAGTTTCTTCTCCAGTTGCTTAATTCTTGGAACACAAGTTGGGTTACTGGACCAAAGTTCTTCTTAGACACTAGGAAGCACTCTTCTGGTACAGAAACAAAGCCTTTCAGTATCTCCTCCCATACACATACACACATTAACATATATAGCGGAATGTATACCTACACATTAATAATGTATATATGCAGATATATATGTGTAAGACTGAACTACCTCCTTAGGGTATGCAAAGAGGCACAATACACAATCTTTGCTCCTAAGGAACTTAGAATTTAACTGAAAAGATAATATGCTTCTATAAGAAGAGTAGATAGCAGGTGAGTATACACGAAGCATTGAATGAAGGGTATGGATAATAAATACTATGCGAGCTGGATAAAAAGATGGATCAGGAAGTAATAAGTGGGTCAGGAAAGACTTCTTGGAAGAGTAAAACTTGAGCTTTATATGTAATTGGCATTCAGTAAGTTTGTGTCCAGAAAAATAACAGTAGTTAAATCTTAACTAGCATTTACAGTAAGTGTGCTAAGTGTTTTCCATAGATGATCTCATTTATTCCCCGTAAAACATGCTATCTATAAGTATCATAAAATTATGGTGCTGTAGTTCTTACTCTAGTTTAGAGATGAGGAATCTGACATTTCAGAGAGGTGAACTTTCCCACAGCATCAAGTGATGGTTTTGGATGTCTTCTCCCAGTGTATATCACCTGAACCATCATAAACCATTTTCTCGGTGAGGGTCAGGTTTGTTATGAATGGGTGGGATAGAGAAGATGTAACTGAGAGAGCTGGGAAGGCACATGATGGAGGGGAGCTAGGTTTTGGAGGCACCCTCTTAAGGAAAAAGAACACAAAATTACAAATAGAAATTTAATTGAAAAATGGATAGTTGCCTATAATAATAAAGGAAGTTATAACAAATTTCAAAATGATGAAAAAATATTACATTCAGTAGTTATCTAACATTATTTGGTAATATGAACTGATGGCCTTTCTGTTCCAGCATTTTTGGCTTTATACCTGCATGCCAATAATTTTATAATTTTTTTCTGTAGAAAGAAGGGTTATTTAATCTTTCTTCTAGGTTACTGCTCAAATTTTTTTTTATTGCTAGATTAGAAAAATAATATTCAGTTTCTCAATTCTTTCTTAGCAATGTCATGTAAATATGTAGTACTATTGTCACATTTGAGAAAATCTATTATGTTTCTTTCATATGTGCATTGCAAGGTATCAGGGCACTTGGAATTTTCTTATTCTGTGACTAATTGTAAGAACTCATAGAATTAATGCCACTTATCTGTTGATATCCTCATTGTAATGCAGAAATAAATGCAGACAATAGAAGTATATACTATTCAATCCTAATTAAAAATATCTCCAACTCAACTTCTTTTCCACATTCCAAAAATAGATATGTTCTCTAGTGATACCCAAAATGAAGAAGAATAGGAAGGAGGGGGATTTGGCCTGGCAAAAAATGATGGTCTTAACAGATAACAGCCAATAAAAATATTTTGCGTTTTTTTCCTTTTTAAAACTTTTATTTAATAAATACAAATTTCCAAAGTACAACTTTTGGCCTATAGTGGTTTTTTCCCCCCATAACCACCCTCCCACCCACAAACCATCCTGTGGGGACCCATGGATAGGCTTGCCATGGGACCCCCCCATGCTGGGCTTGGCTTATAGCAGTAATGAGGATGTAGCAGCTGATTGAACTTTCCATCTAGCTGAGGATTGTGGTAAACAACAAGATGGTGCTAATGCCCTGCCTGCTGCATGACTCCACAGCTGAGCATGATCAAGTGGCGGATTGGAGAACTCTGTGCATGGACTATGAAGCGGACCACAGGAGAGGGAACGGGGGGCACGCCAGCTTTCCCCCTTAAGGAACGTGCATGCCATCTCTTCCCCCTTCTCCCGGCCCCCCACTCTCTTTCCCACTCCTTCTACCACGGGAGAAGGAGGGGGCGCGCCAGCTTTCCACCTTAAGGAACATGTGTGCCATCTCTCCCCCTTCTCCCGGTCCCCCACTCTCTTTCCCACTCCTTCTAAGTAAAAGTCTTTTGAAGACCGATTAACTGCGAGCAGCGTCGTTCCTTTTGTGGCTGAAGGAGCTGACACCATCCCATATCCTGCTCCTTCTCCCATCCCATTTTTCATTAAGATTCATTTTTAATTACCATTATATACAGAAGATCAATTTAGTATATACTAAGTAAAGATTTCAACAGTTCGCTTTCGAAAATTTGCTACCATATATAAGACTGTGAGCACATTGCTAGATCCACTCCTAGGGCTTCCAAAGAGCCCAAACAAGCAAGGCACTCTGAAACATCATCTTTACAAAGTGACTAGGAAATCTACTCTGTCCACAAATGCATTTAGCCCCTGGACAGAATGTAGGCCATTGTTACTGGAGAGTAAGGAGGGCTCCTACTAAATCAATAGCAGCGAGAGAGAAAGCTGTCCAAACTGAAGGGAAAATGGGAGGATGGTGCCACATTTCACGGATTCAGCTTTTGGTGGCCTTTTTGGGGTCAAAGCTAAATCATGTGTGGTTGTTCATCTGTAACTATGGTGAACCTTTGTGCTGGCCTATTTGATTTTGATATGAATTTTTTTTCCTATCTAGGCTGCCAGCAAAAGCAAGCAGAAGGTGTCTGCCAAGCCACATGGTATGTTGATTGCCCTCTTTAGTGCAAGTTTGGCTGTTCATTTATTGTCACAGAGGACCATACTCAGCCCTCGGTATTGAGACATGGCACATAGGACTCCTTTATGGCCTGTCTTTGCACCCCTGGTATTAAATTGTGCCTTTGACCTTCACCTTCCCTATGTGCTCCAAGCACCCTCTACTTTATCTTAGTCTGAGAACTCTTTGCCATAAATCCTTTAAATTGAGCCACTTTAAATGGGGGAAGTAACTAGAATAGGTCTGTGAGAACCAGAAGATGATGTAACTCATTATAAAGTTCTGGAGCTTGGAGGCTTTTTAGAAAACATCTGGGATAACAGATTCCAAAGTAGAGCTGATTCCGGGAGCTCTAGAGCTCTAAGGAGGTACTCAGTGGTCCCGATGGGGGTGACATAGTGGACTGAATTTTGGGCTCATCTTTCTCACTTTGACTGGGCAGCTTCACTCCACTGTTACTTATTTTAAACACTGGAGTTCATCATAAGATGTTATTACAAACAATAGGATATGGTTGCTCAAATATATTATGACTACTGTTCCGTTTCTATCTCCTTCCTCTTTACAAAGAAAAAGACACCTGTGTCCAAAGGATTTGTGTGCTTTCACAACAGGGAAACCGTGATGATTGTCCTAGTGCTACTCAGAACTCATACCTTTCCATCTCATATGGACACCTTTTATTTTCTCAGGTATATGTGATGGTGTCTGTATGGACAATTCCCATTGCAGTCAACCTTGCCCTCCAGACACAGAGGGAACTATGGGGTTTGCATGCCGGAAAAAGAAATGGCACAAGATCACTGATACCTGCCGAACTCTAAATGCCTTCAACATCTTTGAGGTAATATCCTTTTACGCATAGTGTGATCATGTGATCTAATGAGCAAAGCAGAGCCGCATGTTAGCAATGTATACTGCCCTCAGGAAGAGGCAGGAAGAACATTAGGCAGAGCAGTACATAGGTGTGTATTTGTGAATGTATAAACACCTATGTGAAGACTGTTTACACAACAATGGTGTTGTAAACTTTGTATACCTTTTATGACAGGAAGGAAATTGGTTATTTAGGTTAGAGCTAGAGGAGGTGCTTAGATTATCACGGTCTTCTCCATTTTCACCATCAGCCCTTTAATACCTCATGCCTCAACACACAAAGCATCTTTCATTGACCAGTGTCATCCCTGAGCACTTGCTAGACCCAGAAGTTAGGCCTCACCTCAGACCTGTTAAATCATACAAGTGTTTTATAAAGATCTCCAGGTGATTATATTCTCATTAAAGTATGAGAAGCAGGCCTACCTAAAGGGAAGGACTTAATATCATCAAGCAGAATATTTCCACACATACTAAAGTAATTACATGTTTGTTCTAATCAAATTCTATTTGGGCTGGGTATTTGGTACAGTGGCTAAAACACTGATTGCATCCTTCATAGAAGTAGTTGTATTTGAGTCCCAGCTCTGCTTCTGATTCTAGATGGTCTAATAATTGGGTCCCTGCCATCCCCATGGTAAATCTGGAGTGGGTTCTGGCCTCCTGGCTTCCGCCTGGCTGAACTCCAAATGTTATGGCATTTAGAGAGCGAACCAGTGAATGGGAGATCTCTGGTTCTGGGCCTTCCAAAATTCTAGTAAATAAAATCAGGTCAAGTGTTATTTCTTTTTGTTTTTTTCCCCCCTTGTCTAGAAGGGGCTTTATCTTTCTGAAGTTCAGCTCCTGCTTCCTTCAGAGGAGTCTGGGCTTTGGCATTTCTTCTATCTTAGGAACATCCCCTTTCTCTATTTTGAGGCCCATCTGTGGTCAGGGCCAGTGGACACTTTGAGTCCCTTACCAGGCCTCAGAAAGCCTAGCATTCCTGACGCTTGGGTGGCTGGAGCAAAGATTCATACTTAAATTCACATATTGCATGTCTTAATATTTCAGTGCTTTAAATGAAACAGACAAACTGCTGATAAAATATTTTCCATCTGCCTCCCATCCCAGATTCCACCCTATACCTCAAGGGTAGTGAACAGCCACGGCTACACATCTATAACTCTGAAAACAGGTGCCCCTGAGCTACCTCTAGGAATAGGAGCACTGGTATCCTGGTTCACCCTTGTTAGGGCGATCTTTGGAATAACTCATGAAAGCCTTGAAAGTGGGCTTCCATGTGTGGAGCGATTCAGGTGTCTGGAAGCAGGCAGGTGGGCTCTGGGTAGGCACATCTTCTCGGCCCAAGGACTCTTGACTATGCAAAGGGGCAGGCCGGTGAGAGGCCATAAAAGGGTCCTCTTAAGTAAGGACCAGCAAACTTTTTCTGTAAAGGGCCATATTTTAGGCTTCGTGGATCACATGGTTTCTGCAGCAACTTGGCTGTTGTTGCATGAATTAACTGATTGAGTTTCAGCCAAATTTTATGTTAAAAAAAAAAACTATGCAGCTAGCCTGGGGCCATAGTTTGTTATACTTGGTCTAAAATGTGGGACCCTGAGCCTGAAGCTACGGAAGATAATATCTATCAGTATTTTTAGTCATTCCTTTGTAATTGACTCTCTAATTGATTCATCTAAGTCCAATTCAGAATTCCTGATTTTAAGATATACTCATGTTTCATGCTTTATTCTTCAGGAATAGCAGAAATAAACTTAGATGGAACTAGAATATACATGCAGGATATATACCAGAGGGCATTTTAAATGATGCTAGAAGTAACAATTGCTATTTGAGGGGAGGGACTAAGGAGTAAGCAGTTAGGAAACTGAGACTTTCACTTTCTGATTCACACACTTTGGTACTGGTCAAGGCATTCCACAACAAACATGACTTTGAAAATAGAAAAACATTATGCAATATACAATTATATAATAAGGCTGTCCTAAGTTTTAGTAAATGTACTTTTACTTTTAACACAAAAATAACATAATCAAATTTTCTTTTATTTCACCATATCTTAGGGGGATTCATATTCAGTTCAACCATTTGGAGAAAATATAAAAGTAAATACCTATGCTGGAAAGTCTGAGACCATAGCAGACATGTTGATGCAAAGGTGTCCAGCAGATTTGTCTTGTGTGATTAGAAATATTCAGAAGTCTCCACGGTTACCAGGGAACATCGCTTTCATTGTGCAGCTCTTACACAACATATCAACAGTGTTGTCGACAGATATTGATGAGGCAAAAATGCAGGTGAGCAGCTTTGAATATGTGCTACAGCATTTGTTTATTGGGAAAGGAATGTAGGTTAGTTGGAGTATTCTGTGAGGTTCTTGGGGGCTGGGAACTTTAGTATTTCCAATGTCTAACATAGGAAGTGTTCAACAAATCTTCACTGAAGAAAGGATGAATAAACAAGTGGGAAAAATAAACACATTTAATTAACAAGCATTTATAGAAAGCAATTACTTAGTACTATGGTGGATATTGGAGTCTGCTTTTCCAATTTAGATTTTGGTTATTGAAAACCTCTAAGAAATGTTCTATGTACTACAGAGAGAAAGAATCCTTTTACTTTCATTTGTAAGTGAAAACAGATTGCTCTAATGGAAAATAATGTTATGCAAAGAAAACAGCCATATATATCTGGTGGAGAAATGTGAAATGGAATTGGCGCCATTTCTTTTGTTTTTGGTCTTTGAAACAGAGGATAGAAAACATATATTCAGCCTTCGGGGTCAATTTCCAAATTAGTATGTTTCTGAACAGGATTTTGCAACACAGTTGGTTTTTAAGAAATGTTTATTACACGATGGCTACTCTGACAAGGTTAGGGAAATTACTAGTTTCACCAAGACATGAAGTGGAGTGATGATGGAAAGTATGTGAAGGCTGCCCAGCCGCCTGTCTCACAAACAGAGGAGGGCATGGTAGGACAATTCTCTTGTAGCTCAATCCTTCAGCTCAAACTTGCCTGTGCATATAAGGAGACCTGGAGACCTCATGAAGATGTTGATTCTGATTCATGAAGTCTGGAGTGAGTCCTGAAATTCTGAGTGTCTAGGATGTACCCAGGAGATGGCCATGCTGTTGGCTGGAGGATCATACTATATAAAAGTGTATCTTGAATATACTGGCAGTTTCAGAGAGTGGCTCAGTACTAATACCAATCTTTATTGGCAGAGTTACAGCACCATGGCCAACCATATTCTCAATAGCAAAAGCATCTCAAACTGGACCTTCATTCCTGAGAGGAACAGCAGCTGTGTCCTGCTCCAGTCAGTCAATTCCTTTGCAAGAAAGCTGTTCATAAATAAAGATGCCATTGACATATTTGATGTCTTCATTCACACCATGGGCACCATCGTATCTGGAAACAACACTGGAAAGAATTTCACTTTTTCAATGAGAGTTAATGACACCAACAAAGAGATCACTGGGAGGGTACTGATCAGTAGAGATGAACTTCTGAAGATGCCTTTCCCTTCTCAGGTTGTCAGCATTGCATTTCCAACCCTTGGGGCCATCTTGGAAGCCAGTCTATTGGAAAATGTTACTGTGAATGGACTTGTTCTATCTGTCATTTTGCCCAAGGAACTTAAAAGAATATCACTGATTTTTGAAAAGATTAGCAAGTCAGAGGAAAAGAGGACACAATGTGTTGGTTGGCACTCCCTGGAAAGCAGATGGGACCAGAAGGCCTGTGAAATAATTCAAGATAATGCCCATCAAGCTGTTTGCAGATGTAGGCCAAGCAAGTTGTTTACCTCTTTCTCTATTCTTATGTCACCGCACATCTTGGAGAACCCTATCTTGACTTATATCACATATATAGGCCTGGGCATTTCTATTTGTAGCTTGATTCTTTGCTTGTCCATTGAAGCCTTGGTCTGGAGCCAAGTGACAAAGACAGAAATCTCATATTTACGCCATGTGTGCATTGCCAACATTGCAGCCACCTTGCTAATGGCTGATGTGTGGTTCATCGTGGCTTCCTTTCTTAGTGGCCCGCTGGCACACCACAATGGGTGTGTGGCAGCAACGTTTTTTGTTCATTTCTTTTACCTTTCTGTGTTTTTCTGGATGCTTGCGAAGGCCCTGCTTATCCTCTATGGGATCCTGATTGTTTTCCATACCCTGTCCAAGTCAGCCCTGGTGGCATCTCTCTTTTCGGTGGGCTATGGGTGCCCCTTGGTCATTGCTGGTATCACGGTTGCAGTCACTGAGCCAAACAAAGGCTACCTACGACCTGATGCCTGTTGGCTCAACTGGGACATGACCAAGGCCCTGCTGGCCTTTGTGGTTCCAGCTCTGGCCATTGTGGTAGTAAATCTGATCACAGTCACTTTGGTAATTGTCAAGACACAGCGAGCTGTCATTGGAAGTTCCATGTTCCAGGAAGTGAGGGCCATTGTGAGAATCAGCAAGAACATTGCCATCCTCACCCCACTTCTGGGACTGACCTGGGGATTTGGAATAGCCACCGTCATCAATGATAGCTCCCTGGCCTTGCACATTGTCTTCTCTTTGCTTAATGCATTCCAGGTAAGTCCATTTGCTTCTAACCAAGCCAAAGTAAGAGAATTTATGAAGAGGCTTTATGATCAGAATCTTGTGGCATAGATTTCTATATAGAAGATGACAGATTCAGAATAGAACATTGAGTAAGGAAATAAATTTTTGTCCCAGAAAGTCCTGGATTTGTGTTCTCACTCTTCTCATTTACTAATAATGTATAACAAGATCTTAGGATATTTACTTAACTTTTTCAAACCATATTGTCCTTACATGTAAAATAGTATAATACTGCCCAATTTACAGGATTGTAAGAAGAATTAAATAAATGGTGAATGAGTAAGTATCAAGTAATAGGATGATCTAAAGATCATAAACAGTCTAGTAATGGGCTGAGTTGTTATTGCTTAGAAAGCAAGAAATAACACATTTCCTAAAATTTAGGTATCTAACTGGAGGTTATTGTATTTCAACTCACTTAGAATTTATTGTTACCATTAAAAACCATATTATATAATGTGGTATGATAAATATCTCCCTTCTGTTCCCTCATCTCATTTCCAAGAATTAAGCAATGTTCACAGTTTTGTGTGGAATCTTCCCAAATTTTCTGTGCTTGCAAAAATATACTCTCATATAATATAGGGGTTAAAAACCAATGCATACTATTATGCAACTTGCTTTCTTATTTAAAAATATACCCTAGATATACCCTAGAGTTTTACCAGAGTTCTCTCTCTCTCTCTTTCTCTCTGTCTGTCTCTCTTTCAGGGCTATATAGATTTCCATATTCTATAATTTCCTGCTCGATTAATTTTTTCTGTTGTAGTATACTAATAATCCAATATTTTTATATTGAATGCTAAATGTGTGTATAGTAATTAAATTAAAATAAAGCATTTATTTTTCTAAATTTATCTAAAATACTACTTCATTATGGAATGAGGTCAGTAATGTACAGTAGTCAGTAAAACTATTTTAAATAAATGTATCAACAAATTGATAATAGAGATTTTAAGTTAAGCATCTTTCTATTTTTCTCTTTATGAATCTTATTTTTTTAAAATTTATTTATTTATGTATTATTTATTCGAGAGGCAGAGTTATATATAGAGAGAGGAGTGACAGAGAGAGACATCTTCCATCTGCTGGTTCACTCCCTAAGTGGCCACAATGGCTGAAACTGGGCCAGGAGCCTGGAATTTCATCTAGATCTCTCACACGATGGCAGGGACCCAAGCACTTGGGCCCTCTTCTGCTGCTTTCCCAGGATTATTATCAAGGAGGTAGATTGCAAGTGGAGCAAACAGGACTCAAACTAGTATCCATCTGGGATGCCAGCACAGCAGGTGACGGTCTAACCCACTATTCAATAACTCTGGTCCCAAAATAACTTATTTTTATAATAAAAACCTTGATGTCTTGGAGAAAAATGTTAATACTAATAGTGGTGTTTCATTTTTCAAATCTGCTTTTTTAAACCATTTGTATAGCTTTTAGCAATTTTAGTTGTCTTACATATTGTTACAAAAGTGTCATTGTTGGATTGAGATAAAAACCCACTTTTCCCAAATTTCAGTTCATTGTGTCCCATGCCTATTCTTCATGAAACCTTAATGAGCTCATGTCTCACTCCATATATTTTCCTTTCCTTGTCTCCCTTGAGGCCATCTCATCTGTGATTTTTGTTTTGAACAAGCCTATGAGCACTTGTATTTTGATATTATGAGCACCTTAACCTGTCATAATAGGATCAACTTGTTTCAACTCAGTTTCTACCTTGATTCCTAGCAAGGAGTGGGGTGTGACCCATTTAAGTGCCAGTGTCCATAAGCAGTTAGGAGCTGAGAGCAAAGTGTGGTTGAGGGCCAGGCACTGCGGAGGGCAGTAGGTAGTGCTGTGCTGGAGCTGGCTTGTGTCGGCTCAGGAGAAATGACTATGATTATTTTCAGGTTTTTTACAAGATGGTAGTAAACACAGTCATCAGTAAAAATTAAATTATGTAGACTTGCCATGAAGTAAATTAGATTAAAAACAAAGATCATGCATCCTCAGAACTTATCACTTTCTAATTGTTTGTCTACATTTTATTATGCCTGGAGGTTGTTTGCATCTGTTACACCTGCAGGGTGGAAATGTAAGTGAAGAGTAATAGCTTGCTGCTGCCCATCTCTTCCTTATTCTTTGTTTGATGATGGTCTACAACTGAATGTAAATCCGCTGTGGTGGGAGTATTTGTAGAAATTGGCAAGCACTACCAATGAAGACAGTTGGTCATTGACATGTACGAGCATATCGCTGGGTCAGGGCATCCTTGGTGTGCCAAGTGCGGGGAAAGAGAAAGAGTAGCCAGGGGTCCTGAAAAGGGAGATACAATAAAATGGGTGGGAGGAAGCAGGAGACATAGAGTCTTAGGGTGAGAAGAGCTGAGAGGCACTGAGGATTGATGGAGTGGGTGGAGAATAGAGATTCTGGCACATGTTAGGAGGCACAGAAGGTATAGGAGAAGGACCTGTTAAAGATCTCTGTGCTCTAACCCTGTTGGAGTCTATCCACTCGTCTTAAAGCTCAACCATTCCCTATTATTATGTAGTCAGCTGCTGTCCTGACTGCCCCTCTTGTCAAGCCACACCTCCTGGTGGGTATCCTCCCTTGTACTTTCTGAAACTAACCGTGGTCTGGGTGAGGTTTTGAGATCCCTCACAGCTGTTTTGGTGGAAGAAAAATAAACAGACACATTAAACCCTGGGGGAACACCTGGAGGTTTACATGCTCCAATTGTGCTTCATCTACTAAAAAAATTCAAAAGAACTTCTACCAATGTAGTCTCTATAGCTATATTCTCTCACCCCTTCTCTGTCAGATACTAAAATTTATAACTTTTTAACCTAAATTTGGGTGATACTTTGCATAATTTTCTTTTTTTATTTCTTTATTTGATAGGTAGAGTTATAGACAATGAGAGAGACAGAGAGAAAGGTCTTCCTTCCATTGGTTCACTCCCCAAATGGCTGCCACTGCCAGCACTGCGCCAATCCGAAGCCCGGAGCCAGGCACTTCCTCCTGGTCTCCCATGGGGTGCAGGGCCCAAGCACTTGGGCCATCCTCCACTGCACTCCCTGGCCACAGCAGAGAGCTGGACTGGAAGAGGAGCAACTGGGACTAGAACCCGGTGCCCATATGGGATGCCGGTGCTGCAAGGCAGAGGATTAACCAAGTGAGCCAGCCGGCCTTCTTTGCATAATTTTCCCCTAGTTGCCATGGATCAATGAAAAGTAATATTGGTGGCCTATTTCCTTTTACATATTTAAGACTATACAGATGTGGAGTAATAATAGAGCAATATTGCATAATAGAGTAATCTTTCACACACTCATACACTCAGATATGAAGGCATCTCATTTGTTGTGTATTTATTTTGTGCCAATCATTATGCTAAATATTTCAGATACAAGTATAAATAGTCCAACGCCATGAAAGTTAAAAGCTGAAGAGGACTTGAATTCCTCTTAGTCCTTTAGCCAAAAGATGCATATTTGTAGAGGAAACTTGCTAGAACTGTGGTTTCCAGATCTTTCAAAGAATTTCATGCTTGTACCAATTTCATGGATATTCTGATTTGTACATTAAATGAATGTCTAGTTCCAAAACCAGGCTGAGATGTATTTGTCCCACCTAGTCATCTTTATAAGAATACTTTGTAAACTAAAGGACCATGCCAACAGTGGCATTTTTATAGTAGATATGGTGACAGAATTCAGTGATTATTTTGTAGGTTCAGAGCATCCCACAGAGAATAATCTGATAAAAACAACATGGGGACCAAGCCTTTGAGTGTTTGTTGCATTGGCTGAATGGAAAGGTGCATTTAATTTGTTTTAAATTAGTTACCTGACTGGGCACAGGTCCTGTAAAGTCTTCCGCTTCTCGGCTGATCGTTTGTCAAATTTTGGTAACAGAAAGTTTGCTATTCTCACTGAAGAACTTCTGGTTGTAATGTCTTTATGGTGCCAGTTGTATGAAGACGTTTCAAAAAATTCATAGAAAAATGAAATTAAGATATGCTTAGTTTGGTGGACAAATTTTTTTTTGAAATCCACAAATAGTTTATTCATAATATATATTTTCCATGAACAATTTGAAGTGCCTTAACTAACTTCTGGCTAGGGATGAGTTCACATTCACCTTTAAATACAGAGAAGTTTAACGAGGAATTGGCTAAGTAAAAGGTTGTCATCTCACCTCCATTTTTAGATGAGCTGAGACTTGAGTATTTGCATGTTCAAGAGGAAATTCTTTCTAGTGGGTGCTGCTGACTATTACATTTTGAAAGATAGATCTCTGAGTTTCCCTTTCCTTACCTGGAAAACGGAGCCACTGCTTTCCCTTCCTTCTTCCAGAGTGGTTTCATGCCAGTGGGTGTGGGGGAAAAGGGTAGAAAACTCAAATGGCTGTGTCTGTGGAAGAAAGGGATGCTTTTGACTTTAAGAGGTCTTTCTTTGTATGTGATAAAGTTAATTAACTCCCTCTATATTATATTATTTGGAACATTATTATGTGCTTAGAAACTCAATCTATGGAAGGACTTCAAAAAGCTGGCAGAAAATTTGAATTTTCTTTTAATTCCAGTTATCCACCGACTTTTTGAAGTATATTTGTTTTGGTCTTACTCATTTTTCTGAGGATCATATACATGATTTTTCTTTGAAAGTTTCATATTTTTGTTGTGGATGGGAGAAGAAACTTGAGAATATGATGAAAGCAGAGAATGGCTGTTTCTGCCCCTTTTTGAGGAAGTTTCTTATGTTACTTATTGTTCAGGGATAGCAAGGTGACTGTGTGTTGCCTAACATCTTTGACTCTTCCTTGGATCATCATATTCTAATAAGGAAAGCACAGCTACTGCTAAATACAAAACATCTTTCTTGTGCTCAATGTAAAAAGTAATTTCTAAGATGCACCTACAGAAAGCAGGGACCTGGGATGTTGATGTATGACAGTATCCCATGTGTCTCCAGCATTGGATAGCATATGGAAGATGCTCCTTGAATATTTTTTGAATGGACAAATGTAAGTGTTGTGACTTTAAGGTGAAGCTAAATGATTTAATAAAATTGTTTTCTTTTTACCAAAATAGGAACTGATCATTAATACTGATATTTGCTGTTATTGCCATCACTATTTTGTTAATGGCTGTTCTTCCACCTTCCATCTTTCATAGGGCTTCTTCGTCCTGGTGTTTGGAACAATCCTGGATCCAAAGGTACTCTATGGATTATTTTTTTATTTTTCTACATTATCAGTGCTTGGCCCTGAAATGCTCACTTGTGAAGACCACTTAGCAAGAGGCCTTTACCTCAGTCATTTGTGCTGACACATGGACAGAGCACTGCTGCTTTTTACAATGCAAATGATATCTACTATCCTTCAAGCTCTTATGGGATTGTTTTATGTTCATTAGCTCTAATCCTTACAAAAATCTTCAGTATTACTATTTTCAGCTTTACAGTTAAGGAAACAGATTCAAAGTGATTAAGTAACTTGTTAAAGATCTCTACAGAAACCCACCCTGATTAGTTGAAGCAGAAAAGACATTATTAAATCTCACAATCTCATCTTTGGCTTGACAACGTAGTGGCTATACTCCAGAAATATTTTCCCATGCATGACACAGACCTGCTCCTTGAAAGATGCTACTGCTTCTCCTCTTTGCTGGGCACAGAGAACATGGCTCACCATGTCAATGCCAGGCAGAGGAGGCTTGAGATAGAGCTGCTGCTATTGCTGCTTGGGGATCATTTTCAGCCTTGTCTGTTGAATCTTCCTGGCACCTACTCTTTTGCTTTGTCAGGTCTGATTGGCTAAATCCAGTACACATGGATGCACCTATGTTGCAAGGTTGGTGTAATAATGAGTTCTTGTCTTTTACCTTAAAGAGCAGTGGACACAAGGAAGGAAGTTCACCAAAAACAGATGAGTGTTAGTAGATGGTGAAAATAAATGAAAACTAAACAGAGGGGCAAAACACCAAATGTTTACTCAGACTCCTAAGATCATCCTCTGTCCAGTGTACCATTTTGTCTCCTAGAATAAGCAGTGCAAACAACCATCTAAAAGGTAGAAGCAAACAACAGCTGTCAAATAAATAAGTAAATTTTTAAAAATGGAAAAGTAAATACCACCAACCAATCACCACCAACAACACAACACCATGGAGTTTTATTATCAGTTTGTTTAAGTATCAGTGCTTCCTAATATTAACTTATCATGAAGTTTTGTGAAAGAGGAATTTCACAATGGTCCCTTTATTGTCTTATGATGATACTGCATCAACCTGGTACACATGATTCAGAGGTAAAAGAGTATTAGTCTTTCTATTTCTGTGTGCTAGCTGTCATTTTGGGGTCTTGATTAAAACTCATAAACCTCAAATGGAATGAATTACTAATAATGCTTTCCCTGCCTCCTCCATTAGATTAGGGTAAAAGAACAAATTCAATTTTGTAAGAGAAAACACAGCATTTAAATTGTTACACAGTAATATACTGTAAGTTTATATTTTTATTAATCATAGTACTATGACTGATAATTATAGCCAAAAAATTAGCAGCAGCATTATTATTTAGTACCCCAGTGTTAGGTGCTGTGAGTTGTGCAAAAATGTCAACTCAAAGCCATGAAATCTATTAAGATCAAAATCTTTTACACTTAAAATTATGGTACAAAAGGTAAGTACTCAAAAGTGTCACTGGCCTATCATGGCTCATTAACAGAATATTATATACACTAGTATTCTTCAGACTTTTAGGTTCAGTAAAAAACAATGACCATTTAGCCCCAGATGCCTATGTCATTAATTTATAAGGTAGGTATAATGCACATTATGAATCACAGGGGTAAACAAGAATGAGACAAACAAATGTGAGTGGAAACTCCAAAATGCCTTCCCAAAACCCACTTGACTCTAGTGTATCTGCCCCCAACCCTGGGATGCTCCTTCCTCTTTGGCACCTGTGGGGCACAAGGGCCACTGCATGCTCAGGGAAAGGCAAAGCATTGTGTTATTTATCATTCTTATTTACTTGGATCAACAATCTGTTGCTATGTTGTGTAATTTTTCTTTGTTTCAGAAAAGGAGGTTAGAATAATGGACAAACTGTGGGAAGTGGTTAACTATTTAAGTGCTCCAAAAAGTACTGCCAAAATTATGTCACAGAATCCTCAAATGGTAGCAAACTATACTTCTTAGCCAGTGAGTCCTCTTTGAGGTCCTAAATGCAAATCCCCTTTGCCAATTCCATCTCCCTGATCTCTCCCCTTATTCCTACCTTTTCCCAGACCACTTTGCCAGGTTACTGATCCCTCCAATCTCTTCAACAGAACCTAGCTGGTAACACTGTCTTTGGCACAATATTTACCAAGTCCATGCACAAATGTTACTTCTTTTTTTCTGAAATACTTATTAATTCTGAACGTCTTTTCTTAAATGTCCAGATAAGAGAAGCCTTAAAGAGTCGAGTAACCTCTGCAAAGTGGATCTCTAGAATATCGGAGGTAAAGTTTTCATGTTCATTTTTACATTGAAAAGTATGACAGATAACAACAAATTGGAGTTTCTGGTATATGCAGTATTGCTGAAATGGTCACCTTAGTATTTCCGGGAATGGATTTTTCAGAACTGCCAAGCGAGTGCCTCTTTGACTATTCAGTTCTGGAGAATGGAGAGCACATCCAAATAGATGAAAGTATCCTTTAGTGCATTTCAAGGACAGTGACAAGGTGGTGGGAACTGGAGGGATACACCTCAAACCACATAGCAAGAGTTGGTGATGAAACAGAAATGAGGGAGGATGAGGTCCCAGGTTCCCGTGAGAGACCACTTGTTCTTTCTGACTCCAGCCAACTGGACCACATCCAAAGTATGAATATTTCAGAGAAACTAATAATCACCTTATACAAAGAACTTCTTAACAGCTTGCTTTTCTGGAAGGCCTGTCTGCCATGGTTATTGGTACCTATTCTGGGTTGTTGCCAAGAAGCTTCAGTTATTGGGTTGTTGGAGTGGACTACAAATTTCCCTTCTGTAGCTTATATTCTGTTCCTGTAACTTAGAACCATTTATTGTGCAAAAGATAAATCCCATCAGCTCGCCTCAGTAAGGGTGAAAGTGGAAAATTTTTTTAATGGCAGCAAAAAGGGGATTCAGGGTTCATCAAAGGAATCCACTCAGCATCAAGAGAAGAGGCGTTTAGAGTTTCCTAGGCCAACACTGCATACCAGGGAGGGATGCTGCAGGAGAGGGGAGATGATGGATCAGTCGGGGAGGGTTGGAATAGGGCTTCCTGGTGGCCCTGAAAAACATTGTCCCTGCCCATATTCCTTGCCTTTTTATTCCCTTTTCATAGACTTGAAGCCCTCTTCTCTCCTTTTCCATCTTTTTCTTTTCCTATTCCCCTTTGCCTTACTCTTACCTAAGCTTTCATTTTGTTCTACAGACCCTATTCAAGAAAAATTAAATCAGAAGCTGTTAGGAGTATGGCCCTTTAAGCCTTGTTTAAAAGCTCTCAAGTGATTCTAATGTGCTGTGGAGTTTAAGAAACACTGGTCTAGGTACTAGATGCATTTCTTCATTTATCTTAACTTTTTGCAATCTCTCCTTAATTCTGTTCACTAGCTTAAGGCTATTATCTGTCATTAGTTTTATTAACCCTACTCAGGGCATAGAAGTAGATGTATCATCTGTTTTCTCCTCTTCTGCTTATAGGTTTCTGAGCCGTGAGTAGTGATTTGCGAGTCCAGGTTTAAGTTACCCCTTTATAGTATCGGACTCTATAGGGGTCTTCAAATATGTATGGATTTCAAAAAATGAGCAGACTCAACTCTGCAAACCTAGGATAATCAATGTGCTTGTCTGTGTTCATTTTAGATCTGACATGATGAATTAGCTCATGATTACATGGTGATAATTTGGTCTCTGAATTAGTGTGTCACCTATCTTAGACAGCATTGGAGGGAACTTCAAACACATTCATGAAAAATGGAAGTAAGATATGTTTATTTTAGTGTAAATTGTTTTGAAATCCATACATATTTGAAAAGTTCATAAATCCATATTATAGAAACACTATTCATGATTATAAAAATTTTTCACCAAAATATTTTTTATTCCATTCTCTATGACCTTTCCTTTCTTTTTTTTTTGACAGGCAGAGTGGACAGTGAGAGAGAGAGAGAGACAGAGAGAAAGGTCTTCCTTTACCGTTGGTTCACCCCCCAATGGCCACTGTGGCCAGCATGCTGCAGCCGGTGCACCACGCTGATCCGAAGCCAGGAGCCAGGTGCTTCTCCTGGTCTCCCATGGGGTGCAGGGCCCAAGCACTTGGGCCATCCTCCACTGCACTCCCGGGCCACAGCAGAGAGCTGGCCTGGAAGAGGGGCAACCGGGACAGAATCTGGGGCCCTGACCGGGACTAGAACCCAGTGTGCCGGCACTGCAGGCGGAGGATTAGCGTATTGAGCTGTGGCACTGGCTTCTTTATGACCTTTTTGAAGGACCTGCACATACATAAAACAAAAGGATATCTTTGGACACAAGTGCATCACCAGGGGATGACTTTAACAGTAAGGATTTCAGTAGTCCAGCTGAGAAGCAGATATTTGAGGTTTAGGAGCCATTTCAGTGGTTCTCTCTCTCTCCAAACCATTCAACTTCCTTCTTCACTGCCTACCCCTACTCACCCAAAATTAGGGGCTCCTTCAGGAAAGGCATCCAGGACAAGCCAGGGAGGAGGGGATTCCTCATACCAGCCAGTAGGAGTTCTTATCTGAAGAAGTAGGGAGGAATGAAGAGAAGGGATATAATCAATAGCTGTGTTTCACAATTCTTCATGCATTTTGAATCACTATGATAATCAAAAACAAGCTAATAATGATAAAAACAATTATTATTTGTCATCAACAGAATATTTCTTCTGAATCTTCTTGTCAGCCCACCAAAGGGCCAAGCTAACAAACTAGGATGCATCCCTAACTTGGGAGGTGAGTAAAACATATGTGTATCATATAGGTGACATTTCTTGTGAAAATTGAAAATTGATTAATTATTACTGAAAATGTTTTTTCTTGCGTATAAGGACTCTCCCATATAATCTAGTCTCACTTAACTGTGCTTAGCAATATATTTATGGTTTAAATTCTTGGGCTACTGAATATTTTTATTCTCTCTGCAAAACAGGCATGTCTGAAAATGCTTATAATTAGCCTGGGTATATTTACAAGAGGAGCGAGCAGAGGTGCCTGTCCCTCTCAGGTACTTTCTCTGGAGTTCTCCATCCCAGGTCATCCTATATGGTGTCAGCAATATCCTCACGTTTCCCATTGCGATCCTTCTCTTCCCTGGTCTTACAAGATCAAGGACTTAAGTTAATTATAATTAAAGAATTATATATAAGAGGCCTCAGAGATAATTTGGATTTGTGTGTGTGTGTGTGTGTGTGTGTGTGCATTTGAGTTAGTATTTGGGAGATGAGCAGAGACATTGAGACAGAATTAGACAAAGCAGAAATTTGGAGACTCAGAAGGAGAGACATGGAGACCCATGGTTGAAAGAGAGCCACACAGATACATGGGCATGTGCAGACATGTGTCTCCAGTACTGTATCTCAGTGTTCCTCTCTACCTTAAGACAGAAGACCAGAGAGGCAGACAGAGGCACCCACACTGAAATACACACATTCACAGGGAGATACTCTCAGATAGGGACATTCAGGTATGGGCTTAGAGATGCATAGAGGAACCCAGAGAAATGAAAAAGAAACAGAATGACACACCAAGACTGAGTCTCAGAGACACAGAGTGACAGAGATAAAAATAGAGAGCTGCAGAGGGAAGCATTTGGATATGTAGAGAGATAGTCCCACCTTCTGCAATAGTCAAGCACCTTGCATATGGAAGCAGATGTTTTCTGAGTATACTTAAAAGGATGTGGCTGACTTAGAGAAAGACAAGATTTGTGACTCAGCACTTGTAGGCAATAGAACAAGCCTGTCTCCTGGTTTCCAGAATGGCTTAAAGGAAAGAGACTCCCCCTCTGCCAAGAGGATCTACCCAAAGAGATTATTTTCTTTTTTTGATATGTTTTCTTTCTTTTTTTTTTTTTACCTAAATTTAGGAACATAGTGATACTTTCCATCCTACCCCCCTCCCATCCACACTCCCACCCTTCTTCCTCCTCCCTCTCCTATTCCCATTCTTATTTATTTCATAGTAAGCTTCTAACACAGTTGTTGTGAACCCTATGTGTCTTGATATTTGTTTGTTAAATCTGTGATTTTCTGTTCTTGACAAGGTTGTACATTCCAGGAATGGCAGAGTCCAAAGGAGAAATGTGCGTATTGCTGTCTTCTTGCCTCTGGAGAGTATAAAGGAAACTTCACAGACCATGGTGCTGATGGAGGGGAATATGCAGTGTGGAAAGGACAAGGGACCCTTCTGTCTATGCTGCTTTATGCTGCTGACCAATTCTTGCCCATCAACTGTAAATATACACGACCTCCCTGGGCATCCACGAAGGAACACAAGAAACAAAGTGGCCACAGAAGGGCCACACTGTTATTGAGGCCTTTGTTTTCAGTTAGATTACATTAAGAAAGCTGTGGCTCGTCTTGGCAAAGGTAGCCTGGCATGCCACCTGGCTGGATTCTGCAAGTGACTTTGGGAGGTGTCCTCATGAACAGGCAGCAACAGTAGGGCTGACTCTTAAGTAGGTCATAGGGGTTCTTTTGACAAGAGGAATCCAACTTCCAATATATTCCACTCCTCCAAATTTAAATTGATTACATGGTTAGTCTGGCTTAGAGGCAACTTCTTCAGTCACAAGCCTAGTGAAAAGCATAGAGCTTTTGAACTGAAAAGGTGCCCATTTTAAGCCAAACAGATGGAAGCCTGGAGCTGTGAGTCACAGCTAATCAAGGGTTCAACAAGAGGTAGCAACACAAGTCTGCTAGCTCCCAGCCCTAGACTTTTTCTTGACAACATGTAGCCACGGAGAGGCATTCTGTTTACACTGACAATGTAGGATTAGCCCTCACCTACATTATGGTTTTTGAGGCCCAGGATGGGAAAGGGAATATATCATATTTCAAGTACAGAGCCACTCATTTTACTAACCTTGTATGTAAACAAATTCAACATTCAAACCAGGTGTCACCTGATAGGGATCAGTACAATAGGTAGAAGGCCTTCTAGAGAAAAAAAAGAGAGAAGGAAAAATAGCCCCTTTATAATGCAAGGACGTGGGCGGGCAGCTGCAGCAAAAGAAAACTGAGGGATAAAGGCAAAGAGGCAATATACATTCCCTAATTATCCTACCAAGAAGCCAGTAATAATGGCATTCTATTGCAAATAGGAAAGTGAGGCTCACTCTGGATGAGTGGGCTCCTTTCTCTCTCTCTCTCTCTCTCTCTCTCTCCCCCCAACCCCTTCAGAACACGTTTATTGTCCTGCTCCTGCTTTTCCAAAGAAGTGACTTGGTCAGGCAGCCCCGGGAGAAATTGATGCTAACACTGTCTAAAACAGATTTCTACGTAGAATTAATACATGGTGATCCTTGGGAGAGTAATTTAAACTCTTTAGATGTTGGTTTTCTCAGCTATAAATTGGGAATAATAGATTTTACCTTGAAGTGTTGTAAAGATTAAGTGACTAAATGTAAGTAATGTATTAGAATAATTCTTGCTATATAATAATAATACATGAAAATGTTAGAAGTTTTATTTTGGGACTGGGGAAATGGCGGCTTCACGAGAGAGTGGGGCTTCGGCCTGTGGAGGCAGCACAGAGGAAGCTTTTATGACCTTCTACAGTGAGATGAAACAAATAGAGAAGAGAGATTCAGTTCTTACGTCCAAAAATCAGATTGAAGGGTTGACGCATCCTGGTTCCTCTTACTTCAATTTGAATCCATTTGAGATTCTTCAGATAGATCTTGAAGTGACAGATGAAGAAATAAAAAAGAGATTTCAGCAGTTATCCATATTGGTGCATCCTGACAAGAATCAAGATGATGCTGACAGAGCACAGAAGGCTTTTGAAGCTGTGGACAAAGCGTACAAGTTGCTACTGGATCAGGAGCAAAAGAAGAGGGCCCTGGATGTAATTCAGGCAGGAAGAGAATACGTGGAACACACTGTGAAAGAACAACAACAACAACAAAACAGTTAAAGGAAGGAAGGAAAGCCTACAAATGTAGGGGAAGATGATCCTGAGCTGTTCCAACAAGCAGTATATAAACAGACCATGAAACTCTTTGCTGAGCTGGAAATTAAAAAGAAAGAAAGAGAAGCCAAAGAGATGCATGCAAGGAAACGCCAGTGGGAAGAAGAGATTGAAGCTCAAGAAAACGCCAAACACGAGCGAGAGTGGCAGAAAAACTTCGAGGAGAGTCGAAATGGGCGCGTGGACAGCTGGCGGGGAACTTCCAAGCAAATACAGAGGGGAAGAAAGACAAGAAGAACTGGACCTTCCTGAGACCTCCGAAAGTAAAAATGGAGCAGCGTGAGTGACCTCCCGGGGTCACAGTTCAGAACCTTCCCCCAGCTGTCTCCCTCCGTGCTTTGAAGGACTCATTCTTTCCTCCACTTCCACCCAACATAGAGTAGTATTTGCTTTTTAGTTCATTTTGTTTTCAATACAATTTAATATCGATCAGAGTAATTCTTTTGTACATTGAAATGAGGGGCTCAGTTTAAACAAAGACCTTCTCTTCCACCCCCACCCTAGAACAACCAGGACTGGAAGGTGCCACTCTGGGTGCTACCTTCTCCCCCACAGCCTGTAACTTCATGTTTTGTACTTCACTGCGTGTGATGGATGTGATGGTTAGAATCCTGTGTGTAGTTTGTGGAGATCATCCCATTAAACATCTTGCTTACAGTGGTGTCGCCGTTACTTCAGAGATGAGCCTGGGCCACCGCAGGAAGCCCCTTTGCTTCAGTCGCTTGCTTCTGGGTGTGCCATCCTCTGAAGCCTAGGTCACAGGAAGGCAGAGTGGGCAGAGAGAGCAGGTACACTCGTGCCCTGATGCCCCCTACCCCTGCCTGGTGTTTGGCACCTGTCCTCCCGTCTGCCCGACCAATCAGTGTGGCATGACATTAAGCCACCTAAACCTGTTCACTTTCCAAAGAGCTAGCCAGCCTCCATCCAGTCCCATCCTCTCCTAGCCTGTCTGCATTCGTTAGTGGTAAGATTCTTTATGTATATTAAAGTTTTCTACTGAGATCGTTAAAAAAAGAAATTTTATTTTATTTTATTAATATTAGATTACCTACTTGCTCTACATAGGGCAGTTTTGAGTTGGCATAAACATACTAAAGAGATCATTCAGAAGAAGGTAGAAAAAAACAACCACCCTGGAGACAGTCATCTTTCAAGTGGCAGTGCTCAGCGTGGGACAACAATAACATCCTTCTCAAATGAAGTCAGCAAGTGATTTTGATTTGCTATTTACAAATATATCCATAAATTTCTCCAAGAGTAGTGGCTTGGATAGGCACAGGCTTTTCTCAGAGATTCAGGCACAAAAGTGGACACCTATCCAGAGTCAATGTATTGAAGCGAGAATGGAATTTTATGAAATTAAATAGTTATAGAATTGTGAACCTAGAAAACTTTAGAAAACATTAAGTCCAGTTGTCTCATTTTACTGATGAGAACTCTGAGCACTACGGAGAGTGGGAGGGATTGGCCTTTTTTGTTGATATTGTACACTGAGCAGTCCCTTCTGGTATGAAAGCTCTCTATTCTGGTGAACTCATTCCCTGAAATAGGATGGGGAACGATTCTCTACCTTGGGCTCATTAATCAAGAAAGATCTGTGAATATTAATGGAGACTATGGAGTTATTTGAAAGACCTATGAAGAAACTTTGTCTTCTTTGCTGCAGATCAAAATCCACTCTGGACCATCTTGAAAGATATAAAGGAAATGTATGAATTAGCTTGACTATGGATGACCCTGGGTGAAGTCACATTTGGTGTGCTGCTCACACTTCCCCTAGGAAGTAGCTTGGTCAGGTGGCACTGGGAGAAACTGGTGCTGTCTATAGCAGATTTATGGGAAGAACATTTAATACATGGTGATCCTTGGGAAAGTCATTTAAATTCCTTAGACTTTGTTTTTCTCATCTGTAAATTGAGGATAATAGATCCTATCTCAAAGGATTGTTGGAAAGATTAAATGGATAAATATAAGTAAAGTATTAGAATAGAACTTGGTAAATATTAATTGGTCATGAAAATGTTAGTTTTTTTATTAGAATACCTGTGAATTTACACCCATACACAGATCCACACAAACACAAGCACATAACAGCTATGGCCCTTTGTACAAGTTTGGATGTAGACCCCACATGGGAACTAGCTCATTGACTTACAAATCAAAGAGTTAAACATTTTATTTTTTAGCATTTTGTTTCAAAAAAGTTTTAAATTTATGAAACAAAGATTGTGAGTTAGTAATACAAACAGTTCTCATATACTCCTAATCCCACTTCCCCTGTTATTAATACTTCATATTAGTATGTTTGTCAGAATTAATGAACTGTAGCCAGCTTCTCCTATTTTTATTCGTATTCTTTTTATGCCTCCCATCCCTCCCAACCTCTAGTAATCAAGATTTTGAGTTTAGATTAAGAGTTTTTATTTTTTTAAATTTAACTCCCACATATAATAAGAACATGTGGTGTTTGTCTTTCTGCTTCTGGCTTATTTGTTCAACATCATGTTCTCCAGTTCCATCTATTTTGCTGCAAATAACAGGACCTCACTCTTCCTGATGGCTGAATATTATTCCATTATATATATGTAATCTATCTATCTATCTGTATCTATCTATACACATATCACATTTTTTATCTATTCATTCGATGATGAACACCTTGGTTGATCCCATATTTTGGCTATTGTGAACAGTTTCAGTGTTTGATATGTTCAGTATTAAGGGTGTCAGCTAGAAAATCTGCTGAGTTTATCATTGAGCCTCCTCTTCTCCAGTGTTTCCATGGTAGCCATAGGAAGGAAGAGTCTACACCATGGACCTTCCCTTATTGCACACTGTGCCCAAGCTCTGCTTCATCTTCTGTCTTTGCTGAGATGGCTTCTTGGATTGATCCAATTAAAATGATGATTCTCCCCATCTATTTTCTGCAATATTTATAATCTGTACCATTTATTTTAAATTAGGATTTACTGTGTTAAATTGTTTTTTATTTTTAGTCTTTTTGTGTACAGCTATTTTATTTCACAAATAAGATTGTAAACTTTCAGGAACAGGGTTAATGTTGTGGTTGTTACTTAACTTTGTTATTCATTTTTGTTACTCATTTTTGTATTCCTGGAGGGCAAAGCAAAATGCCTTCCTTGAACATAGAATATGTTCAGTAATTATTTCAATAAAGTCTTTTGATTACATAACCACTTGATACTGGCTTTTCTAATACTCAAATGACCCATTTCTTAACTAATAACCTAAATGGAACTGTCCCATTTCTACAACATAACCTCTTTGATCTTTGTTGCTGTAAAATGTCTCTCCCTTTTTTTTCTCCATATTATAAACATTTATCCAGGTAACATCCATATGCAGTTTTACATTAGATCTTTATGGGACAAAGGGATGTAAATAGAAAATACCAGAATTAGGATGTGTGGGATTATTAATCCAAAGTGGCTACCAAGTCAAAGTCAAATTATGTAACATTTCTCACAAACACAGACTGTGCCTTCTGTGTATGAATTACCCACAGACATGTAGAGGCTCAGTAAGAATCCCTTGACCAAAATAAAAATAAACCATGGAACCAGCACTGTGGCAGAGTAGGTTAAGCCACTGCCTGCGGTGCTGGCATTCCATACTGGCACTGGTTCAAGTCCCATCTGTTCTACTTTCAATCCAGCTCCCAGCTAATGTGCCTGGGAAAGCAGTGGAGGATGGCCTAAGTCCTTGGGCCCCTGCACCCATGTGGGAGACCTCCTGGCTCCTGGGTTCGGATCAGCCTAGGCCTGGCCAATTCAGACATTTGGGGAGTGAACCAGCTGATGCAGGACCTTACCATCCCCCCACCCCATAACTCTGCATTTAAAACTAAATAAAATAAATCTTTTAAAAAATAATAAACCAGAAATCTCTCTGGAGCTGAGTTCATCAGACAGGCAAAAAAAAAAAAAAATTATTAGCCTTTTGTCGTCATCAATTCAGTGGTACAACTTTGCCACTTAATCACCCTTGTTCTAACTCCACCAGTCCAGTAGATACAGTACAGAGTCTCCTATGAACATCTGAGATAAAGATTTGAAGGACAAACAAGTGACTCATTTAATGGATTTGCTTCAGACAAGAGAAACCTGTAATTTCTCTTAGGCGTGCATGCCGGACCGACTGTGAAATGAATCACAGACTTGCACAAGCCGTGAAACCGTGGGCAGCTTTGCAGTTCTCAGACTGGCTTCTCACAACAGCCACTTGGTTCTCACTGGAGCCTCCTGGACTGCCTTTCAAAATTTGGAAAAGATGGATCCCAGCCACTAACCAGGGTGCTGTAGGAGGTGCCTGTGTGGGCACTCGTGATGGTGGGGCACTATGGTGGGGAACTCAGCGCTGACCTTCCTGCTGGGTGATTCTTCACCTCAGGGTTGCTAGATCTTCGGGATGCCGTGAGTACATGTTCCATGCCAACACCCTTTCCTACTGAAGGAAGATTGTTTGTGCACATATTCCAGGATTGGGGGGAATGAGTGATTTACGACAGCACTTTCCAGAATGCTTGATTCTTCAGAAACCTTTTCTTATTTTGTTTTAAATTAGCTAGCTCAAAGTTGTAGTAGTTCCCAAGTCTCTTCTTCATTTGTGTTTCTTTAAAGAGTCATTTTTCAGGCTCTAATTGCTCACTCCTAGGAGTGAAAAGGCAAAGCAGCCTTAGGGCAATTAGACTTATTGGACATGCTGGGCAGTCTTGCATGATAATTTTCAATTTCTCCCCTTTAGACCAAATGCAAAGCTGTATATTTTTTATTTTATTTTATTTTATTTTATTTTTTTATTTGGGTCAGAGCGGGACAGCCGGGACTCGAACCAGTGCCCACATGGGATGCTGGCGCCGCAGGCGGAGGATTAACCTCCGTGTTTGCCCAGGTCCCTCCAGTTACCCAGGGTGAGGTAGCCCCTGGCCCTCAACCCGTGGGGGCCCCAGCTTCCCGGCCTCTTTTTTTTTGACAGGCAGAGTGGACAGTGAGAGAGAGAGAGAAATAGAGAGAAAGAGAAAGGTCTTCCTTTGCCGTTGGTTCACCCTCCAATGGCCGCTGCAGCCGGTGCACTGCAGCCAGTGCACTGCGCCAATCCGATGGCAGGAGCCAGGTGCTTCTCCTGGTCTCCCATGGGGTGCAGGGCCCAAGCATTTGGGCCATCCTCCACTGCACTCCCGGGCCACAGCAGAGAGCTGGCCTGGAAGAGGGGCAACCGGGACAGAATCCGGCGCCCCAACCGGGACTAGAACCCCGTGTGCTGGCACCGCAAGGCAGAGGATTAGCCTGTTGAGCCACGGCGCCGACCAAAGCTGTATATTTTTTAAACAGCATTCTTTAGTCCTTTCTTCTTTAAGTAAGGCTGACAAAGCTGTCTGTATAGCAACTTAGAGGGAAATAGTTCCCCAAGTTCTTGATGAAAACTTTTTGTAAAGCATCTCATTTTTGGTGGCAAATAGTAGGCTCTCTGAAGATCTACGTTCTGTAGACTCGGAGGGCAATTGTGAGAGCTCTAAAATGTTGTATCATTTTCCCCACCAGTGGCACCACCATTCCAGTGAGCATTCTTTATTGACAGAGAAACTTCCAGCTTTATCAGGTTTTTAAAAATTATGTGTCAAGATAGTGTTGAGCTGCCGGCCAACTTTGAAACTATGTGATTCAGGAAATCTGTCAGAATTTGGATCCAGACCTCAATGTTTAGAAAAGATACTGAGCAACAAAGAGATTGGCTGGAAGCCAGCTAAAATAGTCAAAGATGAGGCATATCTGATTCTAATAGATCTTTCATATCTTACCTTCCCCCAAGACTCTGTTGAAGCACTACATTCATGGCAAAGAGTGAGTGACTGAATGGATTCTATTATTAAGGCCAAAAAAGTCTGGGTCTTAAATACATAAGCAACTTATTTAGGCATCTGTTTTTATAATCAGAGTTCTATTGACCCTTTCAGGATAGATGGAATGTAGTTATGGAATTAGGCTCTGGGAAACAGCACACACACACACACACACATACACGCAAATGTGGGTCACTTAACTCTGAAGTTTCTCACCTTCCAGCTGACCTTTCTGAAGTGATCATTGCCATTGGATAATGGGACTGGCCAGGGAATATAGATGAGCTGCCAAGTTAACAACATAGTGAGAATAGGTTCTCCCTCTCACCCTGTGGTGCAGTTTGGTGGAGAACACTTGGGGAAAACATTCGTTTGGCTTACTAATATTAACATTTTTCATGAAGAGTTTGAGTGATTATACTTCCTGGTGCATTCCTTCTTGACTGACTACACTTAGAGTTCCAAGGCTGACCTGTTTCTATTTTCTTTGGGAGCCCTGGCTTGGCATGTTTAGACAAGTGGGGAGTCCCTTCGTCTGTATGAGTCATCTCTTACAACACCATCTAGCATGTCAGAAGTAAGCTCCAGTACACAGGCAAACTAATTATAATGTTGGATATCAACTCACTGAGAAATTCAGGTCTAGGTGCAAGGAAGGTGGAACAAATAGAAGGTGTTCAAGAACAGCATGGGTCTTCTGGATCTGTCCAGGGAAATCTGTGTTGAAATAGATACACTCATTTCCACACTACTGTCTTATGCCCATGGCAGACATCACTAATCTAGCATGGCATTATTTCTTGTTCAACCTAGATAGGGCCTCACAATCCTTTTTCACATATACCTCTTTCAGGTAGTACAACCATTAGCATTGCTACTCAAACTGCTATGTTTCAAAATCATTGAGAATTGCAAATAAGGTCACTTTCCCATCTAAGAAAAATTGCCTCATGATTTTTGAGCAAAAGCTTCAGGTGCTGGAATCTTTCATTTATCATTCTCTGCAGGAATCATTCATTTATCTATTGAACATCTACTGAGTATTTACTATGTACCTTGTTCCTGCTAGGAACTGAGGATAGAGAAACTTTAAGTGTTCACTTCCCTAATGACAACTTGATATTTTGGCCTATTCTACTAGTTGTGGCTTAATTTTTTTTTTTTGAGGCTCTGGGACTAAAAGCAAAAATTCTAGTTTTCTGTTGATTCATTGTGATTAGGGCTTAGGCTAATTATAATCAACCTTCTGGGGTGGTAGATTCTTAGATGCATTCCTTCTGGATCATGTTTTTATTCTTTATTTCTGAATCCATCCTTCCCTGCCTTTTGTTCATTCCAATCTTCAGTATAAGTGACTTGAAAGGCTTCTATGAACGTGTTACCACAGATACTTTCATTAAGTGGTGGCCTTACAAATACACATGGGACCTGAGTCTGGATAGATTAATGTGTTTTCCTCCAAGACAACATATTGTCATGGAACAGCAGCCTTAAATTCCCCACAAATTTTTCATTGATCAAGTAAATTTGGTAAAACTTGGGTGAAACAGTCTACTACAAGAATCCTTTTTTAAGAAAACAAAGATTTGGGGCTGGCACTGTGGCACAGCGGGTTAAAGCCCTGGCATGAAGCTCCGGCATCCCATATGGGCACTGGTTCAAGTCCCGGCTGTTCCTCTTCCAATCCAGCTCTCTGCTATGGCCTGGGAAAGCAGCGGAAGATGGCCCAAGACCTTGGGCCTGCGTGGGAGACCCAGAAGAAGCTCCTGGCTCCTGGCTTTGAATAGGTGCAGCTCCAGCCGTTGTGGCCATCTGGATACTGAACCAGTGGATGGAAGACCTCTCTCTCTCTGTCTCTACATCTTTCTGTAACTCTGTCTTTCAAATAAATAAAATAAATCTTTAAAAAATACAAAAATAAAGATTTATTTATTTGAGAGGCAGAGTTACAGACAGACAGAGAGACAGAGGGAGAGGTCTTCTGATCTCTAGTTCATTCCCCAGATCACCAGGAGCCAAGAGCTTATTCTGGGTTTCCTACTTGGGTATAGGAGCCCAATCCCATGGATCATCTTTCACTGTTTTCCCAGGACATAAGCAGAGAGTTGGATCAGAAGTAGAGCAGCTGGGACATGAACAGATGCCCATATGGGATGTTGGCACCGTGGACGGAGGCTTAATCTACTACACCACAGAGCCAGCCCCTACAAGAATTCTTAAACCTTTGATATGAGTGTGTGTGTGTGTGTGTGTGTGTGTGTGTGTGTGTTTATGTGTTTTGAAGAGGACAGAGTCTGGTGGTGGTTGATTTACACACTGTTTCTCACACTGATTTGATCAAGGAACCCCTTTGGCTTTTATGAGACCAGTGTTCCACAGAAACTCATTTCAGAACACAAGGCCATGGCCAAATACAGCAGGAGATAACAAAAGCCCACATTGCTTACTGTTTTCATTCCCCCCCTCCCCACACTGAGTACTAGGATTAATATTAGGATTAGTATTTGAATAGTAAGTGACCTATCTTCTCAGCAAGATATCTTCCTGACACTATATCACAGGGGTTTATAGAACTAGCCATTTTTGTAAACATAGTTTGTTGATAAACTGAATATATCATGGAACCACAAGTCAATAAACTATATATTAGTTTATTTCCTGTTCGTTTTTATTTATTTATTTATTTATTTATTTATTTATTTATTTATTTATTTTTATTTTTGACAGGCAGAGTGGACAGTGAGAGAGAGAGAGAGACAGAGAGAAAGGTCTTCCTTTGCCGTTGGTTCACCCTTCAATGGCCGCTGCAGCCGGCGTGCTGCAGCCTGCACACCGCGCTGATCCGATGGCAGGAGCCAGGTGTTTTTCCTGGTCTCCCATGGGGTGCAGGGCCCAAGCACTTGGGCCATCCTCTACTGCAATCCCGGGCCACAGCAGAGAGCTGGCCTGGAAGAGGGGCAACCGGAACAGAATCCGGGGCCCTGACCGGGACTAGAATCCGGTGTGCTGGCACCGCAAGGTGGAGGATTATCCTGTTGAGCTGGCCTATTTCCTGTTCTTATAAGAAATACCTGAGGCTGGGCACTTTGTAAAGAAGAGGTTTATTTAACTCACAGTTCTGGAGGTTCAAGGGAATGGTGCGAGCATTTCTTTGGCTCTGACAAAGGCTTCATGACAGGTGGTGTCACGGTGAAGAGTGCATGTGAAAGGTGACACAGGAAGCCAGAGGGAAGGAGTGGAGGAGATGATGTTGCTCTTTATATTAAAACCTTCTCAGGAGAACTAACTAGATTTCCTCAAAAACTACTCCAATTCCATCTGAAAGGAGTGTTTCCAGTGACCCAAAGTGCTCTCACATGTCCCCACCTCTTAAGGGACCACATTGGGGACCAAACTTCAAACACACGTCACAACACCATATCACAGTACAAAGGTAGCTTATGCATCCTATACTTGGAACAACTCTGGGTTCTCCATGTAGGATAAGACTTAGCACTGATTCTACCTACTCCTCACTAGAGACTAGTAAGCCATTCAGCCAAGTGAGCTTCCTTCAGTTAGCCTCACTCTGAAAGCTGCTTCTTGTGATACTGCCTAATGTTCTTCTGGCAAATTTGTGCTCTTCTCGTTACATTTAATAATTAGATTTTTCATTCTTGTTTTTTCCTCATTCTTTCACGAGAAAATCCATGGCATGTAGGCATTGTACTAGGTACTTTGTATTTGCAGAAATGTTTCTGTTTAGAATCAGGCAAAACTGAAAGTTCATTTTATTTTATTTTATTTTAAAAGATTTATTTATTTATTTATTTGAAAGATTTACACAGAGAGAAAAGGAGAGGCAGAGGGAGAGAGAGAGAGGTCTTCTTTCCGTTGGTTCACTCCCCAGCTGGCTGCAACGACCGGAGCTAGGCCAATCCGAAGCCAGGGGTCAGGAGCTTCTTCCAGGTTTCCCACGTGGGTGCTGGGGCCCAAGGACTTGGATCATCTTACACTGCTTTCCCAGGCTATAGCAGAGAGCTGGATCAGAAGTGGAGCGGCCAGGACTCGAACCAGTGCCCATATGGGATGCCGCCACTGCAGGCGACGGCTTTACCATCTTCACCTCAGCGCCGGACCCAGAAAGTTCATTTTAATTATTAAATCTTTATCAATGGCAAATTTAAGAACACATGCTCCCTCCGCTCTGTTCTATAAAATATCAACCATTGGTTATGAGTTATAATGACAGTGCTTCTTTTTAAATTCCCCATTCTCAGAGTCCTTAACTTCTCCCCATTTTCTTCTCCAAAGAGTACTCTGGCTTTTGGCCTCCATCACATCTGAACTCTGATAGTAGTGAGCAAGTGTTGTATGCCATTCACTGTATTTTTGTGAGGAGGGAAGCAATCCAAGTGGGGCCCACATGGAAACATTTATTCAGCCTATCCCTGGCAATTGAACTGGAAATCAGAATGCTGATTCCTCTCCTCTTGGGCAATGTCACTGAAAATTCTCCCTCAACATCTGTAGTAACTGAAAGCAACTTAACCCTGTAATCATTGTAACAAATGGTATGTAGGTCATATATACCAGACTTTAATAACATGAATGATCTCGTCTCATATTAATCAAAACCTTCTAGCCAATTGTATTCAGATGAAAATTTGCCTTTCTAATGATCATGCTTATGACTTCATGTTTGCTACTAATAAAATTTTTCTTATTTTATATGAATATATAAAGTATATCATAATTTCATGTTCAAAAAAGAGTATAATGATCTATGGAAATCTCATAACTGTCGGAACCTTTACTCTTTGAACACTTTCAAGAACTATGTGGACTTTGAGGCCATAGCACTCATTGGAGAGACATTTTTTGACTCCACAAATCATATCAAATCATATCAGTGTGCAAATGGCTGACTTTCTTCCAGCAAGGTTAGCTTTAAGCAAAATTCTTATGTTAAAAACAATGGACAGTAAAAATAACCTTTCTGAAAGCTTGGATATTGGTGTTATTATTCATAGATGTCTGTTTGGTTTACTTTCTCCAATTTGATGGTGCATTTAAAACAATATTCTTTAGGTGGAGAACAAGTGGGTTTACCCATAGTATCAGTTCTGTTATTTGGTCCTGAATTTAGATATCTTATTTCCTGATACATTTACCATGATGGTGAGATAATGGAAAGCAAAAAATATCAGGGTGATCACTTTAGTGAGAGAAATGAACAATTTTTGATCTCCTAATGAAAGTGAATCTTATAGTTTATATGTATGATTTTCAACTTGTAAGTTGAAATTTATTAGAGTTGTGAATTTAATTTAATGGGTGGAAGCCACTATTTGAGAGAATTTCAAACAGCATAGAGTGTAATACAAAATGAAAATATTGAATATATAAGAGTACCTTGCCAATAGGCAGGAGGAATAAATATTTTACTTAATGTTTAAAAATAAAAAACTGTGTATTTTTCAGTCTTATGTATGCATATTATGCAGGTACCTTTGAATGTATGATCTGCTTTTTACTGTGTCATAGTAAAATTTTATGAAAGCCATACTTACATAGGTGTGTATGTGAAACAAATGGATATTTTAAAGATAATTTATACCGGTTCTTCTGTGTGGACTGGAAGAATTAATATCATTCAAATGTCCATACTATCAAAAACAATTTACAGATTCAATGCGATCCCAATCAAAATACCAATGACATTCTTCTCAGATCTAGAAAAATCTCTGCTAAAATCCATATGGAAACACAGAGACCCCAAATAGTTAAACAATCTTAATTAACAAAAACAAAGCTGGAGGCATCACAATACCAGACTTTAAGACATATTATAAGGCAGTTATAATAAAAACAGCCTGGTACTGGCACAAAAATAGACATGTAGGCCAACAGAAACTCCAGAAATTAATGCACAAATTTACAACCAACTAGTCTTTGACAAATGAGCTGAAATTAATCCCTGGAGAGAGAATAGTCTCTTCAACAAATAGTGCTGGGAAGTATGAAACAGGACTCTTACATTACACCTTGTACAAGAAATAACTCAAAATGGATCAAGGATCTAAATCTATGTACTAATACCATCAAATTACTAGAGGGAAACATGGGAGAAACTCTGTAAGACATTGGTGTAGGCAAAGACTTCTTGAAAAAGACTTCAAAAACACAGGAAATTAAAGCAAAACTAGACAAATTAGATTACATCAAGCTAAGACTCTTTGCACTTCAAAGGAAACACTCAACAAAGTGAAAAGGCAGCTGACAGAAAGGGTGATAAAATTTGCAAACTATGCAGCTGATAAAGGAATAACATCCAGGATCTATAAAGAGCTCAGGAAACCAGCAACTACAAAACAAACAATGCAGTCAAGAAATGGGCAAAGGATATGCACATTTTTCAAAGGATGAAATTCAAATCCCCAATAGATATTTGTATACATGATTAGGATAATGAGCCATCAGGGAAATGCAAATCAAAATCACAATGAGGTTTAACTTCCCCCCAGTTTGAATGCCTATCATCCAAAAATCAAAAACCAGTAAATGCTGGTGAGGATGTGGGGAAAAAAGTACCCTAATCCACTGTTGGTGGAAATGTAAACTAGTGCAGCCATTATAGAAAACATTATTGAGATTTCACATATATCTGAATATAAAGCAGCTATATGACCCAGACATCTCACTGCTGGGAATTTACTCCCAAAATGAAATCATCATACAAAATGATTATTGGTACCCTCATGTTTATTGTGATTCAACTCACAATAGCTACAATATGAAATCAACCAAGATGTCCATCAACAGATGAATGGATAAAGAAAATGTGGTATTTATACACCATGAAATAATACTCAGCCATAAAAATGAATGAAATCCTGTCTTCAGCAACCAAGTGAATGCAACTGGAAACAGTTATACTTAGTAAAATAAGCCGGGCTCAAAAAGACAAATATTGAATGTTTTCTCTGATATGTGGCAATTAATATAAATACAAAAAATGTATAAGAAAGGGATGTCTCTTTGGGATATGATTGTCATTTTTAGCTCATGTTTAAATTCCTGTGGAGCTGTGGTCTTCTTACTTTGTATGTGTTGAATATTATGATTGGTGATGAATTAATCCTGTGAATATGGAGTGGATTAAAATTATTCTATCTTTGCAAAAGCTGATGAAGCTAGGGAGGGAGGGAGGAAGATTGGGGGGAGGAGAATGAGGGAAGTGTGGTTGTCTTCTTGGAACTATACCTATGCAATGCATAAAATCTGTTCTCTTTATTTTAGTAATTTTTAAAAAGAAATCTATACTAAATAATATTCATATTACAAGTTACTAAGTGTGCCCACTCACCAATTTACTACATACATGAGAACTTCTTTCCACCCACACTGCAGGATCATGAATTCTGTACACATAATCCCAACATCTATGCAAATCCATTACCACACTTCACCTGTCATTCTTCCTTGTTCCTTTTCTGCCTGCTAGGACTTGCTTTACAAGATCAGGAAGCAAATAAAAATATGTTCCCCCTGTTCATTTTTTAGGAACTTTAGATTCAAGGGCAATTAGGAAGACTTCCTGAAAGTGCTGTGGCTCAACATCTCAGCTGAAGGCTCGCTGGATTCATAAATTCCACCCTAGACTTGACTCCACCCAGGAAGGGTCTGAAGCCAGGTTAGTGAGCTTCATCTGCTCTCTAGCCACAGCTTGCCTCGTGTGTCTATATGGATTAGTTAATTCATCTCTGTTAGAGCCTAAGGGGATTATGTTTGCTGAGGGCTTAGTCTCTGCCTGGCCTTATTCTCTAGCTGCAATATATAACTGATCTTTCTTTTCACTATTTCTTTGACTTATTTATGCTCCCCAATGGGCATTTTTTATGGAACAGACAGCATATTTTATTTTTGTGACACCATCACAATATGTGAGAAATAAAATGACCATAGTTCAGCAGGAATATAGGTAAGGGTTTTAAACAGTAATCAAGTGAAAAGATGTGACTTTTGTTCATTTACAGTAAATTTTTGAAATAATCACAGATCATTAAAACTATAGTAGTATATCATTTGTAACCATTTGTCTGACAAAGGTATGAAACAAAGTTTGACTTTGCTCCATCTGCACCTTCTTTTTTTTGACAGAGTTAGATAGTGAGATGGGGGGGGGAGAGAGAGAAAGGTCTTCTTTTTCCTTTGGTTCACCCCTCAAATGGCCGCTATGGCCGGTGCGTTGTGGCTGGCGCACTGCGCTGATCCAAAGCCAGGAGCCAGGTGCCTACTGCTGGTCTCCCATGTGGGTACAGGGGCCCAGGCACTTGGGTCCTCCTCCACTGTCTTCCCGGGCCACAGCAGAGAGCTGGACTGGAAGAGAAGCAACTGGGACAGAATCTGGCGCCCCAACCAGGACTGGAACCCCAGGGTGCTGGCACCGCAGGCGGAGGATTAGCCTAGTGAGCAGTGGTGCCGGCATCCATCTGCACTTTCAGGAAAATTATTTTAAGGAACTCTGTTAGCCGTTAGGGTTCTGATTTGGAATACCCCATATAAGGTTAATGGTGATGATCATAATGTTGATAACTTTCAGCTATTGTAATGATAATATCTTTGATATTTAGCTTTGAAATGTGGAGCTAGCAGAAAGAGGCAAAACACAAGACTATGGCAAAGGAATAGAGTTATCTGCTGAAACTTCTACTTTTTCTATACAGTATTTTCTCCATACACAAGAGGGAGTCTTAGTGCTTGCTTCAGTAGCAGACAATTGTATACTTAATTTTAGTTTCATTTGCTTGTCTCCATATGCTTAGGGATCCAGAAATCCTTCACTGTATAGATTTTCCCAATTAGAGGGAAGTGAGTCACAGTAGGACAGTGATTCTCAACTAGGGAAAATATTTTCCTCCTGCTAACATCTGGAAAAGTCTGAAGACATTTTGGCTGTCAGAATTCTGGAGGTCCATGTACTACTGGCATCTATTGGTAAGAGTCTGGGAATGCTGCTAAACATACTACAGGCATAGGACAGCCATAGCAACAAATTATCAGCCAGCACAGAATGTCAATAGCAACACTGATATAGAGTTTAAGAATGACTCTCCAAATGAATTATCTGGGATGAACTCTAGGATCTACCACAATGTACCTGAGTGACCTTGGGTTCATAGTTGCTCAATTCTTCATGTCATAGTTTCCTTATCCATAAAATTTTTCGTGATATGATTAAATGTGTTGATGCAAAGAAAATGCTTACAATAGTGATTGGCAAATAGCAGTTCTTGGTAAATGTTACTATTAAAGAAATTTTGGGAGCTGGCATTGTGTTACAGCTGGTTAAAGCCCTGGCCTGAAGTGCTGGCATCCCATATTGGTACTGGTTCGAGTCCCGGGTGCTCCTCTTCTGATCCAGCTCTCTGCTGTGGCCTGGGATAGCAGTAGAAGATGGCCCAAGTCCTTGGGCCCCTGCACCCACGTGGGAGACCGGAGGAAGCTCCTGGCTCCTGGCTTCAAATCGGTCCAGCTCTAGCCATTGTTCTCTAGGGAGTGAACCAAAGATGGAAGACCTCTCTTTCTGTCTCTACCTCTCTCTGTAACTCTTTCAAATAAATAAAATAAATCTTTAAAAAAAGAAATTTGTGGCTAACTACTAAGGAATGATGCTTCAGTGAACATACATCTTTCCAGGTACTTCTGACATTCCTTTCTTCTGCTGTAGAAAGGTCAACAGTTGAGAGAAAGCCTTTTTGCTTTAGCTGGCTTGAAAACAGATACTTGTGTCTTTTTCTGGGGCAAGTTATTTTGTTGTGAGTATCTCAGTGAATTTACTGTGTGGTTATTTAGTCTGCTAAATTGTGTGAGATTATCACCTTTAGTTGGATAAACCTTCTTTCTGTATTGCAGGTGAAGATACTAATGCATGAAAATGAAGGCTCAGGCAACATTCATTTGCTGTTTAGTATTATTTCTGGCCACAGAATGTTCCCACCATAGACCCAAGATTCACATAAAAGTAAGTTTGACCATTATTATGTGGTCAACCAAGAGAAATCCTTCAGTTCTCTTTGGTGGCCAGATTTCAAATAAACAGCATTTCATTTTAAATGACTGCAGCTTTACTTTTGGTGATAATTTTATAAAAAAGGAAGCAAAGAAGAGAGGTGGCACTTGGGGAACAACAGTACATTAGAATAATCACATCATAAACCATAGAGAATTTAGATAGCCAGCTATCTAAATTGGGCAGTAAAGTTGGGCAGTAAAGCAATTTAGCCTCTGATCTTAACTTTGCTTTTCACTAGTTACAAGAGTTGTTTCATTTTTCTGAGTCTTAAGCTCCTTATTTATAACATGGAAATTAAAAAAATATTATTTACAGTCCCTTATAGGTATAAAGATTTAAGATTTTATTATTACAGCTTAATGATTACTCCTAATATCTGTGAATTAGGATATACAGGACCTGGTGGCCCATATTAGCTTCATCTCATGCTTAATAATACAGGCAGATAATAATTTATGGGTTTAATTTTCATCATCGTGTTCTCCCTGGATATTTAAACTTTCCAAACGATATACTCAGTCCAATAAGTTGACCTTCAGAGTCCAAGTGACCACTGTCAAGGTCCTAGCCCTAATGGGAGGACAGTGTATTCTCTGTGCTCTCAGCAATAAGTTCTTGCTATACCAGCATGTGAATCTGCTGCCCTTGTCTTCCTAGTGCTGAACACATTTTCTCTTCATATTCATGTGGAGCCTCTAAAGAATATATAGTAAAGAGGACCTTTGGGAATTTATGTATTTCAGAATGGAGATAAGCCTCAAAGCCCTGAAAGGAATCCTAAGACTGGAAGGATACAAGGTATGTGCCTACTGTATGGTCTTCATCCTTTGGGAGACAAGGTAGACTAAAGGACAAGCTTTAGTGCTGCAATAGTGTTCCCAGTCCATAACTTTCCAAATGAACAACAATCTAATAAGTTCTCTATATTTACCAGTATTGATAGGTTTTCTTATAATTATATCATTATCAACAGCACAGCTAATGAAGCAAGCTGGCAAGTATTCTCATGTTTTCCACAATAGTTAAACAACTATCAATTTTCAAACCTAGAGAGGAAATCAGCTCAAAATCTGCTCAAAATGATCTAATAGAAGGCAGAAAAGTAAAGAGGACAAAATTTAAGCATAATTCCATCAAAGATCTTTCAGGGTGCTTACATGTATACCACTCTGTTGCTGCAAGGTCTATTAAAATGATGCAAGATGGATATCATGACGGTCAGACTGGCCATACTGGAGAAGTGAGAAGTAAACCAATGAGGGAATCATTAGTAATAACATATGAATCATGTGGTTCTCACTCAAATTAGGGCTAACTGGATTCAGCCCAGTCATGGCCTTGTGTATTTTGGGTGGCAAACACATTTTTTTATAAATGTGGAATTGATAAGGGAAAAGGAAGAGAGACATAGCTAACATTTATTGGGCATTTATGACAATATTGATCTAAGTGTTATTTAAGATCATGTCTCATTCAATATTTGGAACCACCTTATGGCATCATCTTCATCCAGTGGATAAGAAATTGAAAACTATTTTGATTAACTATCTTGTAAAAAATTGATGCACTTGGTGGATGTCAAAGAAAGATGCAAATCTACTGTTCCTCTCCCAGAAAATAGAGTCATCTGTAGAGTTGTCCAAGTCACACAGATGGGGGCATTCCTGGACTCTCAGCGAGTTGGTCACTGAAATAATTTTATTGATTTCAACACCTTAATAGTACATGGAATGACTTCTTCCCATTTCCACTGCCATTGTCCGAGGCAATTTCTCCTGGTATTATTTCAATGGCCTCAGTATCAGACTCACTGTCATACATCAGTCCATTCAACCTACAGGCCAAATTCTACCTGCCACCAGTTTTTATAAATAAAGTTTTATTGGAACATAGCCTACCCTGTTCATTAACATATTTTCTTTGCTTTTATGCCAAAAAGGCAGAGTTGAAAAGTTGATACAGAGACCCATGTGACCTATGAAGTGGAAAATATTTATTCTCTCACTAGGTTTAATATAGGAGGCAAAAATATAGGATGATCTCAGATCAATGATGAGTAATATTGCATCAGACATTTGTACACTAAAAAGTTGTTCATTGCTTAACTGAACATTCACAGTTGCCCCCCATTATTTGCAGGTTTCTGTTATTTGCCAATTTGCTTACTCACTGAAATTTATTTGTGACCCTACATCAATATTCACAGTGCTTTTGTGGTTCTTAACAGACATGCACACAGCAACAAAAAATAAATTGCATTTCAGGATACATATGATCCCCACTGTGCTTGACCAAGGTGATGTTCCGCCTTTTTGTTCTAGCTCCCAGTCTGTAGATAAATATCCTTTCCCTGTCTACATATTGCCATAGTGTGTGTGTGTGTGTGTGCTTCCTGTTGGTGGTTTTGCTATTTAAAATGGCTGCTAGCCATAGTGCTGACATACTTTCTAGTGTTCCTAAGCCAAAGATGGCTATGATGTGTTTTGTGGAGAAAATCCTTGCGTTAGGTAAGTTTTGTTCAGGAACAAAGTAAATGCTGTTGGCTGTGAGTTCAGTTAACCCATAACATATATTAGGTAAAGTGTTTTTAAGTGAAAAGACACATAAAACAATGTTGTGTTTACAGCTGATGAAAACTGTTAACAAAGGCTTGAAGGAATTTAACCTTATACTTCCCTAGAAGCAATGGTTCAGTGTTTGCTAAATTCAGTGTTTATGATGATTTTATAGAACAGAACTTGTGTGAATAGTGAGAATCTTCTGTACCTGAGAGTAAATGTAACATTATGTTGGGTTTCCTGTGTTCTTTTTTTTTTTAATTTAACAGATCCATTTATCTGTTCCTTTAAAAAGTTTAGTAACTCCTGCTCTGTGTTGTTGTCAGGTAACATTCAGAAAGTAATTCAATCACATTTTCTGGTAACTCTTTTATTTTTATTTTTTCTGACAGGCAGACAGTGAGAGAGAGAGAGAGACAGAGAGAAAGGTCTTCCTTCTATTGGTTCACCCCTCAAATGGCTGCTATGGCCGACGTACTGCGCCAGTCTGAAGCCAGGAGCCAGGTGCTTCCTCCTGGTTTCCCATGTGGGTTTGGAGCCCAAGCACTTGGGCCATCCTCCACTGCCTTCCTGGGCCACAGCAGAGAGCTGGACTGGAAGAGGAGCGACCAGGACAGAACCGGTGCCCCCACTGGGACTAGAACCCAGAGTGCTGGCGCTGAAGGTGGAGGATTAGCCTAGTTAGCCACGGCGTTGGCCTCTGGTAACTCTTAACTAGCACAGCATTATAGGTCCTTCATGACATAATTTCTGATTTTTTCCCCACTTGCATTTTTTGGCACTTTACCTTCAGGTGCTCTGAATTAGCCTATGTGAATTGTCCACAATTTGCCTGTCTACATGCTAATCATTCTTCCTCAATGCCAACCTCACAGTCTGCCTGGACGCTGTTTCTCATTGCCGTGGACCCCATTCAATGTCTCCTCCTCCACAAAGCAATCCAAACTCCCCCAGAATGGATTAGATGTTATTGTCAGAGATGAGAAATTCTAAGCTGGGTTCTTACTTTTTCTCTTTTCTGTTTTAGAGAAATGCCATGGACCTTGCAGTTCTCCTTCCAACTGCAGCCAGCCCTGCGGTAAACACTTTCATGGAGAAGTAGGATTTACATGTGATAAAAAAAAGTGGCAAAAATCAACTGAAACATGTACAAGCCTTTCCTTGCATACACTCTTTCAGGTGATGCATTTACATGTGACTAGGGATAGAAGCCAATACCTCAGGAGGCGATAGAGGCATTTTCAATGTGGTCTGCTCAGCATGGCATAAATATCAGACCTGGTCTTAGGAAAAGCTACAGACTGGGTTAAATTGGTTTCTTGTCCTACCTTCCTTATATAAACTCTCCCATCTCTTAACTCTGTTGATCCCTCTTAGAATCATTTCTCAAAACAAATAAACCAACCCTGAAACTCATTTATACTATAATGTAAAAGACTTCTTAGTGGGTTAAGTTTTAGCTCTAAAGGTGGGTTTGTATGCGCTTGTGCCAATTAATCAATTGAATGTGTATAGAATGTAACTAATTTTGAAATCTTTCTCTTGTACCTTCAATCACTTGACTAATAAAAGGAGGAATATGTGTAATAATTAATCTCAGTTAAATCAAAATCTCCTATCTAATATCTTTCCACTTAGCAACCATTTCTTTCTTCTTTCTCTCATATCCCATTGAGGCACATGGATCTCTGTATTTCCTTAAATTTTATTGGTGGTTTTATAAAAGAATTGCAGGTGAAGTCTCTATCCCTTAACACAGGTAATCACGAAGAAATCATTGCAACTATGATAGCATTCAGAAGGGAATAAATGGAATGAAATTCTTGCATTCCCTTACCTAAAGTCACATTCCCAGTAATTGTAGGTAAAAGTACTAGGAAATGAGTGAACAGCTGCTCGTTAATGAGATCTGAATTTCTGAAGTCACAATAACTTTACAGCATTCAGTGTTGAATGTGCCAATGTGCAAGACCCATGACCCTTGCAATCCTTGCTCTGTTTCCCCATATCTCTGTAGAGAACTGGTTGTGATAGTACTCAGGGCAAAATCACTGTTCTAAAAGAAAATGTCCGAAAGAAAGGTTAACATCACAATCCAGTGGGAGTTTGGGTGGAATCCCTACCTATGTGTGACTCCACATTTCTTATTCTCTGTACAACTCACCATGTACACTTGCTTCTCCATCTATTTTCTCTGTATGGATTGTGTCTTTTGCTCTTATAATCTGACACATTAAATACTTAAGCATTTTTGAATGAATAAATATATTTTTTCAACAGGACTCAGATGATGTATCGCGCCTTTCTGTGGTAGCACCCTCCATACCTCTGCACATTCTTGACTTTCGAGCTCCAGAGCCTATTGAGAGCGTGGCTCAAGGAATCCGTAAGAACTGCCCCCTTGATTATGCCTGCATAATTGATGTCGTGAAATCATCAGAAACCACATCTGGAAACATTGCATTTATAGTGGAGTTATTAAAAAATATTTCTACAGACTTGTCTGACAATGTTACTCGAGAGAAAATGAAGGTATTCTTTGTTAAATTAATTAAAAACTGGTGATGTTTTTCTGAAGATCTTATATTATGACACTTGTAAATGCACTTCTCAGGGTAAAAACCACAACTGTTAGAACAACAGCAGGCATTTCAATTTTGCAATAGTCATTCTAATTTATAGATGTTTTCAAAAAGAATATTTTTAAAAATTCATTTTTATACACATTATTTTCAAGAAAATATCACACAGCAATGATCATGACTAAGACTGACTCTATTTCAGTGTTCCCCAATTATACTCTATAGAACTTAAGTGTTCTAAGAAATGTTAATGGAGGTTCATTTTTAATTCTTTTTTTCTTCTTAATTGACATAATAATTATACATATTTGTGGGGTACTGTTTGATAGTCCAATAAATCTATGCAATGTGAAATGATTACATTAGTATTTCTGACTCCTTATATTTTACATATAGAATTTTAAAAAGTTGATTTCAAAGACGAAAGGTAGGGGTGAATACTTGGTACAAAGGTTAGGACACCACTTGGGATGCCCACATTCCGTATCAGAGCGCTTGGGTTCGAGTCCTAGCTCTACTCTAGATTCCAACTTTCTATTAATGTACACACTGGGAGGCAGCAGGTAATGGGTCAAATACATGTGTTCCTGGCATCTATATAGGAGACTCAGATTAAAATCCAGCCTCCTGGCTTTGGCCTGGCCCAGCCTTGGATGTTGTGGGAATTTGGGGAGTGTATGGAAGATCTCTCTTTCCTTGTCTATCTCAGTCTCTCTGCCTTTCAAATAAATAAAACAATATGTAAAAGTTAAAGCAAAAAGAAGAAGGGAGTGAATTAATGGTCACTAAAGGCTAAGAAGTATAGGGAGGTGTTGGATAGACAGAGGTTGTTTTACAGCAGTGGAAATGCACTTATATGGGAATGCCATTTTAAACAGGGAGATGAATGACAGCAGTTGTAGGAAGTTCTGGGTTAGCAAAGCTAGGCTGATTTCCTTATGGCAGGATTTTCAGAGCTTTTAATGAGCTAATGAACTCTGGAACTCTTTATAAGAAGGATGATACAGGAATACGGTATGTTGTATTTCTCAAACTTAGATGACTGTAGAATCTACCCCACTCCCCTCTATTAAGCATCATTATCCCTAATGAGAATCTTGGGTTCTCACTGCAGTTTGGAAATTCTGCCCTATGTGCAACAGAAGAGCAGGTCAACTTTAGTTGTTTAATTTTTATTTTCTTTTTACTTTTCTTCCCTCTGTGCAATCTCAATAATATGTCATTCTAATACAAAAAAAGGGAATTTGAAGAGAAATATGTCAAATAAAATGAAACAACTGAATATGTAGAACTTTCAGATTTTAAAAATCAACATTTTACATGAGTGTATGAATCCTTGGTGTAACATCCTCCTTTCACCATTGCAGAGCTATGGTGAAGTGGCTAACCACATCCTCGACACGGCAGCCATTTCAAACTGGGCCTTCATTCCTGACGTGAATGCCAGCTCAGATCTGTTGCAGTCAGTGAATATGTTTGCTGGACAGCTCCGAATCCACAATGAATCTGAGAATATTGTGGATGAGCTCTTCATTCAGACAAAAGGCTTTCACATCAGCCACAATACCTCAGAGAAAAGTCTGAACTTCTCCATGAACTTGAACAATACAACAGAAGATATCTTAGGAATGATAGAAATTCCTCAGCAGGAGTTAAGGAAGCTGCCGCCAAATGCATCTCAAGCCATTAGCATAGCTTTTCCGACGTTGGGGGCCATTCTGAAAGAAGCCCACTTGCAGAACGTGAGTCTTTCCAGACCTGTAAATGGTCTGGTCCTTTCCGTGGTTTTACCGGAAAGCCTGAAAGAAATCCTGCTCACCTTTGAAAAGATCAACAAATCCCGGACTGCCAGGGCCCAATGTGTCGGCTGGCACTCCGCCCAAAGGCGTTGGGACGAGAAGGTGTGTGAAACCACGTTGGATATCATGAGCAAAGTCAAATGTCGCTGCAACTACACCAATGCGCTGATGTCTTTTTCTATTCTGATGTCCCCCAGATTGGTGACTGACAAAGTTCTGGACTACATCACCTGCATTGGGCTCAGCATCTCAATCCTTAGCTTGATTCTCTGCCTGATCATTGAAGTTACGGTTTGGTCCCGGGTGGTTGTGACCGAGATATCATACATGCGTCACGTGTGCATTGTGAACATAGCAGTGTCACTGTTGACTGCTAATGTGTGGTTCATTGTAGGCTCTATATTTAACAGAAAGGACCAGGACTACAACTGGTGTGTTGCAATGACATTTTTCAGCCATTTTTTCTACCTCTCTCTGTTTTTCTGGATGCTCTTCAAAGCACTGCTCATCGTCTATGGAATACTGGTCATTTTCCGGAGGATGATGAAGTCCCGCATGATGGCCATTGGTTTTGCCATTGGATATGGGTGCCCATTGGTCATTGCTGTCACCACGGTTGCAGTCACAGAGCCAGAGAAGGGCTATGTGAGACAGGAGGCCTGCTGGCTTAATTGGGACAATACCAAAGCCCTTTTTGCATTTGTCATCCCAGCCTTGGTCATTGTGGCTGTGAATCTCATTGTGGTTTTGGTTGTGGCTTTCAATACTCAGAGACCCTCTATTGGCAGTTCCAAGTCTCAGGATGTAGCCATAATTATAAGGATCAGCAAAAATGTTGCCATTCTCACTCCATTGCTGGGCCTGACCTGGGGTTTTGGAATAGCCACTCTCATAGAAGGCACTTCTTTGATATTCCATATAATCTTTGCCCTACTAAATGCTTTCCAGGTAAGTTCCAAGAAGGAAATTTTTTGTGTGCGTTTTTCTGGCTAGACCAACAAAAATACCTATTATTTAAACTAGTAGAACACAAAATATTCCCTTAATTTTCTTCCATATATTAAGAGTATTTGACTGTTGCATCTCAAACCCTATTGATTGTTCAGTTAGATGATCTGGCTCATTGGTAGGAATCCCCTTTCTTCTCCTCTGATTTCCTTTGCATCTCTCCTAAAGTTTCACTGTCTGGAGAACTAAACCTTCATTTATAGAGGGCTAACCTTAGCTCATGTGTATGTGAGACTACTCAAATATTATGCCTCAAAGCCAGCACAAGTTTTATCCTTTCTCTAGTATTTGTGAACTCAGTGGAATGGCTGTTTTCCATAGTGTGAAGGAAGGCCCTTGATACTTACTTTAGGTATCAATCAGGAATTTCATACCTCTCTCCTCTAATTCCCTGTGGGATCAGTGCAAGTCATTATAGAAGTAGATCTTTTGATACATTACCTGATCTTGGGAATGTCACTTTTGTCTAGACTTGAACCTTCCAGTCTATGAAATAAGTTATAGCTCTCCAGTGATCTCTATTGCTTGGTCTGGCAGGTGCCTCTAAAAGTTGTTTCACTCCCTCTCATCTACTAAGCTTGCAATTCTGAGAGGCTGTCATAAGCCAGAATGGAGTTCATACCTCTGAGTAATAGCGAATTTAGCAGCTCTATATACTTAATTATGCTTTTAATCAAGGTTGGCAAATGATTACCTGCTGCTTGTTTTTGTAAATAGGACTTTATAGGAACACAGCCATATTCAGTTGTTTACATTTTTTCCTGTGACTTCTTTTGAGCTTCACTGGCAAATTTGAGCTATTGCAGCAGGCTCTGTGGCCCACAAAGCCCAAAGTACTTACAGTGATGTTCTTTGCAGAAAAAAAATTATTATTGCTTCAACTATTATGAATAAAACTACTTGGAAAAGTGGCAGAATATTCATATTTACATTCCACGCTGCTCTAGTTAAAAGCAAGGCACAAAATATAAAGCATACTTTAAAGAAATGCCAACTCAGATCCATTATATATCACACACATAATTCTTTAATAACAATGGAACACATTTACTTAACTTATCCTGTACCATTGCTTTAGAGAGAAACCTTTAAGTGTTTTATTTTTTTTTCTCTTGAAACGGAAAGCTCTTGGACTGATGAATTTCCCACTATTGAAGTTACTCTGGTGACTGATGATCTCATCGCTTTTCTTACTTTGTAACTTAATTAAATGTGGGGAGCTCTGCTCTATATAATTCTTTTTAAGTTCATTTGTGTTTCTCTTTTCCTGTCAGAAAAAAGCATGCATTTTTATTTACATATAATACTCTTTTCTCAGGAAACTTTCCTTATGACTCACATTTAAAATTTTCGGTCATCTGGGTCAGTGTTTCTTCACACACACACACAAACACACACACACACACACACACTCCTTAGATTAAAAAAGATATCCACCTGGCATTAATTCTGTAGCTTTCTCTTTTATGCAGAACTTTCTCCCACCAGCTTAAAGACCTTGTCTGCCTATTTACTGACTATTAACGTAAACTGAAAGTAGACTAGAATACAAGCTTGATTTCCTTAAGACACTTTCCATGACTGATTTTGAATTATAAGATTCTATGTCCTGTATTACTATCATGAGTAAGAACAATGACCATAATATTTGCGAACAAAGTACAAAAAAACCTTAATAATATTAAAAACTCTATCCTATAACTGGAGCTATTTCAATCATCCTCACGCACTGTCCCATAAGGGCGCTCTTCCAAGGGTGGAGGTTGACTCCAAGGAAATACTCTTCATGCATGTGTCCCCACTTCAGTGGAAACTGACTTCCAAAAGCTACCCTAGAAGGTACCTAGGAAATTTGATAGTAAAATAATATTGTGGATATTGTTTACAAGCCATCTCTGAATGATTCTGTTGAATTTTGCCACAGGGTTTCTTCATCTTACTTTTTGGAACCATTATGGATCACAAGGTATTTTGAATTGGCTGCACTCATTGTAAATGATTTTCATGTGGTTGAGGGAAGCAGGAGGGTGAAGCTGCTTTGCTGGGGAGTGAAGTCTGGGGAGCTTTGCTTGTGAGGATGGTGCAGAGCATCAGCTGCAAGGAGAGGGGAGAACTGTCCTCTCTTATCAAGTCAACAGAGGCTTGTGTGGGTATTGCTGGTGAAAAGAATCAAAAGCATGGCCATGATTTTAATCAGAATTCTAAATCTAGCTATAACTACACTTCCAGTGTTATCCAAATCTCATTATTTGCCAGGAAGTTGCTCTTGCTGAGGTTACAGGTCTCAAGGTCTCAGGACATGCACGTGAGCCTGGGGATTCTGTTGTTTCCTCTGACATATGTATATTTCTCACTGTTACTGCTTTTTAGATAAGAGCCGCCTTGAAGATGAGGATGTCATCACTGAAGGGGAAATCGAGGGTAGCAGAGGTAAGCCCTTGCCTTTTAGTCTCAACCCTGGGTGGTCCTCTACATTTTGCTGACACCAATATTATAGATTAGATCTCAGGGTTTGTTACAGGCAAAGAGTCACATGTTTCCTCTTTGTATACATCTGGAGTGCTCCTCCCCCCGCCACTGATGGTCAACAGCATATTCCCTTCCAGAGAACTTTCTACAGGGTGTGTTTTAGCTTGACATGTGGTGATGGGACCACATGAATCCAGGATTTCTGAATCATAGAATGTGAGAGCTAGGAAACGAGAGATGAATTAAAAATGAGATTTAAGGCCGGCGCCATGGCTCACTTGGTTAATCCTCCGCCTGCGGCCCTGGCATCCCATATGGGTGCTGGGTTCTAGTCCCGGTTGCTCCTCTTCCAGTCCAGCTCTCTGCTGTGGCCTGGGAAGGCAGTGGAGAATGGCCCAAGTGCTTGGACCCTGCACCCGCATTGGAGACCAGGAGGAAGCACCTGGCTCCTGGCTTCGGATCGACGTAGCTCTGGCCTTAGTGGCCATTTGAGGAGTGAACCAATGGAAGGAAGACCTTTCTCTCTCTCTCTCTCTCTCTCACTGTCTAACTGTCAAATAAAAAAATAAATTAAAAAATGAGATTTAGCCCAACCCACCCATTTAACAAGAAAACTGAAGTCCAGGGAACTTAGGAGATGTGCTCAAGTTCACCCAGCTGATCAGGAGCAGAATCACAACTAGGACCAATGTCATGAAAATCTTTCCATGCTCCTTGTTCTGACTGTTTCCAGTAAACCATACTTTTTTTGGTTTGGTGTATCCAGGTACTTGTAGATCTTGAAGTCTTTTGATTTGGCACTCTGTATTTTAAGGCACTATAATTGCCAACATTACCAGATTAATTAAAGGCTATTTGTTCAACAGACTAATTATGAGCTACTTTCTTAAAAATAGACTTTCTGGATACACTGGGAATCATCACTTATCTATAATTAACTAGGATTGAATATGACCTTTAATATGATAGTGATCAATTTAAAAATAGGCATTTTCTTTAATTTTTAACCATTCCTAAATTGAAATATATCTTATAGTCAATGGTATGTCATGACTTAATTGGTAAGTTTTGTTTCTATTTTTTGACAGAACATAAAACTAATGAGGTAGCTTACTATGTTAATTAAGTGGAATATGATAATTTAATTCTATGTAGCAGTGTAAATTTGTGTACTTTTCTTCATGTCTTCATTTTCATATGTTTATCTCCAGGCAGGCATACACATAAACGTAAATATCTGTCCTTTATCCAAAGCAGTATGCATTGTCACCACTATTATTTCTTCCTCATTTAGAATGCATCACTAAGCCCAACCAATGGATCTAAATTAATGATTCGTTAAGAATGAAATGTGAGTATTAAAAACTCAAAGATAAACTTTACTTGTGAATTGTATCAAGACACTCAGTGACCTTTGGGAATGTACTATTCTTTGCCTCTTATGCTAGAATGAGGTGGGAAGGGGATGGGGAGGCCTGATTTCTTCATTGCTAAGTACACAAATGAAAATATGAACACTTTCTTTGAAATTGATGTTATCTCAGTATAAATGACCAAACCTTAAGCATGCTCTTAATTTCTGTCCTCTGAGCAGATGCTGTTATTATCGCACAGATACAGTGCTATCTTAACTGCTCACATGCCTTAACATCATCTAATCAGTGAATACTAACCCTTACAGTAGTCCCATGAATGAGAGGGAAGATTTGATTGATTGAAATAGCAAAGCAACCTCCTTCTACTGAAATGGGGCCCAGAGTCATTCCTATGGGCGTGTCAGTGGGGTTGTGGCCAATTGGCTGCCTACTCACAGTCAACCCATGAGACTTATTTCTACATGAGTAAAACCAGGGTAAAAGACTAGTAGGCAGTCACGAAGGGCAGAATAAGTCACAAGAAGGTAACCAGAAGCCTGAGAAGTAACATGAGGGCATAGGCAGGGTTGTTCAGCCTTTGTAATGGTGTTGTCTGGGAGAGGTTTCATGGCCTTTATTCATGGACATGGATGAGTCTTAGACATTTCTTTTCATTAAACACCATCTGGCTTCAGCCACATCCTCTTCTACATTACTTCCCTTTCTGAGTCATGACCATATACGGCCAATGGGGCAAAGCAAGGGATTGAAACAACCTCATGGAACCAAAGACATTGTGAGTTGGAAGAACCCTTATAGGATCTCCTATGTTACAGGTCCTTCAAACCTGATGTTCTGGTGTGGAACATGGGCACATGGTGCCAGGGATAGGGAGAGGTGGTGTTAGGGCTCTGTAAACACTAGCTGACATGAATGAGGTGTTGGGAAAATGAAGAAAGTACAATTCTAGCACCTTATCATTAATTGATTATCTCCACATTTTGATTTTTATATTAGAACTTTAAAAAGGTTGACTCTTCTAGCTTTATCTAATTTCTAGTCGGCAGGTTTCCTCCACAGTGGTGTATCATTATAACATTTCTTGATTTGTCACTAATTGAGAGTCACTAATTCAGCTGGTCCCAATTTGATGCCAGCCTGTTTTGGGTTTATCAGATTGTCTCAGGCGGAGGAGGCTCTACCCTACCTCCTTAGAATATTCCATCCAGCCGCTCAAGAAAGGAGAAGTCTGGTTGAGGTCTTATCTCTGCTAGTTGAATATACATGGTTGGCCATAGTAAAAGTTGGATAAAACCTGTAGAAACTGTGATCAGAGACTATACTATTTATAGACTTGGGGAGGTATGCAAGACCTTAGACCCACCTTAAGAGGAACTCTAGGAAGGAAGTGGGAACACATTACCCCAGGAACTCCTTGCTAAATTATTTTGCAACTTTTAGCTTCTATTTTTGAACCCAGTGGGTAGGTAATGTACCAAACATTATTTTTCTCAGCATATCCTCTACAGGTGGCCATGTGACTATTGCCATTTCCCAAAAACTGGAGTATATACTTTTTTACATCAAGACTTATGGTATCAGAAGTGTACTGGAGGGGCTGGTGCTGTGGCATGGTGGGTTAAAGCCCTGGCCTTAAGTGCCGGCATCCCATATGGGTGCTGGTTCTAGTCCTGGCTGCTCCCTTTCTGATACAGCTCTCTGCTATGGCCTGGGAAAGCAGTAGAAGATGGTCCAAGTCCTTTAGCCCCTGTACCCATGTGGGAGACCTGGAAGAAGCTCCTGGCTTTGGATCGGCACAGCTCCGGCTGTTGCAGCCATCTGGGGAGTGAACCAGCAGATGGATGACCTCTTTTTCTGTTTCTACCTCTCTCTGTACCTCTTTCAAATCAATAAAATAAATCCTTTAGAAAGAGTGTACTGGAACAGCAGCTGGCATCATGGCAGACCATATTGGAAACCCAAAAAGCAACAGAATACAGGGACAGCAAATTCACAATATTCACAATAATGATTTTCAAAGGATCATTGGGGAGCAGGCATCACCAAGTGGGGTCTGTTAATAGGGAGAGGGACTACAGGCACAGGGATTATGGCAGAATTCAACTCAGGCACATCTGGGGAGACTGGTAAGCATAAGGTAGGGCCATAGTCTTGGACATGGCTAATCCTTAGAGAAAATCTATTTCAGACTTTCAACCTGAACACAAAGTCAAAGACTGAGCAGGTCTCAGGAGGCAGGCAGAATTCCAATGGTGAGAAAGGGGCAGGCAATCAGCACTGTACTTGTAAGAGAATTGAGGCTCCTAGTGTAGGAGGAAACCCCTCACATTCCAATGACATCATCAGGATTGTTCCCAGAAACTGGATTGACAACACTCTGTCAAGTAGTCTGCGGGTCAGAAAAGGGCATCAGATGTATGAAAGTGGGAAATTTGGTTCAGTTACAGATTCTAGCAAGGAAATCCAGGCAGGGAAGAGGGGGCATCACAGCTGCACAGTGCCCTCTTCTGTTTATATGAAGGACAGTCTTTTATACAACAGACTTACAGGCAGTACGATTCCAGTGGTGCCAGCAAGCCTCTCAGTTCTTCCTAGATGTCTGATTTTAGGCCTGAAATTCACTTACAAGGATACAAAGTTCTTCATTCCACAGTACAAAATAAGCAAAGACAACAAAGCTAGCAACAGGGTTTACAATGTAAAATGGTAAACTCAGAGAGACAGAATCATGCCAGAGACCAAATTCATGCAGCAAAGGAGGTGCTATGATAGGGTTTAGAGAGAAGCATAGAGAAGACAAAAGACATAAAGACGTAGGAGAGAATGGCTGGGAAAATGACCTTCCCTCTGTATGATGCTGAGAACATCATTTGTGTCTCTCTGCCCCATTTCCTCATCTGTAAAAGGGAGTTCATAATAGCACATACCTCTTAGGACGGTTTCAGGAAAAAATGAGCTAATACATTAAAAAACTAGAATTGTGTTGGGGTCAAATTAAGTTTTCAGTAAATTCCAGCTATTATTCTTTCCAATAAAAAGTATCCCAATCACTTTGCCCAGGTTGCGTCCTTCCTTGAGGATGTCCTGCATATGAGACCGAGAGTGAGCTCCTGGAGGAAGACAAGGAAGCCAGGCTTGACTGACGAGAGACTGCCATGCTTCCTTGAAAGATGTTTTCCTTCTTCCAGCAGTGACACCCAAGCTCTTGATGTGAAAATATTTGATGAGAAAAGTTTGAGGATGGCATCTGATGACTGGGCTTTAGCAATGCTGATAGACTGACCTGTTGACCTGCCCTTGACGTACAGGAGGTTGTTTTCCTGGCCAAGCTTGGGAAGATTAACAATGAATCTGCCAAAATGTTATGGTCTCCTTGGCAAGACTGAGGTTACTGGGTTCCTACTGGACTTGGTCTGCTCTTCTTTCTGATACCAGTGCTATACCTCTATGATTCCATCATCATCTCTTTGCACAGATCCTGGGCACTTTGGGGAACGGGGGCTCCATCCAACTTCAGGGGTAGGGATAGAATAGCAATGGGAGGGCTAGGCAGGAGAAACAGTCTACTTTGGAGACGGTTAAGGCCTGTGGGCTCCGTAAGGTAAGGAACAGAGGAGAAGTCTGAGAATAATGTGTTTGTTATTTTAATCTGTTAGACATTGATGAAATAATTTAGTTTCTAGAATCTTAGTTTCCTCATGTGTGAAACAGAAAAAATATTATTGTAGGTTTTACTGTTTGTGTGCTTTGTGTGTATCTGCACACAGAGTGTGTGCATGTATGTCTTTTTAAACCACTATAAATAAAGAAAATTCAGGTTGTTATTTTAGAAATAACAATGAATATATTTAACTTTCACAACATGCTCATGTGTGCCATGATGAATTTCCTCACTGGTACCACAACATTCTTGTGTACCAATTCTATTATCAGTCCACCTGAACTCACTGTATAGACCTGCAGGAGGCTAGAGGATGAAATCCTATCATATGCCCATTTAAGCAACTTAGAAATATTTGGCAAAAAGCACTACTTTTGACTGCCTTTCAGGGCCTCTCAATGAAATCTCTATCACCAATTTGGTTTTAAATAGCTAGGCATTCAGTAGTGCCCCAGATGGATATATGAATGAGAGTAAAGCAATACAAAGTAAAAGTCATAAAAGCAATTTAATCACTCCCTTGACATAAAACAAGAAAAACTGGGTGAATGCCTCTTTGTAAGGTTGCTGCAACAGTTGATCTCATGGAAGGTGAGTGTTAACTGTGGTTACCAGAGTCTAGGAGAGATACTAAGAGTTAGATAGTAGTGAGACATTTTGGTGTTATATTGCATAGTAGGGTGACTATACATAATGATAATGTACAGTATATTGCTCTAAAACAACTAGAAGAAAGTATTTTGAATGTTTTACCATAATAAATAATAAAAGTTTGGGTAGATAGGTATGTTTATCCTGATTTAACATTATACAATGTATACATATATCAAAGCATTATATGGTAACCATGCATATGACCATTTTGTGTCAGTTAAAATTTAAAAATAAACATAATTACAAGAACAAAACCTGCTGTAGTATTGGTTTAGAAACAGTATAAGAGTAATTTTGAATTGTTAGAGGAGCTCCAAGATGGTGGAATAGGGAAGAGCACATTGATAGTCTGGGAAAAGACAGTTTAATAAAAGTGGAGATACTGTAGTCTCAGGGAAGAGTTAGGAAAAAAACTGCAGAGGAAACCCTTCCAGAACTAGTGGGACACGGTGGACCTACGTGGAGGGCATGGGCACTCACGGCTCGGGACCCCAGCTGCCAAGTCTACACACCAGCGCTGGAAAGGGAGGTGAAGCGAAACCACAGTTGCTGGAGACACTGGCAGAAAAGCGGCAGGAAGAGCCTAGAGGGAATGAGGCTTGAAGCCCCATGGGGGAAAGTTCACCAGCCTAATTAGAGGAGAGAAGAAAAACAAAAGGGACCAGTACAGACACGATTCTCCCTCCACTCACCTAACACAGGCCTAGTGAATGTGTGGAGCTTATGAATTGCGACTGTGAAAAAAAAAAAAAAAAACTGAGGGTGTGTGGGAGAACTCATGGTGTGGTTGAGATGTGGGAGATGCCACAAATTTGGTAACCTTGGCAACCCGGTGGGAGATATTGCAGGGTAATCTGAATTTACACTGAGGACTGCAGATCCTTTGTTTGGTCCTTGGGACAGAGCAGACGTATATTATACCCACTGGAGCTAGCACTCAGGCACTGATTTCCATCAAGGAGAAGAGCTCAGCTGAGTGGAATTACTTCTCTTCTGAATAAAGAGAAAGAGAGAGAGAGAGAGAGAGAGAGAGAGAGAGAGAGAGAGAGATTGAGATTTACCATGCCAAACCTGGGTTTGTCACCTTTGGCACACCCTTAACCCTGAAGAACTGAACAGAGCTGTCTGGCCACATCCACCATAAGCCTCTAGAGATTCACCAAAAGCAGACAGTCCACTTGATCTAGAGTCATAGTATAACGAGAAAGGCTACCACAGCGAGAAAAAAAAAAAAAGAAGAAACCAAAGAATATCTCCACAATGCCAAACAACAAATGCAGAAACTAAGGAAACAAGAACAAGGAAGACATTATGACACCCCCAAATGAACATGATGCTCCAATACAAGATTATGAAGATGATCAGATAGAAGAAATGCAAGATATGGAATTCAAAAAAATTTATGGTAAGAACATTCAGAAGTTATAAAAAACAAATTCATAAACTACTGAAATAAATACTGGACAGGACAGAAAATCTCTCTTGTCAAAATGAAATCTTAAGGAGGAATAAAAAAAATTTAGTAGAACATGAAATTGTGATATTGAAGAGAAATCAAAATGAAATGAAGAATTCAATAGAACAAATGACAAATGCATTTGAGAGCCTTAAATACAGAATCAATGAGATAGAAGAGAGAATATCAGAAGAGAGAGCACAGGAAAGTATACAGTCAAATCAAAGAAAAGAAGAGGAAATTAGAAATATAAAAAATATTGTTAGGAATCTACAGGATACTATTAAAAAAAACCCCAACATTCGAGTTCCAGGAGTTCCTGAAGGCATGGAGAGAGAGAAAGGATTAGAAGGCCTTTTTAGTGAGATACTAGAAGAGAACTCCCCAGGTTTGGAGAAGGAGAGAGACATCTAAGTACAGGAAGCACATAGAACCCCTAATAAACATGACCAAAAGAGATCTTCACCATGACATGTTGTAATCAAACTCACCACAGTGAAACATAAAGAAAAGGTTCTGAAATGTGAAAGAGAGAAATGTCAGATTACTCTCAGAGGATTGCCAATTAGACTCACAGCTGACTTCTCATCAGAAGTCCTACAGGCTAGGAGGGAATGGTGAGATATAGCCCAGGTACTAAGAGAAAAAAACTGCCTGCCCAGAATATTATACCCTGCAAAGCTCTCATTTGTGAACAAAGGTGAAACAGACATTGAAATAATTTGTCACCACTCATCCAGCCCTGCAAAAGATGCTTAAAGATGTGTTACACAAAGAAACACAGAAACACAGCCATGAATACAAAAGAAGGTAAAGGAAGAAAATCTCCCAGTAAACGATCACAGGAAGTTCAATCATATATTAGAAATATCTTTGGGAAAATGGCAGGGCAAAGTCACAACTTATCAATAGTTACATTGAATGTTAATGGCCTCAACTCTCCAGTTAAAAGACACAGACTGGCTGAATGGATTAAAAAGCAAAACCCATCTATTTGCTGCTTATAAGAAACACATCTTTCTAACAAAGATGCATGCAGACTGAATGTGAAAGTTTGGAAAAAGATATCCCATGCCAACAGAAATGAAAAAATAGTGGGTGTAGCCATCTTAATATCAAACAAAAATAAACTTTAACACAAAAACTGTTAAGAGAGACGAAGAGGGGCACTATATAGTGATTAAGGGATAAATTAAACAAGAAGATGTAACTTTTTTTTTGGACAGGCAGAGTTAGACAGAGAGAGAGACACACACACACACACAGAGAATGATCTTCCTTTTTCCATTGGTTCACCACCAAAATGGCCACTATGGCCAGCATACTGCGCCAATCCAAAGCCAGGAGCCAGGTGCTTCCTCCTGGTCTCCCATGTGGGTGCAGGGCCCAAGCACTTGGGCCATCCTCCACTATCTTCCTGGGTCACAGCAGAGAGCTGAACTGGAAGAGGAGCAACTGGGATAGAATCCAGTGCCCCAACTGGGACTAGAACCCGTGATGATGGCTCCGCAGACAGAGGATTAGCCAAGTGAACCATGGCGTCACCCAGGAAGATGTAAATATTATAAATGTATATGCACCTAATTACAGGGTACTGGTTTATTTAAAATATATGTTAAGGGACTTAAAGGGAGACTTAGACTCCAATACAATAGTATTGGACTTCAATAATCCACTTTCAGCAACAGACAGATCAATCAGACAGAAGATGAACAAGGAAACAGCAGATTTAATAGACACTATAGCCCAAATGGATCTAACAGATATCTACAGAACTTTTCATCCTACACTTAAAGAATTTACATTCTTCTCAGCAGTACATGGAACCTACTCTAGGATTGACCACATACTAGGCCATAAAGCAAGTCTCAGGAAATTCAAAAGAATTGGAATGATACCATGCAGCTTCTCAGACCACAGTGGAATGAAGCTGGAAATCAGCAACTCAGGAATCCCCAGAGCTTATGCAAAAACATGGAGACTGAACAACATGCTCCTGAATGAACACTGGGTCATAGAAGAAATCAAAAACTTTCTGGAAGTAAATTAGGATACAGCAAAAGCAGTGTTAAGAGTGTTAAGTAAATGGGATACAGCAAAAGTAGTGTTAAGAGGAAAGTTTATAGCAGTAGGTTCCTACATCAAGAAATTATAAAGGCACCAAATAAATGAGCTATCAATACATCTCATGAATCTAGAATAACTGCAGCAAACCAGACCCAAAACTAGTAGGAGAAGAGAAATAATTAAAATTAGAGAAGAAATCAACAGGATTGAATCCAAAACAACATTACAAAAGATCAGCAAAGCAAAGAGCAGGATTTTTGAATAAATAAACAAAACTGACACCCCAATGGCCCAACTAACTAAAAAAAGAAGAGAAAAGACCCAAATCAATAAAATCTGAGATGAAAAAGGGAATATAACAACAGACATCACAGAAATAAAAAGAGTCATCAGAAATTACTACAAAGAGTTGCATGCCAGCAAACAGGGAAATCTATCAGAAATGGATAGATTCCTGGACACATACAGCCTACCTAAATTGAACCATGAAGACATAGAAAACCTAAACAGACCTATAACTGAGACAGAAATTGAATCAGTAATAAAGTCCCTCCCAACAAAGAAAAGCCCAGGACCGGATGGATTCACTGCTGAATTCTACCAGACATTTAAAGAAGAACTAACTCCAATTCTTCTCAAATCGTTCAGAACAATGGAAAAAGAGGGAATCCTCCCAAATTCTTTCTATGAAGCCAGCATCACCTTAATCCCTAAGCCTGTAAAAGATGCGGCATTGAAAGAAAATTACAGATCAATATCCCTGATGAACATAGACACAAAAATCCTCAATAAAATTCTGGCCAATAGAATGCAATAACACATCAGAAAGATCATCCACCCAGACCAAGTGGGATTTATCCCTGGTATGCAGGGATGGTTCAATGTTCACAAAACAATCAATGTGATACCCCACATTAACAAACTGCAGAAGAAAAACCACATGATTATCTCAATAGATGTGAAGATAGCATTCGATAAAATTCAACACCCATTCATGATGCAAACTCTAAGAAAATTGGGTATAGAAGGAACATTCCTCAATACAATCAAAGCAATTTATGAAAAACTCACAGCCAGTATCCTATTGAATGGGGAAAAGTTGGAAGCATTTACACTGAGATCTGATACTAGACAGGGATGCCCACTCTCACCACTGCTATTTAATAAGTTCTGGAAGTTTTAGCCAGAGCCATTAGGCAAGAAAAAGAAATTAAAGGGAAACAAATTGTAAGAAGTCAAACTATCCATCTTTGCGGATGATATGATTCTTTATTTAGGGGATCCAGAGAACTCTACTAAGAGACTATTGGAACTCATAGAAGAGTTTGGCAAAGTAGCAGGATATAAAATCAATGCACAAATATCAACAGCCTTTGTATACATAGGCAATGCCATGGCTGAGAAAGAACTTCTAAGATCAATCCCATTCACAACAGCTACAAAAACAAGAAAATACCTTGTAATACACTTAATCAAGGACACCAAAGATCTCTATGATGAGAATTACAAAATCTTAAAGAAAGAAATAAAAGAGGATACCAAAAAATGGAAAAATCTTCCATGTTCATGGATTAGAAGAATCAATATCATCAAAATGTCCATTCTCCCAAAAGCAATTTATAGATTCAATGTGATACCAATCAAAATACCAAAGACATTCTTCTCATATCTGGAAAAAATTATTTTGAAATTCATATGGAGACACAGGAGACCTCGAATAGCTAAAGCAATCTTGTACAACAAAAACAAACCCGGAGGCATCACAATACCAGATTTCAGGATATACCACAGGGCAGTTGTTATCAAAACAGCATGGTACTGGTACAGAAACAGATGGATAGACCAATGGAACAGAATAGAAACACCATAAATCAATCCAAATACCTACAGCCAACTTATATATTTTTTAAAAATTGTTATTTAGTAAATATAAATTTCAAAAGTACAGCTTTTGGATTACAATGGCTTTTCCCCCACCATAACTTCCCTCCCACCCACAGCCCTCCCAACTCTCGCTCCCTCTCCCATTTCATTCACATCAAGATTCATTTTCAATTCTCTTTATATACAGAAGATCAATTTAGTATTTACTAAGTAAATATTTCAACAGTTTGCACCCACACAGAACATAAAGTATAAAATACTGTTTGAGTACTAGTTATAGCATTAATTCACATTGAATAACACATTAAGGACAGAGATCCTACATGAAGAGTAAGTGCACAGTGACTCCTATTCAGCCAACTTATATTTGATCAAGGATCTAAAACCAACTCCTGGAGCAACTTCTGCTCAAGCCAGAAATTTCAGAGTATTATGTAATTACCAGTGCTGGGAAAAGTGGATTTCCATGTGCAGAAGCATGAAGCAAGACCCCTACCTTACACCTTACACAGAAATCCACTCAACATGCATTAAAGATCTAAATCTACGACCCAACACCATCAAATTATTAGAGAACATTGGAGAAACCCTGAAAGATATAAGCACAGGCAAAGACTTCTTGGAAAAGACTCTGGAGGCACAGGCAGTCAAAGCCAAAATTAACAATTGGGATTACATCAAATTGAGAAGTTTCTGTACTGCAAAAGAAACAGTCAGGAACGTGAAGAGGCAACCGACAAAATGGGAAAAAAATATTTAAAGTATGCAACCAATAAAGGATTAAAAACCAGATTCTACAAAAAGATCAAGATACTTCACAACAACAAAACAAACAACCGACTTAAGAGATGGGCCAGGGACCTCAACAGACATTTTTCAAATGAGGAAATCCAACCGGCCAACGGACACATGAAGAAATGTTCAGGATCACTAGCCATCAGGGAAATGCAAATGAAAATCACAATGAGGTTTCACTTCACCCTGGTTAGAATGGCTCACATTCAGAAATCTACCAACAACAGATGTTGGAGGGATGTAGGGGAAAAGGCACACTAACCCACTGTTGGTGGGAATGCAAACTGGTAAAGCCGCTATGGAAGTCAGTTTGGAGATTCCTCAGAAACCTGAATATAACCCTACCATTCAACCCAGCCATCCCACTCCTTGGAATTTATCCAAAGGAAATTAAGTTGGCAAATAAAAGAGCTGTCTGCACCCTAATGTTTATTGCAGCTCAATTCACAATAGCTAAGACCTGGAATCAACCTAAATGACTATCAACAGTAGAGTGGATAAAGAAATTATGGGAGATGTACTCTATAGAACACTACACAGCAGTAAAAAAAAAAAAAGTGAAATCCAGTCATTTGCAGCAAAATGGAGGAATCTAGAAAACATTATGCTGAGTGAATTAAACCAGTTTCAAAGGGACAAATATCATATGTTCTCCCTGATCTGTGACAGCTAACTGAGCACCTAAAAGGAAACTTGTTGAAGTGAAATGGACACTATGAGAAACAATGACTTGATCAGCCCTTGTCCTGATTGTCGAGGAACAATTTAATACTTTATCCCATTTAGTATTTTTTTTGTTCTATTTGAAACTATTTGTTGAACTCTGTAATTAACACACACTTATTCTTAGGTGTTTAAATCCATTTGGAAATTGAGTCATGTTAAAAATGAGTGGGAATAAGAGAGGGAGGAGTTGTACAGTTTGGCACATGCTCAATCGGACTTGCCCAAAACAGTGGATTTAGAAACGTGCCAGTGGATTCCAATTCAATCCCATCAAGGTGGCATGTACCAAGGCCATCTCACTAGTCAAAGTGATCAGTTTCAGTTCACAATTGATCATAAAGATAGGATTGAGAGTCAAAGGGATCACATAAACAAGTCTATTGTCTCCTATTTCTAACTGATATAATTAAAAAGGAGAGAATGATCCAACATGGGAAGCGGGATACACAGCAGACTCATAGAATGGCAGATGTCCTAAATAGCACTCTGGCCTCAGAATCAGCCCTTAAGGCATTCGGATCTAGCTAAAAAGCCCATGAGAGTATTTCATATATAGAAAGCCAAGACACTCTGGCAAGGTCTCTGTGAGATTCCAATAGAAAGAATGGGCCATCAAAGAAGGAGGTACCTTTCTCCGAAGGGAGGAGAGAACTTCCACTTTGAGTATTACCTTGTCTAAATAAGATTGGAGTTGGTGAACTCAAGAGGTTTCCATAGTCTTGGCAACTCATGACAAGAACCTTGGGTGATTACTGACGCCATAAACAAGAGTGTCAACTGTTAAATCAACAACATGAGTTACTGTGCACTTACTCCCCATGTCGGATCCCTGTCCTTAATGTGTTGTACTATGTGAATTAAAGGTATAACTGGTACTCAAACAGTACTTTCTAGTTTGTGTTTCTGTGTGGGTGCAAACTATTGAAATCTTTACTTACTATATACTAAATTGATCTTCTGTATCTAAAGATAATTGAAAATGAATCGTAATGAAGAATGGGATGGGAGAGGGAGCAGGAGTTGAATGGGTTGTGGGTGGGAGGGAGGTTATGGGGGGAAGCCATTGTAATCCAAAAGCTGTACTTCAGAAATTTATATTTATTAAATAAAAGTTAAAAAAAAGAAAGCTAAAAAAAGAAAAGAAATAGTATAAGAATTTTTTTCAAACCAAATGATATTATTAAAAGTATGACAATTTAAATCTTTTGGAAATTATCTTCCTTTTACAGAATTAAAATAAAATGTTCCTATGAAGGGCATGAATTTACTTCCAGATTTATAAATAATTCTTGAGCATTAATTTATTGGTCAACATTTTCTTCCTGATTCTTGCTACTATAAAAACAGCTTTCCTTCTGCTCAAGCCAGAAATTTCAGAGTATTATGTAATTACCAGTGAAAGGATTGCCTTTAGGTTGGTTGATTTATTTGGTACTGTAACAAGTTCAAATTTATAATTTTCTTATGCCAACACTATTTAATCTCCTTTTCTTACAAAATTTTTCTAGGCTTTCTATCTTCTTAGCACATATCAAGAGAAATGTGCTGAGAGCAGTCAGTTCTGCAATAATGTCACAGAAAATTTCTAAAATCATATGGAAAAGACCTCTAAAGTGTGTGAAAATGGAATATGAACATAACAGTCCATGTTTTTAACAAATGATAACCAATAAAATATATAAGTAGTAAAATAAATATGAAACTTTCTCTTGAAAAAGACTTTTTATGAAGTGGCTGTTTAAAAGGTTGCAGCTGGTTAGCTATTGTGAAAGAAGGCTATCCAAAACTGACAGGAAGTTGTGTCTCCAGAAGTGCATGGATTTGGTTTATAGCCTGCTTTGGGAATTGAGGCGCTGGTAGAGGTTTAAAGCTTGTTTGTGTGTGTATGTGCATGTTTTTTACTTTCCTATATGGCTTGGTAAGTATATGTGCAGTCTTTTACATTGACTTAATGTTTCTTGCAAATAATGTCACATATGAGCCAACATGCAATTTGTGTTGTGTTTAGTTACTCCCTAATATGTCCTTCAGCTAGAAAAGATTCTGGCTTTGAAAACAAATGCCACAGCAGAACTGATCCTATGTCATCATGATTCACTAAAAATTAACAGTGATTCTTAGCCCTGTAACTCATTAAACATAACCTGGAAAGCTATTAAAAAGTATGAATGCCTGGGCCCTACCAGCCACAGAGATTCTGGTTCAATATTTTTGGTGGTGGTGGTAGCGGGAACTCTCCTAGATAGTAGAACAAAGAAAAGGCAAAAAAAATTCTGGCCCAAGAAATTTAATTCAGACAGATACTTAATAATTTCTTACTGTATGATTCTACTTTGAGGGTTATAAATAGAGAAAAAAAAATTTCTCGTCTTGCTTAGGACCAAATGTTTACTCATTAAAAAATGATGCAACAAAATAGTGTGATCTTACACTAAATTGTTCTAGAAGGGCTTGGTATGTTGAATGTACCGGAAAACTGAGAAATTAGTAGGACCAGGGGTGCGTAGTGATAGAATGTGGGCTGGACCTAATGGCTGGCAAGGGTTTGAACAGATATACATAGGTGCTAATTTTAGGCATTGAGCACTTCATAAAGGCAAGTGAGAATGAAAAAGCCACTCAAAGGAGAGCTTGAAGAGAACAGACTAATCCGAGGTCACAAAGGGGAATTTGTCAGGCTACAGAGAGCCTAGATTGCCTGGTGAGGTGATTGGGCTTGATCGACTAGGTCTCAGTAAAGATAATAATCAGTGCTGTGCTGCTTCCTATTTTGGAGGAAAAATGGTTGACCTTGCCAAACAAATAGAGAGTCAGAGAAATGCGGAGGAGAAGCAGCTGTAGTGTATTTGCTGGGAGGTGCTGCACAGGCCTTTGAGGACTGAGCTGCTCTGACTCCAGAATCTGGGCAGAGGTATCTTAGCCCTGACCAACTGCACCCATGAATTTCTCCCTTCTGGTAATTGCCATCTTTGGACAGAAGTCAGTAACTCAGCAATTGTGGATCCATTAGGACCTTTCAAGGTGCAATATCCATTTGCACCTGGATATTTTTGGCTAGGTGATATTTTATATCTCATCCCGCCTCCTCTTACCCCATTCAGCCCATCGAGAAGTGTGGCTGAAAGTCTGTATCACGAGCAGAAAAGGCAGCATTGACTTGCTGTTTGCTTTCCCAATCTAGCTCTGCAAAATATAATGATCTTCCCAGGGTATTGGGAACTGGTTATCACAGAGTTACAGGAGCACTGGGAAACATGCAGTTCATGAGATGAGTGGCACCTTTAACAGAACAACCAGACAACGGGACTCATATCCTGCCAATGTTGCACAGCTTCTTCTGGCTGCTAAGATGTAAGAACCCTTGGCATAGGATATGATAAGCTGGAAAAGAAAATATTCCGTTGGTAAAACAAATAAAGGCTGTTCACCTCATTAAATAGGAAGTGACCCAGCATGTAGAGGCAGCATCTTCTCCGTGATGTACAGGGATTTTAAGACAGTGGATTGGACTTTTTATCTGACACACAAATGGGGTATAAAAGTCAGGGAGTGAAGACTGAGATCTAAGTCTTTGGGCCTGGGAAGTTTTGGAGAGAGTAGGCATGGGTGGGAGCTTGGTTTGGGTTGCCCTTCGTATATCAGCAGTGTGGGTTAATGGAATCCAGATTTCAGAGACCGACAGGTGTGTGTTTCAGTTTTGTACTTGTACATTCTTAATGAGTGATTTGGGCAAATTATTTAGTTTCCCAGAGTATACTGCATTGCTCATTCATAAAATGGCAATATAAAACTCACCTTGTGGTATAATGGAGAGAAAAGAACATTATCTGTGAAATACTTGCTCCCTTCTCCCACACATGGAAGATGCTTGAGAGATGTTATTCCTCCTTCCTTGGCCCTCTATCTTCTGGGGATGAAGAGTGAAAACATTGCTTTTCCTTTGTAGGTACCGTTGGCCTTCTTCAGCAAATTGGGTTAGGGGCCTGGTGACATAAAATTGAGGAACTACACCATGAGACTTTCATTAAGCTCAAGACCAAGAGTTAGAGGAAGCTTTCACATATCCCAGTGGTCTAGCCTATCATGGGATAGGAAGAAGCAGAGTTTCAGAGCAAGAGGATCTGCTTCAGGAATAAAAATTAAAATTGGTTTTGGAATCTTGTGCATGACTATGAATCCTATCAAATTATGGAGAAGATAAATTCTGTTACTGAGTGATCTCAATCACTTTATTCCATGTTCTAAGATAAGTTCCAGGAAATATTAGTGCTCTGGACTCTTTATACTAAAATTAATAACAGTACACAGAGGATTCTAGGGGGAGAGACATCTCTACAGACCCATTCAAATAAAGAACATAAACCTTTGGGATAGGTCCCATGAGCTGTGCCTCAAGTCACTCAACAGCTCTTAGTTTCTCTATCTGTGAAATGGTGTTAAAAGCACAGGCCATTTCCATCTGCTGTTAAGGGCTGAGCTTTGTTTCCCAGATAACCAAATGTTGCTGTCCTTACCCTCAGTCCTTCAGAATGTGACTGTGATTGGAGATGGCGCCTCTAAAGGAGGCAATTAGTCAAAATGAGGCTGTTAGGGTAAGTGTGGCCTTATCCAGTGTGATGGGAGTCACACTGGAGACTGGGAGAAAGACAAGCATGAAGGGAAGAGCATAAAAAGACACAGGGAGCAGGTAGCTATCTTTGAGCCAAGGAAAGAGGTTTCAGAATAAACCAAACCTGCCACTTGCTCTTGGACTTCTTGGATCTAGATTTATGATAAAATAAGTTTCTGTTGTTTAGGCCACCCAGGCTATGGTCTCTTGTTACCACAATAACCCAGGCAAATTCATGCACATGCTTAGAGATGTTTCTGTATGAGTGAAATGCTTCATGAGTATGTGTATTTTTTAAGACAGAAAGATTTTATAAAGACAAGGCATTACTATCATTAAAATCTTGTCTCTTCCCTGTACAAACAGACTTATTGTTTTCAGAATCACTAAAGGTTCTCTTTTCCTATTTAAAAAACATTATATGCCAACAATGGGGTAGATTCTATTTTAGTTAAATCTAATCCAAATATTTATTGAAGATTGCTGTTTGCCCAGAGCATCAGAACAGCTCTTGTGACAGACATAAAGACAAACAAGATGCAAATCCACACTGCGAAGAGTTTACTGTGAAAACTCTTTGGCTATTTATATTCTTAAAGCAACCAGCTTGAAGACATCATTTCTAGTGGATGCAGTGATGCACTGCTGGGTTCCTCATTCCTGGCTCATGATGCCCATTCTCCCAGCTGCCAGGAGTGTTGCTGCCTCCAAGGACTCAAGGAGAATCCTTTTCAGTAGAACATGCTGGGGTCAACTTGCATCCAATGGCTGAATGATACTGAATATAAAGGCGTTGCTCAATCTGGAACATTTCTGAGGACCCACTCCACTCCAGGAACACCTGTGGGCTCAGCCAAGATCACTACTTCAACTGCTTCCCAATTAAACAGCTTGCTCTTCCCTAGTTGGTGTCCCCCACATGTGCTCCCAGGAATATTTCTCAATATACTTCAGGCAAGCAAACCTCCCTATCAGAGTCTGTTTTTCAGGACATGTGACTAATGGCACCATTTATAGGATACTATTTTTATTGATATACTAATTATATTCCTTGCCTAGAGTAAGTGAAATAATTGATAGTCTGAATGTTCTACATGGCAGACTGAGGAGGAATGTTGGGGAACTTCTTTTTCTGAGATTTGAGGATGTATGGTGCCTTTGTGGAAATAGGCCTTTCTTTAAAAATTTCTTAAAATTTATTTGAGAGAGAGAGAGAGCGTGCGAGCGAGAGAACGAGTCAGAGTGTGAGTCAGAGCGCAAGAGTCTTCCTATCCACTGATTCACAATGGCCACAATTGGCATCAGGCTGGGCCAGAATTGAAGCTGGGTGGCTGAAACATAATCTGTTCCCCTCACATGAGTGGCAGGAACCCACGTATGTGAGTTATCATGTGCTGCCTCCTGGGGTCTGCATTGGTAAGGAGCTAGAATAAGAAGTTGGAGCTAGGAATGGAACCCAGGCACCCCAACATGGACTGTGGGCATCTCGACAGTAACTTAACCTCTTGGCCACATGTCCATTTCACTCTCCTTCTTTTTAAATAACTCACATAGAAGCAAAAGGAATTTGTGATACAAATATTTCAAGATACTCAGTTATTATTTGAGAAATGCCAATTAATGACTGCGCATTAGGCTCGTGTAGAGAGAAAGTGCAGCCTCTGCCCTAGATTGTGATTGTCCAACCAGGGAACAGACAAATTAGTGCAAAAGCAGCCCCTGACCTAGCATTCTTGATTTTCTGAGAGATTATATGGTAAAATAAGGACAATCTCAGGCTCTAGAAACTGTTGTGAACTTTGAGAGTCTCTGGTGCTACCAGTCCTGTGACATGGGGAAAGTAATACCTTTTCTGTTCATCTGATTCCACACCTCTCACTGTGGACGAAACGCAGAGAAGGTTGCATGCAATCAATGCTGAACCTCCAATTCATCTGTTCACATCTGTTCACAAAGAAGAACTACAGAGAGGATGCGTCAGCCACTTCTCTTTCTCATAAGAACTTCTATGCACAGTAATATTTCTATGGGGACAACATTCTTGGTAAACTTGACGGCACTATGCACCTGGGTGATATAAGGGCATCCTTTGTATTCCCAGCCTAGGGCCACATGTCCTTGGTTTCTTTTTTTTTCTAGGTCCTCAGTGTTTACAGAAAACTCAAAAGTGCTTCAAAAACAAGTGGGTATTTCTCTTTAGATCTTGACACATTGGCCTAAGCTGCAGGCACCAGGTTTCCTGCTGATGTTCCTACTGAAGCCTAGCAGAGTCACCACTGAATCAAGCTTGCTTTAGAGGATCTGCACATGGTCCCTTGCCTTCCCCTTCTTACTATTATGCTGATGCTTTTTACTTGTCAGCTCAGCCCCGCCCACTTCTGAACTAGCTCATTATGGAAGGTATGCTCAGAGTTTTTTTTTTTTAAGATTTATTTTTAATTGAAAGAATTACACATAGAGAGAGAAGGAGAGGCAGAGGCAGAGAGAGAGAGAGATCTTCCATCCTCTGGTTCACTCCCCAGGTGGCCGCAATGGCTGGGTCTGCGCAGATCAGAAGTAGGAGACAGGAGCTTCTTCTGGGTCCCCATGAGGGCACAGGGGCCCGAGGACTTGGGCCATCCTCCACTTCTTTCCCAGCCCATAGCAGAGAGCTAGATCAGTGTTCTAAGCAGCCTCTTAACTGCTGCACTAAGTCCACCCCAAACTCATTGCTTTTTTTACTTTTTGCCCTCTTGTAGTAACTGGGCTTCCACCTTTCTCCTGGAACCTACTTTCCACATTGCACCAGCACGAACAACAATCCTATGCCATGTATTGATACATTTTTTGCTTTAAGTTCCACACAAACCTGGGTCTCCGCCTTGTTGCAATCTGTCTCTTTTACTCAGGGACTGTTTTCCAAATCTCTCCCTGACCTTAGCCACTGTCTGCTCCCAAATGCCTTTACCACACATTGCTCATTTACCAGAAAACCCTGCTTGTCTCACACACAAACTCCCATTTGCATGCTTACTTGAACTACCATCTATTTCCTATTACAGTATTTTAAAATATATTTACTGATCTATCATTTATTGGTCATCTCCCTTAGGCTTGTAATTGTGAACAAAGCTCAGTCTCTGTGAATCTTGTAGTCTACTGAAAGAGGGAGACAATTAAACAGGAAATAATAGTAGGAGATAATGGCAAAATATATTATCTATACTAGCCCATTTTATTTTCTTTCCTGTGAAACAGTGTTATCTCCACTTTAATAGATTTGTAAAGTCAGGCTCAAAAGACACTCTGGAAAAAACAGAAGACCTAAATGAAAGATCTCTGCGAGTGAGATCCCAGTGGAAAGAACGGGGCCATCAAAGAAGGAGGTACCTTTCTCTGAAGGGAGGAGAGAACCTCCACTTTGACTATGACCCTGTCAGAATAAGATCAAAGTCGGTGAACTCAAAAGGCTTCCATAGGGAGATTACTGACGCCATAAACAAGAGTGTCAAATTGTTAAGTCAACAACAGGAGTCACTGTGTACTTACTCCTCATGTGGGATCTGTCCTTAATGTATTGTCCAGTGTGAAGTAATGCTATAACTAGCACTGAAACAGTATTTTACACTTTGTGTTTCTGTGTGGGTGCAAACTGATGCAGTCTTTACTTAATATATACTAAATCGATCTTCTGTATATAAAGATAATTGAAAATGAATCTTGATGTGAATGGAATGGGAGAGGGAGCGGGAGATGGGAGGGGTGCGAGTGGGAGGGAAATTATGGGTGGGGGGAAGCCATTGTAATCCACAAGGTGTACTATGGAAATTTATATTTACTAAATAAAAAAAAGAAAAATAAAAAAAGTCAGGCTCAAAAATATTAAGTAGGTTGATCTCAGTCACATATACCAAGAGGGGTAGAGTTAGGTTTAGAATCTGTTTTAGGGTGCAGGCAACCTAAACAGCATGTTAACTGCTGCACTAAACATCTGCTGTGTAGATTTTTCTTATCTTTATAATCTAATGTTATGCAAACAGGTGACCCCTCTCTTTTCTAATACTTACATCTTTTATTTCTTCTTCTTGTGTTACCATTCTGACAACATTTAATTATCTGAACAAATGATGGATAAGAAGGGTGTCTTGTCTTTGGCTGATTTCAGAAGTTTCTGTTGTCTTTGCTGTACTAAATCTTAGATTTGTCCACCAGAGGCCCTTGTCGAGTCTACACTTGGATGTCAGTAAGAGTTGGTAGTGAGTGGGTGGCAGCCTGAGGTGCCAAGAGTTGGCTCTGTGTGACTGCACAAGAATTTCTCTCTGTGACTCATTTATCAGCAAAGGTTTCATTTTCTTCCCCATATATCACAGAGGACTTTCACTATTGCCTCGTGTTTATTTCTTCATGTGAGGATAGCACCTCATGAGAAAGAGAGACATACACACACACGCACACACACATACACACACACACACACACACACACACACACAGAGAGTTTGTCATAAAGCTTGCCCAAGTGTTATTGTCCTACTTTGCAGCCAATACTGCCACAATGCCTTGAGAATCTCTCCAGTGTCCTTGCACATTACTTTGAGACTTTGAAAGTCCCCATAGGGACTAGATATTCAGTCATGGCTAGCTTTGGGTAAATCAAGTGCTTGTTTTATTCTTATGTTGCAAAGTCCAGTGCTATTTGTGTGTTGAAGTTTCTCAAAGTAGTACTCAGTCCCCAATTCACAGAGCTACATCATCATTAATCTTTGTAAACATGCTATTTTAATTTGTCTTTGGCTGATCATAAGGCTGATACCCTATTCTCAGGGATAATCCTGATAGCTGCCTTTTATGTTTTTTTTATACTTTATATTAATGGTGAAATTGTGGAAATACACAAAATTAAGTTCCTTATACAGCTTTAGGCTTTTAGTTTTGATATTATATATGGACTCCTTAAAGTGATTTCTTGATTTCATCGCTGATATTGATTTCTAAGTAGGAATATGGAAAAAATGTTAACGAATATCCATGAGGAAGAGGGTCAAAGTTATAGATAGAAAATGTGGACTATTATTACTGAGGAAAGAAACTCAGGTTTTCTTTTCTTTTTTTTTATATAAAGCTTTTATTTAAAGAATATAAATTTCCAAAGAACAGCTTATGGATTACAATGGCTCCCCCCCACAACTTCTCTCCCTCCCCCTACCCTCCCCTTTCCCGCTCCCTCTCCCCTTTTGTTCACATCAAGATTCATTTTCAATTCTCTTTATACACAGAAGATCAATTTAGTACATATTACGTAAAGATTTCAACGGTTTGCCCTCGCATAGAGACACAAAATGATAATACTGTTGGAGTACTAGTTATAGTATTAATTCACAATGTATAGCACATTAAGGACAGAGATCCTACATGATTTTTTTTAAAAAAATTGATTAATTGTCTATGCAATTTCCAGTTTAACACCAAGATTTTTTAATCATTTGCAATTATCTTTATATAAAGAAGATCGATTCAATATATACTATGTAAAGATTTCATCAGTTTGCACCCACTCAGAAACACAAAGTGTAAAAATACTGTTTCAGTACTAGTAATATCATTATTTCACATTGGATAACACATTAAGGACAGATCCCTCATGAGACGTAAGTACACAGTGACTCCTGATGTTGATTTAACAATTTGACACTCTTGTTTATGGCGTCAGTAATCTCCCTAGGCTCTGGTCATGAGTTGCCGAGGCTATGGAAGCCTTTAGGGTTCGTGGACTTCGATCTTATTCCGACAGGGTCATAGTCAAAGTGGAAGTTCTCTCCTCCCTTCAGAGAAAGGTACCTCCTTCTTTGATGGCCCCGTTCTTTCCACTGGGATCTCACTCGCAGAGATCTTTCATTTAGGTCTTTTTTTTTTGTTTTGTTTTGTTTGTTTTTTTTTTTTGTTTTTCAGAGTGTCTTAGCTTTCCATGCCTAAACTATTCTCATGGGCTCTTCAGCCAGATCCGAATGCCTTAAGGGCTGATTCTGAGGCCAGAGTGCTATTTAGGACATCTGCCATTCTATGAGTCTGCTGTGTATCCTGCTTCCCATGTTGGATCATTCTCTCCCTTTTTCATTCTATCAGTTGGTATTAGCAGACACTAGTCTTGTTTGTGCGATCCCTTTGACTCTTAGACCTATCAGTGTGATCAATTGTGAGCTGAAATTGATCACTTGGACTAATGGAAACTCAGGTTTTCTAACAAATACCAATAATTCTCCAATGTTTTCATTTTTCACCTAGTATGCCAATGTGAATACATACTTTTCAGCAAAATATTTAAGTATATAACTTGAAGTTCTATTTATCTGTCTACTGTATATGTGCATGTGGTAGATGAATACTTTCTTTCTTTTAAAAGATTTTGTTTATTTATTTGAGAGGTAGAGTTACAGACAGTGAGAAAGAGAGAGAGAGAGAGACAGACAGACAGACAGAGAGAAAGGTCTTCCTTCAGTTGGTTCACTCCTCAAATGGAGCTGTGCTGATATGAAGCCAGGAGTCAGGTGCTTCTTCCCGGTCTCGCATGCAGGTTCAGAATTTGCCCAAATAATAAAGCCAGTTAGTAGCAGAATTATGATTCAAATTCAGATTATTAAACCTCTGGAATAGTTTCCAAGGCCACTCTGCACTAGCATTGAAATACCAAATTGGTGTTCTTCCATTATTTCATAGCTGCTCATGTTCAGTATAATGGCTACATGAGTGTTTCCTTCTCTTTGATCTGTTGTCCATAAAAATAATAAGAATAAAATCGCTTGTATTGCCTAGTGGTTATGAAAGGTCCTTTTGACATTCTTTCAGAAGCTCTTTGCAATTGGCAAATATCAAAATAAGTTTCAAACATTCAACTTTCCATAGCTGTGGTCTGGTGCCAAAGGATCCAGGCTGGTTTCAGAAAGCATTGACTACATTAACAAGTAGAAAGCCGGAGTCATTGGCTGCAGAAACTGATGTGTGGGCAGCAAGGGGAGTAGAGTCTATGGAAGTTATTTCTTTCTTGTTGCTTCTGGTTTTTCAGAAAAACAGGAAAAAACTTCATTGCCTGAGAGAGAGGATAGGAGGTAATGTGGATGTGAGGGAAGAGAACGCATGGGATAGTTATTTTGGAGAGTAAGGTGTTTTATCATTGTTGTGTAGCATAGGAGCCATTTGATTTTGTAGTCAAAAATTTATAGAGGTTCTGAACAGAGGAGATGGTGAGTTAGATCAAGATGTGTGGGAATGAGAGAGGGATAAGGGCATAAAGAAGACATTCAAAGGATTGACTGTGGAATTTCAGTTAGAAAGGAGGGGAGTGAAGCCATCAAGAAGGTGTTGAACACTACATTTAGTTGAGCATTAAGCTTGTGATTATAAAATAATTGAAAGTATGGTTTTGCAAAAATTAAACAAAAGAGAAATGAAGGAGGAGGGATAGGGAGGCAGGGGAATATTATTATGTTCTTAGAATTGTGTCTATGAAATCTATTGTCTTCATACTACTAATAAAATTTTTTTCAAAAAAGAGAGAGCTGTAAATACAGTATCTGTGGATTGTATGTTCCCATGGTCTTTGATACTGGGTTGAGTGCAAAGCCTTTGTCTCCAGGCAGATATACTCTCTGGTGTTTTTTACATGCTAGGGTTTTTAAAGCGGCTTCTCCAGAAAGTATAGTGTTGCCTGGCTCTTTCTCCATTTGAGTACGATTTACCTTCTTCCCTCTCTGATTTCTCCTGGACCACATATTTAATAAATGACTTCTATCTGAAACATTGTCTCATGGTTTCCTGCTTGGAGAAGTTGACCTGAAATATCAGACTAACTTCGATTATCTTTAGGAGATAAGGAGAGTATGCATTATTATCTATATAATTTTTGCATTGATTCATTAATTACAATAAATTGTTTAACTTTTTCATTTAGGAAATAAGAATAATCTTTGAAAAGAAATGAAAGAATCATTGAAATGTAGGTGTCTGGGGGGGAAAGATATTTGGCATGAGGCATTAGTATTGGAGGAAGTGAGCTGAACAGATTGAGGTGGCAGCCAGAGAGAGGGATGCACACACTTGAGGTTATAAAGGTATAGAATAGCTCTTCAAATGACGGTAATGATGAAGCTCTGACCATGTGGGTGACACAGGTTTTGGAAATCACAATGACACGTATATTGAAGTGACTGAAGATTAGGACCAATGTGGTACTGCAATGACAGTGAAATAAGTGTGGCCTTGGAAAATGAGGAGGAATGACTTGGAGTCAGTAGATAAGTCACAACAAAATTCAGAATTGAAGGAAAGAGAGGCTGGGGGGTGGGCCAGGAGAACACTTCTCCTCTACAAAGCCGAGGTAGAGAGAAATGATGTCTAAAGTTGGCTGCAAGGAGCACAGGGTCCTACCTAGGATCAGGTCTTTGAGAAGGTGAGGGAACATTCAGAGGAGAAGATGGCTGTAGGAGAGATTTGTCCTTTTGTGCTTTCCATAGATCCAGATAGCACAGTGGAAAGATCATGGGATCAGGGTAGAGGTGTGAGAGGTGGAAGAGATGGGCAGAATTGAGGATGAGCAGACCCTTTTGGAGCTACAATATAAAAGACAAAGCATGGCCTTTGGGTCTGGGGCTTCTAGGTAATTTCTTCAAATAGGGATAAAGTGGGAAGTGTGGCTCCAAGGGAGATAGTGGGTGAAGCTCTATCTAGAGGAGGTTGGAGAAGGTGGATCTCTGGTGGTTTCTCTTTATTCCTGTAGGTAAGTAGAAGATCAAGACAAGTTGTTAGACTAAGTATCCCAGTTCTTCTTTATTCCACTGGGAATGTGTGTCCCATTCAACCTGCTTACACTGCATCTTTCTTTATGCACAATGATGAGGACTGTTTCCATAACAGGAAAGCTCAAGGTTCCAATAGCAATAGCTCAGGAAGTAGGGTCGCTTTATTTAAAGGGAAGCAAAACCTAATGGATGGCACTTATAAAAAAGAGGAAAGTTTATGTTACTGGAAGTGTTCAGAGGCACTCCAAACAATAGAATCCCAAGTTCTTTATTATCAATTGAGTATATGAACCTGATATGGAATGCAGGCATCCCAAGTGACATGCTTATTATTGTAAAAAACGCCTGCCCCTATTATTTTTTTAAATGCAGATTACATAGATGCTTCAATTGATATGCCAATGACCGTAATGGAAGTGTTTTTCTGCATTCTTAGAGGAACAAATTGCTAATTTATAATATTTTCATTTTTATTGACAATTGCAAATAGCTAAAAAGTGATAGATCAGGAAGCCAAAGTCTTTGATTCCAAAACAATACTACCTATTTTTCCTCTTTTGTGATTTTTTTCCCCATTTGCGACTTGCTCTGTCCCACCACATCTTGATGCCAATTATACTGCTGAATCACTGTCAATGATAGGGACTTATATGAGTGGGCCATCTGGAAACGTTTGTCCTATTTTAAGAACAAATTAAAAGTTGTCTCAGTTGGTGGTGTCTAACTCTTAAACTTGGAAGAGAGCAAATATTAATAGGCTTTAACTTTGCCTATTTAACAGGTCAAGTTGGTCTCTGGTGTCCATGGGGACGCTTAAAGAGAAGCCGATTATGTTGAGTTGTGTGGAAACAGGATCAATAATTTTCAGTAACTGAGGAAGATTACCAGAAGTCAAGAAAGCCTTTTAACAGAGTCTGTACTGCTCTGAGCCTAGGACTGTCAAACACTTGGCAGGCAATGGAGAAAGTCTAATTGTGGCTGCTGATGAGTCATTTTACACTATTGTCACACCTCCTTTCTCCGTGTTCCATTTTGGGAACAGTATAACTTGCCCAGCCAGAAATTGCCTAATTTAAACCCAGACTCTTACCTGTGTGAATGAAAATGACTCAGAGGGTGTAAATAAAATAACCCCAAGGAGTCAGTGATTGTTTCATTTTTCTCATTGCTTCTCTTCTCAGGACCGAATCTTGTCTCTTCCACGTGTGTAGAAGAAGCATAAGTGCTAGAGGATTCAATTTGGTTGGCAAGGGGAAGAAGAAAAGTTTTACTGCGTTGCAAGTTAGAGCAATTTCCCTGACATGACGATTCAAGGCAGGCTATTTTAAGATTTATGATCAAAGTTTTAATTATACAAGAAATAGAGTACTGAGATATAATTTCTGCTGTTTCAATGTAATTAACACTAACAATAAACAAAAATAGAGTGTACCTATGTGTGTGTAGGCATACATATTTGTATTATATACATACATATATACAGACATATTTTATTCCTGTAGGTTAAGTTCCTGTCTCTTGCCCATCTATATTTTTAAATGCTAAACAATCACAACAGAGTGTATAAAAATGACTTAAGAACTCACAAAACATAGCATATTGACCTATAGATTTAGAAACAATTAACACTGATTAGTTAGATAATTCATAAAGTATCATTTATTCCAGCATCCAACAAATAACTGATGTTTAAAATATCATGGCTTATCTAGAATTTTTTTTTAATTTTTTTTTTTATTTTTGACAGGCAGAGTGGACAGTGAGAGAGACAGAGAGAAAGGTTTTCCTTTGCTGTTGGTTCACCCTCCAATGGTTGCCGCGGCCGACGCACCATGCTGATCCGATGGCACGAGCCAGGTACTTCTCCTGGTCTTCCATGGGTTGCAGGGCCCAAGCACTTGGGCCATCCTCCACTGCACTCCCTGGCCACAGCGGAGAGCTGGCCTGGAAGAGGGGCAACCGGGACAGAATCCTGGCCCGGACCGGGACTAGAACCTGGTGTGCCGGCGCCGCAAGGTGGAGGATTAGCCTAGTGAGCCGTGGTGCCGGCTAGAATTTAATAACTTACATTTCTTATTTTTGTATAACTCTTCCCAGTTTTGCAGATGTATTAACAAATAGTTCATTTAATTTTTATAAGCACCCTGTGTGGTAGCAACAGTATGAATTTTTATTTCTTGTTTATAAATCAGGAATCAAAAATACAGAAAGCTTAAGTGTTGTACTTAAATATCAGATGATCCTACAAGTCATATATACTGACTCTTAATCTAATATGGTAGAAATGTATAGCATATGACACAAATATATCTTCCATAATAGTATTAAGATCTCTCAAATGGTGAGAATGTAAAGGGAATTGGCTTCAATTAACCAGAAAAGTCACCCATCTGAGGCATATCATTTTCTTTGACAAATTAGGTATTATTATATTTAAAAATCTACTGAAATTCTTAAATGCAGATTCTTTTTCATTGGTTCCTTGAAGAGGGGCTGTTTCCTGTTGAATGTCCTGGGTAAACTACTTCCATAATTTACAGTAGCATGGGTTCCCAATATAATGTAACATTTCCTTTTACTAATTGTAAAGCTTATACATGCTCATTGTAAAAGGTTTTTGAAATATACAAAGATGTTAATTAGGAAAATAAAAATTACTCATTATTTAGGGGATAACTACCCTGCACATTTTGTTATATTTCCTATTGATTATCATGTTCCTCCTACGGTATTTTTTTAAATGCAGTTGAGGGTGGATAGCACATATAAACTTTTTAATGTTATTATTTTACTTATTCTGTAATTATTTTCCTGTGATTAACATTTCTTTTAATATATTTTAACACACTACGTAATTTATGTAGCCACATTCCTTTCATGGGATTTCTATGCTGTTTCAATTTTTTGTATTTAAACATTATTGGAATGAGGATTGTCCAAGCTTATGATTATTTCTTTAGAATTGAGACTTTAGAAGCAGCATGACTAGGTCAAATGATGTCAACATTTCTGGTCAATTGCATATAGTACCATTTTTTTCCCCCAAAGGCCTTATGAGCTCTGTAGAATGCTGCCTCATTTAGTGTGGAATTACTTGAGTAGAATTAGTATTGAAAGGTAGATTACCGCTTTAGCAAATTATTACAAAATAGTACTTAAACAACACAAATGTATTGTTCTATTTTTGGAGTATTAAAAGTCCTAAGTCAAGCTGTGAGCAGGGCTGTGTTTCTTGTGCACATTCTAAGGAGCATTGTTTCCTTGCCTTTTCTTTTTTTTAATTTATTTTATTTATTTATTTTTTGACAGTCAGAGTGGACAGTGAGAGAGAGAGACAGAGAGTAAGGTCTTCCTTTGCCGTTGGTTCACCCTCCAATGGCCGCCGCGGCCGGCACGCTGCGGCCGGCGCACTGCGCTGATCCGATGGCAGGAGCCAGGTGCCAGGTGCTTTTCCTGGTCTCCCATGGGGTGCAGCTACCATTTGGAGACTGCCTGCATTTTTTGGCTGGTAAGCCTTCTTTTCATCTTCAAAGCCAGCAGGGTAGCATCTTCAAATCTCTTTCTGCTTCTGTGTCTTCTTTCTCTCTGAACTTCTTCTAAAGAGCCTTGTGATTACAATGATATTATCTGGATAATCTGGGATATTCTTCCCATCTCAAGATCCTTAACTTAAAGACATCTACAAAGTCTCTTTTGCCACATACAGTAACATATTCACAGGTTCTGTGGATTAGGATATGAAAACTTTTAAGGAGTTTTTTTCAATCTGCCCCAAAAGATAAAGCAAACTTGATATTGTTTTCTAACATTCAATTTGAAGAATTGCTAATTTATATTCTTATCTTCATAGTCTGCTGGTTCAGATATTTTTCATCAGGATTTTTGTATTTCTGGAACAATAACACAGATGAGGATGTATTTGTTAGGCATTTACTGAGACCTCACAACCAGTGAAGTCATGAAACAAATCCAAGATCAGATGGGCTGGAAGATAAATGATGTCTCACTTTCAAATTCATTATCACTTATTATTATTTTTTGCACATATTATCTTCTATTCAAAAATGAATGCTATAAATATATATAAGGAATAGCAAGTTTCCAACTTTAAAAGCAGTTAGTTTCTGGGGTGGACATTTGATTTGGAGGTTAAAATCTGTTAAAATGCCTGCATCCCATAGCAGAGTGCATTCAATTCCCAGTATTAGTACAATTCTGGCTTCCTATCAATGCAGATCTAAGGAGACAGCAGGCCATGGCTCAAGTAGTTGGTTCCTGCCACCCATATGGGGGACTAAATTGAGTTTCTGGCTCGTGACTTTGGTTCAACTGCATTTTGGCCACTGTGGGCATTGAATCAGCAGACAGGAGCTATGTCTGTCTGTCTGTTTCTTTGCTTTTCAAAAGAAATCTTAAGGAGATAATTGCTTAAAGAAACATTCAGGAAAGTGAAGAGGCAAACAACAGAATGGGAAAAAATATTTGCAAACTATGCAACTGATAAAGGATTAATAACCAGAATCTACAATGAGGTCAAGAAACTCCACAACAACAAAACAAACAACCCACTTAAGAGATGGGCCAAGGACCTAAACAGACATTTTTCAAAAAGGAAATCCAAATGGCCAACAGACACATGAAAAAATGTTCAGGATCACTAGCCATCAGGGAAATGCAAATCAAAACCACAGTGAGGTTTTACCTCACCCTGGTTAGAATGGCTTTCATACAGAAATTAGCAAACATCAGTTGCTGGTGTGGATGTGGGGAAAAAAGCACACTAACCCACTGTGGGTGGGAATGCATACTGGTAAAGCCACTATGGGAGTCAGTCTGGAGATTCCTCAGATATCTGAATATAGCCCTACCATATGACCCAGCCATCCCACTCCTCAGAATTTCCCCAAGGGACATTAAATTGTCAAACAAAAGAGCTACCTGCACCTCAATGTTTACTGTAGCTCAATTCACAATAGCTAAGACCTGGAATCAACCTAAATGCCCATCAACAGTAGACTGGATAAAGAAATTATAGGTTATGTACTCTATGGAATACTACACAATGGGAAAAAATGAAATCTGGTCGTTTGCAACAAAATGGAGGAATCTGGAGAACATCATGCTGAGTGAAATAAGACAGTCCCAAAGGGACAAATATCATATATTCTCCCTGATCTATGACAACTAACTGAGCACCTAAAAGGAAACCTGTAGAAGTAAAACTGACACTGTGAGAAGCAATGACTTGATCAGCCCTTGTCCTGACTGTTGAGGAACAGCTTACTATTTTATTCTTTTTAGTATTTCATTTTTCTACTGAATACCACTGGTTGAACTCTTTACCTAACACGGAATTATTCTTAGGTGTTTAAATCCATTTGAAAATTGATCCCTGTTAAAAATAAGAGTGGGAGTAAGAGAGGGAGGAGACGTACAGTTCAGCACATGCTCCTTCAGACTTACCACTAAGGGTAAGTTTAAAACTTGCCATGGGACTCAAATCCCATTAAGTTGGCAGGCACCAATACCATCTTACTAGTTAAAGTGATTAGTTTAAGTTCATAACTGTTCATAAAGATAGGATTAAGTGTCAAGGGGATCACCTAAATTAAACCAAGTGTTTGTTAATAATAATTGATAGAATTAAAAAGGAGAGAATGATCCAACATGGGAAGTGGGACACACAACAGACTCATAGAATGACAAATGCCCTAAACAGCACTCTGGCCTCAGAATCTGCCCTGAAGGCATTTGGATCTGGCTAATAAGTCCATGAGAGCATTTTAAGCATGGAAAGCCAAGACACTGTGGCAAAAAATGACCTAAATGAAAGATCTCTGTGAGTGAGATCCCAGTGGAAAGAAGGGGCCATCAAAGAAGGCAGTACCTTTCTCTGAAAGGAGGCAAGAACTTCCACGTTGATTATGGCATTGTCTAAATAATGTCAAAGCTGGTGAACTCAAGAGGCTTCCATCACCTTGGAAGCTCATGACAAAAGAGAGGCTTCCATCACCTTGGAAGCTCATGACAAAAGCCGGGTGATCACTGACATCATAAATAAGAGTGCCAATTGTTAAGTCAACAACGGGAGTCATTGTGCACTTACTCCCCATGTAGGATCTCTGTCCTTAATGTGTTGTACTATGTGAATTAACAGTAATCCTACTATCCAAACAGTACTTTTTTTTTTTTTTTTTGTGACAGGCAGAGTGGACAGTGAGAGAGAGAGACAGAGAGAAAGGTCTTCCTTTGCCGTTGGTTCACCCTCCAATGGCTGCCGCGGACGGCGCGCTGCGGCCGGCGCACCGCGCTTATCCGATGGCAGGAGCCAGGTGCTAGGTGCTTTTTCCTGGTCTCCCATGGGGTGCAGGGCCCAAGCACTTGGGCCATCCTCCACTGCACTCCCGGGCCACAGCAGAGGGCTGGCCTGGAAGAGGGGCAACCAGGACAGAATCCGGCGCCCCGACCGGGACTAGAACCCGGTGTGCCGGCGCCGCAAGGCGGAGGATTAGCCTGTTGAGCCACGGCGCCGGCCCCAAACAGTACTTTCTACTTTGTGTGTCTGTGTGGGTGCAAACTGTTGAAATCTTTACTTAGTATAGAGTTGATCTTCTGTATATAAAGATAATTAAAAATGAATCTTAAAGAATGGGATGGGAGAGGGAGTAGGAGGTGGCATGGTTTGAGGGTGGGAAGGTAGGTATGGGGGAAGGATTGCTATAATCCAAAAGTTGTACTTTCGAAAGTTATATTTATTAAATAGAAGCTTTCTAAAAAAGAGTTAATTGCGTAAGTTTACAATCTAATTGCTGGTGAACAGTAGCCTGTGTTTCTGTGGGTGACATTGTTGAAAGAGTGCTGTTGTTCTGTTTCATTGCATTGGCATTTTGGTGACAACATCAGTGGTGGCTAGATACAATGCATATTTTGGCACATTGTCTTTTTAAATTATATAGCTTTCCCAATTTGTATGCATTTAAGCTTCTTGAATAAATGTCTGTTAGTTACAGGAAAGTAGATTTTAGTAGCCTTCAGGTGTCAGGGGCAACCCAATGTCTCTGAGAACTTTACAAGCTAGGAGCTCTCTTTGGGAAGGTATGTTTATGTAAGTGTGCAAACTGCAGAGCATTCTCTTAGTAAAACCTTAAAGAGGTCTCAGTGAGGAAATCAACCCAGTCCTAGTCCCTCAGAGTATTAAAGACACTAATCAGTGTTGTGCATGACTTCAGTGTGTTCCAAAGAAAATGAATTTGTAAAGATTGTTAATGCTTTGGGCTAGATAAAATAATTGTTATATATCTGACTCTGATTTGGCATAATATGTCTTTTTAAATTAAGCCATTCTTGCTAAACTCATACTATTTACATTGATTTTGCTATTATAAATGATTATAAGATTTATATTACACCTTGGAAAAAATCCAGCTACTATTCAGTATATATGCCAAGATCCCCAAGAAGCAGCTCCTGCTTCAATTCTCCCAAATGTTAAAGCTATATCCAGATTAATACCTATGATGATGACAACTGAAGATTTAGGAGAAGAGTTGATGGTTTTCAATGAATAAGCACACGATGGAACATTTTGCCAACTGACTTGATGTAGTTATCAATGGTTCTATCTGCCTGGTTTTTCAGGTAGCAAGCCCATGCTGACTTGTTTACATTTATGGAAAATTTTATGGAAGTCAAAGAAGTCAGAGATGGGGATATTGACTGTATGATAAGAATGGAGCAGGTCTCTACCAAATCACGATTGTAGATTCAGTGTTCTAGCTGTATACTCACAGATGCCTTATAAGTAGTACCAAGCTGAGCACTGTCCAACTATGATTATTCCTTTGGAATGGAAGCTAGCAGCCACAAAGAAAGAGGAGTTATCCAAAAGCAGCTTTTGAATCTTAGCAGATTATGAGGGCATAGAGAATGGTATGATACACTGTAAAAATACGTCCTTGATCCTATGCAAGGAACTCAGAAAAGAAGTCTATAAAAGTCTTGGTTGCAGAGTACATAATTATTTTTTTAAAGATTTTATTTTTATTTATTTGAAAGACAGAGTTACAGAGAGAGGTAGAGACAGAGAAAGGTCTTCCATCTGCTGCTTCACTCCTCAGATGGCTGTAATGGCTGGAGTTGTGCTGGTCTGAAGCCAGGAGCCAGGAGCTTCTTCTGGGTCTCCCATGTGGGTGCAGGGGCCCAAGAATTTAAGTCATCTTCTACTGCTTTCCCAGGCCATAGCAGAGAGCTGGATCAGAAGTGGAGCAGCCGGGACTAGAACCGGTACCCAAATATGATGCCAGCACTTCAGGCCAGGGCTTTAACCCGCTGCACCACAGCGCCAGCCACAGACTACATAATTATTAGTGCAATTTGGTACCTGAAACTAGCAGGAGAGAGATTCAGAATTGCCACTTTAGAGATTTCTACCATTCCAGGAAGCACTGATCATATCATTTTACTGTTTTCACTTATCACTTTCTTGATGGTACAGTGCAAGTCAGGAATATTTAGAAAGCACTGAATATACTTGTATGTCATGCCCACATGCCTTCCTGGAACAGCAATTTCCAATAATTCTAATTCAGAGTCAGTGGCAAAGTTCTTTGCCTCCACTCTGATGTTCTTAGTTTTTACTCTGGAAATCTAGTTTAGTTTGTCCTGTGATATGCTGATAAACTTACCATCTTCCCATGCTTTTCTCACTCTTCTGCATATGCTTTTCAGTTTCATCACTCTACTTGTAAAGAATTCCTTTTCACTGAACTCTGGCTTAAGGCTCACCTCTTAACCTAACCCCCAAACTCAAAGAAGAAATGAAAACTCAGAACAGATATGCAGGGTCAGTGCTTACATTTTGCACTATAGGAGACTACCACCAGCAGCTCTCCAAGTCTTTAAACTAGACCTACTACTTTTATGAATAAAACATTTTATGAATAGAACGGTTCTAGGACAATGCATTAGCCATTATGCTGAGTGTGACTCATATACAATACAGACTGGTCATTGCATATAAAGATACAAGCCCTCACAGCAGTTAGGTAAGAAGAAAGAAAATGAAGAATGGTCAGTTGAGAAACAGAGCTGACAGGTGATAGTGCAGGATCCTGAAAGTGGATAAAGTATGAAGTGGAAATTTTATTTGCTTATTTTTTTTTAACAGGAAGCCTGCTAGCCAAGTTCAATGAAGAAACCTGACAGAGCAGGTGGGCATCTCAGGAGAGGACTAAGAGCCCAGTCTGCCTTTAGACTGCAGTTTTTACAGATTTGGGTATAGGCTCTCCCTTTCCCTCCTTCTTCACTGTCTGGGATATCTCACCAGGTGGAAGAATTCCTGAAATTCCTCCCAGGATCTCATAATGGACCTACCAGATCCCTTAGTGTAGGGTGATGAAGGTTCTTTTGATTTTTTCTTCACAAAGGACCACACTTTTTCACAAAGGAGTTGAGACAGCTTAAAGGAACAAGACAATACAATGAAAATATCAATTAATAAAAAGTGAGAAAACATTATGGTAAATGCAAAGTCCAGATGGAGTGTAATCTAGAAAATGGAGAAATTTTCACCATCCTGAGGCATAGAGAGTGAACCCACATGTGATTTCAATGCATTTAATGGGAGCATGGTGCTCTGTGGAAGAGTTTACTGCTGATTTACTTTGCTTTCCCTAGTAAGCCAATTTAATCTTTTCCTCTTTAAATAAATATAGCTTTTTGAAGACTCCTTGCTTATTATCCATTTTATTTACAGTATTGAACTTTCTGATTACTGCAACTGATGTATTTTTTTTTCTTTAGTCCCCAATTAAAAGTTTGGGTTACTAGGGACTTTTTTAGAGCACAGTACTTCTAAATCAACCAACTGGTGGACAATATTCACACATTCTTGGTCTTTGCGAAACAAGTACTGAACGTGAAAATATAAAGCCAAGTGTCAGTTTATCTATAATGGCTTGTTTGCCATCCTATTTCTGCATGTATCGAACCCAAATAACCTGAATCGTTTTTTTCTAAAATTAGCTTCTATTTTATTTTTGAAAGAAAAGAAGCAGAAAAAAATCTCTTTCAACTTTCTACCAACTGTCACAGAAATTAAATATATTTTATCTACTTATAAATCATAATTGCTACTTTGTTAATAAATTTCTTACAGAGCAAATCCCAACATTAAATTTCATAGTAGAAAGTTCTATTTTTTTGTAGATAAAGACTGAATGATTTTTTTCAGAAGTCTCATCACTGTGAATAAGAACCTAAGTTTGGTAGTTATTGAGATGCTCACACACCAAATCAGAGTTTACATCTTACTCTGCTTCTGATTCTAGCTTCCTGTTAATGAGCACCCTAGGAGGTAATTGGTGATGGCTCATGTGCTTGGGTCCCTGATACTTACTTGGGAGACCTGCACTGAGTTCCTGGCTCCTGGCTTTGGGCTGTTTTCAGTAAAGGCTGTTGTAGACTTTTGGCAATGAATCAGAGAATGGGAAATTTCTGCCTAACCTTCTGTCTCTCTGTGTCTTTCTCTGACTTTCAGATAAGTAAAAAGGTGAGCAAACAAACAAATATATATTTATATTAATAAAATAAACTAACTTAATTGAGCCTTAAAAATTGGAAAGTTTGGATTACATTGCTACTCATCAAGCCATAGAGCCTTTCTATTTTTCTGTTATTCAAGAATATTATTAGGTGAGATCTCATTTTCCCAAGCTAATAAAAAGCACATTAGAAATAGTTTCTACCAGTTTTATAGAAAATAATAATGAAAATAATCTCTAAGATCTTATTTTAAAAGTACATACTATTTACACATGTGTAGGTCTATGTATTGATTGCTATGTTTTTACACAGAATTTCTCAAATGTAGCTTTGTACTTTTCACAATTTCCATTTAAATAGATTGCGTAAGATTATTTTTGTTTGCTTGAATATAATATTGAGTATTTTATTGTTTTTATTTTTTGCCCATTATTATGAATGTACAAAAATATCCTCATAAGTTTTAGAATATACTATGGGTAATTTCAATTCTTTGAAAATTATCAATGATAGATTAAGTGCCCAGTACATGATAAATTCTAGTAGATGTTCCATGTGCACATGAAAATGTGTACATTCAACAGAGTGTAGGAAAAACATCTTTATAGTGAAAACATCCAAAATCCCATCTTCTACATTAGGTCATCATACTCTAATAGAAACACAATGTTACACACATATGTGATTCTTAGTTCAAAATTTTCTAGTAGCTCACAATACAAAGTGAAAAAATAGAAGAAATTATTTTTTACATATTTAGTTTCTTTCAATATATCTGAAATATTGTACCTTTCAATGTATACTTAATACAAAATATTAATGAAAAATTTTTATATTTATCCTTTGATATCTGATGTGCATGTTTACATTTATAGCACATCTCAATGCAGGTATTAAATTTTGATCTGCCTTTAGGTTTTACAAAATTTGCTGTTGAAAAAGTGGACCCATTGACTCACATATCCACATTGTCCCAATTCATCTTAAAAGTTTCCAATACCTGAATCAAGGTATTTGATTTACAACTATTTAAATATTTTTACTTATAAAATATGTCGGGGCTTGTGTTTTGGTGCAATAGATTAAGCCACTGCTTACAACACCTGCACCCCACAATGAGTGCTGATTCTAGTCTGCACACACCCATTCCCATTCAACTTCCTGCCCATGCACCTACGTAAGCAGTGGAAGATAATCCCAGCACTTGAGTCCCTGCCACTTTTGTGGGAGATTAGGATGGTGTTCCTATCTCTCGGCTTAAACCTGGCCCAGTCCTGGTGATTGTGTTCGTTTGGGAGTGAATTACCAGAAAGAAGATCTCTCTTTCCTTCTCTTTCTCTGTCATTCTGCCTTTCAAATAAATAAATAATAATTCTTAAAAATTATAATTCTTGAAAAATATATATAAATTGTACATATTTATGGAGTAGTATGCTATTATTTTGTGTACACTGCTTAATGTACAACCATGGTAAATATCCTGTCAAGCATTTAAAATGTCTCTATAGTTAAAACACAGAAAAATCCAACTTCTAGTTGGAGATATATACAGTAAATTGATATATCTATCTTCACCCTATTGGGCAATAGATCTGGAGAACTTCTTACTCCCATCCAGCTATAAACTGTTGCCTGTCAATTAACCTTTTCCAACCCCTCCTTCTCCACTTCCGTTCCCAGACTCTGGTAACCACAGTTGTATTTTTAACTTCTACTAGTGCTCCTATTTTTTTTTAAGACTCCACATGTGCATGAGATCATGTGACATTTATATTTCTGTGGTTGGCTTATTTCACTTTACATAATGTTAGCCAGCTTCCACTCATGCTTCTGAAAATGACATTTTTTTTCTTTTTCAATGGTTAAGACTGCATTGTGTATATGTATACATTTTATCTATTCACCAGTGGATGGATACTTAAACTCTTTCAATATCTTGGCTATTATGAATAGTGCTGCACATAGATTCGATATTCCTTGGGTGTATATCTAGAAGTGGAGTTGCTGAATCATATGGTAGTTCTTTTTAGCATTTTGAGAAACTTCTACAGTGTTTTTAACAATGGCTGTGCTAATTTAAGTTCCCATAACAGTGTGCCAGTGTTCCCCTTTCTCCACATCTTCACCAATACTTGCTATCTTTTGTCTTTTTGATAATAACCAATCTTAATGGAGTGAGGTGATATCTCATTATGTTTTTGATTCACATTTCCCTGATGATTAGTGATGTTGAGGATTTTTTCATGTATCTTTTGGCCATTTGTGTGTGTGTGTTTCTTTATAAAATGGCTGTTCAGATTTATTGCCTATTTTAACTGAATTATGTCTTTTTTGCTATAAGTTCTTTATACATTCTTTTTTTTTTTTTTGACAGGCAGAGTTAGACAGTGAGAGAGAGAGAGAAAGAGAGAGAGACAGAGAGAAAGGTCTTCCTTTTCTGTTGGTTCACCCCCCAAATGGCTCCTATGGCTGGTGCGCTTCAGCCGGCACACTGTGCAGATCTGAAGCCAGAAGCCAGGTGCTTCTTCCTGGTCTCCTATGACAGGGCAGGGCCCAAGCACTTGGGCCATCCTCCACTGCCTTCCCGGGCCACAGCAGAGAGCTGGACTGGAAGAGGAGCAACTGGGACAAAATCTGGTCCCCCAACCGGGACTAGAACCTGGTGTACCGGGCGCCACAAGTGGAGGATTAGCCAAGTGAGCAGGGCACTGGCCCTATACATTCTTGATGTTAACCCCTTATTAGGTGAATAGCTTACAAATGTATTTTCTTGTATTATAGATTATCTTTTTGATCCTTTGATTGTTTCCTTTCCTGTGGAAAAGCTCTTTAACTTGATGAAATTCCATTTGTCTATGTTTGCCTTTATTTCTGGTGCTTTTTGAGTCTGATCCAAAAAACCCTTGTGCATCCCAATGTCTTGAAATGCTCTCTCTATGTTTTCTTATAATAGTCTCAAAATTTCAGAACTTAATTCATTCTGAGATGACTTTTTTGAGTGGTGAGAAATAGGATTCTAGTTTCATTCTTCTGCATGATTATATCTAATATTCCCAGAATTATTTATTAAAAAGACCATTATTTTACCTATGCATGTTCTTAGCACCTCTGTCAAAAATGGCTGTAGGGTCTGTATTCTATTTCACTGGTCAATGGATCTGCTTTTATGCCAATACCATGCTATTTAATTTTAATTTAATTTTTTTTTACAGAGAGAGGAGAAAGAGAAAGAAAGAGAGAGAGAGAGAGAGAGAGAGAGAGAGAGAGAGAGAGAGGTCTTTCATCCTCCGGTTCACTCCCCAGATGGCTGCAATGACTGGAGCTGCGCAGATCCAAAGCCAGGAGTCAGGTGCTTCTTCCCGGTCTTGCATGCAGGTTCAGGGGCCCAAGCATTTGGGCCATCCTCTACTGCTTTCCCAGGCCATAGCAGAGAACTGGAGTGGAAGTGGAGTCTTGAACTGGCACCCATATTGGATGCTGGCACTGCAGGTGGTGGCTTTATCCATTATGCCACAGCACCGGCCCCAAATACCATGCTATTTTATTACCTTAGCCTTATAATATATTTTAAGTCAGAAAGTGTAATGCTATTTGCTTTGTTATTATTTTGAAAATGTATTTTCTTTGAAAATTTAAATTGTTTTAATTGAAAGGCAGAGACACAGGGAGAGAGAGAGGGAGAGATAGAAAAAGAGTGAGAGGGAGATTCTTCATCTGTTCCCTCCCCAAATGGCAGCAATGGCTGGCCAGGGGAAACCAGGAGTCTGGACCTCCCACATGAGTGGCAGGGCCCTAGGTTCTTGGGCCATCTTCCACTCTTTCCCAGGCATGTTAATAGCAGGGAGCTTACTTGGAAGTGGAATAGCAGGGATTCCAACCTGTGCTCATATGGCATGCCAACTTAACCTACTGTGCCACAATAGCAGACCCCCTGCTTTGTTCTTTTTGCTCAAGCTTGCTTTGTCTACTCAGGTCCGTTTGTGGTTCTAAACAATTTTTTTTGACAGGCAGAGTGGATAGAGAGAGAGAGAGATACAGAGAGAAAGGTCTTCCTTTGCCATTGGTTCACCCTCCAATGGCTGCCACAGCTGGCATGCTGCAGCTGGCCCACCACACTGATCTGAAGACAGGAGCCAGGTGCTTATCCTGGTCTCCCATGGGGTTCAGGGCCCAAGCACTTGGGCCATCCTCCACTGCACTCCTGGGCCACAGCAGAGAGCTGGACCGGAAGAGGGGCAGCTGGGACAGAATCTGGTGCCCCAACCAGGACTAGAACCCGGTGTGCCGGTGCCGCAAGGCGGAGCATTAGCCTGTTGAGCCACGGCGCCGGCCCTAAACAAATTTTAGTAGTGTTTTTATCTAGTTCTGAAAAAAGTTATTGAGGTCATTGATAATGATTATATTGAAACTGTGAATTTCTTCAGGTAGTTTGCATATTTTAACAATATTGATTCTTCTGATCCATGAACACCAGATGTCTTTCCATTTCTTTGTGTCTTCTTGAATTTCTTTCATCAGTGAGTTATTTTTTATTTTTTAAAAGATTTACTTATTTGAGAAGTTGAGTTATAAACAGTGAGAGGGAGAGACAGAGAGAAAGGTCTTCCATCTGCTGGTTCACTTCCCAAATGGCTGCAATGGCCGGAGCTGAGCTGATCCAAAGCCAGGAGCCAGGAGCTTCTTCCGGGTCTCCCACGTGGGTGCAGGGGCCCAAAGACTTGGGCCATCTTCTACTGCTTTTCCAGACCATAGTAGAGAGCTAGATCAGAAGAGGAGCAGCCAGGATTAGAACCAGCACCCATAGGGGATGCTGCCGCTGCTGGCGGAGGATTGACCTACTTCACCACAGCACCAGCCCCTCATCAGTGATTTATAGTTTGCATTGCAGAGATCTTTCATCTCTTTGCTTCAGTATATTCCCATGTATTTTATTTTTTTAACAGTTATTGGAAATGCAATTTCTTTCTTGATTTTGATTTCATATGATTCTGTTGATATTAACAATGCTACTTATTTTTGTACATTGATTTTGTATTCCGCAACTTCATGAATTTGTTAGTTGTTACAGCTTTTTGGTGGAGTCTTTGGGGTTTTCTGTATGTAGGATTATGTCATTTGTAAACATCAACAGTTTGATTTTCTACTTTCCAATTTAGATACACTTTATTTCCTTTTTTTGCTTAATTGTTCTAACTAGAACCTCAAGTATGATGTTGAATAAAGTGGTGAAGGTGGGCATCCTTGTCATGTTCCAGATCTTAGAAAGAAAGCCTTCAGCTTTTCTCCATTCAATATAATGTTAGCTGTTGGCTTGTTATTTATAGCTTTTACTATGTTGAGGTATTCTCCTACACCTAACTTGATCAGAGTTTTTAATATAAAGGGATGTTGGGTTTTACCAAATGCTTTGTCTGCATCTATTGACATCATCATATGATTTTTGTCCTTCTGTTGATGTAGTGCATTACATTTATCAGTTTGCATATGTTGAACCATCCTTGCATTGCTCTCTTGAATGAGTCCCACTTGATCATGGTGAAATATAATTTTAATACGCTGTTGCATTTTATTTGATAGTATTTTGTTGAGGAACTTTGCATCTATGTTCATCAAAGATGAACATAGCTTTAGCTTTTTTTTTATTTTTTGGTTGTGTTTGCTTTTGATGTCAAGATAATGCTGGCCTTAAAGAATCAATCTGGACTCTTCCTGTAAGCGGCCTTAGGTGACCTGTGAAAATGGTTCGCTACTCACTGGACCCAGAAAACCCCACAAAATCAGGCAAATCAAGAAATCAAGAGGCTCAAATCTTCACGTTCACTTTAATAACACTCGAGAAACTGCCCAGGCCATCAAGGGTATGCATATCCAAAAAGCCACCAAATACCTGAAAGACGTCACATTAAAGAAGCAGTGTGTGCCATTCCGTCGGTACGATGGTGGAGTTGGTAGATGTGCCCAGGCCAAGCAGTGGGGTTAGACCCAGGGTCGTTGGCCCAAAAAAAGTGCCGAGTTTCTGCTGCACATGCTTAAAAATGCAGAGAGTAATGCTGAGCTGAAGGGTTTGGATGTAGATTCTCTGGTCATTGAGCATATCCAGGTGAACAAGGCCCCCAAGATGCGCCGCCGGACCTACAGAGCCCACGGCCGGATCAACACATACATGAGCTCCCCATGCCACATCGAGATGATCCTCACTGAGAAGGAAAAGATTGTTCCTAAGCCAGAAGAGGAGGTGGAACAGAAGAAAAAGACATCCCAGCAGAAATTAAAGAAGCAAAAACTTATGGCTCGGGAATAAACTCCCTATAAAATAAATACGGATTAAAAGAAAAAAAAAAGAATCAATCTGGAAGAATTCTTTCCTCATTTTTTTGAAATAATTTAAGAATAATTGGTATTAATTCTTCTTTAAACATTTAGTAAAATTCAGCAATGAAGCCATCTGGTCCTGGATTTGTCTTTGATGAGAAGTTTTTTTTTTTTTTAATTTTTTTGTCGCTGAATTTGATCTCCCTCCCTGTTAGTGGTATGTTTACTTATTCTATTCTGTTTTAAACCAGTCTAGTTAAAGTCAGCCTATCTGCTTTAGAATATTTCATTTGCCTTTTGAAGGATAAGCATCTAATTGTAAAAGCTATATCTATTCAAATTAAGTAAATAAACTCATTATCATTAACACTGGTTTCACAAATCCAGTGATGCAGCAGAGTGATGCAGGCCAGCATCCCATATAGGCACTGGTTCAAGTCCTGGCTGCTCACTTTCAATCCAGCTCCTGCTAAAGTACCTAGGAAAACAGTGGAATACGGCCCAAATCCTTGGGACTCTGCACCTATATGCGAGGCCCTGATGGAGTTCTGGGCTTCTGGCTTTGTTATGGCCCAGCCCTGGCAGTTGCAGCCATTTGGAGAATTCACCAGTGGATAGAATGTAATGTAAAATGTTTTGATACTGACATAAATTCACACATCTGTGTAGGTAGGGTACAATAAACTTTTTCATTCTTTTTTTTTGTTTTTAGAATTCATTGATTTGTTTTTTTAACTTTTTTTTATAAAGCTTTTATTTAAAGAACATAAATTTCCAAAGTACAGCTTATGGATTACAATGGATTCCTCCCCCCCATAACTTCCCTCCCACCCGCAACCCTCCCCTTTCCCGCTCCCTCTCCCCTTCCATTCACATCAAGATTCCTTTTCCATTCTCTTTATATACAGAAGATCAGTTTAGTACATATTACGTAAAGATTCAACAGTTTGCTCTCACATAGGGACACAAAGTGAAAAACACTGTTGGAGTACTAGTTATAGTATTAATTCATAATGTACAGCACATTAAGGACAGAGATCCTACATGATTTTTTTAAAATTGATTAATTTTTATGCAATTTCCAATTTAACACCAAGTTTCTTTTAATCATTTTCAATTATCTTTATATACAGAAGATCGATTCAATATATACTAAGTAAAGATTTCTTAAGTTTGCATCCACACAGAAACGCAAAGTGTAAAAATACTGTTTCAGTACTAGTTATAGCATTACTTCACATTGGACAACACATTAAGGACAGATCCCTCATGAGACGTAAGTACACAGTGACTCCTGATGTTGATTTAACAATTTGACACGCTTGTTTATGTCATCAGTAATCTCCCTAGGCTCTAGTCATGAGTTGCCGAGGCTGTGGAAGCCTTTTGGGTTCGCTGACTTCGATCTTATTCCGATAGGGTCATAGTCAAAGTGGAAGTTCTCTCCTCCCTTCAGAGAAAGGTACCTCCTTCTTTGATGGCCCCATTCTTTCCAATGGGATCTCACTCGCAGAGATCTTTCATTTAGGTCTTCTGTTTTCTCCAGAGTATCTTGGCTTTCCATGCCTAAAATATTCTCATGTGCTCTTGAGCCAGATCCAAATGCCTTAAGGGCTCATTCTGAGGCCAGAGTGCTATTTAGGACATTTGCCCTTCTATGAGTCTGCTGTGTATCTTGCTTCCCATGTTGGATCATTCTCTCCCTTTTTCATTCTATCAGTTAGTATTAGCAGACACTAGTCTTGTTTGTGTGATCCCTTTGACTCTTAGACCTATCAGTGTGATCAATTGTGAACTGAAATTGATCACTTGGACTAGTGAGATGGCATTGGTACATGCCACCTTGATGGGATTGTATTGGAACCCCCTGGCACGATTCTAATTCCATCATTTGGGGCAAGTCCGATTGAGCATGTCCCAAATTGTACATCTCCTCCCTCTCTTATTCCCACTCTTATATTTCACAGGGATCAATTTTCAGTTAAAATTTAAACACCTAAGAATAATTGTGTGTTAATTACAGAGTTCAACCACTAGTACTAGAATAAAAAAATACTAAAATCCAGTCATTTGCAACAAGGTGGAGGAATCTGGAAAACATCATTCTGAGTGAATTAAGCCAGTCCCGAAGGGACAAATATCTTATGTTCTCCCTGATTGATGACAAATAATGGAGCACCAAAGGGGAAACCTGTTGCAGTGAAATGGACAATATGAGAAACAGTGACTTGATCAGCTCTTGTGCTGACTGTTGTTGTACAATATAATAAACTTTTTCTTTACTTGGGCTTGAAAATTTAGCTTCTTGATATGCACTGTGATACCAGTGAGGAAACGGCTCATAACACTTCTTTTGGTAATTGATATTTGATAGGTGTTCATTTTGTTTCAAGAAATTATTCAATTTAACAGTAAGAAAATGTTTGTAAAACTTTTCTTCAACTCAACTAATGAACATTGCTAAAGAACACAAAACAGTTAAATTCATTATCTTCTATTTACTTTGATAGTTTCATAGATTGGTAATGATTCATAGCATTTTAATATACTGAATGATTTATCTAAATGAATGACAAGTCTTTATAGGATCTGTTTCAGAAATGTAAGCTCAAGTATTTTCAACATATATTATACATAGAAATAAAGTAATGAGGGCCAGCGCTGCGGCTCACTAGGCTAATCCTCCGCCTGCAGCGCCGGCACATCAGGTTCTAGTCCCGGTTGGGGCACCAGATTCTGTCCCAGTTGCTCCTCTTCCAGTCCAGCTCTCTGCTGTGGCCTGGGAAGGCAGTGGAGGATGGCCCAAGTGCTTGGGCCCTGCACCTACATGGGAGACCAGGAGGAAACACCTGGCTCCTGGCTTCGGATTGGTGCAGCGAACTGGCCATAGCGGCCATTTAGGGGGTGAACCAATGGAAGGAAGACCTTTCTCTCTGTCATTCTCTCTCTGTCTAACTCTGCCTGTCAAAAAGAAAAAAAAATCAGGAAAATATAAGTCTCTTGTTTACTTTCAATAAATCTGAACATTTGACCTAAAATAGCCAAAGCAAGCACCATCTTTGACAGATGTAAAGCATTAAATCTGCATTTCATAAGTTCAAATTTTTAGGTATTAACTTACAATATTTCTTTTGTAAATTGGGAAGTCGTCTGAGGCTGCTGCTTCCCAGGGTCTGCAGTGATAAGACACTAGAATTAGGAGCTAGGGTTGACATCAAACTTCCAACATGACATTAATTGTCTCAGAAAATGTTCAAAACTTTAATAATCATCTCTCATGAGGTTCTATGTATTTGCTTCAACATCCTATTGTTGGTAGAATTCCATTAGACCATATGTTTCTTTACAATCTGGAGTGGTTTCTTACTTGGATAAGTTTTTTCCTTATTTTAAAATTATTAAAACTTTATCTTTTTAAAACTTTATTTAAGTTATACAAGTTTATTGTATTTCCTATACACAGATTTAGGAACATATTGACTCTTCCTCCTTCTCCCTCTCACATTCCCACTCTTAATTTTCATAAAGGTCTATTTCCAGTTTACTTAATGATCGTGTAGTTAGCCCTGCACTAAGTTAAAGAGTTCAACAAATAGTATGAACAGGAAAAAAAAAACAACACTGTTCCTCAATAAGGGAGACAAAGGCTATAAACAATCAACATCAAGATGTCTAATTCACTCTAATACGTTACGTTTCAGGTACTCTATAAGTTACCTTGGATCAGGGAAAACATATGATATCTGCCTTTTTGGTACTGGCTTATTTCACTAAGTATAATGGTTTCCAGTTGTGTCCATCTTGTTGCATAAGAAAGGATTTCATTTTTTTTTTTTTTACAGCTGATTGGTACCCCATAGTGTATATATACCATAATTTCTTTATCCAGTGAAAACGTGATGGATATCTGGGTTGATTCCTCTTAGCTGTTGTGAATTGTACTGCAATGAACGTGGGTATACAGATAACTCTTTCATGTACTGATTTCTATTGGTTTGGGTAAATTCCCGGGAGTAGGATTGCTGGATCATAGGGTAGGTCTACACTCAGATTTCCGAGGTATTAAGGAGAATGTTTTCTATAATGTTTATCTTTTAATTATGATGTGTTAACTTTTATATTTGATGTCATTATTGAAAAATTTGGTTTAAATTTATCTTATAACAATATTTGTTTTATATGTTTCATCTACTTTATTCCTTTTCCCCTTCACTTTTTACCTTTAAAAATTAATCAAACAAACTTTAATGTGTAATTTACCCATTCAATTATCCTAGTAGCTGTATATTCTTTTATTTCTTCAGTATTCATTTTTAAAGATTTAGTTATTTATTCAAAAGACAGAATGACAGTGAAAGAGAGGGAGAAAAAGAGAGGGAGAGAGAGAGAGAGCAAGTGAGAGTGTGTACACGAGAAAGAGAAAAAGAGAGAGAGAGAGAGAGAGAGAGAGAGAGAGAGAGAGAGAGAGAGAGAGAGAAGAGAGAGCTCTTCCATCTACTGGTTCATTTCCCAAATGTCGAGGACCAGATGAGTCAGAAGCCAGGTCTAAGGAACTCCATCCAGATCTCCCACGTGGGAGCAGGGACCCAAGTACTTTGGTCGTCATCATCTGCTGCTTTCTCAGGCATGTTAGCAATAAGCTGGCTTGGCAGTGGAACAGATGGGTCCTGAACTGGTGTTCTGATATGGGATGCTATTATCATAAACTGTGGCTTAATCCCTTGCACTACAAATGCTAGCTCTTATTTCCTCTTTTTTTTTCCTTGTGGAGGATTTGTTATTTGCTTTTGAACATTTTAAAAAACATTCTCTGCTATGGAACATGTTAAAATATTTAAAAACAGTATATATACTAAGAAATACACGTAAGTCTACAGATAAATGAATTTTTGGTCATTTGATCACATTCATAACCAACACCCAAATTAAGAACATATCATCACTAGTACCCCAAGAGTACTCAGTATCCCCAACTCAATTTCTTTTTTAACATGGGAAAGAGGAGTATATTGTCATTAACATGATATGATTCAATGAAGCAATATTTATAATTAAATAGCAAATGATCTGACATCCACACAATTTTTATACTCTATATATTAACTAGCACAGATAAGATAAAATGTGATTTTTTTTGTTTATGTGTGGTTTATTTAATTTAGTTTAATAAAATCCACTTTCAAATGTCAACATTTTATTCTTTCTCATGGCTGAGTAATATTCTACTTTATTTTCTTAACTATTGAAATATTCATCTTCAGCCTTACTTTATAGTTCAGCAGAGGTCAGTTTTGTTGCTAATGCCTGTATAAGGCTAGTACTTTGTGATATTTTAACTCCATTTACATCTTTGTTGTCTTTTTGGTTGCTATTTTTGTTATATTTTATACTCTATATTATAATTTTAAATTATACATGTTTTATTATTTTATAAGGTAATATTCATTTAGCTTTAACCACATGTTTACCTTTTCATAAATCTTCATCTTTTTTGCATGTCTGTGCTCTTTGCATGCTCCTCCTTCCTAAAGAACTGCTTTCAATATTAAGTGTTCTTTAGTTTTTGACTTATAAATAGGGAACAAATTTCATGTATTTCATATATACAGTTTTAAGAGTATAAGGATACTTCCCATCCTCTTCTCCCTCCTTCCCCTCTTTACTCCTTTTATTACTTTTAAAAAATTTTTACAATGACATACCTTCAATTTTATTTATAATCACAAGCTTAGCCCTCCTCTTATAAGGAATCCAACAACTAGTAAGTAGAAAAAATGCTGTTCCTCAGCAGTTTTTTGCAGTTCTACTCAAGAAATGTTTGACTATTATTATTATGAATGAAACCTTCTGTATTTACTTATATTTTTTACTTGGAACTAGAATTTTAGGTTAGTAGATATTTTATTTCACCACTTTGAAGACAAAATTTTCTTTTGTTTTCTAGCACCCTTCATTTCTGTTGAAAAAGCACCTGTCATTATCACTCCTTTGATGCTTTGAAGGTAATGCATCTTTTTTTCCTCTCTACTTCTTGCTATTCTTCTCCAAATCTTGCTTATAAGATTTTCTCTTTCTCATTGGATACACCATGGTATGCCTAGTAATTTTTTTCTTTGAAATCATTGATTAATAATTATTCTTGAACATGTAACTTGATGCCTTTCATTATTATTGAAAATAACTAGTCATTATCTCTTCAAATATTATTTTTTTGCTTTTTCCCTCTTGTTTTTTTCTGGGATTCTAAATTTACTTGATAACCTTTGACCAGAATTTTCGAGCTCCTTATATATATCCTGGCTATTAATCCTTTATCAGACATCTAGTTTACAAATATTTTCTTCCATTCTGTTGTTTGCCTCTTTGTTGAGTGTTTTCTTTGTTGTACAGAAGCTTTGTAGCTTGATGTAATTCCACTTGCCTATGTTTGCTTTATTGCCTGTGCTTCTGGGGTCTTATCCAAGAAGCTTTTCCCTATGTAAATTTTTTGTCTTTGCAGTTCTTTGTCTTTTAGTGTTTCTCCTGTGTTCCTCTAGTAATTTTATGTTTTCAGGTCCTAGACTTAAAACCTTGGTATATTGTGAGTTGATTTTTGTGTAGCGTGTAAGCTAGGGGTCTTGTTTCATACTTCTAAAGATGGAGATCCAATTTTTCCCTATGATTTGTTGAAGAGATGTTGGATCACTAGCCATCAAGGAAATGCAAATGAAAACCACAATCAGGTTTCAACTCACCCCAGTTTGAATGGCTATCATTCAAAAATCAAAAAATAACAAATGCTGGTGAGGATGTGGGGGAAAGATACTCCATTGCACTCTTGGTGAGAATGTAAACAAGTACAATCATTATGGAGGACAGCATGGAAATCACTCAAAAATCTAAAAATAAATCTACCATACGACCCAGCATTCCACTTCTGAAAATTTACTCAGAGGAAATGGAATCAGCATATGAAATAATTATCTGTAGCCCCTCATTTATTGCAGCTTTACTCACAATAGCTAAGATATGGAATCAACCCAGATATCCACCAACTGATGACTGGATAAAGAATTGTGATATATATAAATAACGGAATACTACTCAGTCATAAAAAAGAATGAAATCCGGTCTTTCACAACAAAATGGATGCAACCGGAGACCTTTACGCTTAGTGAAATAAGCCACTCCACAAAAGACAAATAAATATTATGTTTTTTTCTGATTTGTAGTAACTAATATAAGAGTATAAAAATAATGTATATGAGTGAAGTTGACATTTTGAAATTTGATTATTGTTCAGAGCCCTTGTCTATACTCTTGAAGAACAGTGGATTTTTACTTATAAGTTGTTGAATTATTTATTTAGTGGAGGGTTAAGCTTGTGATTATAAAGAATTGAAAGGATATCATAGAAATTAAAAGAAAAATAAGAAAGGAAGGAGGAGGGAGTGTGGAAGTAAGGGGAGGTCAGGTGGGAAGTATAATTATACCAAGCTGTTTCAATACCAAGAGAAAGAGAAGTGACATCCAAAAGCAACAGTCTTGGACATTCTTGTATTTGTCTCCAGATAGAATGTCTGCCATGACACCTCCACAATAGGTAACAGCCCCATGAAGGCTGATGCTCTTGTTCTATCTAAGAAGTCTTGAGGAACTTTCTGAACTTGGGAATACAGGTAGAACCACCCACCATCACAATATCATGGGCCTGCCACTTGTCTAGCATAGCCTCTTGAAGAATTTTTCCTGTGGGTTCCAGGATACCATGGAAAATAATTATACTCTTAAAACTATATATATGAAATACATAAAATATGTTCCTTTAATGTAAATAAGAGCACATGAGAATATTTTAGGCATGGAAAGCCAAGATACTCTGAAAAAAAAAAAAGACCTAAATGAAAGATCTCTGCAAGTGAGATCCCAATGGAAAGAATGGGGCCATCAGAGAAGGAGGTACCTTTCTCTGAATGGAGGAGAGAACTTCCACTTTGACTATGACCCTGTTGGAATAAGATCGAAGTCAGCGAACCCTAAAGGCTTCCACAGCCTTGGCAACTCATGACTAGAGCCTAGGAAGATTACTGATGACATAAACAAGTGTGTCAAATTGTTAAATCAACATCAGGAGTCACTGTGTACTTACGTCTCATGAGGGATCTGTCCTTAATGTGTTGTCCAATGTGAAGTAATGCTATAACTAGTACTGAAACAGTATTTTTTCACTTTGCGTTTCTGTGTGGATGCAAACTTAAGAAATCTTTACTTAGTATATATTGAATCGATCTTCTGTATATAAAGATAATTGAAAATGATTAAAAGAAACTTGGTGTTAAATTGGAAATTGCATAAAAATTAATCAATTTAAAAAAAATCATGTAGGATCTCTGTCCTTAATGTGCTGTACATTATGAATTAATACTATAACTAGTACTCCAACAGTGTTTTTCACTTTGTGTCCCTATGTGGGTGCAAACTGTTGAAATCTTTATGGAATATATACTAAACTGATCTTCTGTATATAAAGAGAATTGAAAATGAAATTTGATGTGAATGGAAGGGGAGAGGGAGCGGGAAAGGGGAGGGTTGCAGGTAGGAGGGAAGTTATGGGGTGAGGGAAGCCATCGTAATCCATAAGCTGTACTTTGGAAATTTATGTTCTTTAAATAAAAGCTTTAATAAAAAATAAAAAATCCAACAAAAAAAAAAGAAAAAATCAATGATGAAAATAAACAAGACTCTTGACAAGTGCAATGACATCATCAACTGTCTGGATAGGAACCAGAGTGAAGAAAAGGGTGAATTTGAACATCAGTAAAAACAGCTGGAGAAATTCTTCAGCCCCATCATTATCAAACTATACTAGATAGAAGAGCCATGCCTTAGGGAGTGCCTGTGGGTTTCTCTGGTGGAGATGTTTCTCATGGCCAACCACTGAAGAGTTTGATTGAATCAATCTGAGTGTAGATATAGCATTATTCCATTCAGTAAAATATCAAAGGCCTTAAATTTGTAGCAAATTCTGTGGCAACTTTAAAGTTTAGCTGCTATAGGAAATTACTGGACATTCTCCATACTTGAATAAGGAACACATATATTGGGAAAGGAAATAACATTAGACTTTATAAGCACTGTATTCTAAATGGAAACACAATGCCACTAATAAAACTGTATTTAACACTGGGAAAAACAAATCCTTCCAGACTCAGATTCTTTAGAACTTGGGAACTATCCTTCAAATAAAAGAGAGGTAAATTCTAAATGAAAGCTACCTTTTCAAGGGCAAAAATCATTCACAGCTTAGGTGATGAGAAACTGACTGAGAGGTAGGCATTTGAAATAGCAGTTAAGAAACCAATTAGATTGCCATATTCCACATTGAAGTGTCTGGGTTCAATTTCTGGCTCTGGCTCCTGACTCCAGCTTCCTGCTAATGTGTACCATGGGAAGCAGCAGTTGATGGTTCAAGTATTGGTGTTCTGACCACCCACAAGGGAGACCTGGGTTGAGTTCTTCACTCCAGCTTTGGCCAGGCTCAGCCCTCAATATTGTGGGCAAATGTGGAGTTAACCTGTGGATGGGATCTGTGGATGGGGTCTCTCCCTCCCTTATCTCTCTCTCTCTCTTAATTAATTAGAACTGTCTGGGGGCTGGTGCTGGGCTTAGCGTATTAAGCTGCCATCTGCAGAGCCAAGATCTCATATGGGCTGGTTTGACTCCTGGCTGCTCCACTCACGATCCAACTCCCTGCTAATGTGCTTGGAAACACAGTGGAGGATAGCCCAAATACCCATGTGGGAGACTAGGTTGAAACTCTTAACTAATGGCTTCAGCCATGGCTGTTGTGGCCATTTGAGAATAAACCAGAGGACAGAAGATTCTCTCTCTGTAATTTTGAGTTTCAAATAAATATACAAATCCTTTTTAAAAACTGGTTGAAAGAGCTTTATCCCATAGGGAATCATTTTTTGTATTAAGGATGTAATAAATGAGGCAATCAGGTTCAGAGACTGAAAGAGGGGACACAGAATAGAAATGAGGTGTTCATTTGTTTAATTAATTAATTAATTAATTTTGCTTTTCCAGTGGTTCTGATCTCTAATGCCTCAGTAAATTCATTTCTTCTAAAAAAATAGAAATTGTCAGTAGATTAAGAGCAGGTCAGTGATGGAGTAGACACCGGAAAAAAATCATCAAGAAGACAGAAGCACAGAGCACTATTGACAGGAAAAATTTAGAAGATCAGGTCAGTGACAAATGCTCATGAAATTTGAGCTGAGAATTTAGGGGTGTGGGATGAGAAATATGGCTCAAGCCATCAACCCCTTGGTTTATAGCCAGCCAATCATTTGAATTTTGCTATTCATTATTTCAAGTAACTTCAATTTACTTCCTTCTGTCAGAAATAAACGTATTAAGCCTCAACAAAGTAGGACCTCATTACACAATGATCAGAAAGCATAGCACTTTTCCCAGGACAAAATCATTACCCATACTTATTATATTAAAAATATGTGTGTGTGTTTGCGTGTGTGTAGATAGGAAGAAAACATTTATACAAAAAAGTAAAAACAGACCACGATCAGAGGAGAGTTAGGAAGGTTGGTGAAAACACCTTGGGTTGGGAAAAGTGAAAGGCTTTGTGAAGGAGATGGCTCTTGAAATGAACCTTGAATGCCATGTGGTGTTACAGCAAGAAGAATGGTAGAGAGACTTTGAGAACAAATGTGCTAAAATTTAGAAGCACAAAATCATGCTAGTTATTAGGAAACAATGAGATATGTGGTTGATTGGGTCATGGATTTTCCAAAAGAAATGAGAATCAGCTGGAAAGCAAATGTGAGGCAGAAGATGGTAAAGTCTGGAAAGACTGCATTGTAGCGGGAACTGGGGAGTTAGCCAAGTAACTTTGGGAAAATTACCTTTTATTCTGATTGCTTTGAATATGGACCTAAAATCTCCATCTTTACTCTTTTCTTCAAACATTTTCTTTGATTTGAAGGTCAATAGAGGAATATAAAGCATTTTTAGAAAGGAGAACAAGATTAGAAAAACAATCACCCATAATTTTACCTCTAACCCTGCTGTATTTCCTTCCACATATACTTATCTACATATTTATGACATTATTCTAATATAGCCTTAAAATTTAATTTGTATGAATAACATCATAAACATTTCCCCATGTAATTTTACAGTTTTCATCAATACCAATTAATAGTGTCCAGTATTCTATAAAATTAATTCCCCTAAGTTTAATTAATCAGCTACTTCCTGTTAATCTAGATTTATGGTTTACTCCCCTTTTTTAAAGGGAGAATAGTAGTGAATCAGCAAACAGAGATTTAAAAATATCTTTTCATGGCAGGCGCCGTGGCTCAAGAGGCTAATCCTCCATGTTGCGGCGCCAGCACACCGGGTTCTAGTCCCGGTTGGGGCACCGGATTCTGTACCAGCTGCCCCTCTTCCGGTCCAGCTCTCTGCTGTGGCCCGGGAGTGCAGTGGAGGATGGCCCAAGTGCTTGGGCCCTGCACCCCATGGGAGACCAGGAAAAGCACGTGGCACCTGGCTCCTGCCATCGGATGAGCGCGGTGCGTCAGCCGCAGCGCGCTGGCCGTGGCGGCCATTGGAGGGTGAACCAACGGCAAAGGAAGACCTTCCTCTTTGTCTCTCTCTCTCACTGTCCACTCTGCCTGTCAAAAAAAATATCTTTTCAATTTATAATGATAGATGGAAATAAAGAAAAATTGGTAGGGGTTGTGGTATAATTCTTTTAATTAATCTATTTCTGTTTTATGAAGGATCCTCAAAAAGTTTGTAGATAATGTTGTATATGTATATGCTCACATAAGTATGAGTGTAGATTTAGCTTACAATAGCCACTCAATAAATGGTAGGAGTTATTACTATTATCACTATTATTTTTAAACTATCATCCTATTAATTGGGTGAAAAAACTTACACTTGAGGCAGCAGTGACAAATCTCTGCATGAGGTGCTGTTCAATCTGTTTCTCTTGCTGAGAAATTTGTCCTGTTCCCACTATTTTAGAATCCGTAGATCCTTATTGATATGTTTAATGTATGTAACTGACTTGGTGTTTGCTGGAGACGTTGGACAATCCCATTGGGTTATTACAGATGGCATCTCATAATGTAGTTGGAGAATATAGGAATATTAAAGTGATGCATGCTCTTAGTATTTCTCACTCTCCTCCTATATTTTCTCTCCACACACACACACACATCTATATTTATTTCTGAGGAATTATGTATCTAATAGAACCCAATCTCACTACCTTTTGATATTTATATGAAAAATAAATGAAGGGCAAATATAATCTTGTATCACATTTGTCATTGTGGGCAAGTGTTCATCAGCGATACCAGAGAAATTTGAAATATACAAGACCAAAGTTGAATTAAAATCCTTAGTTGTGTCTAGGTGCATGTTTGAAACATTTAATTTATTTGAGAGGCTCACACACACACACACACACACACACACACAGAGAGAGCTAGAGAGAGAGAGAGAGAGAGGGAGAGAGGGAGAGAGGGATAGAGGGAGAGAGGGAGAGACAGAGAGAGAGAAACTTCCATTTGCTGGTTTCCTTCCTAAATGCCCACAATGACTGAGGCTGGACTTGAGCTGGAGTCAGCAGCCAGGGATGAAATCCAAGTCTCCCATGTGGTTGGCAGGAGCCCAGTTACTTGAGCCATTTCTACTGCCTCCCAGGGTATGGATTAGCAGGAAGTTAGAGACAGGAGTCCGAGCCAAGTACCAAAACCACATGTTCTTATATGAAATTTGAGTGTATTGACCAGTGCCTTAACCAATAGGCTAAACATTTTCATGGAACACGATCTATAAGTGATTTTAATGCCCAGGGAAAGTTTTAAATTACTAATTTCAAACTTACAGAATTATAAATATGCATATTGCTTTATCTAATCTGATACTATATGCCTTTTTAGTTTTGATGTTTATAGTACTTACACTTATTTGTTTATATGAGAAAATTATTTATATTGGTAAATCTCTCATATTGCTATTTGTTTTCTACTCATCCCATCAGTGAGGGTAAATTTTATGTGTCAAACTTGATTAGGCCATAGAGTGCCCAGACACTTGATTTTTTTTGGGTGTGACTATGAGTGTGTTTCTGGATGAAATTAACACTTGAACCAGTAGCCTGAGTAAAGCAAGTTTTCTTTTTTAATAGGGGTTAGAAACTATACAATCAAATGAAAATATAAATATAACCAAATTTCTTACCATGAATAGAGAAAAGTTTTCTCTGAATATCTTGAACTATACATCAGTTTTCTTTTGTGTTAGGACTTGTTCTTAGACTGCAGCTTCTCCCATTGGATCTCCCAGGTATCCAGCTTAGCATCTGCAAATTCTGAGACTACTTCATCTCCATAAATCTGTGAGTCAATTACTTATAATAAGTGTCTTTCTTTCTCTACACACACACACACACACACACACACACACAATTATCCCTACTTATCATCCATCTTACTCTTTTTTTTCCCTAGAGAAACCTAATACACCATTTACTTTTTAGTCTTCTTCCTTTACTATTATGATATCATCTAATTTCTTTTGTTGGCTTATTAGCTATAACTTTGTTAATTTAGTTATTGCATTTAGGATTTTTGTATACAAAGATATTGTTAAGGGTCAGGAAGGAGGACTTGATAGAGCATGATTATAAACATTGTTTGGAATAATTAAAGTATTTTATGGTAATAACCATGATTGAGATTTTTCAAAAAGCTAGTTACATCTACTTTATGTTTTACTGCATATGTGATGTGAATACAAGACATTTAATAACTATTTCTTGAATAGCTAAATGAATGAGAAGGGGTTCATTCTTCTGAATCTCCCACTCTTCCTAATGATGATTTGTTTATTACTACCTTTTAATTTAAAAACTTAGTTGAGATAAATCTTGTTTTTTGGATATCATATCGTTTTCCATTGTCTGACACTTTTAGTTGTTTTTGTACCTATTTATTGTCTCCCTCTCAATGTGATTGAGTGTTATCTCTATGGGAGCAGGGTCTTATTCGTTTTCTCACCTTCATATTCATGGCTCTAAGAAGATGATGACATTTGGCAGATGGTCAAGTGCTTGTCAAATGAATGGATATTATCAACTGTCATTTAGAAAAATCATAGGATTCTCTCCTAAGAAAGACATCTGAGTCTTCAGCTTGAACAGGAAAGTATTTCAGGTCCTAAAAACTCTTATTTTGAAGGCAGTTGAAAGCTAAGTGAAAAAAAAAGAGAACTAAGAGCCATAGGAGGTCGACATTAAATGTCCAAGGAGAGGCTAAAACACCAGAATTCTGAGGAGGGAGATTCCAATGGTTTGGAAAATGTTGACATCTTTTATGAAATTCAGTAGTGTGATTATAAAGGTTTTATTATCTACTTAAAAGGAAAGAAATGAAGTGTATGTAGTGTGAATAAGGACAGCTTCTTGGTGGTGAGGATCCAACAGTAAAAAGACAGACAAAATTTGTTCCTGCCCTCACAGAGTTTACCCGCAGATGCAGGTGTAAGCTTAATACACAAATTCATTTAATTACAGTTGTGATAAATATCCACACAACAGTAACTAAAAGGAAATAATGTCTTAGAGATCAAGGGAACAGGGAGGATGTACTTGACAAGAGTACTGAGGTAGATAAAAGCATCAAATCAAGGACAACTATTATTTTATCAGACTCAGCGCCTCCACTCTTCTGGGTCCCCTGGTTTTCAACCCAACACTAGAACCTATAGAGAATATAATCCACACATTCCAGAGTCTCAGTCAAAAGGACCAAAGTGCCACTACCATGGCAATAGTAGTTTTCAGTATGGTCCACTGGATTGTGATCCCCTTTAATTTTTAAATCAATTAATTTTACACTTAAAAATTCACACATAAAATTGTGAATGTTTACTGTGTACAACTTGTTGTTTTGAACTACACACACACACACACACACACACACATTGTGTATGGCTAAACTAAGCTAATTTATATATGCAATACCTCACGTACTTTTGTGTGTGTTGTGAGGACATTACAATCTGCTAGTAATTTTCAAGAATACAAAATATTGTTATTAAATACAATCATACTGTACAATAGATATGTGGAACCTATTGCTATTATCTTGCTGAAATTGTATATCTTTTGACCAATATCTCCCAGGTCTTCCTGCCCCTGCCCACAGACCCTGGTAACTAGCATTGTACTCTCTGCTTAAATGGAGTCAATGTTTTAGGATTCCACACTTAAGTAAGATCATGCAATATTTGTTTTTCTTTGCCTGGCCTATTTCACTTATCATCAGGTTTTGTAGGTTCATCCATCCATGCTGTCACAAAAGACAAGATTTCCTTCTTTTATAAGGCTGAATAATGTGTGTGTGTGTGTGTGTGTGTGTGTGTGTGTGTTAGAGAGAGCGAGAGCGAGAGCGAGAGATAATGTATATAGAGATTTACAGATCACATTTTTTATCCATTCATCTGTTGATATCTATAACTTTTTATACATTCCCACATAATCTTTTAACTTTGTAAAAATTGGAAATGCTTTTGAAATGTGTCTCTTCTGCCTTCACGTGGCCCCTCCCCTGCCAAAAAAATCTTGAGGACAGGGGTCATGTCTTTTGCTCATCAGTGGTATTCTCAGGCACAAACAGAATTTCAGAAGTATACTCAGCAGGCATTCGGTAAATATGTGCTCAATCAGTGAACTAATGACAAAGGGAAAGAAGAGCTCCACGTTAGTGTTAGAACCAACAGGCAAGGTTTTCTCAAGGCTGACATTGCCACAGTCCTGTACAGTCACACTTGACAGGATTGAAGAATTCCCTCATGAAAAAAATTAGGAATCTGTTTCTATTGTCGCTTCCTCTTGCTTCTAAAGTCTTCAGATTGTTAATTATAGTGCTATTTTCCTGATCTTTTAATACAACTGGGTATCATATTTTGATGTAGCAAGATGTTCTTGTCCTTTCACTTTTCCTTAATCTTCTTTGTCCATCATTTGATTTACCTCTAATGACACCCAAGCAGATGGCTGTGTGTTAATACTGCTTCCTTAGGCTTTTGCATATAATTCTGAGTAACAGAAAAAAATTCAGAATTTTTCCTCCTGTTAGATAAGGGAAACAATTATTGTAAAAATCCATCTCAGTGAATTTTCTTCCACACAGGAAGCTAAAACACTGTGGATCAACTAAAGTGAAATAATTGAGCTTGTCATTTGATTTGAAATTAATAACACATCCATTTTTTCAAGAATATTAGTCAGTATTTAGCACCTTGCCTCCACGCATTTAAAGGACTGGTTCCATTATGGTGGAAACAAACTAGAATTTATCTGAATTGTTCTAAGGGATGCACAGTAATTATTTTGAATATTCCTGTCTCCAAATAAATCATCTGGTGCAATATTTAAATTCCATCATAGCTCACTATCTAAAATTTTTCCCTATTCTTGCTCCATTCTCTCCCTGAAAGTTTCAGATTTCAAATTGTTTTAAGGCTTGCCTTTCACTTCCTTCATACTCTGTTTATATGTCATTTAAAAAAAAAAGATATTTATTTATTTATTTGAAAACCAGAGTTACAGAGAGGGTGAGAGAAAAGTGGAGGGTAGGGGGAGGGAAAGAGAGATCTTTCATCCTTTGATTCACTTCCAAAATGGCTGAAACAGCCAGGGCTGGGCCAGGCTGAAGCCAGGAGGCTAGAACTCTATCTGGGTCTCCCATGTGGGTGCAGGGGCCAAGGACTAGGGTCATCTTGTGCTCTCCCAAGTGCATTAGCAGGGAAGAGGAGCATCTGGAACTCAAACTTGAGCCCATATGGGATGCCAGTGTCTCAGGTGGTGGATTAACTCACTGTGCCAAAACTCTAGCCCTTCTATGGTCACTTTTATTGTGAGGTCTTCCCTGGCCACCCTATACAGAATAGCCACTCTAAACCATCACCCCAGCTCCCTTACATTGCCTGTTCTCCTTCTCTATTTTCTCCATTGTGTGATCACCACTTGACCTTTAATATACTTCCTTATACATTTGTGTAGTCTCTGGGACAATGTTGTGCTGAATGCATGAATATAATCATGACTAGTTGATTTGGTATACACATGATGTGCATGGTGTTTAGTTTAACCTTAAGTAGTGAGCAGTTGTAGAAGAGAGACAATTAATACTACTTCTAAGTAGATGAACTAAATATGAAGAGAGGTTGATGTGGATGGGGAAGAGGCAAACGAAAGTTAAGGAAGCAGTAATTGGCTTTAGGGGCTTTATACATAGGCTTATGTTCTTAACAAAGAGGTTTCCTCATTCTTTGTATTTGGCAGTCAATGTAAGCAGCCAGGATTAGAGTCCCTGAACTGTTGTGACTCAATACAGACAGTTTGGCTCAGCTGAGTAGTGTTTGTTTCCCCTTTATTAAAGTTGAGGAACGAGAGCACCAAGAGCCTCAGGCTCTGTAAAAGAAACTGATGAGCAAAAGGAATCAAGAGGATGAAGAATGAGACTGAAGGCATTTAAAATAGGGAGTTGCAGCCACTACAATTTTAGAAACTTATTTTCTGGGAGGTTTTTGGGAGGTGCTTACCTCAACTGTAATTACATGCATTTTGTGGATTGGCCTTACACTTGCATCAGAAGGTAAACCTTATGAAGGCAGGAAAAACTTGTGTCTTTTGACTGTTGTGTCCTCAGCACCCAGTAGATATCCTTACTTCTGGTGGATACACTGATTTTCTATTCCTTTAAGTACATGACACTACCTTATAGTCATAGGGACACCAAATTGCATAGAAGACGTCAGCATCTTCTAAACCATCACACTCTCCTCAGAATTATAGTGTTTGGGCTTCTCTTTGGACACTAAACTCTGACTTATCATGGCCGTTGGTTATTTCATATAGATTGCGAATATTTTCAATGTAAGAATTCAAAGTAAGTAAGATAATGTCTTTTTTCAAGCTGAAGGCTCAAAAAGTTCTGCTGAGAGAGGGCCATATAACCTTGAATTTAATTGGTAAAATTCATAGATTCTCTTTCCATCCCATAGCACCGTGCACCTGCCAGGTGTTGTGTTGCAGAACCAGAGGTTTTAGAGAAAATGTTTGGAACAGCCAGGAAGTGTTGTCACTCAAATATATGACAGAAATCTAATTTTAGAGATTCTGCTGTATAAAATATAAGAGGAGAGGAGTTCGATGACTGAGTTCATACAAGCTGGAATTTTGTAGGGCGGCTTTAGCAGGAAATCAAAGAGGTCAGAAATTTGTGAATCTTGGTAAGTGACTGGCCGATGTGACAGATCTTGAAATTCCAAAATACATAAAGAAAGAAAACTAAATGAAGACAACAGGAGCTGTCTGACTGAGATAAAACAAGGAGATGCAGTCTTGAGAGTACTTGTGTGTTAGGGAAGAAAAGGACATTATGGATCGTGAGTGGGATAATTATTAGAATTTGCTATTTCACAGACATGGCAGTTCAAGGTTGTATGCAATCCTAGGGCATGGTCATGATAGTAAGTTGTTGAAATACAGTTCATTGGAGTTGAAAAGGCCAATAACCTGGGGTAAAATTATCAACTTAGGAAGTAGTATAATTAATCCTGACACCTGAGTCTGCTCAGTCCACAGAGAGTTCACTTTGAGGCAAGCACAGATGTGTACAAAAGACGTCGTTTCATGTTAATGGAGAGTTCACTTGCACATTAAGGATGCCAATGTTCTTTGTATTATTTCTTCATGGTTACTTCACCCCACTTACTTAAGCATCTTTTCATTACCTTTCTTGTTCATGCATTTTTTTAAGGACTGTCAATGGTTTTTAAATTTTTTTAAAAAGCCAAATTATACAATGCCAAAGAAAGATATATCTGCCCTCCAAATAGGGGTTTTTGAAACCAAAGTATCCTATCTCCAGTACAGCATAAGTGTGTGGCTAGAAAATGCATTGAGGCATGACTTATGGTGAGAATTTTTTTAACAATAGGATCATATGATCTGAAAATCACATTTCCATTGTGGGTGGAACAGGGTATTTAATTGGAAATTACCTGCAGATATTTGGAAAGCTGGTATGAAATACTTTTAATTTTTAGGAAGCTTGCCTAAAATTGTTGTTTATTGAAATATTACATTATTCTAACATAAATATTGCATTTTTCTCTAACATAATTTCTTTCCTTTTCTCAATGAAAAACATTATTTGAAGTAATATTATATGTTGATTAATGACTTGGTCATTGATGAAGTCAACAGATGTAGAATGAGCACATGACTTTGTGCAAGATACTTAACATCCCTAAATCTAATAAAAAAGAGTATGTGCATTGCTTTCTGACAATCTCAGCTGTTGAACTAGTTTTTGTTTTTCATGGCTGTGAACATTCTTATCAACAAAACAGTGATAATGACAATAACTTATGCCATGGCATTATTGCTGTGGAACTAAAATGAAATAATGTGTATATATTCATAAAACATTAAGCACGGTGCCAGTTACAAGGAGTGAACCCATTCAATGCTAGGCATTACAGCTTGTGGATGTTTTTGCTAAACATAAACCTTCATTTTCAATTCTGACAAACCTTGAGGGTTGCGCACCAGGCCAGAACAAGTGTTAACTTTTATGTTCTAAAAATTATGTGTGAGCTTTCCTTTTTCTAATGTATTGGTCATTTTCAGGTAGTGTTACTAGGTAATTGAAGACAGTATGTCTTAACTTTAAAACTTGGCCATAAGACAAATCATTAATAAAGGCTTTAGGATTTAATTTGTGATTAAGGATGAATATTGGATGTCTAAATACGAAAAGTAAAAAAGCAAGTATATGGTGTCTTAAAGTGCAGTCAGCAGACAGCATTATTTTAGTTTCTGATCAATATAAGGGCCAAGTTGCTGCTGCTGGTTTTTTAATCACTGATAAATTAAGCTTCCAAAAATTGCATCTCTCCTCATAATTCAATAAGATGAGATTTTTATTTCTGAAGACATGATTGGTTCTTTCAGCGAAGGGGTGGAGAGACCTGGAAAATCTAGAAAATGAGTACCTTTCACTTGATAATGTTTAAATTCAGCTGAAGTGCAAAGTAGCTAGGGTACTGCTTTGGAAAGAACCATTCAAAAAACCTGGCAAGACTGAGCAAACCCAGTCAGAAGCCCACGGAAAGAAACTTCTTTTTTGGCAGGCTCTTAAATCGGTGAGTTTTAACAAGGGACTTAAATAACTAAGAAACTACAAATTCTAAGATTTCCTGTTTGGAAAATAGTCTTTGAATTGACCAGAATTAAAAGGATAGTATCAGCATGATTCTTGTACAAAAAGATGATGGTTTTAAATTAAATTTTAGGGGATATTTTTCCCCCTTCATGATCTTTGTTGTAAGAGAAACTTGGAGTAACTTAGAGCTGTTCTATCTGAGCCTTTATTCTGAATACCATTGTGTAATTGATAAAGTTAATTGGATTTTTTTTCCTATTGAGTGTAGGCCCACATCTATCAACAAATGCTTATAAAAGCCATCTCAGAAACAGAATTTCAGATTAGGAATTAAACAAGGCAGGCAGGCAGGCAGCAGTAAAATAATGAGAGACTAAAATTGCAGTGCCTGGTCTTTGATAAAGTGCTCTGATTTTTCTGCCAAATAAATATATGTTGAGCTTATTTACTTCTCCCATTTTCTAAGCCTTGAAAATATGGTTAACTTCTGTTTGAGAAGGAATGAATAGATTCTATTGCTGAAAATTCATGTTTCATTGACTGTTGACTATTATTATTATATGCATCTGTTTCATGTTGACCATGATTATCACCAATTATTATTTATAGTTACTTTATAACTCATAGCTAACATAATCCAGCTCAGAATTGAAGTATTGAATGTGAGAAATAAGTTAGGGGATTTTTGGTCTATTTTTCAAAGCTAGTTTTTTTTTGCTCAAGTTTCTTTTTACACCATTTGATGGCAGAGGAGATAAAATATCTACAATTAGAACATTCTCACAAGATACATACAGTTAAGAAGGATTTATAAGTCTGGTGTTCTTTGATGAGGTTGATGGGAATTCTGAGGTTCCTGTTCCAGCTCTGGGGTGTAAGTTTCCTGTGTGCTCTTGAGACAATCTTAGCCAGATGCTATCTTTTCTAACTGCAGATATTTGGGTTCCTTGAAAGCTTCTCTAGGAAGGACTTTTGGATGTATGGGAGGTTGCCCTGGAGAGAAACAGAAGAATGGATGTCATGTCAGACTTGGGCAACATTGTCGGGTATCAGAGTGGGAAGTGCCTCTTCTATGAATGAAAAGTGCTGTGGGTGTATAATTTATTAAAATAGTAATGGCTATATGAAATTTATATCTCATTTCATTAGCTTGGGAGAAGTGGGTTGGAAAAAATATGAGATTAAAATAATTTGAAACTTGTTACTCAAAGTTCAGAAGAGGAGATGGATGAAATAGTTATTAGTAATATGACACCTGATATTCTAAAATATAATATTAAGTCAAAATTATTAAAGCAGATCTCTTTATTCTTATAGTCCTCCCATTACCTCACACTTGCCAATTTGCTTCAAGCTGGACTGGTTAGGAATAAATTGACATAGAGGTTATTATTCTCAACAGACAAATCTGCCCTTTTTTTTTTTAACATGGCTTAGAAAATATTGAATTGAATTGATTGCTCTCTTGCTGGCTTGGTTCTAAGAAGGAAAATGATCTTTTTTCTTCCCTTCCATCCCCCCTCATTCTTCTTCCCTCTCTTCCTCCCTTTCTTTACTTCCCATGTTTCTAACCATATTTTTAGTTAAGAGGATTGGAAAAAAAATACCAATTTTATTTTCTTCTGTAGCATCATATTGAACTAGAGAAAACCAGAAGAGTGTATGCGCATTTCTGTTTGACAGCCAATCTTAGCTGATTACTAGTTTTCTTTGTGGCTGTGAACATTTCTCCTGTAGAGAAGGCAAAGATCTCATTAGCACCAGCTAATAGATAAAAGTGACCCATCTGCAGCCTGGAGTATTTGAGCTCCAGATTTATTTTATTTCTTGATTGCTACTTTGCATGTCAAATGTGTTCAGGTTTTTGTTAATGTATAAAAGGAAAATATTATATTCTTATATATGCATTTCACTAGAGCACAGATTTGACCTGTAGCTTATTAGTATTGGTATTATCAAGGCTCATTAAGAACCTATAGTTGCTGACAGGGGAAAAAATTATGAAGAGCATGCTTTCACCTATTGAGTTGATAGAACATTCACTAAGTAAGAAGAGACACAATTACTGGAAAAAAAAATCCCCAAGGTGAAACCTGGTGCCACAACCCGTGGCTGACATACATGCCAGTGAGTGTTAGCGAGTGGTGCAGAGCATAGATTTGAGCCACACCCTGTGTGGTGAGACTTTGGGGCTGTGAGGAGGTTCCTTGCAGAAAACCGTTAATTTCAGTACCCTTAAGGCACCCCATTAGTAGCAAATCCCCCAAGGGAAGAAACCCACAGACTCATTAGAGACTTGCATATCATCTGTGATAAATACATATATGAATTATGAATGATAGGTGTGACACTTTCTTCCAATATTACAATCTGTCACATGCCTTGTTATAATTTAGACAATTAATATTGCAAAAAATAATATGCTGTTGTTAAACCATTGGGAAGTCCCTGTATCACCCAATATCCTCCTACCTGTTTTTAATAAAGAAAGAAGTACTCCTAACATTATGTATGATTGATCTTCAAAAAATCATGAAAAATGAGTATTATGACAAACTATGCATGGGTTTCAGAATTTTTTGCACCAAAATAATCTTTTAATTCCATTTTACACACTTTTTTTTTTTAAAGAACAAAACCCTTGTACAGAAGAGTATGCTATCAGCACACATAATCACAATAAATGTTAACCCTTGGTGTATATATTTCTAGATTTATTTTTCTATACTTTTCTATTATATAAAAGTGTTTCATAACTCTTTGATAGTTTTTTTCTCCACACCAAATGTATCATGAACACTCTACTTTGCCAAGTCTACTTTTTTTCCTTAGGGAAATAATTTGATATGAAAACAAAGGGAAGATGCATGAAAGCACTGTAGTGCTCAAATGGAGAAGGCAAAACTTAAGGTTGAAAGGGAGAGAACTTCCTTGATTAGGTGGTTCCTGCACCCAGTCATGCTCAAACTGGCTGACTCATAAGGATTGGGAAGAAAGAAGTAAAGTCCTGAGTTTTGCTTAGGGGTGGCACACATTTCTGGAGTTGATGTAAAAGTGAACCTGACTACAAATCCTTTCTCCTGTGGGCTTACAGCAGGTAGTCCTTTAAGACTTTAGTGAAAACAGACCCTGCCCACTGGATGAAGAGTTATATAAACAAGTCATATGACTTCCAAATTTTTAATAAACTCTGCTTTCTTGTTTATATCTTTTTAGACTTAATACTAAGCATAATTCACCCCTAGTGTTTGAATATTTCAATTTCTGCTGCTCATCTTTCTTTGACGTCCTTTTTCCAGTTTTGGATGCTGCTTTGTTCATTTTCCCCAACATCTCATGACCTTGTGTTTTCTTTCCGAGAGACTCAGGGATTGCATTGTTCCCAACTTTCTCCTCTGTACCATAATTGATATAACTTGTGTCACACCTGTTTTTGAGTTTGTTGGCTTGTTAGGTAACTAGTAACTGATTTCAAGAACACCTTAATGTTAAAGTTGTCATGGATAGTATTAGATCCAGATCTTAATGATTTCAGAATGTATGTGTGTTGCTGGATAGAAATTTTGTGGTGATACAGCCTTAAAACAAAAAGTGGTAAAACTTTAAGAAGCTAGTAGGGAAGATCATGTGGGGCAGGACATTTTTAGGTATTTTGCCTAAGTGGCTAGACATAGTACTCATGTTTTATGTTGTTTCCTGCTTTAAATCAGAGAAAATTTAGCAGGTGAAAGGGAAAATTTGTTGCCTAATATTTTTGAAGATAATTTCACACCCCCTCTGGATTCTTTTATTCAATCTTGGCTGCCACAGTCAGGCAGACAGAAAGTGCAAGGACATCTTTTTCTTTCATTGTAGTGGCAACTTTAGCAGCAGACAATAGTGGAAGATAATTTGAAGACTGGATAAAGTTGAACAGAATTGAATTTCTTTCCTCAAAACTAAGTTGCCTTCATTTCCTCTTTGGGTTGGCTGTATGCCATTCTCTTTTACAATCTACCACATAGCCATTCTGTAAATTCATTTAATTTGGACAGAAGACTTGAGTCTGGCTACTCAAGTCATTCTTTAATTTTTTTTGTGGTACATTAGAGGATATTTTTCTAGATTATTTGTAATAACAAGAGTTAGTTAAAATTTTCATGGGTGATGAGGAATCTTTCATGGTGATGATGAAGATGCTTACAACTTTCTGTGTAATAAGCTAGGACCACTGATTAGCAGGTTCAAGAGCAGTGAAATATGTTCTTTTGCTTAAAGAATTATGCTAATATGGTTAATATTGATATTGCTTAAGGATTATGAATGATCATATGGAATTTACTCAAAGAGGTTTAATTTCAATCTTTGCACAGAATCACAAAGTCAGGGGACATCATGAGAAACCATTTACTTTATTCTTCACTTTCAAACAAGATGTTTTCCCTTATGACTTGTCTGAAATATTGGGGTCTTCAAGTGAGACATTTCCAAGGTTGTACAACATTTCAGTAGCCTAAAGCTTCCTTCTTTCAATTTGAAGTTGGATTTCTGTAGATGAAATACATATGAGTATACCTTTAAAGAACTCCTAGTCTTGAATGTCTTGTTTTAATTCTTCAATGCAATTTTATTAAAACATAATTTCCAAACATATGTTATCTCTCTGAGCACTAGTATCATGAAATATCATGCAGGAAAGTTTCCAGATTTACAAAATTCGGCCAACTCTGGATACTATTAGATCCTCTTGAAAATTGTCTTTTTTGAATATCAAAGTCTGCAAGAAATTATTGTTTTTTTTTCCTGAACATTAGTTATGTCTTTCCAATGTTCATAATGACAGTTATGCTCCTGAAGTCCAGGAAACATAGTTGTGCCTCATAGTGCTGGGCATATAAACAATCAGTAAGTAATTGAATTAATGCACAAACATTTATTCAGCATAGGACTCCAAAAAAATCAATCACACTAAAGCTATGTCTTGATGCATTTCCAAGTTTGGAAAAAGTAAGTGTCCCAGCAGATAATAACTAGACAGGACCCTCACTTTCTTTCAAATCCATCATCTTGTTATTTCTTGATATTAGAACAGGTATGAGAAAAGGGTCAGAATGATATTGCCCAATTTATAGATGAAGTAGTTACAGTTCAGAGTTTAAATAATCTTCTCAAGATTGTAAGATGCCTGTCAGAGCTGGACACACCACTTGTCTCAATGATTTTCAGTCAAAAGCCATGAGCCTGGACTGGACAGCCAGGGGGCAGAAGAAATCTGGATGAAGAGAAAATTTACCAGAGTGAGGGGCAATCAAAGGGGAGCTAGATTTTTGAAAGATAAAGATGATCTGTGACTTTGGGCAGATCTTGAGCTGCAGAAGGGGTGTGCAGCTACAGACTTTTCCTTCAGCTTTCTGAAGGTTCCAGGGAGAGGAATTTGACCATGTGATCATCCACAAGCATGCAGGCAATAGCTACATCCAACTGGCTGATGAGAGGGTCACAGTTCCATTGAAAAGTCCTATGTAAGCTTTGAAAGGGTAGTTAGGAAGAGGTTAAAGCTATCTCTTTTGGAGAGATTGGGATGCGTCCTTGGAATGTCTGCTGATTGTCCTGTCTCCCAATGGTGCTGTGTTCCACTTGCAGGCTGGTGTGTTATGCTTCAAATTGCTTCCCAGAGGGCTGAACAGTGACATCTATTGGTTCAATTTGAAGTAAGCAAGTTCAAAAAAGATTGAAATATCTGCATTAGTACTTTTGTCTCATTTTAAAATAAATATATTGTTATTTCAGAGGAAGTTATGACAGCGACAGCATGCTTTATCTCAGGAACAGCACCCCATTCAACGGTTCAAGATTAGGGATATTGTGTGACTTTGATTTTTCCAGAACACCCATCAAAGAGTTTTTGTAAACCTTTTAATAACACAATTCAATAGAAACAGCACAAAGACCTTTGGGTTTTGGGAGTTCCTCATTGCTCAAGATTTCTTTGGGCACCAAGAATCCGTACTTTGAAAGAATGTATTTGAAGGGGTGGTGGTAAGAAATAATGAAGTTGCTTTTTGCTTTACAAAACAGGAGAAAAAAAACCTTATAACCAAGTTTGAATTATTTTCTAAATGGCCTCAAATCTTAAAATAATTTTAAAAAAGTCCCAACTCCTTGCTATGTTTCATGAAGCATCTGTGTTACTTTGTGCTTAATGCTCTATTTCTTCTCTTTGTGAAATTGTGCAGCTCACTGAACCTATAACCGATGGAGATGCTTTTCTGGACAATTTGGATAATTAAGAAATACTATCCTTTGATAAATGAAAATACATACAAAGTGTAAACACTCCATGCAATATCTTCCTAGCCAGACCTTTACAAAATTGCTAAGACATAGTAAATATGGACCTTTTGTCTTTCAAATTCTTATTCACCCAAGGTGGATGTGGAGTCCCTCACAGAGGCAGTAAGAGGTGGCAGAGAATGTGCAAGCTTGGAAGATATGCAGATTGAAATATTGAGTATTGACATATTTGGATTACTGCAAAAATGTAAAAGTGTTCACCTGTTATTAATTAAAGAATCATGAAGGACTCTGGAAACTTGCTTTTTGGTTGAATACAGAAGACATCATTATGAGCTGATTCGTTCTGACTTATTCAGGTCTGTTGAGATTTCTACTGATTTGCTTTCCAGACCCCTGGTGGCTTGAGAACAGCATGGCGTTAAACCACACTGCCCTGCCCCAGGACGAGCACCTGCCACACTACCTTCGAGATGGGGATCCCTTTGCTTCCAAACTTTCCTGGGAAGCGGATTTAGTGGCGGGATTTTACCTTACAATAATTGGTAAGCTTCTTCAATTCTTCTGTGTGAACACTGCTTTTAGCAAATTCATAGGTTCATAGTTTGATTTTGCACAAAGTATTCTAACTTGTGTGGATATTTTGGTGGAGGTGGAGAGTGGGAGGAAAGCAGATGGGGCAGTACGATGACCTTCAATTAATGTTCCATAGAATGACTCTCTATAATCTTCATTATTAGGCATAACAATTTCATGAATAATCCAAAGAATGGTTATGGCAAAATCATCTGTTTTGAAACTGTATTTCATTTTGTTTACTTTGCTACTAGGTTTATCTTCTGAATGCCAGAAATAATGATAATGATATCTTATTGAAAAAGCACTTTTTTAAAAAAATGCTTCTGATGAATCATAAGTTTTATACTCAGAATGGACTTTAGAAACCATCAAGTTCAGTTTCCTCTTCTCATAAATGAGGGAATTCTGGCCTAGAGCTGTAGAGAAAATAGGCACACCGAATCTACTTTCTCTAAAAGTAAAGCTGCATCACAGCAGCATAGCTAAGTGATCTTGGTGACAGTGGAAAAGGTCAATACCTTGGAAGTCAGGGTGCGGTAAAAACATTTGTATGCATTCTCCATAAAGGCATTCATCTGCTTCCAGACCAATGTGTGTGTGTGTGTGTGTGTGTGGGGGGGGGGGCTAAGGGACTCCTGGGCATAGGAACTGTGACTTTCCCAAATTGATATATGCTGTAGCATGAATACATAGCATGTCCTGAACACTCAGTACCATAAAAAGTCATGAAAAATATCTCATCAATAATTAAAGGAAAATCAAATAGCTGCTGAACCCACAATATGTTAGATATGTTAGGTAAAAATAGTGTATAATTAAAATGAATGTGCCTAAGCATTTTTACTCTGTTTAATGTGGCTAACAGAAAAATTAAAAAATATATACTAGAGGGTCTGTAAAACATTTGTGGAAAATGCGTAACATTTTTGAATTCATTTTCCCACAAACATTTGGGACATATCTTCTGTTTTATGCTATATTCCTATTGGGTGTCATCAATCTAGACAATTAGGATTTAACCTAACACTTTCCTGAAATTTAAAATTGCTGATCTAAATTGGGTGAACAGTGTGCAGGTGGATTATGCCTTTAGTTTTGTCTGCTTTTAATCTTTCTTGGGCCAAATTTGCTTTCTCTGCTGCTCTACTCTCTGTTTTTCTCTCTCCGTGTCCTTTCCACCTTTCCTTTTCCCTTCCTTTCTCTCTTTTTCTCCCATTCTCATCTATTTATTGCTTGCTGAGATTTTCATTTATCTCCTAAAATTAACAAAAATCATTAGAAAATTCTTGAGGTCCCTCTCTGGTCAGTGCTTGAGGCAAAAGGAATCCATGAGATGGAATCAGAAATATTGCTGCAAAGTGATTCTCTGGGTCCTTATCTTTATGGTTAATGATGTATTCATCTAGGTTCCAATTCTTCTAAATGGAAGGACCCAGTGTCCTTTCAAACACAGATCTACATGGCCATTCTATGCCACTGTTTCAGTAGCTGAGAATACAGCAAGGAATAAAGTAGGAAGGAAGAGAGACTATCATTTTTATTAAACTTAAGAACTTTTGATAGTTAGAAAAGGCAGACAAATAAGTACCTTATCAGTGGAATTTAATCTGTGTCAGTCAATTGCAAGGAAGGAAATAAAAAATAGCATCTTTAACCTGACAGACCTCTCCAGACACAACACAACATACAGAGGAAGATCGTCCTTTCCCAGCCTAGCCTGAAGGATTGAGGGAAGAGAGGCATCAAGGTTGGATATATGCACTTGAAGGCACTATACGCATATAGGCACTTGAAGTTGAAAGGAAATTCCAGCATCGTGTTCAAATGGGGGTGCTGAGGCAGACAGAGGAAAACAGGCCCAAAAGAGTCCACAAGGAGAACATCAGGTGTTTCAGCGAGCTGGGGAGCAGAGGCAAACATGGAGCAGAACAGTCACTCAGAGTCAGGCAAGGCTCATCTGCGGGTCTTGGGCTAGGTCTGCAGTGTTGTTTTCACTTTCTCCTAAGATCAGTTCTTGTGAATGTGCCTACATTCCTTTTAAGGGGCCAGAACGCAATGAATGATGTTTTTTGGTGAGCTTTGTTAAACACTGGAGGTGGCAGGAATGACAAATATAAATCTCAGTTTGAATTTTAGGAGAAAAAATTAGAGAGGCTTTTTCAGCCTCCATTCTTCTATGTAAATAGCTGGTTTATTAATAGTCTAGATATGAGATTTTTTTGTGTTAAAAAGAGATGTGGGATTTTGATTATCTAAAAAACGTCCTCACCTTACTCTTTACCTTCTTAATCTTGTTTTCCTTGAACTACCATTAAAAATAAATATGCTTTCTTCTGTGACTCATCTACAAATATGATTGCCAGTGGAAATAATTTAATGCAGACAACAGAGACTTGAGTCAATTTTGACAATGCTTTGGGCACTGGGTGAAACCCTACGAAATAGGGCTCATAAAGACCATTTTAGAAAGGGAAATGAAGGAGCATATATTCTTGCAAGACTTTTAGACAGATCAAGGGTGTTTAAATGAATTTTGTGTATGGAATGCATATGCATATTTATTGGTTTTAAACTTTTTGGGATACAACGCAGATGGCATTTGTTTTATAATTTTCCAAGCCATGTTTTCACATTTTACTTTTCTAGTGTTATCTGGTTTCCCTTAATGAGACATGAGTTTCATTTTAGTTGGTTTCCCCTGGAACTCCATAATCTCTTCTGTTTTTCTCCTCTTCTGCTTTAAGAAAGCTAAAGAGGTTTTAATGGACCATTAGGCAGCACTGACTCCAGGGAGTCAGAATTTCCTAAGAGCACAATGCAGTTAGTTCCTGGTGGTTTCATACCATCAGCTGCAACACACATTCCTTTCCTTGCCCCCCGTAATGAATTGTGGTGGAGAAGTAGAAGTTAAAGTAGAAAACTCTGGGTTTCTCCTGTTAATACTCTCCTTATTCCTTACTACCAAAGGCAGCTGTACCAGATTCTCATTTATACACAGCTACACTATGAAGCAAGAATTCCTGAGGAAATCTACTCTACATGTTAAGCTATGGAAGTAGGTGTATTCTTTTCTTAAATAAAGTCAGTAGGGATTGGGTCTTTTTGGATTTAAACTGGGTTTGTAAGAACTTTTGGACAGTTTCATTGTCATGCCAAAGCCGATCAGTCATTGATAAAAGGATATAAAAAAGCGGGAACACATTTATGCTATTGTTGGTAGGTCTGGTGGGTTGAGGGTCACTTTGTCTCCCCTTGGTGGGAGGGGGAGTGCCCATGTTCTCAGTCGTCACCCACTCCCCCGTGACACCCAGTCCAGCAGCAGCTGCAGGCGGTCGGTCCTGTCTGCCACACACCCAGATCCACGTCTCCTAAGGAGACAAGTCCCGGGCACTTTTTCCAGGAGGTGACCCTGCCCTTACAGGAGGTTACGCCTGCCTCACCTGGGCCCTGCCTCTGCCACAGTGAAACAGAAGGCACTCAGTGGCCTTGATCTCAGAATGCATCAAGAGCCGAGGGCTTAACCCTGTTTCTCAAAGGGAGGGAGTTCTGTAAAGCCAATAACCTATACAAATGGCTGAGGAAAATACTCCACCCTGGGGGCCAGTACAAGAACTGAGCCCTGGGATTCCCACGCCCTCCTGAGCCTGCCTGGAAGTCAGCAGTTCCGTTTTCTGGGTAAGTTCAGTCTTCGGATCCCTGACTCCTTCCCTGTGTAGGCAGCCCATCCCTTGCCTGTCACTCACGACTCATGCTTTTTATTCCATCTTCTTTATCTAGATTTTTTACGTGCCCTCTAAATCGGTGGTGTCCATTTTTGAAATTGAGGAGTGTTTCAGATCCGAGTGAATGTTAAATCCTAGGGTTAATGATAGGATTTTTTATTTTTCTTTGTAGGGATTCTGTCCACATTTGGAAATGGGTATGTCCTTTATATGTCTTCTAGACGAAAGAAGAAACTCAGACCTGCTGAAATCATGACCATCAACCTCGCAGTCTGTGATCTGGGTATTTCAGGTAACACAGCCCTTGCTCTTTGTGGCTCTAAACTCTCCCCATTCTACTCCCTGTGTTATATATTAATGTTAGCTGTCGCAAAACACACCAGACACCAGAGTAAGGGAAAGGGTTTATTGGGGAACATCCTACAGACCGGAGTGAAGGGACAGCGAAGGAAAAAGAGAGAAAGTATAAGAGAGAGAAGCCAGAGGAGAGGAGCTAGCGAGGAGAGACCATAGAGCAGAGAGCAGGAGGGAAGAACCAAGAGCCAAGAGACCAGAGGAGGAGGCTAGAGAGAGGAACCAAGAGAGCGCAGGAGAGAAGGGCCAAGAGAGCACGGGTTCAGGAACAGGCATGAGGGCTGGCTGGGAAGCAGGAGCAGTGAATCCCATCAGGATGGGGGTGGAGCCTGGCTCAGGTAGCTGGGCCATGCAACCACCTGGCTAAAACTGTGCCAGTTTCCTAACACCCTGGCTCTGAGAACCTCCCCTCCATTTCTCCCTCACAAATTATCTTTACAGAGGTTGTGGTAAGTGCTGTTGGGCTAAAGAGACCATTCCTTTAACATCCATTGAGTCTTTTCTAAGTGCCAGGCATCACACCCTATATATACCTTTGTGTAGTGAACTGAACTATGGAGAAATCAGAAACTTACAGGCAGGGACTGGGCCACTGTTTTGAGCTCGGTTCCACCTGTCCACCCTGTTGGAAGGGTGACTCACATTAGCATCCAGGGGGTGGGGTCTTGAAGAATGAATGACAGTGGAATGCAGCTGTGTGTGGGGGGGGATAAAAAGAGGGTGGAACTCCCCTGCTGATGGTGTTTCTGAATTAGGAACATATAGCAGGCACTTGACTGCACAAGACTCTCCTGGGGATATTCGGTACTTTACCCAGAAATTTTGATTTAAGTGTTTCGGGATGTAACTTGGGCTTCAGGGTGCTTGAAATTAGAATTTCCAATTGAGTAAGTGTGTGGCCAAAATTGAGAAGAGCTGGTTTCTTCTTGCTTCTTTTGCATCTCTGATAACTAAACAAGGAAGAGTTGGGATGCAATTTCTCTTTCAATAGAACTCATTTAAAAAATGCTATCAGGGTAAGTCCCCTCCCTTCTGTTTCTCCTATAACATTCCAATGTTGCACAGCTGCACTCTAGTATGTCTTTGAATTCCAGCATCTGAGTTTTAGCTCATGGTCCTAGGTGATTAGTGTTGGGGAAATCGTGTTTGAACAGCACACACAAGCTCCTCTTACTCATACAGCTCCTTTCAGCTGCTTTTCTTCCAAAGCTCCCCTTTTTAAAACATCTTCTGACATCTGATTCCCCTTCATAAGTGAGCTTTTCCACTTCTGCCAATCTCCCCAAACAAGGTTTAATAATAATCCCCCACCCATCTACTCATACAGCAGTAGAAATATTGCCCTCTTACTGAGAATGTGGGTGGTCGCAGTTACTTGGGGGAGGCTTCACTCAGAATGGGCAGGCTTCAATATCATGAATTCCTATGTTAAATGCACGTTGCTCATTAACAGAAGCATGGCAACATGCCCTTTTCTGTGAGAATATGATAAACGCTGAGGAATTTATGGTGACAAAATGATTGTCATTTTGGAAATTGCCACACGATGGCGGTGTTGCAACATCAGTGATAGCTTTCCCAGGGAGCTCATCCAGAAGGCCCCTGGAGGTTCTTTCCTGCTACTGAGAGTAAAACGCCAGAGTGAAACCTGTCATTTCAGCTACACCCTTCACCGGTGGGTAATACCAGATTCATGCTTAAGGCCGAATTAGACTAGGCTTGAATAAAAATGCCTTTAATTGGTCTGAAACATTGAAAATGCTTTCAACCAAGCGAGTCAGCTTTGGAAGTGCACAACCCTCCTCATTACTTCGCGTGTCTTCACAGCAATTAATCAGAAAGCATTATCTTCCGTGCGACAGCTTTCTCTGATTAACCCAGATCAGTCAGAGCATCTATAATGCACTTTCTCTTCCAATAAACCTTAAAAGTTTTGTCTGCCTTATGTTTTTTGCTCAACCACTTTCTATTACAGGCACTTTCAAGTAGCACATCCTAGAGACCAAATGTACTCACCAATGCAACAAACGCTTGCTGTCCAAATACTGACAATTGTGAATATGTATTGCAATAATCTGGGGGAGCTTAAGGAAGTATATTGATACCTAGGGTTGTTCAGGATATCTGGAGACTGGAGTTCTGGGTATTGATATTTAAGGCAAAGCAAAATCAAGCAACCTCTCCAGTGGTTCTACCGCATGGACAGGTTCAGAAGTACTCTACCAAGTGGAGGAGAGAGAGACCTACTAGATGGCGTTGCAGCGCTTCACCAAAGGTCTCATTCCGGAAGGAAACGCTAAGAACCTCTTGCTGTTCGTGGTCCCAGGCACAATCAACACTAACGTCACTCCATCAGGTCTTTCACGTCTCTTCTGCCTGCAGCACCCACCATCTGATGGTTACCTCTAGCCTTCCCACTTTGGTGTCTCCTCTGCGAATATGCTCTGGATATTTTCTTGTCTTCTCTCCTAGGGACTTAGGCATCTGGCCAAAGGTCACCTCCCATGTGAAATAGCAATTTTTGTCTATTGCCTCCCTGTGTTATTCTTCACGGCACTAGTCACTCACAAGGTTCCTTAAAATGTGTGGAGTTCACACCTTCTTTCTACACTGCACTTAATAATCTTTATACCCCTGGGGTGACTCTCACTCTCCTCCTCTTCTGAACTCACAGCACTTAATTCCCATGGCCTCTCTAATTAGGGCTTCCTCTGGTAACCTAGTCCCTCCCCTCTAGTACATTTTACAGACATGTAACTTCTAAAATACAAGCTCTCTTCTTTGTGGGAGAAACTAAGTTTCCTTATGCATTATAGGATTCTTTTACTCTCATACTCAGATTCCAGAATGCCCCCATTAGGGGAAGAAGAGTGAGGTAAATGGAAATAACCATTTTGTACCTTCTTTTTTGGAGTGTTTTTTTTTTCTTCTCTTTTTCTTCTTTCTTGTGTTTCTCCATCTCTTTCCTTTTCATTGGCTAAGACAATTTTGTGAAAATTTTTATTAGAAAGAACAGTGGCATTTGTTCCAGGGATGTATGCTTCAACATTATACTTGTAAATCTACCAATAGCCTGCACTGCACTCACTGATTAAATGAGAAAAAAACTAATCACTTCAGTAAATGCAGGGAAAGCATTCAATATAATTTAATATCTCTTTGTGGCTAAAAAAAAAAAAAGCACCTTACCAAAGTAGTATGAGGAAGGAACTTTCCTGTGTGAAGGGGCAGGAAAAATGTTGTACTCTATGATGAAACAGTTAAAGCATTTATTTTAAAGTTATCTGCAAGACATAGGTCCCATCTATGATAATTTCTGTTTACTATTGTACTGGAAATCCTGGACATTTTCTACAATAGAAAAAGAAATCAACTGAGTTAAAAATTATAGCCATTGGGAGATCAAGAATCTACGCTGTAGTCTCTCAACAGTCTTTATTGGACTGGAGCAAGTTTTCTGATTGGATATATAAATGGTACACATTTAGTTAAGAATTTTTGTATCAAATTACTCCTGGGTTCAGGACTGATGTCTTATTTTAAGGAATTCTTTCTAGTCTAATGAGACCGTACTTTGCAATCGGTGGAGCAGCATTTATGAAGGAATAATTAATGGAATGTCTGCAGGATTCACTATTGAAACTGATTTGGAAAATGCTGACACACAAAATCAGTTATTTTTCTGATGTTTGAAAATTTTTAGAGGCCCGAATTTTGACTATCAAGAAGCATGTATAATAGGTAACTTTCCTCAATATTATTTATTATGTAAGTATTTTTATTTGTTTTGGAAAACAACTCATCAGATCATTGTTTTGCAGATCTTGGGGTTCTAAATGAGATTGCTGACGTTGAACAAATCCAGACATGTATTGTTCAAACTCTCATTTCAATGAATACTTTTTGATCAATCCTCTTTGAATGTCTAACTTTGGAGGGAGGAAAAATGGAGTCTTGGGCACTCTGGAGGGGACATCAGTGTATAAAGTTCGTACTCAGAGTTCTCTCAGAGGTTTCATTGTGGATACGTTGCCCTTTTCTCTTAGCATTCAAGCGAGCCATTAAATAAAACATTGCAAGTGACCAGAATGTTGTCGTTGTCCATTGAAATCATGTTTCCTGTAGTTCCTGAAGCTGGCACCCTTTAAGACAGTTCTTTATAGTAATATTTCCTCTAAAAATTCCTTCTAAATGATTTTACTTCTTTGCCTTTTGAGATGACTGAAAACCTCTCTAGGTAACTTCAATCTCAGTTTATTCAAAGACAGTTCTCGGAATTTTGTTAAGACAGAAGTTGTATGTATTGAAGGGTATGTGTACATGCAGGTTCATGTGTGCTTCTGTGCATCAATGGGAGGAGGGGCCAGGTGAGCTGAGGTCACTGGAGGGCACTTCTCCCTGACAACTTGCTTGGTGCTCTAGTTGTAGGCAAGCCATTCACCATCATCTCTTGCTTCTGCCACCGTTGGGTGTTTGGCTGGATTGGTTGCCGCTGGTATGGATGGGCTGGATTTTTCTTTGGCTGTGGAAGCCTTATCACCATGACTGCTGTCAGCCTGGATCGGTACCTGAAAATCTGCTATTTGTCTTATGGTAAGTTGGAAGGTTTCTCATTCCCTGATTCTCAAAGCTGGGTGGATTCAATATCAACATTGTATACATTTTACAGAAATGATAAACAAGATCATTAATAAAATTAAAGAACAAGAGTTTTTCTATTTATAGCTTATCTTGTTCTGATGAATGTTTAAGTATTTGAGCCTATGTCCATGTAGATTTCTTTGAATACTCTTTTTATAATGATGTCTGGTATTTTGGCTATAATGCTTTAAAAAGTATATTTTTCTTGTATAAATTGTATAAGCTTCTAACATGCTTTGCCATGAAGCCAAAAGAAATAAAGAACATTGAAAGGATGTTAGGTCCCAGATGTTTATCTGATTCCTCATATAGTAAGTATAATGATAAGAAAAATTGATGATGATTCTCCCTTATGGTTTTAGGGTCCCTGTGATTTCAGAAAGAAGGAATTCCTAAAAGCTCACCTCCAAGTTAAAAACAATACAGCTGTTCCTGTTTGAAAGGACACACACAGCTAAATATTACTCAATGATTTTTTTTGTTATTGTTAGGTAAAAAGATGTGAAGGTTGACTCAGCAATTAAACACATTTTTTGAACCTAAGTATTTTTTAATGGTTAGACCATTATTGAAATATAATTTTTTGGCACTTTGCTTCTTGAGGTTTTGGGAATTTATTAGGCCCCAAAGAGAAGCACTTTGGACTTTAATATTAAGAACCAGACACAACCGGAGAATAGCATAGACTTCTGGATAAAGCTGCTTTGATTGGCAATCTGCCAATCAGAGTGGCTGAGACCATGGCACAGAGTATGGCCAGGAGACTGAGGTGGAAAAAATCATTGATCTGTCATGCTCTCAATGTGGTAGAGTTTTTCTTCTTATTTTAAAAGTTTATTGACTCCAAACTCTAAGAAAACCACTCATGGGTTGGTGGGAGGGTCGTGAACTACCATCTTCATGATACAGCACTCATTTAAAAAAATTTCACCTTTTTTTCTAAACATTTAAAATAACCAATAAAAATAGACTGAATCAATATTTCCAATATAAAAATATCTAATCAGACATCAGAATGTAATTTTGTATAAACAGATTTTAAATTAAATCATTGATTTTATAGCTGAGGAGGCAAAAGTTCAATTACCTCAGAGTATTTGAGAAAGATTAAACCTTGATATTTCTGTTCATAAATATTTTATTGAGTTTAGGCTTTGTGTCAGTTAAAAAGATGATTCTGTCCACTGCCAGATTCATTGCAGAGCATATCCATATGGGAAATGTATATAATTTCAGCTTCTAAGATTGAACCTCAATAGCATGGCTTCCTAATTAAATCTGATGCACGATTAAATGCTCCACACAGTGTTTTAGAAGGTTGGAATTAGAAGGTCACTTGGGGACATGTAGACCTTTCTCCCATGTAATGTGGTAAGCGGTTTTAAGGCATCCCTAAGAGGCGACCACTTGGCCTCTTCTTGAATAATTCCAGTGACCAGTGACGGGGAGCTTACTTCTGCACAAGGCAGCCCATTCTCTGATTGGTCTGCTCTCATTGTTACAATGTTATTCCTTATATTGAGACAAAACTGCCTCCCAGTAACCTCCACCCATTGGTCCTAGTTCTGACTTCTGGAGCAACACAGAACCAATCTACTAATCTACTCCCTCCTGTATTGACAGCCTTTCACCATACTCGAATGTAAGTATAAAACACCTCACTAAGTAACCCTAACCATAAATGCTTATATGTATGCAAAAATGCACATTCCCATAAATATATATATGATTATCTGTGCCAATGTTTTATCCGTTATAATGGAAAACCAAGAGCTGACATATATTGTGGCTACATGATTACTACCCATACCTGATTGGGCTTGAAAAGTTTGCATTTCATTACACAAAGTACCATCTATTTAAAAAAAATAAAGACAAGAGTGTAGAAACAATCTAGTTCATTTCTTGCTTGTGCTAAAGGAGACAAACATACAGGAGTAAAAATTCATGATGAAGAAGTGCTTTATAGTTTGTAAAGCAGGCCCTTCCATGATCTCCTTCAGCCCTATCAAACCTGTAAGCATAAGATCTGTTCCTGTATTTTACTACTAAGAAGTCAGGACATCCAGAAAGAGTACATGAGTGAGGTTAAACCCTAGGAATAAGAAGAATTAGGACTTACTGACTTCCCAAACTTCACAACACACCAAACAGAGGCAGGCCCTGACTTTTACTAAACACAATTATATATTTTTTCTCTGCTAGTACAAAACAAAAGTAGCAAGGAGCCCCAGAGCCTCTTCATTTGAGATAATGAGTCAGGTGTGCAGGAAACTTGCTGTGCAGGACGCAGCACTAGATCAGTCTGACCTGATGTTGTTGAACCCTTTGAAAAAAATCACTAGTGCTTTTCAGCTTATCTTATATAACTACACTATTTCTACCTCTTGGAACTCCCTTTTACTTAAGAAATTAGTGTTGAAAAATAAAGCTCTCTTTTGATTTTTGGTCTTCTGAAAATATAGTCAGAGAATTAACTTTGTAGAACAGCATGCCACCTAGTTAGATTCTCTACCTTTCCCTGTCTGGCAGTGTGAATAACATCTAAAGATTCAAAATCTCCACACATCACCATGTTCAGTCAACCACTGTATAAACCTGTAGTGACATGATCACAATCTAACCCCCACTCAACAAGTCCTCAGGAAGACATAGATTGAAGACACAAGAGATTTTAGGAAGAAGGGCGTTTTAAAGACACAAGTGACATTTTGTGATTTCTCACCTTGCCCGAAGGATATCCCCTCAGTTGACCCACGGAGGCTTTTGAGATGTTTTCCCAAGATCCTCCATGTCTTCAGCATCCGCTCATCTTTTCCCTTTTCCCAGCTTTTGTCATCCCGAAGCTCCCAGGTGCCTAGAGAAGTCATCCTTGTGAGATCTCTTCAGAATTATTCTCCTGGAGAAAGGCCCAAGCTCTGGAATGCTTCCCCTCTTCAGTTATCTGCCCACATCTCCCAGAGTTCAATGGAATAAATCTTTGGAGGTGGAATTTGATGTATCGAGGGGAGGTGTTTGGGTGTAGGGCAGATTACATCGGGGTAATGCTTTCCTTCCACCTCCAGGGGTCTGGCTGAAGAGAAGGCATGCCTACATCTGCCTGGCACTCATCTGGGCCTATGCCTCCTTCTGGACCACCATGCCCCTGGTGGGTCTGGGGGACTACGCACCTGAGCCCTTCGGAACCTCGTGCACTCTGGACTGGTGGCTGGCCCAGGCCTCTGTAGGGGGTCAGGTTTTCATCCTGAACATCCTCTTCTTCTGCCTCTTGCTCCCCACGGCTGTGATCGTGTTCTCCTACGTGAAGATTATCGCCAAGGTCAAGTCCTCTTCCAAAGAAGTAGCTCATTTCGACAGTCGAATCCATAGTAGCCATGTGCTTGAAATGAAACTGACCAAGGTAACTTCAGTAATAATTCACGGAGGGGTTTTCTTATCAATTAAAACTCTTAGGGGAACGAGGATGGGGAGAAAACTTCGCGTCTCCACTACTTATGTACTTCTGATCTTTATTATTATTTATTGAAGCCTTTCTAAGTGTCTCTTCTCTCTTCTTTCTTTCTCTATCGTTGCCTCTATCTCTATCTCTCTCTCCACTCCCTCTGGTTCTCTCTCCCTCCCTCTCTTTTTTCTCTCTTCTTCCTTCTTACACACAAGCACTTTTCATATCTACCAAAATTTGTATAATGGATCCAATGGGTGCAAATTTTCTCCACTGAATAGAGAATGATTGGTTCTTTTTTTAAAAAAAGGTTTATTTGCAAGGCAGAGATAGAGAGGGAATTCACTTCCCAAATGGCTGCAACAGCTGGAACTGGGCTGATCTGAAGCAGGAGCCAGGACCTTCTTCTGGGTCTCCCAAGTGGGTACAGGGGCCCAAGCACTTGAACCATCTTCCACTGCTTTCCTAGGCCATAGCAGAGAGCTGGATCAGAAGTGGAGCAGCTGGGACTCTAACCGGCACCCATATGAGATGCTGGCCCTGCAGGCAGCGGCTTTACCTGCTACCTCACAGCACTGGCTCCATGAGAATAATTGATTCTTAACAATTAATTTGGTAACAAAAATAAATTTTATGAATCATGTACTTATACTTTTTCATGGACTTTGGTGGGCATCATTAGCAATATTCTACCACTTGAATTACTTATAGAGTATGAGTTTACCACACAGAGTTTCTCATGGGATGCTTAACACAAGAGAAATTTCTGAGTGTTGAATACCTTGATGAATGTTAGTTTCAGAGCTGGCAGTTCTTTAGATATTGTGGCAGAAGGAAAAGAGCACACAAGTTGACAACAGACTAAGGTTTTAATCTCATCGCTGATACTTGCCAGGTCTGTGACCCAGAGCTGGATACTTTGGATCTCTATTTTCCTAACTTGTGTAAGAGGAACAGTAGCATCCATGTCACTGGTTTATGATGGAGATTCAATAAGAGGCATGTTATTTTGTCACCCCATATATAGTATGTATTAACAGAACTGTAGGTTCTTCTTTTCTCTTATTCCTTTTAGTAATCCTTGGTAAAGTCTAAAGCACTGGCCATCAGACTTTTATGATATTCCAACCCTGTATTGAAACAGTACTTTTCAGAACACATACCTTCAATACAGGTGATATATAGGTTTTTTAAAACTTTTATTTAATTAATATAAATTTCTAAAATACACCTTTTGAATTATAGTGGCTTTCCCCTCCTATAACCTCCCTCCTACCCGCAGCCATCCCATCTCCCACTCCCTCTCCCATCCCATCCCATTCTTCATTACGATTCATTTTCAATTATCGTTATATACAGAAGATCAACTTAGTATATACTAAGTAAAGATTTCAACAGTTTGCACCCACACAGACACACAAAGTAGAAAGTACTGTTTGGATAGTAGTATTGCCATTAATTTGCATAGTACAACACATTAAGGATAGAGATCCTACATGGGGAGCAGGTGCACAGTGACTCCCGTTGTTGATTTAACGATTGACACTCTTATTTATGACATCAGTAATCAACCAAGGCTCTTGTCATGAGCTGCCAAGGCTATGGAAGCCTCTTCAGTTCGCCAACTCTGATCTTGTTTAGACAAGGCCATATTCAAAGTGGAAGTTCTCTCCTCCCTTCAGAGAAAGGTACTGCCTTCTTTGATGGTCCGTTCTTCCTGCTGTGATCTCACTCATAGAGATCTTCCATTTAGGTCATTTTTTTTGGCCAAAGTGTCTTGGCTTTCCATGCCTGAAATACTCTCATGGGCTTTTTAGCCAGATCCAAATGCCTTCAGGGCAGATTCTGAGGCCAGAGTGCTGTTTAGGGCATTTGCCATTCTATGAGTTTGCTGTGTATCCTGCTTCCCATGTAGGATCATTCTTTCCTTTTTAATTCTATCAATTATTACTTGCAGACATTGGTCTTGTGTATGTAATCCCCTTGACACTTAATCCTATCTTTTTGATCAATTATGAAATTAAACTGATCACTTAGGTAACATCATTGAACTGTATATTAACTATTAGCATAAAAAATTAAATATATGCTAAATTTGTAATCATCCTTCTTGTATCCTAATTGGTCATGTTGATTGATCCCCAAGTGTTCTCAGAGCCTGTTTTGGAGACCACTAGTCCTAGGCACCAATAATAGCATAGTTCCCTCCAGAATGAAGGTGGCTTCATATAATAGGACCTTGATGCTAGCAATATCCTTCTTTCCAAATTGAAGAGTTTTTGAAGTTGTGCGAAGATCTCTCAGTTGAATAATTTGAACTAGAAATTCTTGATTGTTCTAGCTGATCCTTATTCTCTAAATTCTACTGTAAGTAAGAGGAAGCTTTGAGGGATGTTTCCATCGTTCTAAATCTATTTTAATAATGTTATAACAGAATAATTCTAGGATAAAAATGCATCATCTGGAATAATGATCTCCTTTATGTCTTATAACTGGCTGCAAGCAAGGCAAATATTTCCATAAAATACAGCATTGTGAATTAGGTTCTTAATTTCTAGCTCTCCCATTAGCTCTTATATGTGAATTAAAAATTTTTAAAAAATGTACTTGTGTGGCAGAGCAACAGAAGGACAGACACACTGCACAAGAGAGAAAACACTCCTATTTGCTGGTTCATTCTCTGAATACTTGAAACAGCTGGGATTGGGATGGGGCCAAAGGGAGGACCTGGAGCTCAACGCAGGTCTCTCACATAGATGGCAGGAACCCGGCTACTTAAGACTTCACTGCTACCTCCCAGGGTCCACATTATCAGGAAGCCAGAGTTAGGAATTAAAACTGGGAATTAAACCCAGATACCCTGAATGTCGGACACAGGACACACAACTTAGTGTCTTAACCACTAGGTTAAATGCTTATTCCTTTTCTGTGATTTTTCTTTTTTTTTCTTTTTTTTATAACGCTTTTATTTAAAGAATATAAATTTCCAAAATACATCTTATAGATTACAATGGCTTCCCCCCCATAATTTCCCCCCCACCCGCAACCCTCCCCTTTCCCACTCCCTCTCCCTTTGCTTCACATCAAGATTCATTTTCAATTCTCTTTATATACAGAAGATCAGTTTACTATATATTAAGTAAAGATTTCAACAGTTTGCCCTCACATAGCAACACAAAGTGAAAAATACTGTTGGAGTACTAGTTATAGTATTAATTCACAATGTATAGCACATTAAGGACAGAGATCCTACATGATATATTTTTTTAAAAAATTGATTAATTTTCTAGGCAATTTCCAATTTAACACCAAGATTTTTTTTTCATTTTTAATTATCTATATACAGAAGATTGATTCAGTATATACTAAGTAAAGATTTCATCAGTTTGCACCCACACAGAAACACAAAGTGTAAAATACTGTTTCAGTGCTAGTTATAGCATTACTTCACATTGGACAACACATTAAGGACAGATCCCTCATGAGACGTAAGTACACAGTGACTCCTGAAGTTGATTTAACAATTTGACACTCTTGTTTATGGACTCAGTAATCTCCCTAGGCTCTAGTCATGAGTTGCCGAGGCTATGGAAGCCTTTAGGGTTCGCTGACTTCAATCTTATTCTGACAGGGTCATAGTCAAAGTGGAGGTTCTCTCCTCCCTTCAGAGAAAGGTACCTCCTTCTTTGATGGCCCCATTCGTTCCACTGGGATCTCACTCACAGAGATCTTTCATTTAGGTCTTCTTTTTTTTCCAGAGTGTCTTGGCTTTCCATGCCTTGAATATTCTCATGGGCTCTTGAGCCAGATCTGAATGCTTTAAGGGCTGATTCTGAGGCCAGAGTGCTATTTAGGACATCTGCCATTCTATGAGTCTGCTGTGTATCTCACTTCCCATGTTGGATCATTCTCTCCCTTTTTGATTCTATCAGTTAGTATTAGCAGACACTAGTCTTGATTGTGTGATCCCTTTGACTCTTAGACCTATCAGTGTGATCAATTGTGAACTGAAATTGATCACTTGGACTAGTGAGATGGCATTGGTACATGCCACCTTGATGGGATTGCATTGGAATTCCCTGGCCTGTTTCTAACTCCATCATTTGGGGCAGTTCCGATTGAGCATGTCCCAAATTGTACATCTCCTCCCTCTCTTATTCCCACTCTTATATTTCACAGGGATCACTTTTCAGTTAAAATTTAAACACCTAAGAATAATTGTTTGTTAATTACAGAGTTCAACCAATAGTACTAGAATAAAAAAATTACTACAATGGATAAAGTATTACATTGTACAACAACAGTCAGCACAAGAGCTGATCAAGTTACTGTTTCTCATAGTGTCCATTTCACTTCAATAGGTTTCCCCTTTGGTGCTCAATTAGTTGTCACCAATCAGGGAGAACATATGATATTTGTCCCTTTGGGACTGGCTTAATTCCCGCAGAATGATGTTTTCCAGATTCCTCCATCTTATTGCAAATGACCGGATTTCATTGTTTTTGACTGCTGTATAGTATTCTATAGAGTACATGTCCCATAATTTCTTTATCCAAATGTATGCTTTGAATTCCCTGTGATCTTTTGCTGTGAGGTTCCCTTCGTTTATCTTCTTTCATGTTAATGGCCGTGTTTCTGTGTTTCTGTGTGTAACACATCTTTAAGTATCTTTTGCTGGGCTGGACGAGTGGCAACAAATTCTTTCAATTTTTGTTTGTTATGAAAGGTCTTTATTTCACCTTCATTCACAAATGGGAGCTTGGCAGGATATAATATTCTGGGCTGGCAGTTTTTCCTCTCTAAGTACCTGGGCTATGTCTTGCCATTCCCTTCTAGCTTGTAGGGTTTTTGATGAGAAGTCTGCCATGAGTCTAATTGGAGATCCTCTGAGTGTAATTTGACGTTTCTCTCTTGCGCATTTTAGGATCTTTTCTTTCTGTTTCACTGTGGTGAGTTTAATTACAACGTGTCGTGGTGAGGACCTCTTTTGGTCATGTTTACTAGGGGTTCTATGAGCTTCCTGTACTAGGATGTCTCTGTCCTTCTCCAAAACTGGGAAATTTTCTGCTATTATCTCACTAAAAAGGCATTCTGATCCTTTCTCCCTCTCCATGCCTTCAGGAACTCCTAGAATGTTGGGTTTTTTAATAGTATCCTGTAGATTCCCAACAATATTTTTTAGATTTCTAATTTCCTCTTCTTTTCTTTGGTTTGACTGTATAGTTTCCTGTGCTCTGTCTTCTAAGTCCGATATTCTCTCTTCTGCCTCACCCATTCTGTTTGTAAGGCTCTCTAATGTGTTTTTCATTTGATCTATTGAATTCTTCACTTCATTATGATTTCTTGTCACTGTAACAGTTTCATGTTCTACTAGTTGTTTCATTTCAGTTTGATTTCTCCTTAATATTTCATTTTCACGAGAGAGATTTTCTACCTTGTCCATTAAGGATTTCTGTAGTTCAAGAATTTGTTTTTGAGTACTTCTTAGTGTTCTTATCAATTTTTTGAGATCTGCTTCTTGCATCTCTTCTATCTCATCATCTTCGTAATCTTGAATTGGGGTGTCTTTTTCATTTGGGGATGCCATAGTGTCTTCCTTGTTCTTATTACCTTGGTTTTTGCGTTTGTTGTTTGGCATATTGGTTTCTTCACTGTGGTGTTTTTTTCTTGTTATACTATGACTCTAGATTAAGTGAACTGTCTGCTTTTGATGGAGCCTTAGAGGCTTGAGATGGGTGTGGCCTGAGAGCTCTGCTTGGTTCCTCAGGGTTGAGGGTGTGTCAAAGGAGACACTCCCAGGTTAGGCGTGGTAAATCTCTCTCTGTTAGTTTTTTTTTTTTTTTTGGTTCAAAAGGGAAGTAATTCCACACAGCTGAATGGAATTGGGGGTGGTTAGCAGGCGAATGATATACCCACAGGAGCCAGAGTTCAGAAGCTCTTTCCCAAGGACCAGAGAAGGAATCTTTGTGGCCCTTTGTGTGGGCTGAGATTCTCCTGTAGTCTCCCACTGGGCTGCCAAGGCTACTGAACTGTAGCGTCTCTGGAGAGTACTCACATGAATTCGTGATTTCCGTGAGTTCTCTCCCCCACAGTCTCTTTTTTCACAGTCTCAGTTCATTAGCACCACACATTCATTAGGTTCTAATCTCCTGTTATTTCACCCTTCCCACCCAGAGTCAGGTTTTTCTGCTAGGCTTGGGGCCGGTGCCGACCCGAGGTCGCCCTGCTTATGACGTATTCCGAAATGGCGCCTGCTCTTTGTCTTGCTCACCTTTGAGAGGTGAGCGGAGAGAGAGAAGCTCGTGTCCGTACGGGTCACTTTTTTTTTTCCCTCTCTCTCTCTCTCTTCTAGTTAGCCTGGTGAACTTTTCCCTGCAGGGTTTCAAGCCTTGTTCGCTCTAGGCTCCCTTTTCCGCTTCCCTCCTGGTATCTCGGGCTATTGAGGTTCTGCTCACCTCGCGTTCCAGTGCTGGTGTGTTGAATCTGCTGCTGGTGTCCCAAACTGCGGGCTCCCACGCTCTCCATGCAGGTCCACTGTGAATCTCCAGTTCCGGAAGGGTTTTCTCTGCTGTTTCTTCCCCTACTCTTCCTTGAACCTGCAGTATCTCCACTTTTATTAAACTGTCTCTCCCCAGACTATCGGTGTGCTCCCTTCCTATTCCGCCATCTTGCCCAATCTCTCGAAGCTTCTTTTTTCTGTGATTTTTAAAAAATGAAATTTGTACAAAGTAATTCAAGCTAAATTTTAATTGTATTTAAATTATATCCAACTTTATACAAGGTACTGTTTTAGGAACTGGGCAAATGCACCAATGATAAAATTTTCTCTTTTAATAGTTGATGGGATTCCCAATTATGTCTGGGGAAACCATGTGAGGCCCATGGCAATGGTAAGTGGATTTAACTTTACCTTGCAGTTCTGTCGTTTGACAGCATAATGTTGCTGAGTGGGCTCATGCAACATTCTATTCTTTGCCTCTGCTTCTATGTCTTCTTGCCATCTTGCCTGGGATGCTATTGGTCTAAAATACTGTGTTGGTCTTGCTTAGTGCATCTGGGTTCTTCTCCCCGTGAGGCCCTTTTCTATTTTCTCTGATTCTGTGACACATCATCTTCTCTCCTGTTAAGAATTGACCAACTCAACCCACTCATATTCTAGCATCTTGTTTGTTTTGTGTTTGTGATGGGTGGCCAACTTGTTTAGTTCACACATCTGAAACTCATGACACATATAAGGTATTGCTATAATTTATTATATAATTTATTCTTTCTATCTTTGTGCTTGACTTGGACTGTGTAGATTAAGTAGGTAGGCTCAGCCTAAATCAGATTAATCAAATGGATGTCAGACAAAAAGGACAGGAATATATATATATATATATATATATATATATATATGATTTTGTTTTACATATAAGTGTATATTACTCTAACATATCCTGAATGACATCAGCTAACATATTATATAATATGTCCATATTTCATTTGTATATGTCAATCATATATAAATAACCAAAATATAAAATGTTTCTAATTATTAATGCTTGTACAAAAATATACATCAAAATTCAACTATATTGAAACACTAAGTACAACTTTTTATTATGACATCTTCTGTACTAAATATGAGCAGTTTTCAGTTATTACTCAATTTTGACCTTGATTTTCCCTTTTGGGTAGTAGCAAGTAGAAACAACCTAACACTGGGCCTTTTTATAGTCTCAGGATTCCTTTCTCCCATTCAACTACTGCTCATGACTGTCAATTTAAATGGTCCTTTGGTACCTCTGATCCTCATAATAGACTGATCTAAAAGCTTATTACTCAAAGGCTATCTTCCTTCGTTTTGGGATCAAAAATCATGTAGCTTTTTTGTGTACTCTAATTATTTCTAGCTAGGTTATTACCTGAACCTTCATTTTGCCAGTTTGATGCCATCAATCTAAATACTTGCATTCCATCTACAAACCTTTCTGGACTTTTTAGCTTCCCTCTAATTGATTTTTAAAAAACATGATGGTTCTGCTGGGATTTTTGTAGTAGGATGAAATCACAGACAATAAATAGTAGGCTGAATTTACAGACAATAACAAAGGTATAAATCCGTATATATAAATATATAGATATATAATACATACATATATATATGAACTATGTCTCCAAAATGTTCTTGGCAAATGAAAATTCTGTGCATAGATTTAAAAACTTTTTGCACCAAAATAAATTTATCTTTTAATTGCATTTTCACAATTTTTATGTACTCTTATATTTCCTTTTTTTTTGACAGGCAGAGTTAGACAGTGAGAGAGAGACAGAGAAAAAGGTCCTTTTCTGTTGGTTCACCCCCAAAATGGCTGCTATGGCCGGCGTGCTGTGCTGATCCGAAGCCAGGAGCCAGGTGCTTCCTCCTGGTCTCCCATGTGGGTACAGGGCCCAAGCACTTGGGTCATCCTCCACTGCCTTCCCGGGCTAAAACAGAGAGCTGGACTGGAAGAGGAGTACTGGGGTGGAACTGGTGCCCCAACCGGGACTCTAACCTGGGGTGCCAGCACTGCAGGCAGAGGATTAGCCAAGTGAGCCATGGCGCCGGCTGTACTCTTATATTTCTATGAGTCCACATAATCTAATTTTTATGACCACATTTGACCTTGTAAGATAAATTTTATATCGAACAATCAGGCTAAATTCAATAGAACAGGGATTTCCTTCCTCTTCCCATGGTTACCTGTAAGTTCCAGGAAAGTTTTCATAATGTTGGTGTTGGTAGGTAAGGCTTTTGCTATGATTGTTGTTATTCATTGACAGCATTGTTGAGATGTTTAAAATTCCCTCTGGTCTTAGTAACAGATGTCATGGGAGGCTTTATGTCTCTTGTATGTCCCAACTATAAGGCCTCTTTAGGCTCATCAACACTGCTAACTCCTTCCCTACATTTCTACTGGAACCCATTGATCATGGTTAGGATCCTGGTCAGTGATGCACAAGTTGTCTGCTCTTTTATCTCCAAATGTACGGGGAGTTCTTTTTCTCACCCATTCTTATCCTGGTCTCTGGTGCTCAGATCAGAAAGATACCTTCTCAAGGTCAGTGACCAACTCTTCTGATGTTCCCGCTTGTTTTTGGGCTTTCAGCAGTTTACCAGCTCTGGAGAGGGAAATCTGGCTCTTACTTCTGTGTGACTCCTCTAAATTGCTCACATTGTAATCTTATTGTAATCTTGATGGCCCAGAATATTTTAAGGTTCTGGCTGTGGATATTCAAAGTTATTATTTTTTTTACATACTCAAAACCCTTTTCTCTCAACTATTTTTATCCCCTGTAAATTTCAAATTTCTATTTTGAAACTGAAAAGCTGAGAAATGAATGTTTTATTTCTTTGGGTATTTGTGCTTGCAAAAGTCTTCACACAAGACAGTGCATGTTCTTGCTACTGATTTAATGAGGGGAATGGTAGAGTGATAGGAAGGAAGTATCAGAAGCAGAGGTTAATTTTTCCCCAAAATATTGTACCATGTATGTTGGAGCTGCATAGTCCTTCATTTAGCACACACTGATGGCCTATAATATCCCAGGCCTACAGTTAGTATCCAGATCCTGTGGGTACTAGGTTTCTCCAGTGTCCCTTATATATACCAGAAAGACTTCTTGGCTGACCCTGGGCTAAAACACCCCTGCTATGGATCATCAGAGCACTTGGTTTTTGACCTTCAGTGGACTTGATATACTTTGAATCACATATTTGTCAAAGATTTTGCAAGACAGTATGTGAGGTGAGGACAAGTGCTTCACACTTTTCTTGCTGCTGCATCCTACTGCCTGGCGCCTGCTAGACATATTATCAAAATCGCTTGAATGAATACATAATTGAATAAACTAAGTTAATCTAATTACCTGAATAAATGTTAAGAGCTCCCTTGACCCCTGGCTTGAGTGCTCCTGTTCCTTTTATACCTGATAGGATATTTGGTTTTGCTTTGTGCTTTCCCATTAAATGTGAAACATTTTAAGAACTCTTCAATATAAAGCTCTGTTTCTTTCAAATGCCTCCTCTCCTTTATCACTCACCAAATATTATTTATCAATGCGGATTTAGAATCAGAAATCCCTGTGTTGACTTTTAGGGTAATTTTTGAGAAAATTGAACTGTATTGTTTTTAAACGATTTTTTTTTATTTGAAAGGCAGAGTTGAAAGAGAGAGAGAGAGGTATTGATAAATATTTTGAAAAAAGTTATACTGCTTTTCGAACAAGCCAAAAAGTAGTAATAAAAGTGAAGCAATTAAAAAAATAACATATGAAAAGTTAATGTGTACAGATGCCTGTGTCAGAACTGATTTTAGGATATTTGGGTAAGACATTTAGGTCAACAAAAGTGAGAATTGAGAAAAGTGTTAAGTTAAATTGAGAATGATGAGAAACAGACTGATGAAAAGATTATAACATGTTCCAAGATGGGTCAAAATTTCTAGAAAAAATAGAGTGTACCACGAAGGTTTTGGAAATTTTTGTGAATTGTATCTAAAATAGTTTTGGTACTTAAATGTTTAATATTGTGTGGAGTCTATTCTAAAATGAAAAGGTTATAGAAAGTTAACATGCCTAATATTAATTTTGTATTCATTTCAAAAACATAAATAACATTTTGTAGTACTTTTTAGATCCAGCTGTTTATACTTCTGTGAGCTTTAAACTCAATTTCTGTTAAAGTATTTAGCTTTATTCTAATCCCAGAGAAACTACAATGATTCATTTGCTATGTGTTCTTAAAACCACAGTGTGGTTAATTATCCTATGTCCTTTCAAAAAAGATAACATTGTGCAAATGTTTTAAACCCTCCCTCTTCCCTGGTGTACAGTCTCAAAAAGGGAAATTATGCAAAATACAGAAAATATTATGGACTAAGTGTTAATCTATTTTTTGTCAATGACTTTGTCGGCAGCAACACAGAAAGCAGTTTTTGAGATACTATGAAATCATCATATAACTCACCAAAGAAGCAAGGATGGGGCTATGTGAAGTCCACAGACATCTGCTAAAGCAAGCCTTATTTATATAGTTAGTGTTTATTTGGAATTTTTGCAAAGAAGGCCCTCACTGTGAGCCTTGAGGCATCCATTCCATTTACAAACAAAAATCACACAGACCAAACCGAATGATAATTTCTCCTGGGTATACTTCTGCAGAAACATGGAAAAGCAAGGCCAGTGTGAGAGCTGCATGGATGTGTGAGATCTGAACAGTTTATAGGTGTTAAACACAAGTGATAACTTTGGCTCAGGATCCTAAAGCAGGGTTGTAAGATACCTGGGAGATCTGAACGCACTTGATTCGTTTCTCAGGGATTCAGCTTCTCTATTTGCAAAATGGAGCAAAATAGATATAAGATTTTTGTCTGCTGCAGTTTATTTTCAGAGACGGACCCTAAAATACTTGGGTATAATTTTAGCAGCTGAGACTTTAGGGCATATTTTCCATGCTTTGTTCTTCTTATGCACCCACTAAGGTGTGTTCCCAGAGTAGACAATCCACAGACAGATCCACAGGTCGAGTAGACTGAAGGTTCTGAACACTTCCTGAATGTGATAGCTCTGTTCCAACTAAGGTATATTGAAATGCACATGGGCATGGGCACTGTGGTGCAGCAGATTAAGCCACTGCTAAGGTTGCCCACATCACATATTGGAGTCCTGGCTCCACTCTTTCTCATCCAGCTTCTTAATGTGCCTGGGAGGCAGCAAACTGTGGCCTATCTGCTTGGGTCCCTGCCATCCACGTGGAAGACCTAGATGGTGTTTGGGGTTCCTGGATTAAGCCTGGCTTAGTCCTGGCTGTTGCAGGCATCTGAAGAGTGAATCAGTGTGTGGAAGATCTCTCTGCATCACCCCTGCCCCACTCCTGCCCCTCTTTCTCTGCCTTTAAAATCAATCTTAAAAAAAGAAATGCACATTGATGTACATGACTTTCTTAGAAGAAAATAAACAAAATCAATCACTCTTAAAAAAAGAAATACACATGGATGTACATGGCTTTCTTAGAAGAAAATAAACATTCAATCTAACTTCCAAAACAAAAAAAGTATTCACAAATACGGTTGCTTTAGTTATCAACAGTAAAATATCTCAGATCTCACTGTTTTATCACTGATTCTTCACATAACTTGTCATTACCCTGATGTTGGGAATTATTGCTGTAGTTCTTAAACTAGAGAATGACAGGGAGAGGGAGTGATGGAGATACCTCCATCCTGACATCTTCCCAGGGTTATAGGGGCTCAAAGGTAAAAGGAAATTTTGGGGCTGGTGCTGTGGCATAGCTCCTCTTCTGATCCAGCTCTATGCTAGGGCCTGGGAAAGCAGTACACGATGGTCCAAGTTGTTGGGCCCCTGAACCCACATGAGAGACCTGGAAGAAGATCCTGGCTCCTGGCTTTGGATTGGCGTAGCTCCAGTTGTTGCAGCCATCTGGGGAGTGAACCAGCGGATGGAAGCTCTCTCTCTCTCTCTCTCTCTCTCTGCCTCTCCTTCTCTCTCTGTGTAACTCTGACTTTCAAATAAATAAATAAATCTTTAAAAAAGGTAATTTCACTTTTAATAGAAATCCCTTATAAAAATCCCAAGATTGGCATGATCAAACTCTTCTGAGTCATGTGCCAGTCCCCGTTCGTATTATTGCAGCTGAGGGCATCTAGTCCTGTGATTGGCCAGGCTTGGGTCATGTGATGCCAATTATATCAATTCCATAATACTCAAATTAAGACTTCATTTATTTCTTGTTTAGACTTTTGCCTAAACAATCTAGCTAAGGGTGGAAATTCTGTGTAGGCAGGGACTTGTCTGCTTTGTTCATTGTTTTATCCTCCACACAAAGCACATAGAAAATTCTCAGCAAGATTTATTGATTAAATGAATAAACAATGATTATTCTACCTCCTATTTCTTCCTTCTCTATTTCATTCTGCAGGTAAATCTTAAGCAGAGCTCTCATCATGTTTGCTGATCAAAAATCTACTAGTGCCTCAAGGCATACAGAATTAAGCTGCAAGCACAGTAATATGTTATGCAAACCTACAAATACAATAATGATTTTTTTCAAGCACCATCTCCCTTTGTTGGTTTCTTATATTTTCTTATAGTAATTGATCACTATGCAACAGAACACATTATGCCTTCTCTCAGCCTGGTCTGACCATTATTCCTTTATTTCCACTTACCAAGGGACAGGTTATATGCCACATCCTCCATGAACATTTTCTTTGTTTGCCCAGTGGGATGTAATTTTGTGCTCCTCTGAGCTGAAACTGAAATAATAGTCAGCTTTGTACTGCAATTATTTTGTATTTTGGAGGGATACAAGTTAGGTGCTGTGTTATACTGGGATCCCTCACATCAGCTGGCACAGTGTCTTGTACAGAGCAATGGCTAAAATGCATTTGTTGAATTGACGTGAGATGATTAAGAGGGGTCAGTGAGGTAGTTACAGGGCACTAATTAGGGCTACCTTATTAAAGGGACTGAACTACAAATGGTGAGAAACTCATGAGGGTGTTTTAAACCTGGTCTCTAATTATTCCTTGGTCTAAAATTAAAATGCCCTCTAAAGTAATTATAATTTTGTGAGAAAAAAAGAGTGCTTTCTGGAAAAGTCTTATTTTATAGCACTGTGACACTTGGGCTAAAGCCTGATGACTCTATTTTGCTTCATACCTAGTGAATTTCCACTATCTAAACCTTAAACTTGAGAAAAATTTGAGTCAAAAGAAATAACATTTAATAGAAATCTCTGAAGAAGATTCATATTAGAATTTCAAACCAGGGCAAATTCTCTAAGTTTCCTGAGGCAAATATGGATAATTTAAAATTTCATCAAGGTGAACATATTTCTGTCAAGTTTGTAAGTGAATGTGGGTTGAGAAGTCTGGAAAGCTTGGGAGCACTGATATTCTTTTTATTATAGTTTCTTACCCAACATAGGCACAATCTGACAGTTTTTATAGGGTTATACTTTAGGTTTTTGGTATAGAGAGATTCGGGGTTAAGAATGGATAGGATGTGATAAATGGGATAAAGAATTGTAATGAATTCTAACAGCACTTCTCAAAAATCCATCTGAAATGATTCCTTACTTACAAGATAAATGGAAAAATAATAGACTTTTTTAGGTATGAAGGATGACCTGTCCCTCCTCCACACTTGTCATTTCAGTCTCTTGATTCTGTTCTCTGTTCCCCTCCCTCATTAGGTGGCGATGTTGATTTGTGCTGGATTCTTGATTGCATGGATTCCTTATGCAGTAGTCTCTGTGTGGTCAGCTTTTGGAAGGCCAGACTCCATCCCAATACAGCTTTCTGTGGTACCAACACTCCTTGCAAAATCAGCAGCCATGTACAATCCGATCATCTACCAAGTCATTGATTACAAATTTTCCTGTTGCCGAACTAGTGGTTTGAAAGCAACCAAAAAGAAGTCATTGGAAGATTTCAGGTAAAGTTTCGGAAGTTGGAAATAAGTCATACTCTGTGTTCCAAAGTTCTGTGGGCTGCAACCCACTTGACTGTACTGTCTCCAAGTTACAGCTCATCACCTAGGAGTTGTGTAAAAAGGCCTTTGTTTTCTGTTCATCAAAATTCCTGGAATTAAGTCATCAGGTATGTCAGTGTTGAGCAACATGGGTAAATAGTGAGACATGTGATTCTGATTTTGATTCTGGGATAAGCAGGACACAGAGAAGTATCTCTTTGAGCAGCCACTATATATCAATGTCTCTTAACTTCCTTATTTGGGGCTACATCCATTTTACTCCAAGAGCACTGTTCTATGTGGCATTGATACAAATTAAATTCTCACAACAGAATGATTCTCTTGTCTGGGAAATGATTACCATGACTGTAGCAGTTGGGAAAGCAGAGGAAGGAGAGAAAGGAATAACATTTTTGCTCAGTGTCAGGTTATTTTATTTTCACAAGAGCCCAGTGTTATTCTTTGTCTTTCTCAGATGAGGAAACTGAAGTTCAAGCAAGGGTAAGTGTGCTGCTCATATTCACATAGCCAGAAGGTAGTAAAGTAGGGATTTAAATTCATGTCTATTGGGTCTCAAAACTTAAGCTCTTTCATCTGTTTCTGCTACAAAATGAACAATAGAGTTTGGGAATCTGGCACCATTTTTTTTCCCTCTGAAGACCCAAAAGGCTCAGGGTAGATGAAGACTTGGACCCATTGGTGGTCTTCTGTGTCCATTGACAACTAGTCTTACCAGTAAAAGTTAGAAGAGGAACCTGAATTCATGGTCTGAGGTGAGAAATGTTAAGAAGGACTAGGGTTCTCAGATCCCCTTTAATTATTATTCACTTGATATATAGAAATTTTTCAATACTTCTTCCTTGAATAATTATGGGGCAGTAGGAAAAAGGTTGAACTAACTTTGAGAAGGAGTTGGTTTATTTTATTGTTTTTTTTTTGTTTTATCACTGTATTTGAGCAAGTAGCAAAACACTGGAAATTTATTTTTACCATGTAGATGCATGATCAAGGAAAAAGAATATTAAAAAGGCACTAATTAAAGGTTATATTGGCATCATTGATGTGGTGTGGGAAAAAAGAGAAACAATTTGGAGATAGACAACTAGTGTTTAAGATTCTGACGTTAGCAAAAGATCTATAGTTTTGGACGAATTAACTAGAGCTTAGAATTGGGATTTATCCATGTCTGTGGAGCTGGCACTGTGATGTTGTGTGCTAAGCCTCTGCCTGTGATGCTGGCATCCAATATGAGTGCCTGTTTGTATCCCCACTGCTCCTCTTCCAATCAAGCTCCCTGCTAATATACCTGGGAAAGCAGTGCTTGGGCCCCTGCATCTGCATGGGAGACCTGGAAGGAGCTCCTGACTTCTGGCTTTGGATAGGTGCAGCACCAATGGAATGATCCACTGGATAGAAGACCTCTCTTTTTCTCTATCTTCAACTCTGCCTCTCAAATAAATAAATACATAAAAATAAAAACAGTAGCCATGTCCTCAAGATGTAAGAATTAAGCAAAGAGGATGTGTTGGAAAGACTAGGAGACAATTGTTAGTGGGTATTTCATATTGCTGGAGGCAAACGCCTTCTCTCTTGAATTAAATAGTTAAATCCAAACACTATAATGCATCTACTTTGGAAGTAATAACACTTTGCCCTTATCAGCTATTGATACTTTATTATGAATTCAGCTAGAGAGAATGATTCTAATAGAGCCTTTGAAGGAGAAAATAATGGGGCACTTCTTCATCTGAAGGAAATGGAGATTTGACAGGAGTGGCTGGAAGTGCTTCACCCACCTCATAATTTTGCCTCGACAGGGTCTGTGTTCTGTAGGTTTACTCACCAGTGTGAGGAGCTCATAAATATTCAGCACTCAACAATGGGAAGAGGAAAATTTACGTAGAAGAAAGTGACTTAGGGCCACAAACCTTTGGAACAAATCAGCCAGGCAGGAGACAGCACAGTTTACCTGTTCCCCTTAGCCATTTTTGTGGTAGAGAACAATTGCTTTGATGGAGCAGGGCTCAGGCTCAGCCTTGGCCTTGGGCTCAGGCTGTTTCCTCGCCAGTGAGTGTAAGCTTTCAGTGGGGAAACAGGCAGAAGTGCTGAGCAGCCAGCAATCTGCAGGCTCTGGAGGAGCATCTTCAGGAAAGGAATGCTAATGAGGTTTTGGGTGGCAGATTTTATTTATTTTTAAAATTTTTATTGTGTATGTTAGAAGAGTCTGCTTCAGTGAAGGGCAGAAAAGAGAAGATAGCCATCAGAGATTTCTTTTTATCTCTACAAAAAAGCCAACACTCTCCCCCAACCCTCCCTTTTTTTATCATCCTTGTTACTAAGAAGCTAAGCAAGCAAGTGGTTTGGAGATCCATAGAGGAGGTCCAGCATGGTTAATGTGCAATAAGGACAATTGAATTGGATTAAACTGGATTAATTGATATCCTAGTTCTGTTTCTGAGCTCTCAAATGTGTATTTGCTTCTAAGGGGAGAATCTGTTGAGAAATATTTTGGATTCAAACAGAAAACTTAATGCAGTGAATATGCAATTGTGAAAGTAATTTTTGAGTGATTTTAGCAGTTCATTAAAAGTTGAAATCATCCCTACTGCCCTCCTTATTCCTCACCTGATTTTAATAGAAGCTGATGAACCAACTTCAGGCAATGGACATTGACATCAGCTAATCTCAATTCTAGGCTCAAAGTAGTTAATTTGCCCCAAATCGTAGAGCTATTGCAAACAGCAGAATATTAAACACTGGTGGTCTGTCTTCAAATTGTCTGTCTTCCCTCAAACTACAGCAGCAGAGGCAACACCATTTTTAATATGGGCCTTTTTAATCTTTTTCATTTGATCGTGTGTCTACAAGGTAAACATAAAAGTTCAAGAATACAGTGATAGAATTGTTGCCCCCACCTGAGTATCTGGATGTAGCCTTCTCTCCTATTTTGTGAACTGTGTTTTTTCCATTTTGGTTGTATAATCCGGACACCTGGGGAACTTTGAAAAACTGGTGTCTGGACCCACTTGAAGAGATGCCACTTTAATTAGTTTGGACTGGACCTGAGCTTCAATTTGTTTAGCTTCCCAGATGACTGTCATGCACAGTCATTGTGAAAAGTCAGGGAACCAGTGAGGACTTGGGCCAGCTATGTCAGTGACCAGGAAGGTGACTTCAGATGCTGGGCGAGTCTCAGGTGGAAACAAAATGTTCAAAGACTCCGAGAATGTACAGTGAAGGTGGAGGCATTCTACTTCCTAGTATTTAGCAAAAAGAAAAGAGCCCCCAAACTTAAATCTCTCCTTGACTGCCATAGTTGGCAATGCTGTAGGTGAGCAGAGGGCTCAGCTGAGTGGTAGTAGCTGTGCAGTGAATTTTATCCTAGAAAACAGAAAACTCATGGTGGCACAGGAAATGAGCAATAAACAAGTGGCTTGTTTTGCAAAGATCTGCCCAAGGGATTAATTGACTCTGAATATTATGAATTTATCATTTTTGATCCCTTTATAATTGAGATCTTATCTACATAACCTTTATGATAATCAAATACAAGTTCATGGAAAATACACATTATAAAAATGACTTTATATGGGTTTTGTACCAATAAACTTATCTTTTAATTCCATTTTAAGTACCTTGTATGTAAATATACACATACATATATGAATATATATTTGTATGTATATGTGTGCTTATAAATGTGTATACATATATTAAATTACACTTTTCATCTCCTCTATCCAGGCTGCACACTGTTACCACTGTCAGGAAGTCTTCTGCTGTGCTGGAAATCCATCAAGAGGTATGAAGATGGACACAGAATCACTCATGGACACAACTTATTCACATATTTGCCTCCTCACTGTTGTTAACATTTGTGGTCACACTTTTCTCTTTATATTAAATTTTTATATTTTGTACACTTTTCCTCTGTTTCCTCAAGTCAGGGTTTGCTGAGAATGCCAATGGATTATAGGATATTATTTTAAGGAGTATTATTAGAATGAGCATCCCTGGAACTTTCATTTTCTTATACATAAAATCTATTCTCTTGCCAAACAGTATTCAGTCTGAGATATTAAGAAAAATGCTTAGGTGTTTTCTTTGTTATGTGTTATTAGGGTGTTATTTAATTTTACTATGTCATAATCATTACTGTTTCCTAATGTAGGGTCTGTCAAGCAGTAGGTGAGTGTTCATTGAGATGGTGTGTTGGGTCAGGGCTCTTTGACTGGTAGATGCTGCTCATTTTCACAATCATTTCCTTTTCATGCTGATGGGAAGGCAGTGATTCTGCAAAGGAGTTCTCTAGGGAACTAAGTTATGCCTTAAATCTCTAAATGGAAAAACTCTCTGTGTCTTGGAATTTGAGAGCAAAATTCTCACTGATGACAATTTTACACATGTGTAAAATTTTTCATTCAGTTCTACTTACTAATATACTGGATGTAACAGGGCATTACTAGCTATAAGTGCTTAAGAAATGAATATAGTGATAACAGCTATTTCAAAGTGTTTTTTTCTTTGTTCATTTTTAGGTAAAGATATGCAAGTAGGAGCGAGATAGAATGTTTTCAAAGGCAGATCCTTGCCTTTTAAAAGCTAATAAATGGGAGGAAGCATGTAAATATGGACTAGAGTCCAGTAGGCTTTCAAAGAAATCTGTCTTCTCTTCTCTCCTAATCTGAGGAGCAGGGCCATCAATATTGCAATTCTTTCAATTTCAGATGTATGTAGGTAGGTGTCCTCTATGCTCCTCCAACCCACCTTCCTTCTTCTGCTGTGTTCATCAATTCTGACTCTGTCATTTAACTGCTAGGGAGAAAAGGGGAAGAGAGTGGCTCCTCCCATGCTGTTGATAATTTCTCAAATGAGGGTTTTTAGAGAACTGGACACTCCTTCATGGTTCAGTCCTCAGTACATGGCACCTCCAGTTCCTTTGTCCGTTAGTTTTCTTGAAAGTTGTAGTGGGAGATGGGGAGTGAGTTAATATGTGTTATTGGCTTAAGATATATGCTAAATAGATGTTATAAAATGTGCTCTATGATTAAAGTGAAACACAACAACAACAACTCTGCCTGGGGGTGGGGTTGCATGACAGTGTAAAGGAAAGAGGCAAAATTGTCACTGGAATAGAGGCAAGGGAATTTTAGGTAGACTGAATTATAGCGGTGTGAAAGAATGTGACACCTCATGTGGAGAGGGCCCAGGTTTTAGAACTGTCATTCTGCGCCTTTTGACAACCTTGTAAATGGGAATGGAAGCAACAGGATTGCAGTGTGATCATGAAGTTTAGATGCAATCAGATCCATGCAAGTCACCAACCGTGCCTGTAACTCAGGAGGCACCCCTCTGTGTTAGCAATTGTTTCTATGATTTTTAAAATGGCTGTGATGGTCAAAAGTGGGATGGAAGTAGTAGTCTGGCAAGAGCCGTATCAACCACCAGTGGCCTTGTTGTTTGTGCTATTCTGTGAGCTTTATCCTGAAGGCAGTGGGGGAGAATGTACAGGGATTAGTATGGGAGGGAGGACCAGTCGGGTGGCAGTGTGGAGAGTGAATAGTTTGGGTGTTGCTGGGGAGTCAAGAATAGAGGTTAGTAGACCATTGAGGAAGCTGTATAAATTTGTAATTATGAAGAAATTATAGGGGCCAGTATTGTGGCACAATGGACTGGGCCACTGCTTGTGATGCTGTCATCTCATCTTGGAGTGCCAGCTTGAGTCCCAGTTACTCCATTTTCAATCTAACTTTCTCCTAATGTGTCTCAAGTGCAGGACACTAGGGTGGAGTTCTTGGTTCCTGGTTGTAGCCTGGCTCAGCCCTGACTGTTGTGGCCATTTGGGGAGTGAACCAGTGGATAGATGTCTCTCTCCATCTCTCTCTCTCTCTCTACCCCCATCTGTCTGTCACTTTGTCTTTCAAATAAACATCTTTTTTTAAAAAAAATAAATTATAGATTGTGAAAGCCTGAATTAAGGATTGGTAATAGAAGTAGAGACTATTTTAAGAAATAGGTGTTTTTGGCAATGGATTGCACAGAGGCAGAAACATCACTGATGGCTTGGGGACATCTTCTATCTTCTTACAAAATAGTGTGGATGGTGGAGTCCACAGAAGGGAAAAATGCAGAAGAGGGAGTGGGACTACAGACAGAATGCGTTATATTTGAAGTGTGTTGAGCATAGGGCATTTGCAATATAGGTAAAGACAATCAAAATAGTTGGTTGAAAATCTAAAAGCATACTCAAATGATATGGATATTATAAAGTTAGGGAGTCAAGGAGATATGGAAAGAATGCTAAAGGGGAAACTACTTGTTCAAAAGACCCAAAGGAAATAAGTAGGAGGAGTTTGTTTTGTTTTGTTTTTAAGAGGAATGCTTGTGGATGTGGATGATGGAGAGGAGAAGAGTCAGAAAAGAATATTCAAGTTAGTGTAGATTTCTCCAGAAAATAGAATTTAATATTTTTATTTTATAGAAGTCCCTGAAGGTAGATGATACCTGCTCATTTATTAACTGTTTAACTAGAATGTGGTCATATGCACAGCTTAAAAGGCATATATGAGAGAGGATTAGCATTGTGAGGAGGGAAAAAAGAATTGAAATATGAGGGGCTTTGGGGGAGATCTAGAATTAATTCTGCTACCACTTTGAAACTGTGATTTAAATCCTCCACGTTCTGGTCCCACATTTCTTTTTGGTAATACTCTGCTAATAAGGAGGCAGAAGAATTATTACCAGAATTGATGTATAAGCGACAGTTCTTGGAGGCAGAATAGGAGGAGAGAAGAGTGAGGAGTAGCTTAGGGTCCCCTTGCATTCCAAGTAGAGCAAGGTGATAGGAATATATTTCAAGTAAAATCCTGTTATTTGGTTGTTAGAAATTCAAATATATCAAGATTCAAACCTTGTGCCCATTTAGAATTGAAATGCTAACTGAACAATTCAAGACTCATTTAATTTTCCTTTGAAGAATATACTACTGCTATTGATGGGAGTCTTTTGCAATATGAGCTACAAAAATATCAATGGAAATAGTTCTTCATTGAGTTAGTGCAAGTGAGGGAGAACAGATGAAGGAGAGGAGGGAGAGAAACTAAGAGAGAGTGAGCTGATGAGTGGGAAATTGGAGGGCTCGGTGATGCTGGCATAACAGAGTGTCTTAAAGGTTGCCAAAATGTCAGAGGACATTATATGGAGAGGGGAGATATATGTCACTATAGAAAAAGGTTAGTGATGGTAGCATCAGTGTTTAATTAAATAACTAATTCTGTAGAGAGGGAGCCAAGTCTCATTGCCCAAAAGGTCAAAGTGTTGACCATTCTTCACTGCTTTTGTGAAAAAGAGGGAGAAAGCAAGAATTATAAGAGCTTTAGTGAGGTTAGTAAGAAAACACAATCAAGGGCATGCCTTCCTTCAGTACAGACATTGCTTAAAGTCTAAAGATATTAGTTCATGCCATGCAGCTAAACCTTTGGTTACAACTGTGACCATGAATGGGTTTTTAGAAATTACTTATTTTGGAGTATTTTTAAAAGATTGTGCAGCTTTCAACATATATTCTAACATTCATCAGGTTCAGCAGGTTATGGGATTGTATGGAAAATATTCTGAAATCATTTTATCCAAGAAAGTTGAATCAAAATAGCTTTGACATTAACACTATTTTTTGATTTTGAGCCTGCTTTCCTAACCACACCAAATACATCATTATAGCACCATGAAATCTAGAACAAAATGACATTCAGGTTCAGAGTACCGTTCTAGAATTAGACCTGATGTCAAAGTCAAGTTCTGTCGTTTACCAGATGTGTGATTAAATTATGTGATCTTTCGTTGTCTTTAGTTGTCCCAGCTGTGAAATAGGGCCAATCTTATTTCATCAGGATTTGTTGTAATTCATATAAATTTCTTAGGACACTTCTGGCCCATTAAAACATGAAATAAATGGAAGCTATTATTATTAGAAGAATGAACTGCAGGTAGATTTTGTATTGACAGCTGTGGATTCTTTCCCAAAGGTGGTAGGTGAGCATCCCTCCAGATTTCAAGTCACCATAGAGTTAGGAGATGTTCAAGCTTTATGAGAATATGAAAAAGCAAGCCAAGATTTGTGGAAATAGCTACTGCTGGCTCTGCCATAGGAAACTGCTAGTGTTAGGCTCAGTATCTTGAGAAGATGCTTGCCAGGTTGAACATGTTAGAGGTGGCAGGTTGGGCATGAATCCACAGAGCAAAAGATTTTCTCTGTTCCAGTGGAAGCCATCTGGATGGAGAGGAGGGTCAGAGCATATTGTATTTTTAGCTATGATGCAAGGATCAAAATGAGCAGGTGTTCAGTAGATGGTTCACTGTGATGGGAGCATAATAATTTCATACTATTGACCACTTGGGAATAGAGGCAGAACCAGAAATTCTATTTGGGGTTCAACTCAGCTACAGAAATTGTCAGTTACTTGAGTCTGATTTCTACCTAGAAAGTGTATCTAAAGCAAAGAAGATTTGATTTTAAAATTTTATCTAGGATTTTTAAACCACTAAACTTCAGGTACGATATATAAATAGAGAGAGTGGTTTAAATATATCTTACCAATAATGTAGTCTACAGACCTAGAGCTTGGGTGATTCCTGAGAACTGGTTAGAAAAGCAGAACTTTGGCTACATACCTGACCTCCTGAGTCCAAATCCATTTTTTTTTAGTTGGTTAGTCAATGGTCTGTTGAGAGTATAATCTCAAGTCTTACCTAGAAATCTTTCCCACTGAATATGGCATGATCAGAACTTGCTCACGCAATAGCAATGGTAAGCTGTGTATGAGCAGAGACTTGAAATCTTTGTAGTGGCCTTTGCTACTGGAGATAAGAATCCTCTGTGAAAGAACTCAGAACAAAGCAACAGTGTGGCTTCAGGGATCTTGTACGGAGAACTCTGAGACTGTGGCCTTCTGCAGAATGTGGGGACCAGAACCTCTTTACCTCCCCAAGAAACCAGGGAAGGGGAAAACGAAGCTGTTGAGGGAACCAGCATTTCGTTCCATACGGCTGGATTAGCAGGGCTTGGCTACTTGAACCTAGCATGTTAAGAGAGAAGTATATTTTCTCTTAATATCAAGAGTTACACTTTTCTAAGTATTTTTCTGCATTTAAAGAGGCATCGACTTTTAACACCCACCTGCCACACATGCATACACACCCAAATGTACAAAATGAGCAAAATCTATTTTGTTAGAGGAAAGAAAAGCATCTGATCCTTTTGAAAAATGAACCAAATTTGCCAGCAAGCATGTGGGATTTACACCAACTGCCCAGAATTAGATCTGAATCTACCCATTTTGACATTCCATCTATGTGGAAGCAAAGCCATGTGGAGTCCCAGGCTGATAAAATGTTCTGAAGGATTGGAAGTGAAGAATAATAGCATTGAAACAGCAAGCTACTGTCAACACTCCCAGACAGTGGAGGAGCTATGCCCTTCTCTAAATATAGGACCAGACCTAAAAATTGCACTTCCAAACTAGTGTTTTGCAAGAACACACTGCCAGTGAGGAATTGGCAGGGCACCCACCCAAAGGATAATATTCTGCAGTGGAGTTTGAAATGTGGCATAGCTGGGCCCTTGGCTCGGGATGAGTTGAAACTAGGGATTACACAAAGATGATACTTTTCAAAGGGGAAGATGCTCCAAAGTGAGAGATTACTCCGCTTATCTCTTTTGAGCTATTCATGTTATTTTGGATGAAGTACTGTGCAGGCCTGGACATAAGCAGGCAGGTAGGCCTAGGAGCCAAGAGACCAGGCAGACACCATTGTGAGAAGTAACTAGTGCTAGGTACTCATGACATGAGTTAAAGCAACTTGGGGGTGAGTAGACAAGGCAGAAAAGAGAGCGAAAGCAGAGGCACCTGTGAGTGGCTGGGAACATTAGTGAGTAAGACAATTTCCTCTCTCATTCAGAGTGCCAGTGGCTATTGCTGGTCTAGGCCCTGCAGAGCAAAATGGAAATCTGATGTGTGTGTGTGTGTGTGTGTGTGTGTGTGTGTGTGTGTGTATGTGTTGGCGGGGGTGGTTGACAGAGAGAAGTCTAATGAAGTGGGAACAATGTGTGGGAATGAACAACTTCCAGACAAACTGGAGAAAAGCTTAGCACTTGCAAAAGCTGACACAAAAAGCAGGCAGGTGTGGCTTTTTAAAATCCATTTAGTTTCTGGAGAAAGGATCAGTAGTGGTTCAGTCATTGTACCTGTAGTTTAGTAGCACAAGAACAATCCAGAATATTAACTAATTACTGTCCTCAATCATAGACCATCCTCAATTTCCTGGTAGTAGCACTGACTTGCTGATCAGAAATATCTAAATAATTCTGAAGGTTAAGAAAAAAATTTTGGTACTATCAGCAGAAAAGTGAAGCAAAGGCATGATTGATTCCATATTTAGGAGTTTTGTGGGTTCATCCAGTGTTGTCTAGATTTAATTAACAGAATTATTAATGCACAGTCTATCAATCAATATTAATCAATAGATTTTCAAATGAACAAAATAATTCATGTCAGGCTGCAGCTATCGATGAATTTCGCATTATAGTATCTTACAGGGTTTTTAAACTGAAACTTGGCACCCCAGGTTCTAGTCCTGGTCAGGGTACCGGTTCTGTCCCATGTTGCTCCTCTTCCAGTCTAGCTCTCTGCTGTGGCCCAAGAAGGAAGTGGAGGATGGCCCAAGTACTTGGCCCTGCACCCGCAAGGGAGACCAGGAAGAAGCACCTGGCTCCTGGCTTCAGATCAGTGCAGCGCCGGCCATAGCGGCCATTTGGGAGGTGAACCAATGGAAGGAAGACCTTTCTCTCTGTCTCTCTCTCTCTCTCTCACTGTCTAACTCTGCCTGTCAAAAAATAAATAAATAAACTGAAACTCTGTGCTTCAGAATGGTCAAAATTATAGGAGAAGTTTTATTACCCCAGAAAAGGTCCTGCTGTTTTTATTTCTGATGAGAAACATTAGTCAGGAGTGGTAAGAAATCTTCTGAGAGAGTATCTGATGCTAGTCCATTTTGTAAGTAGGCAGGATGTGTTTTCATTATGATGGAGACATGATTCCAAATTATACAAAAAAAGTTGAAAACACTAGTTCCTTACCAAGAAACAAATGTCTACAAGGAAAATAGCAACTACAATATTACCAAGTTTAACATGTACCGCAGATTGGTCTTGTGCAGGGACCAGCAAATTACAGTCCTACAGCCAACTCTGGCTCACTGCCTGCTTTTGTAAATAAAGTTTTATTGGAACATAACCATGTCCATTTACTCACATATTGTCTATAGCTGCTTTACCTTTTGTGTAGTTGACAGATAGTGATAGAGATATATAGAGAGACTATCTTGCTAAGTTTAACATATGCCCTTTCTGGCATTTTACGGAAAAATTTTGCCACTACCTACTCTACTATTTTGTATGACTTAACAACCCTAGGAGATATTCTTCACCCCTCGTTAGGAAACTGAAGCACAAAGAATTTGTGCAGACTACCTAAAACAAAAGAGCTAGGATTCCAACTGTCTTGGTCTACTTCCAGAGCCTGTGCCACTTACTGCTCTGCTGTATGAGTTTACTAAAACTTATTCTATATTTATTTTTTCTTTTTTTACTTGCTTTAAAATCTTACTGTAGTCCTCTTATAATAATTATATTTCCTTGCTTGGTTTACAAGGCAAATTGGGAGTAAGTACTGGTTTCTATTCATTTTAAGGGAGTCAGGAGGCCCAAGGCCAGGTGCTTCAAGTTGTAATTTCATTTATGGTGAAAAGGAATCAGTTGTGGAGGGGTGTGATCGCTGCTGAGGACACATTCAAGGAGATATAATTTGCTGACTGCATCCCATACGCAAGGCGAGGCAAACAAGCAAAGAAAGAGAAAAGTGCTCCTTATATAAAAGAGAAGTCAGAGTGTGGTGGACAAATAGATGAGTAAGTAGGTGATTTCCATACCTTTGGCAGAATGCTGTGATGGATTCTACACAAGGAGCTGTAAGAGCACAGGAAGTGTGGGGAGGACATGGGGCCAAGGGCTATTGCTGCATAATGGAATGCCTGACAGGAATTGGTCAGAAAAAAAATGCTGGGAGGGTCTCTGAAACTAGAGAGAGCTTTGTAAAGAAGGAAACACTGTGTATGTTAGCACATTGTGTTCCAGAGGCTTTGGGAAGTGGAGTAGCAGACAAGGAAAGGGGCCAATTCATAAAGGTCTTTGAACATCATGTCATCACCATCAATAGCTTTCATTATTTCCCGTTGACCATGGAAAAGTGTGTGAGTAATTTTAATTAATTACAGGTATATTGTTTTAATATTTCCATTTCTGTGCTATATTTTGAGGTCACTGTGGTAATTGTTCTTGTCAAAATGTGCTGTTGGGAGCATCTAAGTATGAGTAGCCTGGGATGCTTGTTTAAAATGCAGATCATTGAGTTCCACTCAAAGCCTCCTACATCAGTTCTGTGGCACAGGACCTATTAACCTATATTTAAATAAATGTTACATGCATCTCTGATATACCACACAGTTGGAGAAAAATTGAAGGATGATTTTAAAAATCAGAGGGAATTAATTTAGCTGATGGTTGATGAGGGTCTGAATAGGGTTACCTAGGCTAAAGAGGGAGGGCTGTTGAATTTTAGAAGTAGTCTAGAGATCAAAATTGACAAGAGTTAGTGATTAATTGGATGTGGGTGGTAGGTAGCAAAGGAAAAGAAATGTCACATTTTAAAAAAATCTGGCTTTGGGCCTGTGCCACGGCTCAATAGGCTAATCCTCCGCCTGTGGCACCGGCACACCAGGTTCTAGTCCCAGTCGGGGCACCGGATTCTGTCTCGGTTGCCCCTCTTCCAGGCCAGCTCTCTGCTGTGGCTAGGGAGTGCAGTGGAGGATGGCCCAAGTGCTTGGGCCCTGCACCCAATGGGAGACCAGGAAAAAGCACCTAGCACCTGGCTCCTGCCATCGGATCAGCGCGGTATGCCGGCCACAGCACGCTGGCCGCGGCGGCCATTGGAGGGTGAACCAACGGCAAAAGGAAGACCTTTCTCTCTGTCTCTCTCTCTGTCTAGCTGCCTGTCAAAAAAAAAAAGAAAAAAAAAAAGAAAAAAAAATCTGGCTTAGGTGATTGACATGAAATAGAGAATAATTTTCTCCCATCCTAAATTGTACCTTTTCTTCTAGGTCAGTTCAGACACTTGCTCAATACCATTCCTGTTTTTCACTCAGAAATGAGACATGCCAGTCAGTTTGGAAATGAGTGCCCAGTTTAGTTCCCCAGAAACTCAAAAGTTTGTCCAGGGTAGGTGGTGGGAATGAAAGTTTATTTAGTGGAATGAAGAGCCTGGTGCACAAAATGGGATATAGTTTAAATTGACTTGCCAAATGTGAGTGATGTGGAGCCTGGTAAGAAAGGCAATTTAGTTCAATTAAGGAGTCTGTTCTGTGGGCAGATTGGCCACCAGAGAGCTGATGAAGATTAGCTTATGAGCCAACATCATAACTGCTTTTTTTTAGTGAGAAAATGTTATTTGAATGGAATGTTTTCATTATCCAACACTTCTGTTAATCAAATTCTCCAAATAAAATTCTGAGACTTCAGAATTCCATAAGCTGCTGTCATAGATAATGCAAGAGTGGGATTCAGGTTTAGTTTGTTTTGGTGGCTCTGAATGACACAAGAAAATAGCAGAAAACCTGTTGTGATTCCATCAGAGCCCCAAGCAACTCACTGAAAAAATGCTGCTACGGGAATCATCGGAAGGTTCTGTCTCTGTTTGGTTATGTGACCTTGGCCCAGTACGTGGCTGGGTAGCAATGTTGAATAAGACATGAATTTAGACATTGAAAAGCTTATTTTCCAACAGGAAAGACAGAGTGTGCAGAAAGATTTTTGGTTTCAAGAATGAGGTGCTGTTTGAGCAGAAACTGAAATGATAGATTAGGTTTTCAGACATAGGAGGGGGTAGAAGGGCTGGCCTTGGCTGAGGCAAGACTAGAAGATAGAGGACCATTTGTATGGGCTAGATTGAAGGGAATGTCGGGGGAAATTACACTAGTAGGCAGCAGATCCTGCAAGGCCTTACAGGTTAATCTTTGGCAGTTGCATTTCATTCTAATTAGTGCTTAGGAGCAGATGACAAGAACATGTGTTGGGAGAATCTGGAGGTGGTACTGATATGAAAGGAGCCTGATGTAGAATTGTGGCCCTTATACTGTCCAAAAAGGGAGTATATTGAAATAGACCTGGAAAGAGAATTCTGTAGGATGAACTGCCAAATCATGTACGAAAAGAAAAAAGATTTCTGGGAGAAGATACCCTTGATGAAAATGCCCATCCATCCATCCTTCCATCCACCTATCTATCCAATTTTTGTCCATTTGGCTTATATATGGTATGTTTGGGCATGAATTTCATTTTGGAACTTCTCCACTAGTGGGTGTATACCTATCCCTGAAGTGCAGTTTTTCATTTCTATGCTGGGAATATCAAACTAGCTGGTGGTGAAGAATGCAAGTGAAACAACTCAGTGCCTGGCATGCTCAGAAAAGTTAGTTCTCTGATTTCCTACTTCCATACTATTTGCCCTGTCAGGAGAAAAGTAATTAATTAGAAATGTCAAAACAATGATGTACTTTAGAAATATCAAAGTACAGAATCTTACCTGAGTCATCCCAGTGTAGTTTAGGGGACAAGTTACTAACCAGAGAGTGCCAGAAACCCATGGTTCCAACATCCTGCAATGCAAACCTCAGTCTAGTGACCAAGGACCTCACTATCAACTGCCCAGGGGCTTGTGAAAGCTGCACTACCCAGATCAACTACAGGAGGGTAAGCTGTCTGCGTCTGGGGCCACCCCACTCCATATCTATAATCTGACTTGTTTCACTGCAGATGGAATGCTGAGCATAGCTAAGAGTGGACTCATGAAAATGTTTTCTTATGATGGGCAAAGCCAGGCAAGGGGGGCTTCTGCTGGGAAGGGACATCCGTTTTTGTGAGGCAGGGTTTAAACCTGGTACTTTTGCCATGTCTGTGCATCTCCCAGTGTTTTTATGGGCTAGCTTCAGGTTCAGAGAAGACGGTAGAGGGTTTCTATTACAGTTAATATGTAAATGATTGCCGAATCCCAGCTGCAGGTTCCCAGATGTGGGTTCCATATAGGCAGAAATGGCCTGATTCTTACAATTGGATGGCTTTTCCTTCCTGCTTAAGACTCTTGGGAATGCCTCCTCTTAGAAGTCTTTGGAGAATAAGCAGTCAAATCAGGACAACCAGAATCCATGTTTTCATAAAGAGGAGATTGGAGAACATTATTTCCATAACTCTACAGAATAGCCTTAGTTTTCTTTCTTTGGCATTATACAATAGAAACACAGTAAGAAGAGTTTACCTTAATGTTAAAGTCATGCCTGGCCCAAGGGAGAGTGGAACAGGGACTGTGGAGAGTGGAAACAAATGTAAGTACCTTGTAAATTTTGAGCGGATTGTAAACATGTGCTAGATGAATGAGAAGGGCCTGCCAGGAGACTGTGAAATAGTCCAGTGGGGGAATAGCTAATGCATGAACACAAATCTTGGTGACAGGTGGGTTAGCTATCTGTGAACTTTCTAAAGGTTAAATGAACAATAATATGATTTTGTTAATGCGCCAAAGTGAATTTAAACTATGAAGTACATGATTCAAATATGTAAGTACCTTTAATTGGTCATAATTAAAAATAATGAGGTATGTTTAAAATAAAATGACATTTAGAACAAGAGAGCAGTCAGAGAGAATTTGTCTAAACCCCCCAAAAGAAATAGTTGCTTGGTAATTTCATTGTTATCAGGAAAGCTAATTCCTTTAATACAATAAATTAGGAACTTTGGCAAGTAGAATGGGTTCTGGGTCAATTGCAAGTCCCCTAGGAGTCCCTGGCTGCTGGAAACCTTGGTACTCTGGAAAGACAGCCTCAGTTAAGAGAAAAAATGAGCACTGTCTGCGAGTCAAGTCCACTCTTGCACCAGGTCCATTGAATCTTCAACAAAATCAATACTCTGTTGTTCAGGAGCTGATTCTGTTTTCCCTCCTGTCACACCTTTAATTGATTTTGATTGTAGTAGCACATTTGGTAGGCATATGAAAGAAAGACTAAGCTAAGTACATTTTATATTCTAGTTTTTCGCTTTTTTTGGTGAAAGCTTTTAGTGACAAGAATGTTGAGGTTATGACTGGAGTTGACACTTGCCTCAGAAGATCCAGTTGGCTTTTCCTATACCGCTGTCAGTACATGTGATCTCTTTAGATTGCTGAGCTAGTGAAAGAAACAAATAATTTACCTTTGCTTGAATGGGTCTGTAAACCTCAGCAGATAGGCATTTCTCTTAGTTGTTGGTGTATGTATTAAGAGGCACTTTGTGTTCATTATGTGCATGAAGATACTTCAAAATGGTTTCAGAAAATGGAAAATTAAAAGACATGATTAGTGAACATTTCCAATGAACTTTTTGAAGACTGTGTGTGTGTATTTATGATTTCTGTAATACCTTTTCCATTTCTTCGTGGTATTTCTCAAAAATGAATGAAAGAAATGTTAGTGTGATGAACTTTTATGTGTTCATCACCCAGTGTTGACAACGACCAACACATAGCCTATTTTGTTTCATGCTTACATTCACTCGTTTACTCCCCTATGTAGGCCCCCAACTATTTTGGAGTAAATAATATTTTGAGATTGTACCACAGTATTATGATGTTTGACTTGTAAGAATAACAATTCTCAAGGCATGGTCCCCAGAAACCCAGTCCTACAACACTACTACCAAAAAAAAAAAAAAAAAAAAAAGAAAGAAAAAGAAAAAATGTTACTTTATTTTCATATGAAGAAATTGAAATCATAAATATACAATAACTTGACAAAGGTCACACAGAAGTGGAATAAGGGCAGAACTGACCCTCACGACTATGTGGCTCTTGAGTTCTCACACACCATGCTTTTGGAAGGGAACTGTTACTGCACCTGGTGAGACGGCTTCCTCTGGTGACTTTTATTTACTCTGGTTTTCTTACAGTGACAGAGATGCAAGTGTACAACCCAACACACTTGGTCAGAGTCAAGTATTTTGTTTTTGTTTAATAGAATTTTATATTTCCACTGTGCTTTGTACGTTTTAGATTTTCTCAATTGTCTTCAACTTCCCAATGTCTTTTTAAATTGACAGGCTCAGCATTTTGACTATTAGACAAATAAAGTACAGAAAGGAAGATGTGTTGCTCAAGGGTACAAGTTTACTACTGGGTTGGAATTAGAACCTAGATCTTAAATCCAGGACAATATTTTCAACTGTAGTGGAATACTACATTGATAAATAGGAAATTCCCCCAACTTCTGGTTTGTTCTGGCTGATGTGAACTGGAGAGGCAAAAGGATGGAGATAGAGGAGATGGCATTAATTCAGAATTACGTGATAATGAAAATTGCATGAGTAGTAATACTCTTCAAAATATTTCAAAGGTGAGGTCCTGTGCTTGCCTAAGCATCTATATCATGTTTCACATATTTTAGAATTGGAAGGGAAATGTAAATGTTGTTTTCTTAGTACAATCTATGAACTTCCATCTTATCCCTTTGCTTCTTTAGACCAAGGAAAAACCCCACCAGTGCTCATTCTGATACCTTCCAAACCCTAAACTGTTTTGGAAACTGATCCACTTACCATCTGTGGTGAGAGGGGCTGATGGCATAGCTGAGTGGAGGTGCCCATGATATGCCTGAGAAGAACAGCAAGCAGAGAGTTGCAAGAGTAGTTATTTACCATCTATGTCACTTTCCCTGTCAAGGTCAAAGTATTGCTTTATAGTTGACATGTCTGGTTTATTATCCTCTGCTTATAAAATTATGCAAAAAATTAAGAAAAATTATATAATTACTTTCAAATGTATCATAGGAAGCAGGACAGCTATATACTAACTATAGAGAATTAGGCAAAGCATTATTAAAGCCTTAGCAAGACAAACTGTACAGCTCTGATTAACTGGGCATTTATTCTGGCCAAGACACACTTGCATGGAGATAGGGCACAATTGGATGTACGATTGCTAGTAAAGAATGTTATCTCTTAAAGTAAGTCAAGGTAAGCAAATGTGTTAGTTTTTTTCCACATGCTACAATTATGAAGGGCAATTCATTAGATTTCAGTTCTGTGTATATCTGGACCATAAAATTACATAATAAACAATTATTCATTGAGGTGATTAAAGGGAAATGTCTCCAAACAGATTAAAAGAGGAGAGACACAGAATAAAGCACCATGGTCCCACTATTTGTTATATCCACTCTCATATGAAAGCAGGTGCAAACTTCAAGCTTACTATTTGAAATGCAGAGGCACTGTGCCTTTGCAAAAAGAACAAACTCCCTGGGGAAAGAATCACTTCTCATGCTTTTGACAATGTGGCTTCAAGAAAATAATTTCATCTTTTGATCCTTGGTTTGCTTTATTTCAAAATGAGGATAAAAACAAACCCTTAAAATATATTTTGGTGATGCAATAGTATAATATATGGACCTGTGATGTACTGAGAAAAGGTTTACTAATAAAATGGGAGCAATAAAGCCATCACAGAAAGAGAGCAATGAATGACAGCAGAGCCCTGGCAAGAATGATTGCATCTGTGTGTGTAAATATGAGATCTGCTCTTCCAAAACAGGAGTACCTCAGGCAGCCTTCAGTATTACTAATGTGAGAGTATTACTAATGTCAGTCAGCTCTAGAGCAATAAGTCAGGGAATACAGAAGCGCCAATCACAGAGTAAGCATCAACCTAAGAGCTGTAGGGATATGGACTTTGGAACCTGAGACATTAGGAAGATTCTTCCTTCCATCCAACTATGCAATGGGAGTCAGTGCTCACTGGGATATGAGAGCATAAATCTTCTTTTACCTTATTGGCTTAATTAGTTTGTGATAATCCAGAATTACAAATGCTCATTCCATGCTCCCAGGAAACTCCTGGTAACACCAAAGTTTGTAACCAACGAACATTTAAAGCACTCACTTGCCACAGGAAATCAGGTAGCTTATTCTTGTTTCCTTCCTGAAGGTGCTGAGACTCAGCCAGCTCTGAAGACTTCCCAACTAGACAGTTAGTGCTAGACCTAGAGAAGATTTCAGGACTTGGGGCTTTTCCACCTGCACTGTTTATTGTAAGTTAATTGGGTGTTCTCTAAAATATCCTAAACAAGCTTTTCTCCACCAAAAATATTGTTACTAAGGGAAGAGTAGACCTTAGAATATAGCAAAGGGTAGTTAGAGAAACTGAGGATAAACTTCATAGGGACGTGTTGAGATCTGGTTAAAGAAATTAGGTAGTCTTCAGTAGTTACTTTTTGAATAAGAAGACAGGGAATATACTATTTTCAAGTTAAAAGAGATGCCTATCTGGAAATCCCAGGGGTTCACAAGCATAGCAATTGAAGAATTCCTCTTGTAATTTAGTGATAAAGTGAAAAAGGAAGTCAATTAAAGGTGAGTTGGTGCTGTGAAAAATTTCTCTTGGATTAGTGGGAGAAACAGGGAGTGTGAGGGCTCTCTGGTTTTGGAACAAACTCTGCCAATTCTATTGCCAGTAACTGCTTTTATGTTGCCATCCACTATTCAGGGTAAATCTGCCATTTAACAATCTTTATTGCTAACTCTTTAAAAGTAATATTTTTGTTTAGTATTCAGAATAGGTCACAAATATTTTGAGTGGCAAGTTGAATTATTATAGGAAAATTATTGCATCTCTAGATTAGTCTCTTACAATGTCAAAATGAGAGAAATATTTAGAGATTTACGTTTACCCTAAAGGGACTGAGAACAGATCAAAATACTAAGAAGAATTATTTTAAGGTTTTTTATTTGATGTGTTCAAATTAAAATTGTAGTATGATGTGTCTTCAACAAGTTCATGGAAAATGTGTATTATGAAAAGCTATGCATGGAGTTCAAATTTTTTTATGTCAAGGTAAACTTATCTATTAGATAATTGCATTTTCATACACACTTAAAATTATCTGAGAGGAAAATAGATAGATAGCATGCTACCATTTGCTGGTTCGTTCCCTCCATGCCTGCTAAAGCCTTGTGGGCACAAAAGCCAGAATCTAGGAATTCAAAATCCAGGTCTCTCACATGGGTGGCAGAAACCAGAAATCCAGTCACATGGGCCATCATGGTGCCTCTCAGGGCCTGCATTAGTAGGAAGCTGGAGTCAAGAGCCAGAGCCAGGTATTGAACCTGTTATGCCCGCAGTCCGTGGTCCCCCGAAATCAACCACCAGAGACCGAAGTTGAAGCCAATTAGCAGGGTCGTTTTTATTACGAGTTCGAACCCGGGCCTCTCAGTGTCTCCAGAAGAGGAAGCCCCCCCGAGAAGCCCCGAGCCCAATTCTAACAGAGCTTTTATTATCATGTACAAGCAGGCTTTAGGGGAATGCTTAGGTCAAGTTGACACTTTTGATAAGACACCTGCTGCCGACTCCAGGGTAAGGGCTGGTTGTTATCTCAAGCTTTAAACCTCCCTTTTACATTCCTGGACCTGGGTCAGGGTAGAGTCACGTCTGGCCAGATGGAGGAAAGGGGGAGTGTAGGATAGCAAGGGCCAGGAACAGGCAGTGGTGCGGTTTGTACAACAATCAACTTATTGTAGTTACTGGATTACTTAGCTCAACATCCAACATAATACATATACAAAGTCAAGGACACTTAGCATTGCTTATTATTACTACTAGTTGCCTAATAAGCTAATGTGAATACACTTTATGTTACATTAAAATAATGATGATATTTTCTAGTAAAAGCTGGTTGTGCCGGTGTCTTCTCAAACTCAAGAGCTCCCATGTTGTAATTCCCTGCACAGAATCCTTGATGCTAGAGAATCAGACTTCTTTCAACTTTCACCCTACCCTTACCACCCCATTTCTTTAACCAAGCTTAACAGAGACAAAGAAATAGCAGGATGTCAGTGACTGTCACGTGACATTCAGACAGCTTTTATCACTGAGGCATATTTAATATACATTTTTGTAAGCATGGTTGTGTGGTTCAAAGTTAAGGAAATCAAGCTAAAGAGATAGAGTCCTGCCTCAGAAGCTGATGAACAAGTAAAATAATAGCACAATGAGCCAGAGATTTACTACATTTGCAACAAGTGTGGTTTGCATTCTGTAGGATGATGAGGGAGGAGCATCTGGCATTGCTGCCATTTGGACAAAATGGACATGGAGAGGAGTAGCTGCTTCATTCCAGAGATACTGCTACCTCTGCCTAATGAACATAACACAAAGAATGCCCACAGAGATGAAAATCTTCTATAGAAACTCAATGAGGCATAATCTCACTTGGGGCTTTGGAACTGGAGTGTACTATGCAAATTTAAAAATAGCAAATTCCATTATAGGTATAAAATGGATCTTCCCATTGCAAATTAAAAGGAAAAAAACCTCTCTCCCTCTTTCTCTCTCATCTATCTAACTATCCATTCATCCAGCCATTTCTATATCACATGTATGCTTATATATATGTGTGTGTGTGTGTGTGTGTATGTATAAATCTACATATACATGTATGTATGCTTGGATACAATAGGTTGGCCTTTAATCAAAAAATTTTTGTAAAGAAATGTGATGAGTAATTATTGCATTATTTTTGGAGTTCTCTGAAATGGAAAAACAGAATATTTCTTATTGTTGTGATAATTGATTTTATTACATAAAGCTCAGCAGTAGGCTGCTTTCATACATCTCCTAGTGGGATGTAATACCAAGTGACTGTTCTGTTACAAGCTCAACTGGGTTAGGATCTGTCTGAAGATCTCTGAGGCAACCATTAACTTTTTTACCCTGTGAAAAGTCTAATAAGTTCATTACTGAGATGTGTGCAAATATATAGATAACTAGGTCTGGCCTCAGAGAATGTGGTTCAGGGATTGCAGAGTGTCTATACCACTCTGCCCTCTGTAAACAGGTATGAAGACTGTTGAATAGATGTCATGTTCTTGGACTGAGGAACATTTTCTCTGCCAAGAGTCTTGATATTTATAACATCCTTCATGGGCCAAACAGAATTATCAACTTAAACATTAGTCTGCTAAAGATTTATTGAACTTTGAGGCCAATCTACATTTTCCTTGGCAAGGCCAGACCAAATGATTTGGTGGGCCTTATTCACCCCAGCCAGAGGTCTGGACACTCCCCATGTCTGTAAGTTGCAAATTTACTGGTACTTGTTAGCTGAATGGACAGTCATGGTGAGGATGATGATGATTGCAAGAAATATGAACCTACGTTCTGAGGCCAAGAAATCCCATACCTGTTCACTACAGTATCAGGTGTAAATCGGAAGCTCTAAAATTGTTTTGAAATGCTGAAAAATTTATTAAGCTTGAGAAAACACATGGCCCATGTCAACTGACGGGTTGTTGTTGAAGTATAATCATGAGTACACATTCTTCAATTTTCATAGAAGACTAAGAAATAGTGGCCAAATAGAAAGAACATTCTAAGCCTGGGAAGGCAGAGTAGCTTAAGCTTTTTATTCGTTGTGATACCAATTGAGCTTCTTGATGTATTCGTTATTGTAAAAATGTCCTTGAAACCATCAATTATTTCTTGCTGTAGATAGTTAGAATATTGAATATACCTGGGAAACTCCTAGAAGCATAATCTGTCAAGTCAACTGTACACAGCATTTGTAAGTACTCTCTATGAGAATATTCAGAAGATGCTTTAGTTTCTGACTCATTATCTCTAGCTCACTTGTGTGTTGAACTTGAGGATACATTTGACTACTGCACTGCGAAAAATTGGATTAGTTCTTTTCATCTCTGTCAGATTCTCTTTATCTACACATTTAAAGTAATTTCTCTTTTTTCTTTTAAAGCCACAGCTGTGTTATTCAAGTACATTTTTTTCAATAAAGAAAATATACTGCACTGACATTCTGAATCCTTTTGGTTTTGTTGATATTGTTTATTTTTATATCCAAAGATTCAGCAACACAATGGGCAATAAACGAGAGGCTGTGACAGAACTAAAATAAAGGCACCTTACATTAAAGGAACAAGCCAAATCGTACAATTCAGTAATTCTCCATTTGCCCATATTGGTGATTTGTGAGGAGCTTTCTAAAAGCATAGGTTTAGGGAAAAATGCTCACTGGTTGGGAATATTTCCAAACATTTGGCAGCACTGGGTTTTCTGAGAAATAACATCTCTGAGTTATATCACTGATTTTCTCCTCTAAACATTAGCAAATCTCCCAAGGTCACCCTCTAAAACAGTAAACATTCTATTGCATTTTATTGTGACCTCTATTCCTGTTTCAGAAGGCAATGTTTTCTCGTTAGAAGAGCTTGCTCTGCCACCGATAGTAAGTATTTATAGAAGTCATTGTATGTTGCAACAACGGGCTCCAGAAATTTAGAGGGCCATATAACCCAAGAAGCCCAATGCCAAAGCAGATGTCTTAATCCTATACTATGATCATTTAAAAAATAAACAAAAAAGATGTGAAAGAGTATTGAAGAAAAGAAGAAAAGAAGAAACTGGCCGGCGCCGTGGCTCACTAGGCTAATCCTCCACCTGTGGCGCTGGCACACCGGTTCTAGTCCTGATCAGGGCGCTGGATTCTGTCCTGGTTACCCCTCTTCCAGGCCAGCTCTCTGCTGTGGCCCGGGAGTGCAGTAGAGGATGGCCCAAGTCCTTGGGCCCTGCACCTGCATGGGAGATCTGAAGAAGCACCTGTCTCCTGCCTTCGAATCAGCGCGGTGAACCAACAGCAAAGGAGGACTTTTCTGTCGCTCTCTCACTGTCCGCTCTGCCTGTCAAAAAAGAAAAAAAAAGAAGAAACAAAAGTGGGAATGCATGTGAGTTTGTCTATTTGTGCATGTGTGTGTTTTTACATTTGTATATGTCTAGAAGAATCATATATATTATATATGAAACAAGAGGGATTAACATGGGCACATAGAAGTAAACTCATTCTTGTGTAATGACAGCCACATTTTAAAATCTTTTAAAATATAAGCAACTGACAAGCTCTTTTTCAAAAGCCACATTAAACAAGGTCTACAGTATATAGCAGTGGCAACACCAAAGAATCTAGTAAACAGACAACAACTTCTAAGCCAAAAAATGCCTAATCTCAGTTCTTCAGTATAATGAAAGTGTACTGCTTGCTTGTGTCACTATCTAATGCCCAGGGGCAGAGGGTCACTGCACCTTGCAGTTCTTCAAGTCAGGCTTCTTCCATGTTGTGATATCACCATCTTCAATGTGTAGTCTCCAAGGTTACTGCCAAATGAACAATGAGAACAGAGGCACCAGTGTTGAGATTTTATGTAATTCCAGGACATTTTTATGTATCACTTCCACTTATTCCCCAATGGCTAGTGCTGAATCATAAAGGCCAAACCCAACTGCACAAGGTCTAGAAAAAAATGAATCTTCTTGTCTCCCAAGAGGAAAATGAAATGTTTTTGTTAAACATGTGAAATAAGTGTTTTATATTTTTGGTTTGTTTGATTTGCTGGTATCAATGAAGATATTAGCTTTTAATACCAATTCAAGTTTTTTAAAATTCTTGTTAAAATTGATGTGGGGATAAATAATACTGCCTAATATTTATTAGGCCATTAGTACATTCTGGAAACTCAACAATGCTTATTTAATTCACTCCTTACTGAAATTGTGTGTAGAAGTAGATACTTTTATCATCATTCATTGTACAGGTGAGAAAAATGATATCTGGTCAAGACTTGTTTGATGATTGACAGAGTTGGATTTGGGTTCAGCTATTTTACTGCCACAGCCTGGGATCTTACTCATTAGATCTTATTGTTTCACCAAACAAACATTTATCCCATGTGTATGTGTTTGGGTTTACTTTTTGCTTAATTCGGAACCAGGTGCTTCATCCTTCTGTGCCTGATCTTTAGGATCTACAAAAGATGACAAAAATACCCACCTCCTATGCCCTTGGCATTTCAATCCAAAATGGGGTTACAGCTAGGAAATGTACTAAATTCCTTCCAAAAAAGGATGCACATTATTCTTATAGCTTAAATATAAATTTTCTAAAAATAATTTTTATTCATTTATTTTCATTGTACTTGAAAGGCAGAGAGAAAGAGAGAGACACACAGGCAGACAGATAGACAGATAAAGATATCTTCCATCCACTGGTTCACTCCTCTAAAAGCAGTGATATCCAGGATTTGGCCAAGTAGAAGCCAGGGTCCAGGAGCTCCATCTGTGCCTCCCATTTGGGTGGTGACAATCCAAGAACTTTAGTCATAACCTGCTGCCTTCCACAGTGCATATTAGCAGGAAGCTGGATCACAATCAGAGTAGCTGGGACATAAACCAAAAGTCCGTGTAACAGCTGCATGAAATTCTTTGACTAGGTAAAGCATTTGCAGGATTTAGATTTCAGAAGTTCCTACAGGGTTTGGAGTGAAAAGTTTCTCAACCACTTCTCTTCAGCCTTCTGCTGACACAAAGGCAATCAATATTTGATTAGTTTTTATAATCATATTGCATTCACTTGTATTTCAAGAGAGACCATGTTTCTAAAACTTGTAATTTGTATTTTAGATTTTAATTTGTTGATCAGTCTATGTTCAAATTCAGTCTTTATGCTTATCTGCATGATAATTATTAATATATTGTAGAGTTATATTTAATTTATTTAGCAACCACCACTAATGGACATTTAAGTTGTTTACAATATTTTTGCAAGTTCTTTCATTTGTGAATACATTAGTAGGACAGATTCTTCAGGTGTTATGATAAATTAAAGTGACATTTAAATTAACATCTGTAATGATTAAATTTGGTGTTGGTGGTGGCAGTGTTCACGTGTGAACTGGTTAAACACTGGTTAAAAAATGAGACATATAATATCTTCTTGACCATATCAGGTGAAGATACTGGTGAAAGAAATGAAACTATGATTAGAGGGATCAAATTCTAAAAGTTCCTTTTCCAGATTCACGATTACTTATGTATTTGGCCTGTTCCTTTTCAGTTTCTTAGTCTACATGTCAAATGATGATTTTTCACTTGTTTCAGCATTGCAGGAAGGAGTCATATTTCCAAACACAGATTTATGAAGCCAATTCAGGTGACAATTTGAATATTTAATCTTAACTGTAGGTTTACTTTTTGTTTATTTCTAAATTATAATCCAATACCTAAAGCGTATAGATATTGTTATCGATTTGTCTCACAACATTCCCCTGACAACATCTATAACGTGTTTCCTGTAGCTAAAACAAGGAATTTAATTATTATGAGAGAGGAGAGAATGAGGACAAATAGCACTCTCTGTTGCAGCTCATCTTTCTGTTAACTGGATATCTGCTCTCACTTTCTCCCCTGCAGCACACACTCTGTCACCCACTTCCACCTCTACTGAGGAAGGAAGATAAGCCCCATATCTTGTATGAGTACTGGTGTAGGGGAGCTCAGAAGTTCTGGGTAGTGGGATCGTCTCCATCAAGTTTGGGTGGAGGACCCTATGGTCTGGTGACCTCATCCTCATTCCTAACTCCAGGCAGTACACAGTGGTGTATAGGAAGTAGATAACTACCATAAACACTCTATTCAGAGAAATACACGATGGAAGATACAGTATCACTGAGTGATAGCATTTATCAAATCCAACTTGGTAGGCATTTTGAAGCTTCTGCTGTGGCAGTCAAGTAAGTTCCTTAAATAGCTTCATCTATTTGTTCTGGTTCTACCTCCTGCAAAGATCCCCCCCCATTTGGCTTCCATACCCTTGGCTTGTCATGTTGGCTCTTTATTGTTTGCTACTAAATCTTTTTCTTTTTGACAGGCAGAGTGGACAGTGAGAGAGACAGACAGAGAGAAAGGTCTTCCTTTGTCATTGGTTCACCCTCCAATGGCTGCCATGGCCGGCGTGCTGCAGCCGGTGTACTGCGCTGATCCGATGGCAGGAGCCAGGTGCTTCTCCTTGTCTCCCATGCAGGTGCAGAGCCCAAGCACTTAGGCCATCCTCCACTGCACTGCCTGACCACAGCGGAGAGCTGGCCTGGAAGAGAGGCAACAGGGACAGAATCAGGCGCCCCGACCCGGACTAGAACCCGTGGTGCTGGTGCTGCAAGGCAGAGGATTAGCCTATTGAGCCGTGGCGCCGGCCAGCTACTAAATCTTAAGCAGGCACTGGAGCATGTACATTTCCTGAATGTTGCATCAGATTCTCAACTTGCTTCCTGATGCTGTAGGTTTGGAAGTTCAGGGTTTATTTTGAGGATCAATATCACTTATGGTCAAAGTTGAAGCATGTTTAAGTTATCCCACACTCTTGGTTATAGAGAAGATGGGTTCAAACAGAAGGTACTAAAATTAGAGTTTGAACTGTCATCATCACAACCATGTGCAATTGGGATAAGTCCTCTGTTTCAAGTTTGGTTTCCTTCTTTATAAAATGGATGAGTTGGATTCAGTGGTCTCTGAGGACTCTAACCATTTCAATATAAAAAACTGGTATTAAATGAGTAAGCAGTTGCTATTTCTAGGAATGTTTGAATTTCCATTTGCATTGGCATCTTTTCTTAATGTTTTATAGATGGAATGTAGTTCATTAAAATAGAAAGAGCCCCTTGTTTCTTGCATTCATCTTATTCCCAAAGAAGTTGTGCCATCTTATCCCAGCCCTACTCTTCATTTCCTTCTCTTAGTCCAGGAGACATGGCTGATTTTGGGCTTTATCTCCACGTATAATCCAAAGATCAGGAAGGCAGGAAACTTCCTTCTTTGACTAGAGAAAATTGTCTCAGTTTAAGGAAGAGATGGCTTATAGTCACAGATCCTAGAGAAATGGCCTCCTGTTCTGTGTTGAGCAGTACTTGTCTAATTTGAAAAACATCCCCCAAATATTTCCTGATATCTTGTTCCAATACTGCCTACTTTAAACATGATGGAATTTGAAAGATCTTCTGGGGGGTATATTTCATGTCTATTCACCTTTCATGCACCATTCCAACTGAAGAGACACATTTATGCACACACATACACACATGTACATACACACACCCACATTTAGAAGCCTTGCCCCAGAAGTTGCTAAACATTTCTACATAATGAGCACTCAAGCCAAGATGGAACTTTCTTGGACAACTGTATTAGGTCCCCACTGGTGGTGTAATAAATTGCCACAAACTTAGTAGCTTAAAACAACATAAATTTTATTATCATCTAATTTTGGAGATCATTAGGTCTGAAATAGGTCTCCCTAGGTTAAAAAAAAAAGTCAGCAATGGTGCATTCCTCTCTAGGGACTCTAGGAGAGAATTTATTTCCTTGCTTTTTCTGACTTCTAAATGCTTATCACAGTCTTTGGCTCATGGTCCTTTTCCTCCATCTTCAACACTAGCAAAGGCTGATCAAATCATTTTCATGATACAATCTCTCTGGTTTTGACACTCCCAATTCATTCCCTTATGATTATATTGGACCCATATAGATAATCCAGCAAAGTCTATTTATGTTAAGATTAGATGACTGTCAACCTTAATTCCATCTGCAATATTTTTCCCATCTGCAATAGTAATCTTTTGCCATATAACATAGCATATTCGTAGGTTTGGGATATTAATATAAGGACACATCTGAAGGCCATTATTCTGCCCATCCCAGATATGAAGAGACAGTGATACCATTTTAGGTATTATATAATGAATTTATTTTATATGCTATATGAGATATTATGTGCCTGCTGTGAATCTAGCACTAAGCAAGACTTTAAGGATAAAAGTATTGAAAAAATTAAAAACTTCTGTTTCTTTTCCTGTATTGGGAAAAATAAGCAAGTGTGCAGTGGGACAATGTGGGCCATCCTGTGCAGGAGAAGAACAGAAGCACAGACTGCAGGGTAGCAGCAGTAGGGGAAGCCTACAAGAGAAGGGGTAAGGTGAATGGGAAGATGTACCAGAGAGAGAGAACATGTGATTGACAACTCATCCTATAAGAATAAATAAACTAGCCTTCAGAATTGTTGAAAATGAGGACAGAATTTAGGAAGTAAAGGAGTTGAGCGATCTAGCTGAAAATGGAACTCTGGAGCAGGCAATGGGCTTTTTAAATGCTTTTGAGGACTTTACATATTGTCCTGATGATAGTGGTGTATCACTGTGGGAAAGGATGGTTATATTTCCCACATATAAAGATCATTGCATAAAGTGGCCAAAGGAGAAGGATGGTATTGGAAATGGGGCAATGGGAGTGGAAAGGTAGGTGTGTGCTCTGGTTTGAATGTATCCCCTCCAAAATCCAGATGTTGAAATTTTCAAGGCCAATGTGATAGGATGAAGAGGCAGAATCTTTACTCTCTCACGAGGGCTCCTTCCTCATGAATGGAATTAAGTCTCTTACGCAGAAGTTTCTTGCAGCCTTTGGCAAGCTTGCCCTTGGGCACGCCACCATATTAGAACGTAGCATTCCTGTCATTTGCAAGGTATAACAACAAGACCATCTTGGACACAGAAATCAGCCCTCACCCGACAGTGAATCTGCCTGTGCCTTTTTCTTGGACTGCTTTTCTTTCAAAATGATGAACAAATAGATTTCTGTTGTTTATAAATTACCTAGTCTGTGGCATTTTGTTACAGCAGCAAAATGGGAAGTTAAAATAACACAGGGACTAAGGGACTACTTAGATGTATTGAATTAGGAAGAGAGCAGAGTCAGTGACTCTGAGCTATTTTTTTTAGTGACAAAGCAAAAACAAAGTGAGTTTGAGTGGGGTTCACATGCTGAAATGTGGAGGATCCCAAAGGTAATCAGAAACATCTCACTCTCCACAGATGGAGTTTTGTGGATGCTGAAGAATCCCAAGTGAAAATATTTGTTGTTCAAGAAAATTAGAACTATCTGTGGCTAGAAAACCGGTACCTTCTTGTGTTTCTAATTATAGAATGTAAACTATGTGTGTTTCCTATAATTTGAAAATGAAGTTGAAGGTGAAATATGATGACAAGTGTTTCTTAAAAATAGTTCCAAGCATTTTCTCACTTTCCTCCTAGGTCCAATCTGAAGATTCCGAGATGGGGAAATTACTTCATCTCACTTTGCAAAATGACAGGGGATGTCTTATGAAAATCTATTTACAGTATACATTCTCAGCCCCATCACCGTGAAGCAGCAGCACACCTCCTCTGGAGGATTTCACACCTTAGTAATTCATTATATCACAGGTTCTTCTTGGTGTGAAATTCCTCTGGTTAAGAAGAGCTGACAGAGGCAGGAGAATGAAGTAATTCTCTTTTCCTCCCCTCTAAACAAGTCATACTTGATATTTCTTCAAGGTCAGATTGAATTGAAAATAGGGAAGGGTAATATCTTCTTAGATTTGTACTAATAACTGGGTGTTCTCAGCAGAGGCCTTTTGGCAGAACAGCATAGTTAACTTATCAAGGTGCTTAAGAATGCAAAATTGCCTGCCAGACATGAGATCTAAAAGTTTCAGGGCCCATCATACATAGATTTCTTAGGCTTTTCTGCTCATAAGAATGAGCCTGATGCTAGAATAGTAATTCCTCTATAAGCATTATTTCAGATGCAGAGTTAAAATGTTCTTCCCATGGTTTTATTTGTAATTTTAATTTTAGGCATTGCCTTCCAACTGGCTTCAGAATATATCAGAAAAACTATGACATAGGCCAATGCTCTTAATCTTTTTGGTAATTATCTGAGTGACATCTTGGAATTTATATTCAAAAGACCAAGCGACTCCTCCATTAACTTTCCTCAACTAAACCTTCAATCATTCTAGTTGGCTGTTGTGACCTCTTTCTCACAGCCTTAAAGACTTGGAAAATGGGTTTTGGTTGTCTGTAGATGCAAGAGAATACATATAGACTCACTTTTATTCATAGATATCAAAGAGATGCTTATATTTCCAGAACAGGTAGTGATAATCAAAGAGCATCATTAAGCATTTGATTTAAGCCCAACTCCATTCACCCTTTTTTAGAGATTTGTGGTCTTGGATGTGTTTATTAACCTTTCCGAGCCTTAACTTCCTAACCAGGACAATAGGGGAAGAGTAGTTTTTACTTCATGAGATACTTGTGAAGATTAATTGAGATGAGATGTGGACAGCATATAAACCAGTGGTTGGCACCTAGTGAGCCATAAATAGGAGGCAGTTATTTTTTTAATTTCTTCACATGTCAGAGAGAAAAATGATAAGAGGCTCTCAAGCCTTAGAAGAAGTATTTAAAGATTTTTTTTTCTGTCTTTATAGTACCAGGCTGTTTTGTAATTTGGAATCAACTGCCTTTTATAATAAATTCAGCAACAAACCCTATGAATGCATTAATAGAAGATGTATATCTAAAGAGAAATTAAATGAAAAGAGACTGTGGATGAAAAGGTGGTGTGTGGAAAAGAACTCTTCTGGTAGGTGTGAGGGTGTTCAAAACCAGCACAGAGAGAAGCCTTTTTGCCTTTGAAGTGCTGAGTTAATTAGGTCTGGAGAGGAGATCCTGAGAAAAGGGGGAGTGATAAAAGAGGGCATCATTTCAAGATACTCAGAGGGAATCGTCACATGTGAGAGAGCCTGGAGACATATAAGCATTCCTCAAAATGAATGGCAAACAAGGGAATTTGAAAAAGGAAAATTAGTGTACCTGAAATGCCCTCTCTTTCTCTCTATACTCTCTCACCAGTCTTCCAGGCCCAGGTCAGAGCCTGGAAGTGTGTCTACCTCCCAGACACCCTCCCAGAGTTGATTCCGATATTCTTCCTGCCTGCTCTCCCCTGGGAAGGTCCACAGTCCTAAGGCATTTGATATTTTATCTGAACCTTTATTCTTTCTGAACACTTTACTCATATTGTTTGATTTTGTTAATTGGACTGCTCATACTTAATTCTATGGCTTATTCAGAGACTGGATCATATAACTATGTCCTAGTTCTTTCATTTCCCTTTTATTTTTTTTTATCTATGAGTGGTAGAATGCATACACACAGAAGTAATTTCCACAGATGCTCAGAGTAATTCATAAAGAAATAATGCAGACTTGGAGTGCACATAACCCTAGAAGGTCATGCATCTGCATCTTCTCCGTCACCTGTTATTTGCCGTGTCTTAGCCTATTAGGGCTGCTGTGGCAAAATGCTTTAGACTGGTAGTTAATAAACAACCAAAATACTTCATTCATAGGAGAGGAGGCTGGAAAGTCCAAGGTCAAAGCACTGGCATATTTAGTGTCTAGTGAAGACCTTCTTCAAAATGGCACCTGCTCACTGTGTGTCCTTAGGGCCTAATCCCATTTCTTGAGGTCCTAGCCCTTACAATCCAATCATTTCAATCATCTCCTGAACACCCTTCCTCTTGATACCACTTTGGGGCCTAGATTTCAACATATGGGTGTCAGGGAGATACGAATGTTCAGACTGCTCTGAACAACTTGAAACAGAACCACCTTCCAGACTGCCCTCTCCAGTGATTTGTGACTGGCTGAGTTCTCTGTGTCTTCAAATGCTTCTCCAAGTGCTCCCTCTCCTTTCTTGCCCTTTCTTTAGCCTGGCTCTGCCATGGTGATCATGCTTTTCTTGTGACTTCCTGACACAACAGCACCATTTCTCTCTATGAAACATCAGGGCCAGAAAAATGGTATGGATGTGTTACTGACTCGTAACTTTGCTTCCCAGGCATTTCTCTTTCCTATTTCAGAACAAGTAAACAAATGAAGAATGAAAAAGAAAAACTCCAGATCCTTTGAAACTAGGTACATCCGTATCATCTTTCCTTATCCTTTCTGCTGAATTCTGGCCTCTGTCTCAGTCTTCCTCTAAAGACTTAGGTCCTGTGTTTTTGTCTTCTTCTCCATCTCCACTTTCATTTTCATTTATGATCACTGTAGTGTCCTTACAAATGAACCAGTTAACATGCTGAGCTGTCAGTTATCTAATATTTACATGTAAGTGATCTTTTCTTCAATTCCACTTCAAAATTCTTAACATCAACTCTTCTAAAATCCTCTCTTCTGGTACAGAATAATCCCATTTTTTGTTCATAGTAGGATAAAATTGATTAAAAGCAACCTGGCCTTCAAAGAGCTTTGTCGCTGGAGACCAGGGACAATGTTAGAGTGATCTGTTTGAATTCAAGACTCTAGATTGAACAGGAACAAAAACAGCTTGATGGTTGCGAGTAGTTTCAGTAGTCAGTAGGTTATATCCCTCATGCCCTGGTACTGCTTAAATCTCTCACCCTTACCACAAATCAAATGTGAGCTTTAAGAAATGTATAAGTTCTTGAATTAATAACATTAAGATTTCATCATCTCATGAAGTGAAGTCTTAGAGATTAATTTCTATTATAGAAGATTATAGAAAGTTACATTTCCTGTGCAATGATGATATGAGATGAAACTTTCACCTTTTCACTTTGAAAAATGCCTGTTTAGTATTTTCATTTATCTGCAGTGTTCTATATCTTTTCTCATGTCTTTTTGCACAATCTTCATTAAGCAAATATAAACCAATAGAGAAAAACTTCCTTATGTTTTGAGCCATATTTATTCGTAGATATTTACATATGAACATATGCACATATTTTAAGTTATTCCCTTAACATTTATAATATGTGAAATGTTCTTGTTTCTATTCCCTGCTCAGTGATGTACTGCAATTATGCACCTACTTTTCTTTCTTTAATCGTTTAAACTTAATTTGAGAGAGAGAGGAAGAGAGAGAGAGAGAGAGAGAGAGAGAGAGAGAGAGAGAACTCCCACCACTACAGTCCCTGGTTAAGGCAGAAGCTGGAAGCAAGGAGCTAGTAATTTAATCCAGGTCTTCGATGTGGGTGACAGGGACCCAATTAGTTGAGCTGTCACCAGCTGCCTTCCAGCATTGGCATTAGCAGGAAGCTACAGTCAGGAACCAGAGCCAGGGTGGAATCCACGTATTCTTATGGGACAGGGCATTCCACCTAGCATCTCAACTGCCAGGGTAAATATCCACTCCATTCCATTTTCTCTGATTTATTTTTATGGTAAACTTTTAAGATGTGCACTATCTCCTTGTCATTACCACATTCTCTCCACCAAAATTTCCCACTGGCATAAAATTTGGTATGATGTTTCCTTCTTTCCCACATTCTACACCACCTTGAGCTACTACCTTCTTTCTCAGCTTTTTGCACAGCAAAACCAACTGGAAAGGCTTCTCCCCTGGCTGTCACAGTCCTTTCTTCTCAGTCATTCTTTAAGGCTTTATGGTTTGACTGCTTTTCCCCTTTCACTTAAGGAACACTTTTCACTTTTTTCAATGGCTTTCATTTTGCAAAATTCAGTGCCTGTGATTCTCTCTTCATTCCAGTCCAGATTTTAAGCAGTGCTCGACCTGGATGCCCACTTCTCTTGCTTTGTCATTTGACACCTCGCCTTACCATCCATAAATATCACTGACCATTCCTTTTGACTTTCCTTCTCTGGCTACTTCTCCTTTACCTGATCATTTGATTTGTTTTTGAAAAAAAAAAAAAGAGTATGTCAACCACTAACATAAAATTCTTTAGTGAATGTCCTTCTTCTCCAACATTTCTTACACGTTTCTTCTGTGTACTCTAGTCTAGAAATGCTGACTTTTCTTGTTATTTTCCTATAGTAGTCTTTGCCTCTTCTGATCTTTCTTCTTGCAATTCTTGTCTTTGGACTTTTGTAGGACTCAGTTCCTCAGGACTTAGGCCAATTATTGTCTTCACAAACAGGGCTCTCCTAAGTTCCTTCCACACCTCTGTATTTCCTTTGTAATAATTATCATGATTTCTCCCCAAAATAAATTTCCTCACTTATTGTCTCTCTCTGTCCTTGAATGTGGGCTGTTAAAGGCAGGGCAGAGATATGATCTTTTCACTGCTGCATTTGGGATTAAAAGAACAATGACTGAGACATAGGAATTGCCCATTAAACATTTGCTGAGTAAATGAGTGATTAAAATTCAGTATCAGAGCTGATTTAAACTAGGTTTAGGGATTTCAGTCTGCATGCTTTATTTTAACTGCATTACTATAATAAGTTTAATAGTATGATTCCTGCATTAAAGACTTCTCTTTCTATATGACCTGAAGGGAATGTTGTTAGGTACTTTTTGGGGGTGGAGTTAGTTAAAATAATTGGACTCAAGATATTGAGCTTGGTCTTGTTTGCCTTTCAACCTTACTTTTTTCCTACTACTTTTAAGTGAGATTGGCCAATCTCTATGTGACAGTTATAGAGTTGGGAGTTAATGATCTGCTTTTGACTATTTAAAATGATTTATCATTGGATCCAGTAGAGGTTTAATAAGTTTATTTTACCAAATGGTCCAAGCTAATATCCTGAAATACTGCAAAATCAAAACCCAAAGGTTGTGTGTTCTTTAAATGTCTGCTAGATTTCAGCTGTGAAACCATCTAGTATGGGCTTTACTTTGTTGAGAGGGTCTTTATTACTGATTCAATTTCTGTCTTGCTTAGTGGTTTGTTTAGGTTTTCTATGTCCTCATGACTCAATTTTGGTAGATTGTATGTGTCTAGGTATTTATCCATTTCTTCTATGTTTCCCAATTTGTTGGCAAATGGCTCTTTCTAATAATTCATGATGATTCGTTCTATTTCTGTGGTATCTGTTGTTACATTTCCCTTTTCATCTCTGATTTTATTGATTTAGGACTTTTCCCTCTTTTTTTTCTTGGTTAGTTGGACCAATGGTATGTCAATTCTGTTTATTTTTTTAAAAAACCAGATCTTCATTTCACTGATCTTTTGTATTATTATTATTATTATTATTTGGTTTCAACTTTGTTTATTCTATAATTTTAATTATTTCTTTCCTCCTACTAATTTTGGGTTGGGTTTGTTGTTGTTTTTCTACTTCCTTGAGATGCATTGATAGCTCATTTATTTCGTACCTTTCCAATTTCTTCATGTAGGTATTGATTGCTATAAGCTTCCTTGCTAACACTGTATCCCATAAGTTTTGATATGGCCTATTGTCATCATAATTTGTTTCTAGAAACTTTTTTGATTTCTTTTTTGCTTCTTTTATCACCCACTATTCCTTCAGGAACATGTTGTTCAGTCTCCATGTGTTTGCATATAATCTAGAGATTCTTGAGTTGTTGATTTCCAACTGCATTCCATTGTGGTCAGAGAAGATGTATGGTGTGATTTTGATTTTTTTTTTTTTGAATTTGCTGAAACTTGCTTTATGGCCTAGCATATGGCCTATCTTAGAGAAAGTTCCAATGACTAATTAGAAGAATGTGTATTCTGCAACTTTGGAGTGAAAAGTTCTGTGGATATCAGCTAGGTCCATTTGGTCCATAGTGTTGATTGGCTTTGTTTTTTTTTTTTTTATTGATTTTCTATCTAGTTGTTCTGTCCATTGATGAAAGTGGGGTGTTGATGTCCCCTGTTACTATTGTATCGGAGTCTTGTGTCTCCCGTTAGCTCTATTAACATTTCTTTTAAATAACCAGGAACCCACTAATTGGGTATGTATCCATTTATTATAGTCATATCTTCCTGATGAATTGCTCCATTAATCATTACATAGTGCCCTTCTTTATCTCATTTAACAGCTTTTGTGTTAAAGTCTATTTTGTTTGATATTAAGATGGCAAACCTGACCTTTTTCACTTTCTATTAGATAGAATCTCTTTTTCCAACCTTTCACTTTCAGTCTGCATGTGTCTTTGTTGGTGAGATGTGTTTGTTGTGGGCAGCAAATAGATGAAACTTTTTTTAATCCATTCAGCCAGTCTGTATCTTTTTTAAATTTTTTTTATTTTTTGACACGCAGAGTGGATAGTGAGAGAGAGAGAGAGAGAGAGAAAGGTTTCCTTTTTGCCATTGGTTCACCCTCCAATGGCTGCCGTGGCCGATGCGCTGCAGCCAGTGCACCATGCTGATCCAAAGCCAGGAGCCAGGTGCTACCCCTGGTCTCCCATGCAGGTGCAGGGCCCAAGGACTTGGGCCATCCTACACTGCACTCCCGGGCCATAGCAGAGAACTGGCCTGGAAGAGGGGCAACTGGGACAGAATCCATAGCCCTGACCGGGACTAGAACCCAGTATGCTGGCACCGCAGGTGGAGGATTAGCCTATTGAGCCATGGCGCCAGCCCAGTCTGTATCTTTTAACTGAAGAGCTGAGGCCATTTACATTAAAGGTGACAATTGATACGTAACAAATTGACTCTGCCATTTTTCCATAAATATTCCTATTATTTACTTGGATTTCTTTTGTATTTTTACTGGGAGATTATCTGCCTACACATTCTTTTGTAATGATTGCTATCTTTCTGTTTTTCTGTATGTAGTACATCCTTAAGTATCTTTTGTAAGACTGGATGCATGGTGACAAATTCTTTCAATTTCTGTTTGTTATGGAAGGTCTTTATTTCACCTTCATTCATAAATGAGAGCTTTGCAGGGTACAATATTCTGGGTTACATTTTTTTCCCTTAAGACTTAAACTAAATCTCACCATGTCTTATAGCCTGTAGGATTTCTGATAAGAAGTCAGCTGTGAGTTTACTTGTAGGTCCTCTAAAAGTATTCTGGAATTTCTCTCATTTTAGAATCTTTATTTTATGTTTTACTGTTGAAAGTTTGACTAAAATGTTTTGTGGTGAAGATATTTTCTACTCATGTCATTAGGAAGTCTATGTGTTTTCTCTACTTGGGCATCCTCTTCTTTCTCCATATTGGGGAAATTTTCCATAATTATTTCACTAAATAGGTCTCCTAGTCTATTTTCTCTTTCCATGCCTTCAGAAACTCCTAAGACCTATATGTTGGGTCATTTGGTAGTATCTCCAAATCTCCAACACTGCTTTTAAGTTTTCTAATTTCTTTTTTTGGGGGTTCTGATTTCCAAAGATTTATCTTCTATCTCGGATATTCTTCCTTCTGCCTTGCCGTGACTACTCTTAATGCTTTCCATCATGTTTATTTGATCTATTGAATTCTTCATTTCTAATATTTCATTTTGATTTTTCTTTAAAGTCTCAATTTCATGGAAAACATTTTCATTCATGTCATGTATGGTTTTCTTTCTTTATTTTTTTTATTTGACAGAGTTAGACAGGGAGAAAGGTCTTCCTTCCATTCACCTCCCCAAATGGCCACTATGGCCAGAGCTACACAAATCCAAAGCCAGGAGCCATGTGGGTGCAGGGGCCATCCTCCACTGCCTTCCTGGGCCACAGCAGAGAGCTAGACTGGAAGAGGAGCTATTGGTACTAGAACCCGGTGCCCATATGGGATTTGGCATGGTAGTTTTCATCTTTTTTACAAAAATGGGGGAATGGTCACCTCTGTTGGTATGATCATTCCCTTGCCTCCTCTTCTCCAAGCTGAGCAATACCCAAGTGTTATCCCTGAGTGTTTTCATCAGTCACCTGCACCATTGTATGTACTGCACAAATGATCTGCTCAGTCCTCACTCTGAGCATAGTTCTACTGCAGTGACCCAAGCAAACAAGGAGCTCTGAGCTTGATTTCTCAGAGACCCAGCTACACCCAGCACTTTCACATGTAACCATTTATTCCCCATGGTCTCAGCACACAAGGCTTCCACATTCACTGGGTGCAGAGGTTTGGTTCTGCCTTACCAGTCTGTCCAGTCAACAGAGAGTCAGGTGCTCCCTGAGCCAGTTCTGCCTAGGTCTCTTGATCCTTGCAGGCTGGTGCCTTACAGTTCTACATGGTACTCAGCCACCTCTCAAGTAGGCTCAATGTCAGTGGGAAATGCAGATTTTTTCTCTCTGCCATAATCTCTAGATCACAAGCATATGCAACAACCACTGTATTAATGTTGCTCTCTTCCTGCCACTGCCACCAGTACTGCTGAGAAGGTGTCCTATCTCAGCCAGTTGTTATATGCACACACAAAGGCTCCTGCAGCTGCCACCCAAACCCAACGTGATGCCCACCTTTTCTCAGTCAGGCAGCAGGTGCTGTTGTGGGGAAGTTGTGCTGAGACAAATGTGCCCCCTCTACTTCCACTGGGTCAGTAGGCAGCTGCTAGCAACCACTAGCCCCCAGGGCTGTAGTCCAGAATCACATCACACTCTCCCTCTAGCTATATCATCACAGTTTGCTGCAGTCTGGTCTCACCTTCATCTCCAAGCTACTGCCAAGCAGCCTCCTGCTGTGGCTCTCGGCTGCTGTAGTCCTGTGTTGCATTTGTGTTCATGCTGCATGTCCACACCCTCCACGTAGATCCATGGTATTCCTCTTTACCTCTTCCTCTTGTAGGATTTCCAGTGTTGTTTTCTCTCCATTCCTGGGAGTTCACTTCCTTCTGCTTTCCAAGGCCATAGCAGAAACCTGGATGCGAAGTGGAGCAGCTGGGTCTTGAACCAGCACACATATGGGATGCCAGTGCTTCAGGCCAGGGCGTTAACCCACTAAACCACAGTGCTGGCCCCCTGATTATTATTTGTAGCCCTTTCCTACATTCCCACGGAACTATGATAATTTTACTTTTGCTTGTTGAACTCTTTATTTAGTGAACCATTAAGTCTTTGAATATAATGTAAATTAAAAAAATAAGAAATTTTTTTATTTCAAAAATTAAAAAAGAAAGGAAGGAAGGAAAAGAGAAATGGAGAAAAGGAGGAAGGCAAGTGTTTTATCTTTAGAATTGTGTCTATGAACTACATGGAATCTGTTTTCTTTATATTAATATTACATTAACATGAGAATTGATGAGAACTGGGTTGTGCTAATTATAATGGATTTGCTCTGACCCTGAGAACCTAATGTATTAATAAATTCATTAAAAACATGAAGTGAAATAAATAAAATGCACACTGAATTTTGGAGTTAATAAAATAAAATGCATTTATAACAACAACATTAATTGATCAATTATAAAGCCAGCCAATTTGTAACTTGACCAACTAGATACCTCAATATCAGTGTATCCATGAGATAGTGATAAAAGAATTCAGCTTTTGACTTCAAGAAACACTACTCTATAATATCTATTGATCTTAATTGGAAGTCATCATCTCTTAACTCTGAAAATATGAGATAAGCTAACATATTCAAATGACAACATATCTAGTTTTTTCAAAGTTGAGGCTAGGAAGAACAGAGGGGGAAAATAGTGGTGGTATGTTGATAAGCTGGATAGAAGTTCAGAGATCCATAGAAACACATTTTCCAACTAATAGAAATTTTAATATGTACTTGCTTTAATAGTAGTAATAATGAAGATAGATTACTCAGCACTTACATGATTAACTTCATTAAGATCTCAACACTAATTATTTCATACAAACCTATAAGCATCAATAGGAATTTATAGAGTAATTACTTGATGGATGAATAAATAAACAAATAAATAATACATTGTCATCTCTCACTATATATTTGTTGAGTAAAGGCAGCCACATTCTTTTTAACAGTTGGTCACTTGAGTATCCCATTTTTAATAATGATTCATTCATATAGAAAATCATTACAAAGTGTTAGACTTGAATTAAACTTGCACCAAATGGACTTAACTCACATATAAAGAACATTCCATCTAACAGCAATAGAACATACATCAAGCATCAATAGAATCAAACATCCGTGGAACATTTTCCAAGAGAAATCATGTGTTCAGCAACAAGACAAGTCTTAACAGATTAAAGAGGATTATAATCATATAACACATCTTCTCTGAATACAAAGGTATGAACATAGAAATAAACATGAAAAGGAGTTTCAGAAAATTCTTAAATATATGGAAATCCATAGATACATAGCATGCCCTTGGGAAACCAATGGAAAAAAAAGAAAGCAAAAGGAAAATAATAAAGTTTTTAAGAAAATGAAAACAGAAATACAACATACTGGAGTTATGAGATGCAACAAAAAATAAATTTTGGAAAATTCATAGCAATGAATATCTATGATAAAATGAGATCTAAAATGAATATCCAAATAGTATAACTCATAGAACTACAAAAAGAAAAATAAACATTTTTTTTGACAGGCAGAGTGGACAGTGAGAGAGAGAGACAGAGAGAAAGGTCTTTCTTTTGCCATTGGTTCACCCTCCAATGGCCGCCACAGCCAGTGCACCACGCTGATCCGATGACAGGAGCCAGATGCTTCTCCTGGTCTCCCATGGGGTGCAGGGCCCAAGCACTTGGGCCATCCTCCACTGCACTCCCGGGCCACAGCAGAGAGCTGGCCTGGAAGAGAGGCAACCGGGACAGAATCCGGTGCCCCGACCGGGACTAGAACCTGGTGTGCTGGTGCCGCAAGGTGGAGGATTAGCCTAGTGAGCCGCGACATCGGCCAAAAAATAAACTAAGACAAAAGATAATTGAAGGAAATAACAAGCTTCCAGGAAAGAAAGAAATGAAAATATCAGCTAAGTTCTTTTTTTTTTAAATTTCTCTAAAGGGAACAAATTTTGTATATACAGGTTTTTTTGGTCCTTTTGTACATAGTGATTCTTCCCATCCTACCCTCCCTCCTGACTCACTCCACCCTTTTTCATCCTCCCTGTCCTATTCCCATTCTCATCTTTTTCAAAAATCTATTTTCAATTAACTTTATAGACATAAGATTAACCTACACCCTATTTGTTGAAGAGTTCAACAAATAGTATGAAAAAAAACTGTACCTCAACAGTTGAGACAAGGGCTTTTCAGAATTGTTGCATTTCACAGTGTTAATTTCACTCCTATACATTACCTTTCAGGTACTCTGTTGGTTACTACTGATCAGGGAGAACATATGGTATTTGTATTTTGGGGACAGGCTTATTTCACTAAGTAGAATGATTTCCTGTTTCAACCATTTTGTTGCAAATGACAAGATTTCATTTTTTTTAAGCACTGTATGGTATTCCATGGTGTGCATATACCACTGTTTCTTTATCCGGTATTCAGTTACAAACATTTGATTGATTCCATATCTTAGCTATTTTGAATTGAGCTGCAATGAATATGGGGGCACATATAACTTTCACATGCTGATTACATTTCCTTTGGATAAATCTCCAGGAGTGGGATAGTTGGGTCATATGGCAGGTCTATATTCAGATTTCTGAGGTATCTCCATACTATCTTCCACAGTGGCTGCACCAATTTACATTCCCACCAACAGTGGATTAGAGTACCTTTTCCTCTACATCTTCATGAGTATTTGTTGTTTGTTGATTTCTCTATGAAAGCCATTCTAACTGGAGTGAGGTGAAACCTGATTGTGGTTTTGATTTAAATTTCCCTGTGGCTAGTGATCCTGAGCATTTTTTCATGTGTCTGTTGGCCATTTGAATTTTGTCTTTTGAAAAATGTCTGTTCAGTTCTTGCCCATTTCTTAACTGGATTGTTTGTTTTATTATTGTTGAGTTTCTTGAGCTCTGTATAGATTCTGGATATCAATCTTTTATCAGTTGCATAACTTGCAAATATTTTCTCCCATTTTGTTTGTTGCCTCTTCACTTTGCTGAGTGTTTCCTTTGCAGGGTGGAAGCTTCTCAGTTTGATGTAAAATTTTTCATTTTTGGCTTTGATTGCTTGTGCTTCTGGGTTCTTTACCAAAAAGTCTTAGCCTATGCCAATGACTTGCAGGGTTTCCCCAATGTTCTCTAATAATTTTATAGTATCAGGTTGTAGATCTAGGTCTCTGATCCATTTTGAGTAGATTTTTGTATAAGGTATATGGTAGGTGTCTTGCTTCATACTTCTGCATGTGGAGATCCAGTTTCCACAGGACAATTTATTGAAGAGACTGACCTTGCTCCAGGGATTAATTTTAGCTCCTTTATCAAATATGAGTTGGTTATAGGTATGTGGATTGATTTCTGGAGCTTCTATTCCATTTCATTGTTCTGCCCCTTTGTTTTGTTTTGCTGGTGTTTTGATGATAACTGCCCTGGAGTGTGTCTTGAAATCTGGTATTGTGATGCCTCCAGCTTTGTTTTTGTTGTATAAGATTGCCTTAGCTATTTGACATCTCTTATGTTTTCATATGAATTTCAACATCATTTTTCTATTTATGAGAAGAATGCCCTTGGCACTTGGATTGGAATCACATTGAATCTGCAAGATGCTTTCAGTGGAATGGACATTTTTTAAAAAGATTTATTTATTTATTTGTTTTTTTAATTTATTTCTATTTAGTAAATATAAATTTCCAAAGTACAGTTTATGGATTACAATGGCTTCCCCCCATAATTTCCCTCCCACTCACACCCCTCCCATCTCCCACTCCCTCTCCCATTCCATTCACATCGATTCATTTTCAATTATCTTTATATACAGAAGATCGATTTAGTATATATTAAGTAAAGATTTCATCCGTTTGCACCCACACAGAAACACAAAGTGTAAAATACTGTTTCAGTACTAGTTATAGCATTACTTCACATTGGACAACACATTAAGGACAGATCCCACACGAGAAGTTAAATATAACAGTGGGAATAAAAGAGGGATGAGATGTACAATTTGGAACATGCTCAATCAGACTTGCCCCAAATGGTGGAGTTAGAATCGTGCCAGAGGATTCCAATACAATCCCATCAGGGTGACATGTACCAATGCCATCTCACTAGTCCAAGTGATCATCTTCAGTTCACAATTGATCACACTGATAGGTCTAAGAGTCAAAGGGATCACACAATCAAGACTAGTGTCTGCTAATACTAACTGATAGAATCAAAAAAGGAGAAAATGATCCAACATGGGAAGCGAGATACACAGCAGACTCATAGAATGGCAGATGTCCTAAACAGCACTCTGGCCTCAGAATCAGCCCTTAAGGCATTTGGATCTGACTGAAGAGCCCATGAGAGTATTGTAGGCATGGAAAGCCAAGACACTCTGGAAAAAAAAAAGAAGACCTAAATGAAAGATCTCTGCAAGTGAGATCCCAGTGGAAAGAACGGGGCCATCAAAGAAGGAGGTACCTTTCTCTGAAGGGAGGAGAGAACTTCCACTTTGACTATGACCCTGTTGGAATAAGATCGAAGTCAGCGAACTCAAAAGGCTTCCATAGCCTTGGTATCTCATGACTAGAGCCTAGGGAGATTCCTGACACCATAAACAAGAGTATTTATTTATTTGAAAGGCAGAGTTACAGAGAGGCAGAGAGAGAGAGAGAGAGAGATATCTTCCACCTGCCTGTTTACTCCCCAGATGGCTGCAACAGCTGGAACTGTGCCAATTTGAAACCAGGAGCCAGGAGCTTCTTCTGGGTGCATGGGCCTAAGGACTTGGGCCATCTTCTACTGCTTTCCCAGGCCATAGTAGAGAGTTGGATTGGAAGTGGAGCAGCTGGGACTCGAATCAGCGCCCTTATGGGATGCTGGCACTGCAGGCAGCGGCTTTACCTGCTATGCCACAGCGCCAGCCCAGAATGGACATTTTGATGATTCTGATTCTTTCAATCCATGAATGTGGAAGATTTTTCCATTTTTTTGTCTTCTTCTATTTCTTTCTTTAATGTTTTGTAATTGTTATCACAGAGATCTTTGACATCCTTGGTTAAATTTATTCCAAGGTATTTCATTTTTTGTAGCTATTTTGGGTATAATTGATATTAGAAGTTCTTTCTCAACCATGGCATTATCTCTGTATACAAATGGTACTGATTTTTGTGTGTTAATTTTATATCCTGTCACTTTACCAAAGTCTTTTATGAGTTCCCATAGTCTGTTAGTGGAATCTTTTGGATCCCCTGTATATAGAATCATGCCATCTGCAAATAGGGATAGTTTAACTCCTGCTTCCCATTTTGTAACCCTTTGATCTCTTTTTCTTGCCTAATGGCTCTGGCTAAAACTTCCAGGACTATATTAAATAGCAATGGTGAGAGTGAGCATCCTTGTCTCATTCTGGATCTTAGTGGGAATATGTCCAACTTTTCCACATTCAATTAAATGTTTGCTGTGGGTTTGTAATATATTTCCTTGCTTGTGTTGAGGAATGCTTCTTCTATACCCAAGTTGCTTAAGGTTTTCATCATGAAAGGATGTTGTATTTTATCTAATGCTTTCTCTGCATCTATTGAGATAATCATATGGTGTTTGTTCTTCAAGTTGTTAATGGGCTATATCACACAGATTGATTTGCAAATGTTGAACCATCCTAATACAGCCACATTTATAAGAGGTTAGGAGACAAAGGCCTTGAAAGATTAGGGCCGGTGCCATGGCTCACTTGGTTAATCCTCTGCCTGCAGTGCTGGCGTCCCATATGGGTGCTGGGTTCTAGTCCTAGTTGCTCCTCTTCCAGTCCAGCTCTCTGCTGTGTCCCGGGAGGGCAGTGGAGGATGGTCCAAGTGCTTGGACCCTGCACCCACATGGGAGAGCAGGAAGAAGCACTTGGCTCCTGGATTCAGATTGGTGCAGTGCCGGCCACAGTGGCCATTTGGGGGGTGAATCAATAGAAGGAAGACCTTTCTCTCTTTCTTTCTAATTGTCTGTAACTATACCTGTCAAATGAATTAAATAAGAAAGAAAGATTAAATATTCTTCTGAAAGTCACACTCAGTAGGTCAGTGGCAGTCTAAGACTTGGAATGAATCCAAATATTTCAAATTTCAAACTCTGTTCATAATCCTAAGCTATACCACAGAGTGATATACTACAGTTAGGTAAAGTAATAAAAATTAGAAATGTGAAAATGAAGGACCACCACTATGGGGTACTAGGCTAAAGCTCTGCCTACAGAGCCAGAATCTGACATGGGTGTTGGTCATGTCCTGTTTGCTCCTATTCTGACCAGCACTCTATTTATGGGCTTGGAAGGCAGTGGAAGATGGCCTATGTGCTAGGCCTTCTGCACCTCTGTTGGAGACCTGAAAGAAACTCCTGGCTCTTGGCTTCAGATTTTCCCAGCTCTGGCCATTTGTGGCCATTTGGAGAGGGAACCCACAGGTGGAAGACCTTTTGTTGCTCCTTCTCTCTGTCTGTAACTCTGCGTCTCAAATAAATAAATAGAACCTTTAAAAAAAGAAATATGAAAATGAGGAATACTGAAAAAATAAAATTTTGTCCATAAAGTTTTTGGTATTATTCACAGACATATGATGATGTAAATGCACATTACTTATGATATGAATGTTATGTATAACCTTGAATTGCTTTCTAAGTTGGATGGGCCCTAGTCTCTAGAAAATTCTTTTTGAAATCTGTGTTTGGGTAAGAAGAGGTGAGTTTGGAGGACATGGCATGGACATACATCATTGCTCTCCAGGAGAGACAAGGAATTCAGAGTCCTAGAGAAGAGCAGAATTTAATATGGAGCCCCTTGCAGTAAGGCTAAGAGAGACACCTTGAGGGATGCAACCCTCACAGGGACTTGACAGAATAGTCAAATTGCATAAGGAATCCCTAGGTTATGTACTATGGTGATTTGAGCATAAAACATATTCATATCCCAACTTAAAATTTCTCTCAATCTTATACTTAACTCATATTTTGGACATGAGCAGACATTTTTCTTCTGAGGAACAGAAAGATGTGCTGAGCTGTACCACAAACCTGGCATGGATGAGAGCAAAAATGCATCCAAAGTGTCTGGGAAAGCAGCAGAAGATGGCCCAAATGCTTGGGCCCCTGCACCCACATGGGAGACACACAGTAAGCTCCTGGCTCCCGGATTCTGTGTGGCCCAGCCCTGGTCATTGCAGCCTTTTAGGGAGTGAACCAATGGAAGGTTATAATTTGCTTTCCTTTGAGTGACAGATCACAGCCCACTAGATTGTATCACAGTATGAGGGAATTATCCTTTAAAACATACAATTTCTTGTATTTTCTTTCTTTCTTCCTTCCTTCCTTCCCTCCTTCCTTCCTTTCCTTCTTTCCTTCCTTCCTTCCTTCCTTCCTTCCTTCCTTCCCTCCTTCCCTCCTTCCCTCCTTCCCTCCTTCACTTCCTTCCTTCCTTCCCTCCTTCCTTCCTTCCCTCCTTCCCTCCTTCCCTCCTTTCCTTCCTTCCTTCCCTCCTTCCTTCCTTTCCTTCTTTCCTTCCTTTCCTTCCTTCCTTCCTTCCCTCCTTCCCTCCTTCCCTCCTTCCCTCCTTCCCTCCCTCCCTCCCTCCTTCCCTCCTTCCCTCCTTCCCTCCTTCACTTCCTTCCTTCCTTCCTTCCCTCCTTCCCTCCTTCCCTCCTTCCCTCCTTCCCTCCTTCCCTCCTTCCTTCCTTCCTTCCTTCCTTCCTTCCTTCCTGGATTTATTTATTTATTTATTTATTTGAAAGAGTTACAAAGATGGAGAGACACAGAGAAAGAGATCTCCCTTCCATTGGTTCACTCCCTAAAAGGCTGCAATGACCAGGGCTGGGCCACACAGAATCCAGGAGCCAGGAGCTTACTGTGTGTCTCCCATGTGGGTGCAGGGGCCCAAGCATTTGGGCCATCTTCTGCTGCTTTCCCAGACACTTTGGATGGAGTTGGATCCTCAGAGGAGCAACTGGGACTTCAACTGGTGCCTATATAGGATGTCAGCATTGCAGGTGGTAGCTTTACCTGCTACACCACAGGACTGACCCCACCACACAATTTCAACTCTTGAATCTGAGATGACAAAGAAAACTTTTTCTCTCAACTGTCCTCCCTCTAGAGGCAAGGTATTCCATTTCTAAGTGCCAGGATCTACACAAGGTTTATTCAGTGTAGACCTGAAATATACTGACTGCAGTAAATTTCCCAGACCTCACAAACTTCTTGTCTTCTTGGCAAGATGCTTTCTCTTTTCTCATAATTTTGTCCACAAGTGTAGACCAATTTTGTGTCCCAGTTTCTTTTTGTACCTGAACACTTGATTGATCCTCTGTTGGACTCCAGAAAGAACAATAGCAAACAAAAGCAATGTCCATTCCTATTCTTGGTTTATGGTATGGGCCACAGACATTTTTGTTTTCGCTTTCTTTCTTCAAACAGGTAGAATTGATCATCCTTTCCTTTGTGCTTTTCCATACTTTGTATAGGCTTCAAATAAATGATGTATTATTCTGTTTAGAACTTAAAATACTCCTGTGGGTGCCACCCAGCTAAAATACATATTATTTAGCATAGAATGTTCATATTTCCTGTGTTTATCCAAAAGTGTTTGAGGGAGTAGGTGCTCAGTTAATGATTGGTGAGTATAGGTGACTGAATGAAAGATGGAACATTTCAGTATGGCAGCACTGTAGACATGGAGAATGGGTAGTGCAGGATTTTGTCCTAGTGTCTGTAGTATTTTTCTATGTTCTATATAGCCCAACTATGGCAGAAGAGGCAGCAAAAGGGGCTGTGATAGAAAAGCCTAAAATTCTATCATTGTGCCTTTAGGTTAGAAGGATTGTAATAATGTCCTCTGTGTTTTACCCTGTCAAATCACAACCAGACATAAAATTCTAGGTGGTGAAAGAGAAGAAAGAAGTAAACTAATATTGGGTTCTGGCAACATAATTAGAATTAACCTTATTTTATCTGTGAGGATAAGAATCTCAGAGGTGTTAGGTAACTTGTCAAATCTCCCATGACTTGCAAATTACAGCGTTAAGGAATGTGCAGATATGGTAGACTCAACCTGCCTTACAGAAAGCCAATGCCATTACAGGTATGGCCTCCTGAGAAGTTTTTCACCTATGAGATAGAAGACAACTTATTGTATCTAGGAACAAACACTTCAGAATATACATTTTATGTTTTAGATGCAGTAGACATGTGTAGAAACATTTCCCACAAAGTGGATAGGAAAGGAAATACAGTATTGCCTTAAAGAGAACTCTGAATGTACTGAAACTTTGTAAGCATATTAGAAAATAGAAGGTGGAATTTGTCTAGTGTTCATTTTCTTCCATAGCCTAGGTTATGAAATATTTGTTCATATCAGAAATTAACTCCCTAGATGTGAAATGATGAATGGGATGCCCCATAAACACTGGTTGCCTAAGTAAATGAATGAGTCACTTCTGATAGAACAGTGAATACTGAAAGCACATTTGAGTGAAAATTTTGAAGGAAGTTACATAGAGTCTGAGTCAGGGAAGCCATCGGGGAATAGCTTTTCTCTTGTGGGTTGTGCTGTTTTTTCATGCTATGGTCCCATTCCCAGGGCTTTCCCTTTCCTATTTCCTATCTGCATATAACATAGGAGGGAATTCTCAGTGTCTAATCAGTAAGAACATTATTGAAGGGGAATTGAGAAGTGATTATTTTCTACTTGTGCGGTACTGGAACCTTCCTTGTGCCAACAGTCTGATTTGGCTGCTGAAACAGCTAATGCAACCTCAGGCTGCATGAAGGAGTTAATAAGTATTCCCTCCATATTGCACAACAATCAAACTGCAGCTGAATTTGTGTGTCCAGTTCTGTACAAGATGCTCCCAGAGTGTTACTAATGAACAGGATCATATTCAAACAGGGTCTCTAGTATAACACAGTGTCTGAAGATTGTATCATGTGAGTAGTAGCTGAAAGGGCTGGAAATCATATTTTCTTGTATTCTTCTTCTAGATGAGAGTCCTTAGGGGCACAAGATAGCTATTTTCAAATATTCAGGATCTATGATATGAAAAATCAACTAGATTTCTTTTGATTGCATCAAATGTAGACATAGATATCAGATCAATATAAGGAGGAGCTTTCTAGTACTTATGTTTCCTCATATGGGAATGAGCCTTCCATGATAAGATGTATGTGAGCAGAAGCTAGAAGTATGAAGAAAGTATTGGAGCTTTGAACAGAAAGTTGGGCAATAAATATTGGATAGTGTAGAGTGGAAGTTGCCTTAAGCCATAGGTTTCTATCTGTGGCACAGCTCAGTCAGTAAGAGTTAGGATATGATGGTTTTCATTGTTGTATTTGCAGAAACCATACCTGCAGTGATCGGAGAAGGAAGGGCAGGACTTCCATGTCACTGATGGAATTCTCTCATTTTACAGACAAGGCTAACTGTTGTCATGCAATCACTTAGAGGCAGAGCTATAGAATATCCTCTGCTTTTTTCATTTACCCACGGCTTTAAAATTTTTTTTCAAGAATGTGAGGTTTTGGAAGCAAAGTGGTGGGCGTGACAGGCTCTTCAGCTCAGAGTTGTGCTTATCTGCTCTACACATTCAATTTCTGCATAGGTCTTTGAAGAAAGAATTCCACAGTGAAAGATTCCGAAACCCTGCTTTATATCAAATAGCATCCCCTTCTATTGCCTGTATTTCTTATAGCAATGGGATAATGACATGCATTCCTTTCCTTTAGAAATGCCATCAAATGCATTTTCAAGCATTTATCAGCAGGAGAACCAACAGAGTGAACAAGTGGTACATATCTTGGACCCGCTGGCTCAGATCTATTACTTTTCTCCTGACTTGCATCGCCACTCCATGTCACAGCTGTATTTTCCCTGCTCCAAGTCTATTTTTGTAAATGTGTTAATCTCACTGCTTATAATCTTTTCTCTCATTATTGATCCTTCCAATTTTTCCCAAACTCAGTTGGGGTTGAAAGTGGCCAATCTCTTCCAATTCAGTGGTATACAAAAACTATTTTCATCTTTCAGTTTTATTCTGCAAATCACCCCCAAATAGCACTGGCCTATTTATTTCTTACAATATTACAAATGCACTCTCAGGTTGCTTTCTCATATCTTTGTTCAGCTCTGTCAGTCTGTTTTTCTCCTGTGTGTTTCGCCTCACAGTGCCTCCAAACCTAGGTTGTCCGTTTCTCCACTGAATTCATTTGAGTTTGTTAATGTGTGCATCTTTAAAATCTTTATACCTGTGGTTTTTGATTTTCTTATCTTGTGGGGTTTAGAAACACTGCCTACTTTATTATCAGTTGCAGATTTCATGCATTCATTGTTCTGAATCAATAATGAAGATGTAAAACAGCTTTTGACTCTAGGGGCTGCTGATGACACCACCTTTCAGCAACACTCATTTCTATTCATTTGTTGATGCTGTCATCCTTCCAACTATTGGATCCTGCAGAGCTCAAGTGATTTGCAAGGGAGATTTTGGTACATTGTCTAAAATGCTGTTGAGATTCTGACTACATGGACATGTTGCTTATTCTTATATATTCATTTTCTTTCTCACCTTGGCAATTTTTTTATGAATGTGTGATCTACATGATGCTTTTATAGATAACAGATATTTATTGATTTTCTCTTTGCTATTAAGCTAATATTGCACCAAGTTGTAATTGCAACTTTACCAAATAACAAGTGTTGAGGGTTTTTTCTTTTCTTTCTGTGTGCTACTTCCCTTCTAAGGCAAGCATTTCATTCAACCTGAAATATTGGGATACAGTGTGCCCAGTTTGGTCTTAGTAAGTATTCACATCTACAGTTTTGATTATGGGTGAACCATTGAATGTTTAAGGAATGATGTTTAGACCCACAGGTTACAAACTGAACTTACAATTCTCAGGTATTTCTGTGGTTTGAGTATGGTTTGCAGTATTCCTTCTACTCACCTTTCCCCACAGAAAAAACCTAGCTCATCAGGGCTGGTGTGACATAGTGGGTAATGCCGCCACCTGCAGTGCCACCATCCCATATGGGCACTGATTCTAGTCCCCAGCTACTCCACTTCCTATTCAGCTCTCTGCTATGGCCTGGGAAAGCGGTGGGAGATGGCCCAAGTCCTTGGGCCCTTGCAGGCACATGGGAGACCAGGAGGAAGCACCATGCTCCTGGGTTCAGATGAGCCCAGCTCCCGCCAAGTGCAGCCCTATGGGGAGTGAACCAGAAGATGGAAGACTTCTTTCTCTCTCTGCCTCTGCCTGTCTATAACTCTGACTTTCAAATAAAATAAATAAATCTTTAAAAATAACTCAGCTCATGCTGGAGTTTAATTTCTAATACGTTTTTATAGTGTAATTAAGAGAGTGGAAATGCTATGGTGTTTAGGGTGGAGCTTCCATGATTAATTCCTCGTGGCTTAATAAGCAGGGGGAGAGAGACACACAGACATAGACACATATGCTTTCTGTCTCATGCCATGTGATGCTCTGCAGCAGGATTCTGACAGCAAGGACCCCATTACCAAATGAGGACCCTAGGCCTGGCCTCTCTAGAACTGTGAGACAAGATTAACCTCATTAATAACCTCATTAATAGCTCATGTCATTTATTTATTTATTTATTTTGACAGAGTTAGACAGTGAGAGAGAGAGACAGAGACAGAGAGAAAGGTCTTCCTTCCATTGGTTCACTCCCCTAATGGCTGCCACGGCCAGTGCTGTGCTGATCCAAAGCCAGGAGCCAGGTGCTTCCTTCTGGTCTCCCACGTGGTGCAGGGCCCAAGGAACTGGGCCATCCTCCACTGCCTTCCCAGGCCACAGCAGAGAGCTGGACGGGAAGAGGAGCAACCGGGACAGAATCTGGCACCCTAACCAGGCCTAGAACCTGAGATGCTGGCGCCGCAGGTAGATGATTAGCCTAGCGAGCCGCGGTGCCAGCCCTCATGTCATTTATTTTATTACAGTAAGAAAAAATATGGACTAGTACAAGTTTTGTGGGTAACAGTAATAGAGAGTAATAGCTTGCCTTGTGTTTTTATGTTAATTTACTTAACAGTCTGTTACGACATTCAGTCACACAGTTCCATACAGCTTTGTATATTTTGAGACATGGGACCTTCGTGTTGAAAATACTTAAAATTGGCCTATCAAAACATTTTAAAAGATTTCTTTATTCATTTGAAAGGCCGATAGAGAGAGAGAGAGAGAGAGAGAGAGAGAGAGAGAGATTAATTATATTCTATTCCTTGGTTCATGCCCCCCCTCCCCCAATTGGCTGCAATGGCCACTGCTGGGCCAGGATGAAGCCAGGAGCCTGGAACTTCATCTGGGTGTCCGACATGAATGAGAGGGACCCAGGTATTTGGGGTATTTTCCACTGCCTTCCCAGGTGCATTGGAAGGGAGCTTGATAGGAAGTGGAGAAGCTGACACTTGAACTGACACTCACGTGGGATGCTGGTATCACAGATGTTAGTTTAAACCACTGTACCAAAATTCTAGCCCCTTAAAATGACCCTCTCAAAAAGTGAATTCTGGATTTTAGCAAATTCTGGAGGAGCTGACACTTTAAAATTTCCTTTTCTTCCTGTTAGGGCAATAATACACCATCTTTTAGAAGGGAAAATGGCAAAATTTTCATTTTTGCTAATCTCAGTTACGGTGTTAATAAATGGATAACTAAGCTGTTAATATTTACTGCTATTGACTCCAATATCTGTCCCCTTTCCTAGAGACTTCCGTATCTTTAGTGTGAATTCTTAAGGGACCTGGTAGGCTTTCAGTGTCAAAGGAGTGAAATTACAATGAAACATGGTGTTGAAGTTGATAATTTTGAAGCCAGTTTTCTTGTTTGTCATTCTTCCACAATTTTCTCTCAACAAATTAGAAAAGCAGGTTCTTTGGAGAAGAAAAATTCTGAATAAAAATTTTATGAGGCATTTTTTTTCATTTACATTTCCACAGGAAGTATTGTAATGGCATTGTCAATGTATGCACATTAGTATTTGTTTTTTCTCATGGTTTTTCTTGTTATTATCTTCTACAATAGCAGGATTTTGAGATTCAGTGATTATATTCATGGTAGTATCAAGTATTTTCATTTGGGTTTTAGAATAAAATGTTTAAGAGTTGCAAAGTGTAGAGACCTGACAGCTTTATTTGGAGGAAGGTTGAGAATGTTTATGATCACATTTTAGTGATTTTCCCCAAATTGGGAGTAGATAACTTCTTTTTGTTAAATTCATTCATTCATTCATTCACTTATTTGTCGAAAGATTGCCAGAGTGGGCAGACAGGGAGAGTGAAAGACAGAGAGAGAGAGACACAGAAATATCTTCTGTCTCCCAGTTCACTTCCCAAATGTCTACAATAGCCAGGTCTGGGAGAAGCTAAAGCCAGGAGCCAGGAACTCCACCCTGGTCTCTCACATGGGTGGCAGCGGCCCAAGTACTTGGCCATCTCCTGTTGCCTTCCCAAGGTGTATTAGCAGGGAGCTGGATAGGAAGGTAGGAAGGAGAGCATCTGGGACTTGATACGGGATGCCAGTTTCATGCAGCAGTTTAACCCACTGCACCTCAACATTGGTACTTGGAAGGGCATCTTCTGTGTAAGCATGATTAGGTACCCCACATACTCAGCTTTTAATTACATGGGCCTATTGGTTTTAGCTTCTTGTAGTGGTATTCTGATGTGAAAAATGATTTTGTTTTTGTCTTTTCCCCAGTAGTGGGAATTTGAAAGAACCCCAGATCCAGGTGTGTTGGCTGCATTCAAATTTATCTGCATACCACATAGAGGAGGAGAGAAAGCCTGGATAGTAGTTTTGACATTTTAATAATAGGCCTCCAAGGAAGGAAAGAACCACACAATTCATTTTCTTTGACAAAACTTTAATTAGAAAACCAGACTCCTTTGGTTATAAAAATTACACAAGCTGATAAATCTTGGTACATTATAGAGAGAATAATTTTATGAACATTTTATACCTAATAGAAAAGTTAAAATAATTAATTGCATTCATTAGATTAATTTTGTTTACACATAGTCTTCTAATATAAAAAAGCATATAATCATCAACCTTTATATAAATCCATATTTGTTTGTGATAGCTTTTCATGATGAGAATGAACAATATTCATACTTAAATGATGATGTTAATAATTGGTAATGAATCAAAACTGCCAAAAGCTGAAGCATGACAAATAATCCGAATTGCTTACGGGGCTCTTGAGTCTCCTGGATCCAGCCCAATGATCTTTTGAAGAAGGCCTAGACACAAGAATTCATACTATATAATACTTCCCCACCTGAAAAAAACTATATATGATCAGTGTTGCTTTACATGTTTTCAGAACAATTCCTTTTTCTTTCAACAGTTTTTTATGAGAGTGATGCTAACTCTTTGCTGGTGTATTGTGCTGCCTATGAGAAATGATGTCAGATCAGCAGAAAACTGGAAATCTTATTTTTTTTTCTCTCCACAATAGTAAGAACAGATGCACATTGACAATACAGAGCTTCATGTGAATATGCATTTTCTTCCTTAAAATACTATATCATTTAAAAAATATGTTGTTAAAACTACTGTCTTAGAACAAGTTGGCATCAAACAAACTTCCTGACCACGGTCTTTTGGCAAGATAAAAGAATACATCTTGTGTCCATACAAATAAATAAGGAGCCTGGGTAGCATGAAGAAGTCATATGCAATACCTACATTTCTTTATTGCATTATAATTTTAAAAAATATTGCATTGCAATGATTCAATTTCTTACCATCACCAAATCATTTGAACTCGCAGTTGTTCAGCTAAAAGTGCTCCTGTGTCTCTGCGATGGTATCCAAACATAAGTGCAGCTAATTATTTAACACATTACTTACTTTCATTTGGGGAATGGCAATTAAAAAGTTGTGAATGAAATAATCTAAAAAGGATGATACTACATTGAGAATAAACAGACGAATAACATCCATTAAATATTCTTTTGCAAGCTGGCAGTTTAACACATATATTTCCAAGTTAATTTCACTGTAGTAATTTTGGAGCAAACGATATTTCTAAATAATTCTATATTAGTACCTTGAGGCCTGAAGGTAACACAAGATGTCATTGTTTCATGTCTGATACCAGTTTAGTTAATTTAGTTTGCAAGCAGTTATCTGAACCAGTTTAGTTAATTTAGTTTGCAAGCTAAAGTAGCAGCATCAGACCATCTATGGACATTTAAACTTGAGTGTTGTCCTTGCAATCACTTATTGCACACTTCTTTAGAAAGTGATCAGTTAGTAATTATATAGCAAGTGACAGCCATGAACGAATATCCTGATGATCATGGAGGTGGGGGGCGGTTCTCAGGAATGTACTTCAGTTTTGTGACAGGCATTCTCCAAGTCTGGATTCAGATACAGGTGTAAGAAGAAAAGCTGATTTTGGTTTTTAATATTTACCTTACTCTAAGCAAATTCCTTATGTTGGACATAGTAATGTGTATGGAAGAAAACTGGATATACTCAGCTTACCTCAACTTCAAGTGGATAAAAATGTAAGTAGGAATTTTAGCTGAGAGCAAGGCAGAAATGAAAACATTAATGTAAATAAAAGTTATCACACTCCCCAAGCAGATATCATCTATAATACTTTCAAGAAAAACTTGTACATGCTGACACCTATGTGGTATAACTAATAATGCACTTTCTGCCAGAAACAATGCAATGTTGCTTCACATGTAAATTATGTTATTTTGGAAAGATTCTAGGAGGAATATACCAAGGCATGAAATATAAAAACAGTAGGAAAGTTGAACAAGCAATAAACGTACACTCCATTAGCCATCTGAGTTGAAATTCCTGTGGATGAAATTGCATACTAAATCTGTTAGCATTAAGGAAATTAAAGGAAGTTCCATACAAATGATAATGTAGGTGACAGATTTCTTCAAGAAAGGCAAACAATACCGAAATGTCAAATTTGCACAGAAAATGCTTCCCATTTTCCTTCATGAATCAACACATTTAAACCATCCACTTTCACCTGCATTCTTTCGGCTATTAGAGAAGTAGCTAATGATCTTATAGGACCTGTGATTTAATGACAAGCATCTGTTTTTGAGATTAATCAATGAATCATTAATGTGAGCTTGGAAGCAGCAGGTGGAATACCAATACATTATTCATTCTGAGGGAAGAAGGAATGTTCCTGAGCGTCAGATGATGTATTTCACTCACGCTATGTCAGATGCTTTGTGTGCTTGTGTGCATACTCCTAAAAGTCCAGCTGAAAATGGCTTGGGGCAGTATTTTTTACTTCTTTAGCCTGAGAAGCTTTAGCATAGCAATTGCTCTCGTTTTGATTTGTGGCTACCATGATAATCGTTCACTTTTCAGCTGTATTTCATTTTCTTTCCATTGACAAGTGGGGATATGAGAACAGTCCCTGCTCTGTCAAAGGAAACCATGGCTTTTGTTAAAATTTAAGCTATTGATAAATATTTAAGGGAATGCAGAGCTACATGTCAGTATTACCTGGCAAGGAATTCAAAGGCAAGGAAACTTTCAAATTTGCTAGTAAGTCTCTACTTGCTAGATAGTAAGATGCATCTAATGGCTTTAACTTTATAATTGAAAGAACTTAAACTGCAGTTTCTCCTGAAATTGGTCCACACTTTGAACTTATTTCCCTCCCTCCTTTCCCAACCCTTCCTATTTTCTCCCTTCACCAAATGTTCATTGAATGTTTAATATGTGCCTTGCTCTGTTCTAGGGTACTAGAGATACAGCAGTTTATAGAACAGAAAAAAAATCTGCCCCAAAGAGCTTTCAATCTCCTGGGGTTAGACACACAATAAACAAATACAACAGTAAGTAGGAGAACAGGGAAAGAGACAATGTATTTCATTTATAAGATGGTCATGGAAGGTCTTTCTAATGTTTAATACTTATCTAAAGGGTAATAAGAAGCCCAAAAGAAGTAAGGAAGATTTATGTTTATTTGGGGGAAGAAGAGGATTCAGGATGGCAGGAGCAAAATATTCAAGGGGGTGCATACTTGTTGCAGAGCAAACAACAGAGACTGTGGCAAGGGAGATGCTTAAAGAGAAGGAGGTATTCAGAAAAATCGAGCGGAGCTTGCCCTCTCTCCTGAATCTTCCTCCTCAGTCAACGTCTATGAAGAGCTGGATCATCTGCTTAGGCAGGTCCAATGCCTTTTTCAAGGCCTACCCGAAGCTGCATTTTTTTTCTCAAATTGTTTTAATGCCATTAGTCTTTTAAGTCTAAACCATGAACCATGAAACTTATCATCAATTATTTTCTAAGTTCTGTTTTATTGCTCTGGACTGTTTCCTCTATTAGCATCTTCACAGATATCATAATCAACTTAGGGGCACAAACTACATCATATATTTGCTCTAGCTCCTACAGAGTTTAATACTGAACTCAAGGTAATCAAATGAAAGAAATACATTAAAGTGTCTGTTAGTTAAGAACAAATAAAGAAATCTACAACTCAGGATGAGAAAATTAAAGAATATTGACAATATAGCCATGAAAACAAACACATTAGAATGGAACTTGGAATAGATTCACTGAATTCTCATTTTTGTCTGGTGATGAACGTCTTTTCCCATTCTAATCAAGAGATATCTAGGGGCCAGCGCCATGGCTCACTTGGTTAATCCTCCACCTGCGGCGCTGGCATCCCATATGGGCATCGTGTTCTAGTCCAGTTGCTCCTCTTCCAGTCCAGCTCTCTGCTGTGGCCCAGGACGGCAGTGGAAGATGGCCCAAGTGCTTGGGCCTCTGCACCAGCATGGGAGACCAGGAGGAAGCACCTGGCTCCTGGCTTCGGATCGGTGCAGCACTGGCTGTTGCGGCCATTTGGGGAGTGAACCAATGAAAGGAAGACCTTTCTCTCTCTCTCTCTCTCTCTCTCTCTCACTTTCTATAACTCTACCTGTCAAATAATAAAAAAAAAGAGAGATATCTATACATTTGTAGACCTCTTCCCCTTGTCTGAAGAAAATAGTGGTTCCATCTATATAAACCCTCCTTTCTTTGATTAGTACTACTACTGAACCTCTGCAAGGTCTGCTTTTATTTATGTTTTTTTCTCAGAACTCATGACTCCAATTTCTGTGCATATTGTTAGCTAGCAAGGTCAGAGATATGGGGGGGGCAGAAATTATAAATAGAGAGAAGGCTATAAAAATCTAATTTCACTAGTTAATTTGAAATATTTCTTGACACTCATTTACTTAAGTAATTAGGTCATGGATGAGCAGTGGGGGAATATGCTGATTATTGCCCGACAAGTGAATAGACTTGTGCTCCATGCTGAAATTGAATGAAGAAGATAAGAAGATGCTATTTGATGTCTCTAAAATCATTGCTTTACTGAAACATATAAGTCTCAGTCTAATGCTTGGGATATCACAATTGCTCCTCTGCTAAATTTCAAACTGGACAGATGCTTTGGAACCTAGTGTCAAGAAGGAAAATGATTGTTATTCTCTATTTTAGTAGAACCTTTCCCCTTCCCCCCAAGTCAGTTAGTCATGATTTTCCCATTATTGAAACGGTCCTCCTGAATCTTAATCATTGCTGTGCTAAGTAAAAATGAGAAGTGGTAATAGTGTGGGATATGACTGCATAACCTTCTTTGTGAATGTATTTTTGTAAGGTTTTACTTTTCCCTCTGTGTCTCATTTCTTGCCTGATTCTGCTATTGAATAATGTTTCCTCCATGGGTAATGGTATGAGCTTTAGAACCAGACTGTACCTATACTCATTAATTTGCTGTATTAATTCCAAGCAAAATGATTTATACCCTTAAGTTTATATCTTCTGTAATCAATTTACTTGGTTTTTTTGTCTTCTATAGCTTGCCATTTTACCCCAAATACATCTAACATTCTTTAATACTTGTTTCTAAAAAACAAATAAAAATGTAGAGTAATTTATTTTTAATGGCCAACAAAATTAAGAATTTTGAACAATTTTTAGATTAGTTTAATAGCAAGTAAATAATAATTTGGTCTTACTAATGTCTCATTACAAGTGCTTCAGTTAAACAGTTGCTTTCTTATTTTTAATATACAAAAATCTATTCATTTGCTCAGTTTGAACATTGCTTTTCCCTTGTACAGGACTTGGTATTTGGTACATAATAAATGTTTTTTAAGTGGATTGGTAAATGAATTGCATGGCTAGTTCATCATACCATTTTAATTCTCAGTTCCAACATTTCTGCCCATATTTCCAGTTGTTCATAGGCTTTCTTCCAACCAATAAGCATTGTCTTGGTCAACCTTTAGTTGATACTTCCTATTATTGAAAACAATTATGTGCTATAACTGTCTAGACATAATTCACAAAGATAACCTAATGAAACATTTGAAAGGAGATGTTTGACCCCTAGAGTCATTTTGCATGTGACTCTGAGTTTCAATAGTTCTTGAAGGTATAGGTAATGATCAGCCTGACCTTTTAGAGTAATCTTTAATGAATTGTTGGGTTTACCAACCATTGCTTTTGTTAGAATATGACTTTTTAAAAATAATCCCAACCTGACATACATCACAGTTCAGGCGGTGTTGGGACCAAAAATTTGCTTACAGCCACTTTCAACAAAATACATTTTTTTAGACTAATTTCTCTTTACTAAAGTTATCAGAAAAACAATTTTCCTCATGCTATACTGTTGTAGAAATTTCCAAGAGGATTAAAAATAAAATATCAAACTAGTACTCCAACAGTATTTTTCACTTTTTGTTGCTATATGAGGGCAAACTGTTGAAATCTTTACTTAATATATAGTAAACTGATCTTCTGTATATAAAGAGAATTGAAAATGAATCTTGATGTGAAGCAAGGGGAGAGGGAGTGGGAAAGGGGAGGGTTGTGGGTGGGCGGGAAGTTATGGGGGGGGTAAGCCATTGTAATCTATAAGCTGTATTTTGGAAATTTATATCCTTTAAATAAAAGCGTTATAAAAAATAAGTAAAATAAAATATCAGGCCATTAATGCACTTGGTTTCTAGGTCAAAATTTTGGTAATTTTTTTCTTCTCATTTTTCCCTTTTTCATCTCTTTCAACTTCGTTTCCACTTATTTACTTCTCATTCCTAAAATTTCTAGTGGAACAGAGGGGAAAATCAGCTTTATCTTCTTTTAGTGGAAACCCAGACTCTCAACTTACTCGTGGTGGTGAATCATTTTCCCTTAAGTATTCTTTTCTTCTGTTAAATCACAGGATTATTTAGAAGCAGCAATATTATTTAGGAATAAGAACTGATTTACACAGGCCTACTACATCTTATCTGGAACTTTAATAAGGTTTTATTAAATATATATCTGCACTTTGGTAAGAAGATAAGCTTCTTCTAAATCTTCTAAAGTTTGCCTATAGGACACTAATTCTTTAAGAGGCTTCATGAACATAATGTCTTATGATGATATATTTGGGAAATGGAATATTCTCTGTATGCCACTGGGAAATTCATTGCACACATGTAGGGTAAATGAAAGGGTATGCTTCATTTTGCCAGTGGTGAAGATATTTGGACTTCAAGTAGCAGTTCTTCATGAGAACAGAACACAAATATCCTCAAATACTTTTGGCTTTCACAGTACTTAATATTTTTCCCATGGAGCTGGTATTTACTGGTTTTCTTTTTATGTTTTGTTTGATACTTATAGTAGTTCCACAAGCAGGGAGTGATCAAAATCATGCGGAATCGGAAGCGTATGATTTTGAGAGTCCCTTTTTAAGAAAAAAGGAATCCAAAATACATTTTACTTTTGTAAATATTTTATAAACCTATGATGATGTGAATTCACTACCAGGGAATATGTGGGGCCTTGGAAGGACTTATGCAAGCTGAGGACTCTGAACCACAAGCTTCATTAGCAATGTGCTAAATCTGTATCATCCTACATACAGTGATATTGTTTTATAGATATATGATATTGCTTTAGTCTCATTTCTTTTGGTCCTTCTTCCTGTCTGACATATATCCTATATCCTACAAGTTGAAAGTTGTTCAATTTAGCAAATAAAAAAAACATTAAATTTGAATTTCATATAAACAGTTTTTAGTATGATGAGTTCCAAATATTGCAAAGCACATACTTAGACTATTATTCCTTGTTTATAAAAAATTCAAACTTAATTCATGTCCTGTATTTTTTCTGGCAATCTATGCATTCTGGTTGAACCACTCAACACCAGGACTTCTCCAAAAATGATATATTATTTAATATTCCATACCTTGGCTCAATGTGTCCTAAGTTTTTTTTCACTAGAAGAACTTAGGAGATGGTTGTAAATACATGTTGCTAAGGCCCCCACCTGGGGTGATGAACCAGCCTTCCAGATGAATTTTATCTACAGGCAGACCTGGCAAGCCCGGCCTCATGTCAGGCAGTTTTGTTTCTGTAGCCTAAAATGCCCTTGCAAATTTTGACCCTGTAGCCTTTCAGGCCTGCTGGTGAGAAGCTGAATTTGTCTTCACCTCCTTCCCTAGAAAGATTTTATTCAGCTGCTCTCAGAAAGTCTACTGTTGTTCATGAACTTCTTTTTAAGTGATATTAAGTGTGGTTTCTCAGACCAGTAGCATTGGAATAATCTGTGAACTTACTAAGAATGCAAATTTTTATGGGCTCCTCAAGACCTACTGAATAAGAGACTCCGGAGGTGAGGCCTGAGCTCTGTGTTTGATGAGCCCTGCAGGTGATTCTGATGCATGCTCAGGTATGGGAATCACTGTTTCATAATGATACCATTACTTTTGTGAAAATTATGCGTATCTATCTCACCCACACATTCCTTGTTCTAAATTCCTTGATGGGTTTGGCTACACTGGATTTTTCTTTGCATTTATTCTCAAAGCCTGATACGTACATGAATCTAAAATGCTTATTGAATGAAGTATTTGGTGAGTGAATGAATTAATGCATGGTTATGTGTTTTGTAGTAAGCTACCTGGTGCAAACCATGACTCAAAGGCAGGTGGATGATTGAACTGTTCTTGACCCAATTGCATGCCATTGTGGTTCCAAAATCCAAATTTTTTATTTTTGAGAGCATAGTTGAATCACCTTTCCTTACATATTTCAGTTTCTATGAAAGCTGTAGAGGACACAAAGAGTTTAAGTGAATTATATATGGTCATTAATACTAATGTTAAAAAAACACATATTTTTAACTGTGATATGTTGAACAGGACAATAGGTAAAATGAATTAAATGGAGACAGACCCTATTGAATTATGTAACTGCTTTGTGTAACGATATATGGTGAAAATTACATTTTACATACTGGTTCAACATTAACCAATGCTGATGGTTACAAAATGACAATGCCATGTCTTTATGGTAGAATACAGGTATCTTACACAAAATTTTCAGAAAAGATGACTGAATACCAGATGTCTAAATGTGGGAAGAACAGTCATCTTGTTTCTAAGTCAACTGAAATAATAAATTCCACAAAATACAAATTTCAACATTTTATGATTAAATTGATGTGCAATTACGTATATAGGTTACTCTGGATATTATTGTAGATTCTCTGACTGGATACATAGAGGTATCATGTACCTGAACATCCAGCAATCTTAATAAAAGTACAAAAGATAAAATGTACCTATTAGTTTTCTTAAAATTTGCTTTTTTTTCTGTGAGTCACCTTTTATTTCCTGTTTTTAAAAGGTGAAACATTTAAACCAATTTTTCCCTAAGAGCAGAGAACCAAATAAATCACTCTGGGAAGACAGTGATTTCCTGATCTCTCATGGTAATGATAGCTTTTACATGTTAAAAACCACAGGAGTATGATTATTGAAATATAAATTAGAGTATTATAATGAATAGATCATGCAAAGGGTGAAGATTGGTTATTGTAATATCCACCATATTTGTCAAGCACACAGATTGGAATATTCCAACGTTGGGTACTATATTCTGTTGTTTTGGGCACTCAAAAGTTCTTGGGTAGCCAAGTCATATTATGGATAAGTTTTTATGTTCATATTTCTTTCTTTTTTATCTTCAGGGTTACAATTCTATTTTAGGCCATTATTACCTTTATCATGTAAATCACAACATCCTACTAACTTATTTTTTTGATCCAGATACCTCACTCAATACTTACACCATTGCAAATTAATGTATTTGTTGTTGTATGGCTTTCTTGGGCTGGTCATACCATATGGTCAATAATCTTGGGCCAAAGAATTGAAGTGCTGTCTTAAATGTAATATACTACCACTAGGCCTGGCTCTACTAGAAATAATCTCTCAGCCTTCTGGGTACTCCTTTTGGGACTCTACACAAGTTCTGGCTTGTATTCTAGTTATAGATGACACAGATGCTTTAATCTTGGAGCTTTTAAATGTTCTCTCGACATCAGGGTTCTATTGGTATTTGTTAGATTACATTTGTTGACTTTTTAAAAAAATTTTTTTTTGAAAGGCAGAGTTAGACAGTGAGAGAGAGAGAGAGAGAGAGAAAGGTCTTCCTTTTTCTGTTGGTTCACCCCCCAAATGGCCGCCATGGCTGGCGTGCTGCGCAGATTCAAAGCCAGGAGCCAGGTGCCTCCTCCTGATCTCCCATGCGGGTGCAGGGTCCAAGCACTTGGGTCATCCTTCACTGCCTTCCCGGGCCACAGCAGAGAGGTAGACTGGAAGAGGAGCAACCAGGACAGAATCCGGCACCCCAACTGGGCCTAGAACCTGGGGTGCTGGCGCTAGAGGCGGAGGATTAGCCAAAGGAACCATGGCACCGGCCCATTTGTTGACTTTTTTGGTCTAAGACGTTGACTTTCAAATTTTGCTGCACATTGCAATCAATAGGGGATCTTATAAAAATACTGGGGCCTGGATTCCACTACCAGAGATGCTGACTTCATCCATCTGGTATGAAATGTGGTCATTGGGAATTTAAAAAATCTCTCTAGGTTTGTTTTGTTAAGAAATGGGCTAAGGATATGAAAAATATATTTTAAAATTATGTAATATAAATTGCTGATAGACACATAAAATGATGCTCAGGACCACTAGCCATCAGAGAAATGCAAATAAAAATCACAATGAGGTTTCACTTTACCAGTTGGGATGGTTATCATGCAAAAATGAAAAAAATAACAAATGCTGGCAAGAATGTGGGGGGAAAGGTATACTAATTCACTGTTGGTGGAATCTAAACTAGTACACCCATTGTGGAAAACAACATAGAGATACTTCAGAAAGCTGAAAATAGATATGCCATGTGACCCAGCCATCCCACTCTTGGGAATTTACTCAAAAGAAATAAAGCAGCATATGAGAGAGTTAACTTTATAGCAGCTGAATTTGTAATAGCTAAATATGGAATCAACCCAGATGTCTATTAATTGTTGACTGGATATAAAATTGGTGGATATACATAATGGAATACTACTCAGCCATAAAAAAGAATGAAATCCTGTTTTTCACAGCAAAATGGATACAACTGGAGACAATTATGCTTAGTGCAATAAGCCAGTCCCAAAAAGAGAAATAACATATTTTTTCTGATTTGTGATAACTAATATATAGAATACAGAAAAGGTAATATATATAAAAATGAAATCTACATCTTAAGATTTGTTTATTTTTATAGCCCTTGTCTACTCCTGAGGAACAGTGTCTTTTTACTTACAACTTGCTGAATTATTTATTTAGTGGAGGATTATGCTTGTGATTATAAAGTAAATTGAAAGTATGTCATTTCAAAAATTATAAGATAAATAAGGAAGGAGGAGAGAGGGTGGGAAGTATCATTATGTTCTTAAAATGTATATATGAAATGCATGAAATCTGTTCCCTTCGTGTAAATAAAAAATCTCTATAGGTCATTCTGATATATAGCAAAATTTGAGAATCATCAGTGCTGCTAATACTGGGATTTTCCAAAATGTCTCTTGTAGCATGTTTATTGGCCAGTCTCCCAAGGCCACTTGGTTGGTGGATTTATATCCATCACAACTCTGTGAACAGATGTCCCCTTGAACTAGTTCCAACATGGGATCTCCCCAGAGCAACTCAGCCTTATTTGTAGCTCTGCACAGCATCAATAGGAAATGCTTTGCTTGTTTCTAGCATGAAGGTTAAAAGATATTCCTCAAAATTACCTTGTAGTCTTGGATGCTAGGTTTTTGAGAGCACTAATTATAATTAAGACTCTAACTAAAAATGAAAATATTAGTATATAAATGGTTTTATTTTATGCCTCAAATTATGTAATTTATTATACCTCACTGGGATCTTCAAAGAATGGAAAAGTGAATCATAAGCAAGTGACTTAAAAAACAGTTTTAAGCATTTGAACCAGTGTATTGTCTTAAATTTGCATTTAGAAAAGGACAAGCAGGGGGAGAAACATATGTGCTGCTATTTCTCATCACATAACTGGAATTTAGACTTTTCTGGACAGGCACCTTTCGTACTGATTTATGATGAAAAGATGATATACCATAGGGATGTAGGACTTGTTTACAGTGGTTTTTTTTTTTTCTTTCTTAAAACAATTTATAATGTAGGGAAAACACAATCTACCCTATTAGATTGGTGTTATGGGACTTGTTGATAAAATTAATGATATTAACATAGATGATTATTTTGAACCTAATAGTTTGAATTGTTTTTCCTGGAGAGTTTGGGTTCCAATTGATCCAAGTCCGTCTCTCACTCTTGCACTTTGAGGGTCACCACGTGTGGATGAGATGCCCAGATGGCTTGTGGGCATTTGTGATATAGAGCACATTTTAACGTAACACCATCAGAAGAATCAAACTTAAGTCCTAGAATGACTCTTATAAGCACTATATTCTAAGTAATAGATAATATGTTCATATGATATTACTTAACTTTTTATATCCTTGACCTTAACAGATAAAATACAGAACTGAAGGCTGGGTATCTTTAATGTATAAACCTCTGACTACATTGAAACACAATAAGGCATCTCAGAAAGAGCTTTTTATTTTTATTTTTTCCCATGATCCTTCTTCCAACTCAGAACAGCTCCCCATATCCTGGTAGTGCTTTCTAATAGTACAATAGATTTCTCTCCGTTTCCACTCTCATTTAGGTCCCTATTAACGTCATGTCATCTGCTATGGCCTTTACCCTGTACAACTTGCTTTCCATCTGAAAGTCCCTCTATATTCCATTCTCTCCCAGGCTGTGGTATCAGCCTCCCATCTCTGTTAGAATCTTATCCTAACTTCAAAGCGGGTCAATTCATGATTGCTTCTTTGCTTTTCTCAAGCATCCTAGCCACAGATTTCCTCAACATAGTATTTATTCCTCAAAGTCAGCACAGAGACCGATAGATGATACTAAATATTTTCTGAGCAAATGAGTATAATCCCCAGCAATCAAGAGGTGCTTGAGAAACTCATCCACAGTGAACCTGGTTCCTAAAATTTCTGGTCCCATTTTCTGAAGGGATAATAGTCAAGCTTTTAGAAATTTCTGTATTTCGGTTTTTCAGACCTCTTCTGGTATGTTTATTTTATTTATTTTTTTTTTGTGACAGGCAGAGTGGACAGTGAGAGAGAGAGAGACAGACAGAAAGGTCTTCCTTTTGCCGTTGGTTCACCCTCCAATGGCCACCGCGGACGGCGTGCTGCGGCCGGCGCACCGCACTCGTCCGATGGCAGGAGCCAGGAGCCAGGTGCTTTTCCTGGTCTCCCCATGGGGTGCAGGGCCCAAGCACCTGGGCCATCCTCCACTGCACTCCCGGGCCACAGCAGAGGGCTGGCCTGGAAGAGGGGCAACCGGGACAGAATCCGGCGCCCCGACCGGGACTAGAACCCGGTGTGCTGGCGCCGCAAGGCGGAGGATTAGCCTGTTGAGCCACGGCGCCGGCCTGGTATGTTTATTTTTTAAAGCCAAATTAATAAACAGAAAATAGAACCTCTCAAATTTTAGTTCAATTGCTCCATCCTCTCTTCAGAAGTTCTGCATTTTATAAAATTTTCTTGCTGATCACTTTCTTTAATCACTCCTATTCTTTGATGGTTTTCTTATGTTCAGTAACATTCCATTCTTGCACATTATGAAGATATATATAGTTCTAGTCTCTAGCGTTTCAACTTATCAGAAAAAACACTTTCAACAAACCTAAATTTCTTCCTATATAATGGAGCTCATTCCAGTATAACTGGCTGTGAAAGAGAATTCCAGAAAACAAAACAAAACAAAAAAATCCAAATAAGAGTTCTTACAGATTGAGATTGTTAAATAATTCTCTTTCAATTAGGTCTCAGGCTGAAAAGTCAGAGGCTGGAAGATTCTTTTATTTTTTTTCCCTGAATAGATAATTATTGAATGTCTGCTAAGCAGAATGTCCTGTGCTGTGTCAGCTGTCACTATTAAAACAAATGGGGAATTTCAGCTTCATGCGCACATCAATAATGAGTAGTACTTCCCCCAAACTTTGGGGCTTGCAAATGTGCTCTCACATATCTAGTATAATTTTGCTGAGTTCTTATTCAGCTCTTTCTAGACATGTTCATTTTTGCCTAAGGAAAAATATTCTAATTGCTTTGAGGAAAAGTTATTTTGGAAATGATAAAAAATTGAACATATTTAAACAGAGGAAAAAAGCAATATGATTAATGATAAAAATATTAAATGTGGATAGAAAAATGGCTGATGAATAAATCCAATCATTTGCCTAAAAGAAATAAAAACCTTGGGGCCGGCACTGTAGGTCACTTGGCTAATCCTCCGCCTGCAGCGCCATCATCCCACATGGGTGCTGGTATCTAGTCCCGGTTGCTCCTCTTCCTGTCCAGCTCTCTGCTGTGGCCCGGGAAGGCAGTGGAGGATGGTCCAAGTCCTTGGACCCTGTACCCGCATGGGAGACCTGGAAGAAACACCTGGCTCCTGGCTTTGGATCAGCGCAGCCCCAGCTGCAGCAGCCATTAGGGGAGTGAACCAATGGAAGGAAGACCTTTCTCTCTGTCTCTGTCTCTGTCTCTGTCTCTATCTTGTCTCTCTCTCACTGTCTAATTCTGGCTGTCAAATAATAAAAAAAAGAAAAGAAAATTGCTTAAAATCCTTAATTCCTATAAGTTGTCTATAGATGAGGAAAGAATTTATCTTCATAGTAGTTTTCCGCTCACTGATTCTAAGGTTCTACCTAGAACTTGTGCTTCACAAGCTTAATTTACAGAAATTAATGCAATGATGGAAAAGAAATGTTAAATAAAATACCAGCTATTATTCGTAACTTTATCTTCTTCTATTTGTCTAGGACAATTAAACAAACATTTTCCCCCCATGGATAAAAAGGGCGCTTGCAATTTTTCCTTTATTTAACTGTACCTCTCACTAGGTAAACTACTGCCTCAAAGCCAATATCAGGCTATTTTCATTCTGAACCATTTTCTGTGCTCTAGGCTGTCTACAGAGAAACAACCAAGCAACCGCCCTGAGAAATTTCATATTGATGAATATTAAATTGCCTGAACGTGAATGTATACGTAGGGCTGCATGGAGGGATGTTCATTTTACATTTAGCTCAAAGTTTACAAAGTGAAGGAGCATCAAGGAGGGGTGATAAATACAGCTGTTTTGTGGCTTTAATGTACTGCCATTTAGTGAAAGGTTGCATGCCATTTTGTCTTTAAATACCCTTATGAGGTAGCTTGCAGAGATCTCTGCCCTTTTCAAGTTGTGACAGATTTCCTATTTAAAAGCAAGAAAGCCAATTGCTGGAAAAATTATGCCTAACTAGCAAGAGAACATAATAAAGTTGCTGCTGAAATTCTGTAGAACTTTGGGATATTTGCACTGGTGAATTTTGAGGCCTAATTTATCACTTTTATGTCTGAGAAATAAAGATGCCAAAAGTTCCTGATTCTACTTGAAAATAGATGCTGCAAAAAAAAAAAAAATAGGTGCTGCAGACTGTACCAGGAGTATAGATAATCTGGTTCTTTTCCAGCTCTGTCAATAGGAATACCAAGAACTAATGAATCTACCCAATATAGTGAAACAAAGACATCAGTTTCCAGTGGGAAAGTCTATTGTCCATCTAAAAATTACATAGCATAAGTGTCCTCTATAATGTATGATAGCCTGCCTCTACCAAGAAAATAAGCTAAATTTATATGGGACTGGAAAGTAAATTATTTATAACAAACTGCACATATTTTTCACCAATAACAATCTTGTACCTTTATTCCTAGAATTTCTTCAATGAAATTTTTCAAAATGTGTAAGTGCTTATTTCTTTGACAATGCCCTTTGGGTAATTTGGTTGCTGTAACTACAATGGAACAGAAGGGAAGGAGATCTTAACATTCTTCTATCAGTCCATGCCATTAGCTGTATGGGTAACTAGAACTTCTGAAAATCCCAACTCAGATAATACAGATACATGCCATGGAGCAGCAATCACACATAGCCAGTGGACGATTCTTGCTCCTTTGTCCCCAAGGTTTTTTTTCAAAAATTTTTAAAAAATTTTTCAGGCTTTATGATTAGCATGACTTGTGAGAGCTCTCTTAGGGAAAGCTTTGACTGAAAAAATTGTAGGGATTGGTTTTCTATGATTTATAAAAGTGCAAAATTAGCAACGACTTCATTTACAAATGTTTTATTATATTAAAAACACCTACTTTATAGAGGTTCTCAGTTTAGGGTGTAAAGGATGTAAGCCCACATAGTTTTGACAACATCTTCAGAGATGCAGAAGAGATACAGTGTGATCCACAGACTCACCATCTAAACTATAAACATACACTTGATCCTATATATTGCTCTTTTTAAATTATATTTCATTTCATAAGAAAAGCAAGTGACTTCTCTAACAGCAATGGAAAGATCCTCATTAATTACAAGGAAAACTGATCAAAGAAAGTATTCTTTATGTGTCAAAGACTCACAAAATCCAAACAATGCCAAGAGCCATCCTGGGAATGAAAAACGCTATCTGGGCACTTACTTGAAGCTTTTTTTCAGTCTCCTCAGCTTCTCACTTTCAATTACAAAAAGGTCTATGTCTCCGATGTGTGCTTGGAAATTCAGGATCACTTTTGCTGCAAAGACCAGGTCAGGAATCCGACAAATAAGTACTGGGTCTTCAAGTGGGCTCAATTTGCATGTGATCAAGTTTGCTAGCAGTTAAGAGACTGTAGTTTAGAGGCACCACATGATTCTCTGTGCTGTAATCTAAACCATTAAAATATGAGGAATTATTCTACTTCTCACATCTACTTATATACTACTACTTATGTGGGCTTATCTCCCTAAATCCTTCTGAATGTTATCTGATCCAACTCCACATTTTGAACAATGCCTCTTTATCTCCCAACTAGAACATGATTACTGTCCTCATCCACAGTCTTTCCTATGCTAGATGTCATGCAAAGAGGCTTGTTGCTTTCATTTATGGTTTTGCTGCTTTTATTTAGGTCAATATTGCAGCAGTCATTTTGAAGGCAAAAAGTAAGAAAAAAAAATTAACCTCTTCTTCCCTATACAATGTAACTGCAGATCATTGCTTTATAAAAGAGTTTGTATAGAGGCCTATACAATAGTGATGGTGTGGAGTTTGTATTGCGTTTCTGAATGGGAGAATTCAGGGCAAACAAATTCAGCCATAAATAAGGTTTTGACTCAATGTTGGGCATTTTTTTTGGCAACACACAAAAAACAAGAAATTCTTGTTTGTTGCTTTTTGCTATTAAAGGCAATTGGAATAAATGACAGTTTTCAGGTTCACATCTGAAAAGACTATCAATACTATTTATAACCACCAACAAATCAGAAAGAATAGAAATCCTTCTGGTAAGAGGTTGAGCAACTCATTCAATTCTCCAATTGCTAGGGAAAATATCTAAACTCTAGTCTGAAGGTATTATATTCTCTGGTTCACCGTGAGATTAGCAAACAAAGGCCGTGAAAGTGCATTTACTAACTGATTAATGCAAGATCTTTGAGGTTTATGACCTGAAGCCAGATGAGTTACCAGGATATTCCAGAGAATATTCTGGAAGGGGTAGCTAGGATTGAGACCTTTGGAAGTACTTTTTAAATTACTTCCCCTGTGAGGAACTTTCTGTGGATTTCAGTCCTTTGGGACCAAAACTCATGAGGCATTTATGAACAAGTGATATGATAATTTTAATGAAATGTGCAATAACCCTGAAAATAGTGTGTTTAATAATATATGTACTATTAGTAACAATGCATGCATAGTGCCGTGCATTCATACTAAAGGCAATAAAATATGTGATTGCAATTATGATATTCACAGTCAATTTATAAAAATACATGTAACTTTGAATGGCAATAGTTAATCCCTAGCTCTAACTATAGGCCATAAGGATTAGCTTATCATGGGAAAGTGCTATGGATAATTACAAAATTGACAAAGCTTTCACATTCTTGAATTCAACATACAAGGATGGCTAGTATAGCACTGTAAGAATTTCACTTGCCATAATTCTTCTTACCTCACAAGGTAAAGCCTAAACTCTAGAAAGAAATGGGAGTCAAATTGAACAGGGACACTAACATTCACAACAACCAAGGACAATTCTTTCATAGAATATAAATGCACAACTATCAAAGAGGATCATGGTCACTGCAAGAATTCATGGGCTGGCATCTAAACATGCCTTTCATTAAAAATTGTTAAGTTTCATTTCCAAAGACAGTCACCAGCATAGAATGGTTTGTATGCCCTAAGTTAGCCAGTAATTAACTTCAACTAGGAGACATTAAGAATCTCTGTAATTTAGGTGAGTACCTCTTTGAAGCTTTATTAACTTTATGAAAAGTAGAGTTTACAAGATACTTCCTAATTCAAATTTATATTCTGGTGGGAGGAAACCAATCCACATTTCAATTTAAACAAAGAAAATGTGTGGTGTTTGAAAACTTAAAAAATTCCCTCATTTTGGAGAAAAACACATTTCAACTGAAGAAAATACTCAAATCTGAAATATTTCCCATAGGTTTTTTTTCTTTTTTAGGTGGATTTGTCATCTGTTGATAGTAGATATATAAGTTTGTAATTTGAACACTCTCAGTTCTTCACAAATTAACAAAATAATGAGGATAATCTTGTAAAACTAGGGAGTGGTGCACACAAGCTACCAGGAAATGCTGAGTTTGGTGGGAGTTACCTGCAAATCATGATCTCATCTTTTAGGATGTATCTTGGCATTCAGTAAATGGAATTCTTGGAAATAGCTGTTTCACAGTGAAGTTGGGAAGTCAGATGATACTCAATTTAAATTACTTCCTAGGAATGAGTTAAGGCATTTTAGGTGGTAGATTGACTCTTCCAGAACCAGAAATTCTATTTCAGTAAGTTATTGCTACATTTCACTAAAGAGTACCATGGTGTCCTGGAAAAGATAATGTCTATTCCAAAATGCCAGCTCTCTAGTCATTTGGACAATGAGAAATTCATATTTACTTTAGCTACTTCCTTCCTTAAAGATGTAATGTAAAAAAAGAATTGTTTTTCCTCATATAAATAGGGACTGTCTGAGTAGAAACATATCAGAACTGCCCTAGTGGTTTGGTAGTGCACACCACTATCTCCATGTACACTTTTCTACTAGCATGCTTAATTATTCCTTTATAGATCATACTTCCTGTGGAATGATCTATGGTAATGAATTCAAGTGGTTCAAGTAGGCCAGCTTTTAAAAATTAAGTGAAGGAATGGAGTATGGCATATCCTGGAAACAAATGGAGTGATAGTTAATGGTATTTCTCACTCATTAAATGTCATCTTTTGAAAAAAACCTTTACCATGATGGGTATCTGTGAAAAGGGAATTCCTCTCCTGCTCATTTCTAAAATCAAAATAAAAACAGAGAAACTCCTCAGACATTTCTACATCAGAGATGAGATCATGGTTTGGAGGTTCATTAGAACTAAACACCAGTTCATCCTAGCACAGTAGTTCATGAGGCAAAAGTCTAGAGTTATCTGTGACATGAATTTACAAATGATGTAAAAACAATAACCCTATAACAGGTAACTATTTTCCATGTTCAAATATCTAGATTTTCTGCCCCAAAAAACACAATGGGAAAGACATGGCTCATTTCTAGTAGAAACTGAATAGCTCCAATATAGGACAAAACAAACTATTCAATAAATAAAATTTTACTTCGGTGTTTTACATCTTAGAGTCTGGTCTCTTGTCCTTCATAGTATAGCAAACTCTACTTGTAAAAGCCGTTGTTTTATTACTTCATTAACCTGTTTCACTTCCAAAGATTGTTACCAGAATGCAATTTTTTTAATCTCTTTTCTGAACTTATCTGAATCTAAGAACAATACAACATACAACCAAAGTTAGTGGGGAAACAGATTTCTTCCAGGTAAAAGACTTTACTAGAAGATTTTACAATCAACTGGTCATTTGTTCTGTCCTACCTGGAAATAAATGATGTTACTACCTGGCGTGGGAAAAGGCATTTTCTAGTAATTTCTGCAACAGGAAACACAGCATTAATCCTTGTAAGCACCCAACAGACTCAGCCTATCTGCTAGGATGAAGTTTTAAACTTTAACTCAATGAAAACATTGACCTCAGTACTTTTTCGGAGAAAGAATTCAGCAGCAGTTACAGTTAATATTCCACCTGTGGAGAGCTTTGATCACCCTTGGAGGCAACTTTCCAGGTAACAAGAACAATGATATTGCAAGAAGCTACAAAATGATATTGCAATTGTTGCTGTGATCACTACTATAATGATCATGGCTCCAAATATTAATGCAAGGAACACACTAAAGTCTATAGGATTAGAATATTTTCCTTACATTAAGAACCAATTGATGGTGCATGAGTGGTGATGCTTCAGTTTGTTCTATTTCTCTTTAAAACATGTTTCCTAGGTATGTTTCCTTTCTCCTTCATTAATTATTTGTATTCCATGGCAGTATATTTTTCAACATCTAAAACAAGAATGCTGTAACTATGGAATTCTCTCTCTCTCTCTCTCTCTCTCTCACACACACACACACACACACACACACACACATTATGTACCCTTACACACATATGTATGGAAAATATGGATCAAGTGCTCATTTGCAGGTGGTTGAGCTCTTTGATGGTAGCCTTATCAGCCCTCCAAATACTGAAAAATATTAAAAGCCAATGAAATACCATATCAACTATTTAGTTTTAACATGATAATTTAAACCTTGTAATTAATTCAAATGCCTTTTGAGTTTTTTTTTGATATGTCATCCAAAGCAAGTCTCAATGACAGTATGATATGTATCATCAAATGAACCCACATCATTGTTTATTACACAGTTGAACAATGCTGTTGCTGCAGAGACACTTGGATTGATTTTGAATGGACATCAGTGAGTGTAAATATTTGGCTAAGGCTGATGTGACTCTTTAGAGAAAGGCCAGCCTATCTGCAAATGGACACCTTCCTCCATACAAATGTCAATGTACACTAAAGACAAATATAAGTATATGTATATAAAGCATATATACATATTTATGTACACATAAAATGGATTGGGAAGACCTTTGGTTTAGACAAGATTAAATACGTACTTCCCAAGTGCATAGGTTTCCTTTGACCAGTCTTCAAAAAACAAACAAGGAAAGTGCCATGGTGATTTTGACATTTCCTATGTCTTTTCCCCTGTTTGGTGGCCCACATTTCTTCTCTATTCCATCTCTCCTAATCATTTTCTTTTCAAAAGTAGTTGGTTCTTTTGCCTTTCTATCTTAACATTCCATTCGATTTGTCAATTCCTTGGAAAAGCTCTAATATCATGTCTAGAAACTTATCCTTTGTGGAGAACAAGGGTGCAAAGAACATCCCCCCTCGTGTTTATTCCCTCTTCCCCCCAAGAAGCAGACACTTGGATGTGTCATGAATAATGCACTCGTGCTCTGACTTGCCTTGTTACCCCTGGCCAGCCCAAGCAGCTGAGGTCTGAGCTTGACTCGCCCTGCATCATTGTGCAATACTGGAAAAGAAAAATAATCCATTAGTCTACACCCCCTCAGACTGTGGTGACATGATCAGGGTTCTCTTGAATTTCTATGCATTCAATTTCTTCTCTCTCCTTTCGTTTGGCACGTTTCTTTTTCTTGTGGTGCTTTTTGGAAGGGGGGAAAAAGGTTAGGAACACAGGTAAAATAACAAAACAGTGCAGAAGTGTGCAACCCCCTGTGAGCAGCAAGCATTTGAACAGTGTGAAGGTCAGGTTTGAAGGCACAAATAGGAGGGGAACCAACCCAATAAGAAAAGAAGTAACATTTTGCAAAATGGCTGTCCCATGCTCTTGCAGGGAGCTTTTTATACATTGTGTTCGGGTGTGCTCAGTTGCTAATACAAACGTGTAAAGCAGTGGTGCACAGTGGTCAATGGCGAAATTTAAAGTGTAGATAAGGCACAAGATAGAAATGCAATCCATGTCGACGTTCCATAATGTCATTAATCCCAGAACGCCCAGCTCAATTGAGGTGACACTAAGAATTAGCCAGAAGTTTCCCAGAGGATGGATCACTAGGAAAAAAGTCAGGATTAACATCAGGAGAACACCAAAGCCTGCAATTAGAACAGGCACAGTGACAGATAAACTGTAATGATCCGTGAAAACAAAAGAGGGATTGAACACAATGAATCGGATGCTCTTTGAGAGGGACAGGGGCCTCAACTTTTCCAACACTTCTATGACTTCCTTCTGCTTGTCTCTGCTAGTCCTGGCCACCAGATACAAGCGAGAAGCAATGATGTTGTTTTCATCCCCTGCCTTGGAGAATATGATATCATTTCGAAAATGCTGGAATTCTGGCTTTTTTAAAAATGAGCTTTGTAGGACACTGATGAAGTCACTTTTGTTATTGGCACTGATATTGCTGACTTTCAGGAACTGGTAGTACTGCTCCACCCAGGACACTGCAGTGAATCCACTACAGAGTCTTCGTAGGTCCTCCTGGACGCTGCTGTTCCAGTACTCGAGGGGCTCATAGACATAGAATCCTATCACAGGGCTATAGTTGCTGAAATATTTTTGCTGAACCATGGCATAGGAAATGCTTGGGGAGTCACTGGCTAGTAGATTGATGATGTTGGCTCCGTCACTGATCTGCAAGCACCCCATGAAGGAGAAGGAGGCATAAATGAGATAGAGGATGACAACAAATGGCTTCACATAGATATTGGTGATCCATTCATTGTAATGTTCGCGGAGGAAGTGCTGGATGAAGTGGTGCTGGTAGGGGTTCGTCTCGTGATGGGATGTCTGTTGATGCCCATCACTCATCACTGTCTGGAACCACACAGGTTTGCGGTCCAGGTATTCTGCAGACGGGATCTTACAGCAGAAGATGCTGTGGTAACGGTTTTGCTCTAGTTGGCCGGCAAAGACCAGACAGGAGCCAAAGAAGGAAAAAATGTAGAAGTAATTCAACAGAATGGAGACACACATGTTCTGACAGAAGATCTTGACAGCCTCTATGTTTGTGAATGGGCTGGCACCCATGCCAAAGGTGATGAAATACAGGGAGCTGGTCATGGTATAGGTGACCATCACATCAGAATAGGCATCTGCTACCCTGTCTTTGAAGGGCAGATTTTCTTTGGTTCTCCGCCATCCAGACAGAAGCTCAAATACTCCTTTAGTTCCATGACCTAATGTTAAGAAAAAGAAGAAAAAGAATATTTGCTTTTATTTGCTTTATGGTTCAAGTAGATTGCTTGTAGGCTAGCTATGCTAATCAGTACTTTATACTGTAATCTTAATAGCACAATTTATGTCTACAAAGTACTATAATCTTCCTATCAAGGCCTTAATACTTGAGTTACAAAGAGAATATATGAGCGTACTTCAGAAAGTTAAGGAAAAAATTGAATTAAATGATAACTAGTGGGGAAGGTGCAGGCATGTGCGGTGCATGAGGTTTAGCTGTCACTTAGAATGTTCTCATCCTGAGGCTGGCGCCGTGGCTCACTTGGTTGATCCTCCGTCTGCAGCGCCGTCATCCCATATGGAAACCAGGTTCAAGTCCCAGTTGCTCCTCCTCCAGTCCAACTCTCTGTTGTGGCCCAGGAAGGCAGTGGAGGATGGCCCAGGTGCTTGGGCCCCTGAACCCACGTGGGAGACCAGGAAGAAGCACCTGGCTCCTGGCTTTGGATCAGCGCAGCTCCGGCTATAGCAGCCATTTGGGGGGGTGAACCAATGGAAGGAAGACCTTTCTCTCTGTCTCTTTCTCTCTCACTATCCCTACCTGTCAAAAAAAAAAAAAAAAAAAGGAAAAGAAATCTTTCTTTCTAAAAAAAAATAAATAAAGAATGTACACATTCTACACAGGAGTGCCTGGAATCAAGTCCTGCCTCTTGTTCCAAGAAGCTTCTTGCTAATGTACCTGGGAGATACAAGATGGTGGTCCAGGCAGTTGGGCTTTTGTCATTGACATGGGAGACCTGGATGAAATTTCTGGCTCACAGCTTAATTTGGCCCAGGCCCAGGCCCAGGCAGTCATTTGGGGAAGTGAACCAGTCTTTCTCTCCCTCCTCTATATCACTCTGCCTTTCGAATAAATAAATCTTTGAAAACAAACAGTAACTTGGGGAACAGACAAAATGCCAATGCCACTTGGAATGCCAATATCCAATTTCAGAATGCCTGGGTTCAAGTCCTTGCTCTGCCTTGATCCTGAATCTAGCTTCCTGCTAGTGTGCATCTTCGAGGCAACAGGTGTAGGCTCAAGTAGACCTGGATTGAGTTCTTGGTTCTGACTTTGGCTTGGCCCAGTCCTGGGTGTTGCAGGTAACAGGAAACTGGAAACCAGCAGTTGGGGGCATGCTCTCTCTCTCTCTCTTTCCTCCTTTCAAATCAATAAAATAAATTAATTTTTAAAAGGTAAACTATTTTGATACAATTTTTTAAAATCCATGCAGTCTTTTTTTAAAGATTTTATTTATTTATTTGACAGGTAGAGTTATGTGAAAGAGTTATTTGACAGGTAGAGTTATGTGAAAGAGAGACAGAGAGAAAGATCCTCCTTCTGTTGGTTCACTCCCTAATTGGCTGCAATGGCTGGAGCTACGCCAGTCCAAAGCCAGGAGCCAGGTGCTTCTTTCTGGTCTCCCACATGGGTGCAGGGGACCAAGCACTTGGGCCATCCTCCATTGCCTTCCCAGGCCACAGCAGAGAGCCAGACTGGAAGAGGAGCAACCAGGACCAGAACCGATGCCCACATGGGATGCCGGCACTGCAGGATTAACCTACTGCGCCATGGCGCCGGCCCCAGCAGTTTTTTCTTAATGATAAGCATTTTCCATAAATTTTTGAAGACCTTTCATACTTGATCTCTGTTTTGACTTGGATAAAGGCAAATTTTTATATTCTGGGAAAAATAAATATTTATTGTATGTTTTATTAATCTAATAAATTGTAATTAAAATGTTACATTATTATATGATTCCCATGTATACAAGTTGTCTTTCTAGATGGATCATATCAAGGGCAGGGGTTACTATTTGTGCATCCTCAAGCCCCTCAACATCAATTCTAGTGCTGATTCCTTACCTTTCAGTACAAATGTAAATGCTGATTTGGGAAATTATGAGATAATGTTAAACACTTTAAAATGCCTTTATATTGATAATCTGCCTGATATCTAAATAGCTTAGAAATCAATTTCTATAGATTTGATTAGTTAACACTGGATGTGAATCAAATAAATCTACTGAGTCACAAAAACAACAGGGCAAGACCTTGAAGGTGAGAGGTCTCCGTAAGCACTTCTTGGACTCTTCACAGAGTGGACAGTGAGAGAGAGAGACAGAGAGAAAGGTCTTCCTTTGTCGTTGGTTCACCCTCCAATGGCTGCTGTGGCCAGCGGGATAAGGCCAGTGCATCGCGCTGATCTGAAGCCAGGAGCCAGGTACTTCTCCTGGTCTCCCATGGGGTGCAGGGCCCAAGCACTTGGGGCATTCTCCACTGCACTCCCTGGCCACAGCAGAGAGCTGGCCTGGAAGAGGGGCAACCAGGACAGAATTTGGCGCCCCAACCTGGTGTGCCGGCACCGCAAGGTGGAGGATTAGCCTATTGAGCCATGATGCCAGTCCACAGAGGTTTCTTTTGTATCGAGTGGATACTAAATGTTTTTGTTTCATTGAAATAGATGAAAAATGCTTCTTTTTAACTAATGTCTATCTACCAATTGATAAGGGTAAACAGGCAAGCACTTTATTCAACAAATATTACTTGAAAACCCACTTTGTACCCGATTCCCAGCTATGGTTAGCTGTCATTTTCAGGAATTTGAAAGTTCTTCAGATACCACTACTTCTTTATGAGTAAAAGAAGAAAGCAGATGGGAAAGCAAAGGTATTATACCATATCTGTAATTCTCCCCTTTTTCATTTCCCAGAAATGAATCCATCAATGATCATCCATAGTATCTCAATTGGTAACTCTGAGTGAGTGGAAATCTTTGCAGATCACTCTTGCCCATATAGGCATAGCACTACTACATGGGAACCTTTCTTTGAATGGATACAAACTGTGCTTGGGCTCTTCTCCAAGAAATCCATTAGACATGCTATGACTTAAAGGCACAAAATAACCTAGTTTATGAAAACCTGAAAAAATGGCTTGTTGTGACATATAGATATTGATGCTATGTGTTTCAGACCCAATGCACTCAGTAATACTTTATCAGAGATATTTGATATCTGGAGCCTTACTATAACTACCCTGAATTTGTGCTACTAATGGGTTTTGCTAATTGGCTTATACAGTTCTTTTCTTCCTTACTTTCAAGACTGGAAGACACATAACTGAACACTGTATTTCCCAGCTTAATTTTAAACTAGGTCTAGTTCAGGTGATACAGTTCTGGATGATACAGTGTAACTGGAAGTCATCTAAGGATATTGATTAGAAAACCAGAAGGTGGCCGGCGCTGTGACTCAACAGGCTAATCCTCTGCCTTGTGGCGCCAGCACACCGGGTTCTAGTCCCGGTTGGGGCACCGGATTCTGTCCCGGTTGCTCCTCTTCCAGGCCAGCTCTCTGCTATGGCCCGGGAGTGCAGTGGAGGATGGCCCAAGTGCTTGGGCCCTGCACCCGTGTGGGAGACCAGGAAAAGCACCTGGCACCTGGCTCCTGCCATCGGATGAGCGCGGTGCGCCGGCTGCAGCGTGCCGTCCGCGGCAGCCATTGGAGGGTGAACCAACGGCAAAGGAAGACCTTTCTCTCTGTCTCTCTCTCTCACTGTCCACTCTGCCTGTCAAAAATAAAAAAATAAATAAATAAATAAAAAGAAGTTGCTCTGTCTGAAATGGCATCATGGAGACACTAATAAGAGCCCTAGGCTGCTTTATCTTGGAATTCCTTATTAAGAAAAGCAAAAATCTTCATTTGGCTAAGCAACTGTAAGGTTATTATAAGCAGCTAATACTCCTAGTGAACATTGTTTTGTAGAAGAGATAACATTTACCAAAACCTTTTTTATAGAGATCTAAGAATTTTTGCTGCAAATAGTTGATTTAACTATAGTATTAATACAAGTAAGTATACATGATGGCAATTTTTTAAAAGATGCATTTATTTTTTAATTGACAGGTAGATTTACAGAGGGAGACAGAGAAAGAGACACAGAGAAAGTTCTTCCATCTGCTGGTTCATTCCCCAAATGGCTTCAACAGCTAGAGCTGGGTCAGACTGAAGCCAAGAGTCAGAAGCTTCTTCCAGGTCTCCCAGATGGGTGCAGGGATCCAAGCATTTGACCTATCTTCTGCTGCATTCTCAGTCACATTAGCAGGGAGCTGGATTAGAAGTGGAGCAGCTGGGTCTCAAACCTGGCACCCACATGGGATGCCAGTATCTCAGGCAGCAGCTTTACCCACTACATTACAACGCTGGCTCCTAATATTTGATTTGAAAGACAAGATTGGAAAATCTTTTTGGAGTTGTTATTAATTATTACAGAAGGGAACTACACATTCCAGTTTTTACTTTAATTATAAAGCCTATTTATTCTCCAAAGTTTGTGGATTTAGGTCTCCATTCAGGAAAGAAAATGTTATGCTAACAAGTATAAAGGGTTATGAAAACTGCATTAGTTAAGGCAAAAGTTACTTTATTTTATTTTGGAGGAAATAATGTCTTTGTATTTAATCACAAATTCAATGTATGTGTATTAAGTCTAATGACTCAATAAATGACATTGATTTTTCATTCCTGTCTTCTGCAATATTCCTTGCCCAAACAGAATATTTGCTGCCTTATTCCCTTGACAAAAACATAATATAAGGATAATGGTTAAGGTAATTATAATAATTATTTAATTAGAGCAGCTCTCTTTAGAAATGAGGACTCTTGCTATTTTTGTAGTTATGGGGAAGGGGCAGTTTACCTGGAGCTATGGCTAAATTTGGCTTGCCTTTGCTAGTGGTCATTTTTATGGAACATTAGGTATACTATCTAGGCTAGCTTTATTATTTTATGTAGTACAAAGATCTGTGTGTGTGGAAAAATGTTGTTAAGCCCTATTACCTAATTAATCACTTTAGGTTTGATAGAGACAGAAAATACAACTTTCAAACTTTGCTTAGAGATGGAAATTTTATTACATTCATAGGTCAAAATAATTTACAGGGTTCCTATCAAAATTCACTCATCAGAATCACATCATAATCTAGCCATTTCCTAGCATTCAAATTTATCACCTGCCTCAGCTACAATTGTCTTTTCAATGCCCTATGAAGATGGCCATGATCAGTGTTATCAATTTAGACCATGTTATTTTCTCTGCCTTACCGTACCTTCCTGTTATTGTGGGTCATATTAAAATTCTATCCATTGATTTTTTTTAAGAGTGAGCTCAATTCTCATCTTTGTCATGAAGCCATGTCTGATAATTCCAGACATATTGATTGTTTCTGTTCCTTAAACTGATGTTGAACTAATTAGTTACTCATTATAGCTCTCTACCATGTTCTGTTTTGCTCTGGAGCAAAATGGTTTTCTCAGGATATGTTTGATCTCTTGGTAAGATGGCAAAGAAAGAATTTTATGGTACTTTCCTACTCTGTAGAACATCTGATAATGTGATAGATGCTCAGAAGATGCCAAACAATGTCTTATTGAGTTAAGTCAATTGTAATTCTTGATTCTAAATAGGACCAAAAATGTATTTTTCATGACTTATACTATTGCACACTTTTATACCTATATCAATTCATTTTATTTATTTCAAAGGTAGCAACAGGCAGACAGAGACTCTCTTCTGTCCACAACAGCCAGGTCTATGCCCAGCCAAAGCCAGGAGCTGTGAGTTCAATCTAGGACTCTCACATGGGTGGCAGGGATCCAAGTACTTGAGCCATCATCTGCTATCTCACAGGGTCTGCATTAGCAAGAAGATGGAATTGAGAGTGGAGCTGGAACATGAACCCAAGCAGTTAGGTATGGAGTTCAGTTGTCCCAAGTGGTGACTTAAGTACTATGCCAGAGCCATACACTATCCAATTTAATCCAGTATATATTTACTTGGAGTATTTTTTTCACATGTGAGGACTTTTACTAGCCAATGTATAAGACATAAAGATAAACAACAAATGTAATATTTTTTTAACATCTATCAGTCCAGAAGGTCATTTTCATTTTGGTAATTATGTGACAGAGATCATGGCTTCTAACGCAACTGCTTTAAAAACGGGGATAATACATAGATAAAGCATCAATACTTCTCTAAAAATAATGAAGCAGTGGCATGAGTTCAGATGAGAACATATCAAACATTTTGGGAGCAGATACTGCTTCTAGTGCTAGTTAGTGAGAAAATCTGAGTATTCTTATAAAAATAGTTTATTTTGAATCTTTAGTAATATATATATATATATAATGCCTTTACTAAAATTCATTAGGTTTTTTTAATTCAAAAATAAACTTAATTAATCTGAAATATCTAGGTATAATTATCTAAAGAGTTAATTATAGTGTGGAAATAGCTTTATCAAAGTTTTATTTGCTTAATCCAGGACTTGTCAACCTTGGCACTACTGACATTTTGGGTTTGATAATTCCTTGATGGGGGTTGTCATTTACATTGTAGGATGGTAGACATAATTTATGGCCTCAACCCAGTAGATACCAGTAGCGCACTGGTTGTGCCAACCAAATATTTCTCTAGATATTAGCTAAATGATATCTGAAAGGTAAAATGTCCCTGATGGGGGATTACTGACTTAAAGAAAAGAAAAAAGAAATAATATAGTCACACACTTGTTTAATCAGCTTTTTCTGATTACAAATCACGATACGTTTCCACAGAACATTTGGGAAAGAAGGAAACTGATGAAAAGATATTTAATAATCCTATAGCACAGAAAACTACGATTAATAATTTTAAACATTTATTCCGTTTATTATTCATCCATTATTTTCTATTATATATCCAATTGTATATCATCTATCTACCCACTTATTCATCCAACCATCCATTCATCCACCCAGGCAGTCAGTTCAGCAAGCTGGGTGAGTGTCTAGCAGAACATTAGGATTTGGGATTACTCTTGGAGCTTTCTCTGTCCAGTAAACCGTGGATAGCCTATTTTCCAACTTCCACAATAATTTCTCTTTTGGTTTATTACTTTTCACTTTGATTCCCATTCCACATTTGATTCTGAGGTGGAACCCATTTCCTTTGAACATATGCTGACTTCTAAGAAGTTCCAATTCTATGTTCAGCTTTTCCAAAAACATTTAATACCTATTGTTTCACCTTTATTCTGAGAGTCTTATTCCAATTTAAATATTGCACCCGAAGCCAAAACTCTGTGCTTTCCCTAAAGATACTGATGGCCTTCATCTCAGAAGAGGACACCTGGATCAACTTTCAGTGGGACTTCCCCCTCCAATAATGACCTGAACTACATGACATCGCTTCCTGTACCCAGTCCTGACTGTTCCTTGCATCTGTCCCATTTTCACACCAAGATCTAATCCTCACCAAAGGCCACAACTTGTTTAGGAACACCTCCATTCAAGGTCCTGCACATAGACACGTGTAATCAGTTCCATGACATATAAGGAGGAAGTGTGTCCTTGTTAAGCAGCCATGTGTACTTTATACGGGAAAAATGCAGCCTATCTGTTCTCAGGGGTCAGGGAAAGTTCTAAAAGGTTTTTGTAGGCACAGGATGATGCTATGGCTATCTGCACCATTGGAATGCCTAAACAAATGCACACAAACACATAAACTAATAATAGTGGTGTTTTTGTATTTTTACTGTTAAATAAATGAGATTATTTTTCCCTCAGAAGAGATTATCTTCCTGCTACAATGGCTTAAGCTTTTCTTCAAAATATGTATTTTAGTCAGTGTTTCAAAAGAGGACTGCCACAGTTGTTAAATCAACAACTGGAGTCACTGTGCACCTGCTCCCCATTTAGGACCTCTGCCCTTAATGTGTTGTTCTATGAGAATTAATGGTAAAACTACTACTCAAACAGTACTCTATACTTTGTGCATCTTTGTGTGTACAGTCTGTTGAAATCTTTACTTAGTATATACTAAGTTGATCTTCTGTATAAAAAGATAATTGAAAATGAATCATGATGAAGAATGGGATGGGAGAGGGAGTGGGAGATGGGCTGGTTGTGGGTGAGAGGGAGGTTATGGGAAGAAAAGCTTCTATAATTCAAAAATTGTACTTTGGAAATTTATATTTTTAGATAAAAGCTGAAAAGAAAAAAAAGAGGACTACCAAACATTAATCATGATTTTTTTAGTGCTGTTTTAGTATTTCTTTGTAAACCATATTACAATGATATTCTAAGTAGCTCATGCAGGACATTACTGGATGAGTTATATTTGTTTTGACCAAGTTATATGAAGACAAAGAGTAAAGACTCTTAGCAGAAAAAAAAGAGTTGAACCGAGGAGGAACTTGGAGAGAAGTTCAATGAGGGAGATACACAGAAATATAAATTTTCATATCTATAATTGTGTATTGAACATTTCAAGTCTTACAGAATGTTGATAGGGAGATCATCTTCCAATAAAAGCAAATAGAATTATTGTGTAATAAGATCGAGTCGGCTAACCCTAAAGGCTTCCATAGCCTCGGCAACTCATGACCAGAGCCTAGGGAGATTCCTGACGCCATAAACAAGAGTGTCAAATTGTTAAATCAACATCAGGAGTCACTGTGTACTTACGTCTCATGAGGGATCTGTCCTTAATGTGTTATCCAATGTGAAGTGATGCTATTACTAGTACTGAAACAGTATTTTTACACTTTGTGTTTCTGAGTGGGTGCAAACTGATGAAATCCTTTCATAGTATATATTGAATCGATCTTCTTTATATAAAGATAATTGCAAATGATTAAAAAATCTTGGTGTTAAACTGGAAATTGCATAGACAATTAATCAATTTTTTAAAAAAAAAATCATGTAGGATCTCTGTCCTTAATGTGCTGTACATTGTGAATTAATACTATAACTAGTACTCCAACAGTATTATCATTTTGTGTCTCTATGCGAGGGCAAACCGTTGAAATCTTTACGTAATATGTACTAAATTGATCTTCTGTGTATAAAGAGAATTGAAAATGAATCTTGATGTGAACAGAAGGGGAGAGGGAGCGGGAAAGGGGAGGGTGGGGGGAGGGAGGGAAGTTGTGTGTGGGGGGAGCCATTGTGGTCCATGAGCTGTTCTTTGGAAATTTATATTCTTTAAATAAAAGCTTTATATATAAAAAAAAATTTCATAGAAAAATAAAAGTAAAACATAAGTTTTATTTTGATGCAAAAAAAAATAATAAAGAAGTTGCAATTTTCTAAACCTTCTATTTAACAATGATTTCCTAAGTTCTGCTATTTACAATGGAGACATATGAAAAACATAAAGATCATGTGGGTTCTTCTGGTTGTGGTAGTGTGGGTCTGCCAGCAAACATATTTAAATGCTTAAAGTTAACATAATATACTTTTGTTGTCAATTAAAATGGATTTCAATCCTGAGATAGCCAATCTTAATAATTTGTTAAAATTCCATTTAAGCTTCAAATAATCATTTTTCTAACAAATACAAATGACTTCTAGAGTAAGGGAATTTCTCTTTAACAATATTTCTGTGAACTTCTACTCTTCCTGTGCAAACTTCTATATTGTGATTGTAGTAATTAAAAGTAGTGAGGACTTTCTGGTGACAAGACTAGGCCTAAAGTAGCTTTTTCAAAAACAATGACATTAAACTATAAATCAAATATAATTTTTACAGTTGCATTTTAAGCTCAAGTTCAATCTCTCCAAATCCCATAATTCCAAAGAAGATAGCTTTTAAAAGGATCAGTGCTAGAATTGTGGCATAGCAAGTAAAAATGCTACCTCCTACACTGGCATTATGGGCACTGGTTCATGTCCATATTGAGCCAACTCACTGCTATTGGCCTGGGAAAGCAGCAGAATATTGCCCAAGTCCTTGGGCCCCTGCACCCACATGAGAGACCTGGAAGAAGCTCCTGGCTTCAGCCCAGCATGGCCCTGGCTATTGTGGCCATGCAAGGAGAAATCAAGCAAAAAAAATTAAGATCAGCTCTGATCAAAACTAATTGTCATAATATTCAACTAGTATTCCCTACTGAACTTTTCTTTGATACATTGCTTTAATGAGTACTGTTTGTGGTTTTACAATTCTTTTTTTGACAGAATTAGACAGTGAGAGACAGAGAGAAAGGTTTATCCTTTTTCCGTTGGTTCACCCCCCAAGTGGCCGCTGTGGCTGGCACGTTGCAGTCGGCATGCTGCTGCGCTGATCTGAAGCTAGGAGCCAGGTGCTTTCTCCTGGTCTCCCATGCCGTTACATGGCCCATGGACCTAGGCCATCCTCCACTGCCTTGCTGGGCCACAGCAGAGAGCTGGACTGGAAGAGGAGCAACTGGGACAGAATCCGGCACCCCAACCGGAACGAGAACCTGGGGTGCCGGTGCCGTAGGCAGAGGATTAGCCTAGTGAGCCACGGCGCCGGCCTACAATTCTTTTTAATCAGCAGAATTAGAATCCTCTGCATTTGCCTTTGGAAGACATGCTGGTGAGTTTCCCTTTTCCCTTAAAACATATTAAACTCTCAGCAGGACATGAGTGCTTGATACCTACATTAAAGACATAAGAAACATATGATCTGATCCAGCAAAAGCTTCCTATGTTCTCTTACCAGTTACTTCTGCTTTAGTTGGCTACTCTTTCAAGAAGCGTGTTTGTGGAACTCATGTCTCAGCACAGGTTGTAAAGAGCACTTGGACTTTTAGGTTATGTGGCATCCTAATGTCAACTAAATGAATGAATGATAAATGAAAATATAAAACCCAAGTCAACTGAACTAGTCACACAGCACACCCCCCCACCCTGCAAAAAAAATCTCATAAGCATTTTGAATTATCATTCACTTGTACAGTACTATAGGGAATCACCTATCCTATTGTTCCTACCCTTTAGTTGGTTGATTGCTGCTGAGTATGACCCCAAGCATAGTATCACAATTTCAGCATAATTTCATCTCTAACAACTTCTTTCCATCCTTTTCATCCTCATGCCACCAGCTTCAAAGCCTCTCCTCTCAGTTATAAAACATCATAGCAATTATTATTACACTGAAACTATTCACTGGCAGCTTGACTTTCAGCCAGTCTAGAAATTCCTCATTATCAAGGGAAGGCAATTATTGTCTTCATTTTAGTACCCCAATTATTTGGTGTACAGTAGGTGCTTAATAAATGTTTGCAAACTAAAATTGCCGCAATCTAAAACTAACTTAAAAAGATATCTTAACACATGTTCCTGGGGATAATGATTATTGCAATAACATGTATAATTCATTAATATATTTTATTATTACATGATTCATTTTATTTACCTAATTTATCTTATGTAATCTCCTATTTTTATATTATGCTATGATTTCTATAACAGCATATATATATAAGTTATAATTAATAAAATGTGAAATATTACCTTAACAATACATAATATTTGTTATTAGTTATTCCTCAATAGACATTTTTCAAAAGAGGAAATCCAAATGGTCAACAGACACATGAAAAAATGTTCAGGATCACTAGCAATCAGGGAAATGCAAATCAAAACCATAATGAGGTTTCACCTCACCCCTGTTAGAATGGCTCACATTCAGAAATCTACCAACAACAGATGCTAGTGAGGATATAGGGAAAAAGGGACACTAACCCACTGTTGGTGGGAATGCAAACAGGTAAAGCCACTATGAAAGTCAGTCAGGAGATTCCTCAGAAACCTTAATATGACCCTACCATACAACCCAGCCATCCCACTCCTTGGAATTTACCCAAAGGAAATTAAATTGGCAAACAAAAAAGCTGTCTGCACCTCAATGTTTATTGCAGCTCAATTCACAATAGGTAAGACCTGGAATCAACCCAAATGCCCATCAACAGTAGACTGGATAAAGAAATTATGGGATATATACTCTATAGAATAATATACAGCAGTAAAAAACAATGGAATCTGGTCATTTGCAACAAAATGGAGGAATCTGGAAAACATCATGCTGTCTGAAAGAACCCAGTCCCAAAGAGACAAATACCATATGGTCTCCCTGATCGGTGACAACTAACTGAGCACCAAAGGGGAAACCTGTTGACTTGAAATGGACACTATAGAAACAATGACTTGATCAGCCCTTGTCCTTACTCTCTATGAACAACTTAATACTTTTTCCCTTTTAGTATTTTTTTGTTCTACTTAATACTATTGGTTGAACTCTGTAATTAACACACAATTATTCTTAGGTGTTTAAATTAAACTGAAAAGTGATCCCTGTTAAATATGAGTGGGAATAAGAGAGGGAGGAGATGTACAGTTCAGCACATGCTCAATCAGACTTGCCCCAAACAATAGAGTTAGAAACTTGCCAGGGGATTCCAATTCAATCCTTTCAAGGTGGCATGTACCAATACCATCTCACTAGTCAAAGTGATCAGTTTCATTTCACAATTGATCATAATGGTAGGATCAAGAGTCAAAGGGATCACATAAATAAGACTAGTGTCTGCTATTACTAACTGATAGAATTAAAAAGGAGAGAAAGATTCAACATGAGAAGCGGGATACAGAGCAGACTCATAGAATGGCAGATGTCCTAAACAGCACTCTGGCCTCAGAATCAGCCCTTAGGTATTCGGATCTAGCTATAAAGCCCATGAGAGTGCTTTAGGCATGAAAAGCCAAGACACTCTGGCAAAAAAAACCCAAACAAACAAACAAAAAAACAAAACCTAAATGAAAGATCTCTGCGAGTGAGATCCCAGTGGAAAGAATGGGGCCATCAAAGAAGGAGGTACCCTTCTCTGAAGGGAGGAGAGAACTTCCACTTTGACTATGGCCTTGTCTAAATAAGATTGGAGTTGGCGAACTCAAGAGGCTTCCATAGCCTTGGCAACTCATGACAAGAGCGTCGGGTGATTACTGACGTCATAAACAAGAGTGTCAATTGTTAAGTCAACAACAGGAGTCACTGAGCACTTACTCCCCATGTAGGATCTCTGTCCTTAATGTGTTGTACGATGTGAATTAATTCAACTAGTACTCAAACAGTACTTTGTGTTTCTGTGTGGTTGCAAACTGTTGAAATCTTTAATTAATATATACTAAATTGACCTTTTGTATATAAAGATAATTGAAAATGAAACAAATCATTATTAGTAGGCCTATTTTCAACACATTATTTTGTAAGATAGATTTAATTTGCTTTTTGCTGAGAAGGAATCTTTTTTTCTAAGATTTACCTTAATAATTTGAAAGGCAGAGTTAGAGTGAGAAGGAGAAAATCAGAAAGGGAGATCTTCCATCAGCTGGTTCACTCCCCAAATGTCTACAATGGCTGGGACTAAGTCAAGCAGAAGTCATAATCCTGGAACTGCAACTGGGTCTCCTATATAGGAGGCAGGAGCCCAATCATTTGGCCATCTCCACTGGCTTTCCCCCATTGCTTTTCCCAGCATATTAGCAATGAAGTGGATTGGAATTGGAGCAGCCAGGACTTGAATCAGTGCCTCTGTGGGATGGCGGTATCTCGGGCACCAGCTTCACCTGCTGTAATATGATGCCAGCTTGAAGAGTGTTGCTTAGTGTTTCCCAATGGTTCTGTGGCAGAGATCATGATGGATATCAGTGATGCCTATTTGGGAAATTAGCATGTAATTCATTAATTTAGCTAGTTTAGGATTCTGATTATCTATCAGGGTCTGCAATATGAATTGAAGGAACTTGTTCTAGGTTGCTATTTGATAGAGATGGTTCCATAAGGTACTCCTATCACCTGCCAGGTGGTAATTTTTTTTTCCAATTTAACACCAAGATTTTTTAATCATTTGCAATTTTCTTTATACACAGAAGATCGATTTAATATTATAGTATGTAAAGATTTCATCAGTTTGCACCCACACAGAAACACAAAGTGAAAAAATACTGTTTCATTACTAGTAATAGCATTATTTCACATTGGATAACACATTAAGGACGGATCCCTCATGAGACGTAAGTACACAGTGACTCCTGAAGTTGATTTAACAATTTGACACTCTTGTTTATGGCGTCAGTAATCTCCCCAGGCTCTAGTCATGAGTTGCCGAGGCTATGGAAGCTTTTAGGGTTCGCCGACTTCGATCTTAATCCGACAGGGTCATAGTCAAAGTGGAAGTTCTCTCCTCCCTTCAGAGAAAGGTACCTCCTTCTTTGATGGCCCCGTTCTTTCCCAGGTGGTGATTTTTTAAGATTTTTTTCTAATTCACATGGTGCCTAACCTCAAAGTGATCAATGTGTATTTGTAGACTTACTGCTTTTAATTAACTCTCTCATTTGATTAAACAGATGATTATCAGGCCTCACAAGAAATGCTCAGTTCATAAAGACTCTTATCTCTTGGAATTTATACATATAGCTCATAAAGACATAGGGTAGGAAGTTGATCATCAGCAAATTTTCAGGGACACATTCTGGGAACCTTTGATGGTCATGTGCAGTGAGACAGGCTTTAACTTCATGTTGTCTCAAGGCAAGACAATTCCCCATTCCCAGTTCAATGTGAGACCGGGTAAAGCACAGAAAGTAGAATGGGAAAGAGGCAGAGTAGTAAAGGAAAAGAGGAAATCATTGAGCTCGAACAGACGCTTATCCCTTGACACTTAGCACAAATTTACAGGATATTACTAGGTCTCTAAGAAGAAAAAATGGAACTTTGTAACAAACTGTCATTGTATGATTTTCAGAGCTATTGTGTGTTTCACATATATCTTTTTTTATGACTCTTCAAACCAAAGTCTCTTTTACTAATTTTGTGTTCTTACAAAAAATTCATGCTCATTGCGGAAAAATTACAAAACATCTTAATATATAGGAGTAAGACATAATTTCACTGTGGAGTTTTCATCCATTTATATTTGACAATTTATTTTGTATTTTTACACGTAATTAAACATTTAAACAACCCAGTGTCTATATATGTGTGTATGTTTTTGTATATACACATAAGCACATGTACACATATGAGTACTTTTGTATATATACTCACATTTGCACATAACTGTGTAAGTCAAGAGAGAAGAGAGATAGCAACAAAGATGGAGGGGTCCTAAAACTTACTATTGCACTCAGGGTTTTCATATTCAAAGTGGACAAACTAGGTAAGCAACACTATCTGATATTGTGGTTGAGGGCATAGAGGTTGCATAAGCTAATATCCCAGATCCCTGTGACCTGGGCAGGATTTTTTTTTTCTTTTTGCCCTTAACCTCTCCATGTCTCAGTTTTTTTTCACCTGTAAAATTGGATAACAGTGGGATTTACCTCCTAGAATTGTTATGAGTTTTAGATAGGTTAATCCATGTACTTGACCTGCAGTAATTTTGAGTGGAAAAGCACCGTGCTGGCAATTGCAGAATGTTTGTCATAGACAATGTTCCAAATCACTGGACTTGAAAGCCAGTTTCTGAATGCAACCTGGTTACTGAATCTTTACTGCCACGGCTGAATTGGATTTTTGGGGGGAATCCCGGAGTTCTCGTATCGGTTTTCCTTGCAGCAATGCCCCAGTACTGCCAGGAGCTGAGGCCCCACTGCAGAGCCAGCACACGCACAAAAGCTTGTCTTCTTGTTCTCGCCTTCTCATCGCTGAAAACAGCACTACCAGAGATTTTCATTTTCTTCTCTATACTTCCCATGTCTTTGAGATATTATAAAAGGAATATGCCTTTTAATTATTTTTGATAAAGAAACACAAATAGTCCCTGACAGTTGGGTGCTGTCAAGAAGGCCTGAAGTTGCCAGGAGTGGTCGGATACTCACAGCTGGGCTGACTGTTGGCCTGTTGACTATAGACAATGTTGGAAAACAACATCAGACAAATCCACTTTGTGACCAGGAGGGACTGAAAGAAAATAAGACGTCTCTATAATCATAACTGAGCACCAACAAAACACAAACATTCCCCAAAATATAAGAGGAACCAAACATCCTCCTCTCAATTGTAGGAGTGAGTGCTGCTTCTTTACCATAGAAGCCCTTGTTTTCTCTCCTAATATAAGAATTATTGATATAACTGATCAGAGAATTGCTCTCTCTTTCTGACAGTAACCAACCAGGTTTCCTGGAGTCACCTTCTAAATGATCTAACGCTTTCAAAAATCATATAACAAACTTACTATAATAACTTCTTCCTAAAATACGTCATGGTCCTCAGTAGGTGGGCTTTTCCTCATCGCAATGAGTACAGAAATCTAATTTGTTCAATTATAGCAGTGGTATCCCTGGTGACCTTTCTGTGGAGGGCATTGACATTTTATGAGAAATATTTTCATAAAGGTATATACCAAAAACTTTTATTTGATTATAAGAGTTACAGGAGAATTGGGCAAGAGTGAAGCCCAGGAACATCTGAATATCCAAACTGCTATAAGTGAAAGGGCTGGCTTCTTGGTGGAAGCAGTTTTTTAGTTATGTTCTCGCTTTAAAGAGAATGCCACTGGGGATTTGAGAGGTAGAAAGATGTTCTCAGAGAACAATAACGTGGATATTAATACGGAGAAGAGATGATAAGCCACATGGAGTTAAAAACTCATTGCTAATGGAAGAATGAGCAATAGAGGCTAACAATCTTACGATTATTAAGAGGAATGGATTGAAAGCTTACAGACTAAACACAAGCATATGCTTTAAAAAAAAGTCAATACCTGGAATGAAGGATCATAGGAAAGAAGAAAATAGCAAATTTAAGAACTTGTAATAATGAAAATTGACACAAGCATAGCATTTATTGAGCTAAAAGAAGAAAGAGCATTTACTGAGTTTAAAGAACAAAAATTAATTTGAAAATGTAATTCATCCATTTGAAGGATGCTTTCAGAGTGCCTCCCCCAAAAAAGATATGGGAAAAAGCCAACACTTTGAAGTTTAATAACTCCTATTTGTTCCACTTGAAAACCATATCACATGCATATGTCTGAATTTAACAGTTCATTAATTGCAAGCTTTGGGGATCTTCTATCCTACAAAGAATAAAATGGATGATGGCTTAGGGTTTCTGTAACATTAAGAGTAAGAGAGGGCTTTTAAAATGTCTGATTCAATCATTAGGAAACATGTTTAAAAGGAAAGGAATCTTACTTGGTGAATTTAAATTAAGCACAATTTCAATTTTCATTAAATATTATTCAAGAAAAAAACATTCAAAGTTACAACACCGACGCTTGGTAAAACATAATGCTTCAAAGGGCAGCTTTTCAAGGTGTGTTCCTGAATGTTTGCCTTTTTGTTTTTGTTGTTAACCAATGAAGACAAAATAAAAACATTCCATGGCTAGAATTCTCTCTAAACAGAATGGCCTGAAGCCAGTGGAAACTCAATTAACCAGAAAGCTCAGGAATGTGATGGTTCTGATCATTTGAATAGTCATTAAATTAATCAACCAGAACTTCCTTTCTGATTCAACTTTTACTGGTTAATTAACTTTATTAGAGAAGATTTTTCTAAAATGCATTAGAACTGTATTCCTTTTCTATATCCTGTCCTAAAGAACTGAAAGAACAAGAAAAGGCAGTATGTGCAGCACTTAGAAGGCTATACTCTGCAGTTAGGCACTTTGTTCCTAGTTCTGACTTTATCACTGCTACTGTGTGTCAGGTCAGGAGAATTAGTTGAACCTCTAAATCTTGGTTTCCTAAGCTGGAAAACCTAGCAGGCTTATTTGATGATAATAATTATTTTTTAAAGTGATTTTATTTATCTGAGAAGAAAGGGGACAGAGTCAGAGACCTGACACCCACAGGTTTACTCCCCAAATGCCCATGATGGACAGGGTTGCGCTGAGCCTAAATCCAGAACCAGGGACCTCAATGGAATGGCAGGAACTCAATTGCTTGAGTGATCATTGCTACTTCCCAGCGTGTGCATTTAGCAGGACGCTAGAATCAAGTGTTGGAGGTGGGTATCAAGCCCAGGCGCTCTGATATGGAACCTGGGTATCTTCACTAGACCATATGCCTACCAAGAGAAAATAGGCATAATGTGCTTAGAACAATTCCTAGCATAAGGAAGCAGTCCATTATTGCTATTGTTATTATATACAGAATGATATATTATTGTATCATGCATCAATAATCTGGAGGTAACATAGTATACTGGTTAAGCCATTGAGTTCTGTGGGTTTAAATTTGCTCACTTTTGTCTATTAGTGTGTGGGCTGGACAAGTGTTCTGCTCCATGACTCAATTTGGTAAACAGAAAAAATAGCAATATTTGCTTTAAAGTGTTGCTGAGCTCAAAGAACCACAGACACATAAGTTTCTTAGTACAAATATTTGCCATGCAAAAAATGTTAACTAGGAAGGTCTCCAAAAAGTTCATGGAAAGTGTGTCCTATGATAAACTATGCTTGGATTTCAATTTTTTGAACCAAAATAAAACATTGCAATTCCTTTTTTTAATGAACTTTGTGAAATATTGTATTATCTATTTAGTTGTAGAAGTATGAGAGTTGGGTTGAATGTGTACCAGGCCTAGAGAAGATTTTTAGAGTTTTCTTATTTTGAAATTTGTCCTTTTCATCTTCAGAATTATGGAAAATGCTAATTAATTAAACCTTTTAAGTTTTAGCTAACTGAATTCAGTAAATTGAGGCATTTCTTACTTGTGTGTTCGTATTCAGAAAAAGCTGATAAAGTTGCTCTCAATTACAGGAATGAGTCTGAAAGAAAGTGTTCTACTCTTCCTTTCAAACACTTTCAAAGTGTTCAATCTCAGGAGGAGAGTATGGCCGAGCTGCTGGGCAGCCAGCTGAGCTCTCTGGCTTATGGGCAATGAGATTTCTGCCAGAGGGTATGCTCAGAAGCGAAGGAGCTGGCATCAGCCGAATGTTTCTTTGAGAAGTATAGATTTCCCTTTTAGCAGCCCACAGGTTGGCTTGGCCTTATTATAGCATAAATTTATAAATAAGATTCGTTTTAGAAGATGTTTGATGCTGGTGTCCAACGTCAGGGCATTCAGAAATAGGGGTGGGACAGACAGCAGCGTGGCACTGGGGTCTGAAGCACAGGCTCTAGTACGCATGCTCAGGTTCAAACCCCAGCTGCATTACCTCCTAGCTAAGCAACCTTCAACAAGAAAGCCTCTGTTTCCTCATGTGCAGACAGAGAATGCATGTGCTTATCTCGCAGTATTGCGAGAATCATAAATGAGACAACCCGCAGAAGGTGTTTATCACAGCCCTTAGTACTTATCCAATATTCACAGGTATTAGCCAATTTCCTGACTGTCCTGGCTTGAACCCCCAGAACAATGTTAGATAGAAGTGGTGAGAGCACACTTCCTGTATGTAGCGAAAGCAGACATCCTTTTCTTGTTCCTCATTTTGGACAAATAAAATTATTTAGTCTTTTATCATTAAGTGTGATGTGAGCTTTGGGTTTTTGATAACTGACTTTTATTAGGGTAAGGAAATTCTCTTCTATTACTAATTTGTTGTTTTTGTCATTAAAGGATGATGGATTTCATGATATACCTTACCTATCTCTATTGAGAGGATTATGTGTTTTTGACCTTTATTCTATTGACATAATATATTATATGAATTGGTTGTTAGAGGTTAAGCCACTTTTGCATTTATGGGATAAACTCCACTTGCTCGTACTGTATAATCCTTTGTATATGTTGCTGGACTAGGTTTGTTAGTATTTTGTCAAGGATGTTTGTATCTATCTTCATAAAAAATACTGTCTAGTCTTTCCATTGATATCTTTGTCTAATGTTGGTACCAGAGTAATACTGGCCTCATTGCTTGATTTGAAAAGTGTTCTTCCTCTTTACTTTGATTATCTTAAGCAGAAAATTTTCCCCATCTCTTATGTCTTTTCAGGTAACCCTCTTCATTTTGTTTATAAATTACAGCACAGCTAAATTTTCTCATCAGTCAGTACTTAGAAAAATACCTATGTGATTTGAACAAATTTATTCTCATCACAAACAGTATTTATAATGCTCCCACATGATTTAAGCCAATTTAGTTTTCCCATGAGAGAAATCAGATGGGAGACGGAGATTATGGCGATGTGTGATGCAGATGTGCTAGACTGAAGCACAGAGAGGTAAGAAATGCAGAAGGAGACTTCACCTCCACGGAACAGAGAGAGGGAGCGAGGTTCTTAGACCAGAATTAAATATCAGTGTTTCAGATCACTCTGATGATGGTGGTATCATATTCTACTTTTGGACTCCAGGAAGGGAGTCTCCAATTCTAATTTCAATTTCTTTTTTTTTCTTTCCTTGCCTCTAGAGATTTTTTCCCCCTCTTTCTCCTCTCCATTCCTTTGTTCTTCCCTTCCTTTAAAATTAAATTTGCTACTAGCTTGAAGTAACCTCAGTAGAGATAACCTACTCATGTCTTAAAAATAATATGAGCAAGTCAAATTACTGAAGTTAGAATGTGTTATTTTTGTACCCTACTTTGTATATCTGACATTATAGTATAAGCATGGGAGAACCAAAGATTTTACAAGACACTACCAACAGCAACACCAACAACCCAGTAATCTGTCTGAGTACATAAATCAGTATCTTCTCACTCTCTTCACAGCACTAGATTTACTGAAATACTCCATTTTAATATTGTACAATTGAAATCCTTCAATTGCCTTGTTTTGTGAACACGAATTTGTTTTATAAAATCAAATTGAGCAGGTGTTTACTCAGTGCTGTTATGTTCTGACTACGCAGGGGTATGAGAGGAAGGAAGCTGTAGATACTTTCTATTTTGGAGAGTTTGCAGTCTCACTGAGAGAATGCACAATTCCAGACACTTTAGGTGCACTTTACTCCAGGCACTCACTGTTTACCTACTAGGGCCAAAGCACTGCATGTGATTCAGAGGCAAAATAGCAAGGGCTCAGGGAAATGCATAAATGATTGAAAACTTGATTAAAGTTGATAAAGATGATATGAAAAAATGATTCTAGAATTCAGAAATGATTCTAGAGTTCTAGAATTCAAAAAGGTGATGAGGATATGAATAATAAATAGGAGCCATTCAATATGAATTCAGCCTACAATTAGCTATTTTTCTTCTTTTTCACATAAATCAGTCAATTAAAAAAAGCCCACTATCTTCCTTAGTCTAATCTCCTTTGTGTTACACATAAATTCAAATTTTAATATTTCTTTTTTCTATGATGTCAGTGTAAACTGTCTTACCTTGAGCTGATCTCACATGCTTATAAATAACTCATGTATACTTTTGTATATTAAAAACTTGATACTTTCTTTAGTACCAAAGTACAAAAGAAGCATATTCACATGTTTTTTTTTCCTTTTAAGCTTATGAAATTAATTGTTTTATTCTGGAGGTCTCTCTTTACTTAATGTATACTAAACTGATCTTCTGTATATAAAGAGAATTGAAAATGAATCTTGATGTGAAGCAAGGGGAGAGGGAGTGGGAAAGGGGAGGGTTGTGGGTGGGGGGGAAGTTATGGGGGGGGAAGCCATTGTAATCTATAAGCTGTATTTTGGAAATTTATATTCTTTAAATAAAAGCGTTATAAAAAAAAAAAAAGATTTTCTTCTGGCATTATTATGACCTAGGCCTGGCAATCTGGTCGGCATGTTCACAAATACCCAGAGAATTTAAGCAAAACTTCCTAATATCCAATTTGTGTATGCATTTAGTTGGAGTATATATATATATATATATATGTATATATATGCATGCATATATATATATGCATATCTTCTTTTTGAGTTTTGCAGTTTAATTTCTTTCCCTCCAGATCTGTCCAGTCAGTGGCAAGGGATAATTCCAAAGGACAGCAGTGTCTATTATGTAACTCTCAAATATTTTAAATTTTATTGCATATTTTCAGCTGGAAAATGGACTGATTTTCTTGAATATTAAAAGAAGAAAGAATTACTTGTGATAGCATTATGGTTCATGCACAGAAGTATCTGTGAGGGAAGAGGACATACTCATTCATTCAATATATAGTTATTGAGTATATAGTATGTATTAGGCTCTATCATGGAGCCACTACTGCTCAAAACTCAGGAAGTTCCTGCCTCATGGAGCTCATATTCTAGTAAGAAAGATAAACAGAAAAGAAGACAAATAAGCACAATTTTGATGTGTTATGTATTGATTAATTAGGAAATTTAAGCAGAACAGGAGGGTTAGAAATGCCTGGGGTAGGAGTGGGAGGTTTTAGATAGAGTTTTTAGGATAGGTCTTACCATGAAGATCCCGTTTGGAATATGTGCTTATAGAATTGAAGAAGTTGGCTTCCAGGTAGGTATTCCAAGTAGCAGAAACCTCAGGTGCAAAGTCAGTAAGATAGGACCCTGACTGACATATTAAAGCTGCAGCCCAAGGTCAGCATGGCTAGAGTAGATGGAAAGAAAGGAAGATTCATAGAAGATGATTTCTGAGAGATAATGATGAGGGCCAGGTGAAGCCTGGAAGATCACAGGGAGTACATTGACTTTTACGCTGAGTAAGATGGGTGGCTGTTGACAAGATCATTCTAGATATTGTGATGAGGTGCAGAAGGATCAGTGCAGTTAAGAGGCTTTTGCAACACAGATACCTTATCTAAAGTTGCATCTCTGCTCTCTTAGAGCAGAGATTTACAGACAGGAGTCTGTGAGCCAAAGTCAGCCTGCTGCCTGTTTTAGAAATGAGTATTATCGAAATATATTCATGTGCATGCATATTTATATTGTTTATGGGTGTTTTTTTGTATAATAACAGGGTATATGTAATAGAGACTGGATGATAAAAGTACAAAATCTTTAGTATCTTTAGTATCTTTAGTATCTGGCCCTTTATAGACCAAGTTTACCCATCTGATTAATCTCCTAAAAGGAGTGTGAGCCTTGCAGTGCACTACCCTGGGGTATGCTAAACAACACGGGCATGAGCTTCCATTTCTCTTCATTGCATTTCTGTATAATATCTAAACTTTGCAGAAGACAGAAATAATTATTGGCCGTTTTTAGTAAAGGAAGTAAGTGAAAACAACTTTTGTTTCTCAACAAGAAGAGATAATGAATGTCATTCATTCATTCACTCAGAAAATATTCTTTTAAAACATTTATCAATTAAAGCTTAATTGCTGGAGATACATCAAATAAATGAAACTACTAGTAAATATATAATTACAAACGTACTACGTGCTATGAAGGAAAGGTTTAGGATTTATTGTGAGAATAACAAGGAATGTTAATGGGAATGTTTTCAAGTTGAGACATGAAGTGGGAAGATGATAGGGAAGGAGCATTTCATGTTCAGGAACAGGATGTAAAAAAGTGGTCAAATAGATTAGCACTAGAATTAGCACTAGATTAACACAAAAAGAATTAGCACTAGAAAGAAAATACAGACACCATGTACTCACATATACATGCCCGCACACTTCCATCACCACATGCACACACATGAATAACTGACTTTTGACAATGATGAGATAACAATCATGGAATGTGGTTGGAGATGAACAGTGGCTTGAAAACTACTGGACTTTGTAGATCATAAATATTTTTTGATATTATTGTAAGTGTAATGGAGAGCCATTGAAGGGTAGAGAGTGAAACTATCATAAGTTCTGTCTTTCATTCAGTACTCTAGCTGCAGTAGGAATATGAAGGGTGCCACTAATTAAAATTGAGGGAACAGTAGGAGCTGGCCTGTAGTGGTTTAGGAGAGATGATAGTGGCTTAGATTAAATTGATGTTAATAGTTTAATTCAATAAACATTTATTTAAAAATTTTTTCAACAGGGATCACTTTTCAGTTAAAATTTTAACTGATCCCTGTGAAATATAAGAGTGGGAATAAGAGAGGGAGGAGATGTACAATCTAGGACATGCTCAATCAGACTTGCCCCAAATGATGGAGTTAGAATCATGCCAGGGGATTCCAATGCAATCCCATCAAGGTGGCATGTACCAAGGCCATCTCACTAGTCCAAGTGATCAACTTCAGTTCACAATTGATCACACTGATAGGTCTAAGAGTCAAAGGGATGACACAAACAAGACTAGTGTCTGCTAATACTAACTGATAGAATGAAAAAGGGAGAGAATGATCCAACATGGGAAGCGGGATACACAGCAGACTCATAGAAGGGCAGATGTCCTAAATAGCACTCTGGCCTCAGAATCAGCCCTTAAGGCATTCAGATCTGGCTCAAGAGCCCATGAGAATATTTTAGGCATGAAAAGCCAAGATGCTCTGGAAAAAACAGAAGACCTAAATGAAAGATCTCTGCGAGTGAGATCCCAGTGGAAAGAATTGGGCCATCAGAGAAGGAGGTACCTTTCTCTGAAGGGAGGAGAGAACTTCCACTTTGACTATGACCCTGTGGGAATAAGATCGAAGTCGGTGAACTCTAAAGGCTTCCATAGCCTCAGCAACTCATGACTAGAGCCTAGGGAGATTCCTGACGCCATAAACAAGAGTGTCAAATTGTTAAATCAACATCAGGAGTCACTGTGTACTTACGTCTCATGAAGGATCTGTCCTTAATGTGTTGTCCAATGTGAAATAATGCTATAACTAGTACTGAAACAGTATTTTTACACTTTGTTTTTCTGTGTGGATGCAAACTGATGAAATCTTTACTTAGTAGAAACTGAATCGATCTTCTGTATATAAAGATAATTGAAAATGATTTTAAAAAACTTGGTGTTAAATTGGAAATTGCATAGATAATTAATCAATTAAAAAAATCATGTAGGATCTCTGTCCTTAATGTGCTGTACATTGTGAATTAGTACTATAACCAGTACTCCAACAGTGTTTTTCACTTTGTGTCCCTATGTGAGAGCAAACTGTTGAAATCTTTACGTAATATGTACTAAACTGATCTTCTGTATATAAAGAGAATGGAAAATGAATCTTGATGTGAATGGAAGGGGAGAGCGAGAGGGAAAGGGGAGGGTTGCGGGTGGGAGGGAAGTTATGGGGGGGGGAATCCATTGTAATACATAAGCTGTACTTTGGAAATTTATATTCTTTAAATAAAAGCTTTATACAAATTTTTTTCAACAAACATTTATTGCATTTTTACTTTGAATTATATATTATTGTTGAGTCAGTGTTGGAGGCACAGAGATAAGTAATAGAATCTCTGTTTTCAGTAAACCTACAGTTTTGAAGAGTTAAAAAAATGATATAAATACTTGCTCTATGTAGCCTACAAAGATAAATTAAAATGTCTATGTGACCACATAAGAGAAGAGTGTTACCAGAGGCCCAAAGATGGGAAATTTCTATTGGTTTAAGCGGCAAGAGAATGTGGTCAGCATTATATTCCCAGTGGACACATAACCTCAATACCTCGCACATGGCAGATACTCAGAAATACTGGGAGAATGCCTTGGATTGTGTCACTGGACACTGAACACACTAATTTCAGTAGCTCCTTTCTACACTACTCTGTGCCTACTGCTTAGCTGGTTGCTTGTCACCAATTGCTCCTGATTCTATGATAAGACATCCTGCCAGGACAACCGTGACCCTGTTTCTCCTATACCACATGCTTGTCGTTCGTTCAGTCGCCATGGCTCTCTTAATTTTCCTCTTTCAATCTGTGTCTGGCCTCTCAGTGTGAAAGGAAGACAAAAGTGAGAAATGAATATTCAAAATAAAGTTGAAAATAGTTTACAGTATTCTAGGACCTCACCAGTTTATCCTGTATTGTGGCAAGACTTACTCAATTCCAACTGAATACATGTGGGAGTTGCAGAGTCTCAGCCATTCCCAGAGTGCCTTACACACACTAGGGTTTAATAAACAGTAATTGAATTTTGAAAAATAAAAGCAAGCTTCAGTAGGCCAGGTCATAGCAATCACCCCACACAATGAAAACTACTCAAAGAGGTTTTCCGACTACTGGTGAATCTGCCAAGCCCCATTCTTTTCCTTGCCCACCAAGCTGGAATCATTTCTACTTATAGAATCAGTCTCTTTCAGCATAATCCAGATTATGAACCTTATGTGCACCAAGAGATGGGGTCTGTGATTAGTCTGAGAGTCATTGATGTTGTTTCTTTAGGGAGGCAGGTTAGTGTACCAATTAAATCCAAATGCCTGACCCTAACTTTTCTCATTTTCTCTCTTTGCATTGCCATATTCAATTGCATAACTTTGGACAAATTTCTTATCTCCCCTGAATCCTAATTTCTTCATCTATTTAAGGAGAATAATGGAGTCTTTCATCACACAGGAAAAAGCCCACAGTGTAAATCTTGACATGATGTGTTAGATAAGTGGTAGCTATGGTCAAATCCCTGTGGTGACATGCTTCCATTTTGTAGGTTTTAGACATAAAGAGATTAGCAATTTCCCACAGCAGCCTCACTTCCATCATTTTATACAGTGTGATATTGGCTTTTTTTGGACTTGTTATAGAAGTATATTGATTTTATTGAGCTATGATATTATTACTCATATAGAAATCTGATATTGATCATTAGTCAGCCTAGAAAAGGAACAGAAAATTTCAACTCTTAACACATTTATTCCCATCTTTGTTTCCAAAGTAGCACAACTTTGAATAGCATAAGTAGCACAATGTCTGTGCTTTGTTTTTCCTATGTAGAGCACCTTTGAAACAAACATACCTTCAAATCTTGGATGCAGTTACAAGTCTCTAGTGGCTAACTGGAACTGGTTGGAAGGAATTTTGGAAATGATTGTGCCTTAGAAATGAGAAAACTTTTCTCAGTAGAAGACTGTTTGCCTCCTTCTGGGGTCATTAAAATTTCCTAAGATTCTACCAGCCAAATGGTCTTGGTATTATTTTACACAAGTCCAGAGTCCCTGAAGCACAACTTGGGAGAATGTGCTTTGTTAATGGTTATAATGCATAATATGAGCGCTTGCTCTGCACAAAACTGAGAAGGCTCATTTCATCCTTTATCTCCCACGAAGTACATAAGTGGATTCTGAAATGAGGAATGAACAGGATAGGTATACTAACTGGGGACCTTGGGACTTTTAACAAGATAGGTTGATTTTCTTATGTCTTTTTTTTTTTTTAACCTTCCATATACTCAAGGCTTAGTGTTGGAGAAGGCACTAACTTGGAAATGCCAAAAGGTATATCCAAAAATTCTCTGAAATGTCTGGTATCCATAGTGAAGACCCAGAAAATGGCAGTGCATCAGGATGGCAATCTTTTTCAGTGTACCTAACCTACTCCAGCCAAATATAATGGGGAAAACAATCATGTCCAATCCCGCTCACCTGTGATACTGGCAGAGCCTGAATGGGAAGTCTGGACTTCCACTGCTGCCTTGGAATGGCATGTGGCAAAGTGTATTTCAAATTTCCCTGTAGCCAAGATGTTATCAGCTGATTACAGGGGAAATCTGGACTCCTCCACCACCGTCCTAATCAATTAGAGAGGGTAGGAGGATCTGGGAGAGGAAGGAGCTGGAGAAAAGATTTCTTTAGACCTTTTTATGGGTAAATGCTTACTAAAATACACGTAAAACTGACAATAAGTGGGGCTGGTGCTGTGGTGTAGTAGGTTAACCCACTGCCTACATCCCATATGGGAGCCGGTTTGCATCCTGACTGCTTCTCTTCCAATCCAGCTCTCTGCTTGTGGCACGGGAAAGCTGTAGAAGATGGCCCAAGTGCTTGGGCCCCTGCACCTAAGTGGGAGACGCAGAAGAAGCTCCCGGCTCCTTGCTTCAGATCAGCCCAGCTATGGCCATTGTGGCCATTTGGGGAGTGACTCAGCAGATGGAAGAGCTTTCTCTCTCTCTCTCTCTCTCTCTCTCTCTCTCTCTCTCTCTGCCTCTAAAAGAAATAAATAAGCTCTAGCAAAGAAAGAAACAAAGCTGATGATAATTAGTACTGCAAAAGATTTTCGATGGAGCTACAGTGTAGAATTGTGTCTAAATTTTAGACTGGTATCTTAGGTAGGTTATAAGCAAAGAATACCAGAATAGCACTGCTACAACTGTGAAAACCAAGTTGTCATTGGAACCCTAGACCACAAAAGCAGTTTCAGGATTCCATGATGAACTGAAAGAAGAACTAACATATTAGGATTTGGGGTCTTTTAAATTGGTGCCGCACTGTCAGTGGATGAGGATGGAACACCAATTCTCAGCCTGTCCCCACCCTCCAGCTGATGTCCATTTGGCCTGGTCTATGAGTTAGAAATTTGTCTTCTTTTTCCTGCACAGAAGTCAGAGTCCTGATTCCAACCCAAGGCCCTGGACGTTGTTTCCAGGAGTGGTAGCTTATTTGGGTCCAAAATGTCCTCAGCAATGAATGGACTACAGTGAATGAACCAGCTGATATAAATATGTCACTGTCCCATTTCTGAAGTGAGGGGGATGTTATACATAGTGCCCAAGGGAGCCCGAGAGCAATGCTACTCTTTGCCAGCCCAATCTGGGCTATAATTACTCCCCTTCCCTAATAAACTATGTAATTCAGATCTCACTATGGTGTCTACCATATTCTTCCAAATAAATTCCATGGTTTCCCATCAGAAACGACAAATTTAACTCACCAAATATTTTCGTCATATCTAGTTATGACATAAGTCAGTAAATTTTGCCACTTAGGACTCACATATTCCCTACCAACTTTAGCTATGAAATATCCATTTTAATAACGTTCTTCCCTGAGAGTGAATGTAAAACAGTAGGTGGTTAATGATTTGATTGAGATTGCAACATGCAACTAATGAAGTAGTAATAGTGATGTAAATAGAAAAGATATAATGGTTTCCTTATTTTAGAAGCCTTACCCTCAGGAATACTACAAGAATTAAATGTCAAACTACCTAAAGGAATGTGTGGTATACAGTGGGTACTAATATATATTTATATTGAAATTATGTTTTGGATGATTTTTTTTCACACTCATGCATACTTAATGTTACTTTAGTTGGCATTGTCAAAAGAAATCTAGAAGTGAGCTATAGTACAGAGATAGAAATTATTGTAGTCTAGGTAGTTTAAGTACTAGGGAGAGTTACCTAGAGAATAAAGATTCTGCAAAGTCATACTAGCTCTGTAATCTCAGGAAACTTGGACTTAAATATTTTGTTCACATCACATTAATTAGATTCACAATAAGTACCAAATGCTTACCTAATGGAGAGATTGAAGAGTATATGAGAATACTTCAAACATTCATGAAGCAGCAAGTATTGTGGCACAGCAGTGAGTTAAGCCACTGCCTGGGACCCTCCCATGCTGTATGGAAGTGCCTGGTATTGAGCCCCACCACTGCTTCTGACCTGCTTTCCTGCAAATGCATCCACGATGCAGCAAATGATGGCCTAAGCACACTTGGGTTTCTGCCACTCTTGCTCCATGCAGGAGATCTGGATGACTTCTGACTCGGCCTCAGGCTGTGCCAGCCATGGCTGTTGCAGGTATTTGGGAGTGCACTTGCAGATGGGAAATCTCTCAGTTTGTCTCTCCCTCTCTGTCACTCTATCTTTCAAATCAATCAATATTTGTAAAATCGTGTACCTGCTGTGATCTTGTTTATGTAAATACATCCTCCCCAAAGTCCCTCGGCTTCTCTGAGCCTGTGGGTTTAAAAGCAAAATTCATGGAAAATGGAATTAAAAGATGAATTTAGGCATAAATTCACTGTGGCATAGTGGGGAAAGCTGCCATCTGCAGTGCCGGCATCCCATATGGGCGCCAGTTTGAGTCCTGGCTGCTCCTTTTCCGATCCAGCTCTCTGCCATGGCCTGGGAAAGCAGTAGAAGATGGCCCAAGTCCTTGGGCCCCTGCAACTGTGTGGGAGACCCAGAAGAAGCTCCTGGCTCCTGGCTTCAGATCAGATCAGCTCGGCTCTTCGGCCAATTAGGGAGTGGACCAGTAGGTGGAAGACCTCTCTCTCTCTCTCTCTCTCTCTCTGTCTCTCTCTGTCTGTTTAATTCTGACTTTCAAATAAATGAATACATTTATTTGACAAATTTATTTTAGAACAAAAATATTGAAAAATCTATGCATAATTTTTTCATAACACCCATTTCCATGAGCTTTCTGAAGTATTCTCATGTTTACATTAAAGGCAGTAAGGAGGGGAGGTATTTGATGCAGTGGTTGAACCACTGGTTGAAGAGCCCATTTCTCATATTGGTGTGCCTGGATCCCAGTTCCGCCTCTGTTGCCTTTTTTTTTTTAAGATTATTTATTTGAAAGTCAGAGTTATACACAGAGAGAAGGAGAAGCAGAGAGAGAGAGAGGTCTTCCATCCACTGGTTCACTCCCCAATTTGCTGCAACAGCTGGAGCTGCACCAATCTGATGCCAGGAGCCAGGGGCTTCTTCCAGGTCTCTCATGTGGATGCAGGGGCCCAAGGATTTGGACCATCTTCTACGGCTTTCCTAGGCCATAGCAGAGAGCTGGATCGGAAGTGGAGCAGCCAGGACTTGAACCGGTGCCCATATGGACTGCCGACAGTACAGGTGGCAGCTTTACCCACTGCACCACAGTGCAGGCCCCATCTGCCTCTGCTCTCCCTCCCAGCTTCCTGCTAATACATACAATGAAAGGCAGCAGGTGATGAGTCAAGTACTTGAGTTCCTGCCACTCATGTGGAAGACCCAGAATGAGTTTCTAGCTTCTGGCTTTGATCTTACCCAGTCGCATATGTAGGCATTTGGGGAGTGAATCAGTGCATGGGAGATCTCCCTCTCTCTCTCTTTGTCTTTCTAACTAAATAAATATTAAATAATAATATGCTCAAAATTTTAATATTGAATAAACTTTAAAGTTTTTAATATTTTCTAGAGCTAAGATGCAGTACTTGTGTGTTTGTTTGGAGTCCAGGGCTTTAAAACTAAGAAAACAGTTATGATAAGCCACATGACAAATGCCTTTGTCATCCTCAGTTGTCTGATGATGATTTATTAGCTTAAATTCCAGTTAATATGCCATTTTCATTTTTTATTACTTCATCTCTAGGAATCTTTGAATCGAGTCTGTAATATTAGTCCCCTTTTTTACAGCTGAATAGTCAAGCACTAACAATGAGCTGATTGGGCCAAGAGGTTAACAATGTCAATGTAGATAGTAATTGGACTCTGTAAACCTCACCCTTCTAGGTTCCCATGTCTTCTCTCTGGCAGTACTGGAAGGTCCTGTACATGTATCACATCAGAACACAAAGTAGACAGTGTTCACCTGAAAACAAGATGTGATCCATCTCTCAACACAGGAGACAAGGCGTCTCAGTGGGAGGGTCTGGTTCAGAATCCTCCTCAATTAGGAAAGATTGCTTTATTTCTTCCTGGCCAACCAGGATTGAAACAGTAAGCTAATTTTTTTTTTAATTTTGATTTTTGCATGTAGAATTGTGCTCTACATGGTTTGTGAGATCTCAGTACTAAATTCTCTGATCTAGCATCAGAAGGTAACAATTCCTTAGTTTTGAGAGAATCTTTGAATGGTGAGACTTGTTTAAACCATAACTTCGAAGAGTAGCTAAAAGGTCATGATGAGGCATAGTGTGTTGCACAGGCATGGAAGGGCATGCACTCAACTAGACACAGCTGTGGTGTGTGTGTGTGTGTGTGTGTGTGTGTGTGTGTTCATGCACATACACATTCATTCCAAATTTTAGTCTGGCAAGTGGAATTTGGTTGGGATATAAAAGTTTGTAAAAGAGTAGTTTGGGGGGCTGGTATTGTGGTGCCGTGGGTTAAGTGGCTGCTTATAATGCTATATTCCATATTATAATGCAGGTCCTATCTGCTCTGCTTCCAATCCACCTTCCTACTAATGTAGCTGGGAAGGCAACAGAAGATAGCCCAAGTAGACCTGGGCCCCTGCTACCCATGTGGGAGACTAGGATGGAGTTTCTGGTTCCTCTGGCATAACCCTGGCTATTGTGGTTATTAGATGGAAGATCTCTCTCTCTCTCTCTCTCTCCCTCTCTCTCTCTTTCTCTTTCTCCTCCTTCCACTCTCTCCTTCTCTGTCTGCCACTCTTCCAAATATTTTTTTTTAAAAAAAGCACAAATTTCCTTCTGTGCTAATCAAATTCTTATTTATTTTTCGGCTACTTGTTTATCTTTCCATCAGAGAGTCTTTGGAATGAAATTAGGCCTGAAAGCTGAGTCTAATATGTTTAAATGTTCTGAGGAAACACAAGACCTATTGAACTCTGGATAAAAGGACATGCTCTTAACATTTTGAATTAACACCTTCCCTCCCCCAACCCTTCCCAATCACTGCTACCATGAATATGCATCTGTTCACAGCACAGCATGCCAGGTACTGTTTTCAGCACTAGAGACATAGGATAGAAAAAAAATGGGTAAAGTTCATTCTCTCAGGAAGCATATATTCTAATGAGGAAGTGAGATATTTAAAAACAAAAAGAAGTATAAATGTATGTATAAACAATATCAAGGAGTGAGGAGTGATAGTGCTTGTGGTAGAAATTGAACAGCACTTGATTTTCTGTTTCCTTCATGATTTATTTATTTTCATCTACTTGAAAGGCATAGCACGAGAGAGAGAGAAAGCGAGAGAGAGAGCGCACCAGAGAGAGAACCAGAGAGTAAGAGATATGTTCTATATGCTGGTTCACTCCACAAATGCCTGCAACCGTCAGTGATGGGCCGGATTGAAGCAAGGATCCAGGAACTCCATCTGGGTGTCCCATGTCAGAGGTTGATGCCTAAGCACTCGAGCCTAATTGGCTGCCTCCCAGATGCATTAGCAAGAACCTGAACTGGAAGCAGGGTGGTTGGAACTCTAAATGGCATTCTGGTATGAGATGCAGTGGTCCCAAGAAGCAGCTTAATCTGCTGCACCACAATGTCACTCCATTACCCACTTTTCTGATCACAAATATTTGTGACATCTTTTTCTTTAGAATGGACTTGCCATGAACACTTCAGAAAATGGAAACTAAAACCACACAATAGCACATGCAAAACAGAGGCATAGGGATTCATTCCTGGCATCCAATGGATTAGCAATAAGCTCACTTTGCTACACTTATAAACATTGTGTTTAAAGACTTCAGCACAAGAACACTGCCAATAGAATTCAGACATTTCAACTCCATTTTTTTGTTTCTCTGTATTTTATACTATCTTTTAAAAATTTTATTTATTTGAAACACACACATACACACTCACACATGGCGGAGGAGAGAAAGAGAGCGAGAGAGCAAGAGCGAGAGAGATGTCACCTACATCACTCTCCAAATTCTCACAGCAGGGGCACACCACTTAACCCATCACCATAACCTACTACTTCCCAGAGTATACATCAGCAGGCAGCAGAAATTGGGATCAGAGCTGGGACTTTAAGCCAAGCAGTGTGTTAGGAGGTGTCTGCATACTAAGCAGTGTCTTCTTTGTCAAATATCCACCTACTTTTCTTTTTCTATTGGTCAGATTTCCCTCTGCAGCCCATTTTTATACTTCTTTCTCTTCCAAATTTTAATTTTTCTTATGTTTTAATCTTTTTTATATTCTTTTTCATCTACATCAATATTTTCTTTCTCTTTCCCTTCCTTGTTCCCTTCTATCTTTTTTTTTTTTTTTTCTAATTACTGACATTACAACATTACAAGGCAGAGCCCCTGGCTCTAATTTTGCATGAGAAGTATCAGGTTCAGTTGTGGAAGACAGCATGGAGATTCCTTAGAAATCTGAAAATAAATCTACCATATGACCCAGCCATCCAACTCCTGGGAATTTACCCAAAAGAAATGAAATCAGTACATGCAAGAGTTTCTTGTACCCCCATGTTTATTGCAGCTCAATTCACAATAGCTAAGATATGGAATCAACCCAGATATCTATCAACTGATGACTGGATAAAGAAAATGTGAGGTTATAAAATACTACTTAGCCATAAAAAAGAATGAAATCCTGTATTTTGCAACAAAATGTATGCAACTGGAGACCATTATGTTCAGTAAAATAAGCCATTCTCTAAAAGATAAATATCATATTTTTTTGATATGTGGCAGTTGATATGTAGCAATATACAAAAATATATAGGAATGAGGGGGTCATTTTGGGATATGATTGCCAATTTTAGTCTTGTTAATAATCCTGTGGAATTGTGGTCATCCTACTTTTTACTTATTGAATATTATGATTATTGGTGATTAAGCCTGAGAATATGGAGTAGATTAAAATTATGTCTTCACAAAAACTGATGAAAGGAAGCAAGGGAAGGGAGGGGGGACTGTTGGGGAGGGGATTATGGGAGAGAAATGTGGTTGTCTTCTTGGAGCTGTACCTATGGAATGCATGGAGTCTGTTCTTTTTATATTAATTTTAAAAAGGGGGAATTAAAAAAACTAAAAAAGAAATATCAGGTTTAATATTTAAAGTTTATATCACCAATGTTTTTGGGGGCATTCTGAAATGAGTGCTAAAAATTAAATAGATGATTTTGTATTTGACTGCTTTTAGTGTTGTGTGGATGGGGGTCCTCAAATTATGAGGCAGGGATCAAGAGCCCTGACTGGGCTTAGAGAGACTTCTTTTTTATTTTTTGACAGGCAGAGTGGACAGTGAGAGAGAGACAGAGAGAAAAGTCTTCCTTTTGCCGTTGGTTCACCCTCCAATGGCCACCATGGCCATCGCGCTGCGACTGGCGCACCGCACAGATCCGAAGGCAGGAGCCAGGTGCTTCTCCTGGTCTCCCACACGAGTGCAGGGTCCAAGCACTTGGGCCATCCTCCTCTGCACTCCTGGGCCACAGCAGAGAGCTGGCCTGGAAGAGGGGCAACTGGGACAGAATCTGGCGCCCTGACCGGGACTAGAACCCGGTGTGTCGGCACTGCAAGGCAGAGGATTAGCCTGTTGAGCCTCGGCGCCGGCCCAGAGAGACTTCTATCTTGACTTAGTCCAGGTTCTTGTCTACCTCCATGTAAAGTACAGAGGTAAAAGTGAACAGAGGAGCAGTATTTATTGAAAGGCAAAAAGATAGTACACACTCAGACACGAGTATGGGCAGTTTCAAGAGACAGAATTGGCCCCACCCAGACTGAGGACAGCGTAGGGGTGGGCCTAATTGAGGATTCAAAGGGACAAGATTTGGGGTGAGTCTGAAAGTGGTGGTCTTTGGAAGGTGTCATGGTAATCTGAAGCATGATCCAAGGTAAGGCTTAGTTGCATGATGAAGCCTTCAGCCATGTGGAATCAGCATAGAAGATGGTGGGATGCTGGGGTTTGAGCCATGCACATGGCCTGGGTGCTGGCAATTCTTAGCACCTTATGCTTTCTTGATTTCCTGCTTCACCCACATCATTAGGAATTCATCAGTAACTAAATCTGACCAGAGATAGTGAGACTAGTGGAAGATAAAGTCTTGGGACTGCCACATTGCCCTTCACTGTATGTAAAAAGCACTTCTGTTCTCTCTAGGACTTTCCTGGTTGTAGACATTGACATTATGTCAGCTTGTTTAATTATCTAATATTTTGCTGTTTTGCTTTTATGATTTCTTCACTCTATGGTACTGTGAGCCAGCAGAGGATACACTGTTTACCTCCTGCCTCACCCACTCAAGAAGCCTGCTGCCATCTGGGGCTCCTCTAAACTCTTCCAGAGGAGGGAGAATGCATTAGTTCAAGCCTGTGTTTGCCAGCCTCCAGTAATGGGGACACCCACTGCACAGAGGGGGACATATTGCTTGAGACTATTTCTGTTTCTAAAAGCAGAGCTTGATTTAGCATTTGTTGGAGTGTTTATTTTCCTTCCTATTTCTCCTTAAATAGGTTGAATTAATCTTTTTTCTTTTTACTTGTTAAAACCCTTTAGCAAGATTTCCAGTATCAGTTAATTTTTTCTTATTCTGTGTGTTTTCAAATCAATAATGAAGAGAATGTGTTGGAGAAACACATTCCCTTTGCTGTGCTAGAAATCTCGTGGTTTAAATCAAGCTAGCCCTTATGAGCTGCCAATTCATTGTGAGTCCATGTCCTTTCATCTCTTTGGTGTGGCTTTCTTTATACTGTTTCTCCCTACCCTTAACATCCCCTCCCTAAATATCCCTTGTTCTAAGAGAAATGTATTCTCATCTCCCCTTAATGATAACCATATGCTTCAATATGTTAAAAGGGTTTGAAGAAAGATAATACCCATCAAGACTTTGAATAGAAGGACAGTCTGTAAGCATTCTGAATTAAAAACAGGTCTCTTGGGGCTGGCGCTGAGGCTTAGTGTGTAAAGCCACCACCTGCAGTGCCAGAATACCATATGGGTACTGGTTTGAATTCCGGCTACTCTGCTTATGATCCCGGTCTCTGCTATGGCCTAGAAAAGCAGTAGAAGATGATCCATGTCCTTGGGCCCCTTCACCTGCAAAGGAGACTGGGAAGAAGCTCCTGGCTTCAAGTTTGCCATTGTGGCCATCTGGGGAATGAACCAGCAGATGGAAGACCTCTCTCTCTCTCTTTCTCTCTGCCTCTGCCTCACTGTAACTCTGCCTTCAAATATGTCAAAAAATATTTTAAAATAAAAAACATAAAAACAGAGGTCTCTTTCAAATCCTACCTCACAAATAACTATCCAGTTCACAGTATAACATGCTGGACACTGTTTTAGGCATTAGAGATATAGAAGAGAGCACAGTAAGTTAAGTGTATTCTCTTATAAAGCATATATTTTAATGAAGAAGTGAGATTTAATAGCAATATGAAGTATAAATGTATATTTAAATAATGTTAAGGAATGACAATGCTTGTAGTAGTCACTGCTCACGCTTTCTGGATCCATTCCAAGCCCTCTCCTGGAAAATATATTTCCAAGGACCCCTTGCACTCTGGCTTCCAGAAAATTTTGGTCAAAGAGAGGCAGTAACAGAAGATTGGAGAGGGGAGGAAAATGAAAAACTTCAGACTACTTCTCCTCCTTTCTCTGTTTCAGACAGTGCATCATAAAATGGCTGTGTGTCTCTTCTATATGAGGCACTTCTCTTCTATATGCAAACTCCTGTGAATCTGCTCCTCACCCTCCACCAGGGGGCAGACCTGAACAGAACTCTCTGGCCACACCCACCACAAGCCTCTAGAGATTCACCAAAAGCAGATAGTCCACTTAATCTAGAGTCATAGTATAATGAGAAAAGCCACCGCAGTGGGAAAAAAAAAAAAGAAGAAGAAGAAGAAACCAAAGAATATCCCTATAATGCCAAACAACAAATGCAAAAGCAGAGGAAACAAGAACAAGGAAGACATCATGATGCTCCCAAATGGACATGACATTCCAATACAAGATTATGAAGATGATGAGATAGAAGAAATGCCAGATACAGAATTCAAAAAATTTATGATAAGACCATTTAGAAATAATCAAAAACAAATGCATGAACTACAGAAATCCATACAGACAGGACAGAAAATCTCTCTTGTGAAATCCTAAGGGGGAATCAAAATGAAATGAGGTATTTAGTAGAACATGAAATTGAGATATTGAAGAGAAATAAAAATGAAATGAAGAATTCAATAGAACAAATGAAAAACACATTTGAGGGCCTTAAAAACAGAATCAGTGAGGCAGAAGAGAGAAATCAGACTTAGAAGACAGAGCACAGGAATGTATACAGTCCAACCAAAGAAAAGAAGAGGAAAATAGAAATCTAAAAAATATTGTTGAGAATCTACAGGATACTATTTAAAAACCTAACATTAAAGTTCTAGGAGTTCCTGAAGGCATGGAGAGAGAGAAAGGATTAGAATGACTTTTTAGTGAGATACTAGCTGTAAACTTCCTGGGTTTGGAGAAGGAAAGAGACATCCAAGTACAGGAGGCACATAGAACCCCCAATAAACAGGAACAAAAGAGGTCCTCACCATGACACATTGTAATCAAACTCACCACAGTGAAACATAAAGAAAAGATTCTAAAATGTGCAAGAAAGAAACGTCAGATTACTATCAGTGGATCTCCAATTAGACTCACAGCAGACTTCTCATCAGAAACCCTACAGGCTAGGAGGGAATGGCGAAATACAACAAAAGTACTAAGAGAAAAACTGCCAGCCCAGAATATTATATTCCGCAAAGCTCTCATTTCTGAATAAAGGTGAAATAAAGACCTTTCATAGCAAACAGAAAGGAGAGAACAATTCAACATGGGAAGCGGGATATACAGCAGATTCATAGAGTGGCAGATGTCCTAAATAGCACTCTGGCCTCAGAATCAGCCCTTAAGGCATTCAGATCTGGCTATAAATCCCATGAGAGTTTCACTGGCATGGAAAGCCAAGACACTCTGGCAAAAAAAAAAAAAAATGACCTGGGTGAAAGATCTCTGTGAGTGAGATCCCAGTGGAAAGAATGGGCCATCAAGGAAGGAGGTACCTTTTTTTGAAGAGAGGAGAGAACTTCCACTTTGACTATGACCTTGTCTAAATAAGATCGGAGCTGGTGAACTCAAGAGGCTTCCATAGCCTTGGCAACTCATGACAAGAGCCTAGGTTGATTACTGATGCCATAACAAGAATGTCAATTGTTAAGTCAACAACAGGAGTCACTGTGCACTTACTCCTCATGTAGGATCTCTGTCCTTAATGTGTTGTACTATGTTAATTAATGGTATAGCTAGTACTCAAACAGTACTTTATACTTTGTGTTTCTGTGTGGGTGCAAACTGTTGAAATCTTTACTTAGTATATACTAAATTGATCTTCCGTATATAGAGAATTGAAAATGAATCTTGATGTGAATGGGATGGGGGAGGGTGTGGGAGATGGGATGGGATGGTTGCGGGTGGGAGGGAGGTTATGGGGAGAAAAAGCCACTGTAATCCAAAATCTGTGCTTTGGAAATTTGTATTTATTAAATAAAAGTTAAAAATATACTCTGATCTTTTAAAAACTTTAACAAATTAATTCTTTTAGAACTGCCTTTATGGAAAAAGATCTGGTTTATATACAAGTACTTGTCAACTAGACATTTGTATGTATTTTGCCCAATTTACATGGCCCAAACATTTCTGGAAGTCACTGATAAGACTGTATCGTATACATAACACCTGAAAATGACACTTGCTGTAAATGTGAAAAATGATAGCCCTACCTGGTATTATTTCTAGAGCCCGATATGTGCTTAAAATAAACTCTTTTCATAAATACAGGATATTTTTTAAATAGGCACAAACCCCAAATTTATCAGTCATTTTTGTTGCCAAATGATTTGCCAAAAACGTCCCTCAATAACTGCCATTGGATTCAAGATGGTTAAATAAATGAGTTCTTGTCTTCATCTTTACTTTGTCTTCTTGTTCTTTTTGTTACAGCCTCACTGACTTCTGTACCACAATACATAGACCAAGTGCCAGTTATTTGTCTGTTTGCTCTCAGCCCCCATTTTTATTTAAAATCCTGTTTAGTATTGCAAAGGATTGTTAGCCTACAAATTCCATTTTCCAGTTCTTCATGTCAAGAGTAGAAACTAGCGGACGAATGGGAGGTAGAAAAAAAGGAAGAAGTGGTTTTCTTTTTACTTGTGGGTTCTGGTAGAGTTTTTGCCAGTAGTATAGGTGACAGAGAGGCTGGAGTTAACAGTTTTGAGAGTGTTGGCAGTGATTCTAGCCCTGATTAATGTGGAAATTCTGGTAAACACAGAATTAACCATGGCAACATCTCCAAAGGTACAGCAGCATGTATAGGCTTGTGGCTATTGCCCAACAATAACAGCAGCTTCTCATCCCTGGATATCAACCTTCCTAGCTTTTGCTCTGCTAGACTCTCTCTAATGCTTTTAATCTTTTATCTCTTCTTGCATTTTGTGCCTACCATCTGCATTAAATTCCCTAAATTCTCTGTGATATTTATGTAGATTGAATTGTAAATGATACAGATGTTGGTTGTGTCAAATGCAGTTACATATTTCTGTTCTGAAATTGTTACATACATTTAGGGGGTTATCAAGGTTTCAGAGCATGGTCTCTGATTATTTTAAAACTCTGTTGCATCATCTGTTGTCGTAATTTGGTTTGTCTCTGTCCTGCGAATTTTCAAAGGAATGGCAAGTGGTTTGGCCCAGCAGTGAGCTAAATCTCAGACTCAGCAAGCAAGATTCTATAAAATAATGGCTTCTTCAATAAGCAAAAATTAACTGACATCTGTTTCTAAGAGTTTCCTTTCTCCACTTGGCACAGGTAGACTTCATTATTCATGGAGGATCTTGGTGTTCTGCATTCTACAGATGTCATTTTATGGTGCTCCCCTCTAGGGTTCATCTTTTTGGTTACTTTTCTAACAAAGAAAAGTCATACTTATTCCTCTATAAGGACACGTATTTTGTAATATGTAGTTTCTTTCTATAAAGGTGGCCAATAATTTTGATTCTCATTTCTCAAAACTGAAGCAATGTCACAGTAAACTAGTGCTTGATAAGATGAAGTATAGATCCACTATGGAAAAACAATACTATAAACTTTGGGTCAGATTGATGCAGAAAAAATAGGAGCAACCTTTCTGAAAAGTGATGTCACTGTAAACAGTAGCCCAGTATGTAAAATCAGAGAGCCCAGGCATAGCAGTTCTATGCTGCCTGGGCATCATGTTGAGCTCAAGCCCAGACTCTGTTCTGGATTCCAGGGTCCTGCTATGAATACCCTGGGAGGTAATGGATGATGGCTCAAGAAGTTGGGTCCCTGCCACCCACATAGGAGACTTGGATTGAGTTCCATGATCTCAACTTCAGCTTGGTACAACCTCCTCATTGCAGGTTTTGGAGAGTGAAGTAGTGGATAGAAGATTTCTCTCTATATATATTTCTCTGTGTCTGTCTGTCTGACTTTCAAATAATAAAACAAGAAAGAGAGCCCAAAGCCTTCCTCATCACTTCTCATTTTAAGGCATTAGTTTTTTCAGATGATTTCAAAGAAAAGGTCTTTCAGCAAAGATTCTCAAACTTAGCATGCTTGAGAAGGTTGATGATGCAGATTGTTAAAATGTAGGTTTTTTAAAAAAAGATTTATTTATTTAAAAGTCAGAGTTATACGCAGAGAGAAGGAGTGGCAGAGAGAGAGAAAGAGGGAGAGGGAGAGGGAGAGGGAGAGGGAGAGAGAGAGAGAGAGAGAGAGAGAGAGAGAGAGAGAGAAAGAGAAACAAAGAGAGAGAGGTCTTCCATCTGCTGATTCACTGCCCAGTTGACTGCTACTGCTGGACTATGTCAATCCAAAGCCAGGAGCCAGGAGCTTCTTCTAGGTCTCCCACACAGGTGCAGAGCCCCAAAGACTTGGGCCATATTTTACTGCTTTCCCAGGCCATAGCAGAGAGCTGGATCAGAAGTGGAGCATCTGGGACTCAAACGCGTCCGTATGGGATGCTGGCACTGCAGGCACCAATTTAACCCACTACCCCACAGCACTGGCCCCCAAATTTAGGTTTTTAATCGCCTTTTCCCAGATATTTTCCTGTAGATTGAGTTGACATTGAGGAAGTTTCATGTTCAATTCAGACCTGGGTTCTTCTGCTGCAGGACATGTGTGGACCAGAGTGAAATGCTCTGTACAGACTGCTGGCCTCTGTTTATTCCAGAGTATCCTTTATTCACAAGTGTTAACATGAGACTCATTTCTTTTTTCTCTCATATTTGTTTTTGTCTAATATTCTGGCTATGGCACACTTAGCATTTGGGTATCAAAAGAGAAATTAGAAATTTACTAAATCCATTTGAGGCTGAGCTTTTGGTGTTATGTACAGAAAATAACTCTTGGATGACAGACTCTTTTTTTTTCTCATCAGTATTTTTTGTGTTTGTCTCATTGGCCATTTAAATATTTTCTTAGTGTTAGTGTGACAGGCTGCCCAGATATTTGGCCAAACATTATTATGGGTGGGACTGTGATGGTTTTTCTAGTTAAGGCTAATATTTAAATGTGAAAACTGAATAAAGCAGGTTGCTCTCCTTAGTTTGTGTGGCCCTCATCTAATCAGATGGAGACCTAGGTAGGGGAGAGTCTGCTCTCTCTGCCTGACTGTGTTTGAGCAGGGACATCAGTTTCTCCTATAGTTGGACTGGTACGTACACCATTGGCTCTCCTGGGTCTCCAAACCGCAGAAAACAGACTTATCATGAGACTTCTCAGTCTCTATAATCATGTGGACAAAATCCTTTTGAATAAACATTTCACTGTCATACGTGTGTACAAATATTTATAATTAGCATTAAAACAACATTAATATAAATTGATTTTATTATACACACAATCTCCTTTTAGATCTATTTCTCTGGAGAACCCTGATTAAATATAGTCAAGTAGGGGCCAGCACTGTTGTGTAGCAGATAAAGCAGCTGTCTGCAGTGCCAGCATCCCATATGGGTGCAGGTTCAAGTCCCAGCTGCTCCACTTCCGATCTAGCTCTCTGCTCTGGCCTGGGAAAGCAGTGGAAGATGGTCCAAGTCCTTGGGCCCCTGCACCTGTGTGGGAGACCAAGAAGAAGCTCCTGGCTCCTAGCTTTAGACCGGTGCAGCCCCGGCCATTGAGGCCAACTGGGGAATGAACTAGCAGATGGAAGACCTCTCTTTCTCTTTCTCTCTCTCTGCCTCTCCTTCTCTCTCTGTGTAACTCTTTCAAATAAATAAATAAATCTTTAAAAATAAATAAATATAGTCAAGGAAGGAAGGAAGGAAAAGGAGTAAGTGCTGCACTGGTCTAAAGACAGCATGAAAACAATACATTTGTTTAGCATAAAGTTCCTTTCTCTTTTTTCTTTCATCACCTCTTCCAAAGCGACTTCCTGAGCCCTTATTAGGATTCATTTCAGATATGAGGCGGTAAAATATGTCTGCCTAAGGTAGTCATTAACCATCCATATTGAAAGGTCAACAATGGCAATTCCATGGAAAATAAGCCTAATTAAATGTCACAGGTTTTTTTTTTTTTACTACTTCTCTGCTTAAAAAATAAAGCCATGAAGAGGGTTGCCTCAGGCATGCCAAAATGCTTATCAATATAGAATGTAAAAGCTGATGGTAAATCTCTAAGCATTTATTTATACAAGACATGATATTTTAGCTTCTCAGTATGTTTTTATATTAATAGGTATGTTGATTTATATATTAGATTTATACTTTAATATTCACCATTATTGAGGCATTGTCAGAATTCAACTATGTACCAAAATAGTGAAAAAATCTTTATGGAGCTCACTTCAGGATGATGACAATGTCTGCTAATAGAGGAGAGCTATTCATTGGCCTTGAAAGTCCTAAGCAGCTTTCATGGTTAAACGATAGTTATATTAGCTCTCAAGTAAACCTTGGGAAATTTCCAAAAGGTTCTGAGTTTGCTGAAGAGATTCATAGAAGATACAAGAAAGATTCTTTCGGCATATATGAAAATTGAAATTAAAAATGAGTGACCCGGTCAGGGTGCCGGATTCTGTCCCGGTTGCCCCTCTTCCAGGCCAGCTCTCTGCTGTGGCCAGGGAGTGCAGTGGAGGATGGCCCAAGTGCTTAGGCCTGCACCGCATGGGAGACCAGGATAAGTCCCTGGCTCCTGCCATCGGATCAGCGTAGTGTGCTGGCTGCAGCGCGCCGGCCGTGGTGGCCATTGGAGGGTGAACCAACCAAAGGTCTTCAACCAAAGGAAGACCTTTCTCTCTGTCTCTCTCTCTCTCACTGTCCACTCTGCCTGTCAAAAAAAAAAAAAAAGAAGAAGAATGAAAACTAAAAGACACACTGGAAGTTAGGTTACCCCAAGTGCCAATCTATTGTAATGAGTTTAATAATAAGTTATAGTGCTTGCCATTTAGAATTACTAAGAATATTAGAAACATAGACCGGGGACTTTATATGTTACTTCAAAATTTCCCCCTACTGGGACAAAGAAGCTCAGCATACCCTGAGTACATCCCTAAATTCCCCAAAATCAGTGACAGAATTCATAAGAAATTATTGAATATCTGAGCATAAGAAAAGAAAGTGAGAATTTTGAGGAACGGGTTGGCTGGTGTCCCTCTAAGAATTCTTCACTGGACCACTGGAAGATTTATGAGCTGCAGACTCTGAAGCCTGTTCTAGGCAAGATCTTTCCTTGAAAGATTATGATGTATGTATAGTCCCTGAAGGCATGTGAGCCAGAGACTGGTGGCTGCTTCTGGTCTTCTAGTTCCACAAAGAGCTGGAAGACTGCTGGAGAAGCTGACCCCAGCAGAAGGACAAGGGGACTAAATTGCAATGTGGCCTGGGATAAGGGGAGTTGGCATTTTCCTTGGGGTCCCCATGGAATTCTCAGTAGATAAAAGAGGAACTTTTCAGTTCCTCTGGTTCCACTGAAGGAACAGGAAAACGGAGACTACTTGATGGACTGTCAGGCTTTCACTGGCCAAATGAGAATGTATCCCACCCAGGATAGGAAGTCATATGTTGGCAGGACTGAAGGGCACTGTTGACTATTTTGGAAGTGGACATTATCATATGTGTGGATGCATCTAGCAGCAGGTGGAACTGTTTAGAGTCAAAGCAAGAGGAAGCTTTCCTCTCCACCACCTAGAGGTAATCAGTCATTTATAAAGTTTTGGCCTCCTGATTCATCATCACCATTCTCGATTATGGAAGAGCTAGATTGTGAAGAGGATGCTGAACCAGGTATCCCTGAACGAAACCTTCCCTCTCCCCATCAGCACACACACATATTTAAGGGGTCAGAAGCCTCTCCTACAACCTAGTTGATGATGGCTCATGAGATATGCGATTAAAGGCATATTGTGAACTCAGGCTGAGTTTTCATAGCTAAAATTGACCTGAAATTATAGAATCTGTCCAAAATGTTAAGGCTCATGTTAAAGGAAGTAATTTGAGACAGAGAAAACTGTTTGATATTTCCTTTTCCATGGTTTGAAGCTCAACAAACCTTTTAACTAAACATCTCTCTGAATTAATATCCAGTTGTTTTATTTCTACAGAGCTTCCTTCTCTGAACTAAAACTACAATATACAACTACATTCAATGAGAAAATCTGTATTTACAACCTGATTTATATATATTTTCACAATTGAATTTATACCAATTTTATCAGTAATATTATTTTTGGATTAAACAACTACATTTTCAAATAATTAGAGTAAAAGAATCAGTCATTCCTTCCAAAATTCCTATGGCACAAAAATTAACTAAATTGTTTAAGTTCATGTTTTGAAACTTGTTTAGAATTGAATGCATCTCCAGTCACTCTATGCAGTCCAAATAAAAGACAGACTGAAGAAAATACATCATTACTGCAATGAATAATGACACTTACACAAACATAATGTGCATTATTAAGCAGGTGGATACTTAAAAACGTAGACACTGGCCGGCATCGTGGCTCAATAGGCTAATCATCCACCTGCGGCACTGGCACACTGGGTTCTAGTCCTGGTCAGGGCGCTGGATTTTGTCCCGGTTGCCCCTCTTCCAGGCCAGCTCTCTGCTGTGGCCAGGGAGTGCAGTGGAGGATGGCCCAAGTGCTTGAGCCCTGCACCCCATGGGAGACCAGGATAAGCACCTGGCTCCTGCCTTCGGATCAACGCGCTGCACCAGCATTGTGCTCTCTTCCACTCTTGTGGAAGCAGGAAATAGATGAGGGAAGAGACATGCTTTATAGTTTCCAAAACTTTATTTTCCTATAGGCCAGAAAGAAAGACTACATTACCCAGTCTTCCTTGCACTTATAAGTGGGGCCATGTGACTTGGTGGGGCCAACAGAATAGGAGTGGATAGGATCCAAGCTACTTTAGAGTCTCTACCCTAAAACTTCTCTTGTGAATGTTCACAAGTTCTCTCTCTCTCTCTCCCACCCTTCCTCTCTTTATTAAAGATTTATTTATTTTTTTGAAAGTCAGAGTTACAGAGAGAGAGGGAACGACAGAAAGAAAGAATCTCCCATCATCTGATTCACTCCTCAAATGCCCACAAAGGCAAGGGCTGGGTCAAATTGAAGCCAGGAGCCAGGACCTTCAGCTTGGTCCTCCACATGGGCACTTGGGCATCTTCCACTGCTTTCTCAGGCACAGTAGCAGGGACCTGGATCAGGAGTGGAGCAGCCTGCATTTGAACAGGCGCATGTATGGGATCCCAGCATTGTATACGGTGGCTTTTGCTAGCCACAACAGCAGCCCCTCACCTACTGGTTGGATGCTCAAATTTTAGGCAATGGTGGAAATCCTGACTAAAGAAACCCAGGCCCTGAATGACTGAAGGGAGCAGAGCCTCCCTGAAAGATATAATTCTTTCCTGTGACAAGATGCTGATATTTGGGTTGGTTTATTTAAGCAGTCAGCCTAATCTGATTGATACAGATAGCTAGTGTGTCACTCTGAACAGGAAATGACAGTGGCTAGGATCAAAGGTAGTACAGAACGTACAGAGAAGAGATTGGATTGGGGATATAATTCGACTTATTATTGTGTGGGATGGAGATCACAAGAATAGGAGAAAATTAAAAAATAATGACTCTAGGATTATTACCTGAGCAACTATGTGTTGTGTGATTTAATCATTTTTGAGGTGTGATGGGGCTGGGGAAACTGGGAAAGAACAAGAGTATGTAGGGCATGGGGAATTGAGCATTCCATTCTAGCTAGAATTCATTTTGAGATACTCAATTAGACATGGAAATGGAAATGTTGACTGCATAAATCTATCTCCCAAAGGAGAAGTAAGGGCTGAAGATAAAAATCTGGAATCCTTATTCAATAGATGATGTGGATTGAGACAACATTCAAAAGTCCTTGTTTAAAATTCCTTAAACAATGGAATAGGTTGCTTTTCCAAAGCCAGCCTACTCATTAGCAATGTCTTATGTTTTCTTACAGAATACAATCACACACCCATACAGTCACATTAGTGAGAGATGCAAGTCTGGACAAGCAAGTTAACAGAGTGTGAACAATTAGACTGTGGTTAGACACAGGATATTTTGCTAAAAATTTATTGCAAAGAGAGTGATGACTACCATCCAAGTAAGAAAAGGACAAGAAAAGAAGATGTTGAACTCCCAAGCACAGCTAAATAGTCGTATGATTATTCTTGAAATGGTAAGGAGAGAATGGAAGAAAAGATGATTAGAGAGGTATGATTCCATGTATCACACTTGCTTCAGGTCACTGAGATAAAGTAAAATTGCTGTTGCAAAAGTTAAGTAAAAAGACATTGTTTAAAATCACACAGACACAACAAAACAAGTGGGTAACATTTAATTTAAGAGATATTTTTTGAAAACATTATTTATAGTCATAATGCTCCAAAGTAACACTTATTTTGTATACTTTTTTTTTTATAAACACTTGACAATTTTATTTTTCTCTCAGGCATTAATTTGACAGCAGAAAATGCCATCCCTCTGCTTTAATTGATAGCCCTTTAATTAATAGATCCTTATATATTTCCTCTTCTATTTGTCACCAAATTATATTTATCTTTTGTTGACTGATGGGGCTTCGTTTTTTTTTTTTCATGAAAAGTAGCTTTCATCTTTGTATTAGAGACTGCTATTTTTCTACATCATATTTCCTCTTAGAACTTCAAATTTTTACCTTCAAGAACTTCAAGTTCTTAAGGCCGCATAAAATAAGACATTTCCCAGCCTCCCTTGCACCATAGTGTCGCCCTGTTACTAAATTTTAGCTAATGCTGTATTAGTTGAAATATAGTTTAGCAGCTTCTGAGAAATTTCTTTCAGAGGCAGAGGCATGATTCCTTTATCATTTTTTTTATCCTTGTGCTTAAACCCGGATGTAATGGATCTCTATCTTGGACCAGGAAGACAAGGGCACCCTCCACACAGGCTGCCTGCCAGCGCGCTGGTCGCAGATAACAGAGGCATTACTAAGCCAGCTTTGGGCTATCCATACACAAATTTTCCATGAGTGAATAGATTTCTATTTTGCTTAAGCTGCTATTTTACAGATTTTGTTACTCATAGCTAAATCTAATTTTAATATAGACATTGAATTCAACTTTTCATTTTCAAATGGATTTTAAACTTGAGAGACTTTGAAGGCAAGGTAGTTGTTAAAATAAATCATGAATGAACTCATTATAAAAACTTAACAGATTTAATATCTTGACTTCATCTCTTCCCTATGACTTCCTTCCCATTTTTTCCTGCCCCATCCCTTTCCAATTCCTTTTTATCCTCACCACCACTTTCCCATTCTGGATACTAATGCCAGCCTTCCTCCACTGGTCCTCTGCCAACCCAGCTGGCTCCTTCATAGGATTAGACAGAGGCAATCCTCAAGGCATTGTAGTTCCACTGGTTCATGACTTGGCAAGAGGTTGATTGTGGGGATCAGAAAAAAAAGTACAGTTTTCACAGGGTGTATCCAGCCCCACATGAGGCTGGGCAGGCAGAATTTGGGCTGGGTTTCAATCCTCATTTATTCCCTTGGCTGGGTGCCCTTATGCAACGAACTCTATACACATGTCTGCAGTTGGCCAGCCCTTCACCAGTAGGCTCAGCTCATGTCCAACAGTATGCTAATACAAGGAAGTATAAAAGAGTTCCATGATTCAGAACACAGTTATTTGGACTCAATATCAAATATTATTTTGTTATTGGTTTTCAATAGTTACAAATTGACTCTTTTGATTTATCTTATTCTTTTTTTTTTTTTTTTTGACAGGCAGAGTGGATAGTGAGAGAGAGAGAGACAGAGAGAAAGGTCTTCCATTTGTGCTGTTGGTTCACCCTTCAATGGCCGCCATGGCTGGTGCACTGCAGCCGGCGCATTGCGCTGATCCGAAGCCAGGAGCCAGGGACTTCTCCTGGTCTCCCATGCAGGTGCAGGGCCCAAGGATTTGGGCCATCCTCCACTGCACTCCCGGGCCATAGCAGAGAGCTGGACTGGAAGAGGGGCAACCGGGATAGAATCTGGCACCCTGACTGGGACTAGAACCTGGTATGCTGGCACCACAGGCAGAGGATTAGCAATTATCTTATTCTTAATTACAGCCTGGGACAAAGGCAATCAGAAAGTTTGTAGAAAATGGAATTGAAAGAAATTTGTTTTGATGTAAAAAAGTTGAGATCCATGCATGTATTTCATAATATGCATCTTTTATGAACTGTTTAAAGATTCCACATATGCTCAGATTTCAATTTTTTGGTACCCAAACAAAATTATTTTTTAATTTCACCTTTCTAGCATCTTTTTGAGTTACCTTTGTATTATATACTATATTTTATCATACATTCTAGTACTTTTACTATTCTTCCCACGAATACATCCAAGGACCCTTTGGTCTCTCTCAATTTAAACACGTTTTATATTTTGTTTTTCCAGAGTCCACACATGTAAATACAAACTTAAACTTGTGTAAGTCACAACCTAATACAAATCAAAGCTGGCTAGACCTCTAACCTCTCTGCCATTTCCAACCATATGCCTTTTGGGTTAAGAATAGAATTCTTGTGCCTGTGTCATGGCGTAGCTGGTAAAGCAGTGACCCGCAATGCTGGAATCCCATAAAGGTGCTGGTTTGAGTTCTGGCTGCTCCACTTTTGATCCAGCTCCCTGCTAATGCACCTGGGAAAGCAGCATAAGATGGCCCAATTGCTTAGGCCCCTGTACCTATGTAGAGACCCCGAAGAAGCTCCTGGCTTCAAATGGATCCAGCTCTGGCCAATGTGACCATCTGGGGATTAACCAGTGGATGGAAGGTCTCTCTGTTTCTCCTCTCTCTGTAACTCTAACTCTCAAATAAATAAATAAATCTTAAAAAAAGAGTGGAATTGGACATAACTAAATAATAAATGTTAGAGGAAATATATATATATTTACCCTTATTGGACATTACTCAATGTAGACATGTATCAAAATACCACATGGTATGCCATAAATATGTACAATTTTTAGATGTTGGTTAAAAATGGAAATTTGTTTTTTGGAAGTGGAACTAGTACTATTATTATTTTCTCCACTGGGCCTAACCTTATAGTGATGTTCTTGTTTCCTTCATTTAATTCTTTTTTTTTTGCTCCAAATGATGTCTATTTTGTAATTTATATCTGGTATTAATGCTAATGGTGACCATAAAACCACTGTAAATGATATAGACTCTCTGTTAGGTTTTCCTTGTCTTGACTTTTACTTGTTGGGCATACATTTGAACATGTAAGAATACTTGATGGACATGAGTTTGAACATGTAAGAATACTTAATTGCAAAGTTAAAGAGTTTTACTAGAATCAGGTTAGGAAAACCATGGAAGTCACATCAGTATTCTTAGTATGTATTCCTTGCCTCAGCTAAGTGCAGTGATCACTTGAAATCCTCTGATTTTTGCATGACCTTCAACAGTGCTAGGTTGAAAGCTAATCTCACTAGCAAAGTGAATGGAGAACAGAAAACTATAGCTGAATGATCCATGTTCCCTTGATATCCTCAGTCTGTATTGCCATAACTCTAAATATTTACCTGTTCAGGCTCTGTATCTTTTATAACCTGACTGATTTCTACACGGAGCTTAGCTTCTTGGTCAATGTCACTAGCCAGTTCTCTTGAGCCTTACTCCCTCCTATGCTGGTATCTCACTTGCTCAGCTGTATGCTTGATCCAGGCCATTTCTGGCTAGGTTTGTCCTCTGCTGATCAGCGTGATGGAATCACGGCTATGTGGAAAAGTCACAAGAGATTAGATTTGCTGTAGAATAAACATGCAGAAAGACAGCAGTAAGGCAGATGGGGGAGAGGCAGAGGGGAGACAAGGATGCCTAACAGGCTGTCTTCCATGAAGCAAAGATTAAGATGGCTTTGAAACTCATTGATACAGAGGCATTCAAAATGAAGCAGTATGTGTGGTGGCTAAGGGCGAGTGGATGAAGAGCCCAGGCTGAATCTAAGGTTGCCACTTGCTTTTGAATGCCCCGGGCTGGCTTCTCTGTGAGTCCAAGTTATCTCATTGGTAAAATATGCATCATGATATCTCCTGTATAGGCATCTAAGGATTTCAGAGGATAACTTAGCAAAGTGCCTGGCCCAAAACATGAATTCTCTAATGGATAGCTCAAAAAGCAAAAACAAAAACAAAAACAAATTAAATAAAAAAGTTCAAGAACTCTGATTTTAGGCTCATATAGAATTTCAGACTCACAAGGAATTTTCACTGAGGCCTTGTTCAAAGCCAGCTGAGCACAAAGAGTAATATGTTTTCAAGTAAAGAACACACATACAATTCTTTAAATTTTTTTCTTTCCTTTTACTTAATTCAAATGTCTGCTCAAATGTTCTCTCCTTAGAGAGATCCTCAACAGACTTCCTCATGTAAAACTACTTCCCATCAGTTTCTTTCCCCTTATCTTAATTTGATTTTCGTCATGGCACTCTAAGCAGACTGTATCTATGCAAATGTTATTGCAGAAGGTGGTCTCCTCCACCAGCACATACAGTCCATGTTAGGGGAGACTCCAGCGCACTGCTGTGCCCTTAGTATTCCCAAGATGAATCATTATTCCTACTTCATGTTTATGAATATCTTGTTTGGAGTTGGATGTGGGCAGGGCCATGAAGGGGCTCAGGGATCTGTCCTTAATGTGTTGTCCAATGTGAAGTAATGCTATAACTAGCACTGAAACAGTATTTTACACTTTGTGTTTCTGTGTGGGTGCAAACTGATGAAATCTTTACTTAGTATATACTGAATCAATCTTCTGTATATAGATAATTAAAAATGAAAAAAAAATCTTGGTGTTAAATTGGAAATTGCATAGAAAATTAATCAATTAAAAAATATGTCATGTAGGATCTCTGTCCTTAATGTGCTATACATTGTGAATTAATACTATAACTAGTACTCCAACAGTATTTTTCACTTTGTGTTGCTATGTGAGGGCAAACTGTTGAAATCTTTACTTAATATATAGTAAAATGATCTTCTGTATATAAAGAGAATTGAAAATGAATCTTGATGTGAATACAAGGGGAGAGGGAGTGGGAAAGGGGAGGGTTGCGGGTGGGAGGGAAGTTATGGGGGGGGGAAGCCATTGTAATCCATAAGCTGTATTTTGGAAATTTATATTCTTTAAATAAAAGCGTTATAAAAAAAAGAAAAAAAATGAATATCTTGTGTTTATTATGCTGTCTTATGTTTATTATGCTACTATGTTGTGCATATCACGAATAGGGCATTTCTCTAGTGTTTTTAGCTTTCGAAGTCATAAAAGTCCTTCTGTAAAACATGGTACGAAAATGCTATCATAACAAAGAGCCTGTTCCCCAGTGGACCTGACAGCATCCTTTTAGGTTTGCTGAAACCCTTAAAGAAGGTTGGAGACAACCCAATGCCTTAATTTTTTGCCTGTCTCATCAACCACAAAGGTGGGAAGTGGCTGCCGGCTTTCTGTGAGCCATGCTTCCCTTCATAATAAATTTGCGTGGCGTCTCCTTCACGTCAGAGCCAGTATGCTGCTCATTCTGCTCTCAGCCTCAGGGACAATTTATCAGTGCTTGTTTCCCTACTTGTTCCCAGTCTCACATGCCTCCTTTAGCTCATCAGTTTTCAACTGAGCAAAGAGCAGGTTCTAGGGATTGATTATCCAAGCTTCCTGCACTAATGAGCAATTTGCTGTGCAGAAGCTGCAGCTTTACCTGGGGGCCGGCAGGAAGGACTTCCAGGAGTCTTGCATTTGAGACTTCTGTTCATTTTCTCCCTCTGTCAAGCCTAATGAACACAAATGCCACTGCCTTCAAGGTTGCAGGGCCTTGACTCATCTGTATTATGAAAGGACAAGAGAAGGTCACAATTGTGCAACTGTGTAGAATCCTTAATAGGGCATTGGGGTAAAGGTCACTACCACAGAGGAGGCGCAAGGGAGACTGCAATAACTTGACAGTGGCCAATGAGTTAGAGTTTCCCTTGACACTGAGAAAGTTCAGTCTAAAATGAAGCCCATCAGTTGGCATTTACTTTTCTTAAAAAAGCTTAATAGTGTACAATATCTTCTTTTGATGGAATATAACTGCTTCTGAAAAAATGCTATTCAATTGATAAAAAGCATTATATAACATTTTGTTTCTTAATGATGGTATGTCTATTTTTGCTGTAACTTCAGTACCAAAGAATGAAACAAAGTAGTCTGTCTGTTAAATACTTTATGCATACAGTCCCTGGATAGCAGAGTCAGCATCACTTGGGATCATAGCAGAAATGTAGTGTCAAGCCCTATAACAAGATCCCTAACATCTCAAGGTATTGGAAATCATCATTTCCCAAGACTACTCTAAATATCTGGCACCAAACCTTAGCTACTTGGATTCTCAGCTCTGCGTGTGTATATATCCTCTACCCTTGCATAATACTTGCCCCATTAAAAAGGGAGAAAGATCTTCATTATGCTTTATCCCATGTTGTGTACCCTTATTGTAGCACAGATGTGAGTGATGGGGAGTGGTATACACACCATCATTGCTCAAGTAGTCTCTCTGTTCTTTTTGTAAGATGCAGAAATAATGGAGCACTTGTTCATCACTGTTCCTGTTGTCCATAGATTACAACTTCCTTAAGTGGGAATGAATCTAAGAGAACTAACAAAATGCTGAATTGGGTGGATCTGAAGGCAAATATCCAGGACTGGGGTTGAAAATTCCAAAACAATTCTCTCTAAACTAGTGAAGAAAGAAAATGCCTTAAGTCACTTTCAGCATTTTCTTTAGTCCTCATTGATTTGAATTAAATTATACTCATGGATAACAGACCCATGATTTAACTCAAAATCTCTCTTGCAAAAACTCATCTTGACCAATTTTTTTTTAACTTTTATTTTTATTTACTTCTCTCTCTACTTCTAATAATGAAGAATCCATCGTTTCCATATTTGTCATATCACCATTCTTTGTACATAGCTATATTGTATTGTTTTACATAAAATTGTGTATCACATTATCATTGTGGCATGAAGATAGGGGACTTGTTTTAATTATCTTTGGTCCCATGGATTCAATGGCAGTACTTGGTGTAGGTGACACTCAAGTGTGTTTTTAGTGTTGAATGACTAAGTTAATGTGCAATGTATTACTAATATAAGGGATCTGGTATAATGGTATTTGAGAGGTAAATTATTTCAAGCAATCATGTTCTCCATAGTAGAATTCAAATTTCTAAATGAAAACAGGATCACACAAACAAGACTAGTGTCTGCTAATACTAACTGATAGAATGAAAAAGGGAGAAAATGATCGATCATGGGAAGTGGGATACACAGCAGACTCATAGAATGGCAGATGTCCTAAATAGCACTCTGGCCTCAGAATAGCCCTTAAGGCATTCGGATCTGGCTCAAGAGCCCATGAGAATATTTTAGGCATGGAAAGCTAAGACACTCTGGAAAAAACAGAAGACCTAAATGAAAGATCTCTGCGAGTGAGATCCCAGTGGAAAGAACGGGGCCATCAAAGAAGGAGGTACCTTTCTCTGAAGGGAGGAGAGAACTTCCACTTTGACTATGGCCCTGTGGGAATAAGATCGAAGTCGGCTAACCCTAAAGGCTTCCATAGCCTCGGCAACTCATGACCAGAGCCTAGGGAGATTACTGACGCCATAAACAAGAGTGTCAAATTGTTAAATCAACATCAGGAGTCACTGTGTACTTGCGTCTCATGGGGGATCTGTTTTGAAGACAACATAACTTTAGCCCTTTCATCTTGCAGTAGGTAAAAAAGTTGTAAACCCTGACAAATCACCACTGTATTTTAGTTTATGATACTCCAGTGCCATATACATCCATAAATGTGAAATTGTAAATTTCCAAAGTGGAATTCCAGGCTGGTAAAGGGGTTTGAATCATTGCCAGAGAAGAGGGTCTTGTATGCTCTGTTGCTGTTTTGGAAGTGATTTGTGGACATTCACAGTGTGACAACTGTACATCAACAAAAGCTAGTCTGACAATTCTATTCACTGTCAGGTATTTGTGGTTGAGTGCTACTGGCTTTATGTTCCTTTTTGTTTTTCATTTCCCCCTGGTGGGAACACGTAACATTCATTGCAAATGGATGAATCACAAGCCAAACCCAACAGAAGTAATGACTCCCTACTCTTTGTCTTAAAGCTTTTCTACATCTTCATAGAATCACTTTTTACAAGGCCAAATGCATAAAGTTTAAAGTAAGATACTTGTTATGCAATGCTAAACTTTGTTTGACTACTTCCATTGACCTCCATGCCCTGTGGTTGAAGCTGGGTCAGTGGCCTTAAATCAGCTGTCAGAAAATAGTCTGATTTTTCTAAAGTGGATGGAAAAGAATGGCAAAAGAAAGCATTCGGGGGAGGAGAAGTGCACATTAGGGTAAGCGCAAAGTGCTTTGAAAGGATAAAAAGGGCAGATACTTTGCAGGTTTATATCAATGTGTTTAACATTCAGCTACATGGGACAATTCTAAAGATCTATCCAAAACATATCCAGGTCATTGGTGAAAATTTTGTTTTGTACACAGATATTTGGAATCTGATAGGAAGTCTCTAAGAAGACATATTTTTAAAGCAGAATTTCCCCAAGTACCATTTTTCAACATCCATTCTTAGAGCAATGTCTTAGCTACTTGTGTCTACAAGATCAAGATATTTCTATATAATCCTATACATACACCCAGGGCCCCAGTGACATACATTAAAGAGAATATTTTAAGAGGTTTTTGCTGCAGAAAATTTAAAATGAAACACTTATGAGAACTATGTATGCTTATAAGGTACACAGAGTCCTATCAGAATGTACGCTCCAAAGGACAGTGCTACACCATCTTGGAAAGGTCCTGGAAACATTCCTGCTTTCATATTATAAATATTGGTATTATATAGACATGAGTGCACTCATGAAGCATATATTAGACACTGTGATGTTTCTTTTGGCTATTTGTGGGGCGTTGCCATAAGAAAGCCTCATACTTTGTTGCCTATTAAAATAATTCTCAGGCCGGTGCCGTGGCTCAACAGGCTAATCCTCCGCCTTGCGGCGCCGGCACACCGGGTTCTAGTCCGGGTCGGGGCACCGGATTCTGTCCCGGTTGCCCCTCTTCCAGGCCAGCCCTCTGCTGTGGCCCAGGAGTGCAGTGGAGGATGGCCCAAGTGCTTGGGCCCTGCACCCCATGGGAGACCAGGAAAAAGCACCTGGCACCTGGCTCCTGCCGTCGGAGGAGCGCGGTGAGCCGGCCGCAGTGCGCCGGCCGTGGCAGCCATTGGAGGGTGAACCAACGGCAAAGGAAGACCTTTCTCTCTGTCTCTCTCTCTCACTGTCCACTCTGCCTGTCAAAAAAAAATAAAAAATAAAAAGTAAAAATAAAAAAATAAATAAAAAATAATTCTCAGAGAATTGTTTCTGGATGTAGATTTCTATTTTTTTTGTAACAGTTGCTTTATTTATTTATTTAAAGCTTTTATTTGATGAATGCAAATTTCATAGGACAACTTTAGGAATATAGTGGTTCTTCCCCCTATACCCACCCTACTGTCCCCACTCCTAGCCTATCTCCTACTCCCTCTCCCATGCCATTCTTCATTAAGATTCATTTTTAACTAACTTTATATACAGAAGATCAACTCTATACTAAGTAAAGATTTCAAGAGTTTGCACCCACACACAGATACACAACATATAAAATGCTGTTTGAGAACAAGTTTTGCAGTTAATTCTCATAGTACATGTCAAGTTGTTTTAAAAAGGCTAAGCCTTCAAAGACCCATAGCAGCAATTATTTGAATAAATTGGGCCACACTCTGCTCTCGCTTGTATCATTCATAGAAACCAGGCAAACACAAATGCAATTTGACTTATTCTTCTAGCTATAAAAGCATACATTTCTTCTTTCTCTATAAGGGAGTATTGTCATTAAAGATAACTAGTCAGCATAACTTATTAACTGTGTAATTTATGGTGGGTGTAATAGTCCCCTTAAAACTATAATTTCCTTAAGGAAAGGAACCCTGCTTTTTAATCCATTCTTGCATCCTAACCCCTCTGAGCTACACAGAATTGCTCAAAACACATCATAATGGGGGCATTTAAAAGATACTTCTATTCAGCAAGAAAATACTCTTTGTAAGAACACCATTCCTTCTCAAACACTTCCTTACATAGGTAGATATGAACTATGGATGTCAATTAGGTTGTATTTCTTATTATCAGAGAAACAGAGTTTGGTTCTATAAACCTAAACAGAAGCATATTAAATACGCAAGGTTAAAGTATTATTGTTTATGATGTGGAAACTCACAGGGAACCACAGAGATTAACTTCAGGTTAAGTGTAATGGAGGTCTCCTGGGAGGAGATGTGGCCACAGAACTATGGGTAAAGCAGGACCTGAGTCCAAACATGGTGACAAATGAACAGAATGGAGTAAGCTCTTTTTATCTTTGCAAGTCTTGAAGAAGTTATTCCTCATCTGGAGGAGACAGGACCAGATTCTTTAAGAGCACCAAATTCTTTATGCAGAAGCATATTATAGCCTTTGACCTCCAAACTACTCATCTTTGCCATCCGTAATCCATTAATCAAGTTTTCCTTGATTTCCTCAGATTTCAGAGAGTTTTCTGCAGTTCACTTACCTGAGAACCCTACCTCTTTGCTATTACCTAGGAAAGAATTAGTTTAAAAATATGTGTGTGTGTGTGTGTGTGTGTGTGTGTGTGTTGAGTTGCAGAGATATTCCATCATCACCAAAAACAAGGAAGGGTCTGCACCTTCTGCTGAAATGCTCACCATAAGGATTTCATGAATAAGACCTCAACAACACAGGAAACAAAAGGAAAATCAGACATATGGGATATCATCAAACTAAAATACTCCTGTATAGCAAAGAAAAGAATCAATGGAGTGAAGAGACAATCAACAGAATGAGAGAAAATATTTACAAACTATCCATCTGACAAAAAGTTAACAACTAGAATATATATATATATATATATATATATATAATATAAAAGCATGGGAACAAGTAATCCAGTTATAAAATGGGCAATAGACCTGAATAGGCATTTTTTTTTTCAAAGGAAAATACAGAAATGGCCAACAGGGACATGAAAAACTGTTCAATATCACTAATCATCAGAGAAATGCAAAGCAAAACTACAATGAGTATCACCTCCCTCCTGTTAGAATGGTTATTTTCAAAAAAGATAAAAGCTAACAGAATTGATGAAAGTGTGGATAAAAGGGAATCCTTGTACACCTTTAGTAGGAATGTAAATTAATATAGCCATTGTGGAAAACATATGGAGAGTGCTCAAACATTTGAAATTATATACCAGCAATTCCATTACTGGATAGTCAATAATTTAATATCCAAGTGATATTAAATCAATAAACGTACATACTGTCTTGTTCATTGTAGCACTACTCACAATAGCCAGTAAGTGGAAAGAACCCAAGTGTCTATTAGCTGATGAAAGGATAAAGAAGATATGATACATAAAGAATGGAATCTTATTCAGCCACAAAAGATATGAAATCCTGTCATTTAAGGCAACGTGGAGTTTATTAAGTTAAATGAAATAAGCTAGACACAAATATGCAAGTACTACATGATCTATTTCAGTCACATGTGGAATCTAAAAAACTGAATTCAGAGAGGCTGAGACTACAATGTTGGTTATCAGAGCCTGAGAGGGAGGGGAAAAAGTTGATTAATAGGTATTGAGTTACAGTTAGGAGAATGAATTTCTTATGTTCTATTGCACAGTGGGATGACTATTAATAGTTATTAGATTATATTTCCTATTATCAGAGAAATGAGCTTGGTTCTATAAACAGAAATAAAAGCATATTAAATATACAAGATTAAAAGAATTACTATCTGGGGCCAGCATTGTGGCATAGTGTATGAATCTGCTGCCTGAGATGCAGGCAACCCATATGGATGCTGGTTCTCTCCATTTCCCATCCATCTTCCTGCTAATGACCTGGGAAAAGCAGCAGAAGATGGTTGAAATGTGTGGGCCCTTCCACCTACGTGGGAGACGCAGATGAAGCTCCTGGATCCTGGCTTTGGCCTGGCATGGCCCTTGCCACTGCAACCATCCGGGGAGTGAACCAGCAGAGGAAAGATCTCTCAATCTCTCTCTCTCTCTCTGTCCGATTTTCAAATAAATAAATCTACAAAAAATGTAAAAGTGCTATACTTCATGACTTGGAAAGTTGACAGAGGGAAGTACAGAAATTAACTTCAGGTTCAGTATCAAAGAAAAGGTCTCCTGGGAGGAATTGTCACCACAGAACTATGGGTAAGGTGGGGCCTGGTTCTAAACGAGGTGATAGATGAAGCGATCTTTTGAGAGAGATTGTATATATTTTATAAATATATAAATAAATATTACATATTTTTCAAATGTATGTATACTTTTGAAAAGGTTTTGAATGTTTTCATAAAAAGAGGTGATAAATGTTTGAAGAGATAGTTATGTTTACTGAACAATGCACAATGAATACATGTGTTGAGATATCATATAGTGCTTCATAATAGAATTTAAAAAATAAATAACATACTAAAATAAAATGTTTGCCAGTCCCATTTTGGTTGGCCTCCCTGTTCTCATTAACTCTGAAGCTTTTGGATCTTACTATTATGCAAGAAAATATCATCAAGGTCCAATGAGGGTTACATAAATACCCTTGGCACTTTCTCTGACAAGTTTTTCCATATTTGGAACGAGAAGTAATTCTAGACGAGCAATCATAGCACGAGGATAAACAGCCAAAGCCAAGTGTTTAAAACGGCTCCTGAAAGGCTAAGAACTAAATGCATGAATAAAAGAGCACATTTATAGTGGTAATTTCAAGTGGAAAAAATAGGTAATTGTATACTCATTACTCTTTGACAGAGGAGCCATGAAATGTTTCCATTACTTGCTGTTAAAATGCTACTTGCTTTTAAAGAGTGAATATGCTCACAAATGATAGGAAGAAACAATGAGTTTTTGTTTTTATTTAGGCTGTGTATTCTCTGAATAAACATATAGATTCTTTATTTGGCTTGGAGCAGAAAAAAGTATCATTAGTATAATAACAGCATAATAATACAGGGATAATTATAATGCGCATCTCTTAGGCACCAGAAAAATTTTTCTGGATGGTGTGTCATGAATCCTTACAAAGTTCCTATGGCAGATATAAAAAGCAGCCAATATCATAGTGGTTTTATTGGTGGGGAAGTTGAAGTTCACAGATAAAGTGATCCAGGGACTACAGGGTTCACAAGGTCCCCTGGACACTACAGAAGTCCATATAGTGTCCCAAACCCAAAGTGGGTTTCAAATTTCATGCAGTGTGGGAACTGCTATTATCCAGCTTCTGGCATTGTTCTCTACACAGAAACTCCATCTTCCTGGAAACACCCGAGCTTGCCTTCCATGGCTCTCTTGCTCCTGACTGTCCATTGCAAAACCCCAGGGCGTGGTGGAGAGAACAGCAATTCTGGAGCCGGGCTGAATCCCACCTTCATTGAGATAGGAGACATCATTCAACTGACTGCTTGTGTCCTTGTACTTATCTCTTTAAGGGGAATATAGAAGTAGCTCCCTCAGGGTTTGTTGGGAGAATTCAGCATCTCTATGTACGACAGAAATGCATGGGGGCCATGCCAGGCTATGCTTGTTAAGAAAATCACTCATCACTTTCTGCTTTGCCTCATCTTTTATCTTCAAAAATGGCAAAGTGTTTAAAGTTTTATGAACTTGCCACACACTAAGTTTACTAGCAGGTCTTTGCCCCTGATATTTTCCTTTCTTGGCAGGCTTTTACGTTTTACACAAGACCACTTCCTTCCAAGGATCCCACATCTAACTGATGCCACAGTGTCCCATAGGTATGCTGATTAGAGCATACATGAGGGCACTTCAAAAATGTATGGAAAATGGTATTAAATTTTGAACTCCATGCATAGTTTTCTCATAATACACATGGCTCTTGAACTTTTTGAAGACCACTCCCTTTGTGTGTGTATGCGTGCATGTGTGTATTTGAGCATAACTTATATTGCATCATATTTTTGTCTAGAACAAAGCCAGGTCATGGCTGACACAAACCTGGTCCATGACTTCCATTAACCAGTTTCTTCCTCTTTCTGGCTAATATAGCTTATTTATCCTTTTGAATACTCATTCTCTGTCTCCTGTACCTAGGGATTTGTTTTAGCTTCCTTTCTCTTCTCATAAGTGCACTCTCATGTCTACATATTTTCTTATACTCTCATGACAGAAAATCCTAAATGGACCATTTCTAAACCTACTTACATATCTTTCTTTGGAACTTCCAACACATATGGTCAAAACATTACCATAGTCTCTTTGCTCAAATGTTAATAGGCTCAAAAAACTGAACATTTTCAGAATTCCATACATTATTTTTCTCTCATATTGGACCTCTTCTCACAAGCAGTTGGTCACCCCAGCATCTTCTGAGGTGATGTCCGATTCTCATAAACCATCTCTTGTTCCTCCCATTCTCCCCTCATGAGAACTGATTTCCATGAAAACTGATTCTTTCAACTATTTGCAGCAAGGAATTAGGAGAGATAACTGAATATATTAGTTGACAGGATCATGTGTTAGGGGACCCTCTCATTCATCCTAAGGATATTTTCTTATTAACCTGAACAAATCTGCAGAATTTGATATCCCAGATGCTGAAAGAAATATTTCAGAGGCATTTCTCTTCAATTTAAAAATTCCGTTGACTCCTCTAGAATCCAGATGAGATGATTTGTTCCAGGAATACATTGCTTATTATTAATTATAAGTTGAAAACCAGAATTTTATTCCTTTCTTTTATCTTCCTGCTTCCAGAGCTCCTTCTGACTCTCAAGTTTTAAAGTGGCTTTGTTTTGCTCCATTTCTTTCCAGAACAGTTATGGCTTGATTCTCTATCTCCCCATTTCCCTTCAGTGTTTGAAAACCGGTCTGAAGTCTCCAGGACAAGTCTGCTGGAGAAAGGAAAACTTATGTGGCTGTGAACTCAGAACTGCCTGTATAGTTGAATACTATAGTTTATTGACCCCAAAATGTTTGTTGACCAAACACAAGTATTATTACATTTAACACTTATTAATAACATCTTAGCTTCAAACAGGCATTTTAGAACCTCTAAATCATTCTCAAATAAATTAGCATTTCCAACTTTGCTAAATTCATTAATCTATTAATAGTTAAGTATAAATTGCTTCCATGCCTATTCTTAAAAATGTAATCGAAGTTAGTTAATAAGGCACAAATAAAAGAACAATGAAGATAAATGCAGGAAAATAAGGTTGGATAATAGGTAGAGTCAGTGCACAAAATACTATGAGGGTGTTAAAGAAAAAAACTATTCAATGACACTTTTGTTAAAGTAGGGAGACTCTGTTGGGTATAGGGGCCTCTGCAATGGAGACTGGCAGTAGAGCAAAAGAGATTGGATTCCATTTCAAATACAGTGACAATTGGGAATTTACAGTAGGTGGGGAAAAGATTAGGCTAAGGAGCATTCTGGTTGACAGGATTCTTGCTGAAGAGAGGCCATGATGGTTAAGATATCAAGGATACGGAATAAAGAATCTAATCAGACATTAAGTGTAGGAGATTTTCAATAAGTTGATCCAGTGATTCTTTTTTTTTTTTTTTAAGATTATTTATGTGAGAGGTAGAGTTACAGACAGTGAGAGGCAGAGAAAGAGAGAAAGGTCTTCCTTCCATTGTGTCATTCCCCAAATGGCTGCAATGGCCGGAGCTGCACTGATCTGAATCCAGGAGCCAGGTGCTTCTTCCCATTCTCCCATGCGGAGGCAGGGGCCCAAAGACTTGGGCCATCTTCTACTGCTTTGCCAGGCCACAGCAGAGAGCAGGATTGGAAAAGGAGCAGCCTGAATTAGAACTGGCGCCTATATGGGATGCTGGCACCCCAGATGGAGGATTAAGCTACCGAGCCACAGCGCCAGCCCCATCTAGTGATTCTTAAACTGGACTAAATGGGACATGGACAGAGCCTAAATTTTAACCTAGTTAAAAAGAGAGCCCAGAAGAGATTGACTCAGCTTCTATCAAAGGAAGGATACTTTGTCAAGGGGAAACATAGGAAATAGTGGTGGAGCAAAAATTAGGTTTGGAGTTTACCAATCACTGGAATAAAGAGATAAACAAAATAAACCATTAGAGTGAGATGGGGGGATATTTAACTTATTAGCTAAGATGTAGATTAGGTCTTTCAAGTCCCATATCAGAGTGCATGGGTTTCATACCAAGATGTGGCTCATGATCCATTTTATGCTAATGTAGTCATTGGGAGAAAGTGGTGATAATTCAAGTAATTGGGTTTCTGCCTCCTGTGTGGGAGACCTGGATTGAATTCATTACTCCTGGCTTCTGTCCCCTTGGCCACTGGGGACATTTTGGGAATGTACCAGCAGATGGGAGCTCCCTCTGTCTTCTCTCAAATAAATAATAAATTGAAAACTAAAAATGTAATTTCATTTAAGAAAGTTTGAGGTTAATGATGTTATATGATAAAGGTAACCTCTTTTGGTTTGTTTTTGATATCTGAGAAAAATTTGTTTTCCTAAAGAGTACATGGTTAGAGAATTAGATTAGAATAATATCTTTAAGCCAATGGTGAGTTTCATAAGGCTATTTCTTAAAATGACGCTCAGTATGATAGGTAACTGAATACCAAAGCAAAGCTAAAGAAAGGCACAGTTTTGAGCAACTCACTTACTCTGGTACAAGTGCAAGGTTACATGTATGTCACATAGCATAAGGGTTAAGAACCTGGGCTCTGTAGATAAACGGTCAGAGTTTGAAATCTAACTTTTCCATTGCCTGGCTTTGCATCTTTGAACTAATTACTTGATTTCTCTGACTCTATTTATGAAGTAGAAGTAATAATATTATTCAACTCATAGGTTTATTATGAGGATTAAATTAATTGACATTTGAGAAGGCTTGGAATAGTCTACTGGTACATAGTGTTCAGTATTATTATCAAAGGAAGAAGGCACAGACCATCCAGAAGAAAACTACACACAGTTTAGGACACACATGTGATACATAGTATTTGTTGCTGTTGTACTTTTGTGATCATATGCAGAAGTGAGAGTTTGAGATTATACTTTCTGACAAGGACTTAGCCTGGAGAAATTCTACGTGGCTGATTATAGGAGGAAACATATGCTTTGATAACCTAAGTGGAATGTTGGGCTTACATCTGTAGTGGATGTTTAGAAACTCAGCAGAATACATGGTGAATGGGAGCCAGCCCCCTGCTATGAACTCCACAGGTGCTTTAAATAGCTTCAGGTATATTTTTAAAAGCAAGCAAGAAAACAAATATATCACTACCAGAAATTCTTCTAGATATTCCTGTTGGGGAATTAAAAATATTTTTCAGGAGTTTTGCATCCACTATGACACTCATAGATCTTCAAGGGTCCACACTCTGAGCAATCGAGAAAGCTTGACTGATATAATCTTAGTCTGGAAAATTTTCAGAGTGCTGTATAGATGTTTATTCATCTCGACCAAAAGTCTCAATAAAGAACCAGAAAACATATCAAGTGCTGCAAATTCCTAGTGGATCCTGCAAGATGAATTTAATTTAAATATACCTCCAGATAACTGAGTTTTGATGTTCCAGGGAGGGCACAGGGCATAAAACAATTAAGTGCAGCATTGGAAAATGATGGCCTTAGCATCAGAGTAGCTGAATATAAGTTCATCTTTTTGAAAATCATCAGTACCATTATTTATTGAGCCCAATCTTCATTTATGATAGAAAAATGCTTTATTTATGATTACAAAGACACCCCCTTTTCCAGTTTAAACAATAAAATTTGCCTGATGATTATTTTTTTGAACTGCTTAACTATTTACTTTTATTAGTATATGTTGCAAAACGAATGCCTTCCTATGCAATTAACTTGTTATGCTTCATTGTTTTATTTCACTTAAGCATTTAGGGTGTTTTCTTCATACATTCTTTGAAGAATACAAGGTCATCTGCTCACCATTAAAAACATAGATGTATATATTAGGTATATGTATATTCATGTCGCCAAATTCATCATAAAAATGAACTTGAAAACTATTTCTTGGGCAAAATTTCTGGATATTAAACCAAGAAAATAATAGGATGCTTGCTTTCTAGCACATTATACATATTGATATTTTATAACAATATAATAACATATAGATGCGTGACTTAGTTGCAAAACTACATATGAATAGTTAAACTTGACGAGTATGACTTTGCTAAATTTTAAAAAATATTTTCCTTAAACTTCTAAAGCTGTACTTTCTTCTTAGAGTGTCTGGGACTGAGTTGAAATAAAGTGGCACTTCTTCAATAAATCACTCCCCACAAAACCCTAGATTTACATATTCACTAATTTTGTCACACACTTTGATTTTTTGATTATCATCTTTTGGTGAAATGTATTATTTGCATTTGACTATAAAACCTATGTCAATTTTGAGAAGAGAGGTTTTAAATAGATTTGCAGACTTATGGGACTTTATAAAGCAACTGAAATTATTATTATGCACAGTATTATCAAGTTAGATTTTTAAAATTTCATTCCACCTATGTCTACAATTAAATAAGGCTATGTTCACATAACAGTAAATCCAATTGAAAAACATCTCATCTAACTGTCTATTTGGTACTATTTAAAGTGAATATTTCATTTCCAATAAGTCTTATGGGTATGATACAGTCACAGATTTAGAATCATATATTTTATTTTTTTAAATTTATTTGCATGCATTTTATAAACACAACTTTAGGAGCAGAGTAATTCTTCCTGACATACCCGCCCTCCCACCCACACTCCCACCCTTTTTCCCTCTTCTGTTCCCCTTCTTTTTTTTTACTAAGATCTATTTTCAGTTAACTTTATATGCAGGAGATTAACTCTAGTCTAGGTAAAGAGTTCAGCATTTTATATGAGAAAAAGAAAAAGAAAACAAACAAACAAAAAAGATGGTTCCTTAACAATCCAGACAAGGGTTGTTCAAAGTCATTGCACCTCAAAGGTAATTTTGCTTTTTTTTTTTTTCTTCCTTTTGTAATTTTATCTTTTTTTTGGTTTATAGAAACTTAATTATCTTTAAAAATGAACCCAAGAATGATATATCTTTTGTGAGCAGTTAGACATAACCATAACTTATAAGAATATCTTCCACTTAATACACTAAAATGAAGTAATTCTTTGGGAGCAAGTTTTACTATTAAATCTCATAAAACAACTCTTTGAAGACTGAGGTCCTGCATGAGAAGTTAGTGCATAGTGACTCCTGTTGTTTATTTAATAGAATCAGATCTTTTAAAGGAGTCTTGTTATAGAATGAAAACCATTCATATAACTTTATGTTGTCTTCATAGAATGCATATAGCTTACATTCCATATCCAATTCTATTAGGTTAAATTATGAAATCAATTAGGAAGGATGAGGAATCCTCAAAAAGTACATATTAATGCATATTATAAAAAACTATGCATGGATTTCAAAATTTTAAATTCCATTTTCCCGTGAACTTTTTGAAGTCCTTTCATATATCATCGTTATGCCACCTTCCCATTTGTGACTTTAAATCACTTTAGAGATTTGTTCTCATAGAGACTATTCTTGTGGTATAACTTATGAAAGGAATTAACTTGTTGGAGTCTTTTACAATGAGAATGTGCCATGAGGCACTTGCATTGTTCAGATGTTTCCATGAACTCAGGAGGAGTAACACCACCTGGCTCACGCTATACTTTCTGCCAACTCTCATTTTTATCTTCCAAGGCCGACTTAATATTCTTGCCCTTGTATATCAGAGCACAGCAAGGGAAGCCTCAAATACCACAAAATCACTTGGAGAGGAATTCATCAAATCAAATCATTTGCATAGCCGGTCTTGGTTGTTACTACTTTAAACAAATTCATTTATAATTGATCTGCATTTACATTTGTCTTTAGTTTCCTTTATTTTTTATTTACTCAACAAATATCTAGATTGCCCATTAGGTACCTGACATTGTTTTGGAGGCTGAGATACAGTAACAGGAAAGGAAGCATTTCTGCTCTCAATGACCTTCTATCCTCATTGATGAGGAAGATAATAATCCAGCATATGAAAACATATAATGTTAGATTTTATGAAGAAAAATAAAGTTAATGAAGCAGATGAGGAAGGTAAAGAATGCAATTGGCAGTGTGGTTGAATGGGAGGACTTGCCATTTTATTACATAGGGTAACAGATATTTAAGCAGACAGATGACATTGAGACATGTGAATATGCAGGAGAAGAAATTTTATGTAAAGAAAACAGTGAGTGCAAAGGCCTTTATAAGGAGGCAGACTTGGCATATTGGAGGTATCGGTAGGAGCTTTGCTAGAACAAGCAGGAGTGAAATCTTAGAGGGGGGACATTGTGGTGTAGTGGGTAAAGCTGTTACCTGTGATGGTGGTGTCCCATATGAGAATGGGTTCAATTCCAATCCAGCTCTCTGCTAATGTCCTGGGAAAGCAACAGAGGATGGTCCAAGTGCTTGGGCCTCTGCACCCTTGTGGGAGACCTGGAAAAAGCTCCGGCTCCTGACTTCAGCCCAGCACAGCCCTGGCTGTTGTGGCCATCTAGGTGAGTAAACCAGCAGATGGAAGACATTTCTCTCTCTCTTTCTCCCCTTCTGACTTTCAAATAAATAAATAAATCTTTTATTTTAAAGAACTGAGCTTTCCTAGAATAAGCAGGAGTGGAGTCATTGGAAAGTCAGAGAATACTGGGCTTTGTAGATCATGCAAAGGAGTCAAGGTCTTATCCAATGTGAGAGTCAAAACCTCCGGATCATTTAAGGTAGATGAGAGATTTCCAATTTACATTTGATAGCATCATTCAGGGTGAAGTGGAGAGAACACTTTGTAGAGAACAAGTCAGGACAAGACATGAGGCTGTTGCTGTGACCAGGTGGAGAAGACAGTGGCTTGGACTGGTGCAGAGGTGGGGGAAGTGATAAGAATTACAAGATGCCATATGTATCTTGAAGGTGGGCCCAGCAGTTTAGGATGACTTTTTGGTTTGCTTTGGGTATTTGTATTTTTAGTTATTAAGAGTATTCTGTTTCACCCTCAAAGTCTCCCAGTCTGAAGGTTAAATTATATAGTTCCTTGTATATAAAACATGTTTTCAAAAGAATTCCTCGTTCTCTTAGAAAGTTCTGATAAAATAGATACCATGATTCTCTTTTGACAGACATGTAATATGCAGCTAAGAAAATTTTAGTAACTTGTCTAAAGTCATGGATAATAATGGCAAAACCCAGTATTTTGGGTTTCAGTCCAATTATCTTTTCATTCTCTTACACTGAGTCAAGTTGTGTTTACATAAAGCAAGCCCACTATTCATGCTGTCAATCACTAATTTGGTAAAGAGAAATGAGAATTATTATTTACCAGGCATTATTCTAAGCAGTTGAGACACTTCCTTTTACTGGTTCACTCCCCAAATGGCTGCAACAGCTAGTGCTATGCCAGGCCAAAGCCAGGATCCGGGAGCTTATTCCAGGTCTCCCACATGGGTGCAGGGGCACAAACACTTGGGCCATCTTCCATTGCTTTCTTAGGTGCATTAGCAAGGAGTTGGATTAGAAGTACAGCAGCTGGGCCTTGAACAGGTGCCAGTATGGGATGCTGGCACTGCAGGGTGCGGTTTAACCTGCTGCAGCACAGCACCAGCCCCTAACTAATGTTTTAAGATAATGGCTCTGGCTACCTTCTCATAATGGACTGTAAGGGACTAAGAGTAGAAGAAGAGGGGTTACTTAGGAATGCGCTGCAGTACTGCCATGGCAAAAGATGTTGACTTGAACCAGAATGGTATCAGTGGAGACTGTGAGAGGAGCTGGAGATATGATCTCATTTTGAGGACAGAATTAGCATAATTTCCTCATGAATTGTGTAAGTAATGAGGGCTGTGATGAATTTTTCTACAGTTTTGTCAGGTTGGATGGAGTCTGCTATTCATGTATACGGGAAAGGCTGTGGGAAGATGGGGAATTTCACGATGAACATGCTACATTTAAGATGTCGGTGGGCATCAAGTGGCTGTTGGACATGAACAACAGGACGCTATTGATGTGTGGGATGTAGATATCATTTGGTAGTTGCCAGCATGTGGTTGGTACTTAATGCCAAGAGACTGGGTGATATCACTGAGGAGATGAATGCAAATGGGAAAGATCACCAAGAAGTGAATGTAAGGTGCTCTACATGGAAGAGGGTGCAAAGAATAAAGGATCTTGCAAAAGTGATCTAAAAGAAGCAAACTACTACATCAGTATAAAGTCAAGGGAGAAACTTGCTTGGTAAATGGAGAAAATACGTGAGAGGAGGACTGTTCTACTGAAAAATGTTAATGCGATGGGATTTGCACTAGGGAAACTGGAATTAAATGATAAGCTTATTTGGCTGCAGAAATCTTTGAAATTCACAATACTTTATTTTCATAATACACATTTCCCATGAAGTTTTGGAAGACCTTGATTCCATGGATTTCAAAAACGTTTTCCCAGCATTAATTTATTTATGTAATAAAAAGAGAATAGGTATATGTAGTTCATAAATACAAATCAAAAACTATACACCCCTCCTTTCATTCCTCTCTCTCTCCCCCTCTCCTTCCTTTGTTCCTACATTCCTTCGTTCCTTTGTTTTTCTCTTTTATAATTTTTGAGGTAACATATTAGATGTATGTTATACATTAATGCTTCATACTAACTAACGAGTTTAAGAAGTAAAAAGTAAATATTTTCACACCAAAATAAACTTGTCTTTTAATACTATTTCCCATGAACTTTTGGAAGTACCCTCAGATGTATAGATGGGAGACCAGGAGGGGGCGCCTGGCTCCTGGCTTTGGATGGGCGCAGTGCGCCAGCCACAGAGGCCATTTGGGGGGTGAACCAATGGAGGGAAGACCTTCCTCTCTGTCTCTCTCTCACTGTCTATTCTGCCTGTCAAAAAAAAAAATTAAAAAATTAAAAGAAAGAGAAATTTGAAGAGTGAAGTTTAAGCACTGGATTTGTCATTATGGAGACCAGTGGAAACTGGAAAAGAGCTGTTTAGTGGAGTGATTGAGCTTGGGAGTCGGAGTACCTAAAACACTTTTATGTAATGCCAACGCTGCTGGTCTGGAGACCACACCTCAGGTGGCAACAATCTAGTGAGGAAGTAAAGGGATAGGTTTTAGGTTCGAGGAAGAGACTCTGACTGCAGACGTTGAAAGACACATTGTGACCCTGAGAAGGCTCTCCTCTGAATGCTTCAATTTTGTCAATGGAATTTGTCAATGAAAATAAGGTCATTATCTGAAAGTGAGAATGGCAGAGGTGTTGGGTGATTGAAAACAGAGAGGGTACAGTGCAGTCACTACTACACAAAGTGGGTAGTGAATGGGTTGGTGAGGCACAGCATGTTTTCTGGGACCATCCGAGCCAGCTTCAGGTTTATGACAATGAATTTAAAATGAGAATAGTTGGTGTTCTTGTGAGTTTAATCCTGTTTTGTTACACAGTTACAGGTGCACTGGGAACAGAATTAGATTCAACTGCGATTTTGCTGGATGAGGTCAGAAAAGTGAGAAAAGGTCAGAGATCTGAGAATCCTCTCAAGAGAGTGATTATAATAATTAACAGCTAAATTTAAATTAGAGAAAGAAGGAAGAGGGGCTATGCCAAGGATGAGGGATAGCGAAAGCTGATAAAATCAAAGCACTAGATTTCAAGTGAAAGAACAGTTCAGGAAACAAGAAGGAATTGGAAAGATACAGGTAGTGTTGAGGTAGGTAATGTAAGACATTGAGGTTGAATAAAGATGCACTTTGACTGGCATAGGTTATGGCTCAGAGCAAGTGCCAGAGAGCATATGGAGAACAAGACTATTGGAGAAGAGCTCCAGGAACTAAGACAAAAAAAAGTACCTTATCCACAGCAGTGGTTCCCAAGCTTTAGCCAAATCAGCACCCATGGAGGGTCTATTAAAATGTAGATGGCTTGGCCACACTCACAGAAATTTTAATTCATTTGGCCTGTGGTCGAGCTAATAAAGAGAATTAGGTGATGGTGGTGTTGCTGGTTGGTGGATGACACTTGGCACACATGTCCTTTAAAGACATTGAAATCACTGAAAATTAAAAGAGGAATAATAGAGAGGGGAGAGAGACACTGAGTCTAAAGCTAATATTGTCAAAATCAGGGGAAAGGGAAGTTGACAGGTTCAATGAGCTGTTGTGGAGATCATAATGTGCTTACAGTGCAACACAAATGTTTACCTTTGTCTTTTATTCCATTCTATGTCATTGATTCAAACTCCCATCTGTAAAGTGTATCCACATCCTGAGGTTTTGGGAAAATAAGTGAGTTAAAAATGCTGGCGTATTTAGGGTCAACATTTGATGAGGAAGTTAGGATGCTGCTTGTAATTCCTGCATTTCGTATCTGAGTGCCTGGATTCGCATCCTGGTTCTGCTCCCTATTCCAGCTTCCTACTAATGCGCATCCTGGGAAGCAGAGGGTGATGACTTAAGTAGTTGGTCCCTGCTACGTTATGAGGGAGTCAGATTGAGTTTCCAGGTCCTGGATTCAGCCTGACCCAACCTTAACCTGTCTCTCTCTCTCCCTCTCCCTATCTCTCTCTTCGCCTTTCCAAGTAAATAAAAAATTAAAATACTGAAATAATTCAGACATTTTGAAACATGGTGCTGACCAAGTCACCAGTATTATACCTGGTATTTATTCATTTCTTCATGTTCTTTGCTTAATTGACCTCTGCTGAAAACTCCCATGATGCCCTGAAACTGGTCCTAAACTGGTCCTGAAACTGGTCCTTCACCCCTGGTTTGATGGTGAACCCTATACTTTAAAAACTAAATATAATTTGAATTTTAAAATCTGACTGCTTGTAACAAATGGAACTTTAGTTGGTGTGGATATTCCTTCCTTTGAGCCAGGAATGCTGGAAAGGACACTGATGTGATATGAAAGCACTTTTATTAAGCAGACATAAACTGTAATCATCATCATCATTTCTTTGTGATGATCCCTCATGCAGTGATACAAGTGGAATTGACCACAACTGTTCCAACTTACCACAAAGAAAATAATAAGATGAAGCTACAGGAGAAATATGTAACAGCTGTAACCAGCCTTTGTATTTTGCCCCAGGCAATATAATTAGGAAGGCGTGTTAGGTGGAGTGCCATTGTATCCATGTATGTCTCTAGTGGATGATTAAAAATAAATAAATAAATAAAATAGAAAAAGAACTTAGAATTTGCCAATTTAACAAATGATTTTTTTTTTCATCTCCAAAGGGTGTTCCCCAGAGCCATTCAGATGAATGTTTTTCAAACTTTATACCAAAGAGCATCAGACTTTCTAGGTCACTGTACAACATCTGAGCCTAAAATTAAAACCATAAATACTTAAAGCCTTACCTTCCACAATCCTTTAAAAGTTAGTAAAACAGACATTTTCCTTTACCACTTTGCTGTGCTTATTTATGTAAGAAACAGCACTTTGAAAAATCAGGGCTAAAAGCAGAGTCACCCAAAGAATAAGGGAATAGAAAAATCAATTTCCATTTTTCTCTACCTTATATTTAGGAGGGAGAAATTTGCTGCCCCAAGCTCATAGTCAAATCAGTACTAAAGTATGGAAGATGGTTGTAACTCTAATATCTTCCAGAGCACCCACTGCAGAAAATGATTAATAAATACAGCTTCCGTGGGGCCGGTGCTGTGGTATAGCAGGTAAGGCTGCTGCCTGCAGTGCTGGCATCCCATATGGATGCTGGTTCAAGTCTCAGATACTCTACTTCTGATCTGGCTCTTTGCTATGGTCTGGAAAGCAGTAGAAGATGGCCCAAGTGCTTGGGCCCCTGCACATGCATGGGAGACCTGGAGGAAGCTCCTGGCTTCCGCCTTCAGATTGGTGCAGCTCTGGCTGTTGCGGCCATTTGGGGAGTGAGCAAGCAGATAGGAGACCTCTTTCTCTCTCTCTCTTTCTCTTTCTGTAACTCTGCCTTTCAAATAAGTAAATATTTTAAATACAGCTTCCGTTACACAGACCCTAACTTACAGGTTTTTGTTATCTGTCTTGCCTATACAACCACAGTATCAATTATTTTGGAACGAAGCTTCTCTGACTTCAGTGTGCCTGGCTGTTGGTGGGGTAACACCATTGCCCTGCTTATATAAACTCTCCCTTTTAAGGCAGGAGCTATACAGAGGGTCTTGAAAAAGTTCATGAGAAATTCATATGATGAAGATGTTGTATGGATCTAATCTTTGCACCTAAGTAAAATTTCTATTAATTGCATTTTCCATGGAGCTTTTGTGCTTCTCTCACACTTATGTGCTTCCAGGAGAAGCAAAGACATGCTGTGTGGTAGAAGTGAGACTTAGAGCATGCGGACAGGTGTGGATGATGCTGGCATGTCCTGCGGGTTGGCAACTCCTTGCTTTCTAAGCTTGTGGAAACATTCTCTGTCTTTTCTGTTCTGTAGTTTTGAAGCTCCTAATTCCCCATATAAAAATCTATCCTGGCTTGAAATACCTGTTTTTCCTGACAGGACCTATCTAATCTATCTGGATTAGGTGCAAGGAGACAAATTGGAAGACAGAGGCTTACCACAGGAGTCCAGGCTGTGTAGGCTAGCTGTGAGAGGACAGAACCATACAGTAGCAAAATGGGTGCCACCTAGAAAAGTCCTCATAGTCTGGAATTGAACTGAGCAGGAGCTAATTCAAACACAGCACCAACTAGTTGTTTGATCTTGTTTGGTTATCTGTAAAATGTAATTAATAATAATATCTACCTCTGGACTGGTGCTGTATAGTAGGTTAAGCATTTGCCTGCAGCGCCAGCAAGCTACATGGGTGACAGTTCAAGTCCTGGCTATTCCATTTCCGATTCAGCTCCCTGCTGGTGGCCTGGAAAATCAGTAGAAGATGGCCCAAGTACCTGGGCCCCTGCACCCGTGCAGGAGTCCCAGAAGAAGTTTCGAGTTCCTGGCTGTCGATCGGTTGAGCTGTTGCGGCCATTAGGGGAATGAACCAGTGGAGGGAAGACCTCTCTCTCTATCTGCAACTCTGCCTTTCAAGTACATAAATAAACCTTAATAAAAATCTACCTCAAAGGGTTGTTATGTGGCTTAATGAATTGATATTTGTAAAATATGCATAACAGATACTGATGCATGATTACATTACTGATACATGATACATGACTTTTGCTGAAAAAAAATGCACACATTAAAGTTTTCTTTAAAATTCTTCTCCTTGGGCAGGCAGACACTACATCTAATGCTCCCAACCTTCCTGGAATGTCACATTTTTGAAATCGTGTGGACATCTTGTCTAGCAGTCACAGTAGATGAACACCGGCTACAGACCTTTTACTATTCTCTTTGCCAGGGCAGGAAGCTCCCAAGCCCTACTATCTCCTCCTGACACCCACCTCAGCTTTGGATGAAACATTGTATTATGTAACTTGGCCATTCACTTGGTTCACAGACTTCAGCTGTGAATGATTTTAGGGCTGTTTATACAAAATCAAACACACTCTCAAAGGATGAAGCATTGCTATCCTCAAAGATGTTCAAAATATGGTTGCAGAGAATCCAAACGGATACCAGCTGAGAAGCTTGCAAACACATCCTGGACAACGGCACTGTCATAGGAATAAGCTTATGGCCTCAGAACAACTATTTTGAAAAGGACAGAACTCTCTGATACGTTTAAAGAAAAATAATTTTTCTAGCTTATAACCCATGAGAATGTGGGAGTTGTCTTTCATTAATTCTCAGGGGTTGCAGTGAGAATGACAAAATAACAGGAAACAATTTCAAGGACAGAAAGTGTAAGGTGCAGAGATCTGGTGACCTTTCTGTATTGCTCCTGTCAGATGGAGAATGTTGCAAAGGTTGCTCTGTTAAGCACGGACTAACCATTGAAAGCTTCAGTTTAGGCAAATCTGGTACAAAAAGTAGGTCTCCTCATTCCCTAGCAAACAAATGCTTGCTGTCCTGTGACTTTCCTTGTGGACTTTGCTCTGTCTTACAAAGAAAGTCACCCTCTGCGTTACTGGTAGATGCTAACCAGGGGGAGAAAAGGGAAAATAATAATCTCTGACTTGTTTCTTTTCTCTCTGGTGCAAGATTATGTATTCTGGTTTTTAAGTGTCTCAGCAGATAGTTGAAAAATTTATCAAGAATATGTCATATGATCTACAAATTTTTCCAGATATTTGCATTAACATGGAATGAAAATATGTACCCACATTTTTATATATTTTCCAGGAACCAAAGCCTTTCGGTCGGAGTGCAGGGTGCTCTCTTCTCTTTAGCTCTAGAAAAGCTTTTTGCCTTTGTTTATTCCTGGGATCAGTGTAGTTTTACCTGCCATTTTTGGGTTGTTATTGGCTGATGTGCATTTTCCTATTTTACATTTATCTTGTCCATATCATTATGTTAGGGATATGTTCCATACAAGTAGCATGTAGTTGTATTTTTTTTTTCAAATACTATCTGACAATTTCACCAGGAAAGTTTGCATAATTTACAATGACTGTGATTACTAATATATTTGGATGATTTCTGTCCTCTTATTTTGTGCTTTTAATTTATTAATTAATGTAATTTAATCCTAAGTTTTTATTTCTTTCTTGCTGTGTTTTGTACTGTTTTCCCAAATAATTTCTCTTCCAGCTTTGAAATTATGCACACAATTTTGATTCTATCTTTATGAGTACTCTAAAACTGTTAATGTGTATATTTAATTCCAAATCTAACATTTATCCATATCTTTACCTTTCACCTAAACAATTAAGGAATTAATACTGATATTTTCCACATATGTGCTTTGTCTAATCTTTCAGCTCATTATTGATACCTTGGTCTCATCATTAGAAACTTTTCCCTATAATCAGTGATAGCTTGATAATTACCAAAAACTTTGTATTTTCTTTTTTCACATTACATTTTGTATCTCACATTTTCCTCAGCAAAATTTGTTTATTTATGACTTATATTAATTAACTGTTTTATAGTGTTAATTAATTTTTACTAAACTCATGGATTTTTTGGTCTGAAAAGTGCCATTGTTTTATCCTTTTTCCTTAGAGTTTTTTTTTTTAGACAAAATACTTCCCTGTTGGCAGTTATTTTCTCCCAGTACATTAAAGTACTTTTATTTTACTACTCATAATTGTTTAAATATCACTTTTAATTTTGTTCTATTTTGTGTTCTTTTTCTTTTTGGCTATTTTGAAAATGTTCGTAAAATTTTATTATTTTGTATATTCAATATAGGTACTTAGATGTAAAATTTTTATAATACAGTTCTTTTGGGCTTTCTGATTCTGAGAAATAGACCTACCATACATTTTGGAAAATACATAATTATTATTTCTTTGAAAATTGCTTTTTGCTGTGATTCATTTTCTTTCCTTCTGGGACTACAATAAAGTGTTTTTTAAACCTAATCATATCTTATATGTACCTCAATTTCTCTTTAATAACTTTTGTTTCTTTGTCTCTAAAAGCAATACTCAATAATTTCTTCAGATCTATTTTCTACCTTAGCTTCTTTCAAGAATTTTTTGTGGGCCAATATCCAGGCACAGCTTGACTGGGTCCTGTGCTTCAGACTCTCCCAAGGCCATAATCATGGTGATGCTGCAATGGTCTCATTTGATGGCTGGACCAGGGAAGAATCTACTTCTATGCACATGTGGTTGTTGGGCAGTTTTGCTTCCTTGTAGTGATAACATTGGGGCCCTAGTTCTGCGTTAGGTTTCAGTGGGAGGATATCCCCAGTTCTTTGAGGAAACTTCAGTTCCTTGCACTGAAGGTTTCCTGTATATGGCTGTTTTTTTTTTTTATATTTATCTATTTGTTGATCAATTTATTTATTTGAAAGGCAGAGCTAAAAGAGGCAGAGCTACAGAAAGGCAGAGGCAAAGAAAGAGAAAGAGAAATCTTCCATTCACTGGTTCACTCCCCAAATGGCCGCCATGGCTGAAGCTGGGCCCATCAGAAGTCAGGAGCCAAGAGCTTCTTCCAGGTTGCCCACGCAGGTGCAGGGGTCCACAGACTGGGGCCATTTTCCTTTGTTAAAGTTAGCAAAAATTGAGTTCTTTGTAAGAGAGAGGTCACAATCTGTGCAATGTAATCACAGAAGTGGCACTCTGTCACCTTTGTTGTACTCTATTGGTCTAAATTAATTCTTTATCACATAAGGACATGGGTGTTAACAGGAACCACTAGGACTGTTGAAAGTTTTTTCTACCACATATGTTCCTTAGGCTTATTTTATTTCATTTTTTGACTACCTAAATTTATTTTTTAAATTTAATTTTAAAATGGGAAACACAACGTAGTAACCCAAGCGAGGGAGCTGGAATCTGTCTTTGTTCTCTTCATTCCTTTATCTTTTCCTAGATTTTATAATATGCTCCTAATTGGTATCTTAGCGTTCCTCTGGTTCCCCTCTACCACTTTCTACACTGCAGCCCATATGATTCCAACACAAATGTATCCGAATATGGAGATTTTATGGAGATATATATGCTTATATTCTCTCAGTGGTTGTATATAGGCCTGAGGATGCAGTCCAAAATGCAGACCTTGCTTTGCTTAGTCCTGGAACTTTACACTTATCCAGCTGTGTTTCTTACCACTCTGTCCTTCTACCCTCACTTCATCTTTACTAAATTACTTGAGCCTACACTTCAAGGCTCCAGAAACTAGTAGTGACCTCACAGGGCATATACCTTCATTCACAAAAAAACTAAGACTCTAAATTCTCATTGGGGAGACAGATATAAACAAGTTAGAGAAATAAACAAATGCACAAATAAATACACAGATAAATCTATGTTTCTTAGATCATGAAAACTGTGTGAAGACAATGCAGAGGCTAAGGGCATCGGTGGGTTAACCTCTGGCTGGTGCAGACAGAATTGTCAGGGCTAGCCTTTCCAAGGAAGACGTTGCCAAAAAGAGGTAGATGCCAGATGGAAGCATCATGGATGATTCAGATTGCAGGCAGAGGGAAGAGCAAAGATAACATAGAATTGTTTGTTCAATGTCTCGCAGACCTCTGTGGCTGGAGTTCAGTAAGAGGAGAGATTTGGGAGTCTATTAGGCTATTAGATGATCTCTTACTACTATAGTAAAATCCTTGAGGCAGGCTACTTTCTAAAGAAAAGAGGTTTAATTAGCTCACATTTTTGGAAGCTGGAAGTTCAAACAGCATAGCTCAGGCACTGGAAAGTCTTCTCCTTGGCTGCATGAGAGAAGAGTGGGAACGTGTGTGTGTGTGTGTGTGTGTGTGTGTGTGTATGTCTTTCTGTGTTGATTTTAGCTTGTGGCTCTGAATGTGCCAGGTCTTGGGGGTTCTGATGCTGGTCTTGCCGACAGAATCACAAGGCAAGAGACAGGCAGCACACATCTGGATCCACATTATCTGTTCTCTGTCCATATTTTCATAAACCTACCAAAATTCAATCACTGGGCTCTAACCCCAATGACCGTATCTAAACCTAATCACCCTCAAAGTCCCCATGTCTAAACACCATAGTCAAAGTAAGTCCCTATCTTTTTAATATCATTAATGAATGACTTTGGAAACTAAACTCCTGCATGAATTTGAGGGAAAGTTCCAACCATAGCAAAGAAATATGATCAGGCAGATAATAAGGGTCTCTTTGGCCTTGATTAGTGTCCTCAGTGTTCTCTCTGTGCCCCTCCACTTCCTCCACCTGCTCTCTACCCTAAAGGCTGATCTGTGTAGATTGCCTCCGCAGTTTCCCTGGCAGGAAATGCAAAGCCAGAAGCAGGGAGTCTGCAGGAGGGAGAAGGTCCTTAGGAGTTCACTGCACTGAATGCTTGAGGACTTGCTGTGCCTGTCTGTGTCCTTGACTCAAGGTCACAGCTCCTGACAGACAGCCTCTACATGCAACCCTCTTTCCCAGAATTTTAACCCTTCCTTTCTCAGAGCTAGCAGTGATACAATGTTTCTTATATAATTGCCCTGGGGCAATAACTTATAAACTGTATTTTCCTCCACATCTTACAGTTCCTTTATTAAAATACTTTCAAAAATCCATTTTGAATGTTCTGTCTTTCCTACAGGGGCCCTAAGTGATGCAGTAAGGAAATTGGCTTGCTTTTCTAGAGAAGCATCTGGAAGGTGTGAATCTGGGACTTGCCTGATCCAAGTTAAATCTTAAAGATCACTCGGGCTCCTGCAGGAGAATGGAAGCTAGACAACAGTTAGGAGGGCAAGATAGGTGTTCAAGTGAGCAAAAATGACAATATCACTAATGGGAAGCTGTGTCGATAGAGAGAAGTGGACAGATTCAGATACATTTTGATGGTAAGGAAGACAGAGTGGATACAGAAATTAGATCAAGACAGAAGATTCAAGAAAGGATTAGAGTGTTTGGCCAAAGGCAAGGGAAGAAAACATAGAGAAATTACATAAGAAGGAAGGTTTCTAGGGGGGAAAAGATGTTTATTTCACAAAGTCAGTTTTGTGAAGCTTTTTAGACACCAAAATGAACTGTCCATTAAGAAATTATGTCTGGATGAGTGGAGGAAGGCAAGACAGGAGTAAGAGCTATAAATATGGAGGACATGGGGAATAAGGGGCATTTAAAGCTATGGGACTAGATGAGATTACCTAGCTAGTGACATAGAGAAGAGGCTGCGGAAATGAAGAAAAATCATGGAAGGAGAATGAGATCCTAAGCAGGATAAAAAACTTAAGAGAGCCTGACTCCAGGGAGCCAAATGAAGAAGGGAATTCTGATTATGTCAGTTGGTTGGATTTGGCAAGATAGAGTACACTGATGACCTTGTTAATGTTGGTGGAACTAACTGGAGTGAGTTTAAAAAAGAAAATTTCAAGGAGCTTTGCTATAAATGAGAGCAAAGGAATTCAATGTGATTACTATAGAAGGAGGGAGATCAAGGGAATTTTCTTTTTAAGTGACAGATATTGTAGGACAATCCTCTTGGGGCTTTGTTGTCTAACTGGGTAAGCCACTGCCTGCAATGCCAGCATCCTATATAGGTGCCAGTTTGAGTCCTGGATGCTCCACTTCTGATCCAACTCCCTGCTAATGCACCAGGGAAAAGAAACAGAAGATGGCCCAAGTCTTTGGGCCATTGTACCCATGTGGAGACCTAGATGAAGCTCCTGGCTCTGGCTTTGGCCTGGCCTAGCTCTGACTGTTGCAACCATTTGGGGAGTGAACCAGTGGACGGGAGATCTCTCTCTCTCTCTTTCTTTCTCTCTCCATTCCTACCCTTCTCTCTCCCTCCTTCTCCTCTCTCCCTCTTTCTCTTTCTCTCTGCCTCTCCCCCTCCCTGTCTCTCTCTGTAAAACTGACTTTCAAATAAATATTTATTTATTTATTTTAAAGATTTATTTATTTATTTGAAAGTCAATAAATTTTGGGGCTGGTGCTGTGGCACAGTAGGTTAATCCTCCACCTGCGGCACTGGCATCCTGGACCCCTGCACTTGCATGGGAGAGCAGGAAGAGGCACCTGGTTACTGGCTTCGAATTGGCGTAGCTCCAGCCTTTACGGCCACTTAGGGAATGAACCAACAGAGGGAGGACTTTTCTCTCTGTCTATCTCTCTCACTGTCTGTAACTCTACCTGCAAATAAATAAATAAAATCTTTAAAAAAAAAAAAAAGAAAATAGGCCGGCACCATGGCTCACTAGGCTAATCCTCCACCTGCAGCACTAGCACTCCGGGTTCTAGTCCTGGTTGGGGCGCCGGTCCTTTCCCGGTTGCTCATCCTCCAGTCCAGCTCTCTGCTGTGGCCCTGGAGTGCCGTGGAGGATGGCCCAAGTGCTTGGGCCCTGCACCTGCATGGGAGACCAGGAGGAAGCATCTGTCTCCTGGCTTCGGATAAGCATAGTTCTGGCAGTAGCGGCCATTTGGGGGGTGAACCAATGGAAGGAAGACCTTTCTCTCTGTCTCTCTCTCTCACTGTGTAACTCTGCCTGTCAAAAAAAAAAAAAGTAAATAAATCTTTACATAAATCCTCTTGCCCACAGTTTTAATTTTTCTTGTTCCTCAAAACTCAAGTAACTTTTTTAGGAAGAAAGCATGGGTACAATGAGGGAAACCACAAGTTCTAGCTCACTACTTTAGGGCTAGTATGTAGGGAATTTTATCACCCTTGGCTCAAAGGGGTATGGGGAGGACTGGCTCCTGTTTCCTGAGTAGGGCTTGACATGACCATAGGAAACTCTCTGGTGTCATATTTTCATTATTCATAGAGCTGTATCATACAGCATCAGAATATGTATGAATAATGCTGGACACTATTAAGTTCTTTAGTCAATATTGGTTATTATATGAATTGATGTAGACATGTGTACACCTTCCTTCTCTCTCCATCCCATTCACTTCTTCCTTCTGTCTTCTTGGGAGATTTCTGTGCTATCCCAGCCTCTCCTGGGTGTTTCTTAAATGAGCTGTTTGGAATAAGGGTATAGAAAAGGAGGTTAACTAAGAAAGCAGACAGGTGGGTTGATTTTCATTAGAAAGTCAAGAAGAAACATCTCTTCAGGAAAAAGTAAAACAAAACCAACAACATCCAAAAAGGGAAAAAAGTGAGAAAGAGAGAGAAAAAGAACATGGGTGAATTTTGAAATTCTGTTTCGAAGACTTTTGAGATTTTTGGAAGTAGTAACATGGAAAGTTTAGGGTAGAATTTACCCAGTTTATAATACTGAAACAAATAAAATTCCTAAATTTTTCTACAGAATTTCCCTTGGGCATTTTAATGAGAGACTTGTAGCCATTTAAATTGCTTTCCAGTGCTGTTAAGATGCCAAAACAATAGTTCTATTTAATGTGATGCTGTGCAGTCCAAATCTCTTTGTTCTAAGTTATTATAAATCAATTCTCTATATACTTGTCTGAGTCCTCTGTGAAGTGGTGTTCTCTTTCTTATTTTCTTGTTATTCTAGATATTTATTAGTGACTGACAAGACATATTCACATGCAATTATACAGGATTATACTCTTAGAAGAGAGCCTCACACTTGGTTTAATGTTTCGCTGTTAACATTTTCAAATTTGTAATGTTTGAACAAGGGATTCCAGATTTGTATTTGGCACCAGTCTCTGCAAATTATTGCCCAAATATTCTCTCAGGAATTATTTGCTGAATAACTGAGTATGGCTCATACCCCAAACAAGGAAAACTACTTTGTCCATCTCTTTTCATTCTAAAGTAATCCTTCTACCTATCTCAGGTTGTTCTTTACATCCTAGAAAAAATTAGGCTAGATATCTTTCACTAGATGTCTTCTACAAAGCAGAATACTAAATTATTAAGGAGATAAATGGTAAAGATAATCCACACAAAATAAAAACAGATTCATTCACATATAAATATATTTCAATAATATTTAAAAGTTAGAAAAGAGCAAAACCCAAACTATAGATATTATGTAATATAGCAAGATGATATATCAATGATTAAAGTTAACACAGTTCTGGGACAAAATATATTTCATGTTCAAGAAAACTGTATAAAACAAGAAGTTAAAGATTGGAAAATATTTTAATATTGTCAGTGAAGTAGGGACTAGTGTGGGTCGAGATTTTACATGTGTACATGGGTTGGGAAAAAATGTAATGAACAGATAGTAATACATATTGTAGAAAAGTGACAATGAAAATGGGTGGCAATAGCGATAAGGGAATTGGAGTTTATTTCATTGATGAAATATTTATACCCTGTGTTTGCTGGAGCATGAGTTTTCAGAGTAGAGTTCCCCCAAGGAAGAATTAGTTGTCTCCTGGGCTTGCTGCTACAATATTTTCTTATCTATCTCTGCGACAGCTCTCCAAGCTCAGTGTTCCAATTATTTGTAATTATTTTTGTCAGTCTATCAACATCAAAAGATGCTGTGCTCCTCCAGGCAATCTTTTATTCCTTATATTCTCCTACAAGAGTGCCTGTCATTGAGTGCATAGATACTCAATAGTAACGATCTGCTTAATGCTACATATATATATATATATATATATATATATATATAGATATATACATGCATATATTTTATATACATTTCCTTAAAAGTCAAATGAAATTGATTCATGTGCATTGAAAATTCTAAATTACTATATTACTATAGAAACAATATACAATGATTCTTGTTATGATGATGAAAATTAAATGATAAAAACTTATTCTCCAGAACAAATGAGTCCTCTTCTGAACTCCTGAATAATGTACATTCTCTTAAGAGGGTGTGATAACTTAGCAACTGTATGCAAAATAATGTATGAGTGTGTCTGTGTGCATGTGTGCTTGCTCTTAATATGAGGCTGAACTCAAGAGGACTTGAATCAGTGCCCACATGGGATGCGGGCATCACAAGAGGCAGCTTGCTGGCCCTGAACTCTTTATCTTTCACTAGCATTTCACAGTTATCTGGAATTTTTTAAGTTAACATATTATTTGGATATAGATATAAATATTGTCTAAACTTATTTATATAACTTATACAATATACCCTTCTTTCATTACTCTATGATCATTGTCATGAATTCTATATTTTGTGATATTAATATGCCTGCTTTCAAAAATTAGTGTATATATGTTTGTACATGATATCTACCTATAACGTGAATATGACAAAATGTTAAATTTGTTGAATCTTAAAATCAAACATTAAAAATAAATAAAAATAAAGCCACAATGTGATACTGCTTCCCAAGAAAAATCTTCTTTGGAGTAAACTGCTTTGATAAATCAATCAACATACAAATGTTACATTTATCTTTAGTTTAGATAAAAGGTTGATCAAGAAATAATCTTTGTACACTTCAGCACCCTCATTAGAATATAAGCAAAACTACCCCTGCACTACACATCTCTGAGACAATTCTATTAGGTTAAATTATCTGAGATATCCTTGCCAAGAAGATTCTAATATGAACATAGGATGATATTCTATTGATTTGAATTAAAACCAAAGTAGACATTGAAAAACCGGAATCAGGATAAAGCTTAAAGCACATAAAATTCATCAAGGGAGAAGTAGAACAAGGCCATGTATATCTTGTCCAAAGTGCTTTACATGTAAAAATATTCCATTAAGAAACAGAGTATTTGGGTGATATATCAATGTGACTAAGGAATATGAAATAATTTCCCCGGAAATTACTGACTGCTAAACTGACTACTTTACATAAAACACTATTTGTTTTAAGATAGAATCTTCCTTCAATTTTGAATGTTGTCAGCCAAAATGAATCATAGGAGGAGAAGTTAAACATGATGGTATCTTCTGAATGTCTAATTTTCTCCTATTGTTTTCAGTACGAAAGTGTTTATATTCCAATTCAATATTTAATAAGTAAATTTTAACACCCTAAATACTATCTATTTTTATATACTCTTTATCACTTCACTACTAAAGGATAGCTGGTCATTAGAAGTTTATCAATGAATAAAAACTAAGAAAATCTTATGCTATCTTACTGTTTCTAGCTGGGAAGATTCACACTTTTCCTTCATATAACAAACATGCAGTAAGGGCATGTTCTATGCTAAACCTTTTCTTAAGATTTAAAATGAAGTGACTAAGACACATCTCAGACTAAAATTATGTTCAGTGAAAGAGATGAATATGAATTCCCAGGAAAACATCACCAAAGTTATGCTTTAACTTTTGCAGCATAGGCATTGGAATTCTAGTTTTAATATTTGGCATTGCTAGTATTTTATTGCATTAGTAATACTATTATGGAATTAATGGGTGAATTGTATTGTACAAAAGTGGCACAGAAATATTTCTCTTGACTATTTTTCTAGAGCCATACCACTTGGCTTTCTGTAGGCTTAATCTACTTCCCCTCCCTCTGCCATTGGGTGGGTTTTTGTGATGACTTCAAAGTACAGAATGCAACAGGATTAAAATATGGCATTTCTGAGACTGGGTAATATAAAATAGATAAGGTTCCACATGGCTTGCTTTCTCTAGGGTTACTCTTAGCCAGCCACAACATTGTGCTGATGCCCAAGTTCAATGGAAAGGGTAGGTCTTTTGGCTGCGAACCCTGGCCAACGCCTCAGTAACCATTGCCAAGCATATGAGTGAGCAAGCCTTCAAATATTTTTCACAGTCAGCATTGAGTCATTCCAGCTGAAATGGAGGGAGGAAAGATTAGTGATTCTCACTAAACCTTGCCTACACTGTAGATTTGTGAGTAAAATAAGTGTCATGTTTTAAGCCACTAAGTTTTGAGATAGTCTGTCATACAGAATAGATAATCGCAACAATAGGTAAAATAGTAATTTATGTAAAACACATGACAATAATATGTGATAACATTAAGGCCCAGAATGAAGAAATGAAAATATGCTATTGTGAAATTGCTATAGTATATGTTACGTGGTATAATATCACTTAAACATAGATTGTAATAAGTTACAGATGTATGTTACAAATTCTAAAGTGACCAGTTAAATAATAATAAAGAAAACCCAAAGAATTGTTGATAATAAGCTAATCAACTGTATATGAAAGTAGGTAAAGATGAAAAACTGAAACAAAAAGACAAATTAAAACAAATATTCAGGTAACAGGCTTTAATTGAACCATCAAAAGAACAATACATTCTGTATATTTTTCTTAAAAAAATCTAGAAGAAAGGATTTTGTATGTTTTTATTACAAAGTAATAATAAATGTTTGAGTAGATAGACATATTTACCCTGATTTGGAAATTAAATAATATATACATGTACCAAGGCATCATTTGGTATCTGATAAGTTACATATTATGTGACTTTTGTCTTAATAAAAATACATACATTAAAAAACAAAAAATAATATAAAATTTAAGTGGTATAAACTATTTAATTAAAAGACAGAAATTGTCATATTGGATTAAAAAATAAGACCTAACTACATGATGTCTACAGGACACCTTAAATATAAACATAGAAATATGTTTTAAAAAATGGTGAAATAAAAATATCATGCTGACATTAACTAAAGGAAAGGTGGGTGACTATATGAATATCTAGCAAAGTAAATTTCAGCATAAGCTATACTGCCAGAGATAATGAAGGTCATTTCCTAATCACTCCTGGGACAACACATCAGAAACACATGACAATTCTAAATATTTATATATCTAACAACAGAGTTTCATAATATATGAAAGAAAAACTGAACTGCAGAGTTAGAGACAAAGTCATAAGTATGGTAGAGATTTCAATACCTTTCTCTCAATTATAGAGTAAGCATACAAAAAACCAGTAAGGTAGTGGATTGCTGGAAAAATGTTGTCAATCACCTTGACCTTGCTGACATTTATGGAACAAACAAAAACAATGGACTACACAGGCTATGGGAATCAAATAGGCTATATTCTGGGCCAGTTTCAAAAAACTGAAAAGAATTGGAGACCTACAAGTATATTCTCTAATCAAAATACAATTAAATTAAATATCAATAATAGAATAATGTCTGAAATGTCCTCAAAGATTTGAAAACTAAGTTGCAATGACTATATTAGTATCAAACAATGTAAATTTCAATGTGAAGAACATTATTGAGGATAATGATAGCCATTACCTGGTCATTCTTGAACCAAAACATGCCTAGGTCAAATGAAATTTAAAAGAAAGAAGTTGAAAGTGTTTTGAACTGAATAAAAACAAAACATGCTATCAACATATGTGCCACTAGCAAGCAGGCATTTGCTACAGCAGTGAAGATGTCAATTGGGCTGCCTGCATCCCGTATCAAAGTGCCTGGGTTCAAGTTATCAATTCTAGCTTTTTCCAATGTTCACTTTGGGAGGCAGCAGACAGTGCTCACATACATGTGTTCCTGCCACCCACATGGGAAACCCAGACTGAATTCTGAGTTCCTGGCTTCAGCCTGATGCATCTCCAATTTTTGCAGGCATTTGGGAGTTAAACAGAGAATGGACGCCTTATTGTCTCTCTGTCTCTTTCTCTATTTTCTTGCCTTTCAAATAAAATAAAAAATAAATAAAATTTTTAAAAACAATGCTTAGGGGAATTTATTGCATTAAAGACCAATTTAGAAAAGAAGAAATATTGCAATTATTTTTGTTTCTATCTGAGGAAATTAGGAAAAGCAGATCAAATTAAAGAGTAAACAAAAGAAAGAAAATAATATACCAGAGTAGAAATCAACTAAATGTGAAACCAAAAACAATGCAGAAAAGTGAATGTAAATAACGCCTGGTTAAATAAAAAAAAATCAGTTAATCTCTAGCCAAATGTTTTAGGGAAAAAGGAGAGAAGATAAAAATTACCACTACTCTAAGAAGTGAAACAGGTGATGTTACTACAAACTTTATACACATTTAAGTGATAATGAGATAAGACAACAAAAATTTGTAAATGCATAAATCAGAAATCTTAGAGGAGATGAAATTTTTTGCATGATACAAAAAAGAAAAGAAAACACAACAAAACCCCAGTGAGTTAACGAACATATGATTTCATTCTTATTCATGCTATGTGTCATTTGCAGATTAATGGGGACTTCACTAAATTACTTTGGCATTTAGGCTGTGGAAACTTTTGCAAGTGAAGGAAACAATCAACAGTCAAAAGTCAACCTACAGAATTGATAAATTATTTTCAACTCATGAATTTATACCTACAATAAGGTAGTTAAAAAAAAATTTAAAAAAATCATCCAAAGAAGGGCAAATGGCTTGAACAGACATTTCTCAAATGGAGGATAAATAGCCAGCAAGTGTATGCAAAGATATTCAAATTTAAAATGAAAACTAAATGGAGAATCCACATTACACCTGTTAGGACGGCTGTTATAAAACACAGAGTATAGGTGATAGTGAGTATGTTCAGGAATTGGAACCCTTGTACACTTTTGGTAAGAACGTACACGTTGTGGTTGTACTATGGAATGCAGTATGGAGGGTCTTAAAAAATTAAAAAAAAATAGAATTACCATCTGATTCAGCAATCCATCTTCTAGGTTTGTGTCCAAAGGAGATTGAATTAATATCCTATGGAGACATCTGTATTCCCATATTTATGGCAGCAATATACAGAATAATAAAAGCAATCTATATGATTATGGGACAATGAATGGATAAAGAGAACATGGCAAATCTATATGCAGCTAAATATTATTTGCCTTTGAGAAATAAGGAAATCTTGTTATATGCACAACATGAGTGAAGGACATCATCTGGGTGAACCAAGCTAGTCATAGACAGACAAAAGCTGCATGATTCCACCTGCGTGTGTTATCTAAAACAGTCAGATTCATTGAAGAGACTAGAATGGTGAAGAATAGGGAGCTGTTGTTCAATAAATGTAAAGTTGCAACCATGCAAGTTGAAAATTCCCTAGAGATCTGCTATACATTGTCCCTATGGTTCATAGTACTGTATTGTGCAGTAAAAATTTAAGACAGTAGATCTCATGCTGTGTTCTTACAACAATAATAATCACTTAAAAATGAGATTGCCCTAAGGCACTGAATATTTCCAACATGGATTTCTACAGACTTGACCCGTAAGTGACACACACATCCTTTTGCTCACATTTATTGGCCCAAATTATTCAAATGGAACTGCCTAACAATTATGAACTGGAAATTGCATGTGAGCATTTATGTTTTTACTATAGACTGATAATATATTCAATGCCATTATTTGGAAGACTTTTATTATTTTTCTTTTGGGAAAAAAGGTAGATTGACCATTCAAAACAACTGAAATGTAATTTTAGATTATACACAGTATATAAAATTTTTGTACCTTCAACAGCATTTTTTAAAAAAGATCTATTTTATTTATTTGAAAGACAGAGTTACAGAGAGATGTAGAGATGTAGAGACACACACACAGAGAGAGAGAGAGAGAGCGAGGGCGAGAGAGAGAGAGAGAGAGAGAGAGAGGTCTTCCATCCACTGGTTCACTCCCCAAATGGCTGAAATGGCCAGAGCTGAGCCAATCTGAAGCAGGAGCCAGGAGCTTCTTCTGTGTCTTGCACATGGGTGCAGGGGCCCAAGGACTTGTGCCATCTTTTTCTGCTTTTCCAGTGATTTAACAGGGAGATGGATCAGAAGTGGAGTATCCAGAACCTGAACAGGCGCCCACTTGGGATGCAAACTCTGCAGGCCAGGATTTTTTTAAAAAAATTTATTTAAGTTATACACGTTTCACATATTTCATATATACTGATTTAGAAAGAAACATAGCGACACTTCCCCCTCTACCCTCCCTCTCATGCACACTCCCACCCTTTCTCTTCTTCCTTCCTACATTCCCACTCTTAATTTTTACAAAGATCTTTTTTTCAGTTTACTTAATGATCGTATAGTTAACTCTACACTAAGTAAAGGAGTTCAATGAATAGTTGAAGAAAAAAAAAAGCACTGTTCCTCAATGGAAGAGAAAAGGGCTATAAACAATCATGAAATCTCAAAATGTCTATTTTCCCCTGACACATTACATTTCACGTACTCTATTAGTTACCTCAGATCAGGGAAAACATATCTGTCTTTTTGGGACTGGTTTATTTCACTAAATACAATGGTTTCCAGTTGCGTCCATCTTGTTGCAAAAACAGGATTTTACTTTTTTTTTTTCGGCTGTGTACTTCTCCATAGAGTATATATACCATAATTTCTTTATTCAGCCAACAGTTGATGGACATCTGGGTTGATTCTATATCTTAGCTATTGTGAATTGTGCTGCAATGCACATGGGGGTATAGATAACTCAGATGCTGATTTCTATTGGTTTGGGTAAATTCCCAGGAGTGGGATGGCTGGATCCTATGTAGGTCAGTATTCATATTTCTGAGGTATCTCCACACTGTCTTCCACAGTGGCTGCACCAGTTTACATTCCTACCAGCAGTGGATTAGGGTATCTTTTTCCTCACATCCTCACCAGCATTTGTCATTTATTGATCTCTGTATGAGAGCCATTCTAACTGGAGTAAGGCGAAACCTCACTGTGGTTCTGATTTGAATTTCCCTGATGGCTAGTGATCCTGAGGATTTTTTAAGTGTCTGTTGGCCTTGAATTTCCTCCCTTTGAAAAATACTGTTCAAGTCCTTTGCCCATTTCTTAGCTGGATTATTTATTGTTGAGTCTCTTGAGATTCTGGATGTTAACCCTTTATCAGCTGCATAGTTGCAATTATTTTCTCCCACTCTGTCAGTTACCTTTTCACCTTGCTAAATGTTTCTTTTGCAGTGCAGAAGCTTCTCAGCTTGATGTAATCCCATTTGTTAGTTTTGGTTTTGATTGCCTATGCCTCTGGGGTCTTTTCCAAGGAGTCTTTGCCTATGAAAATATCTTACAGGGTTTCCCCAGTGTTTTTTTTTTTTAATAATTTGATGGTATTGGGTAGTAGAGCTAGGTCTTTGTATAGCTTGAGAAGAATTGGAATTAATTCTTTTTTAAATGTCTGGTAGAATTCAGTAGTGAAGCCATCTGATCCTGAGCCTTTCTTTGTTGGGAAGGTCTTTATTACTGATTCAATTTCCATCTTGCTTATTAATCTGTTTAGGTTTTCTGTGTCTTCATGAGTCAATTTTGGTAGGATGTATGAGTCTAGGAATCTATCCATTTCTTCTAGGTTTCCGAATTTGTTGGCATAGAGCTCTTTGTAGTAATTCCTGATGATTCTTTTTATTTCTGTGTTTTTTCTTGTTTCATTTCCTTTTTCATCTCTGATTTTATTGATTTGGGTATTTTCCCTCTTTTTTTTTTGTTTAGTTGGGCCAAAAGTGTATCAATGTTTTTTTCTGAAAACCAGCTCTTTGTTTTGCTGATATTTTGTATTTGTATTTTTTGTTTCAATTTTGTTTATTTCTTCTCTAATTTTAATTATTTCTTTCCTCATACTAATTTTGGGTTTGGTTTGTTGTCCTTAAGATGTATTGATAGCACATTTATTTGGTACCTTTCCAATTTCTTCATGTAGATGCTGATTGCTATAAGCTTCTTTGCTAACACTGCTTTTGCTATATCCCATAAGCTTTGATATAGTCTATTGTCATCTTCATTTGTTTCCAGAAATTTTTTGATTTCTCTTTTGATTTCTACTATGACACACTGTTCATTCAGGAACATGTTGTTCAGTATTCATGTGTTTGTATATGATCTAGAGACTCTTTGATTTGTTGGTATCCAGCCTCATTCCATTGTGGTCAGAGAAGATACATGATATTTTTTTGATTTTTTTGAATTTACTGAGACTTGTTTTGTGATATAACATATGGTTTATCCTAGAGAAAATTCCATGCACTGATGAGAAGAATGTGTATTCTGCAACTGAGCAGTGAAAAGTTATCAGGTAGATCCATTTTGTTCAAAGTGTAGACAAGCTCTGTTGTTTCTTTTTGATTTTCTGTTTACTTAATCTGTCCATTGATGAAAGTGGGTGTTGAAGTCCCTCATTACTATTGTATTGGAGTTTATATTTCCTTTTAGATACATTCACATTTCTTTTAAATAGCCAGGCACCCTGTAATTAGGTGTGTATATGTTTATTATAGTCATATCTTATTGTTGAATTGTTCTCTTAATCATTACATAGTGCTCTTCTGCGTGTCTTTTAACAGTTTTTATGTTAAAGTCTATTTTATCTGATATTAGGATGGCAACACATACCCTTTTTTGCTTTCTGTTAGTATGGAATATCTTTTTCTAGCCTTTCACTTTCAGTCTGCATGTGTCTCTGTTGGTGAGATGTGTTTCTTGTAGACAGCAAATAGATGGGTCTTGTTTTTCAATCCATTCTGTCAGTTGGTATATTTTAACTGGAGAGTTGATGGTAGGCCAGGATTTTAACCTACTGCACCATAGCACTAGCTCTGCATTTTTTTGCATAAAATAATTTCATATAGGAATGAGTGATTTAATCCTATCAATATGACAACACTTTAAGTCCTTCATTCTATTTAATAGTTCATTAATTGCTTGAGAACAGCAATAACTTTACATTAATTAGCAGAATATTCTCTACTTCAATACCAAAATTTAGCTGAAATAACATTTTATTTCCTATGCAGCATATCACTGCTATGTTGGAAAGTATTGTGAAGTTTTAAACTTCACAATACACATAAGGGATCCTTTTTGCAATGAAATACTCTCTGGGAATATGAAAGTACAATATCGTTAACTGGTATTACTCTGTGTTCCATTTCTGAAGTCAGGAAATAGCTGGATTTCATTACTGTTTAGGTTTCTCATGAGCTGCATGTACTCTTCATTATTCTGCTAACCTTTTTGTGTCTTTTTTCATGGGGTATTGTTGAGAAATTTTTTAAAGAATTATTTTATTTATTTTAAAGGCAGAGTGACAGAGGGTAGGGGAGAGGGAAAGGGAAAGAGAGAGGGAGAGAGAGAGAGAGAGAGAAAGGGAGAAGGAGAGGAAGAGGGAGAATGAGAAAGAGAAATCCTCATCTGCTTATTGACTCCTAAAATGGCCATGAAAGTCAGGTCTGGGCCAGACCAAAGCCATGGGCCAGGAGCTGCATGCAGGTCTCCCACATGGGTGGCTAGGGCCCAGGCACTTGGGGCATCTTTTGCTGCTTTCCCAGGCACATTGACAGGAGCTGGATTGGAAGCAGAGAAGCTGGGACTTGAACCAGCAGTTCAATACGAGATGCCAGCACTGTAAGTGAGTAAGTGGTGGCTTAACCTGCTGTGACGCAATGCTGGCCCCTGGTAAAAAAAAAAATTATAACTCAAAAATGTCCCTCGGTGTCATTTCTATCAGTGTGAGTGTTTCAATGAACAAACTTGAATGCCTTGAATATGTGTTGTTAGGTTGATTTTTAATTAAAACTCATTAGAAGATATTTGAAGATAGTTAATTTTTCACGAAAATCAATTGCCAAGGTAAGATCTCCCTAGGAAGTGTGCAGGCTAGAAATTATACTTTACTTTTTTAATTGTTGTTTTTGATGTTCTGAAAGAATGTGCAGAAGGAAGCATTTAGATATTGTTCTCCTCTTTGGAAACTCAAATAGTACAGAAAGAAGTAGTTTTATGTTTAACAAGAACTTAATGTAATACTTGTACATTTTAAGGGGTAGAATGCAATAGTTCAACACATAATACAGCTTAAACTGATCAATTAATCAATGAACACCTCCATTTCCTTATTTTTTTTTCTTATGGTTGGAGCTTATGAAGCAGCTTAATGATTTTTAACTACTGATGAGGGAACTAACACTTGCTATGACCCTGTTATCTGCAATTACAGTATAGATGTTGATAGTAATACTAATTTTAAAGTGAAATATATTGTATAATAGGAAAATCAAAACATATAAAGGGGATTTGGATTAAAAAATTAGGAGGTTTCTGAGTGTAGTTTATTAATTGTGACAAATATTATGCTAATATGAAATGAAAACAATAGGGGAAACTAGGTGGTTTATAGATTGTAATATCTATATCAACTAGTATAAGATATTAACTTTGTAATACTTCACTATTATTGTTTTGCAAATTTATTCTGAAATAAAAAGTGAAAACTCTGTTCTAAGAAGTTTCTATCCTGATGTAAGAGTGTTTAGGCAATGAAAAGTGAGGGAAATATAAATAAGACGTATATGACATATTTCTAAAAGAATAATAACATTGCTTTTTCATTTCAAGACTTTTCAGCATATAAAATTTAGTGGCAAGAAATGTTTAGCTCTGTATATAAAGAAATGTGAAAGATTCAGTTGATCATACACGTAGATATGCTATTGACTACCTTGTAGCCTAATAGATGCTTCCCTGAATCTTGGATTTTTCTTAAAGCCCCTTTAATAGTATGTGGAAATAGTCTCAAACAGTATCTATCTATCTATCTATCTATCTATCTATCTATCTATCTATCTATCTATCTATGTTTCAGAGGGCAGGTAGGTAGGTGGGAAAAGTTGTCTTGATAATCTTATGGAAGAAAAAGCTCCTCCATAATACAAACTAGACTACAAAGCCTAATAAGGAAAAACACGATAAAGAATATAGAGAGTTATAGATAGACATAGACTTAGACAGATAGGTAGTTGGTTGATAGATTGAGAGAATATAGAGTGATATATGTTATATTAAATTCTACAACCAGTTCATTCCCAGTAATGAGATGTATAGATTTGCTGATTTCACTAGTTCATCTTTTAAAGCTATAGTGATTCAATTGATATATTTCTTTGTCAGATTCCTTTACTAATTAACTCACAAAGTCCCTCATCATAAAAAGACAGATGCAGACTCTGATATAGTACATAAACTTTAAAATATATAGAGTAATTTTTATTTCTTGAATTTTACTTGAAGTTGGTAAGATTTCTTATTTGATAAAACTTCATTTGGTTTTAAAGAAAACAACACAAAACAGACCAGGCTACAAAATTAAATACTGTCAAAATAAATAATTCAGGGTTACTGATTATCTAGCTGTTAAGCCCCTAGACGTCAGGATTTGGGGAGTACAGAGAGAGCTTGTTTTGGTTTTACATACTTGCATCATCCTCTTGAAAACTCTTACTAGCAGCCTGCTTATTATGACAGAACTAATAATGGGACTTAAACCTAGGATGTATGCACATAATTGATGGGAAATATTTTTGCATTCACTGGTTCAGATAATATCTTTGAGTATCTAATAGCAGCAAGCATCGCATCAGAAAATCTGAAAACAATATTTGTTATACCATTATTGGCTTATCCTTGAAGTATTTTGAAGTACAGGATTACTTCAAAAAGCTCATGTAGAATTGAATTAAAAAAATGTGTATTTTAGTGCAAAAAATTGAAATCCATGCATACACAGGGTCTTCAAAAAGTTCATGGGAATAATGCATTGTAAAAAAAAAAAAACTGCATAGGGTTTAAAAAGTATTTGCACCAAAATAAACTTACTCTTTAATTCCATTTTTTCCTGACTTCTTATGTACCCTTATGATATTGTATAGCTATTAGAAGGAGATACTTTCTCAAGCAACATAAGGAATTTCCCATAGGTAGTTTTCATTTTATCTCAAACTAGTATAAATAAAAATGTAGGGCATTTAAAATCCTTAGATATGGGAATTTCAATTGCTAATTGGAAAAAATAAAATGTTCTACTCTAGTCTCTTTCCTTAAAATTTACCAGCATTCATAGCAAATGATAATTACAAAAAAATATTCTCAATAAAGTATGGGTAGATCAACAAGCTAAATAATAAACTGTGAGTCAAATACTGTGAAGGACAGACCAAGGTAAATGAAAGAGCTGAGAAAGTTGACAAACAATCTTTCAAAGCCTAAAGTAGGTCACATTGGTCCCTAAAGCTAGGAGCATAATATGAGCACAGTAGTGTAGAATGGGATGAGATAGCTGTTCACATGAGACACCCTATGCTTACAGATATGTGCATTGTTTATGATTTAGTTTTCCTCTACAAAGGAAACACCAATGAGGAGGGGAAGGTAAAGAAGAAAAGGACGATTTCTAACAAGACAGAGCAGATTGAATACACGAATGTATGTGTAGCTTCCTTCTAGAGCTCCATTAACATGAAAGTCATAAACTATATAAGTTTTTTGAAAATCATAAACTATATAAACACAGAAAATAATGGATAGCAATAATGAATGAAATGGTAACAAAGAGTGAGAATGGAAAGTAAGTAGAAGAAAGGTAATTGATGAGGATGGGGAAAAAATCTTGAGCACCTAAATAGAATAATTCCATTGAAAATTCAAGTCACAAAACTTAAAACAAAAGTATGCAGGAATTACAGGCAAGTAGTATCCCAGAACTCAGGAGTATAAGGCTGGCCTGAAAAGAACTGGTTTGGCTGAAGCCTGCAGGAGAAACAGTTGAACACCAAGGTAGAAGGTTTTCAAGAAACCCAACACTGCAGAGTGAGAGCCCCAATGCAATGTTTTACTGGTAATAATGTATTTCCACAAGGAAAGAAATTGGATTGGGTTTTCTCTAGAGCAATACTTTTGAAGTTGTGGCCTCGGGGCCATTATCACATGGAAACTTACTACAAACCAAATTCTCAAGCTCTGGTAACTGAATCAAAAACTGTAAGCCTAACAAATTTTGTTTGAACAAGAACTCCAAGTGATTTTGAAGCACTGGCTTCATCCCCAATGCAGATTCAAGAATCATTGTTCTAGGGGCTGGCATTGTGGCATAATAGGGTATGCTGCTGCCTGTGATGGTGCCAGCAACCCACAAGAGCACACACTGCTCCTCTTCCAGTCCAGCTCCCTGTTAATATGTACGGGAAAGTAGTGGAGGATGGACTAAGTACTTGGTCCCCTGCCACCCTTGTGGGAGATGGAGTTCCTGGCTCCTTGGCTTGGCTGGGCTCTGTCCTGGTCATTGCAACAATTTAGAGAATATCCAGACAATGTAAGATTCTCTTTCTATCCCTCTCCCTCTCTTCCTTCCTCCCTCTCTTTAATTCTACTTTTTAAATCAATCAATCATTTTTTAAATAAAGAATAATTGTTCTAGAAAATCTGATTGGCTCAAGAGGTCTGCTTTGAACCTGATCACTTTATCATGAAGGCTGCTAGTTGGCTAAATCCTGCCATGCACATACAGAGAGCATCAAGTGTGCTTTTGAAATATCTGACACCCAGATCACAAGATAGCTGAGAAGCTGAGAAGAACCCTGAAGATGGAAATTAGCCCCAAAATGAAAACACACATGAAATGTGACATTGAAGACAACAGAAGAAACTTCAAAAACTATAAATTATATTTTCAGAAAGTTACGAAAAGAGATTGAATTCATGACACCAGGCCAGAGAATTAAAATAATCAGAAAACAAGAAAGAGCTCTTTGGAAATTGAAAGCATGATTGCTGAAATTCAAAAGGGAAAAACCTTCTGGAAGAGTTATATGTAAAGGTCATCCAAATTGAAATGGCTCACTTTGTACCCAGCACAAGAACAAAAAATACCATCACCAATTCAGAACCTGAACTTTCAGAATAATAGGATTTAAGAGAGCTGAGAAAATTTACATATAAAGCCTGGAGAATCCAAATGGCATCTGGTACTGCAGCAGCCACATTGTAGAACCTAGGAGACAAGAGGAAATGTATCCAAATTTCAGAAAGAAATTTCTAACGAATGCTCAGACAAACTATCTTTAAAGTTTGGGGATAGAATAAAACATGTTTTCAGATATATAAGATCTCAAAAATTTACTTTCCAAACTTTCTTATCCAGGATGTGCTTCTAATAAGCAAGGCACAAGATTTGGGAAACAGGGACACCATCAGAGGACATAGAATAAAGGGTCCTCAGGATCAAATCTAAAGGAAATTCTAAGGGTGATGATAGTGTGGTAGATACAGAGTGACCAGATGACTGGCTCAGTAAAACAGGGAGCTCCTAAAGCAAAGTCTCTGGGAGGCAAATATGAACCTAATAAATTACTTCACATGTGGGAAATAATTCTCAATTTGAGAAGTTAGTTATATTATATAAAAAGTAAGACAATTATTAACTTTAGAGGAAAAAAACCTAGGAGGAGAGAAATGTCTTTTGAAAAACATTAATATGATCTTATTAATGTGAGTCTTAACATGGTATTTCTACAATGAGGGAAACATTGTGGTCAAGGAGATGTAAGGGAAATAAACTTTCATAGTCCATTACAGGAGGTTAATAGATCATATAGAATTGTTGACCAATCATGAAGCAGAATAAATCTGTATGAATTCAGTGAAAAGGCTGAGGTTGGTCTGGACTCATTAAATCTAGAACTTCAACTAAGCAATTACAAAGATAATGTTGTAAAGGTCAGGAGCTGGAAAAAGGGGAAAGGAATAAGGAAATGAAGAGGGCTAAGTTAACAAATTTCATAATGCAGGTGGTTTTACAGGGGGAAACAAATAGTTTTCGAAAACCCTACAATTTCCTAATGTCTTACCTACTCATTTTCTCTTATCTGTACAAATTATGGAAATGAATATCTCTTACATTTTTGAACTTTAGCAAATCTTTTAGCTCCAAAAATTCTCTTGTTTTTTTAAATGTTAAGGTAAATAAAATGTTGTGATGTATAATACCTTATGTAATATCATTTCATTTGATAATCTATCACCTATCTTATCTTTCTAAGCATTGATCTACCCATCCATCTCATGTCTTATAAATATTAATCAAACCTCATTTAGAATGAGGTTCATCAAAGGTTAATGATGTCTGCTCTAAGGGGCAAAAAGATTCCTGCCTTTTTACTTTTTGTATTGATTGGAATTTTGAAATGATAATGATATATATATTAAAGTGTTCATAAAGACTTGAAATCAAAGGACTTTAATGAAATTTCAGTCTTGTAGGTTGAATGATGCCATTCCTTCATTTTCATGCTTCTATATTGTAATCTATTTTATACTTTTAGTACTCTTATAATTAAGCTACTTGCTCCATGCTGCTCATTTCCTCACTTACTATTTTTCTCATGTACACATCATGATGTTGTATTTCTTATCCTTATGAGTCAGAAAGTTGTGCTTAGCATACTGTTATTTATAACTCTCTATGTATTTCACATTATAAATGAATACCATCAGAATGATCATATTTTGCACTGGATATTTTATTCTAAGTAATTTTTTCCAACAAAGGTATGTGTATTTATTTAATTCTTGGACCTTTAGGAAGGATTATTACAAAAGGCCAAATTTGGGTTCTTAGCTGAGGTTTTCAAATTTTCTTGGAAACATTCAAACTATCAAGATAAAGAAGCTTTCACCTACTTTGGCTTATGGTGATCTAAGAAAATACGTTCCATCCACCAATAGTGATAAAAAAGTATGATGAGGGGGGCGGAGCCAAGATGGCGGAATAGTGAGGACGCGCACTAGCAGTCCGCAAAAAGATAGTTTAATAAAAACAGAGTTACTGTAGCCTCAGGAAAAATCTCACGGAAAAAAATGCAGTGGAAATTCTTCCGGACCCAGTGAATGAGACGCAGAGGACCTAGGGGAAAGTAAGTTTGCGAACGGCAAATCGTGCCTCAGTGGCACGGGAGCTGCCGGGAGGGACGGGAACCAGACGGAACACAGTCGCCATTGGAATCGAGCGCTTAAACGGGAGCCGATACAGGGATCCCGAGACACTGGCGGGGGGAAGCAGACGCCACGGGGGAAACAGCACAATTGAGGCGAGCCCACACGGACACTAGCCTCTTTCGTGCCCACCCTGCTCACTCGAGCTAGACTGAACACAGTGGGACGGCGCGCGCCCGCCGGCTGAACCGGAAGCCGGGCGGAACACAGTCGCCATTGGAACTGAGCGCTTGAACGGGGGCCGATACAGGGATCCCGAGACACTGGCGGGGGGAAGCAGACCCCCCACGGGGGAAACAGCACAATTGAGGTGAGCCTGCATGGACACTAGCCTCTCTCGTCACCCACCCTGCTAATTCGAGCTAGATTAAACGCAGTGGGACAAGGCGCGCCCGCCCATCACTGAGGCAGACGGAACCAAAAACCCGAGGCTGTAGAAACCTGAAGGGGATCCAAACACTGGGAACACACCGCGCACACAAACTCCGTTACCTTGACAACCCAGAGAAAGAGTGTGGGGAAAAAAAAAATGCCAAATAAAAACAGATTCCGAGGGAGCAAGATCAAGGAAGACGCTATGATGACCCCAAACGGAAAAGACACCCCAAGTCAGGATTATGAAGATAATGAGATAGAAGAAATGCAAGAAGCAGATCTCAAAGAATTGATAAGAACATTAAGAAGTTCTCAAAAACAAATTCTTGAACTACAGAAATCCTTAATGGATAAGATAGAAAATCTCTCTCGCGAGAATGAAGTACTACGGAGAAATCAAAACGAAATGAAACAACTAGTAGAACAAGAAGCTACGATAGTGACAAAAAATCTTAATGAATTGAAGAATTCAATAGATCAAGTGACAAGCAATCTTGAGGGCCTTAAAACCAGAATGGGTGAAGCAGAAGAGAGAATATCGGACCTAGAAGACAGAGAACAGGAGAGGAAACAGTCAAACCAAAGACAAGAAGAGGAAATTAGAAAACTAAAAGATATCATCGGGAATTTACAGGATACTATTAAAAAACCCAACATTCGGGTTCTAGGTGTTCCTGAAGGTATGGAGAGGGAGAAAGGATTAGAAGGCCTTTTTAGGGAGATACTAGCAGAAAACTTTCCAGGCTTGGAGAAAGACAGAGAAATCCTAATCCAGGAAGCTCATAGAACCCCTAATAAACATGACCAAAAGAGATCCTCTGCATGACATATTGTAATTGAACTCACCACAGCGAAGCAAAAAGAAAAGATCCTAAAATGTGCAAGAGAGAAACGTCAGATTACTCTCAGAGGATCTCCAATTAGACTTACAGCTGACTTCTCAACAGAAACCCTACAAGCTAGAAGGGAATGGCGAGACATAGCCCAGGTACTTAGAGAGAAAAACTGCCAGCCCAGAATATTATACCCTGCAAAGCTCTCATTTGTGAATGAAGGTGAAATAAAGACCTTTCATAACAAACAAAAATTGAAAGAATTTGTTGCCACTCGTCCAGCCCTGCAAAAGATACTTAAAGACGTGTTACACACAGAAACACAGAAACACGACCATCAACATGAAAGAAGGTAAACGAAGGGAACCTCATGGCAAAAGATCACAGGGAATTCAAAGCATACATTAGAAAATATCTGGCAAATGGCAGGGCAAACTTACCACTTATCAATAGTCACATTGAACGTTAAAGGTCTAAACTGTCCTGTTAAAAGACAGAGATTGGCTGATTGGGTTAAGGAACAAAAACCATCTATTTGCTGCCTACAAGAAACACATCTTTCCAACGAAGATCCATACAGACTGAAAATAAAAGGATGGAACAAGATATACCACGCCAACAGAAATGAAAAAAGAGCGGGTGTAACCATCTTAATATCAGACTACATAAACTTTAACACAAAAACTGTTAAGAGAAACAAAGAGGGGCACTATATAATGATTAAGGGATCAATACTACAGGAAGATATAACAATTCTCAATGTATATGCACCTAATTACAGGCCACAGGTTTATTTAAAAAATTTGTTAAGAAACTTAAAGGGAGACTTAGACCCCAACACAATAGTACTGGGGGACTTCAATACTTCACTCACAGATATTGACAGAATGACAGGACAGAAGATCAACAAGGAGACAGTAGATTTAAACAACACTATAGCCCAAATGGATCTAACAGATATCTACAGAACTTTTCATCCTACACGTAAAGCATTCACATTCTTCTCAGCAGTACATGGAACCTACTCTAGGATTGATCACATATTAGGCCATAAAGCAAGTCTCAGCAAATTCAAAAGAATTAAAATCATACCATGCAACTTCTCAGACCATGAGGGAGTGAAGTTGGAAATTAGCAACTCAGGAATCTCTAGAGCATATGCAAACACATGGAGATTGAACAACATGCTCCTGAATGAACAATGGGTCACTGAAGAAATCAAAAGAGAAATCAAAAATTTTCTGGAAGTAAATGAGGATAACAGCACAACATACCAAAACTTATGGGATACAGCAAAAGCAGTGTTAAGAGGAAAGTTTATATCAATAGGTGCCTACATCAAGAAACTGGAAAGGCACCAAATAGATGAGCTTTCAATGCATCTCAAGGATCTAGAAAATTTGCAGCAAACTAGACCCAAATCTAGTAGAAAAAGAGAAATAATCAAAATCAGAGAAGAAATCAACAGGATTGAATCCAAAAAAACATTACAAAAAATCAGCCAAACGAGGAGCTGGTTTTTTGAAAAAATAAACAAGATTGACACCCCATTGGCCCAACTAACTAAAAAAAGAAGAGAAAAGACCCAAATCAGTAAAATCAGAGATGAAAAAGGAAATATAACAACAGACACCACAGAAATCAAAAGAATCATCAGAAATTACTACAAGGACTTGTATGCCAGCAAACAGGGAAACCTATCAGAAATGGATAGATTCCTGGACACATGCAACCTACCTAAATTGAACCAGGAAGACATAGAAAACCTAAACAGACCCATAAGTGAGTCAGAAATTGAATCAGTAATAAAGGCCCTCCCAACAAAGAAAAGCCCAGGACCAGATGGATTCGCTGCTGAATTCTACCAGACATTTAAAGAAGAACTAACCCCAATTCTTCTCAAACTATTCAGAACAATCGAAAAAGAGGGAATTCTCCCAAATTCCTTCTATGAAGCCAGCATCACCTTAATTCCTAAGCCAGAAAAAGATGCAGCATTGAAAGAGAATTACAGACCAATATCCCTCATGAACATAGATGCAAAAATCCTCAACAAAATTCTGGCCAATAGACTGCAACAACACATCAGAAAGATCATCCACCCAGACCAAGTGGGATTCATCCCTGGTATGCAGGGATGGTTCAATATTCGCAAAACAATCAACGTGATACACCACATTAACAGACTGCAGAAGAAAAACCATATGATTATCTCACTAGACGCAGAGAAAGCATTCGATAAAATTCAACACCCTTTCATGATGAAAACCCTAAGCAAACTGGGTATAGAAGGCACATTCCTCAATACAATCAAAGCAATTTATGAAAAACCCACGGCCAATATCCTATTGAATTGGGAAAAGTTGGAAGCATTTCCACTGAGATCTGGTACCAGACAGGGATGCCCACTCTCACCACTGCTATTCAATATAGTGCTGGAAGTCTTAGCCAGAGCTATTAGGCAAGAAAAAGAAATTAAAGGGATACAAGTTGGGAAGGAAGAACTCAAACTATCCCCCTTTGCAGACGACATGATTCTTTATTTAGGGGACCCAAAGAACTCTACTAAGAGACTACTGGAACTCATAGAAGAGTTTGGCAAAGTAGCAGGATATAAAATCAATACACAAAAATCAACAGCCTTTGTATACACAGACAATGCCACGGCTGAGGAAGAACTGCTAAGATCAATCCCATTCACAATAGCTACAAAAACAATCAAATACCTTGGAATAAATTTAACTAAGGACATTAAAGATCTCTACAATGAAAATTACAAAACCTTAAAGAAAGAAATAGAAGAGGATACCAAAAAATGGAGAAATCTCCCATGCTCATGGATTGGAAGAATCAATATCATCAAAATGTCCATTCTCCCAAAAGCAATTTACAGATTCAACGCAATACCAATCAAGATACCGAGGACATTCTTCTCAGATCTGGAAAAAATGATGCTGAAATTCATATGGAGACACAGGAGACCTCGAATAGCTAAAGCAATCTTGTACAACAAAAACAAAGCCGGAGGCATCACAATACCAGATTTCAGGACATACTACAGGGCAGTTGTTATCAAAACAGCATGGTACTGGTACAGAAACAGATGGATAGACCAATGGAACAGAATAGAAACTCCAGAAATCAATCCAAACACCTACAGCCAACTTATATTTGATCAACGATCCAAAACCAGTCCCTGGAGTAAGGTCAGTCTGTTTAATAAATGGTGCTGGGAAAACTGGATTTCCACGTGCAGAACCATGAAGCAAGACCCCTACCTTTCACCTTACACAAAAATCCATTCAACATGGATTAAAAATTTAAACCTACGACCCGACACCATCAAATTACTAGAGAGCATAGGAGAAACCCTGCAAGACATAGGTACTGGCAAAGACTTCTTGGAAAAGACCCCAGAAGCACAGGCACTGAAAACCAAAATTAACTACTGGGATTGCATCAAATTGAAAAGTTTCTGTACTGCAAAAGAAACAGTCAGGAAAGTGAATAGGAAACCGACAGAATGGGAAAATATATTTGCAAACTATGCAACAGATAAAGGGTTGATAACCAGAATCTACAAAGAAATTAAGAAACTCCACAACATCAAAACAAACAACCCACTTAAGAGATGGGCCAAGGACCTCAATAGACATTTTTCAAAAGAGGAAATCCAAATGGCCAACAGACACATGAAAAAATGTTCAAGATCCCTAGCAATCAGGGAAATGCAAATCAAAACCACAATGAGGTTTCACCTCACCCCGGTGAGAATGGCTCACATTCAGAAATCCACCAACAATAGATGCTGGAGAGGATGTGGGGAAAAAGGGACACTAATCCACTGTTGGTGGGAATGCAAACTGGTGAAGCCACTATGGAAGTCAGTCTGGAGATTCCTCAGAAACATGAATATAACCCTACCATTCAACCCAGCCATCCCACTCCTTGGAATTTACCCAAAGGAAATTAAATGGGCAAACAAAAAAGCCGTCTGCACAGCAATGTTTATTGCGGCTCAATTCACAATAGCTAAGACTTGGTACCAACCCAAATGCCCATCAACAGTAGACTGGATTAGGAAATTATGGGACATGTACTCTACAGAATACTATACAGCAGTCAAAAACAATGAAATCCGGTCACTTGCAACAAAATGGAGGAATCTGGAAAACATCATGCTGAGTGAATTAAGTCAGTCCCAAAGGGACAAATATCATTTGTTTCCCTTGATTGGCGATGACTAACTGAGCACCAAAGGGGAAACCTGTAGAAGTGAAATGGACACTATGAGAAACAGTGACTCGATCAGCTCTTGTGCTGACTGTTGTTGTACAATGTAATACTTTATCCATGGTAGTATTTTTTTTTTCTTTATCCTAGTACTAGTGGTTGAACTCTGTAATTAACACACAATTATTCTTAAGTGTTTAAATTTTAACTGAAAAGTGATCTCTGTGAAATATAAGAGTGGGAATAAGAGAGGGAAGAGATGTAAAACTTGGGACATGCTCAATCGGAACGGCCCCAAATGATGGAGTTAGAATTGTGCCAGGGGTTTCCAATACAATCCCATCAAGGTGGCATGTACCAAGGCCATCTCATTAGTCCAAGTGATCAATTTCAGCTCACAATTGATCACACTGATAGGTCTAAGAGTCAAAGGGATCACACAAACAAGACTAGTGTCTGCTAATACTAACTGATAGAATGAAAAAGGGAGAGAATGATCCAACATGGGAAGCAGGATACACAGCAGACTCATAGAATGGCAGATGTCCTAAATAGCACTCTGGCCTCAGAATCAGCCCTTAAGGCATGCAGATCTGGCTCAAGAGCCCATGAGAATATTTTAGGCATGGAAAGCTAAGACACTCTGGAAAAAACAGAAGACCTAAATGAAAGATCTCTGCGAGTGAGTTCCCAGTGGAAAGAACGGGGCCATCAAAGAAGGAGGTACCTTTCTCTGAAGGGAGGAGAGAACTTCCACTTTGACTATGGCCCTGTGGGAATAAGATCGAAGTCGGCTAACCCTAAAGGCTTCCATAGCCTCGGCAACTCATGACCAGAGCCTAGGGAGATTACTGACGCCATAAACAAGACTGTCAAATTGTTAAATCAACATCAGGAGTCACTGTGTACTTACGTCTCATGAGGGATCTGTCCTTAATGTGTTATCCAATGTGAAGTGATGCTATTACTAGTACTGAAACAGTATTTTTACACTTTGTGTTTCTGAGTGGGTGCAAACTGATGAAATCCTTACATAGTATATATTGAATCGATCTTCTTTATATAAAGATAATTGCAAATGATTAAAAAATCTTGGTGTTAAACTGGAAATTGCATAGACAATTAATCAATTTTTTTAAAAAAAAATCATGTAGGATCTCTGTCCTTAATGTGCTGTACATTGTGAATTAATACTATAACTAGTACTCCAACAGTATTATCATTTTGTGTCTCTATGCGAGGGCAAACCGTTGAAATCTTTACGTAATATGTACTAAATTGATCTTCTGTGTATAAAGAGAATCGAAAATGAATCTTGATGTGAACAGAAGGGGAGAGGGAGCGGGAAAGGGGAGGGTGGGGGGAGGGAGGGAAGTTGTGGGGGGGGGGGAGCCATTGTGGTCCATGAGCTGTTCTTTGGAAATTTATATTCTTTAAATAAAAGCTTTATAAAAAAAAATTAAAAAAAATAGTATGATGATAGTTATAGCTTGGCATATAATCAAGGCATGATTAGACCTATTTAGCTAGCAGGGTGGGAGAGCCCTTAGAACCAGGCAATCAGAGAAGGAGCTGGAAGTCGTCTACAGGGGAAGGTATCATTCCTGCAGCTTTTGAACTAGGGACAAGTAGTGAAGGCTCTGTAGTGGGGCTGGGTCATCATATATGATTGTGGACATTCATGAGATTTAGGGTAGCATCTCTCTCCTCTCCTGCCTCTCTCCTTCCTCTCCCATTCCCTCTTTCTCCTTCTCTCATACTGTCTGTATGGAATATTTTTTAGTAGTTTAATCACTACCAGTGATTAGCTACATCCAGTCCTTAACCAAGAAGGAAGACCAATCTTGGTTATAGTATCTTATGTTTACAAAGTTGAGTTTACATGCAAATGTAATCCGAAAGAACAAAGGCAAAATTAAAACCACTGTTTGACAAGCTATTTTAAATCATTGCTTAAAATGTCACCATCACTGATCAATTACTCTAGGGGAAGCTGTACCATCTTTTGAAAACAAGAATATAATTACAAGGTAGAATCATCAAAGTTATTGATATGGGTTTTTCCCTGATGGTTAAAAACATGATGCCAAGAGAGGGGTGTCTTAGAAGAGTGGAGAACAAGTGATAAAATAAATATAATGGGATCTTTATGGAGGAACTAACAGCACATGAAGAGAAGATATAAACAAGTAGAGGAGAATGAGTACCAGCAATATGAATTAGGAGAAATGCCAGAGACAACCATTTTTCTGTTAATTTTTCCTAGGTTCCATTCTGGAAAGAAAACAAGAGAAAAGTTGGCTCCAATATTTTGTCTCATTTTAGCAGCAGGCAAATGGCTAACCTTTCATGTGTCCTCTGTTTCAGAGCCAAACTCCACTTGATTCTCCATGCTGCCTACTGTATTTTGTTCCACTAAGGTGCCAAATTCACTCATTGTAATTAAACCTAGGTTTTGAGAACAAAAAGAAATCTGAGTTAAAAGTTAAGACTATCTTTTGATGATCTGTGCCAAATAAGCAGAGATTTTGATTCTGAGAATTCAGGATTTCTCAACCTGAACACTGTTGTCAATCCAGCTGGATCTTTGTTGAAGGTGCTGTTCTGCACTCAATTTAAAGCATTCTAGGTGTCTGCCCACCAGAGACCAGTAGCATTCTGTTTGGTACAACAATCAAAATTATTTCCAGAAATTGTTGAATAGCCTTTGTTGGCTACAGGGCAGGGGGAGGACTTTTCCTGATTAAGAACACTGTAAAAAGCTAAAAAATATTTGATTTGGGGAGTTATAATATTCTTATTTCTTACAGCTTCTGCTTTCTAATGTGTTTAATGCAGGCAAATGTTAACATTGATTTTATTTGCTGACTACAAATTATTGGTGAGCAGGGAACTTGGCTACTGAGATATAATTATATCAACCAGAAACTAATCTGGAATTTGAAACATTTCATATCTGAGGATGCCAAGAATGAGATAGAGGGTGATAAAGATGTTCCAGTGACCATGCCCCCACAGAGACACCAATTGAGGTACCAATTGCCTTCATAAGAGTTGCAGAAGCCAGATGAGAGACCACTAAGCTTGGTTTGGATAGAATAGTAAAGCAAATTGCATTGAATAAGGGAGGAAGTAAAGAGTTGCCCAGATTACCAGCCCCTGTCCCACACTTATCCAATTAGCACAGTATGGAGAGAGATGCCTCCTGCTTTCGGGAAGAAGAACGAATTAGGACAAATCTTTGAATCCCAGTGCCAGGCCCAGTGAGATTAAATTCAGAGTTGGACTGGACTCCAGGGACCCTGCCTCCATGCTTGAACCTACTTGATATGAACCTACTTGAACATGCTTGATAGTGTTTGGAGCCCCCAAAGCCAGGAGACCAAGGGACTGTTGCTCCACCCCTCCCCTAACTTCCAAAGAAAGCATAGCAAGACTGGCCACTGCAGAAGTCCAAGAAAGGGAGTTAATGTCCTTCTTTGGAACTCAGCAAGACCCCCTGCCATGATATCCAACACCTGATAAAGTCCAAAGGCCTCCACTCTCAGGCCATTGTTCACAGACAGAACCTCTAGAGTTGCCTCACTGTCAGGCAAAGACCCATGCTCCAGGGTGACAGACTCATTTTGGCGCATCTTCCTGCCAACCTCAATTTGGCCTGGTATGTACCCCTGAGACTTCACATAGTCTAGTGCACATTAGATCCAGATGTGACCAAGTGTAATTTCAGATGGGGCAGCCAAGGGATTGCCTTCATTTCCTCTACTCCAAACTTGGGCAGAAAGCAAGGAATCACAGGAATCACAAGACACCTTGGGGCTTATTACTGGGCTGCTCTTTTGTAATTGTTGGCTAGTTGGATTTTACAGGGTATACCTTGTTCACCACCACATGTCCAATGAGTACCATATTCTGTCACATGTTGGGTGCCTAATGTATTGCTGCTGAATAAGTAAGTGAATGAATAATTCACTTGGGAAGTGCTTCTTGTTATAGATTCTAACATTTACGAAGCATTCTGGGTGAGAGAGGTGTGTATCCAAGTTTCAAGATATTCCTTCATTGTTTTCTTTTATATATATATATATATATAAAGCTTTTATTTAAAGAATATAAATTTCCAAAGAACAGCTCATGGACCACAATGGCTCCCCCCCACACACAATTTCCCTCCTTCATTGTTTTCTAACATCTGTATTTCTAACCTCCTAAATTTATGAATTTTTCATTTCTAGGTAGTTTGCTAATACTGATCTTTCATTACCCTTGGTATATTATTTATATGACACTGACTTTGATGGTGACTCCACTACTATCATGTTTCCTTTCCTCCATGCATCTGTGTATCACTGTTGCACTCACCTATTCCTTTTCCTAACTATGACTCTACTTTCATTCTTTGGTTGATTTATTTATTTCTTTAACATTTATTAATGAGTTTGACATTGCACTCAGCAATTGCATGAGAAGATGAACAGGACAGCGCCTATCTTTGGAATATGTAGAGTGTGTCAAATGCTTCTTCAACTTTACATACAAATCCTAGGCAATTTGTACACAAGATGAATGTCAAAAGCGAAGGACCATTTTTGAGACTGTCTCAAATAAATCCTTCTCTCCTCTATTCTTTGATGTCATGTCTGTCCCATTTCAGTCATCACGATGTTCTCATCACCTCATCTGCTCTGTCCTTCCAAGTTGGCGATTTCATTTTGAGGCTTTTATAGATCACTTCACATTCCAATTTCTTATATTCTTTGTTTTGATAAAGTACTTTCTTCAACCACTTTCCTACAAATGTGCTTCTCTCAGCTTATTACTGGAGCCTTTAAACCCTTGATAAACTCTCATTAGGTAGTTCCACACCTATGAAACTGATACTTTTCTTTCTGTCTTTCAACAGTGGGATCAAATGCATAAATCCACTTTCCCAGAGGGAAAGAATTAATGCCTCAGCACCTTCCCACCTCACTGCTGCCATGTGGGAAATAAGTTCTCTCTGGCTGAAAGTCTGCCAAAATCTCAATGCATCAATACCTCCAGAGACATTTACATATGAAAGGAGATAATTACAAATTAATAATTTAAAGACTATATCTTACTTAAGAGTCGGAAAGGACACAAATGGGTAATATGCAAAAGAAGAAATTTGTATCACCAATAACAAAAGCTTAAAAGTTCAGCCTCAATATTAAAGATACAGAGTTTAAAATGAAAATGCAATAGTATTTTTTGATTTTCAAAGTATTATCAGTTATTAAGATGCAAGTTTCAGGAATTGTGAGCATTTGAAGACACAAACAGTATCAAGTTGCATTAGAAAATATTCACAGTATATTGATGAGTAAATAAAACAACTAGAAATATAATTTTAACAGTCTTATAATACTTTTGAAAAATTAGGTTATGTAAACAGTGGTAGACAGACTTTCAAGGTTACTCCCAATCTTAATTTTTCAGAATTTTGCATAGTTTTGTGATTCACTGCCCTTGAGTGTGAACTAGACTTAGTGACTTGCTTTTAATAAATAGAACACAGCAAAAATGGTAGAATGTCACTTCTGTGATTAGGTTACAAAAAGCTATGACTTCCATCTTGCTTGCAAAGTCTCCTGTGGCCTTCGATGAAACAAGTTGTCATTTTGAAGAATTTCACATGTCAAGGAATTGAACACAAACTTTTGGCCCACAGCCAGTGAAATACCAATACCCTCAATCCAACACTGCAAGGAACTGAATCCTGTCCACAACCACTGAGCCTAGAAAGGATCCTGACTTCACTGAAACTTGGTTGCAGCCTTGTAAATGACCCTGAAATTGAGGACACATCTAAGACTGTCTAGGCAAGGTTTCTGACCTCCAGAAACTGTAAATTGCAATTGTTATTATTTTAAGCCAGTAGGTCTTGAGGAAATTTGTTCTGCAGGAATACATAACTGAAACATATATATTTATAACATATTTACAGTGTTATCTTTGGACAATATGATTGTGCACATGTCATCTTTTCACTTTTGCTTCTCTCCATACCTTGAATTTTTTTAAAATAAATTTACATGATCAGAAAAAGCAACATGAAAAGATGAGACATGATGAAGACAAATCAACAAAATATATTTCTTTCAAGGGATAATCTAGAACTTAAACAGCCCATCAGTTAACATGAAGGCCAAGAGAATAAAGTTACTTTGGCCTCATAGCTGCTGGGAAACACCATCAGTGACCTGGGGAACTTCCAAACTCGGCTTTCCTTAAGTAATGCATTTCTTGTTGATTGAACTTGAAATAGAGAAATTAGGAAATGGTTATCATTGACCTCATTGCTTTCCTGCTCCTCTTCATTCTCCTCATCCTTTTCTATTTTTTCTTTTTCCTCTTCCTCCTCTACCCCCTCTTCCTTCCACTTCTGGATTTCCCTTGTGTGTGTATTGTGTATTTATTATTTGAAATGCAGAGTTAAAGAGAGAGAGAGAGAGAGAGAGAGAGAGAGAGAGAGAGTGAGAGCAAGCACTATCTTCTTTCCACAGGTTCAGCCCCCAAGTCCTCAAATGACTGCAACAGCCAGGACTGAGCCAGGCTGATGCTAGGAGCCTGGAACTCTTCACGGGTGTTCCACGTGGGTGGCAGGAGCCCAAACACTTGGGTTATCATCAGATGCTTTCCCAGGTGTATTAGCAGGGAAGTAGAGTGGAACTGGAGCAGCCAGGACTCCCACTGGCACTCCTATGGGACGTTGTCATTGCAGGCCACAGCTTAACCCACTGTGTCACAACACCAGCCTCTCTCTTATGTTTTGCAGAGTCTCTTTATAACTTCACTCTGAGATATTTTGCTCTCATGCTTCTTTCCATTTCTCCTAACATTAACTCAGCATTACTATTATTACTATACATTATTACCTTTTCTTCCATCACTTGACTATAGGTGCTACTAAACTACCCAGGGCAGTGTAGCTTAGTGGTTTAAGGCATTCTGTTTGAGTGTGAAATCTTTTCCTACCACTTGGAGTGTATTCTGAAAAAGTAACTTAAGCTATCTGTACTTCGTTCCATTATATAAAAGTGGGGTAAATACCAGTGTCTACTTCACAGTTTTCATTAATACTAATGTGTTAGCTCATCTAGAACCATGGCACATGAAAAATAAATGTTGATATTTATTATGATTACTTATCTATATTAGAGATGGATAAATTCCTAATCTTGGTAATAGTTACCAGTTATTTAATCCTTCCAGTATTATATGTATTGTCTGCTCATTTATTATGCATAATAACCTATTGAGCTCTGACAAGTGACATGTGCATTGAAATTTTTAGTGTGAAAGATGAAATGCATCAAGCATAAGATGGTACATGTATAGAGGATGATAGATGAATACCTATGGGATAAGCAAGTGCAGTAATTGTTCTTTGTGGAATTTAGGTAGTAGGAGTAGTTCTTTCAGATTTTTGTGTGTTTTACATTGTTTATAACAAGCAGATGGCAAAATTGAAGCTCTTAGATGACATAAATTTGCTGGTTCTTTATCATCCAGCTTTAAACTATGCTAAATAGAGTTTCAAGAACATCATTCTAAACTTGTAAGTCTATGTTTGATTTACTGGATGCACATATATCAAGAGAGAATAGTGTTAAAAAATTTGGAGAGGAGAGATTGTTCTAATGTGTAGTACTAGAGAAAATTAAAAATCCATGTTTGTATTTCTCAAAAGTTCTCACAAGTTCATAAAATAAATTTGCACTATTCATATCATTCTCTTGGCTGTGATTCTGACATCTAAAGACAAATGCATTTCTACCTATTAAGCTTGCTCTTTCCTGTAAAGTAGTAATGTTTATAAAGGGAAATTTCTAATTTCTACTGAGTTTTGAAATAAACTGTATCTCTAGTGGTCTTCAACTTGAATGTGCCAATATATCTGATCTTTAGGACTTGACCAGTAACAATATCTATTTATGTTCCATTTATTCCATGCACAGATTCTACAATCATTTTACATCAATCATACCATTTTAAACATGATGTCATAAATAAGAGTATTAATAGTTAAATCAATAACAGGAGTCACTGTGCACTTATTCCTCATGTAGGACCTCTGTCCTTAATGTGTTGTACTATGTAAATTAATGACATAACTAGTATTGAAACAGTACTTTATACTTTGTGTTTCTGTGTGGGTGCAAGCTGTTGAAATCTTTACTTAGTATATACTAAATTGATCTTCTGTATATAAAGATAATTAAAAATGAATCTTGATGAAGAATCGGATGAGAGAGGGATGGGGAGATGGGATGGTTGCGGTGAGAAGGTGGTTATGTGGGAAAGAGCTGCTATAATCCAAAAGTTATACTTTGGAAATTTATATTTATTAAATAAAAGTTAAAAAATAAAAAATGAAAGAATTCTATTTTTATATACATTAAAACATGAAGAAAGATGATGTCTTTGGGTCTTTATATAATGTAAGGGTAAGCTCATTATCTTCAGACCACAAATCCAACATTTTTATATTCAAGTGTATGCTACAATTTTATTTAGTCATGAAAATATCTACTACTCTAAGTTGTACATGGATCATTCAGTATTCATCACTTCATGTTTCTTCTTTCTGTGTATTCTTATTTCCATTTTCTCATTAACATTTTTTCTACATAACTGCTCATCTTATTTAAAAAGTTAAGAATACATCTGCCAGAAAAATAGAATGTGGTCATATGAGTCACATTTTCAAATTATATTTTAAATAACTTTGTTTAATATTGATAATCATTACTGATTTCTTTTGATAAAGGAACAATACCGCAAATTTCTTTAAATAAGTTCCTCAAAATAAAGTACTACACATCATGTAGAATAGAGCTCTTAAGTTTCTAAGTGATTCTCCAGGATAAAAGCAACAAAAAGTTATGAAAAATTAGAATAGGACGTTTTTTTAGCTTTACATTTCAATGATAAATCTTACTTGAGTATATTCCTTGCTGTCAGAGATAAAAGGCTCCCACAGTTCTCTCATCTTCTCTAATTTTGTTAATTACACCTTTTTGAAAAAGCTGGCTTTATTTATTTATTTATTTATTTATTTTAAAGTCAGAGTTACAGAGAGAGGGGGAGACAGTGAGAGATATCTTCCATCCACTGGTTCACTCCTCAAATGGCCACAATTGCCAGGGCTGGGCCAGGCCAAAGTCAGAACCTTCATCTGGGTCTCCTCTGTGGGTGGCAGGGACCAAGTACTTGGGTCATCTTCTGCTGCTTTCCTAGGTAATTAACAGGGAACTGGATATGAAGTGGAGCAGCCAAGTTAGGAATCCAAGACAAGATGGGATTCCACCATAACTTTGGCCCCTACACTTTTCTTTCTTTCTTTTCTCTCCCTCTCTCTTTCTCTCTCTCTTTCTTTCCTTCTCCTTTCCTCTCTCCTTCCCTCCCTTCTTTTCTTCTTTCTTATTTTAAAGATTTATTGGGGTGGATGTTGTGGTGGAGCAGGTTAAGCTGCTACTTCAAATCCCTGCATCCCATATCAGAATGGGATTGAGTCCCACTTCCACTTCAGTTCTAGTTTCCTTCTAATGCACCTGGGAGGCAGTATATGATGGTCCAAGTACTTGGGGTCCAGTCATGCATGTGGGAGGCCTGGGTGAATTTCTTGGACTCCTGGCTTCAAAATGGCCCAACTCTTACTGTTGCAAGCATTAGGGGAGTAGACCAGTGATGAAAGATAGCTCTCTTTCTGTGTCTCCTTTTTTTCCTGTCACTCTGTTTTTCAAATAAATAGATCTTATAGGAAGATTTATAACAGTTGAATTCTGTTTTATATTTGTAATTCTTAGAATTGATCATTTTGGCTCCATATTTAACTAGCTTTATCTTGGTTTATCCAATGAGTTTTTATTTTGTTTCCTGTTTATGACTGCATTTTATAAAGGTGGCTCTTTTTCAGGAAAGAGTTTCATGTTCTATAGTCCCTCAGTTATTACATGCAGGAAATTACCTATTTTTAGAATTTATGCTTGAAGGACAACTTGGGTGATGATGAATATTTCATTTTCTTCTGTACTTCTATTTTTTCTTCAGAGTCACATGTTATTATGTTGATGCCTTTGTCTCCATCTCAATCATCTCCTCTCTAATTGCTTTCCTATTTTTGTTCTTTTTGTTTCATTTTGCATGTTTTCCTTGTTTGTCCCCCATGTTTCTAAAAATATTCTCACTCGTGTTTACATTATATTTTTGTTGTTTCTAAAGTGGCTCCTCTCCCTATAAATGGTATTTTATTTTTTCTTCCACATTATTTTTAAGTTTTGTCAGTTTGTTTTCTGTTAACTTTTTCTGTCTCTTCAGTTTTTGTGTACTCTTTATGTCTATTTTTTACTTTTTGATAATCTCTAGTGGCTTGATGGTATTTGTACCTTCTATAGAGGGTATTTTGAGGTTTCCCTACATTCTGGGACAACCTGATTGTTTGGTAGAATTTAAGCATCTGCATTCTGTTCCTGTTCCTTTCTTATTTTCGGTGCTAGCACCTCCCTGGTAATTCAATGGAGATAATGCTGTCAGGAGCAGCTATTTGTTGAATTATGAGGAACTGGTAGTAGAAGGTGGATGGAATTGCTCTGAAATTTCAGTTTGGGTTGGCTGGCTTCTGTTTCTCTCATTAAATCTTCAGTGCTTTCTATTCTGGTGATACAACTCCACACAAGCTGTAAGTGTTCAGTAAATCACATGGTTGGAGAGACCCTGCTTGTGAATGGTCTAGATTAGGAGGTAGTACACACTGCTCTCCATCCTGAACTCACTCAGGCTCAGTGTGCTCAGTGACCACCAGGCCTCCTTTGCTCCAACTTAGTCCTAACATTTTACAGCAATAGACCAGTTTTTTCTTTTATTTTTTAAATTTATTCCCCCTCTCCAAGAAACTTTTTATTTGAGGAATACAGACTTCATGCATTTTATTAGCACAAGTTTAGGAATATAGTGATTCTTCCCACCTTACCCACCCTCCCACCTGCTCTCCCACCCCTCTTCTTCCTCCATCTCTCATTTCCCAGGTGCATTCTCCACTAAGATCCATTTTTGATTAACTTTACACACAGAAGACCAACTCTACACTGGGTAAAGAGTTCAACAATTTGCAAGGAAAACAAAACAAAACAAACAAAAAAACTGTTCCTCGGATGACATAAGGGCTGTTCAAAGGCATCGCATCTTGAAGTTAATTTTACTTTTTTTTTTAAAGAAACTTAATTAACTTTAAAGTTAATTGCAAGCACTTAGACATAATTTTAAACTTTAAGGACAGGGACCCTGCATGGGAAGTTAATGCACAGTGACTCTTGTTAATTTAACAGTTAACACTCTTATGTATGATGTCAGTTATCACCAGAGGCTCTTGACATGAGCTGCCTAGGCTATGGAAGCCTTTTGAATCCACAAACTTCAACAGTATTTAGATAAGACCATAAGCAAGGTGGAAGTTCTCTCCTCCCTTCAGAGAAAAGCATTTCATTCTTTGATGACCACTTCTTTCCACTAGGATCTCACCCACTGAGGTCTTTCATGTAGGACATTTTTTTGCCTCTGTGTCTTTCCTTTCCATGCCTCAAATGCTCTCATGGGCTTTCCATCTGGACCAAAATGCCTTAAGGGCTGATTCTGAGGTCAGAGTGCTGTTTAAAACTATTGTCATTCTATGAGTGTGCTGTGTAGACTGCTTCCCATGTTGTTTAATTCTATCTATTATCATTACCAAACCCTTAATCCTATCCATGTGATCACTTAAACACTTAAGATGTTATTTTTGCCACCCAGCTTAAGGGGATTTGGTGTCCCATGGCAAGTTTTTAATCTGTACCCTTAGAAGTAAGTCCATAAGAATGCATGCAGAACTATACAGCTTTACAGTTACAAACTTCATATGGATCTTTTCACCAACTCTTCCAAGGTTTTCTTAGGCTTCTCTATCTGATTCCTCCATTAAAAAAGATGATTGGGTACTTCCCATAATGGTGGTATTTAACTGTCAGGAAATCTTCAGCCTAACACAAATCCAAGGAGACAGACATATGTGGACTTCTTCTCTTACCACTGATCTTAGTTCAATATAGTAGACATTTTTTTCACAATTTGTATTCTGAGGTTGTGATTCTTTGGTTACTTTCAGTAACTTGTAAAGGAGAGAAGACATTAGAATTAAAATACTTGTGTGGCCAGGCTCATTAGAAGCCTTTCCTTCTTGTTAGGCTGAAATCAAGTCCAATCTCTCTTTGAATTTTCTCCAAGAAATTAAGCAAAACCTGATTCTATCTCCTTTGTGGCCCCTAAATGATGCTTACTATTTCTTTTTTGTATCAGATTCTGCCCTAAATTGCCTTTATTTTTGTATGTGTAACAATTGGACTATTCTCCTTGAAATGTTTATACCTAGTATAGATTTTATCATATGATCTGTGCACAAGAATTTTGAATGAAACGATGAATTACCTCATGAATTCAGAACAAAATGACTTCCAAAAAAAGGGTTATATTTGGTGGAGGGCATATGATATAAATCAAGATAAATCACTCTAAAATTTTTTTTGGAAAACTATAACATGACATATATATTATGTACATGACAAAGCAGAAAGCAGATAACTGTTCAGTTGATAAGTGAATTGAATTAAATAAGTAAATATAGAGATAATTCTGAAAGATTTCTTATGTATGTATGTTACATATTTCTGAGAGTTAGAATAAAATAAAAAGTAGACATTAGAAAGTCAAATAAATAACAAGACAAAGTCAAGAAAGCTATTTTAAAAGGAAGAAAAAAGAAAATCATGCGTGTAATATGGTATATCACTTTTTTGTTCGCTTTCTGTTTGTTTTATTGCAGAAAAATGAGTTTTCAACATATTCAAAGAATATGATTGAAAGGAGTTTTAATGTGCTTTGTAATGGCAATGCTAGATTTATGCTTCATCCAAAATGTTTTTGAATTTCACAAAGGAAGGTTTAGTCCTTGGTAGTTTAAATATTTAGTTTTCTTACTGTCAGACAAACATACTGCAAGCAATTTTAAAGCATGACATTAAAATGGTTTTGAAAAAATATTTTTTTCTATTTTGGAAGGCACATTTGGTATTTCAAGATTTGAAGGGCAAATAACTAAAATTTCCAAGTTTAGTTTTTTTATAGTACAACCATATGACAAAACTCAGTTTTGTGTGTAACAGGAGAAAATGTTGTTAAATGCCTTAAAGTTGGGGCAGGTGTTGTAGTGTAGTGGGTTAAGCCTCTGCTTTGGATACCTGCATCCGATATCAGAGTACTGGTTTAAGTTCCAGCTACTATGCTTTTTATCCAGTTCCCGGCTAATGTGCCTGGGAAGCAGCAAGTGATGGCTCAAGTACTTGAGTTGCTGCCACCTATGTTGGAAACCACTGTGGAGTTTCTGGCTTTAGCCTGGCCCAGTCCTGGCTGTTTGGGCCATTTAGGGGAGTGAATCAGTTGGATAGATCTTTTTCTCTGTTACTCTGCCTTTCAAACAACTACATATTTTTTTTAAAAAACCTGGATTTTTTTTTTACTATATTTAGGAAGAATGCTGAACTTAGTAAATTAGCAATGAATGCACTGAAAATATACTAACAGCTTAAAAAGTCTAGGAAATTCAACTTCTAAACCCTAACTATCATAGTATTCCAGGTAACTGCTATTCTACTGTTAGAACATAGTAAAATAAAATAATTCTAGTTTTGTGTTTATAAAAAACTGTGAATCATAAATATCAAACTTTTGGAAATAAATCAAATGACATTTAATCCATTTCTTACATAAATTCACAACAGTATCACATATATAATATTTAAATAAAAATAATGGCATATATCCTTCTCTTTGTAATATTGCATGCTTAAACAGAAATGATAGATTTAAGGGGCAAACATTTGGCCTAGCAGTTATGTCTTCTTGGAATGCATGCATCCTACACTGCCTGGGGCTGTGACCACTGCCGACTCCAGCCTTCTGATAATGTGTACCCTGAGAGGCAGCATGTGATGGATCAAGAAAGGTCCCTATCACCAACGCGGGAGACCTGGATTACCTTCCTGGCCCCTAGCTTCAGCTTGGTCTAGCCCAGGTCATTGAAGGAATTTGGAGAGTGAACCAGGAGACAGGAGATCTTTATCTCTGTCTTCGCTCTCTCTCCCTCATCCTCTCTTTCTCTAACAAATTAAATAAAAAAAGAGTTTAAGAAAAGAAATGACAGACTCTAAATTAGTAGTGGCATTCTCAATGAGTGTTTTATTCAACATATATTTGTGGAAGTAATATTTCTATATAAATATATTTATAAATCCATAACTATTGTTGGCATAAAATTATTTAAACCACAAGAAATTTAAGGATTCCTTACCTTGCCATATATTAAAATAATCTTAAAACAATGATATAATGGTGATTGCACTAAAATGATTATTTTAAATATAGGAAGGCCTTTATCTCATTTAAAGTTTCAATGCAGATCAAGAAATATTTGAAGAATATCTAAAGTACATATATGAGCACAGTTTTAGGAGATTTTAACCAATGATTATGCCTTAGAAAGATAAATAAATTATTAATATGACTTAATTTTATGCATAGTTAATTTGTCATAATTATATCTGTGATCTAAAATAAAATAAATATGCACTGGAATGGATAGGAAAAATTTCAAAGGTGGGAAAACACATAAGTTATAAGTCAGAATTTTATTTAAATACTGGATATGAATTTTTGTATTTTCTATTATTGTCAGATTTTCTGTATTACTTTAATATGTGTATAAGTTTAGCTCAGTGTTCTGCAATGAAATGCATAATTTCAAATATGATTGTGACTATTCCATTCTATTTTCATTTACTTATGAAAACTGATTTTTACTCATCAAAATAATATATCTCTTCATGCGATTCCTTGGAATCATTCTCAGAACCTAACTTTCTATTGAGGCCAGTCTTCCTTATGCATAACTGTCATTCTTACTGCTCCTTTAAACTGACATGGTTGAATAAAAATTATCACGCTGATAGGATTCATTTCCTATGCCTCAAATAAATATTGAAAAAGAGGCTACACAGCACAAAATAAAGAACATGCTAAAACCTATAAATGGTACAAGGACAGATGTTAAGACACAGATGGAATTTTATGAAGTAACCAGTTAGAATGGTTTAATATTTTCATATGGCATATTATTTGCAGTAAGAAAGCATATGCATAGATAGCAAGACACTGTATGAAAGCCATTTATTTAGTCTTACACTATCTTTAATGTTATTAGAAATATGCAAAAAAGAGGAAGAATAATTTGTGATATAACTATCCCTAATATATTTTTTGATCCTAGAAGAGATCATTTAGTGGATGATGATAGAGGTAGCTTTAATTCAGTAAAACACATGCAGATTCTAATACTATTTATGTTGCATATCTACATTCAGATAAATTTTTATTGCAGTGTCCTATTTTTCACTGTTCACTTAAGGAAAACAAAGACTATTTCAGTATGACGATTTCCATTCAAGCATGTTGCCTTTTTAAAAGCAATATCCATGTCTTATATTGAGGGAGATTTTTCTTTCTGAAATTTTATATGCTGTTTTTGGCTTGTTTAATTTTTCAATATTTAAGTTATTTTTGAAAAGAAGCCAAAGGAAATTTTCATCTGCTAAATTTCATTATAGATTGACTTAATTAATTGAATATATAATTTTAGGTGTGTAGTTAGAAGATTAGTATATTATTAATAAATAAAGGTTATGTACTATTTTTCCTTTTATGAGTTGAGAAATATGAGAGTATTTAAAAAGGTGCATGGGGAGGGAGAGGCTATTTGGTATAAAGATTAAAATATTGCTTAGGATGCCTGCATCCCACATTAGAGAGCCTGGATTTGAGCCCTGGTTCTGCTCTTTACGTCAACGTTTTCCTAGATGCATACCCTGGGAGGCAGCAGATGCTGGCCCAAGTAGTTGAGTCCCTGCCACCATGCCACCCACTCAGGAGTACTAGATTTAGTCCCTGGCTCCTGGGCCTGGTCTTGCCCATTTATGGCTGTTGCAGACTTTTAAGAAGTGAAACAGCATATCAGAGATCCCTGTCTGTCTCTGTCTCTCTTCCTTTCAAATAAAAAAAAAATTAAATAGTTTTTACAGATGTGCTTGGAAAAATAGAATTAAAAAATACATTTATTTGGATGCAAAACATTTTTGAAATTCATGTTGTTTTTTCACAATACTAATTTTCCAATAACTTTTTAAGGACTCTTCCTATGTCTAAAATTTGAGAGAACCTGGTATGAGTTTCACCTATAGAACTTTAATTATTCTAGACAATTAGCTAATTATGAAGACATTACAATAATCATTCTTTGTTTAGACTTTAATGGAATTAGAGCTCTCGTGTCTGTGTTCTGCCTCTGTCACATACTATCTGATATGATTTTTAGCCTCATTAAAAAAATTAAAATTCTGTTTAAAAGGCAGAGGGACAGAGACAAAAACACAGATGGAAAGGGATCTTCCAACCATTAATTCACTCTCCAAATGTCTGCAGCAATCAGAGCTGGCCCAGGGTGAAGCCAGAGCACAGAACTCCACCTAAGGATCCCATGTGGGTGGCAGGGACCCAAGAACTTTATATATTAATGTCATAAATCACTGAATTGGTTTTGTTTATTGGAACTATGTCATGTTTGTGGTTTTTCTTTTATTTATTTATTTTTGACAGGCAGAGTGGACAGTGAGAGAGAGACAGAGAGAAAGGCCTTCCCTTTCCGTTGGTTCACCCTCCAACGGCCGCCGCGGCCGGCGCGCTGCACTCCACTGCACTCCCGGGCCATAGCAGAGAGCTGGCCTGGAAGAGGGGCAACTGGAACAGAATCCGGTGCCCCGACTGGGACTAGAACCCAGTGTGCAGGCGCCGCAAGGTAGAGGATTAGCCTATTGAGCCACGGCGCTGGCCCTATGTCATGTTTTCTAACAATCTGGTCTAACAAAATCCAACCCAGAGTACCTCAAAGACAGACAATTCTATCAGAATTGAATAGAATTAGCATACTTTATGTGAAGAGCCAAAATGGGTTAGAAGTTAGTTAGTATTAATGTTAAACACACAACATTTATACATCTGAAAAGTACTAAAATGGTGATGGTTCTAAACAAAGTCTAGGATAGTACTTAGTCATTAAAAGTCATTTTGCAGCTACTTCTGCTCTTGATATTATGACTACTATTGGAATCAACCCTTTATCTGAAAATGAGAAAAATAATGTATAAAATTAAACGCACAAGTACATGTATAGATTTCATTATTTGCATATCACTAAAGAGCTACAAATACTATGGGGAAGATTAAGGCCAAGTTCTTGGGGAAAGACTGACCATAGAAGCTTAATCAGAATTTCTAAGCAATTCTATTTTTTCTTTGAGAGGTTTTTATAATACTACAAATTTGTTCACTAGACTAGTAGTCTCAGTGGATGAGGAGGTTCAGAAATTTGATACCAGAGTTTGCTCAAGATGAGAAGACTTATTGAGACACCTCTACACGTCCAGTGGGGATCTCAAAGGCCAAGGTTTTAGAACAATGATCCATTAGGATTAATCCACACCCTTCACTCTGAATCACAGAGCATTTTAGAGACACTTGTTTCTGTGAACACACATTAAAATGATGGAAAATTTTAAGAAGTTATGTTTATAGATGAGTCTTCATGTGCATTTACATACTAGACAGTTATATGCTTTTTTTTGTGATATTTTTCCAATTAGTAGTGACTAATTCCAAACAGGTACAAATACAGAGCCCCTTTGGAAGAGGCAAATCCAACCTGGTAATCTGAAACAACCATAAATTGGTGTGAGTACCACAAACTCATACATAACCAGGCATATAAAGAAACAAGATGATAGACTAAAGACATACACAGACGACAGGCAACAGTAAGGACATAGATAAAACATTAAAAATATCTTCATATAAAAGGAAACAAATATAGACATACAAAACACAAAAACAAAGTCAAACATGTAGAAATACAAATATTCATGAAATGAAAAAAGTTATTAAATATGTTTATCAATAGCTCAGCTGAAGGAAGAAAAAAATTGCAAACTATCAACAGAATAAATTATTCAGAATACAGCACAGAGACAAAGGAAAATATAAAAGAGAGTCTGAGAGATGGGATAGGTTGCAGTATGTGTTTGATTGGATTCCAAGGGGAGGAAAGAGTAACAAATCATGAAATCAAGAGGCCCAGTGAGTCTTCATGAAGGAAACTACAAAGCAAGCACACATATTCACAGACACACACAGCCACATCTAGGTATCTTGCAATGATACTATAGAAAATCAAATAAAACATAAAAGCAGTCAGAGGAAAAAAGACAATAGTAAAAAGATGATGGAGAATTATTATTTTCAATGTAATGAAAGAATTCTACACCATTAAAAATGACTTTCAAGTATGAAGGCAAAATGTCATTTTCAGCAAAACAAATAAAAACTACTGAGAGAACATTTTAACAGCAGAATGTCTCTAAGGAGACTATATAATGTCCTTCAGAAAGGAGAAAATGATCCTTGATGAAAAAAGCAATATGCAAGAAAAAGTTTCAATTTAAAATAATGGGAAATATGTGTGTGGGTAAATGTATATGGCCTTGAACCATATTAAAAAGAATTAACAGGATCTACTGAAGTTAAAAGAAAATTAGAATTTAAGTGCTAGAGAAATAACATGTCAGTTAAGAGTAAGTTTAAATTGAATTCAGGAGATCCTGGTTTATTATTAACTGTGAAAGGAAAATGAAAACTTTGATTAATTTTAGATTTTGGTTAGTTGTGTGGTATTATAATTTGCAAAGTAATCACAAAATCAAAAGGAAAACTTAACTTTCAAACATGCAAAAGGGAAATTAAAATAATAAAATATATTAATTTAATCCAAAAGATGGACCAAAAGAATACAGTAAAAATCAGTAACAACAATTTATAGGGGGGTGAGAAAAATAGAAAGCAAAAAGCCAGATTGTATATTTAAATCTAGTGATATACAAAACTGCATCAAAGAAACTAAAAGATTCAATTCTTTGGCTAAGAGATAAAAATCATGTACTTGAAAAAAATTCCACATTCAGCTCTGAACAATGTATAAGATTGGAACAAATATGAACAAAAATTCTGATGAAGCTATATTAGTATTTGGAAAGGGTTTATGGTAAAATTTGAATTCAATGAGAAGATATACACAGACAATTACATGCATGTACACAAAATGTAGGTGTGCTAAGGAAAGCCAAGAGCTGATTACTGTAAAAGTCAAGAAACTGACAAGTGATGGTGTTGTCATTAGGGCAGGATACTCAAGAGGTTTCTGGAATGCTGGTAATGTTGTATTTCTTTATCTGAGCATTATTCTCTCATATGTTTATGTATGTCTGTTAGCAAAAATGGTATACAGACAGATTTTATATATCTTCTGCATTTATTGAAATTCTTGGTTTATCATTTAATGAAAATGCAGACTGCACAATAATAGAGAGCCATCTCATTCTTCTTTAATATTTCTATACCTCTATGTTTAGCTATGTACTTATATATGAAATAAAATGATATATTCATGACATTTTTATCAATTATTGTCACTGGATGATGATTTTATACTTAATTTCTTTAATTGTTTTACTAAAATGAATAAGGATTGTTTTTGTAATAAGGGAAAAAAGTGAATGAGGAAAAAAAAGCACTACTACCCAGGAATAACAAAATGGGATTTCTAGAGAGAAGATACGCTGATAAAAGGATGTGTGTCAACCATGAAAATGGAAAATGAAAGCTTTGTGGAAAGCAAGACACAGATACTCAATGAGAAGGAAATGCTTGGAAAGCAGTAATGCTGAACAGGACTTCAGGGTGAGCATGGAGAGCAAATTAGATAGAAGCTTGCAGTGTAATGTGCCAGAAATGAGCGCCAATGCTAATTTTAGCTGTAAAAGCACAGGCACCATGGCACAAAACAAGGACAGGCAGCCTTTTTTATGTATAATTGGAAAGTCTGACTCTAAGGCAACAATTTTACATCAAACTACTTTCAGCTTAAACTAGGTACGAGGAAGAAAATAGCCACCATGACCTAAAAATGATTAAGGGGCTATGTAATTCTCCAAGGAGATAATTTTTCCATTTCTGCCTCATGCAGTGTATATACTCTATTAATTCCCACCCCAACTTTTGCCAAAGGTGATGGTAAAAATATGTATAATTGTGAAATTTCCTCCAGGTTATTTCTCAAAGCAGATACATCACAATAGCTAAGATAGAGACAAAAATAAATCAGTATAGGAGGTTTTGCCCTTGAGACTCCAACTTATTGGAGACGCAGATTCCAGGAATTATAGAAGTAGGTGAAATGAATCATGACACTAGACTTGCCTCTGAAAGGAAACACAGTCTACACTATTTTAAGACATTATAGAATGAGATGTCTAAAATGGCAGGCAGGATACTGCAGCCAATATCCTGCGGTCAATTGATATTCAAAGTTAGGTAGGCAAAGCAGAGTACTCCTAGGTCTGGGAATTGAGTGCGTAGAGTGTAGGACCCATGGCTTGGAGAAGGTTGATTGGTAAAAGTTAGGCTGTGGGTGAAGGTAATTGTTTGGGCCTTATGCTAGGACTTCATGGGTATGGAAGTCAGCTGAAATATGCCACAGAACAAGGACATTTGCACTTTGAAAATCAGAATAAGTGAGAGATAAACGGGAATATCTGGATGAAGGAACATGTTGAGACGTGAAACAATCCAATGTATTTGGATGTAGAGCAGTTTTTGCTTTGGTCAGAGCAAAAAAATTGTGAAGGGGGTTTGGAATTAGGAGCTATCTAAAGACTAAACCCATGGGCTCCTTGGATGGACCTCTGTCCTTTAGGGCCACCCTGTTAACAGAAACACATTGATGCCAAGCAGAGTGAAAAGATGACATCTTGGTCATGACATTTGGATAGAGTAGGGAAATGCAGGGCCTGTCCCACAACATCCTGCTGCTTTAGGGTTTTTATCATTCATGATAAGAAGTATCATAATGGAGAAAATAAAGAGAGTGAAATGAATAACAACCACACAACCTAGTCAGTGATGTCCATTCCCCTTTGAGAAAGTTTGTCAACAAAAAAGGTGACAAATGAAGAATGGTATGACCTAGCAAAGCAAGTGTCTGTTATCATGTGCACAGCAATTTCTGTTGAAGAATGAACTGAAATTGGAGGCACAGGTGGTGTTTTTAGCATCATTCTTTGAGGGGAATAAGGAAATTCAGATATCACTTAGCTTTCATTGATGTTCTTCATAATATCTTCGAGTAATAACTGGTCTTTTAGCCATCTTGAGGAAATGAAATCTAACTGGGGGTATGTATAACCACATTTTGGAGAGGCAACCAGAACAGAGGTTCTTGTCCACAACTTAGTTATAGGGAATTGAGAATTTGTTTTTGTCACTGTGTTACAATACAATTTCATGTTCTGTTAGACAAAGGTTGTTAATCCCCAATACAGGAGTATTAAAGATAATTCTGTCACTGTATTTCTTGGCAGTCTCACTCAAGCTTCACTGGGAATCCCAAACTCATTGCCTCCCATCATGTGGATTAGGTTAACCTGTCTACAGGAGAGAAAATGAAGGAATTAAGTGGAAATCACACTTCTAGAAACACCTTAATATAATGATGACAGAAACTATGTGAAAATAATAGTCGGCTGAGGCACAGACACCCAGATTATGAAAGATATTTAGTTAATCTGAAGTTTAATTTCTACTTTCCATTGTATGATGTACAAGGCATTACAGAATGGTAAAGGAGTGGTAGTTTTCCATTTAAAGAATCTGTAGTATTCTTTATTCAAACTAAATCTTCATGGACATTTTTCACATAAAAAAAAGAATCAGGGTGAGGTACATGGTTGGAAGCATGAGACAGTAATCAGGATTCCTGGCTGACTCTCTTCTTCTCAGTACTTCTGGAAGTACTCTAGCATATCCTGAGAGATCCCCTGGGTTCCATCTGAGAATAGTTGGAAGAGTCAAGTAGCAAGAGACGGACAGTCAGGAAAGTCTGATTTTGGCTCCTCAACAAACTCGAGAATGGTCCTGGTGGTATTTTTTTCTTTATTTAATAGACAGCCTCCTTGAATCCCTGCCATGTGAATATGGCAACTAGAATGCATGTAAAGGGTAGGTATTCGGCATAATGGCTAAGACACTTGCATCCTACATGAGACTGCCTGGGTTCCATTTGCAGCTGGAACTCTTGGTTCTCACTTCCTGCTAATGCAGATCCTTGCTGACATGGATGATGGTTCAAGTAATTGGGTCCCTGGCAACTGGGATTTAATTCCTAGTTCCTGGTTTCTGTCCATATCACCAATCCTAGCTATTGTGAGCATCTGGGGAGTGAACCAGCAGATGGGAGCTAGCGGATCGGAGCATTCTCCCTCTCTCTCTCCCCTGGACCTGTATCTCTGCCTCCCAAATAAATAATTTTAAAAATTAGGAATACTTCTAAATGAAAGAAATTCTAAAAAAAAGAAGACAGGGTACAACTTTTAAATTAAACTTTTATGTTTGGAAACCAAAAATTCCCTCATCACTTAACCATTGTTCTAAATGTTTTAAAAAATATATAGAATTTCACATTTAGATTTATATTCATTTCTAAAATAACCTTTCATATTTGCTGTGAATTAGTGAAATTATTAGACATTCATGAAAGAAATAATTATTGAGCACATCCCATTATTTGCCAAGCATTGAGACAACACAATGAAATAGATAAATTTGCCCTGATCCTTGACCATAGCACAGGAAGGGAGGTTGATGGTAATAGAATGATAGAAAACGTATCTTTCAATTTGCTGTAAAGTGATAGAATGAGATTTCATTATGTTCACCATAGTCTCACCCCAAAATCTGCATTTTAGTTTTCCTTTCAGTAATCTCTTTCGTGTCGTCTCATTTGTTTTTCATTTGATAAAAGAAGTCATCTAACCTGTCTCTTCTTCCCTGCTCCACTCCACACCTCTCTGTGAAAAAGTATTTTAATCTAATATTCAGAACTTTCATCTAAAATGATCTCGTTTTTCTTCATTACTTGGTTTTCAATATTCACTAATATGATCATATTCTACATATGCCTCGTATTTCATCATCTCAAGTACAATTAGTAAACACTCTCTACTAATATGACACTGATCCATACTATTATTATTATGTATAGTAACTTAGGATATTACACGAAAAGGAAACAGTCCCTGGAAATACCAGTGCCCTACACATATTCTTAGTATTATTCAGTGTGACTTAATTTGAGGAAGCAGTGAAAAATAAAGCAATGCCTTTTTTATATTATTGCAAACTCAAATTTGTATTCACCTTTTTTCTCTAAAATTACATAGCAATATCAGCAAGCCAATTCTTGAATATGAGTTTTGCCTTTAAATGAAGGCATTACTCAGTCATTAGAAAAAAACAACTATGGCACACAGATATCTGAGGCAAACATAAGCCAAAATATTTCAGAAAGTCAGTCAAGAATCAGTGCAAAGGGGTTCTTTAATTCTTGGATGCCTGAAGCTGGCTTCTAGTACCCTCGAATAAACATGTGGTGTTTCTTATTTTTCTTTGCTAATTTTCTTCTCTTTTCTTTTTGCTGTAGGCTTTAGTATGAAACTCCTAGCTTGGAAGATAATTGAATTTCAGAAGTAAATCTTCTGCTTTAAATGAATTTTATCTGGAAGGAACTTGGTTTTTCTTCAGAAAAGCAATGACATAAGCCTTAATGCATCTTTACCCTCCAGAAGTTTGAATGGCAGTGTTTCCTTTGATTCAGCACTGCAGAAAATCCCATCTGGCTGGCAATTGCAGCAGTCCTGCATCAGAGATATCTTTACTTGGAATATTTTGACACAACAGTCAGGTCAGCTTCAGGTAATGAAGATCTTAAGGTTGATTTTGATAGACATGTACTTAAGGACAGCACAGACATCCAAGCTGTAGAGAGAGTTATCTGACACATTAATATTTCTACAGTGTGCTTGATAAATTGATGTCACTCTCATTTCCATGTCTATTTAAATATTCAATCTGGATTCAATATCTGATTCAAGGGGTAAAAGCAAGTATTTGGATAGCATGAGGCATATTTACAAATATTTTCATTTAAAATGTCTAAACTAACATCTCAGCTACTTTTGAGACAAACACGATCTCCAAAATGAGTCCATATGCTTCCAATGCTGAGTAATTTTGCATTATGTAATAGGGCTCTTTCTCATTTCTAAACTCTAGTCACCACTTGAGGAAACTGATCAACAGTTAAAAAAAATAAAAGAATGCAGGAGATAGAAGTGGATTCTGAAGAAAATGCAGAACCTTAAGGTGACAGAATAGAATACTCCCAATGGTGGACAGTGTTATACAATGAAATTTATATACTAATCAATTATATACACCTCAAATACTTACATAAAATTCAAATTTATACTTGTTACGCCAGAATCTTTTCCTTTCCCACCAACTTTAAGTCTTCCAAAAACAAGTGACTGAGACAATGTTTTCACTCATTAAAAAGCTGTGACTCACAAGGTCCATGTCAAAATTACAAAAGAACAAAGATCAATATACATAAAGTAAAGCTAAAGGATAGCATACATAAAAATATGGACATTAGGATATAAAAGCTAAAAGTAACCAAAAGTTAAGGCTTGTTGCTCTAAGAAGTGAAACAGTAACAAACACTCCCTGTGGACTAAAAATCAAGAGGAGACCACATATACCCTGTTAACTTAATGATTCACTAATTGAAGAGTAAATAAGTAAGAGATTTTAAAGAACAATAAGTCCAACTTCTTCATTTTATGCAAGAGTAAGATGAAGGAGGTCCAGGGAGAAGAAGCAATTTAGTTAAGTAAGAGACAGGAATTGGACTGTACTTCATGTCTTCTGACTCCAATCCTCTAGGCATAGAGACATTTTCATACCAGTGGCCAGCATCTTCCAAAACAAACAATTGTTTACCACCAAAAGCAGCAGGCCTGCAGTGGACCTGGCTGAGAAAGAGCTCCAACAAAACATTCTTGATGTCGTAATAAGGTTCTTTTCCTTCTAGAAGTAGGGTTATGTTGGGAAGGATTTTGATGCATTTAATAACCCTAAGTAAAACTGGACCACTGATAGAACCAACTTATTAAGCATCATTTTCAGTATCCTAACATAATCATTTGAAAACATTAGCCCACCATCAAGTAACACACGAAATAGCACTGTGTCCCTATGTCCCTGGAAACTTACCCCTTCCAAATACTGCTTCCAGAAAGACAAAAAGGAAAATCTATGTTTGCTTCTTAGGAATTCTCCCAGTTGTCTCCCCCATCATCAAATACTTAACTAGGGCCATAACCTGCCTAAGCCATTAGTCCAAAGAAGATTCTAACAACTTTTTTTTTTTTTGACAAATATTGACTGTGACCCATGCAAGCAAATGCATTTTAAAACATGGCCTATTACACACACAGAGAGACACACACACACAACTAAAACAAGTAGGACACAATAATACTCTATTGTGTGTGATATATTCTGATATATCCTTTTCATTTCTACATTCACTTCTTCTTCATAATTAACTATGGATTGCAGTCCTGACACATTAAATTGATTTAATGACTCTAATAGAATACAATCCATTTCAGAAACATTAGGGAACCATACATTCATTAATTCCCTATGTATGTATTGAGTGCTTATTCTGTATCAGGTACTGTTTGATATACTAGGAAACAGCAGTGAATGGAATAATAAAAATATACATTCTTTGGGGGAGGGACTTTAATTCTACCAAGATAAATTAGGAACAAGTTGAAAGTAAGAAATATTGTATTTTAGATAATGATGAGTTCTAGGAGGAAAACTGAAGCAGGAGGAAGATAGGAAGTACTGATGAAGCACGTTTGATGTTGAATAGGGTGAACAAGGACATTCCTGTTAAAAAGATGGCACTCGCCTAAAGGCCTTGCAGGAAGAAAGGGAACACTTTTGCAGTTATCTGAAGAGCTTTCCAGGCATAAAGTGAAACTACCTGGCATGGCTTTGGAGCTTAGAGAAATCAATTTTGTTGGACAGAGAGAGAGAGAGATTGGACGTGAAACAGAAATTAGCTTTTTATTGGGTCTTGTGGATCTCTGAAGGTCTGCATCTTTTACCTTGCCTTATTTCAGTTGGTTAACTATTAGTGGATCATTAGTACTACTGTCAAATAACCTTCAATAAAACAATCACAAAAGCCCAATAATCCCAGGCCTTTCTTGGGACTCTCATTCCAAAGTAGTTCTTTACTACTCCTTATCTGACCATTTTCCCATCTCTAAGCTTCTAAATCAGTACTCTCTGGATGTCAATTTATCAATAAGATTCCCTGTGTTCAAAACCTTTATTCCAAATATTTTCCCACATATTTCCTTTGGAAATATTCTACCTCTAATGAAGACTGGCTTCCCGTGGGTATACTGCTTCTCTGAAAACCTTTGGAATGGAAGCTATTTAATTTTAACACTCCTCCTGTCCTACTGGACCTGTCCTTAATTCTCATGGGAGTCAGATATTGTTTCTATATCCTCCATAAATATAGCCAACCCTATGAAGTATATACCACATGCTGTACAAATGACTTCTCATATTTTTGCATTCATTTAAAGATCAGTTTCTCCCATTTTCTGGAGATTTAATATGGAATTCAATGGGTCTATGGACATCACAATGCTTGTCATAATTTGTGATGAATTCAAATCCCAAAATGGAAAATTATATCTATATTCAGGCCTCTTGGTCCTTTGAATTACTAAGTTCCTCAACCCAACATTTGTGTCCTTCATCAAAATGATCAAATTATAGTCATTTTCATTAGAATAAGTTCTTCTCAAAAACTTTATACCAGGCATCTCTAGACTCTACCATTTATCTCTCCAGCTCACTCACATTATGATGGTGCAGCAGAGTGCATTTTCCAATAAGTCTACAATGGTAGCTCCCATTCCATGTGCTCTTCTGCAATGTGATCCCACCACACTCTCTTCAAGAAGAGTCAGTCCACTGGCACTTCTTAAATCCTGGATGGCTTTAGTGAGGGGTGCAGCCAATATAATGTGGTTGATATGATGTTATGCAAATTCTGTATCTCCATCAGTCCTGTAACCTCTACTTTCCTCTCTTACAATACCTTTCTTGGAGCCCAGAACTACCATATGAGACCACTGACTATCCTGAGGACACCATGCTGAGCAGGTCATATTTAATGCTCTGTTCAACAGTCTAGTGGAGAATGTCCTTCAGAGACCCAGACTTGATCCCAGCTATGTGAGCAAATAAGTCATTTTGGAAGTCATTGCATTCATCCCAGTTGTTCCAGACCCTAGATATTTTAGTCACTCTCAGTCATTTGAGTCAAATCAGCTGAGGTCCCAGATATTGTATAGGCAAGAAGAGCTGAGCCTCCTGCGTCTTTTCCTATTACTAATGCACAGAATCCAGGAGCATAACAAAATGACTGTTGAACCCAGTAAGTTATGTTATGCCATAGATAACTACATCAGTTTCTAATCTAAATCAATTTCTGATCTCATAGAGAATCATGATATTTGACTTTATATTTTTTATGGTGATGTTTAGGGATAATATCATTTACTTTATTGTTTGATTGAATGTATGAGGAAGAGATAGTTGATGCATACAAAACAATCCATTTGCTCTCTGACATTTTCTATGCTCCCTTACTGCTGGCTATGGTTGTGTATCTACTTTGGACAAAGGCATGTTATAAATGACAGCATCACTTGTGTTAAAAGGTGATTACATGTAGGTGTTAGTTCTCTGTGACTATTCTTGCCTCTGTGTACGTGACTGGGAGTATGCACTCTGAGGAGGCAGAGTTGAAGGAGGAAGGCATCCTGGGTCTTTCATCTCTGTTAGAATAAAGCTACGAAAGAATGTTTCCTGACCCACACAAAGATGTAATGTCATCAAGAAATACATCTTTATTGCATTAAGTTAATAAGACTTAAGGCATTATTTGCTGAGATATAGTTTGACTGAGGCTACATAAGACAATTTCCATAATCTGTCAGTGTAGTTACTCATTTGCATATACATAAATGTTCTGATTTTTGTCTTTTTTTGATTAAATTCAACTCAATGCCTGGTGATTATTTTTAATTTTGACTAATTAATCAAGTGATGTGAAAGACAGAGAGAAAGATAAACAGACAGAGCTCTTTCACCCTCTAGGTCACTCCCTGGATGTCTGCCATAGTTGTGGTTGGGCCAGGCCAAAGCCAGGATCCAGAAACTTAATTTGGGTTCTCACATGGATGGCAGGGCCCCAATCACCTGAGTCCTTATCTGCTGCCTCCCTGGGTGCACATTAGCAAGAAGTTGGAATTGGGAGTGGAGCTGGAACTTGGACTCAGGTTCTTTGGTATGGGATTTGAAAACCACAAGACGTGTTTTAACTTCAAAGCCAAAAGCTCACCTCCCATTGCCTACTTATTTCTTCCTGAGAGGATAATAAACAGTAATTATACTGACGGACTTTTCTCTTTAATTCATAAATGTAATACTTATTATTTCCAGATTATTCTGCTAAATTTTATTTAATTCCATCTCTAATTGTCTTTTAAATTTCCTTTTTTTCCCACAAATCGACACCTAGTCTGCGAAGTTTATTCTCAGCTGATGATTTGCTTCATATTTTTTGACAAAGCTGAAGCCAGAGAAGAGAATTTCCACGTTACTACCCTCACAGGATCTGTCCATATACTCTGCCTTTCCGTTTCTTATAGTTAGTAGTCAATGACTCTACTTGTGTCCTGAGTATGGTCCCTTCTCTCCTATTCAATGATATTGCTTCTGCAATATCCTCTGTCTGCTTTTCTATGAAGTTTGCTCTCTCTCTCTTACGTTTCTATCAGCATACAAGCATTATTAATTTCCCTTGAATGCAGAACTCCTCTAAAGAATCGCCTTTACTCACTAACTTCACTTCCCTGCTTCCAAGCTCTGCTGAGTTGTGTTAAATCCCCCTTTCACTATCAGTATTACCCCCTGAGTAGCTTTTGTCAAGGTAACAAATGGCTTTCATATCATTGAATTAAATGGCCTCTTCTCAGTTCTCTTTAGATACAACTTCTTAGCAGCTTTTGGTATAATTTATTTCATGTTCTTTCACGAAACACCTTCACTTTGCTGCTGGAACACAATTCTCTCTTGGTTCTCATACTATCTCACTGCATGATCCTTCTTAGAGGTATTTGTTGATTTATCCTCATCACCCAAACTTCTAAGCATTCAGATACTCCAAGGCTCAAACCTCATACTTCTGGTTTCCGTCTATATTTATCTTCCTGTATAATCTTATCAGATTCCATAGCTTTCTGTATTTGCTATGCCTTGAATCTGAAATCTTTACCTCCAGCACCAATTTACAGATTTTACCTCTGAACCTGATTTACATACTTGCTTACTGGGTATCTCTAATGTAGGAGACACAAAACTAAACTTCTGATTTCCTCCCTTGCCCCACACTGCACAACTTAGTCCTCCCATGACCTCCTTACTTCAGTAAATGGCAACTACATTCTATTACTTATGCAGTCCTTACTGCCTGGGGTTACCTTTTTCTCATATGCCATATCCAGTCCTTAATGAATCCTGTCAATTCTGTTTTCAAATATGTATCCTGAGTCTAACCCCTTTTTACCACTGTCGCTGCTCCCAAGCTATTTTATGCTACCATTAATATTATGCAGATTTTGCAATAGCCTCTTAAATAGTCACCATATAAACATTCTTGCCCAGCCCTATGGCAGGGTATTAACATAATGTAGTCAAAGTTGTCTTTAAGGTATAAACTAGATCACACTCTTGTCTCAAAATGCTTCATATAGTTTTCCAACTCCCCCCTGCCCCCCTCCCCCCAGGAAAAAAAATCTGAAGTACTAAGTTCTCAGTGCCTTCCATGATCTGGCCCACTACTACTTCTCTGCCCCCTTCTCCTAACACTCAGTTGCTCTCCGTGTCCCAGCATCTTCTCTTCCTAGTCTTCCTCCACTTTGCCAAAGTCCCACCCGCAAGCCTGTATGCACTACTTCTTGTTGCCAGAGACACCCTTTCCTCAGATGGCCAAGGGGTTCCTGCTTTCACTTCATTTAGCTCTCTGTTTAAATTTTATTTTAAGAAAGGTTTTCTTTGACCAGATATGCACTTTACCTTGTATTCTGACTTACAGAATAATAGTCAGTCAAAAAAGAAGAATAAATTATATCATTTTCAGCAAGACAGACAGAATTGAAGGACAGCATGTTAAGTGTAATGAGTGAGACCCAGAAAGGCAAATATCACATGCTCTCCCTCACCTTCATTTGTGGAAGATTAACGCCTTCCCTAGGCATAAATACAGAATGGTGATTACCAAAGGCTGGGAGGAGTGGGAGCATAGGAGTTTGGAAAAAAACGGGAAACTGGATATGGTTCATTAATTGTGACAAGTATATTAACATGAGATGCCAATGAAAATAAATAAAAATATTTTTATTGTTTATATCACTTATCAACAATATTATATAGTTTATTGATTTAATTGCCCTATTCTTTATCTTTCTAGGTATAAAATGTAAAATACACTAGTTAACAACTTAATCCATTCTGTTGAATGTATTTTACTCCAGAGTGCCACACTCCTTTTATATGGTAAGAGCTCAATAAAGAGCTGAATACATTAATAAGTAAATGAATTTGGATCTCACTGGGGGATGGTGAGTGAAAGTCTGTATCTTGAAACCTTGAGGTCACCAGCAAAAACCAAGTCATCTGGAAGGGTTCTCTAGTGTCAGGCTAACTAAATGAGACTCCTAGCTCATGATACATATTCAGAATAAACAGAAAAAAATACTGAACCAAGGCTACTAATGTCCCTGGCAACTATCCACAGAAGATCTGCAATTACAATGGCCAGCTTGGCATCTGTGGGGAATATTAGCCCATATTTCTTCCAGAAACAGAAAATATATCAACTTAAAGCAAATGAAGTGAAAAAAAGGGCTGACAATGAGTTATAAATTAAATTAGTGGCATTATCACTGCTTTAGGCTTGGATAGAAAAAGGATGTTAGGCCAGAACTAAATGAAATGATTTTAGTATTTTCAAATACTTATTCTAATTCTGTATTTTCTCTTAATTATTTCTGGGCAGACTATATATTCCTAAAATCATCTTTTTGCAAACTTAAATCCAGAATATATATAGTTTGAAAAATACAAATTTACTGATGAAACAGTCTCATCTGAAATGATATTGGAAATATTAAGTAGATGACTGGCCATATAAAAGAACAAGCTGATGAGTACATAAGAAAGGTGGTCAAAGATAAGGTGAATGATCCAGCTTAGTTTGAATAAACAGACACCAGAAGTCACATTCCCAATCTCAGGGATAACTTCTGAGAATGAATGGTTTTAATCTTGATGCATATGGAATAAATATTCACTTCATCAAAGGAATCCTTTTAAAAAGATGGGTATAGAAATAGGGGCTTCCAGGAGCTGGTGTTTTGGCACAGCAGGTTAAACTGCCACTTGGGACCCTTGCATCACAGATCAGAAAGCTAGTTTGTGTCCTGGCTACTCTGTTTTCAATTTAGCTTCCTGCTAGTGCATACTGAGAGGCAGTGGGTGATGTTTCAAGATCTTGTACCCCTACCACCCTTTTGGGAGACTAGATTGAAGTTCCTAGATCCATGCTTCAACCTAGCCCAACACTGGTAGTTTTGGGCATTTGGGGATTGAACTAATAGATGGAAAATTTGTCTCTGTTTTTCTCTTTTTCTGTTCTTTCAAGTAGATGAAAATAAATAAATTTAATAAATTCAAATACATTTAAATTTAGATGAAAATAAATAAATTTACACATCTTAAAAAATAAATAGCCATTTATCTAAAGAGTTGGGCTTCTCCCCTTTTTATACAACTAAATTTGGGTGTGCAGTTGCCAGGCAGAGTTAGACAGTGGGAGAGAGACAGAGAGAGAGACAAAGAGAAAGGTCTTTCTTCTAATGGCCACTACGGCTGGTGCTGCACCGATCACTTGGGCCATCCTCCACTGCCCTTCCCGGGCCACAGCAGAGAGCTGGACTGGAAGAGGAGCAACCTGGACTAGTACCCAGCGCCCCAACCAGGACTAGAACCTGGGGTGCCGGCACCCAGGCGGATTAGCCAAATGAGCCACAGCGCTGGTCAGTATGTAGTCTTAACACTATGCATCCAGTAATTCACCCTGTATTTCAGTGTGCCATGTATCACTGGATAATCTATACAAGGGGTTTCAGAAAGTTCATGGCAAATGCATATCATGAAAAAACTATGCATGAGTTTAAAAAATGTTTTGTACCTAACTAAACTTAACTTTTAATTCCATTTTTCAGTGGTCTTTTTGAAGACCCCTTATATTTACCAAACTCTATTTATGTTCAATACCATATGCTGCCTTACTACGTTCCTTACAATATGCTACCTGTCAGGATTTGATTTTTTGTTCCTATTTTCATCTCTCTCTTTCTCTTGCTCTCGATCTTTCAGACACACACACATACACACACGCACATACACTCAAGGTGGTGACAGAGAAGACTAGAAATTAAAGCTTTGAGGATAATACACACCTTAAAGGTTTTTATAAAGGAATGATGAAATTCTAACTTCACTGAAAGAATGAAAAAAACATTGTATGGTGTTCAAAATTTAAGACTAAAGAGTCCAAATTCTTTATTTCATGTATGAAGAACTGGAACAAAGAGAATAAGATGTAACTGTTCAATAAAACACATTGGGTTGGTAAGAAAACTGGGATGAAAACACTGGTTTTTCTAACCCATTGGCATTTCACCAGTTCTCAATCTTGCCATCTTTATTACTATAATCATTTTTAAAATAAAACATGATAAAATGAATTCCCACTTGCTGGATTAAAAGTCTTTAATAATTATATGTATATAGGTCTTTTGCTGCTTTTAAAAATAGTCTAAGAATTTGAATATTAGGAATATGGAAGAAAAATAATTAACCAGTCTTCTTGAAATTTATGATTTGAAAGTTCCCTGGGAGAGATGCAAATTGTATGCTGCATTCTGGATTTTTCCCTCTCTCTGGCTTGTGGTGTTCTTGTTACTGGTTTAAGGAGTGAAAGCACCATCCTGGCCTGTCATACTTTATGTTAAAATCCTGCATCAGTAGAGACCATTTTTCTCTTTATTTGAACAAATAATTCAATATATACTATTGAACATATAATTCTACTTTTTCTTGACAAATCTTTCCATTAACTAATGAGTTTTTAAAAATTTTTTTGAAAGATTTATTAACTTATTTGATGGACACAGAGAGAGAATCTTCCATCCACTAGTTCGATCCCCAAGCATCTTCCTATATAATCTTATCAGATTCCATGGCTTTCAGTATTTGAATCTGAAATGTTTACCTCCAGCACCAATTTACAGATTTTACCTCTGAACCTGATTTACATACTTGCTTACTGGGTATCTCTAATGTAGGAGACACAAAACTAAACTTCTGATTTCCTCCCTTGCCCCATACTCCACAACTTATTCCTCCCATTTTCCATGAACTTTCTGAAACCCCTTGTATGGATCGTCCAGCAGCAATACCCTGGCCTGGACCAGGATGAAGTCAAGAGCCTGGAACTCTGGATCTCCAGTGTAGGTGGCAGGGGCCCAAACATTCACCCCATCTTCCACTGCTTTCCCAGACATGTTAGCAGGGAGCTGGATTGGAAGTAGAGCAGCTGGGACTCGAACCAGTGCTCATATTAGATGTGGGTAGTTCAGATGTGGGTTAACAGGCTATGCCACAACACCAGCCCCATTGCCACCAATTTTAGAAAAAGCCCTGGTAGGCATAAGGTATCTCATTTTCAACCTTGAGTGAGTCATGTGTCATTTGTAAATCACGCTTTAAGATTCTTAAAAATCTTAATGTTTCAAGTCATGAAACTGAATCTACAAAACAAAACAAGTATTAATGGTTCAAAGATAGATTCATTATTGTTAATGATGACAAAAAATTCATATAGTTCTTTGGAAAGAAGAGAAGCACTTTTTATTCACAAGATGAATGTGCACTGATAAAAGAAATGCAAAATCAAGGAAAACTCAATTTCTAGAAGCCTAGTGCTGTTTCCTGTTTATCACTGAATCTAATGCACTCAATATACCAAGTTAACTACTAAAAGTTGCTGATGATTATTGAGTATTTACTATCTGCCATTAGCTTTGGTTATACAGTTACATTAAAAAAATCTTTGAAGATGGGATCATTGTTATCTGCACTTTATACAAGAAGAAATTGAGGCTTAGTGAGATGAAATAACTTAACAGTTCCACAATGAAGTTGAGTTCACAGAAAATTAAATTTTATTCCCAGACCTATAATAGGAGCCTGCTTTGTGGTGGTATTTACATAAATGTTTGCTAAGATGAAAAAACAAGGGGTCTTAGTCACCTAGAAAACATTTTGATCTCATGTTTACATATTTTTAATTTATTAATAAGCTGTAACTTAGAGCTGACTTTAACATGTGGAGTGAAAAACTATTTTATAGCTGAAGATTCTTGCTCAGCACCTAGGACCATTTCCAGCTCATTCTGTAAATTGCTACACAGAAGGAAACGCATCACACCTGAAAGACCCATTTTCAGTACCATAGGTATCGCTAGCATCATCTCTTTTTCTGGTAAAACACATGAGCTTGTTGCTCAGGCCCCACTCATTGTTATTCTCAAACTTTATCCTCTCTTTTACACAATCACACACACACACACACACACACACACACACACTTACTGTTTTATAGACTATTTATAGATGGCTGAGAGAAAATTTACAAAAAGGGAAAATATTGACTGAATATGATCATTAATTATTTTTTTCCAGAGACAGAAGAAATTGGAAGATTCATCTAAGTGAAAATAAGAAGGTTTTAGTTTATGTAGAGGTGGGGAATGGAGTATATTCTGTACAAAATTTTTAAGATGGATTAATGAATTTTACTTAAGGAGTTCTTTGAGATGAGGATATACCAACAAGTCTCAGAATTTTCATCTCATGATATTTATTCTTCACTAGAATCAACTTAAGTATGTCCATGAATATGAACTACATAATAATTTTGTTTGAAGTCTTGGATCTTATCCACCTGGTCTCACATAATTCCTAACCTATACTTTTTGAAAAATCTGAGTAGAGAATGCCTGTATTGTGTAACTTAAAAATACTTCACAGCATTAAATTAAATGGGAAGATAATTTAGTCATCCCATACTTTCTCAAGAAGCCCAGTAATTGGTGAAAGCAGACACAATCCTAAGCGAACTTTTACATAATCACATAGACACACGAAAGCAAAGTTAAAACAGATATCCACCTGAGAATTCAAGAAATGTACTACCTTGCCCCAAACCGGTAAGAATCCGATTACCACAAGGAGGGATAGTTACCCATGGCGAAGAACGGGATTCCCAGCAGGGTGGAGTTGTACTTTCCATCCGTGATGAAGAAGATCCCTGCTGCTGTGATGATGGAGATGCACACTGTAAGCACCCCCAGGAGTCCCAGGAAGGGCTTACTGCGCAAGCAGTCCTTCATGGAGCTGGACAGGGTGGCTGTGGTCAGGATCAGCACGAGGCTCACCAGGACCTTGCTTCTGGCCAGAATGCTGGTCTTATGAAAGTCTCTCCAGAGGCTAAAGGATGCTAAGGAGTAGAGCTGGAGTTCTTGGTGCTCCTCCTGGAGCTTCCTCATAAGCTTACAGAACTCATTCTCCCACTTCTCCCCTATAAGGTCTTGGGTGGCAGAGCCATAGGTCTGGAGGTAGTAGGTGATTTGAATGGCTCTGGCTGACTTGACCCGCTGGTCTTTGCTGTTTGGCACTTCCACTACCCCTCCCAGTTGGTGTCCAATAAAACTGTTCCTCCCATCCTTGAAAACAGAAAAAGGGGAGACTTAAGTTACCAGAAGGATGCACATTGCAAGGAACAGATTCTTACGCTAAGTGAAGGAGCACAAGGAAGGCAGAGGTAGGTGCTTGTAACTGTGGAAGTGATGTGGGTGGAGAGGCAAGTTAGAAATTTATATTCAAGTTTTTGGAGCTACAAGGGCTATCATGCATGATAATTTAGATCAGAAAAGATGCAAAGGATAATATGAAGCTATACAAAACTTGCCACATGCATAGAAAAATTTACTTAACTATTACTTTGATTTCACCTATAACCCGATTCCCTCATCTCCTTCTGTAACAATCTGTTAAACTTATCAGTGCAGGACCATGTTTTACGATTCAGTTTCAGCCGAAATTGAAGCATGGCATGAGCCAACAACATTCCAAGAAATTAAAATAATCATCTAGATTGTAAATATAAGCTAAATTTTCTAGGGCTAACCTGGACACTATACCAAACAACCCATGAAGAAACATACACTGACATGAATATTCTTTCTTGTTCTTTATATTCTGTGAGAACAATTGCAAAATAATAGAAAAATACTGATTTTTACAATTGATTTAATGGTGTTGTAACTTTTCCTAAATAGGATGTGATCACTTGTTTACTCATTACAATACTTGCCACAAACCCCTGCCCCAGACATAGGTCGATCATTTCTTGTAGAAGACAGTGGTTAGATTCCCCAAAGGAAATTGCTAACATGTTTGGACACATGGAACCTTCAAAATAGTAGTGGAAAAATGGACTTAAAAGATAAGATTATTTTAGTGAAAAAGTTTTTAAAATCTATGCATAGTTTTTCCACAGTATTCATTTTGTGTGAACCATATGAACATTTTTTGCACCAAAACAAATTTATCTTTTAATTTCACTCTTCCATGAAATTTTTGAAGGACGCTCATAGCTGCCAGAAGTCATCTCAAATTTAGAGTTTGACAAAAGGAACTGTGGGCAAGATCTTAAGATCAGGCAATTGGCAAGCAAAGCAATCCTTTCTGATGTATGCATAGGTGGATAGAGTTATTTAAAGAGGTTCAGAGTGGTAACTCTCATCCAGCATGCCTCAACACGCGAGAAGACATTCGTGATAGCCATCACCAAAGTTCAATCAATGTGGAAATTTAATTTTTCCACAACTGTCCTGCCCTTCAGTCACTGGTTGTCAGGATATTGAACAGAATGGCAGGATGCAAGATGGAGTGTGCCACAGAAAATATACTGCAGGTACTGGGTGAGAACAAATACAAAAGAAAATTTATATCACAACCAACCTGTGTTGCTGGATCAGGGAATATATTTATCTCATGAACATATAAATAATTAAATCAGAACAGGAAATAGTTCTCCTTAGAGGGGACTGTGCAGAAGGACAATAGACCATGGGTGTTTTCATAAAACTCTGAGGCATCTACTGCACAGGTATAGTAATTATTGTATACTTGTTTAGTCCAGACATTTATAAGTAAGGCATCTGTTTGTATTTTTATTTTTAATGTGTACCTTGACAACCCTGGTACTTGAAAGTGTGTTGCAACCACAAAAAGTTTGAGAAGTTTAAAAAGTAAAAATGTTGTTAGTAGGATCATTAGTTACTGCATACACTCATTTTAACCCTACTTGTTCAATATACTCATTCCATTTCATTAAACTGACTCTCAATAAAAATATATTTCTCAATAAAAATATATTTGATTTAAAGTTTCTGTTTTTTTTCTTTTTTAAATTCATATTTTATTTATTATTTTGGGATAACATTTTTAATTTACATTATAGTGAAAAGCTTCATGCTACATTGAACAAAGAGTCTTACAAAAGGCAAGAAGACCATAGTTCGGTATGAATATAGGCAGTGGTTATAAATAATAATCACATGAAAAGATGTTCAAGTTCACTCATATAAAATATATTTTAAAATAGTCACAGATCATTAAAACTATATTAGTATATAATTATTTTTTAAAATAAACCCTAAGATAATTTATTTTATCAACTCTTATGTTAATGTGATATTAATATAAAGAGAATGGGATTTTGTATTTTTAAAAATGTCCTACTTCCATTGTTTCTTTTCAGTTTTCCTGATAAAAGTCAAGCTAAAATGTTGGCTGTAATTTCAAGATTCTTTTCTGATTAAGTCCTGTGGGGGTGCTTTGATGAATTATGAGTGGAGAGGAAGGCAAACTTTGAGGACAGAGATGGAAATCCTGTCCCAAAACTGAGATACTGTGGACTACAATTTCTACTCTTCTAATAATTTCTCCTCAGCTAGGTTCATTTATTTTCATTTTAAGCTTGGTGTAATTTTTAGCTCCAACCTTGTTTCTACTTCTGTGAAATCCTTTGATTTTGATTTTGATCCTTTGAAATCTTTTGATGTTGATCTATGCTTCCAATTATTTGAAAGATAAGGTGTTTTAAATACTTTATTTACTTAAGAGGGTACAGCTCTATCTCTCTTATGTCTGTCATCAGAAAGATTTCTCAGGGATACACAGTGGCACCATAAAGATTTATGCATCCTTCACTTAAAGATTATAGTAGATCAAAGAGGGTGCTGATAATATGTTTAAACAAAAATCAAAATTTAAAGAAGGCAAATAAGACTTATGTAAATCAGATATTCACTGGATTTGGCTATCTGCTAACACCCCTCTGAAGATACATAAATTGCCATTTTCCCAAAAATACTTGATAAAATTATACTTTTGTCCTTTTTTTCCCATTTAAATCAAAATAACAAGAATAAATTTCTTGTCTATGTTGTGCTCTACTCTATGTACTAGAACAAAGTAAATAAGGTTATTAAATTCCTGGAATCAGAAGTTCTATTTAAAGGTCTACATGTTATGAATGAAGTTCAACTCACTATCGTCCTATGAAATACCCTTTTACACATTATCTGTACATGGAAATTCTCCCACTTTTGAAGGGAAGAGGTTAGATGCTATCATTTAAGGGAAACAAAGACTGAAGATAACAAATATCGTAAATATTCTCTGGGCAGTACTTTCTTGTAGTTGTAAGATGTCTGGTAGGATTAATGAAGAAAGTGCTTAACATGGAGTCATGTGACCTTACTTGGCGCATGTCACTCCCACTAATTGGATAAAAAGTCAGAGTTGGTTCATGTCTCATTCTATGTTTTAGCTTTCATCTATAAAGTAAGCAGATACAGGTATATGAGTACAATTCCGCATGTTGAAGACATTTCTCAGCCCTAGTAGTCTATGAAAAATCGTCTATGAAGTAAACTGAAGAAATGTGAGTGTCAGAAATGATATTATTATAGCTAATAGAGTCATGAATTGATTATTTTCATATTAGTCCAGATCTTACCACTCACATGATAGGGCTGTTTGTTTAGTAGATGAGCAAACCTAGAGGCATAGAGAAGGCAATTTGTTTGTCAAAGTGATGAAAACAGGTTTCTAACTCAACTCTTCTGACTCCAATTTCAGTCATTTCTAAAATCCAAAGGGGACTGATTTTTGGGAAATCATTTTGGCTCCTGTTCCCCAGTAAATGCTCATTGTTATTAAAACTTATTTCACCTGCAGATCCCTTTTTTGACATTTTCTTCTCCACTAAAGCAATCACCTACCATTTAATGCATTTATTGATTCAAGTTCTTCCAAATTCTGAAATTTCTTCAAGTGTGTGTCAGCTTTATGTTCCAATGAAGATAAATATTAAAGTAAAAATATGACAAGATGGTAACAAGTTGTGTTGATGTGCGCTTACTTCAGTGCTTCACTGACCTGAGCTGACTTCATTAATGCGAGATGATTTCATCTCTCACCCATATTCTTGCATCTATGTCTGTCCTTTATCTATTCTGAATGCTGACAGAGCCTACTTATATAATTCTGAATGAGATCTTATTATTTCTTTACCTAAAAGCTTCCACTGAATTTCACTTGCACGAGGAATAGAATAGGAACCACCTCCTAGGACTGCAAGTCGTTGTGTAGCCCATTGCTGGAGAAGCTCTCTGACTTTGCTCCTGCCAATCATCTTACGAACTGTGCTCCAGGGTTTCTGGCCTTTTCCCTACTTCTTACACTCATCAACTTAATTTCTACTTCTTGGGCTTTTTGTTTTATGTTCCTTCTTTCTGGAGTATTTTCCTCTATTCTTTGTTATAGGCAGTACTACTTGCCATTTTGCGGGGTTAGCCTCAAAGGAAACAATTTAAGTCACATGAGCTACAGGGAACATCTTTCCCACAACATTCCATTGCATAGTCCTATTTTGTCTTCTTCTTCCTAGTGATTTCTATCTGAAATAATCTTAGCTAATCAATTAATTTCTCCTTTTTGGTCTCTTTTGCTCACATGTACACTTGTTCAGAGATGACAGCTTTCTTGTTTTGCTCATGGATAATTTCCTCATGCCTAGAACACAGTCCATTTTATAATAAACACTCCAGAATATTTGTTAACTCAGTAAATCCATATTAGGGTGTGTAAATAACTAACCATAGGTTATTTGGAGAGACTAGTTTGCTAACATAAGAGACAGCTCAAAGTACCTGAGGACAGTAAGATTTCAGATGGAAAGAGGCACATTTAAAAATTAATACTTTTTTCCCCATCTTCTTTGCCTAATGTAACATTTCTCCAAAATATGTTCATGTTCCTTTTTTACTACGAATGAAGCCTGTGCAGTAAGTTATCAACAGACAAGGGGACCAAGGGAATGTTGTGGGGTGAAGGGTAGGATGTACACGTGTCATGAGCTGGAGGTGAAAGGCAGCACGAAGTGTTCCAGGAACTGAGGTGAGGGATAGGATTTGAGGTTAAAGGACATGGCTTCTTCAGTAAGGACCATGAAAGCAACCTAAGAAGTTAGACTCAAATTTCCTTCAAAACAAAATGATTGGTGGGTTTTAAGCCAAGGAGTAACTTGGTTGACCTTCTGGAGTGAGCATTCTATTGCACTGTGGAAAACAATTCAGGGAGTAGTGGGGTGACTCTAAAGGAAAGAGCTCAGTTATAAAGTCCCTGCAGCATTTCACGTTCCTGATGCAGAATTAGAATAAATGTCAGTTGCGGTAGTCTCAGGTAGGCAAATTGCTCCAAGGTGAATCAGTGGAATTACAGGTCATGATGCTATCTCATGGTCATAAAGCATCTCATCACATTATTTTTTCAACCACAGTAATGCTGGAAAAAGAATTCTTGAGTTCTTTATTTTCATGCAGTTTAAGTTTTCTTCTTTGTAGTTTTAAAAATTACTCCCACCCAAACTACACCTCCACAGTGGAAAGGAAATTAAACTCTCAGAGGTGAGAAAATGAGTTCTTAAAAAGATAAGAAAGGATGGAGACATTAATGTCATAGAAAAAATACTTGAGAATGCTTTGAAATTATAGGAGAGCAAGTGTAATATTTGTCCAACACTGTACATGCTAGGGTGATGTTCAAGTACTTTCTGCAACTGAAAAATAATGTGGCAGTATGGCTCTGAGCCAAGAAAACCATGGTTTAGATTTCATAGATTTTTGACACTACAAGAATAATTAGAAACTTTATATGGCCAGTTATCTTTTAATGCTAAAAGAAAATCTTTCTGTGCATGGTCGATAGTGATATTTTTAAAGGAATGGTAAGCTTTGTTTCAAGATTTTTCCACATATTTATTTCCTAAAATATCTTTTTGCTGAATTCCCAATGTCAAGTGAATACACAAATTAGATTTAAACAAAACCATCAGTTGTTTTGATTTTCCAAAGAGAGCTTCATATTTAGCAGGAGCAAGAAAATAATAAAAAAAAAAAACCCTTGACACCATAGTTAAGAAAACTGAATGTTATTTTCAAAATAAAGACTTTAAAGCATTTTAAATGCCCTAAATAATGAATGGGATATTTTTGTTACATTACTCATCCTGGGAAGTATAGAGGTGTATTTCAGATTTTGTTTCCAAAGAAGATTAAAAACAAAGTTTCTGTGCTGTTGAAATGAAATAACAACTTTCACCAACTAGAATATAAAATAAGTTTAACAGTGCCCTCCAGCATACTAATCAACTAAGAGCTGGCTGGAGTTTTTGACACATGTGGCAGACTCAGTGCCAAAACTTAAGAACTTTCTTTGCATGATCTTCAGCAACTCTTTCAGTCACTTTCTGAGGAAATGTTGTACCACAGAAGCCTGGAGTCACCAGTGAGGGCATGGGCCACTTCAGAGGATGCAATGAAAGTAATGGTGTACAGCTACAATGTAGCACAGCCAATCACTGGACTACTGTTCCTGACTCCAACACTCATGTTCTTTACACAACTACACAAATACTTAGGTACTTTATGAGTATACTTGTATGAGAGGAAATACAATATGGTAGTATGTACACAGACCCAAGAATTAACTGTTTTTCTTACATTTCCAGCCTCAACAAATTGTGCAAATGCTTTTACACTTCTGTGTTTCAGATCAGACTCATAAAGTGTTCTGAGAATCAAGTGCATTATAAATATACAGTATTTCAAAGAGTCTCAGAAAAGGTTTTGATATTCTTATTAATTTGTATGAATGATATTAACTTATTCAGTTACCCATCTAAGATTCTTCCACACTTCACAGCAAATGTCTATAGAATGACAGAAAGAGCACAGGGCCAAGACATCTGGTTTCAAGTTCTGGTTCTCCTACTCTACAGCAGGGTGACAGGGCACATGCTGCTTAATGTCTCTGAATGCCAGATCCCTCATCTTCAAAACAAAATATTTGGCTTATATTATCTCTAAAGATCTTATTTGCTCTAAATTTAATGATTTATTTATAATAAAGTCATTAGACCCTATAAATTCTGCTACAGAAGTCTTCCCTAAGTGGTAGGGGTTGGACCAGAAATAATAAGAAAGGGAAACATGACATGACCTGTGTTCATTTCTACAGAAACAAGAAGCTTCTAAAAAATCTTCTTTAACATCTGGAGCAAGTTGTTTTATCTCCTCTTTATTTGAGAGACCTTCAGAGAGAATTCCTCTCAAAGTGAAGAAGATCAGGAATTTATCCCATCTTACCCAGATGGAAATCATCTCTCAGTTGCTCAAATAATTTATTTCTTATGCAGTAAAAGCCATTTTTGTCTCAGATTTCCTATATAAAATTTTTTTATTTATTAGAGAGGAGGAGAGAGAGAGAGATGGAGGGAAGGAGAGCAACACACCTCACAGTTGATTCATTCTCCAAATACTTGCAATGAGTGGGGCTGGGCGGGGAGCCAGGAATGCAACCCAGTCCAGGTCTCCCACAGGGCCAGGGACCCAACAATTTGAGCCATCACCTGCTGCCTCCCAGAGAGCACATTAGCAGGAAGCTGGAATCTGGAGCACAGCCAAGACTGATATTGGATGTAGGTGTAACAAATGGAGTCTTAACTGCTAGGCCAAATACATGCCCCTATCTCTTGATTTCTATGAATATCCTCTCTATCAATTTGCTTATAATATAATAACTTAAATACATTTGATTTCCCCTTTATTTAAAATCTTTACACAAATTTATAAATTATAGATAGAGGTAAAGTGGACATCTATATTGAATGATAGTTATATCAAATAGATTTTTATTTCTTCATAGCTCATATTACTGCTTTTGTCCCAAAATTTACATAAAAACAATACTTTTAATTCTATTCTTAAGTGAGTCTTTCACATAGGGATGGCAAGACTACGCAAGAGCAAATCTAACATAAAAAAACAATCTGAGTTCTGCTGCTGACCTACATAATAGAAGTTGGCCATCACTCAGGTGGAAGCTTTTGAGGACTGCCATATGACCTATGTATAGTGCCCCCCTTCAGTAGGAGGACTTCAGTCCTCCCACTATAGCTTTTCTTTTTGGGGAACAAGTGCCCTTCTGAAAACTCTGTTTAAAACTACAGGCTACACAAAAGGTATGACACCTGGGCCATTAGCACCTGGGTGGCAGAGAAGAGCAGACTGACAACCTACATGGGCAACCCTCTGAGTAGAGCTTAAAATATCCTCAAGAAATGGAAAGTTAGGAAAGCTCATAAGCTAAGGCACAGTGGGTATCTATATGAGCTGCCAGTGTGCAAATACGTGGGGATACCCAAGGTTGTGACACATAGGAGAAATAGGTAAAAAGGAAAGAATCATTCATTCATTCAAGAAATATTCAGTGAGCACATTCTCTGTGCTCAACAGATATTGAGCACAGAGTGGGTGACAGACAGTTCTATCCTTCCAAGAGCCTATGGCTGTGGTGTGAAGTAGGTGGTAAAGGGAAGTAGGTGGTGGGCAAGATAAGAAAGGAGGCAAGCATTAAAAAATATGTTAAGTACTAGGATGCTGGTTAACACAAGACACTAAGAGGGCCCTGAGAGAGAATCACCTAACCTAGAAAGTGCAAAGAATTCTTTCCAAAAATGTGGCATCTTAGCTAAGACCTGAAACACAGGTAAGAATTATCTAAGTGAAAGGGGGGATTTGGTTGTGAACATGGGGAAGAATGGTCTTCTAAACAGAGGAAACAGCATGTCCAAAAATCTAGAATGGAGAGCGGGCATGGGTGTATTCCTGAGATTTGGGGACCCTCTGGAATATATAGTGTTTGTGTCCATGTGTGTGGGGATCAGGTGGAGGTGAAGCAGGCAGGCATATAGGTTAAAATTCATGAGGTTTGTGAGCTGGAAGACCACGCCTTCACCATGCTCCTGTGTGACCTCACGCCCTACCTGATACCTTCACCACTCCCCTGTGTGACCTCATCCCCCTACCTGCCCACACCTGGGTGTCCACCAGCCAATCAGGTTAATTAACCACTCCCCTTTGGAAGTTGGTTAAAAGCCTGGGATGTGGTGTGTCCACCCCTTCTCTTCTTCCCTGGCCTCTTGCCAGGAGGGGTTGGCTGCTGCTCCTCGTGGCTTATTCCTGGTGCTCAGTATGAACCCAGATTTATCTGTCTTAATAAAACTCTTACTCTCCTATGCATTTTTTGCACTAAATAAAAGCTTAAATTGTACCATGCTGCTCGTTTATCTGTGCCAGTATTTAGAATTCTTCTCTAAATATTAGGCAAGAACCTTCTCCGGCTTATTAATATTGGGGATTTAGTAATAAGCCCACGGTGAAATTGTATGGCACCCCAAATTCGGGTAGCACATGTGGCACCCCAGACAGCACTTCTGGGGAACTTTAAAGAGCCACATTTTTGTGTAGATTTTAGGAGGTCATGTCTGATTTCACAGGTGGATGTTGCTGCAAATAAGACTGGTAGTGAATAGAGATCTGTTTATTCAGAAGCTCTCTTTGAATGCAATGTGGAAAAATAAACATCAGATATGCCTTGGGGACAGAAATGGGCAATAAAGTAGGGGTGTGGCTTTTTTTTTTTTTTTTTTGCCTTCCTCACAGCTTTGTCTAAAGCAAGACTTACCAAACTGATTTATACATTTTTGGGGGAATTTCAGATCTTATGGAATATATACTGTCCTGAAAATAAATAATTCCCACACCTGGGCTTTTTCCAAAGAACATTTTCTGGAGGGCTGACTGATTCTTGGAGAAAATTTTTCTTCCTAGAGATGTTAGAGTTGTTGAAAATGAATACTTATTCTAATGCTTCACATAAATCCAATAAATTAAAACAAATGATACATGCATTAAAGTCAGAGAAGGCAAATCAGAATTTTGTAAGTAGAAAACAAGATGTGGATAAATAAGTGCAAAATAAAGTTCCTTTCTTGGAAGGATTTGTCCTTGTTTTAGAAACAAAGCAAAAAAAATCAGTTGGCAAGAGAGTAAAGCAGCACAGAGCACTGCAATTTGGAAGATGTTGAATAATCAAGGTAAGTGTTGGAGATGCAAACATATATCCACTATGTAAATAAAAAATACACATTTAAATATTAGAAGAAAATACACTGGCTCAAGTTTGGCATAAAATTATAGATCATTTATGCTTTCTTGTTTAGGCTACTTTATATTATCTTGAAAAAAATCCCATGGACTCAACAAAAATAATTAGTGTGTTAGGGGAATTTAACAATGGGTGTATTGGAATGGGAGGGATGAATTAGGTCTGATCCTAATCAAATTTTACTTAGACAGTGGGAGAGGGAGGAAGAACAAGAATCAGGACTCCCTGCTTCCCAGGCCCAAGGTTTAAGCAATCTTGCCTTGTATCTTCTAAATCACTTTGAGTTATGAGAGTTCAACATTCTTCACAAATGATGGTGGTTTTATTTATTTATTTTTTATGGTGGTGGTTTTAGACAGAGAATGATGACATTCTACTTAAACTTTTACATGAGTAACAACAGATTCCTGGCTGCTGAGAGAAGGATAATGTTCTAACACACACTTGGCTTCTGAACTACACTTGGTTAAAAGCTGTTCTCAAAGAAGACATGGGTATCTTGGTAGGTCAATATCACTTTCCTTACATCAAACTTGAGTCCTGAACTGTCCTTCATTTTGTTCCTTTTAATCATTGCTTTGTATCTTTCCATGTCATGAAATTTTTTGTTAGACAACAAAGCCCAAATCATTTAATCAAGGCTAATTATTGTTTTTGAGGATATGCTAAATATAAAGAATCATGTCATGCACAAGCTGACTTCTGTTTTTCTTGAATTATCCACATGGTTGTAGTTGCAAAAGTCTAGATTATGAAGTTGAATAAAACTTTCAAGAAATGTGCCACTGACATGTTGTTTGGAAAGACTGCTGCCATTTCTGATCTCTCTTTCTATTTCACTTTCCTTTCTAAGATTGTATCAAATTCTCATTGAGATGAACCTCTTATGGTAATTAATACATATTATTTACCATTGTTATTTATTTTATCATTCCAATTAGAATTGTAACTTCATTGAAGATAAGGAATGAAAACGATACCCTATAGACCTGAGGGAACAAATTTAGCTAATATATTTCAATAAAATAAAGATTGGACATATTATAAAAAAAAATGTGAAATCCACAGGGTAGCCCTCATTTGCAGTTTAGGTAAGGTTAGCTGTAACTCAATGCTGTGATGAGCCAAAATTGATACACAATTTTGCATCCCTAGTGAAGAGGATTCAGATCTCAAAATCTCATTGACTTATGTGAGCACCCACCTAGCTCTGCCTTACCCCATCTTCTTTTTCCCTTCCTTGCACTTTCTCCTGCACTTTGTCCCTGGTTTTCTTCTCTTCTCCCTTCTATCTCTGTTCTTCCTTTGTTTGGGACAATCACTTTTGAGTAATAGCCAAGAATAATTATTGAATTATGTCAGTAAAATACTAAAGCATATAACACTTGCCTAAGTCCATTTTTTTTTAAAGATGCATTTATTTATTTGAGAGGTAGAGTTACAGACAGTGAGAGGGAGAGACAGAGAGAAAGGTCTTCCGTCTGTTGGTTCACTCCCCAAATGGCCACAACAGCCAGAGCTGCACCGATCTGAAGTCAGAAGCCAGGTGCTTCCTCCTGGTCTCCCATGCTGGTGCAGGGGCCCAAAATTCGGGCCATCTTCTACTGCTTTCCCAGGCCACAGCAGAGAGCTGGATTGGAAGAGGGGCAGCTGGGACTAGAACCGGCACCCATATGGGATGCCGGCACTGAAGGGGGAGGATTAACCCACTTTGCCATGATGCCGGCCCCGCCTAAGTCCATTTTATCTTTGCTAAATTATCTTTTCTTTTAATCCTCAAAAGAACAGACATGCTTTGAAAATGTAGTGTGTGATAATCATTCTAATGAGATCCCTATAATTGTTCTTTACTACAACCAAAATCTTCAGCCTAAAAGCTATTAAAATAATTGAAATTATTTTGAGAAAGCCAGCAAAGCAAGTACTCTCCTATCTTATAGCTCCATATGGGAGTTAAATAATACTTTTCTTAACAGAGGAGACAGGGTGCAATGGTTTACCTTTGCAAGTGAGAACATTTTCATGGTTGATGTGATGTATCCGAGACAAGCACACGGGCTTGTCTTTGTGTTAAATTCTATACTTTTTGTTGTCTAGCAAAGAAGCACCTAGATACCTTTGGAAAGTAAAATTTAAGGACTAGTATAATACCTGAATGAAAAATTAACTCAACAGCAAATTCCATGTTTTCGTGATAATCCAATTCATTGCTAAAAATTAACCAACAATCACAAAAGATTTGGAAAATGACTTCCTTTTTTTATTTTTTGAGAGGAAAAATACTTCCTTATCGGCTCTTTTGTTTGAGGCTAATATTACCATTAACTTATGCTCCAGTTACAAGTATTTTTCTGATGCAGGTGAGAAGTGGCTCAAACTAAGTATTTTGTAAGCAAGGAAATAAATCAAAAGCATATTAAACTGTTCATGGATGATAGATCATCCTCAGTAAGGAAGATAAAATTTCATGTAATTGTATTATTTAAATGAGATCAATCAATGCAATACCAGTCTCCATGTGCTTTCAGTTTTACACCTTTGTGAGATTTTTCAGTTAATGATACTATTAAGCTAAAACCTTTTGTATGATCCTGTATCCCCATTTTTGCTTATAAAATATGATAACTTTAGAAAGTCAAGTGGTAGAAAACTACCATATGTAAAAATATAAATGACTGAATAATGCCAAAAGGTTTTGACAATTTATTTCCTTAGATTTTTATGTAATATGTATGAATATTAATGTATATAGTCTTATTATAATGAGAACAGTAATCACTGTGAATTAATTATTTAAAATAAAGCCAGTTTTAAGTGACACAACCCACATTTTAGCCCTGAGTTGTTTGGCTATTGCTTCTACATAAACATGATTGCTGCTGCTTCTAGTCACAAGTGCGTACTTTTCCTAGCCATGTTAGTTTGCTATCTATCTGGTCATATTTCATGAGGTTTGGACACAAGACTTCTAATCAACGTTACACTTCTCTTTTAGATAGGTTTCAACTTACTCCTGGATTTTCCAAAGTAGTACCTGGGTTTTTTTTTTTTTAAGATTTTTATTTATTTATTTGACAGGTAGAGTTACAGACAGTGAGAGAGACAGAGAGAAAGGTCTTCCTTCCATTGGTTCACTCCCCAAATGGCCACCACAGTCGGCACCGCGCTGATCCAAAGCCAGGAGCCAGGAGCTTCCTCCTGGTCTCCAATACGAGTGCAGGGGCCCAAGCACTTGGGCTATCCTCCACTGCCCTCCTGGGCCACAGCAGAGAGCTGGACTGGAAGAGGAGCAACCAGGACTAGAACCCGCGCCCAAATGGGATACCAGCACTGCAGGCAGAGGGTTAACCAAGTGAGCCATGGCGCCGGCCCAGTACTTGGGTTTTGACCCCTACTTTCTCATAATTTCATAATGAAGCTCTTTTTCTTTTACAAATCACCTTTCTTTTTAAGAGCAAAATTTTAGCACAGCTGTTCTTCAGAGGCAAGTTCCATCCTGTATTCTGCTAGTCACATGACTTGTTGGCCATGAAAGTGATGGCAAAACCACTTTGGCCTCGCAGATAATATGGTTAGCAACAGTGATTTGCCTTTAAAGTTCAGAGAATTTGGTCTTGAATTTTGACTTAGCCTCTTAGTGCTGATGTGATTTTTGGAATGTTAGTTAGATTTTCTGACCTTTTTTATTTAGCTAAGAAATGGGATTATCTAATAAGTTTATTATGAGAATTAAGATTGTTTATATTTGAAAAGGGAAAGTACCCTGTATGTTTATTTGTAAGGGCTCTATCAATAGTTATTAGCTAATTGCAAAGCGATGGTTGAATGACTTACTGAGTTTATTTATTTTTAGAATGCCATTTATTTTTATTTGAGAGAGAGAGAGAGAGAGAGAGAGAGAGAGAGAGAGAGAGAGGGAGGAGAATGAGAATGAGAGTGAAAATGTAACGGACAGGGAAAGAGAGCTTTCATCAGTTGGTTTACTCCCCAAACACCTGCAACATCCAGGACTGGTGAGACTGAAGCCATTCACTCCATCTAGGTCTCCCATGTGGGTAGCAGGGACCCAACTACTTTGAAGCATCATCTGCTGCCTCCCAAAGTGTGCACTGGCAGGAAGCTGGAATTGAGAGCTGAGCTGGAACCTAAATCCAGACACTTCAACTTGGGATGTAAGCATCCCAAGTAGTGTCTTCATTGCTATGCCAAATGCTCACCTCTGATTCACTGATTTTAAATAAAGTAAATAAAAACAGATGATATCTCTGGACACAAAAACATTCCATCACCCTCAGCTTTACACTATGAGTACAGAAAGTTTTCAAGAACAAAAGATCCTAACCTTGTCTGTTCCAGGCTTGGAGTTCCAACTTTCTAGATGACGTAGAGTTTGCTTGTAGGTCAATGCAATTTCCAGACAGACTGTAAGTATCTGGTATTTTTAACATAAAACTAAAGAAATAGTTCAAATTTTCCTTTTATATGCTCCAAATGACTACATGCTTGTGGGCTTTCTCTAATCTGGAAAACAATTCATTTTTAGAGAAACCTTGCTGGGACAACTGGGCTTACAGAATTTACCCTCCCTCATCTAGACATCCCAGGATCCACTGGGACTCAGAGTCAGGTCTACATGTCTGTGGTACCACCTGATTTTATTCCAAGCACCAAACAGATGGTGCCTCTGGTTTTGACAAATTCCATAGTGGGAAGAATTTTGCAGTTTTGTGGTATTCTATACAGAAAAAAATCATGGGATGAAAGTTTAAGAACCAAACCTCATAATTGAATAATACAGGAGTCTCCCCATTAAAGGATTCTTCTGTAGCTAGTAGCACTTGAGGGGAACGTGAAGGAGACTCTCTTAGGTCCCCTCGTTTATCACCTATCTCTAAGTTTCATTTATAAAATGTAATATGTAAAAACCAGATGAAGTGGTTCTACAAAAACATGCTTGATTTCATTTGCTGCTTGCTGTGTCATTATTTAAACATCCTACTGGCCTATTCAGAGAAACACAATTTTATCAAAACAATATGTAGCATATGATTTAAATATGTTTGTTTCAGTGTAATAGGAGTACTTCACGCTTACTGCAGATGTTAAATGCTCTGATTTTCTGTAACGTGGGATAGTTATCACTGATGTTTGTGCTAGAATGTCAAAAAACAGTTTCTAAAGCAGTGTTAATATAAATTAGTAAGTTTTATTTTCTCACTGATAATATGTCCTAATTAAATGATGATATATTAAAGTGAAGAGACAGAAAAAAATTACTCATGTAATACAAGTAAAATACAAGTAAAAAAGTGTAGACAGACATTGCTTCTAATCTTTAACACTCTTAAAGATCCAGTTTTGGAGAGCACTTGCTACAAATCAATTTTACAGGTATAAAAGTAAAAAAGACTCGTCCATTGTCCTTAAATCACTGTCACTCTTCCATACCCCAACATAATTAATTCCCTATAATTTTGCAAGTTAGCCAGAGAATTCAAGGTGACTATGTCACATCTCATGAATAAGGTGAGAGGCTCCCTTCTTTAGAGACATTACATAAAGAAAACAATCTAACCACCTTCTTTTACAGGAAGGTGCTTTGTGGAAGCATGATTAACTTGGTAAGTGGGTGTCTGCTGTGACTGAAACATCAGGGCTATTTGAAGCCACTGCAATTAGTTACATAAGCAGGTATTTGGGGGAGGTTTTTGAAATGCATATTGCTATGTCAATGGTTTGTTTAAAAAACCAATAATAACACAACCCTCCCTTAGAAATGGGACTGGCAGTTCCCTGGATTTCATGAGAGCTGTTGACACAGAACTATTGAGCTGGGCTCTGGAGGAAAGGAACGGACTCAGGGCTCCAGATGTGGAAGGAACTCCACCACTGCCTTCAACAGCAGTTTCACCCACAACCTGACACTCGCTCATCCAGAAAGGACAATGAAGATGATCCAACAGAGACACCAGAGCAACTTTTCTATCACACTAGGGAATTTGAAATAACTGTCATAAAATGTCTTTAATTTTACCAGATGGACACGTTAGAAATTCCCTTTGGCAGCAAAGTGAAGAATCCATGCATGGACATGTTGGGTAACATAATATGCTAGCACTAACAGGAAGATGGACAACTAGACTCTAGCAGATATTTAGGTTTAGAAATAATTCCTAAACATGTGACAATAGAGAGAAGAGAAAATGAGCTAATGGGAAATATTTAAGAGAATTTGGTAAGTGACTCAGTGTGAGAATTGAAGAAGAGAGGGGAGAAGTAGGCTGTAACGCCACAGTTATTGCTCAGGAACCTAGAGGTTAACAGTGACACTCACTGAGCAGAAGGCCACATTTGTGTGGGATTGGGGACACTGGAATTGAGCTCTATATATGGAGTTTTATGTACATTCAAATCATCAAGGTAGAGATGCTCATAAATGAGTAAAATTATAAAGACGGAGGCTAAAGACTGACAAAGATTTTTTTTTTCCTTGAGCAAACATTAGTCAGCCTCTGAAACATCCCCCAGGTCCATCTGTACACTTCCTTATTAGCTTCAGTTTGAGCAAGAACCTACACCCTCAATATCTAATTGACTTCCTCATCCTCCATTGTCTCCCAAGCAATGCCTGATCATCTTGGCCTGTCTTCAGCAAGAATCCTATTAGACCAGAGGATGGGCATTGATGGCACAGCAGCAAAGTTGCCACTTGGAAAGTCAGAGGGCCTGGGTTCAATCCCTGCCTCGCTTCCAATTCAGCTTTCTGCCGACGTGCACCCTGGGAGGCAGCAGGTGATCACTCAAGTACTAGGGTCCCTGCCACACCTGGGAGACGCAGACTGAATTCCAGGTTCCCAGTTTCACCCTGGTCTAGTTATTGCAGGCATTTGAGAAGCAAATCAATAGATGGAAGATCTCTCTCTGTGTCTCTCTCTTTGTCACTCTTCCTTTCAAAAGAAATGACTATAAACATTCTTTATGCTATGTTTGTATGAGTATATGGTGTTAACATAAGTGTTCCAGAAAGTGAATGAAATTTCTAGAAATTTGGTATATTCTAGTATGTTTTCAGTCATAATATAGTTGCTATTTTAAATATTGTATATTTAGAAATAAGTAAATTTTCTTTTCAAACAAAATTTTGCAAGATACTTAACCTTGACTATTATAAGTCTTTTGCACTCATGGGTAGTTTTTTACTTGCATTCCTCTCAGGAAGCATTGCAATCAACTTCTGGCCAAATGCTACATCTTCTGAGAGATTTACGAAAGAGGCTATGACAGCTACTATGAAATACAAACCTCTGATAACTTTGAAACCATGACACTGGACTATGTAACAATTTCTAGAAATAATGGAAAACCTGATGGATTGATAAAATTGCGAGCCAAAGCTCAAGCAGAGCAAGAATTAATTATATGGGACTAAATTAATTGATGAGGATTAATATAGTTTGTATGGCTTTTTTGCTTGAAAAGTTATTGTTTCTTTAATGTTTTATTTTCTTGTTTTAAAGAAAACTTTCATATCTCTTAAACTACTTGTAACACAGCAATTTGGTAAAAGTGTCTTTGTGATTAAACAGTTACTTATTAAGAATAAAGAAATTCTTACTGAGCAGTATATTTTCAAAACAATATAGCTACCTGCATAATTTGAAGAAGAAACTATTCTTCTTGTAATAGTAAAACATTGAGAACATTGGTTATATTATCAAGGTTTTGACTGTAATGTCACACTTGAAAATGATGCATAAAATCACACAAGACCAGACAGTGTAAAGGTTTAAGGGAAGTAAGGTAGATTTCATGGAGCTATTGCTGACAGAGAACTTGGAAAAATTAGCCTGAAACTTGGTTTACAGGGTTCCAGACATTACAGTTAAGTATGGAAGATCACATCCAGCAGAAGTAGGAATTCTCAGCTGATCTTGGGGACCTCAAAAAAAATTTATTGGTGCTGAAGGTGAAGTCTGGTGCAAGTTCCTGGCTTGGCTTTAGAGGTTTGAGTCTTTTAAAAGTCTAATCTGAAATCCCTTTATGAAAAGTTTCAGCAAAGCAAATTTTAACAAAAGGCCCATGTTGCCAATGACTATTTGTGCTGTACTTATGTAAATAATCAGGTACATTTAGTGTGGCTAGACTTATTTTGCAAACAAATTAGTTTTACTCCCCAATTGAATTTGAAAGAAATGGGGGAGATTATATTGCTACAGAAAATTATAGCACACCCTAGTGAGTATTAAATTCTAGTCTTTTGCATTATCTTTAATATTCTGTTATTTCAGTGTGAACTGAATTCTGGTTTCTTCTAATAGCTTACAAAAACTCTAAAAAATCAATGTTTCCAATAGTTCTATTTTCCTGATTTGCCAGCACTAAAAACTAAAAGTCTCCCGTTTTCAAAGCCCTGCAAACTGATTCTGGGTAATTCTTATATAAGCTTCAATACAATAATGTTCAGGCAACTTTCATTGCTTCTGTGGTGTGGGCCACTAAGAATGTTCACCAGAACACCTGACAATCAAACTGCAAATCAGAAAATGTCTCAGATTGTCACTGTCACCCTTAGTTCACGATATAATAAATATGCTTCAAGACTAACACCTAGAAGTCTTCTTGATTGCCCTCTGGACTCAGAAATTAGGTTTCCAACTACTAATCTTTGCTTTGCTTTACTTTCATAGAATGTCCCTTCATTTAATGCTTACATACTGGCTCCATTTGGCAAACCTCTTCTACTACCACGTCCCTGCAGATGATTCAGCTGGTCCTAAATGAGCAAAAGGTGACTAAACAAGAAAATGGACTTACATTGTTTACAGAAAGGAGACTGTCTTTTCTTTCCTTTGAATAAGCAGGGACACTGGCAAAAATCTTTCCTTGAGAATAGTCAGGCTCTTGAACCCTCTTCTAGACCCATCTATGTACTTCCTTGTAAAATCCAATTTTAGCAAGAATTCTACTAGGACAAATTTAGCAAGACCCCCCATCCCCATACACACACTCTTGCTATCTAATCCAGTTTCTCATCTAAAATTTCTCAGGTGATGTCCAATCAGCATGGTTTGTCATCAGCAACAATCCTATTAGTTCACTGTCGGTAGAATCTCCCATTATTTCTGATGCTTCCTCTCAGTATTTTTCCATTCAATAACTTGAATTTTCCTCCTTTACTACAAACCCCACTTTCCTCGTCTGCAGTCAGAGGTTAACCCAAACTCTCTTTCCCATTGCATCATTCCCTACACTTATCACAAAAGTCTCCATTTGAACAGATTCTTCATTAATAGGTTTAAACAGGTGTTATGTCTAACAAGAACTTCAGCATTACATTTTACAGTGCAGGGAGAGTGAATAATGTCAGAAGGTAAGAAGCCGTGGAAAGCATCTATAAGAATTAAGAAAATCGAGTTCTTGAAAACTCACAAAAAGGCAAAACAATGTCACATGCTAGTAATATGATCTATGTTGATGAAATATTTCACCAACAAATAAATTATACAAAGAATGGGAAAATATGTTGAACAAAGGAGGAATTATACTGGATACCAGCCTATTTGTTTATGTTTGTTTAACTATCACAGAATAACTTTTTTTTAGAACATCATATCCTGAGAAAAACTTCTAGTTGGAATATTTTTTCTGTGCCTTGGTAGGGAATTCCCATCAGTTGAGTTGGAGTTGCATCCCATTAAGCCCTCCAGAGGAAGGATTTGTCTTTTTAGTGGAAACTTTGCATTTCTTTATAGCAACACACTGTCTGCCCTTGACTTGGTTCTCCTTTATAGAAGCAGGGACTTCTTTGTTCCATGTGCTCAGCATATAGTAATGGCAGATTACAGAAAATTTATCTCAAATATTGAAAAAGTGGAATGTGATTGTGAAACACACACACATACACACACACACCTCTTCTGGGTATAATATAAAGAAAATCCTTAAAGGTAACCTCAGATTTCCTGTTTCATAGCCAGGCATCTGTAAAGATGGAACTAGTCATGAAAAGAGTGCTAGGCTACCTAGTTGCTCCTCTTCCAGTCCAGCTTTCTGCTGTGGCCTGGGAAGGCAGTGGAGGATGGCCCAGGTGCTTGGGCCCTGCACCCTCATGGGAGACCAGAAGGAAGCTCCTGGCTCCTGGCTTCGGATCAGCGCAACGCCGTGGCGGCCATTGGGGGGTGAACCAATGGGAAAAGGAAGACCTTTCTCTCTGTCTCTCTCTTACTGTCTAACTCTGCCTGTCAAAAAAAAAATGACTTTATAACTATTTGAGATAGGTCATTTTATTTGAAAGAGAATTTCTTATATGGGGTACACAAAAATTTACAACTGACAAAACATTTTTCAAGAATCTTTAAAAGTTGAAGAAACATCTTTCTCCTGAAGTCTTGTGGTATTTTCTGTATCACTCCTGTGATGATTATAATTATTATGTGATATTTTCAAAATTCTTGTTCCGTTTTTTAAAAAAAGGCTCTTTTAAGGTAGAATAAATAACATTGTATTGCAATTGCCTGTCATGGAGTATCTCCTTAACATTCATGCAATGAACAAAGAGTGTACATCATCAGCTGAAAATCTTTTCTTTCTGAATAGTTTTTTTCCCTGAAGAAAAGGCAGAGCTATAATTACACAAAGGAATGAATTTACAAGTGAAATTCCAGAGCTTGAAACCCGCTGACAGTCACCAAAGTGAATCAAATCTCAGAAATTACTTAGCTAACCTTCCTCTCAGTATCATGGAAATTCCATTTACCTGAACTGTGTGGATGTGGAACTCTGTGATTTTTAAACTTCTTTAAAAAAATTGCATTTGAAGTGCAGAAAGAGTGAGGGGGGGGCGAAGGAGGGGAAGAGAGAGAGAAGGGGCCAAAGAGAGAGAGAGAGAGAGAGAGAGAGAGAGAGAGAGAGAGAGAATCTTTTTTTTTTTGCTGGTTCACTTCCCAAATGACCACACCAGCCAGCAAATGACCACACCAGCCAGGACTGGACCTAGCTGAAGTCGGGAGCTTGGAACTTAATCTGGGTCTCTCATGTGGGTGGCAATTACACAAGTGCTTGGGCCCTTATCTGCTGCCTCCATGGTCTGCATTAGGAAGTAGTGGTGCAGGAGTGGGGCCGGGGCTTGAACCCAGGCACTCTGATATGGGATGCAGATGTCCCAAGCATCTGTCTTAACCACTGTGCAAAACGTCTACTCCTCAAATGTTGCAATCAAGGGCATCTTTCCCATTGATTTTCATGGAGAATGGAGCAAGCTGGAAGTAAGAAGCCTGAAGCCCCCTCCACCCCGGAATAAAATGTGATGTTTTATATTCTTTCCATTCTTTCTGATAATCTTTGGAAGCTGGTATTCTTTTCTATCTCCAACAATTAAGACCAGCTACATCAGCATCTGCCCAACCTGGACTTCTACAACAAATGTCTCAGGAGAGCTGCCCTGGCTGTACCTCCTCTCCAAGTGATACAGGCCTTCACTTTTTCTTACAGGTGTAGTGTGGGGGCTTGTGCTGCTCCCATGGCAAACAACACACCAGCCCTTATGCCTGACTTTTTCATAGTCCCCAAGCAGTGAAAATATACCTTAAAGGAATTATACTTCCTGAAATTCTACCTTCAGGTGTGTGGGTACTTGTAATGTCAGGTCAGCAATAGAGAAGAAAAGCATGAAAGTTGTAACCACATGGATGGAATTCAGGAAATTAATTCTTTGCTCTTTACGTTAAAATTGTAGCTGGATGAGCATTGAGTATATTTATGTGGTTTCTGCCTTCTCGGAAGCATGTTTTCCATTCACTTTTTATAGCCTTCCATTTATCTCTTATTTGGAACTGGATTTTTTTTTATTTTAGTTGCATAAATCATGTGTTAGATATTGGACAACGCTCCTTGGAAAGTTACTTCTAAGAATATTAATTCTGGAGGGGACTGACGAACTTGGATGCTGTTTCTCATAAGCAGGGTCACCAAGAGCAAAGATCTCTTACTTTGGAAAGCACAAGACAAGGCATGGTAGGAAATATCATTAAATAAATAGATTTTCAGAAGCCAGACATGAGACATTCATTGAACAATTATGGCTCTGGTGGACACTGAGTTTTGAGGAAACCCTGGGCCATTAGATGTTGCAGGAAAACAGAAAACTTGAGCATTCTGTACAGTTTTGAGTTAAATTAGCTGTGTGATTTATTTGGTGTGATAAATGTAATAGTCATTTTTATTTTACATCAACAAGAAATAGAGATACATGTGACCTAAAATGGCAAAGGTTTAGTAAGCAGGTTTAGACTCAATGATGGAGCCATGAGATAAGGAGAGACAGCTAAAGACAGTCACTACTGAGCGATTCATGTAGTTGCCATGGTAGGAACTAATAGATGGGCTCTGGGGTATGGACCTCAGCACCAGGGATAAGAATCAGGTGCTAGATGTGACGAGAGGTTGAGTGGCACTGCATTCTCCTAACTTCCTTAGCAAAAATGAAAATTATCCTTTGGCCAATATTTTATAGAACAAAAGCAAGGATTGAAAAGCCTAAAAATTTATTTATATTTAAGATTTCAAAGATTTAGTATGATGAACAGTTGAGCAGAAATTGGAATTCCTAAAAATGCTTGAAAAGGGTAACATGAAGGATATTGAGAAGGGAAGAATTGGGGTGTTTTCCAAGCGACTGTTCTCTCTCCACTCCTGCCTCTGTTGCTCCTGAGCTTTGGCATACTGTGAACTCTTCCAAATCTGTCAGGAGCTCTATTAATCAACACTTAATTACAACAGACCCCATCACTTATCACAACAAACATCCTTCGCAGTTGATGAACGTTTTATTTTTCATTCTTTAAATCGTCGTGCTCCTCGAACAGTGATGAAGGGATGCATGTCTTGACAAGGCGAGTAAACATAGGCTGCTGGCTAAGGCTAGCTGAGCACAAGCTCCCTTACCAGGGACAACAAAGTCTCCTCCTCCACGGAATCATTCGCTGTTGCACACATTTCACCACCACCACCAAAAGAGACTTATTTACCAAAACAGTTGAACTTCATCATGATGCTCTTATATACTAAATGTGTCTCAAATGCCGCATATAAGTGCTTTTATTTTTACTGTTCTCCTTAAATATCATTTATTTTCCTTTAATATCTGTGGCAGATGAACAAGGATATCTTCTGTTTGCAGACAAGTTGTGATACTATGATTTTTCCTCTAATACCTACATTATTCTATTGAAATACTTAGAAGATGATGACAATACAGGAATCCCCAACAACAGCTCAAATTCCACCGTTTTTTTTTTTTTTTGACAGGCAGAGTTAGACAGAGAGAGAGAGAGAGACAGAGAGAAAGGTCTTCCTTCCGTTGGTGCACGCCCCAAGTGCCCACAACAGCCAGAGCTGCGCCAATCCGAAGCCAGGAGCCAGGTGCTTCTTCCTGGTCTGTCATGCAGGTGCAGGGCCCAAGGACTTGGGCCATCCTCCACTGCCTTCCTGGGCCACAGCAGAAAGCTGGACTGGAAGAGGAGCAACCGGGACAGAACCGGTGCCCCAACCGGGACTAGAACCTGGGGTGCCGGTGCCGCAGGCAGAGAATTAGCCAACTACACCATTTGCAATAACAAAGTAGGAGGATGTATTGGATCATTCTGAATCAGGAAAATCAATCTTTCAGAAGATTCTGTGACTTCACTAATGTGGTTTTTACAATGGTTTTAAAGTGTGATTCCTGGACCAATAGCCTCAACAACACTTGGAGACTTGATAAACTGCCAAATTTCTGAATTCTGACTCTGAATCAGAAAAACCAGGCTGGGACTCACCAGGGTGAGTTGGATCTGACAAAAGTTCTCTCCCTGAACAAGTTCAAATCAAGCCCTCCCCCCCCCCCTTTTTTTTTAGCTCTTTGCCAACAGGGCCTCAACTTTTGGCCTCTAGGTTTGCCTGCATTTGTACAATTTTAGCAAGACTCCACCTAAGCCAGTTTAGTCAGTTTCCCATCCTTGATATCTGTGACTTTTGATATGAGATCTGGATCTGGTTTCTCATCATCTACCTTCTCCCAGATGATGTCTGTCCACCCTGCTGTCTTTAACCACATCAAATGCTCTTTGTTTCTTCTAAGTAATTTTGTATACATGCCCCCTCCCCAACTGCAACCTGGAACCTTATCTATAAATCTCCACTTTTTCTTGTGTCCAAAATCATATCCAGTCTCTCTCCTTTTACTGCACCACCCCATTGCTGTGATCCCTGTACTTTTTGTGACACTCTCCCTCCTGAATAGAGCCTGATTTACTGCTCTATTGTTTCCTTTTTTAATTTGCAAAGGAGAGACAGAGACAAAGGCGGAGAGGGAGATCTTCATCTGCGGATTGTCTTTCCCCAAATGTGTGCAATAGCCTGGGCTGGGCCAGGCTGAAATTAAAAGCCAGGAGCCAGGAATGCACTCCGGTCTCCCATTTAATGGCAGGCACACTATCATCTGCTGTCTCCCAGCAGCAAGCTGGATTGAAAACAGAGATAAGAGTTGAACCCAGGGACTGGGATACAGGATGTGAGCCTCCCGCATAGAGCTTTAACTATTGTGCCAAATGTCTACTCCAGCATTAATGTTCTTTAGTGGTGTCATTGAATATAAATATATATTTAACAGATGCATCCTTATGATTGACAATAACTGCCCTAGAACATTCTTATCTGGTACCTGCAATGTCAGATTGATAATACCAAGTCAAATTTTGCACCAGGAACATGGTAAAACATTTTTTCTTGTTATTACTTGTGAAAAATTAAAAAAAAATATATATATGCAAAGAAATAATGAGAGAAGACCAAGAAAAATATATTTTAAAACAGTCCATGTTAAGAAGGCAGACTGCAGTCATGGGCAGCCAAGAGAAAAGATGAAAACACGTAAGTGAGAAAGTAGGAAAGTACTTAACTACTTAAAGTACTTTAAGATGACATGCTATAAAGATAATTGAAAATTAGTCTTGATGTGAACGGAAGGGGAGAGGGAGTGGGAGAGGGGAATGTTGTGGGTGGGAGGGAAGTTATGGGGGGGGGAGCTATTGTAATCCATAAGCTGTATTTTGGAAATTTATGTTCATTACATAAAATTTTAAAAAAAGGTGACATGCTATACTAATGAAATTAGATACACAAAACTCTGGACTACATGAGTTTTTTTTTAATATAAAGGAAGTATACACAGATTTGTATCATTTTTGCTTTTTAAATCTCATTTTGATCAAGCTTGGCCTTAGTCAAACTTGGACTGTGAATTTTAGAAAGGAAGATTCTGAAAATTTAGAAGAAAAAGTTGACAATCTATGCCATGTAACTAACTCCATGGCAGAAAACTAAAGATCAATGGTTGAGAATATCTCACAAAATATCATCCAGATGATGCAAGCAGAAGTGATCACTCTGAGGAAGGAAAAGTGGAGGAACCTGTAGAAAATGAGGCGGTAGATAATACTGTTCAATAAGCTCGCCTCTTAAAAGGAGAGGTTCAAGCAATGAAAAGAATCCAATTAAAAGAAATCATGGATCTATAAGAATAGCATTCAGAAACCTAAATTTACAATGAGCCACCAAATGCCAAAAGTAAGAAAACAATTTTTATTATTGTTTGTATCAAGCATATCAGAAAAGAAATAAGCCCATTGCTTCAGACCAGCAATGTAACTTGGAGATTGACTAGGAAGACAAAATGAAGACTGAAACTATTACTCATTTTCTGTCTTCTCTTTGTTAAAGATTCATTTATTTATTTGGAAGGCAAAGTTACAGGAGAGAGGGAGAGTCAGAGAGGTGTTTCTCTTTCAAGGAGAGTGAAGAAGTAGAAAGAATATACAGAAAAAGCAATCAAAGCTGTGTGAGGAATAGAAGATAATGAAGGCATTGTTGAATGCTTCCAGTAAGTGATCTATGTGTTCTGACCTGGGTTAATTCCCACTCATTGTTCTAAGAAAATAACAGGTGATTCTGAACACAGTGATGTTGATGCAGCCACGGAAAACACAGGAGTATTAGAAGACTGGGGATGGGCAAATTTAATTTTTTTCCAATTTTTTGAAATTTACCACACTCCTTAAAATCATTTAAAATATTTATTTATTAACAATAATTATAACATTTATGGCTCAGTGTGACTTTTTTTTAAACATTTATCTATTTATTTATTTGAAAATTAGAGCCACAGAGGCAGAGGCAGAGAGCAGAAAGAGACTGAGAATAAGAGAAGGCTTCCATCCTCTGGCTCACTCTCCAAATGGCTTCAATGGCTGAAGCTGCACCGATCTGAGGCCAAGAGCCAGGGGTTTCCTCCAGGTCTCCCATGCAGGTACAGGGGCATAAGAACTTGGTCCATCTTTCACTGCTTTCCTAGGCCACAGCACAAAGCTGGATTGGAAGTGGAACAGCCAGGACTTGAACTGGAGCCCATATGGGATGCTGGCACTGCAAGCGGTGGCTCCATACACTTCGCCACAAGTGCCGGCCCCTCATGTGATATTTCAATGCATGTATACAATGTACACAGATTAAACAAGGGCAACCAATACCACTCTTATTTTTGATTATAAAATATGTAACAGATAGTTTGGTTAAGTTCTAAGAAAATGAATCTTTTATTCGAGTTTGTAAAGATTGATGTTTGTGGACTGATATTTCAAGAAGTGGTAAGTGAGAAATTAAGACAAGAGGTAGGGATGATGAAAAGATGATTGAGCTGTTTCTTTTTGCTGTAGGGTCGCAGTCTGACACATAAAAGGATTTGAGGACCCAATGCACTGGGATTCCACCAATGAGATATCCAAAAGAGTCTTGTATAGAGCATGACAGGTCTTTCCCTTATTCAGTAGGTAGGAATGTAAATTGATAGAACTACTCTGAAGAACCTTTTGGCATTATCAAATAAAATTAAACATGCAGAGATCAGATGTTTCTGGGATTCCTCTCTTACCTAAGTACCTTGAACAAACTTTTGCATATAAGCAGTAGGAGGTACATAGAATATTTTTCAAGGTGGTATAATGAACCAAAAGATCAAACGAGACAAATGCCCACGAACACCAGAATAGATAAATTGTGAAGCTAGAGCTCAATGCAGTACTAAAACAACAAAGAAAAGGAACCAATTAAAGCTGAACAATTGGCATGGATAAATCACACAAATATAAGGTTGAGTGGGATTGGCAAGGAACTCGCACCACGGAATTCTATTATTACTCTGCCATGAAAAAGAATGAAATCCTGACATTTTCAACAAAATGGATGCAACTGGAGAACATTATGCTAAGTGAAATAAGCCAGACCCAAAAAGACAAATAACACATTTTCTCTTATTTGTGGTAGTGAATATATAGAGTATAAAAGTTGTGTGCATGTCATATCATGTAGCATACAGTTATAAATATTGCCTCACTGAATCATAAAATATGTACAAGTATTTCATGTTAATAAAACATCTGTAGAAACTTTAAAAGAATTTTTGTCAAATTATTATGTATTATATACTACTATAGTTTTAATGATTTGCAACTATTTAAAATTCCCTTTATTTGAAAAAAAGTTGTTCAAAAATAGATGAAACAAGATAATATTATTTAGAAATCTACACTTGGGTAGAAACACTGAAAAGGAAGACATGGGAAAGAGATTACTACAGAAGTTCATACTTTCTTGGCTACTGTCTGTAAAAGGAAGAAAAGTGGATTTGCCTGGAGATAGATGCCATTTTCTGTTATATTTTTATTTCTACTCTTTCTTCTTTATTTGTGATGGTTGTTCTCTTCTGTGCTAAAAGGCCACAATGGATCCTTGCTAAGTATTCATCCCAATTTTTCCCTTCCAGCAAGTGAAGGAGCATAAGGGATTGCCACAGCATAATGGAGGCAACATCTTCTCTCCCTGGGTCACACTCATATTATAAACTGACTTTTGCCTCAGGAATTAAGAAAAAAAAATTGGTTGTACCTTGGTTCCTAGTTCCCATAATGGAAGAGTTACAATGATCAGTTATAAATATAACATCCAATAAGGTGATTATAAATTGTGAACAATGAGTGTTTTATCAACAACGCCATAGTATGGGAAAGAGTAAGAAAAAAAATGAAAAATCCTATTTATTGTGTCTATAACATGCCAGATGCTTGAGTGGGTGCTTTCCTATGCTTAAAAACTTCAACAACTCTGTAAAATGGGTCTTCTTCTTCACATTTTATAGAGAAGTGGCTCATTCAAAGCAACACACCTTATAACAAAAAAAATCAAGGTTAGAATCGTGTCTTCTAATTGCCTCAATGAAATTGGTGGGCACCAATCTTGAAAGTCAGAAGACATGATTGTAATACAGCACCTAGTAAGAGACAAAAAAAAATCACATTTTGGTAAGGATAGATAAGAAGTATTGTTTTTTTAGGGCATTCAAAGATGTTTTCAAAATTGTGTCATTGAGATATGCAAATATCCATGGTGATGATTATGGCTGGTATCCATTCTGAATATCATGTTCTAACTAACGCCCAAATATCATTATGTGCAAATTACTAGTTTCTTTGGATTGCAGTGATATGAGCCTTGTCTTAACAACTGGTTCAGTGAAATTTAACAGTTACTTCAATTTAGTGAGTACACTGATTCACACCACAGAACAGAGAGGAATCAGGCATCCACTCAGGTGAGAATCTAATAAGACTCTATTTTTATAGGAGAATATCAAGCCTAATACTGCTTCTTCTGGCTGCTGACTATTTCCCTCTCTTTAACTTACTTATATAAGACAGCAACTTCTTTAGTTGAAAAAAAAATCAAAGAATCCAACTTTAAACGCTCTGAAATCTTTCACCAAATGTTTAGCTAAATAAAGTAATACTTGGAAAAGACTACCTAAGGGATACACTGTCATTGATTCAACAAGATACGTTCAAATCTCTTCTCAGTGCCAGTTTGAACTTAAGAGGTCTAGGTACCCAGCTCTATCAGCTAGCCCTCTCATGGAACTCACACCATTAAAATGTTTGAATGCTACCTTCTCCACTTTTACCATCAGTTACCTAGCTAATGCTACATACAGTTTCCATCTGGGCTTGCCCAAAATGCTATTGAAATTATTGTCCATTATGTCAATCCTTAAGTCTCAATGATGGACAGATCTATAATTTCAAGGTCTCCTGTTGAGAGAATCACGGTTTTTGTTTTAATTTTTGTTTTTATTTCCTTTCAGCCTATCAACTGATCTGAATTTGAAGCTTAGTAATCATCTAACTATAACTGCTAGCATATTCTCTCTTCTATATTCCATCTCATTTCCTTTTTTAAAAAAGTGCCTAAAACTGTGTATATTTATATAACTAGTTAAAATTATAAAATGTTTAGATTGCCATAAGAAAGAATATACAATGCAAAATTCTTTTACTGATAGGTATGGTTTAAGACATATAGAGAAACATATTGGTGGATTTATTAGAAGCTTGGGACTCAACACTATAATTGTAGGAACTAGAGCGGCCTCCTCTCTTCATAATTTGTGAATGGTGGGAGAGAGTAACAAAATGCCAAGGTATCTTGTCAGGTGCAAATACATCCTTCTCTTCTAAGAAATTTTTCCACTCCTCACACTTTCCTACTTTTTTCTCTTTTTTTGGTTGCTGTAAGCATCCATTTTGAAAATGTATCATAATCCAGGTCCCCCAACACCTAAATAACTATAAGAATGAATCCAGATAGTTTCCTATGGGACAGTGTAAACAAAGGCAAACACCATGAACTTGGAAAGACTGGTAGGTAAGCCCACTCTTTTGTAGCTTTCTGTCTTTGGAGAAATTAACTTTCTTCCAGGAATCTTAAGTATTCAATCTTTAAAATGAGGAGACTAATGCAAATCCAATCCAGTCCAGGGTACTCCCATACAAAATGCATTAGGGATGTTGGGCCATCTTATGTCTAGAGAAAAGGCCCTTGTTCTGTACAAAATAGTCCCTTGTGGACGCTGTCACAGAGTTTTAGAAGTGTCACCTCAGCATTTAGAACATAAAAATGTACTGGAAAGAGGACACTTACCATTTCCAAACAAGCCAGTGACCCAATATTGTAATTCTAAATGTTTGCTGGATTGCTCTTTAACTTCCCCAAGTCTACTTCATTACAGTTTCTTCTGTGTTTTCCTACCCTAAAGATGTATTCTGCAGTTTCAAGGTTTTGTCTTAGTCACAACACTAGGCAGACATCTGACACTGTGGACATTTAATAAATATTATGTCAACAAAGTGATTAATCAAAAATAATTGCCAACAAAATGCTTCACCTCAAACAATTGTCCAACTTCTCTCAATAGCTTTTCACCCAGCAACAGGAGCCAAAAAGAAAGACACCCTAATTGAGGTGTACTGTGACTTCTGATTATTGTCAGTGATCTTGGGTCTAGATCCTCAGCTGATGTATCAAATGTATTTGTTGAGGTTCCACTGTGTACAGATCAGAGAGAAAATTTTACTAAGTAGGCTGATGATATGATAATATGGGGGGACAAATATTCTATTTGGGATGAGCTAGGGAAATATTACTCACTTCTAGAAAAATATAAACATACTTTTAATACAGGCAAATAAGCAAAAGAATTTCAATAAATTTCTGTGTTAATTTTAAGACTTCCAGAGTGGTTTTTCAACACAACTCCCTGGTACAAACTGTTCTGTTCTGTGTCCACAGCAATATTACTAATGTCAGATGCCAATCTGAGACATATATCCCCATGGAATTATTAGAGAAACATTACTCATTCTGAATAAAAGTATTTATTTATTCTTTTTATGCTGAGAAACAGTATTTTCTGACCTTCAAAATCAGAAGACTGTGACTTGGAATGTTAAGACTATTTTCTCATTTTTTTCACCTTGGTCTCCAAGTTTTACCTTGAGCATAGTTGCCCTTTCCATACATTTCCTTACTGTTAGTTTAAGTTGTTGGTGTAATAGCTCCAACCACAGGTTTGCTATAAGGCATTCAACTCAGTAGCACAGTATAGATAAGATCTCAAACCCTAAAATGTTATCATTCCTTAAATGCAAATACTTGTGCTTGCTGTTCTATGTACATCTCTAAAAATGCCACCAACATAGGTGTGAAGTTCATAATAATATTCAAAAATGAAAAACATGCTTCCAGATGCCAAGTAAAAGTGAGGCTGTCTGCCTTCTGGGGGTATCAGCTTATCAGATGCACTGTAACAGTTATTTAGAATTCAGCAGATCTAAAGAAGAGACACTATTTAACCAAGAGGCAGAAGCAGAGTTTTCAGGCTTAAACCCTTGATCCATAAATGTAAAATAAAACTGCCTGAAATATATGAGAATTAGAATGCAAGAACTGCAGAGAATTTATGGGAAAAGTAGAAAAAAGGAATAATAGGAATCTTCTTTGTCCCAACTGAGTGTCATTACATGACCCAGTGAGTCTTATGAAATCTTTTCCTGAGAAAGTTGATTGATGCTATTTTATGTATTTTCCTTAATTTTTTTGATATTTGTATTTGCAAACTGAGGCAATTTTATGAATAGAGCATTTTGTTTTCATGGAAGAGGAAGAATCATGCATTTTCTACTTCCTGTAGCCAGAAAGTTTCAGCACAACAACAGAGTGTTCAGAGGGCAGCTACGTTCTTTCCATCCATCACATTCTTTTCACCCATCCTTTCAGTGTTTACCAATGACTTAAAAAATGTGAGTATGTAACAAACCTGCAATACATTTATCTAATTTCCTTTTTTGCTACCAGTCTTTCTAGTCTGAGCACAACTCTAAATGCTACATTGTCAGGAAAGAAAAGAAAAACAGACATAAAACCCACATGTAGGGCTGTGGGATATCTGAGAGCCAGCAGTAGAAGGGCATTCTTCATCATTTTGACAAAATGGTTATTGTTTGTTAATCTAAAGCAGTGGTTAGCAACACATTGGCCACCCACCAAATCCAGGCCTTTCCAGTTTTTAAAAATAAAATGTTCATGGTACACAGTGATGCTTGTTTGTTTATAGATCATCTGGCACTTTACAAGAAAGTTTGCCAACACCTGGTCTACAGCATGTGAAGCTATCTTATGCTCCAGTTTTATTTATTCCCATGTTTTATCATGCTTAGAATACTTTTTTATGAAACGAGTGACATATAAGTTTTGAAAATAAGGGTACATAGAAATTTTGAGGTTTTAATCTTCAAAGATTTTTACTATGTATCTCAAATAACAAAGTCCTCAATGTCTTGTTAAATACCATCTTATTAACTGAAATGCAGCTGGACCATCAATACAATAGAATTATCAGATTTGCAGGCTGCAGTTTTAAGCAAAATTGACAAACAGAATTTGTATCTTGGTGTTTCCACATCAAACCTTCAAAAGACTGTATAATTGAGTACATGCAGAATATGCCCCCTTCCTTATGGAAATATAATTGCCACCTATTTCTCTTGACCTTTCATTACTGTCTTTCTCTCTCTGCCACACTGGCTTATTATCTGTTGTGACTTCTGCATTTTAACCATGCATCAATCACAGAAGGAAAGGAAAACCCAGGGAGACCCTAAAGATGTCACCCATGCCACCCCAGCTCTAGCCAGTCCTGCAGCCAAATTGTGGACAGTGGTATGCTGTATTTCTAAAAATGCCTTTTTGAGGAGTGATAACTTTTACTACAACCCTTGGGCTTGGAAAGGTTTTCTTAGACTGAATCCCTTCCTATATTTTAATTCCATCCTCTCTTCTAACTCAGCAGAGACCAGGAATAGATTAATTCCTGGTCTCTAAAAATGTTTACTATTTCTAAAATCCTGGTCTTGATTATTCCAACGATGCTGCTACCCCAAGAAATGTTCATTCTTCCTATTTATAAGGTGACAAGAGTACCTATGTTTTAGAAATTTCTTTGATTATATTGCATTCATTTTTAACTTTTCTTTCCTTCAGAGCATGCAGCTAATATTTACTCATTATTTCTTATAATCACTGAAAAGCATATCTAAATTCAATCTTCCAGTGACCTACAGGATATCTGCTACCATTATCCCCATTGTAAAATGAGAAAGCCATGACTGAGAGATAATGCCATTTACCCAATTTTACACAGCGAGTAAATGACAACACCAGAATGTAACAATCCAAGGTCTGTTTGATTCCAAACATGGGGTTTTTGCCCACTGAACTCTGGAGCTTGGATGGCAGGGTTTGATTTAAGGCAGCTTAATTTCTCCAAGGGGTACAATAGGTTCTGGCATCCAGGAGATGTTCATTAACATGTTTGTTAAAAAATGAATAACTAAACCAGTTCTTAACACAATGTGTATAGTTCTTAACAACAATGTTAGCTATATCACCCGTAGCAAGCATGTCTTGGTTTAACTGTGACTGAGCCAACATAATTAATGTACTATTTGCTCAAACCAGAGATTCACACATCTAGAGAAAACAGATGATTGGAAAGTAAATATCTACATTCGTACATAAAATAATATCGGAGGACAAAGTATTTGGGGAGAGGAAATCAAAAAATAACACTAAAACTTGTCATTTATGAGACCAATTTACTTTAGCTAATCTTCAAAGATTTTGCCTTTATGACTAAGGCCTTCTCATTCCATATCCTTGGGTCATTGATTCTCAAACATTCATTCATATTTGACTCTCTTTACCCTGCCATTCGTATGGGAGATGCTCCTTCATGGAATGAAATAATTCAAGAAGCAAAGAATTCTATTGGAGAACTCTGGTCCTACAAGTTTTTGAGTGAATTTTCCCAGCCTCCTTTGAATGGGATCGTGACAGATACCTGTGACAGAACAATAGTTTTATTTTATGTGAAGCAAATATATACATAATTAATAGAATATATCAATTATTTTATTTTTAATCTTAGTTATAAACAAGTGTTCTAACTATTAATTATATTATCTCGAGTGTCCCTTATTAAAAATGTCTTTAGCAATGTCTATTTTCACTCTGTTGTATATTTCTAAACTTACTACACATTAGGGAACTAAGACAAGATATTACTGATTATTACTGATATTTTATAATAGACGTTTTCTTAATTGTTCTGACTTTTAAGAGATCCTGCAGCTTATTTAATAGTGTATATCTTTTCATGCAGCATAACATTTGATTTATGATATAACTCGTCAACATTCAAAAAGTAATAAAATGCACATAAAATGAGGTTTCTAAAAGGAGACATCTTTGAAAGGTAATTAGAGGCTTGTTGAATTAAATGTTCCTCTTTGGGGTATGTTAAAGCAAGCTGTGTTATTAAGAAGCTACTGTAGGCCGGCACCACGGCTCACTAGGCTAATCCTCTGCCTTGCGGCGCCGGCACCCTGGGTTCTAGTCCTGGTTGGGGCGCTGGTTCTGTCCCAGTTGCTCCTCTTCCAGTCCAGCTCTCTGCTGTGGCCCGGGAAGGCAGTAGAGGATGGCCCAGGTCCTTGGGCCCTGCACCGCATGGGAGACCAGGAGGAAGCACCTGGTTCCTGGCTTCGGATCAGTGCAGCGCACCAGCCGTGGCCATAGCAGCCACTTGGGGGGTGAACCAATGGGAAAAGGAAGACCTTTCTCTCTGTCTCTTTCTCTCTCACTGTCTAACTCTGCCTGTCAAAAAAAAAATAAATAAAAGAAGCTACTGAGGTCAGGTTATATACTTAACTTATGAAGAAAATATCATGTAAAGAAAACCAGTGTAGATTCTCATCAAATCTCCCCTGACACAACTGCCATCAACTGAGTATTACTTGCAATGCCTTGGATTCAGTGTTAGTCTCAATATTGAATTATGTGGCTCCTGGGTCCAATTAGGAGAATACGATTTTCCCCTTTGTTCTTATGAGGTGAAGAAAGAGTTTAATAAATGAACCCAAACTGAAATTTTGCTGGCTACAACTCTCCATCCTTTCTTTTCTCTTTTGTTCTAATGACTACAGTGTTTTCCAAAATAGCATGGTCATTACACACCATAACTGGTCAATTTTCAGTTGTGAAATTCAATTTTTATCTGCCTATATAGCCTGAAAAGAATAATCACAGATAAAGAATGAAACTATTATTTAGAAACTTGTATTACCTTGGTAATAGTAATGGTAATTTGCAGACTGCTACTATTATATTTTACTTTTACCAGCATTTATTTTGAGTAGAGCTAAATGCAAAATAAGGAAAGTTGACTGATGTAAAAACTTGTTTTGATTGTTTCTACTGTCATATGGAGTCAAACATTCAAACAGCACACATTAAAACATAAAAGTCTGTGAGATCTGTGCACATTGTAAATTCTCGTTAGAGCTTTACAATCAATGAGACTTGTTGAACAGAGCTGCTGTAGACTGAATGTGTCCCTTCAAATAAATGTGCTGGGAGCTTAACTCCCAAAGTGATGACATTTAAAGGCAAGGTTTGGGGAGGTGATGAGGTCATGAGAGCAGAGCCCGCATGAATTGTTTTAGTGTCCTTCCATCAGACCCTGGAGAGCTCTAGGCCTCTTCCACCATGTGAAGACACACACAGAAAACAGCAGTCCATGCACTAGGGAACGGACTTGCCAGACCCTGAAATCTGTCAGTGTCTTTATGCTGGACTACCCTACTCTAGAATTGGAAGAAACAAATGTTCGTTGCTTAAGTCACTCTCTCTGGGATATTTTTTAAAAGCATTCTCAGTTGACTAACACAGGAGCACACAGTTGGAGTAGCTCCTATGTGGAACCTGACATGGCTTAAGAAGGATACTGTTTCATGCAGATATAAAACAGACAGTCTTCTAAGAATGTTACCTCTTTTAGGCACTGAATTAGGAGTTTTAAGATTACCGGTTACCTGAAAAAGTGTTAATTAACTACTGTGGAAGACTGTTGTAAAAGCCAAGCATTCTGGATTTGATGCAGCAAGATGAGCTGAAAATATGTACCAGGAAAATCTGGACTAAAATAGATTGTGTAATAAATAGCCAAGTGTAATGAGAAATGTTTATCATCAAGCAGTCGCTCAGATGTCATCTATTTTCTACAAATCGCAAGAAGTAGGTGGTTTCTGATTCCAATGATTATCTGATTTCTGGTGAAAATATTTTATAAAGGTCAAAATATTTCACTTGAGAGATGAAACATCTGCATGAGTGACACAAGTTTGCCTACATAAAATGTACAAAGTGACTCCAAAACATTAATGGAAAATGAAATTAAAATATATTTTTATCATGGTGCAAAAACTTTTGAATTCTATGTGTAGGAGAGGTCTTCAAAAACTTGTGAACATGTGTATTATGAAAAAACTATGCATGGAATTTTTTTAAAAATTGCATCAAATGCACTTATTTTTTAATTTCATTTTTCCACAATTTTTTAAAAAAATGATTTATTTACATATTTGAAAGTCAAATTCCACAAGTGTTTTAGAGTGGAAGACTTGCATATAAAAGGCTAATTTTCTTAGCTGAGTTTCATAAGATTCTCTCAGGGTAAGTTATGTTTCCCATGGTACCAAAATAGGGGAAACTCAGGATAGCCAAGGCATTCATTCCATGGCTTTCTCCTAAAGCTTTGGAAGACGATCTCTGTGATTTGGTAGGCCTTTCCCTCCTTAGTTGCAGGTTTTGCAATATTACCTTGAGGATTTAAAATCTTAGCTCACTGTTTCTGTCTTTCCAAAATGGGAAAGATGAATTATTTAACATCCAGGAGGCACCAGCTGTGCTCTCTTCTAAATGCTGAGCCTTCCCGACCAACAGGATTTACAACTGAAATAGCTTTCTACTCTAAATAGGACTACAATTTTTTTTAAAAAAAGATTTATTTATTTATTTATTTATTTGAAAGGCAAAGTTACAGAGGTGCAGAGAGAGAGAGAGAGAGAGAGAGAGAGAGAGGTCTTCTATCAGCTGGTTCACTCCCCAAATGGCTGCAAGGGCTGGAGCTAGGCCAATCCGAAGCCAGGACTACAATTTTGACAAGTGAACAAGCCTAGAGAGTTTTTCCCCAGTGGAGAAGAGATATTAGTGATCACTTCTTAGTGGCTTTTTTTTCTTTTTCACTTTTTTTTTTTTTTCCTGAGAGAGAGAAGAGGGGTAGAGAGAGAGAGAGAGAACTTCTATCCACTGCTTCACACCCTAATGCCTACAAAGCCTAGGACAAATCCTGAGCAGAGGCCAGGATCCGAGCACTGACCTTAGATCTCCCACAAGGGTGGCAGGAATCCAATTACTTGGCCCATCTTGAGCCATCACTGCTACTTCCCAGCATCTGCAGTAGTGCTAATGCTGTAGTTAGGAGCCAAAGCTGGGGATGGAACCTAGTACTCTGATATGCAGGTGCTATCTTAATGGTGAGGCTAAACACTTGCCCCTTTTAGTGGCTTTCACTGGATCCTAGAAATTAGAATCTGACTACCTGCCAAGTGGGCTGAGACCAATGAAGAAAGAGACATGCAATATAAGGGATTTAAGTTAGGTATAAAGGCAATTCTCTAGGTGGTCTGTGCTACAACAGGAGCACAGAAATCTAAGAGAACAAATTCTTCATTTGTTTATGAAATTAGAAAAGTAGTTCTCATTGGGAGAAATTGGATATCCCAGGAGACTTCCAACAATATCTGATGAAACTCCTTTTTTTCAGAGCTGAGGGGAGGAGGGAGATGCTACCCAGCATCCATTAGCTAGAGTACAGGGATGCTGCTAAACATCCTACCATACATGGGGCAGTCCCATAGCAAACAATTATCTGGGCCAAAATATCAACTGGGCCAAGGTTAAAAAATCCTGACCTAGAAAACTTACACATTTTTTGAATTCTCTTAAATACTGGCATAGTTGAAGTTCCTACTATTTGAAGAGGGTTTTCTATGACACTAATTGACCTACCTGGCCTAGTTGTAGGAAATAAAATTATTCTTCCATTTATTTGCTGAGAATAAAGATGCTGAGCAAGTGAGCGTGCTCTAAAGATTGGTTCTTATTTTGCTCAAAGAGCTCCCGTTGCATTTCTCCATCTGATCCCAGCCTTCATTTTTGGAACTAGCTCAAAAGTCACTTCATCTTAAAAGCCTCAGGTCTTCTGAACTCTTATCTATGGTAAATAATGTCTACATACCTCATTGGGCATTTACTCCCTATGGAATGTGCATAATTGTGACATGTAAATAAGTTATAAATTCTTTGCTGGCTGAGATACTATTCTATAATAACTCATAAATAACTTTTTTTGCACAAAGACTAAATATTTACTCATCTTCAAATATTCTAGGTACCCTCAGAGTGGTGGATGCTAAATAAAATTAGAAGGACTTTGGCTTCCAGTTTTGCCCAGTGTATATTTGTGGCAGAAAGAAATTATTGTAAAACTACATCAGCTCTGTATCTGTTATTATGCTTCCTATTCTACAAAGCCAAGATGTGAACATTAATTTCTGATTTTCATAAAAATCTAGGTATTAACATGACTTATTTAAAAAGAAAATTATTTAAGGTCATTCTATGTTGTTAACAGAAAAAGGAATAATGGAGTATCATAATAAAGAGCAATAGTTTTATAATAGAGAAGTGTCATAAGATTAGTCAGCTTTATTAGGACTTTAGAAGAGTATTCCAAGAAAAGTGACAGAAACTCGATCAATTAAGTGGTGCCCACATAAATTGAACCCAATAAAACTGATTAAATTGCTTCTGGAAAAATGCTATAGGAAATATACTTTTATTAGCTCTGAATGAGGATTATTTGATGATCTAGTGATTCCCTTTTTTCACGTTTCTCTTGAATTTCCCATGGAAGTCATCAGGAATTACATTAGAAATACTGCATGCTACCAAACTAAAGATTGAGGTGTTAAACATGGTCAATGGTTTAGGAATGAGTAATAACGAAGATGCTATAGTAAGAATACTTGTCTATCGAGTCTGAACAGACTTTAACAAGTTACTTAGTTGTCTGGGTCTCAGTTTCTCTTTATAAAAACAAGGACAAAATAAAGTGTTCTCACTCCGCTGTTGATGACAACTAAATGAGTGCATACATGCTTCACTGTTCCAAATGACATGGATCTCTTTGTCCCAGTGAGCACAGTTGCAACGACATGGTAAAACTGTTCCCACAGACCCACAGGGCACATTATCTCAAAGTAATTGAAGAAAGAGACTTCTGACCTGCAGTCTCTGTATTACAGTAAAGAAACAGGTATCAACAGCAAAGTGGATAACTGAAATAATTACAGATAGAAATAAAACAAAAAGTGTTATTATGAGACAGAAAACAACATCTAGATTTTCTGTCCATGACAATTGGATTCATTGATTTTTAATTATTTAATCCTGTATTTGACCTTGCAAGTATTAAGAATCTTTATGACAAAAAAGAGAAATGCACATTTCTATTTTATGTTTCTGCAGGAAAAGACCTGGAGCCTACAATAGGTAGATAAACACTACTTCTCATGAACTTACATCAAACAGTCTTTTGAGTTGTAAAATGTGTGACACCTTTTGTTGACTATTTTTACTCATCCTGTTCCAGAAAGATTAAATGTGACCTTTTGCAAGAGATATAAAAAAAAAGACTCACTTATTTAGTGTTAATAAAAATGTTGATTTACCACCCAAATGAGCACTAATTCAGATGTTTTTTAAATGAAAAGAAAAATTAACTCCTCATTCTTCTTTGTCCTTATTAAAAGTGTTCAACATCTTAGGTGTGATTGCTTCACAGCTTCACTATCTCAGCTATGAATGATTCACGATTTACGAAAGATGTCTTTTACCTTATATATGCTTTTCTTTTGCTGGTTAAATAATTACACAATTATTTTAACACTTACTACACATTAGGGAGGTAAGACAAGAGGGTAGAGTGATTTTCAGGATCATGGAAAGTTCCACTATCCACCAATTTTCTGGCCAGGTACTGTGGATGATTAATAACCCTCATATTTTTTCATCTTGATTTTTTTGGTCCATACCCATAAATTTTTCCTGCTTTGTATTCATTTTTTAAGTCTATAGCATTATTGGGATTTTGTGCTGACTTCATAACCTTCAGAGTAACTGATCATAGCAAAATATTTCCTTGATTATAGAGAGTAACACTCATTGACCTCAATTTTAATGAACACATTTTAAAAACAAAAACATTTATTATCAATTGAACCAAGTATCTTTGATATTTTCCCTATATCAGTGAAACTTAATTTTATTATTATATAGAAAATTATTATAGAGTATTTAAACAGGTGAAATCTCATGTTGTACCAGCTCTGGGTTATCCAGTTCTGGTTATTTTGGACTAATTTCTATCACCCATGTTAGCAGGCTGTGTTGCTAACTTCTTATTTCCCTGTCTTCTTTCCTCAATAGATTGTGGGTTTCTGGAGAATGTCTCTGATTTAACTCTGTGATCCCAGTCGTTAGCATGCCATCTGAAGCAATGTAAGCATGAAATGAATCTCTATAGAGGAAACCTATTTATCAGATAGGGGAAATGCAGGGAGGAGAAAGTTCAGAAGGGAGAAGACACTTGGCTACCTTTAAAAAGAACATATCCGGTATTAGTTTTCCCTGATCTGTGGTAACTAATAGAGTATTCAAAATATAATATATAGGAGTGAAATTGACATTTTGAGGTTCGATTGATTGTTTATAGTCCTGTCTCTGTTGAGGAATAGTGGTTTTGTTTTTTAAATTTTTCTCCATACTATCTATTGCACTCTTTCCTTAGTGTAGGGTTAATCTTATGAGTATAAAGTAAACTGAAAATAGACCTTTGTAAAATTTAAGAGTGGGAATAGGAGATGGAAGAGTGAGAAGGGTGGCAGGGTAGGCTAGGAAGAATCACTATGTTCTTACACCTGTATATATGAAATATGTAAAACTTTTATACCTTAAATAAAATCATACACACACACACACAAGAAATTTCACCTGGGCCTTATGCTGGCATAAATAATAAAAGACTATTTCCTATTTTAAAAAAAGAGACACATTAATTTCCTAAACTTAATTTCATGTTTGAGATGCTAAAATCAAAGCAGCTGAGAGGTACAGAAAGAGGTGTATGTCTAAAAGATTTTCAGCAACACAGCAGAAAGCAGAAAGAATATAATCACCATTTCCAAGGTCAGAGGTAAAGGATGGTTCAAAAAGATAGGAATGACCAGGGCTCCCCTTCACTGGAGGAAGAGTAATTTTCTTCTAGAGACATTAAATAATGACGGAGTTACTGAGGGAATTTATATATAACAGAGTTTTCTGAAGTGTATGAATTAGATTACCTCCAAAACCTCTCTCAGTGAAGTCTCGAGAAACCATACACATAAAATCTGATGCTGATGCTAAACTCCTTTAAGGTGTATCACAATAACATTTTCTATTAAGTTAAAGAGGAGTTAATTCTTAATTTGATAAGACTCTGAAAAAAATTTAAAGTAGGTATGGATTCGATTTTGTAAATTGCTTTTACGTTTTTGTCAAAATAGTTAATATAAAGGTGGTAGTGGGCTACCAAATCTTTGGCTTTCCATCTATAAAATGTAATTTCCAGTTATCAGTGGCTAGTGGAGTATACCACATCACTCATATTGACTGTGGAAACATCCTTTCACCTCATGTATTGAGTGATTTATAATTTCCATTTAAAAATACTAAGAGAAGGAGTATATGATTTGTGAGCTCACTGGGCTGCTAATGGAAAGGCTTTTTACTGACCCAAGAAGGGCACTGAAATTGTTATGGCTCCTATGAAACTGGAACCACTTTAAATATTCATTGCACTTTAATGAACATACTTTTTCTTTAATTAGACACTGTGTTAATACTGTTTTAATATGGGTTGACTGGCCACACTGAATTGGAAAAGCCAAGATCCAATTAGAAATGAGCTAGAGGTTGCAGTCTTGCTAAAATGGTACATACAGCTAGAATATACATATATTCTAATTTTATATATATTATATGTATTATTTTTATGTATAAAGAGACAGAAGATGTGAAATTTAGCTGAAGATTGTCAAGGAAGTCTTGATTAAACAAAATCTGGGAGTATTTTTAAATCCTTTAGTGTCTTGCTTTTAATACTGAAAATGTGATAGCTAAACAGCCAAAAACTTAATTCACCTGATCTTTCATTCATTCTATATGTGTTTCTTTATCTTCTAACTATATGCGTATCAAAAATATGGGGTAATGGATGGCATTGTGACTTAAGAAGTAAAGCCACTGCCTGTGACACCAGCGTCCCACATAGGCACCAGTACATGTCTCAGCTGTTCCACTTCTGATCTAGCTCCCTTCTAATTGCCTGGGAAAGGCACTGGAAGATGGCCCATGTGTTTGGGCCCCTTATACCCATTTGGGAGACTTGGAAGAAACTCCTGGCTCTTGGCTTTGGCTTGGTTCATACCTGGCCATTGTGGCCATCTGGGGAGTGGATCAGTGGCTGGAAGATTTCTCTCTGTTTCTCCCTCTCTCTCTGTAACTCTTTCAAATAGATAAATAGATCTTTTTTTTAAAAAAAATGGGATAATAATGGGTAGTATTAACAACTTGGTTCCAATGTAACAAACACTGACAATCTTAGGATATGTAGGGATTTAGGCTACTTTGGTGGAAATCAAAAGGCTAATAACAATTTAATGAAAATGCAAAGTCTATCTCAAGTCCTGGCGTTACTTTTTTGAGTAATCAATATTTATTACATTTGTTCCTATCACCAAAATAGTAAATATTTACCATTAGCCTAAAGGCTTTTTTTAATTTTTAATCACCCTGAAGGAATTATTGCGAGGATGCTTTTTAAAGTGCCAAGGGATAGATTTTCCCAATGATGAGCAACATAGGACATTTTTTGGAGCATAGGAAGTTGTTGAAGAAATCATATTTTTGGACAATCAATTACAGACTAGGAAGTATCCAAAAGGATGAAGTTTTTCTCTTTAGCCCCCAAGCTCCTATGATGCAGCTCACCTGGAAGGAAAATGGCAGCATAGTTGTTGCTGTCAGGGCAACCATTTTTCTTCTGAGACTACAAACTGGATGAAGCTGTTCTAGGAGAAGCAGACTCCGTCTTGCTTCAAGGGCTTCCTTATCCTGCATTTTGTCTGCAAAAGAGCCAAGTAGGATTGGGACACGGCATGGGAGGTGTCTTGCCTAATGGCCTCCAGTAAGTCTCAGTCTGGTTATCCTCTAGAGTCATTCCAAGATCTTTAAAACACCAATGCCAGGTCCTTTCTCCAGAGATTCCGGTTCAGCTGTTCTGAGGAGGCATTCTGGATATCACATAATGGGAAATTTCCTGCAGTATTTCTTTTTTTAAAAAAAAATATTTATTTATTTATAGGTCAGAGTTGGGGGAGGGATATCTTTTATCCACTTGACGGTCACAATAGTCAGCCAAAAGCACTAGCCAGGAGCTTCTTCTGTGTCTCCCACGTGAGTGCAGAGAACCAAGCACTTGGGACATCCTCCATTGCTTTCCCCAGGCCTTTATCATGGAGTTGGATTGGAAGTAGGACAGCTGGGACATGATGCCTGTGTCACATGTGGCTGCTTAACCCACCATGCTACGACAGCAGCCCTAAGTTCCTGCAGTATTTCTTTGGAGAATCATTGAGCTATACAAGTAAAAAGAACTTTAAAATACTGCTTCCTAATGGAATGAGCTGCAAGGTTCTCTTAAGATGTTTAATCTTGGATGCAGTCCTTAACAAAGCCATTTACAGGCTTTTAAAGCTGGTCTATATATAACTCAGGTCTTCCTAATTTCTATCCAAGGTTTTCTTGGGACACTGGCTCCCGTGACACTTGTTGACCTATATTTGTGTTTTGCTTTCATAAGTGAATATACCTATGAAGGCAATATTCTATAGTTTCTATGTATAAGTCAGAAGGGTTTGCTTTCTTCCTGATGTCTACCAAGGATTGCAAAAATCAGCCCCCAAACACTACCCTAAAAGTATGCTAAAGAAAATAAGTGGCAATATCCATCACATCATAGCTATGTGCTTAAGTTTGAAGCAACCAATGAAATAATTATGAAAATGTTTATGAAACAATGAAAAGAAACAGGATTTTAAAAAGACATTCACCCTATGATGACAACTGTGGATTCTGCAGTTAAAGACTGGATTTTTTTTTTTAAGGATTGGTTAGTAGGATGGTGAGTGATTTTTCACTTAGTTTTCTAATTTTTCTGTGGTATTATGCTTTAGAGTTTATAATAAAATTATAGTGTATTAAGAAACTACAAGTACTAGAAAATGTGAACATCTGAAGGCTGGATATAAATCATATATTTTAATGCAGAAAAGCTGAAGGACAAAGAGTCAGTAACATGTCCCCTGTTACTTTGCAAGTAAATGGAGAATTGTATGCAAACAATAGACTTCTCTTTTTTTCTGCTGATCCTCTTCATATAACTTAAAAATTTCAAAAGGAAACTTAATCAATAATTGATTCCTTTTAAAAATCCATTTAAAACCAGGACCTAGCTCAATAAAAACATTTATTGCTTTAGGTTAAATGAGTCAGATTATCAACAAACATTTCTAACTTAACACTTTCCATAAGTTAGCAGGGTACCAAGCTGAGGGAAAGATAAAGCAATGAACTCTTATAAATTTGTTTATCATTTGCTAAAATATTTTCCTACTGGGAGGAAGATGAGAAATGTCAGTTTATAAACTACTTTTTAAGTCAAGTTAACTCTAAAATGTATAAACTTGAAACTGTTTACATATTCTGATAAAAAGTGATTACTTAAATAAAAAAATGTCTAAAGTTTCACAGCCCAGAGAGAATCCAGTTCCTTAAAAACAATCCCCAAGGTAAAAATGGTTGAATAGAATGAAATGAAAATAAGAACCAACCTACTAATAATACTGGTTTTATGTGCTATTCCCTTAGAGGGGCTTGCACTATCTATGAAAGGGGGTCATTAAACTAGTTCAGACCCTGAGCTTCTCTCATGGGGAGCCCCAGCAGGTGAGTGTCTGTCTCCAGGGGCACTTACTGAAGCCCTGCCATCCCTGTCCCGATGCTCTGTTATGCAGGCTGTGTCTCAGGGAACCAACTTCTGCCCTAAAGAGATCATGCCCTAGAGTGAACTCTAAAGGCAGACCTGGTTCCTGAGATGGGAGAAATGACAGTTTAGACTTTTCCTATGAGGAATGGGTACTATGTTAGAACTACATATGGAACATTAGGATGGCATCCAATGTTTTATACTGTTAGTGAAAAAGTATGGTAAATGTTGGATTAAATAGATCCAAGCCACCTGATTCATCATTCAATGAGAATCCCATATCTAAACAAATACATTTACATTTACCTCATTTACCAAGGGCTTTCTCCTATGCAAGACTCTGGTTTTAAACTATGTGAGGAAGGCTGGAAATGTAACTTTGATATGATAACTATTCTTCAAAGATGTACAATATTGATGGGAAATGAGACAAGTTTTTAATAGCACATATACTTACTAGTACTATTGTACAGATGTTAATAGCATTTTTAGTGAAATGTTCACACACTTAAAGGATAACCTGTTTTGTCCTGAAGTTCAGATTTGGGATTGCTAATATTTCCATTCTATAACTTTATGAATTTCACTAATGCACCCATCATTATTTTCATTAGTACAAATTCTTTTGTATATATCATCTGTTTATAGTTAATATTTCAACAAAAGGCATTTATGAAGAGTGGATTATTTATCCAATATAGTCTCTTGGAAAAAAAAATAAATGTAAATAGATTTTCCTAAGGTCAAAATAGACAAATGAGGTCAAATCACGAGTAACCTAAATTTCACTCTCTCCCAATCCCATTCAAATAAGACCCTGGCTCCTGCAAACTTTCACCTGTGTATTTCTACAGGACCTTAGATTATCTCTAACTAGTCTCCAACAAGATATTTCATGATCTTCCTCTCTAGCCCCCTAGCTGATTACCACTACTGAGAGTTAGAATTGCTCTGTGACAGTCTGAGGTCCACGCGGAAGTCCCCAGATGTGATTTTGTGTTTTCTTAGTGTGAGAATTGCCAAATCTAATATAGAACACCCAATTAAATCTAGATTCTGCGAAGCAAAAATACAGTATTTATTACACAGTTTTACTAAAGCATGTTGTGCAGTTTTTTTATTTGCTAAATCTGGCAACCTTACCAGGTGCATACACCACATTTGGCTCTCTGAAGTCTCTCTTGACCTAAGCCATATGGATGCTATGTACAGTTGTACAAAATATCTCTTCCTTTTCTGGCGGCCCTTTGTTTTCTGAACTGCAAGTTGTGATGCTGTGCTTCACGTATTTCAGAAAACTTGTGGAAACAGCTTCCAATGTAGTCCTCTCTTTTGGGGGCTTAGATATAGCCATATTATGTCAGATGGACTGGAATAGAATGCTGTCCTATTCCTTTCCTACTTTCCCCAAGGGCTTGCCCTACAGACTTTTTTCTTGTTGGCTGTATCCTTAGAGGCAAATTAATTAATGCAGAGAAGACATCACCTGCCCAATAATTTCATGAGGCAATACTGTTATAACTCAGCAGAGACTCACTGCAACTCTACAAAACAGGTTAAACGGTATTGCTAGAACTACATATCTTGTAAGTGTAGGAAAGTCCTTTCTGCTTCTGGAAGCACTTAGAGAGGTTCTAGGGAAACCATGAAACTGTTGATCTGGGGACCTCAACTTTTAAGAGATATTTGATTTTGATGGTGTGAAAGAAAATCCAAGCAAGGGTCATAGTGTACTTGCAGCTTAGGGTATGTTTGCTTTTATTTGTTGCAATGTGTGATGTAATATCACCTGAAACCACAAGTGAACTGGAAGCCTTAGCCAAGGGAAGTTCTTAATGACCATGATCAGGAACTGTTGTCTCTTTTCTAGGAAATGGGAGCTCTTATAAGAGTTGATTAGGGGAAAATATAATCAAGAGAAACTTGTGACAATCTTGTTACATAGACTAGGTTGTATGAAATAAGGAGAGAGATTATATTTGCACATAAATAAGACAGATAAGAAGTAATGAAGTCCCCAGCTAGAGATGGGAAAATACAAAGGAAAAGTGTGAAAAAGAGACTTTGGTCCTCAACCTTAGTAATTTATTAGAATCATCAGAAGGGTTTTAAAAGTCACAATGGGCCAGCGCCACAGCTCACTAGGCTAATCCTCCTCCTGCGGCGCCTGCACCCCGGGGTTCTAGTCCCTGTAGGGGCGCTGGATTCTGTCCCAGTTGCCCCTCTTCCAGTCCAGCTCTCTGCTGTGGCCCGGGAAGGCAGTGGAGGATGGCCCAAGTCCTTAGGCTCTGCACCTATATGGGAGACCAGGAAGAAACAACTGGCTCCTGGTTTCAGATCGGTGCAGCGTGCCACTGTAGCGGCCATTTGAGGGGTGAACCAATGGGAAAAGGAAGACCTTTCTTTCTGTCTCTCCCTCTCACTGACACTCTGCCTGTCAAAAAAAATGTCACAACGCCCAGGCCACCCCAAGTTAATTAAAGAAGAATCTTTGGAGATTGAACCCCTCATCTGAAATTTTAAAGCTCCATCTAGGACTCTCATACAGTCAAGACAGAGCACTGTGGCGTAGCGGGTAAAGCCATCGCCAGCAGTGCTGACATCCTTTATGGGCACTGGTTCGAGTCCTGGCCGCTCCACTTCTGATCCAGCTCTCTGTGGCCTGGGAAAGGGAAAGCAGTGGAAGATGGCCCAAGTGTTTGGGCTGCTGCACCTGCATGGGAGACCCGGAAGAAGCTCCTGGCTTCTGGCTTTGGATAGGCGCAGCTCTGGCCGTTGCAGCCATCAGGGGAATGAACCAGTGGATGGAAGACCTCTCTCTCTCTCTCTCTCTCTCTCTCTTTCTGCTTCTCTATAGTTATTCCTTTCAAAAAGAAATAAATCTTAAAAAAAATAAAAGAGCACTGTAGAACAGTAGTTCTTACACTTCAGTAGAAATCAGAGACACCTCTAGAGTTTCTTGGGCCTCACCCTCAGAATATCAGCAGATCAAGATGAGGTTTGCGAATCTGCATTTCTAACAAGATTCCAGGTGATGTTGATGCTGCGGATATAAGGATTACACTTTCAGAACCACTGTTGCAGAATGCTTAGGATCTGATAATTAATTACATATTACTGTGTATATGTTTTAAGTGGGTGGGTGGGAGAAAGGAAGAGCTAATGATATAGATGATTGACCTTCTGAGCTTGACTACATAGCAGGACAGAGATGCCACAAAAGTGTTATAGACATGAAAGAAAATAGCATGTTTGGCTTCAAGAACATTGAGGAAAGAGGCAATGAAAAAGAATGTTTTAAGGGAAAAATGCACCTATCCAAATAGAAATGAAAGTGAGCTGGTAAGGAATAGAGTATAATTGAGGAAATGGAGGTAGAATCATTACATCACAAAAGTAAAAAGGGAATAAGGTGATCAAAACTAGCTTTATCAAGAACATCATAATAATACAACTTCCAAGATACTTTGAGACACAGTGCTCATGAAAGCCAAGGTCCAACATCTTTTTCTGCTTTTTACCATCCTTTCCACAGACAGGTCATATTCAGAATGATAACCTTGGAGACAGCTGCAATTCTTCAGTGCAAAAGATCCATTATATTATATTTACTACCAAGGAAATAGCGATGACTACAATGAAACAGAGAGAATTTCAGCTTTGAGGGTTAAAACAAAAATAATTCTTTTTTCATCTAAGCATGAGTTGACAAGAAAGTCAATTAGTCAGTTCCATAAAGGCAAACTATCAGTGCTCAGGGAGTTGACCATTAGCATTTGTTATGTGTTTACAATGAAGAAGATCCTATTGTAAGTGCCTTTATATCTTCCCTACTCAGAGAGTGGCTCATGGGCATCAATGGAATCTTACTAGAAATGTAGATTCTTTTCCTACTCCAGACTTACCTAAGCAGAATCTGCATTTTTAAAAGGTATCTTGGCCGGTGCCGCAACTCACTAGGCTAATCCTCCACCTGCAGCGCCGGCACCCCGAGTTCTAGTCCCAGTCGGGGCGCCAGATTCTGTCCCGGTTGCTCCTCTTCCAGTCCAGCTCTCTGCTGTGGCCCAGGAGTGCAGTGGAGGATGGCCCAAGTGCTTGGGCCCTGCACCATGGGAGACCAGGAGGAAGCACCTGGCTCCTGGCTTAGGATCAGCGCAGCACGCTGGCTGCAGGCGCAGGCCATAGCAGCTATTTGGGGTGTGAACCAATGGAAAAAGAAGATCTTTCTCTCTGTCTCTCTCTCTTTCACTGCCCTACTCTGCCTGTCAAAAAAAAAAAAAAAAACTATCTCTGGGTGACAATTAGAGTGAGGAGCACTGCTTTAGGTATTATGAAGTCATTTAATACACTAAGTACTAAATGAAAACTGAGTTACAAAGAAGCTGAAAAATGTTCCCAAAGGCATGGGGTTAGTGGAATTAGAGGTAAATTGTAAATTAGCCAATCTGGATCCAAAAACTCTGATAAGTTAGGCTACATATGCCGACTCTCAAGAAGTTCTTCAAATGGCCCTCACCACTGTTACCACTCATTTGTCTCCATCCATATTGGTTTTCGTTCAAAGTTTTTAAGGTACCACATTCTTCCCATCACACTCTTGTCTCTAACACCTAACCCATGTCTCCACATTAACTCCCTCTCACTCCTCCAATCTTAGCTCATGATCACTTCCTCAGGAAGGTTATTTCTAACACCCCCACTTGCATGTAGCACTTTCATTTATTTATAGCACTTTTATTTATTTATTTATTTATTTTTCTTTTCGCTAGACTCAAGCTCCTTCAGGGCAACAGCCACATCTGTTTTGCGTTTCCCTGAATCTCTAGTGGCCAACATGGTACCTGAAAAGTTGCAAAACAGTAGTTACCTAAATGAACGCATATATGAGCGACTTTTGAATGTTATCTATGCACTATAAAGTATACCTTGCTCAGGGCCAGCGCTGTGGCATAGTGGGTAGAGCCAGCGCTGTGGCATAGTGGGTAGAGCCACTGCCTGCAGGGCCAGCATCCCATATGGGCTCCAGTTCAAGTCCTGGCTGCTCCACTTCCAATCCAGCTCTCTGCTACAGTCTGGGAATGTGGTGGAAGATGGCCCAAGTCCTTAGGCCTCTGCACCTATGTGGGAGACCTGGAAGAAGCTCCTGGATCCTGGCTTCAGATAGGCCCAGCTCCAGCCATTGTGGCCATTTGGGGAGTGAACCAGTGGATGGAAGATGGAAGATATATCTCTCTTTCTCTTTCTTTCTTTTTCTTTCTTTCTCTCTCTCTCTCTCTCGCACGCTCTTTCTCTCTCTCTCATTCTCTCTCTCTCTTCCTTCCTTCCTTCCTCTTTCTTTCTTTCTTTCTTTCTTTCTTTCTTTCTTTCTTTCTTTCTTTCTTTCTTTCTTTCTTTCTTTCTTTCTTTCTCTTTCCCTCCCTCTCCCTCCTCCTCTCTTTCTGTAACTCTGACTTTCAAATAAATAAATCTTAAAAAAAAAAGTACATCTTGCTTACGTTCGTATAACTTGAATTAACAAGAACTGAACATTCTCCTTTTCCATGTAATTATGAGATCTGGTGAGGTGAGAAAAAAAGACATAAACATTTAACAGGATGAGTAAGCTTTGGGGCAGAGCCCTAAATGTCCATTTAAACTGCCATTCTGCCTTGAATTCCTGGATCTTCTTAAGCTATGGGAGCCTTTTAAGCAGGTTACTTATTTTCCAGAACCCGGATCCTATACAGTCTTCTCTTGGTTTTTGTGGGGGATTTGTTCCAGGACACTCTCAGATACTAAATTCCTTGCATATAACCTATATTTATCCTCCTATATCCTTTAAATCCTTTCTACTTATAGCAACTAATAAAATGTAAATCCCATGTAAACAGTTGCCATATTGTATTATTTAGAGAATGATGAACAAAAAGGTCTGTACATGTTGCATACAGATTGACTTTTTGTGTGTGGGGAGAGGGAGATATTTCTCTTTTTTTAATGTTTATTTTTCTTGTAAGTCAGAGTTACAGAGAGGCAGAGACAGAGATATTCTTCCTTTTGCTTGTTCACATCTCAGTTGGCCGCAACGGCCAGAGATACACTGATCCAAAGCCAGGAGCCAGGATGTTCTTCTGGGTTTCCGGTGCAGGGGCCCAAGGTCTTGGGGGCCATCATGTACTGCTTCCCCAGGTCATAGCAGAGAGCGGGATAGGAAGTGGAGCAGCGAGGACTCGAACCAGAGCCCATATAGGCTGCCAGCACTGCAGGTGGTGGCTTTACCCACTATACCACAGCACCGGCCCCGAGATATTTTCAATCCATGATTGGTTGAATCCACAGTTTTAGAACCCATGGGTAAGAACTGTCCCTGGGGGCCAACCCTGTGGTGTAGTGGGTAAGCCTCTGCCTGTAGGCACTGGCATTCCATCTGGGTACCGGTTCATATCCTGGCTGTTCCTCTTCCATCCAGCTCTCTGCTGTGGCCTGGAAAAGCAGTAGAAGATGGCCTAAGTCCTCGGGCCCCTGCACCTACATGGGAGACCTGGAAGAAGCACCTAGCTCCTGGCTTCGGATGGGGGCAGCTCTGGCCATTGTAGCCATTTAGGGAATGAACCAGCAGATGAAAGACCTCTCTCACTGTCTCTCCCTCTTTCTGTCTATAACTCTACCTCTCAAATAAATAAATAAAATCTTTAAAAAACAAAACAACTATCCTTTGCCTATCATTTTTGAGACAGCTGAAAGAAGTTAGAAGATCCCAGGTGAGGCTGCTCCAAGTTGGGAGGGAGCTCTCGAGGGGAAACACTGTTCCAGTACAAATTCTGTAACTAAACACAATCCATTTATTTGTGAGTGCTGCTCATCAGACACCTTTCATAGGCCCTGAATTCATCTGAGTGAGAAAGAATGAGCCTTGATTTCAATGAACAACTCTACCATAATAATCTCGTCTGAAAAAGCATGGATTACAATGCCACTTTAAAGGTATATCCTGCTGTAATTTTGTATTTTGTTTTCCCCAAATACTCTTGCTCCTATGTATGGTTCCTATACTTGTGTTCTCATGTAATATTAACATAATTGGACTAAGTAGAGCTAAATGCAGCTATAATAACTGCAGAAGGGCTTGAGAAGAAAACACTTATGATTCTTTTCTTAAAAAGATTGGTAGATTTAATTTCAACATTTTAAGAAAACAGCAAATAGTATTAATCAGCTTTGAGCTTAACTAGATGACAGGCCCAACTGTAGATGATAGAAAGGAGAATTTTTCTTTTTTCATTGTGGAATAGCTGCTTGATAATTCTCCAGGTATTTCTTTGATGTTTCTAGTACACACCTAATGATAATGGTGAGAGGCTCAATACTTCCATTTTCTTATAGTGTTTTTTCTCTGTTATTGAGTTTTTGGTGTGAAGCAATGTATGTTGCTTTAAACTCAAGTTACAGACTAGGAGCACTGTCAGCCTTAGATTTTGCATCTGAGCTTTTCAAACTATAATATGTGCATAAATCACCTGGAGTACTTGTTAAATCCAAGTTCTGCTCAGCAGGTCTGTGGCTAGCCCTGGAAAGTTTTAATTTCTATCAAGTTACCACCTAATGTTAATGCCACTGGTCCAAGCATAGCACTTTGAGGAGCAACGTCTTAGCAAATAAAATGAAGCTGATATTGTGGCTTAGAAAGCAATTTGGAAAATCTTTAAGTCAGAAGCATTACCTAGAAATTCTTTCTACAAGCAGATAAATGAGTCTCTTCCATGTTCCACCTGGGAAGGGAGCCTGGATGATTTGTTTGGATAAATTAGGGAAGAAACATACCTGCTCTTCAATCAACAGTCATCATTAGCAAATTTAGATGCTTGGAAATCTCAGATTTCTTCTTTAAAAATATTTATGGAGAGGGCATTTAGCCCAGTGGCATTCCTTGTTGGGGTATTTGTGCTTGTTTCCTAGCTCTGGCTTCCTTTTTAAAATTTTTTAAAAGATCTATTTATTTGTTTATTTGAAAGGCAGAGTTACAGAAAGAGACAGAGATCTATTCACTGGTTCACTCCCCAAATTGCTGCAATGGCTAGATTGAGGCCAGGAATAGGAGCTTCTTCCGGGTCTCCCACCTGGATTCAGGGATCCAAGGACTTGGGCCATCTCCCACTACTTTTCCAAGGCCTTTAGTAGGGAGCTTGATAGGAAGTGGAGCAGCTGGGACTTGAATTGGCATTCAAATGAGATGCCAGTGTTGCAGTGCCCTTACCCGCTACGCCACAACTCTGGTCCTTGGCTCTGACTTTGGACTCCAGCTCCCTGGCAAAGTATAACTTGGGAGTCACCAATTATGGCTCAAAATATTGAGTCCTTGTCTTCTGTGTGGGAGACATAGATTGAGTTCCTAGCTCTCAGGTTGGCTCCATCCAGCTCTGGCTACTGTAGGCATGTGAGGAGTGAACCAGCAGATGGGAACTCTCCCTGTCCATCTATCTCTGTCTACTTCTCGAATAAATACATAAGTAACATTCAAGATAAAGTTTTTATAGGAAACATTGTAGTTGTATATTGCAGATGTATTAGGTCTAGCATATGCTAATCAACTCTAGAATACAATTCAAAACCATGTGGTCGAATTACCACATAATAGCTAATGAATTAAAATGAAAAACAGTCTCCAAACACAATGTATTTTGAAAAGCATAACATAAAGATTGTTTCAGTTGTAATAATCTTTTACAATGAAAATATTAAGAAAATAACTGTTAGAATGAATTGTTGGTTAAAGTCCCAGGGTAGGGGTTGGGGCGGAGCTTAGCCCCCTCATGTACTTCTGTCCTTTGGCAGGTTGCCTTGACTTCTTCCCACTGCTACTCCAAGCCCTTAGTGGTCCAGGACCACTGACAAAACTGTCATCACTCAGCTGAGGGTAAGAAAATGGGAAGGAGAATGCAGAAAACCATTTCTAGTCTGTCTTGTTTTTTTTAATCCTTTGTCCTTGAATATCAAAAATGGAAAAGAATATAAAGAATATGAGTAAGCACCTATGAAAAATATTTAATTTGTTTAAAGTGAGTCTTTGCTAAAGTCAAGAAGCAGGAATGAGGGCCTACAATCAAGCAAGACTAGCACACGTTTGGTGCTGAGAATAGTCAATGATTTAACCCTAATGTGGTGACCAGGAAATACATATGTACAATCATTGAGTTCAGACATTGTAATTACTAGATTTCAATAGTATAGTTCAAATCTAATCAAGCACATATACTTGACTCCCAAGGAAATCTGAGGCTATTTAAAAAAATTCATTGAAAAAATGCAATTAAAATGTTATTTTTTACAAAAATGTGAAAACTACATTTTTTCCTAATCTGCATTTTCTATGAGCTTTTTGAATACCTATTTTGTATCCTAGAACAAAGTCATCAAATTCACTGTTAGTAACTGCATCCTATGATGTTGCCTAACAGTCATAGAACTGCGTTGTTTGACATGAATCCTTGCAATCCCCTAACTAGGTTCTGTTCACTAGAGATTTAGAAGCTGACACCCAAACCATTTATGAGACCTGTTTAATGTCACACAACCAGTCTTTAAAGACCTGGGGTAAGAACTCAGGTCTCCAGAATATTTCTCAGGTTTGAGTGCATATACTGTTGCTATCTTAAGAATTATTTTTTTCCAGTTCCAAATTAAGCCAGAAATAGCCAAGCTTGGTTGTATCAGGAGTCCTTGGCTGAAAACTATGGGCCACATTATGAGCATTTAGCATTTAGCTGAACCTGGAGCCTTAATTTAGGTCTGAGTTGGTGGGAAATAACATTAAAGGTGAAATCAGTAGCCAATGAGTAATTTGCTAAATTTTTTGTGGCAGGTTTTACATCGGGCAGATAGTAGGAGTCTGCCCAAACCGGAAGCTGCACTCCATGTCACTTTCTTATGAGGACATTCTGAGAAAAGCTAATGGTGTGAAAGCTAATTAGTGTTCTTTTAAAATTTGAGACTTGTAAGGAATTATGGCTGTACTTGTTTCTTAGGACAAAGTGCTGTAGTGACAGAGAACAGTTCCACATGTGTTAGAACATGATAAAGCACTATGTTTAAGAATATGCACCTTGATATGAGAAGCCTATATTTAAAATCCCAGCCCCAACATATACTAGTTTCAAAATATCATGGAAGTCATTTAACCTACTGGCCTTCAATTATCTTACATAGAATATTGGAATAAAAATATTCCCCCTGACTTATAAACTTGTAAAAATTAAATGACATGCTATGTATAAAATACCTAGCACCAGGACACAAACCAACCATTCAAAAGATAGTGATGTTTCCCCCTATTAAGAGACAAAGTCATATAGGTAAGCCTAAGTCAAAATATTGGAGAGTTCCTGACATGCATGTCTTAAATTTTAGAATGACATAGGGGAAAGAAGTCTCTAGAACACCTTTTCTTGGAAATCCTTAAAAATAATGCTGATTTTCATTTTTCATGTTGGCTTATATTGTCCTTTCATTTAGATTATAACTAATAATGAATTGCAACACCTTCTAAACCCGGAGGCAGTGCCTAAAATTTATCCAAAATAATGTCTTCTGTTAAGAAGCAAGAAAGTTTACCTTTGCTCCTGTTCTTAAATGTGGTGCACTGATGTATATACTGGCTTCACTTAGACATCTGTTCATAGGTGTGGTTGTTAATTGAATATAATGGGAAGGCTACAGGGAAATCAAATTAACTTCATTTCTTTATCACCACTTTGCCAGGATGTTGAGATATGGACTCACAGTCAAAACCATGTCCAAAGATCACAAGTGTCTGCTTCCTCTTTATCGTGTTTTTTGCTGTAGTCAAAAGAAAGAACTGGGAGCACATGAGGATTATTACTGTCATGGAGTAGCCAGGTGGAAAAGTGAGGTTATCATGGGTTACCTAAGAAACACAGAAATATTACCTCAGCAGTGTGAGCTTCTTGACTAATAATGAAAACGTTTCCTGGAGTGCAGAATAGTTCTTGCTGAAAGATTTTTGAATGTCTCACTTCAATCAAGGCTCTGGTTTCAGCATTATGTTAAGCATTTTACTTAAAAATCCAACCTGGCCATTCTGGATTACGTTTCATGATATGTATGATAAGCATATTTTATTAAGTAAATAAATCACTCCTAAATTAGTGGGATCAAGGGCATTTTATGGAAATCTGGAGAATATGGGTCATACCTTTCAAACAAAAGCATACCACAGAGTGTTGAAAATGTATGATAGTCTTGTGATATTGCAGTGTAAATGCACAAATTTATAAAATAATGAATGTTCGTTGTAAATACTATCTACTACCTTGTCTACCACTCAGACTAAATTAGGGTGGGAGAAGTGATTTGCACAAAAGGAATGTATGACATGACCTTTGTGCCTTATCAGGGATATAACTTATATATCACAATGAAAGGAATAATTATAGAGTAAGTATAGGGACCTCAAATTGTGGTATCATTTCTACATAGATTTTGAAATTTTGTGTATATTTCATTTCTTCTGTAGCAGCCTAAGCTGACTGCCTCTTTTTTCATACCAACTTTATCTAAGTCTCTCTTTGGAATTGCATACATGACAACTTTCTGTTGTCCTATTAGTCTGGATCAGCTTGTTAAGACATTCATGTTTATCAGAAGTTCTAAACCTTTCTGTGCTCAGAGCTACTTTGGTGTTTTAATGATATTTCGAAGATAACCTTTTGACTTTCACAATTCAGGTTTCTCATAATTTTCTTTATCAATCAATGCTTACACATTTTCAGACTATCCTCCAGCTCCTAATGGCTGTTTCTTTCATGTCAAGTGATTGCTATTTCCCATTCATATTATCCAGACATTGCTATTTATTCTGCAATTTTCCTCAACTTCTCATGCCTGCGAACCAGTAGCAATTTCGGGTAACTAACATTTTTCATATTATATAGAGTTGGGAAGAGTGGTGACCCATGTCTATTAGAGGAAAGCAAAATAAATTAGTGGGCTAAAACATTCACATAAAAATTTCCCTCAAACTTTGTACACCAGTTCTCAAACCTTCGCATGCAGTAGCATTACAGAGGCATAGTTCAAGAACTTCTGTCAAATGTGAGTTGAAATAATTTCTATACACTACATAAATCAAAACAAAAGGCAACTCATGTTGCTCTGTGTCAAGGTGCTGATCCTCAGAGTCCTTGGAGATCCTCTAGGAGAACTCTAGGCATAGAAGGTACTCATGAAATACTTTTCATTTCATAAGTGTCTGTGAAATTATATCTGGACCCTTGAGAGAATTCATTGCTCTCAGAAGATCACAAAAGGCTCATTTACCTAGACACATTTTAAGGACCACCCCACAGATTCCATGCAGAGAAAGTCAAACCAACATATCTGAGGAAACATCGATATTAGAATAGATAATAGAATATAACAGAATGAGACCTTTCCCATATGTTCAATACTTCTGTTCATTTTATGATTGATGGAATAATTCTACTGTTACTGTAATAACATTTGTAATCAATTACTCCATTTTTGGTGATTATTCACTGACTCCCACTAAGATGTTTATTGATCAAATAACCAGTCACAAAGTTTGGATGGGGTAGCTATTACAAGCCTGGCATTGTGTTGGCTCATTGGTGTATCCCAAGATGGCAGTCCCTATTTGCAGGTAACCCTGGGTAAGGATGCTGACATCCACAACTTTTAAGCTCCACAGATTTAGAATTTTGCTTTTCTTGCACAAATTTGCTTTCATGTGCCTAGAAGAGTAATTATAGGAGCAGATCCAATGATTATTAAGGGAGTGGATTGAATATCTCATGGATTTGCACTGTAAATGTCAAAATGATATGCCAGATAAACAAAATGTACACAGTGGCTGATTTGACAAAGTTCTTACACCTGGAAAGTACTGATGAATAAACGCAGTAAGAGACTCAACTAATAATGCATGTTAACCAACTGAAAATTGACTAAATAAGGAAAAACAGATTGAAGTTTAAATATGTAATAGTTTCAATTTTTTTAAAGTCCAGATGATTGGCACAGGAGTAACCCAGTTAAAGGTTTATGTGCTAGGAAGATTACCTCTCCACCACATCCTTTCTTTAGCAAGCAATAATGTTGATGGCAAAGGATTCAGGAAATGAAAAGCATGCTGCCCAACCACACATATCCATCATGCTCCCATCAATAAGTGTGAAGCAAGCAAGCCCTTGCCTAGATTTAAAGATGATGAATCATCTGTCTAGTTTCAATAACATCAAGGGGATGCTCAGCTGGGTAAAGCTGAAACTCTTACCATCCCCTGGATCCATTTAAACAAGTGCACCTCAGGAAAAGGAGGCAGGTTAGGGTTCCTAAGGAATCTAGTTTCTGAACACATTAACTCCTTTATCCAGGAAAGAGTTATTTTTAATCTCAAAATTTCTCAAAATTATTTTATTTGTGTATAGATGCTATTTGAACAAATAATAAAGGATTTTCTTTTATATTGGGCTGTCCATGCATTGAAAATTGGATTTTTCTTTTAACATTATTTTCATGAAAGTATATCCTTTCACATTTTAGAAGAAAGAACATTTCTTCTTCTTGGGAAACACCTGTCTTGGGAATTCTTGGTTGTGCAGCTTCTGAGCATGCACCGGGTCAAGCATACAAATGGTGCAGTGACTCTCTTGGAAGTCACATTTGTCCCTGAAACTTCAGTCACCTGGAGACTGCATGCCTCATTGCCTGCAGCAGCTCAATCCTGACAGTGTAGAATGAGTTCAGAAACCACATTTGAGCAACAAAATTTGAAATGAGGGTCTAAAGAGACACAATATATTTAAGGTTGAAATACTCATTCTTTGCAATTTTTGCTGACCATGCAAATTTTTTCTTTTCTATTGTTAAGTCATTGTAATAATCATGATTTGGTTTGGACATTTTATGGAAAAGAAAGGTAATATGACTCAGTGAACTAGCACATAATGTAGGTGCAGATCCCTACTTTGATATGTAAAAAAATTTCTGCTTATTTTGCTATGCAAACTCACATACACATAATTCCTGGAATCCCCACTACAGTCATAACCCACTGCTTTCAGACATACATTCACAGGGCACCAAAATACAAACTCCCTACATGTAAAAATCAAGCCAAGCTGAAGATGTAAATAGGTGGATATGGCACCAGGTGAGATGTGTAATCAGTAATAAGAAATACATTGAGCCCCATATGAAAAGAAATCCCCCAAATTGATCAGGATTCCCCCACCCCCTTCCATTCACTGATTTATTAACCCTGAACAAAGATGTAATTGCAGGGTCTCAAAAACTTTTTTTTCCCATTTTTTTGGTTCATTTTTGGCAATTTTTTTTTTTTTGGTTTGGCATTAAATTTCTTTATATCTATTCGTGCCATTCATTGCCTGTTTTCTTCGCTCGGTTGCCCATCTTTACCCCCCACCAGAAATGAAAGAAGCGTCAGCTTCCGAGTCTTAAGGATGAGACCTCTGCATTTTCTTTGCTTGTTTAGGGCAAGAAATGAAGTGCTGCCTCTTTAATTGGCAGAAGCATGCAGGAGGAGCATACCTTTAATTTAGTGTTGGGATACCTCACTTGCACCCTGGCTGTTGTCTTATTGGAGACGGCAGCCTGCCTGAGATCCTCTAGCACTGAAATAATATCATCCAGCACGCATTTCTTATCCTGATTTCTCAACACACACAGATGGGAAAAAGTATAATTATAGCCCTTGTGGTTCACCTTCATTTCCAGCACGGCTCGGTGGGTCTGCAGGATCCCCTCAGCCTGGAGCAAAATATTGTCCCCGGGTGGGGAGAGGAGGATCACCCTGCCATACCTCCCAGGGGTGTGTAAGTCCGAATAGAGCTGGCTTTTGGACTGGTCCAGGGGGAAAAGGCTGCTGGCCAGGCTGCGCTCGATCTTGGCCAGGCTGTGGCTGGGAGCGACCAGGCGCTCCAGGTCGCCCTCGGGCTGGAAGCGGTTGAGCGCGCTGAGGCCGAAGGTGATGGTCAGGACTGCGGGCACGGTGAGGAAAAAGACCGGGTGCCGGCTCACGCACAAGCCCAGCCTGTGGCAGAACGACTGGAGCCCTCTGCGAAGCACCTGCCGCAGCATCCTCCACCAGATCCAGCTCGCAGGCGCTCCCGGCCGTCTTAAAAAGCACATGTGACATGTGTAAGCGCCGGGCTACCCCTCTCTCCCCCATCCCCGTCCCTCGGGGGCCAGCCCCCCTCCCCACCGCCGCTGCTTCCCCACCCCCTCCACGCTCTCCCCCCTCCAACCGCTCCGCCTGGTCTTTCCCCGGCCCCACCTCCATGCGCTCCTACTACTCTTTCAAACACTGCAGCAAGTTGCAGCAAGGCGGGCAAATATCGACAGCGCGCGCGGGGGCGGGCAGCGGGCGCTGCGGGGGCGCCGCGGGGCCCACCCCCTCCCCGGCCTCCCCGCGCCCTCGCCGCCTCCCGCGCTGCCTCTCACCGCATGAGCAGCGTTCCCTCGGTCTAGCCCTTCATCTCGGTGCTGCAGTACCCCGGCCTCCCGCGCTGGAGGTGGTTCCGTGCGGAGCGTCCCACAGAGGTGGATTTCCTCTCGTTCCTGGTGGGGTTCGGTGCCTAACTGGAACCATGTGCCTCGGTGTTGTAAGAAGCAGACATGTGTCCCATGGGGGGAGGGAGGGAGGCGGGAGAAGTGAAGGGCGGGAGCAGGATTTTCTTTTTTTTGGGGGGTGGGGGCGAGGGGATAGCTAAGCTTTTCTTTCTTTTTCTTTCTTTCTTTCTTTTTTCTTTTTCTTTTTTTTTTTTAAATGCTGGCAGTTATTTTTAGAGTTTTGTTTTCCCTCTTCCCTCCCTCCCGGGCAGAATGAATGGGAGAGGAAATGGGTGAAGACGCCAATAGCGCTCGCGCTGGGGAGGCAGCCCTCTTGCCCCTCCAGCTTCTCTGAGCCCTTGACTTGGGCTTTTTGTCAGAAGAAAAGGAACAGAGAGGATGATGCTGCATTTTTAACATACCACAAAGCATGCAAAGGATCTCTTTGCAGTGCCTTCTGCCCTATCACCCCTGCAAGGCTGGTCCCCTGGAGCTGAGGGCTACCAGAGATCCCACCCATTCGTGGTCCCCTGGGACTGCTGCATCCCGTCTCTGCTTTGGTGACTGGAGAGGAAGCATTTGCACATAGAAGTGTGATTTGGGATGTGTATGTGTGTGTGTGTGTGTGTGTGTGTGTGTGTGTAAGTGAAGATCTACGGGCAATTTATGGACTTTCATTAAATCATTGCATTCTGTACTTCTGAGGTTTAAGGACAGAGAATTCTTAAAGCTGGTTTCAGGCTCCTGGACATACCCCTCTTCCGTGCCTCACTTCGGAGCACTGTTTCAAGCCATTTAACTTTGGATATCTTACTTCCTCCTGCAGGAATTTCAGAAACAAGCACTCCTTGACATACATTAGGTAGTGTTTTTTTTTTTTTTTTTTTTTTTTTTTTTTTTTTTGCCTGAAGAGAGCTGGTGAGGATGGGGAAACACACACATGATGTGACTTGAACAGGGGTGTCCTTCACCTTATGAGAGAGAACACTTCTACCAGGTACAGTTCCTCCCTTAGCACCCAGAGGTGTGAGAGTAAGGAACCCTCACTCTCAGATCAGATCAGCTTCAAATTTTGTTATTACTGTGTGCTTGTATGTCTGTGTATCTTCCTTTTTTAAAATTTTTGTTCGGCCTGTTTTAGATTTTCACCAGTGGATACTCTAGAAAGAATATAAAGACATATTGAGGACAGATTTTAAAGTGTGATTGTGGACTGGAGACCTGCTTTCCAAACTTTAAGTTCCCTTCAGAACAACTTCATAGAGAAGGCTGAACTTCGGGAGATGTTGCAAGCAGACTTTTTTAATAACAGAGAAAGGACCTGTTCTTCATTAGATGCCTAGAGAGGAACCCATCTATGCATACAAACAAGCCAAAGGACTCATCCTCTTCATAGAGAGCTTTTATTTTTTCTAGTGGAATTGATTCTTCATTTTAAGAGGCCAGTGAGACAGTAGAGGCCTCAGAAATAGGGATGATGCTTAAGAACAGATCTAAAGCATGATGTTGTGTACAAGATTAAAGAAAGATTCCATCCATTTAAATTTTTTTTGTCTTTCTGTGTCTGACTTTAATTTTTTCCCAGAAACTTTTTGTTTAAAGTATACAAATTTCATACATTTCATAAATACAACTTTAGGAACATCAGTGACCATTCAGTTTGAATTCCTACTGAGTACATGAATAACTTTTGTAATATCCGTGGTGGTTCTCCACTGGGTCCATGCTGTACTAGCCACATCTAAGAACTCATTTATTTTTCTTGGAAGCCCATTCCATAGTTTGATTGCATTTCCTTGTGTTCAGCTGGACAGAATTTCTTTGCAAGATTCATAGACCAGTATTCCCTCTCCTTTAGAGAGAAGAGGCACCTTGGCATCCAGTCGTCAGATCTTCCTATCATTTCATATAATGTATTCCATTAGTGCCACATGATGGGGAGTTCTGGGTTATTTAGTAGAGCAAATGTGTCACACTCTATCGAGTTACATGTACTTGGTCAATTTTCTAAGAAATAGCCATTTTGAAAAATATACAATAATAGATTTTAGGAATGTTGAATAATGATGTGGTCCATTTTAGAAATAAGGACACTAGGAACTGTAGAGATTCAGACTTCAAAGCCACATTCAAAGTTAATTATGAAGCTCAGACTAGTGTCTGTGTTCTTTGCCCATTGTGTTTCCCTGAAGTATCAGGCAGACCTACTTCTTTATTACAATGAGCAAACATGTCAGAATTCCTCTTTTCTCACTCTCTCCATTTGTCATATTTCCTTAGATTAAGAGATGTGTGAAGATTCCAATATATAATTAACTAAATAATATATAACATATCCTCAACACGAACTACTCTGATGTTAATACAAATTGTATTGTAGGATTATAATGAAATGGAAATACATTCACTAATCATTAAAGGGGGAATTGTATATAGCATGAAACCACTTTGAAAAATAAAAATATGTACATAGAAAAGGGATGAAATCTGTATTAAAATATTTGAGTTAATTACTAGATGATGGGATTGTGAGTGATTTTTAAAAAAAATAAACTTCTTAATTTTAAAAAAGTTTGATTATAGAAAATCTGCAGGTGGCACAGAAATTTCTTTATAAACCACATTCAGATTACCTTATAATTATCTTATATTGGCATGCCATAGTTGTTATAGTAGTGAAACAATTCAGATATAATATTATCAGTTGAATTCCATACTTTATCAGATTTCTCATGTCCTTTTTTCTGTTCTGAGATCCACATTAAGGACACCACATTACATTCTGTAATCATGTCTCTTTAGGACCCTTCTGGCTGGGATGGTTTCTCAGGCTTTTCTTGTCTTTGATGACCATGACAGCGTTGAGGAGCACTGGTCAGATACTTTATAGAATGTTCCTCTTTTTTTTTGGGGGGGGGGATATTCTGATGTTTGCCTCATGATTTGACTGGGGATAAAGGTTTTGGAGAGGAAGAACAAGGAGATAAGTGCCACTTCCATCACGTCATGTCAGTGTGATTAATTCTGTTGATTTGAACCATGATTCCCACCTAAAACAGTGCTTGTTTAATGACTTATTATCTTCCACACTGTATTCTTTGGAATAGAAATCACTCTGTGCTGTTCATATTTTAGGAGTAGGAAGTTATACTCCACCTCCTTCCTCCTTGAGGTTGGAGTCTGTTTAAGTTATTTGGAATTCTCCTCAGAATAACAATATATTCTTTCTATTCATTCATTGACTCAATCCTTTATGTTGGTAGGGACTTGCGACTGTTTGCGGATATTTCTTTCTTTGCTTTTTACTTTGGGTTATGATTCAACTTTTTTGCCCAAATTGTTCCAAATTTGGCCATTGGGAATTCTTTCTGTTGACTACTGTGTCACTTTGTATACCTCATTATCATGGGGTGCTACTTTCTTTTAAAAAATATTCATGATTTTCTGATACTACAAAATGCCCCAGACTCATACTCTTGCATGTGTCCTGGAATCAGCCATTTCTTCAAAAAGCCCTGATTTTTGTTTTTGGAGAAAGATATTAAAAACAAATATTTAGGTGCTAGATGTACTGGTTGTTATTGGGGTTTCATTGCTTCTAACTCCTGTCAACTGACAGAGCAAGGAAATTGTAGGTATATACTAATTTGTATATGTGCATATCTATAAATAGTTATTTATATACTTACATCTATATCAAGCTAGAAATGAGTTTATATTGGTACCTCCAGTTCTAATATGTTGCCAAATAGTACTGGCGGTCTCTTTCCCTTGCCTATCTATAACCTTCAATTATAGGAGTGAAAAACCTCACTGTAAAGATGATTTTTAAATGTTTTTCTATACTAAGAGCATGTAAATTTCTATGAGAAAGTACTATTTAAAGGGAAGAGGAAAAACATGGTTGATTTATTTTGATATTGTAAAATGCTGATGCCAAATACTAGTAGGGATTCATTAGAGAGATAAATTATATGCTAAAAATAAAATAAATGAAATAGATTTAATCACAAAGTAAATAAAAATAAAACGACAAAAATGTTAGCAATATTCCATATCAACCTACTGAGACATGGAGGGTATTAATTTCATGATAATACTTGCAACTCTGAATTCAAGTAAAGCTTAATACAAAGCTAAAAGCAGTAGATTTAGGGGCCAGTTAGTCACAACACAATAATCTCCAATGTTTAGTTCACATGGGATTAATCTTTTCTGATATATGTACATCAATATTAGTATTCAAATCTTGTGCCCAAGTTGGAATTTATTAGTCTGTCCTTTTGCAGGATGGGAGCTCAAAGGAACTGGGTTTGGGCTCAAAGCAGCTGAGGCCTAAGCTAGTTCCATGACTGACTGACTGTAAATTTGGGGAAACACTCTTTATTTTCATATCCTCAGTTTCCTTATTTATAAACTCAGATTACATTAATTCACTTGTTCAGATCAGTCATAGCACTATTCATCAAAATTCTGTAAGGTTGCAGTATTAATTAATGCTGTAATATCAGCTATTATAAAAACCAAGTCTCCAAAACTTGGTAATATGAAGCAATAAAAGTTTATATCTTGTTCAGGGTTAATGGTCCATTGTGAATATTCTTTACCAGCTGAGAAAGGCAGTGTGCAGAGGTTTCACTTTCATAAAGACACTCATCTACCTTCCACTGGTAACTTCCAAAGTCATTCTTAACTAAGGTCCCTTCCTATCCAACCAGCTGAAAGGGAAAGGGGCCCAGAGGAGCACACCTGGGAAGTCTCTATGGCCTGGTCTGAAAGTGGCATACATTTCCTCTTCATGCCTTTCTCTGAGTAGAAGAACTTAGCCTCCAGGGAGGCTGAATCATACAGTTTAGCTGTGAGCCCAGAGAGGAGATGAATCTGTTGATCAGATGTCAAACCCTCCCAGCCTCTTCTGGGTTCTCTTACCCTGTTTACTCCACGTCCTCATTATGTGCCAAGGCCACCATCTAATTCCCTTTTGTCATTTTATATAGGACTTTTTTCTGCCGTTGCCATATCAAACAATGCAGGCCTGTGGGCTCCTTTTGTGGTGGCTTTAAGGCATTTGCCAGGGATTAGCACACCTCTAGGCTGAACTCTGTGGTGTTCAGGAAGAGCAAATCCGAGAGATAAATTTTAGAGGCACTTTTGGCCTATAGCATTGGATGTAACCAGCTGAAATCGGCTTAATAATAAAGATATTTCTTACCTCACATAACAAGATGTCCCAGAGAATCACAAGTTGACATTAAGATTCAAGGATGTTATTGAGAATCCGTTTCATTTATTTTTTCATTTTGCTTTACTTGTCCCCCGAGCATGAGCTCTATGCACATACTTGCTCTACAGGTAGCACATCTCAGTGCAACAAGATCCTGTGGAAGAAGCTGGCTCAGCACACACGGCTCTTCTAAGAGTGAAGAAGTCATTCCCAGAAGACTCCCAACAGATTGGCTCTCACATGCTGTTGCCCATGCCCATGTCTGAATCAATCACTGGTGAGAGGAATGATAACATCCTAATTGGTTTAGACCAATCTGGATTCACACTGTGGCTGGGAATGGGGCCAATCTCCTTTCTCAACACACTGTCATGTGGGAGTTTATTTGGACTTATTTTGTTTGTTTTAAATCAAAGTTTCTTTGAGAAGAGCCATAGTCTAATGGTGGAGATGTTTGGATATTGCGCAGTTAACACTACTCTTGGTGCTCAGTTTTTCTCTATGGAGCAGATTTGCTTCTGGAAACCTCGTGTTCTGAATGAAGGTAAAATAAAGCTATAATCTAACAATTACTTTTCTAATTTCTAAAAAATTACGTTAAAAAAGACTTGTGATGCTAAAGAAGAAAGGGTAATGATATTTCATACTTTAAAATTATAAAATAGGACACATATATAAATAGAATTCTCCTAGAAAATATACTATCTTTGATCACCTTTTCTATTTAAGGTAGAAATCACTGAACTGAGGAGTCTTTGTAAACATCATTTCTTAATAAAAGTAACAAGTAGTTTATATGCATTAATTGATAACATAAATTCCATCCTACATGAGATTGTGTGATTCAAATGTGATTTGTAGGTTCGGTCTTATTACCAAGTTGTTGTACATTGTATAACAATACTTCAAAAGATTCATAGAAATGTGTATTATAAAAAAATTCTCAACTTTTAAAATTTTTGTTAACTTGTTTTTAAATTCCATTTCCATGAACTTTTTGAAGTACCTCTTATATGCTTAAAACCTAAAATAATCTCCAGTCTCATTCTAATAGGAAAATATTCAGCTATACTTTCCAAAAAAGGAAAAAAAAAGTTATGGACACTAACTTTTATCCTATTTGTAAATGAATCCTAAGTACAGAATTATTGCCAGAACTACTATTTTTCCAACAGTGGAAAGTGGTTAAAATTCTGGAGATTTCAGACAATCAGGTTCTATTTTTTTTAAAGATTTATTTATTTATTTGAAAGTAAGAATTACACAGAGAAAGGAGAAGCAGAGAGAGAGAGAGAGAGAAAGTCTTCCATCTGCTGGTTCACTCCCCAATTGGCCGCAACGGCTGGAGCTGTGCAGATGTGAAACCAGGATCCAGGAGCTTCTTCTGGGTCTCCCATGTGAATGCAGAGGCCCAAGGACTTGGGCCATCTTCTACTGCTTTCCCAGGCCACAGCAGAGAGCTGGAGCGCAAGAGGAGCAGCTGGGACTAGAATCGGTGCCCATATGGGATGCCGCTGCTTCAGGCCAGGCGTTAATCCGCTGTGCCACAGCACAGGCCCTATATTTTTGTTTTAACCATTAGTTAGGTTTTTGTTTTGCTTAAAGCCACTGTATCATCTTTGGCAATTTATTTGATGACAATAAACCTTAAGTTTCTATTGTAAATTAATACAAATACAGTAGACTAGAAGTAGGTGATCATTAATGTCCCTCCAGCTATGATGGCTATGATGTCAAGACATTCTGTATTTTGCGTTCTCAGGATTTATTTGCTAAGTTGGTTATATTGTAATGAAGACCAATCTGTGATTCCATACTGAAGACTCAGTGTCACTTCCCTGGTGACTGATATATTTGTATAAATTAAACACAAAATCACTGAGGATTGGGAATGGCCCAGTACACAAGAACACATACTTTATTATTGGTCTGGATAACATAGATAGAGGCTGAGAATACTGTGACCACAGAAGAATGGTTAAACTAAAGATTAAATACTTCTTGCCAAGTTATAGTATGGGGCAGAGTTGGATTACATAAATATACAAGGATGATGTGCTGGTTTGTACACAATAGATCTTCAGCCTGTTGAACAAAGTAAAGAAGTCTACTGTAAACTATGGGAAATATTCAGTCTTTAGCCAGGGAAAGCAGTGTAAACAAAATGAGTTACTATTCACATGGAAAGATTGAAACAGCATTTCTTATAGTCCTTTGCAAATCATAACATCGTAAGTGCCAAACAACACATTTTAAGAATACATTGTATTGAAGTAATCTATGTGTAGTTCATAGACTTCAGACTTCCTCAGAGCAATGCCTATTACTCTTCAGTTGCTAGCAGAATTCCTGGCCCCTAAAAACCACATGATAGCACAATGCTAGTTATTTTATTCCAGAATAAACTGGAGAAAATTATACTTAGTGAAACAAGTCAGTTTCCAAAAGACAAATGACATTTTTCTCTGATTTGTGGTAATTAATACATAGAGTGTAAAAAATATAATGCCTATCTCTTCCAGTATTAGAGAAGTGTAAACAAAACTAAGAAAAGAGAAGTATAAATGTCACTAAGGATAAGAGACAACACACGACCTTCTATCTTCTGATTGAATCTTTGTGGCTGATGCTGTGGATCTCTGTTCCTACTTCTCTTGTGTCCATTCTGCTTTTGTTCCCAAGCATCTCTTTGGCCCTCCCAACTGCTCCATCACCAGTCTCAGATATCTGGATATAATAGATTGTCTGCATTTGGGGGCTTAACTTCCCATTTTTACCTTTGCATGTTTCTGAAAATTTTCTCTTCTTGGTGACTTTCAGGATCAAAACAAAGTTTATTTCTGAACTTTGGAATGTAAATTCAAGGACAGGCATAGCAGTAGAAGATGCTGAAGGAATGAGGAAGTACAAGAGCTTAAAAGAAAGAGACTTGGAAACTACTTTCATTCAACACACTTACCAAAAGGCCTTTTGAAAAACTAAAATGAACAACACACTGCCATGCAAGCTACATAGAGTTGCCACTTTCAAGCAGTAGACACTGTTGGTGCAGTGAGGGTAAAGAGTTAGACCTTCTTCCTGATAGTAATGCAGAGTGGCTGGAGTGTTACAGGAGCTGAGTTTTAAAATATAGCTGTTAGAGTGAACTGTGTTATAGGAACTGAAGACTACAAGAAGGAAGGCTGGGTGCCCCTGTAAGAGGCTAATGCAGTTGTTTAAGCCAGGAATAAGGATAGCCTGGACAAGGGTAAGATGAATAGGAATGAAATGAAATAAAGGAATTTGAAAGTTATTTACCAGTGAAAATAACTATAAGTTGGATACAGATTAAATGTGGATGTGTACTTTGAAAATAGCATACCCTATGGATTAAATTTCAAATATAAGCATAAAGGTAATGATAGCAACAATTCCACTCTGTCTAGGGATGAGAGCAATGCAACATGATAGACATTTGGACTCTACATACAAATCTGTGTTCAAGTTTCCCAAATCCATCTCCTGTCCTCAAGTTGTGTTATACCTTGTCCAAGATGTCTACCACTCTGGGCTGGCACTGTGGAGCCACGGATTAAAGCCCTGGCTTGAAGCGCTGGCATCCCATTATGGGCACTGGTTCTAGTCCCGGCTGCTCCTCTTCTGATCCAGCTCTCTGCTGGCCTGGGATAGCAGTAGAAGATGGCTCAAGTCCTTGGGCCCTTGCACCTGCGTGGGAGACCCGGAAGAAGCTTCTGGCTTTGGATCGGCACAGCTCTGGCCATTGCGGCCAATTGGAAGTAAACCAGCAGATGGAAGACCTCTCTCTCTGTAACTCTGTCTTTCATAAATAAAATAAATCTTTAAAAAATATATGTCTACCACTCTAAGCTTTAGCTTCCTCACTGGTATAGTGGGATAATAAAAGCTCACACCTCATAGATTAGCATGAGGATTAAGTGGAATAATGAATCTATTCCACTAAATATTTAAGCACATTAATAGATATAAATGCAAATTATAGAAAGTTATACATGAATTATTTTCTCCTCAAAATCATAATTTAACATGAAATAGAGTACGTAATTGATTGGAAGTAAAACACAAATACTTTAATGACTTTGCATACATTTAATAGTTTATAAGTATACACAGATGTGTTTGGATGTTGTTCATATGAGTCTACACACTAATAATGACAGTTTCAGGAGATAAGTTAACATAGTTTGCAGAGAAACAGCTATATTGAATGTTGACTATTTGGTTAAATATTATCCTAATTACTTTGGGTTATCGATATCATTACTCACTATCACAAACACCAGAGTAACGTTTGGAGGAAGAGAGACACTGGAACTTTGAATCAGGCCTGCATACTCCAAAGGCCCTGTTTATTCTGATACTCCGTCTGCTGAATAAAGAATTTCCTGTGTTTGGGGCATATCTTGGAAATTCCCTTGTTAAGAACAATTATCCGTATCTTAACTTCCCCTACTTTGCTTATTTATGCAACTAGGCAAAAATTTCTACTCTCTGTGTCAGATTCCCCCAGGCAGGAGGAAAGACCATGACTTACCCATTTCCCTTTCCTTGGTAGAAGAGGTGGGAGCTGTTCTATCACCAGAAGAGTTCAGGAAATGAATGTGGAGAGAATATATTAGAACACGAGAGTCAAAGGGAAAATGTGGCTTCTGAAATATTGTTCTTGATTTATTTCATGAATTCTATGTTTCTTTTATTTAAGCCCTGGGCTATTTGGACAAAGAGAGGAACCTTCATAATTAGTTTTACTACTCTGAATTCCTCACTCATTTCTGATTTCTGATTTTTCTTTTGACAGGCAGAGTGGACAGTGAGAGAGAGAGAGAGACAGAGAGGAAGGTCTTCCTCTTTCCGTTGGTTCACCCCACAATGGCTGCTGCGGCCAGCACACTGCGCTGATTCGAAGCCCGGAGCCAGGTGCTTCTCCTGGTCTCCCATATGGGTGCAGAGCCCTAGGACTTGGGCCATCCTCCACTGCACTCCCGGGCCACAGCAGAGAGCTGGACAGGAAGAGGAGCAACCAGGACAGAATCCGGCACCCACCGGGACTAGAACCCGGTGTGCCAGAGCCATAGGTGGAAGATTAAGCCTAGTGAGCCGCGCGCTGGCCCTGATTTATGATTTGTGGACAGTAATGATATCCTAATGAAAGAACAGCTCCATGACCTATTTCTTCAAAGGATAATCCACATACTGCACACACACATAATTTCCTATTTTCTTTATCAAAGAAAAAAAATAGTACATAGACGCTATAATGAAAAGCAAGAATCCTTGATCCAAATCTGCCACTGTCCATCTTACTCCCAAGGGGCGAACCCTAGAATGCTTTATAGCAGGTTTATTATTATTATTATTGAGGTCTTCATTGTATCTCTGAACAATATTTAACAAAGCTCTATCTAAGAATTAACCCTTTTGGTCCAAAGTCTTTTTTTTATTGCTTTTTTAATGTCTTCACAAAATTAAGTCAATTAATTCCACAAAATAACTTTTAATTATAGCTCTCTTTAAAATATAACAAATATGCAGTTACATACATTAAAATGTATATAACCCATGATGATAAAAATAAGTTACCATTTATATATATTGTAATGTAATTTTAGTGTAGATTTACTCTCATTCATTGGACCATTCTCTCACTGGTACATATTTGGCTTAGCTCCAAATTTCTGCCTTTATAAATGATGCTGAAAAAGTAAGCAGCTACTAATTTTGAACACACAAATAGTTTCTTAGGAAAAAAGTAATATAATTTCCAGTATTTTTACACAATTTTTTGTTTTTATTTTTCACCTTTGGAATCATATCGTTAAACCTCATGCCAGAAAGTTTGTATCAACTTATTTTTCCACTGGAACTGGGATTGGCAAACTTTTCTGTAAAGGGTCAGATAATAAATATTTTAGGCTTATGTGCCAAGAGGGAAACTTGAGGATATTAGATAGGTATTCACATAAGAAAAGATCATGAATTTCTATACACTTTTAATTAACACAATTCAAAATATAGTAATAATAGAGTACAATTTTCAGGGAGACAGATCTGCTAATAAGAGGAATGGAATTTTCTTTAAGTAATAGCATTTTACTTAATTGGAAATGGTAGGCAAAATAATGACTCCACACAGCTTTCCACATCCCAATCTTTTAATTTTGAATATATTATAAACCAAAAGAGCTATTTCTCATATAATTAGGACTATGGAGGCTAAAATGTAGAGATTATCCTGGATTATTCATGTGGACCTAATTTAATCCAATAAACCCTTAAAAATCAGAGAATTCTTCCTGACTGGCATTAGACAGATGCAAAAAATTGAGAGGTTAAAGACAGTAGAAGAAGGACAGGTGGAGAGGTACAGAAGGGAAGGAAATTAGAAGCACGAGAGGTGGAGAGGTAGAGGAGTCACATGGAAAACCTGAGAAAGAATGGATGCAGTGTCAGCAAAGATTGGTCCCTTGCTGATAGTCAACTTCAGTTTGGCAACCACCAGGAACTGAATGTGGACCAAATCTGAGTGACTTTAGAAGTGCAATAAACCGCAGAGCTTCCAGAAAGAAACAGTTTTGCTAATTACTTGATTTTGGCCTGTGCATCTCTAATCAGAAGTCTCAGTTGATCTAGGCTAACACCTCTGACATACAGAACTGTGAGGCAATAAAGGGGTGTTGTTTAAAGTCATTAAGTTTGTAGTAATTTGTTATAGCAATGACAATACTTTGGGGTTGAAATTTAGTGCCATCTACTATCAAAACTGATTACAAATGCTTATTTCTTGATATGGAATGAGATTTTATGTATTTTATTCATGAAATGTCTTCTCATGAAATACTGATAACAGTCTGCAATCGTATGACTCAATTGAAAATATTCATACCTTGGCAACTGTATTTTACTAGATTCTCCTTTTTGTATTTGACTTTTAACATGTGACTTACATTGCAGAAAATCACTCCCAACTTATGGTTAGATGGAGACTCCTTGGTTGTGCAGTTAAATGTTGAAATATGGAAATTTCCTTTCTATTTTCATAATGGTCAAAAATGCGGCTGTAACTGCATTTTAGCTTAGAATTGTAGTTTTGTACCCTAACAGTTTGTGAAAGAATGGAATGATAGCTAATTATTGCAACTGTTGAATAATGATAGATTGTACATAGTTTATATTTTCACAAGCATTTTAAATTTATACAAATATGCCCATTTCTGCTCCTTCACATATTTTTGACCACCAGCAGTTGTTGGACATCTTAGTGTATTCCCTTCAAGCAGTATTGAAATAAATTTATCTCAACTTTTTGGAATATAGTCTCATCTGTATTTGTTTCACATGATTATTGATAGTTAAATTGTTCAGTTACTTTAAACTCACTATTCATTTCTCTAGTAACAGTTAACTAGCATTTATAGCACCTGTTAACTCATGGAGCGCCATGAAAACCCACTCAAGGTTATTTGCTCTGATTTTTAACAGACTATTGATTTGCTTTCAGTGTTGTCAACTCATTTGGAAACTATTTTTGCCCCCCAAAATTGAAAGGCTTGGTTACTTTCCCTGACCAAATCTCTTAAGCTGTTGCAGTCAGTCATGTGTTGAAAGTCAACATCAATGAATATTCTCGCTTGTTTGATAACTGGTCTGCTGAGAAATTCAGTGTGGAGTCCCAGCTTTGTTTTCTTATATTGGTGAAGAAATCATGTTGTGATAAGCTATTTCATTATATATATATATATATATATATATATATATATATATATTATATATATATTACTTTTTCTGACTTTTTTATGAGTTTTTTATGAGTTAGAAATGTGGTGAGTGCATAGGACATCTATGTCAACATTTTATTCTTTTATCACAGCAGTGGTCTCATTGATTATAAAACATGACATTTTGTCATCTAATTTTTTTAAAGATTTATTTATTTATTTGAAAGTCAGAGTTACACAGAGAGAGGAGAGGCAGAGAGAAAGAGAGAGACAGAGAGAGAGAGAGAGAGAGAGGTGTCTTCCATCCGCTGGTTCACACCCCAATTGGCTGTAACAGCCGGAGCTGCGCAAATCTGAAGCCAGGAGCCAGGAGCTTCTTCTGGGTCTCCCATGCAGGTGCAGGGGCTCAAGGCCTTGGACCATCTTGTATTACTTTCCCAGGCCATAGCAGAGAGCTGGATCAGAAGAGGAGCAGCCTGGACTAGAACGGTGCCCATATGGGATGCTGGCACTTCAGGCCAGGGTGTTGACCCACTGCACCACAGAGCTGGCCCCTTGTCATCTAATTTGACAATGAAACAATCACACTCCATATCATAAGTCTGCAATATTCAGAGTCCAGCTTTTCTTTTCTTTTGTGATTTGAACTGCAACAGTAATTCAGAAAAAATGTTGTGGTACATCACATTCATGGCACCAGGAATGTTGAGATATTATTACTGTACCACTGTGATTTGCAGTGAACCAAGCAGTAATACAGAACAATGAAAGTGTGAAATATGACCTATGTTATATTCAACTCTTTCTTTTGTTGTACAAAAGCATCCATATTTAATGTGTAAACAGGTGAGCTCTTGTCCTGTCAAGGAACAACTTAATACGTTATCTTTTTTAGTATTTTTTTTGTTCTATTGGTTGAACTCTTTAATTAACACACAATTACTCCTAGGTTTTTAAATTTAACTGAAAAGTAATCCCTGTTAAATGTAAGAGTGGGAATAAGAGAGGGAGGAGATGTACAGTTTGGCACATGCTCAATCGGACTTGCCCCAAACGGTAGAGTTAGAAACGTGCCAGGGGATTCCAATTCAATCTCATCAAGGTGGCATGTACCAATGCCATCTCACTAGTCAAAGTGATCAGTTTCAGTTCACAATTGATCATAATGATAGGATTAAGAGTCAAAGGGATCACATAAACAAGACTAGTGTCTGCTAATACTAACTGATAGAATTAAAAAGGAGATCCAACATGGGAAGTGGGATACACAGCAGACTCATAGAATGGCAGATGTCCTAAACAGCACTCCAGTCTCAGAATCAGCCCTTGAGGCATTCGGATCTGGCTCAAGAGCCCATGAGAGTATTTCAGGCATGGAAAGCCAAGACATCTGGCCAAAAACAAACAAACAAACAAACAAAAAAACCACGACTTTAATTATTTGTGCTAAGATTTTAGTTTAATATAATTTTCACATGTTGCAAATTGTTTTAATTTTGATTTTGCTTCAGCAATTTCAAAAGCAAAACCCCACGCAAAAATAGATGGCAATCTGTATGGCCTTTGGATTTAGGCTTCAGACCATTTCTAGTTTTAAAAATCCCAGAAGTTCCAAATAGACATAAACCATCAAATAGTCACAATTTCCATTTTTTTTTCTTATATTACTTAGTGGAAATAGCAGAGCAGAATAGGGATTATGGAAATGAAAAGGCAGAGACACATTCGCTTATTTCTCTGAGCAAGGGTACTCACAAAGAACCAAGAATTTTGTGTCTATTGTGAGTAAGGGAACTAGAATGATGTAAATGAAAAGTGGCATTTGCATTTTTCCCTTTAGCTTTTCCTATTTTGGTTGGGAAAAGAAGCTTCAGATCAATAAAGTGAGAAGGTCCATGGAGAAAAATATCTCACATGTAGAAAGAAATGAAACATTTCCACCTTGGCTCACTGTGGTTGCTATGTATTTTTTTAAATCACCTCACACATGTTAAAATTTGTCTTAGCATTTCTATTATTCTAGTTCCTTTCTAAAAGAATGGAAATCCCTTTACATTAATATTCTAAATCTTTAGTTACTACTTATTTTCAAAATTATATCTTAAACAGAAAAGCACTGTTTGTTCCAAAGGACTCTTTAGGCAGAGCTGGAACAGCCTAGCGTTTAAAACACCGGAAGAGAGACTGACAGCTGCAGCCAATTTCACTCCCTTCACCTACCAACCAAACCTCCCCTCTTTCCGATGACTTTTTTCTTTATCTGTGTAGTGATGTGACACAGCATTTATTTCAGCCTAGAATTGTGCGAGTAGATTTGTTGTCAGTCCTTTGTGACCTTCTCTCCGTGTTTCTCCCCTCTGGCCCATTCAATACCTTTGGCTGTCCCACCTCTTCAAGTCCCACATTTAATACTTATTGCTTTATACCCTATGAAATATACTTAAGCCAGTACCTTTATACTATTAAGCAATAAGTAGCAAATCCAATAAACCAATTTGTCTATCATAATCTCATCTATTAAAGGGATCATAATATTAATGGCATTAATAATATTTTCTAACATTTATGGGGTCCTCACTAAGAACCAGGATCTTTGCATAGGGTCTGATTTAATCCTTACAAAAGCTCCAAGTAGGTGATATTAATTGTTACAGAGTTCCAGATGAATTAATTGATACTAAGAGGATAAATAGCTTTCTTATGGTCTCATAACCACTAGGTGGCACAGCCTGGATTCAACTCCAGATCTTGCTCTGCATTCTATATATTGCCTCTTGAAAGCTGATGGGGCAAAAGAAAAAGGCATAACTGTATGAAAAGAATCAGCCTGTTACTAAGAGCTATTATTTCCTTGAGCTCTCAGTAATTATAACTTAGCCAAGCTAAGGCAAGCGTCGATTACACATAACTATTCTCAATGGAATTATTATATAATAGCATTTAAACTGTTAAATTTCAGATAAAGTATGTAATATACAGAACATATTGGTGTAAAAGCAAATAATTTTTCAGAAAGAATATTAATGTTACTTCATAATATATAGCCAAACTTCTGTGATAAGTTGAAATTATAACTAACAGCTATATTTTATTTCAAAAATCAAAATGCTTGAGTGGACATGCCAGCTTACAAGATCGTCAACAAAGGAATCCAGGTCCATAGACTTTCTGTCATTGCTTGAAAGGAGTTGTATAAGGTAGAATCCAGTGTTTTATTGATCTTATAAAACAGAAAGCAACATGTTGTGTTTCTCAGATGTCTCTATTGACCACCTACGGTGCACCCCTTTTGAAAGGCAGGTCTGCTCCATCAACACTGATAAATACGCCTCTCCGAGCATTACTTAGCTGTTCAGCAAGTATGTAGATGTAATTTAAGAAAATCTATTTTATAAAATATCTTAGTTCTGAAATGGGCAACTTACAGTTTACAATTCTTCCTTTCTTCATGAAAAGCAGCTGACCTTTGGGATCTATTTGATGACTATAGATCGATTGTGTTAAAGGTGACTGTGGAAAAGATCAAACAAAAGCAGCACTAAAATGAACACTCTTACATTTGGTTGATCGTGTAAAGGTGAATGTGAGTTTTCAAAAGTGAATTATCCTTTAAAGCTGTTATCTGAAAAATCAACAACAATCCAGCAGGATCAAAACATATGGTAAAAATACCATTTTTGTTTAGGGGACTAAGAGTGTTTAAAGGGTCATAGTACATGAGAATGTACTTATAAAACTGAAGTTACTTCTCTTATTTTATTTATTTTTTAATTATTTATTTGACAGGTAGAGTTACAGACAGTGAGAGCGAGAGGCAGAGAAAAAGGTCTTCTATCCACTGGTTCACTCCCAAAATGGCTGCAACAATTGGAGCTGGGCTGATCCAAAGCCAGGAGTCATGTGCCTCTTCTGGGTTTCCCATGGAGGTTCAGGGGTCCAAGTGCTTGGGCCATCTTCTACTGCTTTCCCAGGCCACAGAAGAGAGCTGGATAAGAAGAGGAGCAGCCAGGATGAGAATTGATGCCCATATGGGATGCCAGTGTTGTAGGCAGAGGATTAAACCACTGAGCCACAGCACCGGCCCCAGTTACTTCTCTTTTCTTGCAACATATAGGCTTTACCCAAATTTATGTGTTAAAGGAAGTAGGTAATTGTCACTATTATGCAAGCTTGCCATGTTGAAGGCAGGGGACCATGGATGCCAAATGGTGAGAGATCAGTATTAGAAAGACTAGAAATTCTCAAAATAGTAATAAGAAATAATAATGATAGCAGAAGAATTAGCCGTGTGCTTATTCTAGGACAGACTTAGTTTTCATAATTCTCTCAGTATTGTTTATTTAATACTTACCACAATATTGGACTTTGGGAAGTTATGATCACTAATTAAAAAGTAGCATTGATACAAAGCACATCCATCCATTCCATCTGCACAGAATGAAGAATGAATGCTAGCTGTACTCACACAGAACTTCTTGTTCAAAGAGATTCTGATGACGAGTAAAAACATGTTAACATATTTTAATGTGTTGAGTCACACAGTTATTGTAAAGGTAACTGATAATGACATTTATATAAGATATGCTTGAGGGTAATGATGAATCTTATAAAAACTAACATATAGATTATAGTTTAACTCTGGCGCTCATGAGCACAACCCTCACTGTTGAACTGCACTTTTTTTTATGAATGTTTGCAGGATATTTTGTTCTTAAGTGTCAACCCCTTTGATCAACTTTTTTTTAATGTTATTTGTTTATTTGAGAGGAAGAGAGATATTGAGAAACACACAGATGTGTGGACACACAAACAGGGATGGAGAGAGAGAAAGAGATTGCTTTTCCATCTGCTAGTTCACTCTCCAAATGCCCACAATGTCTGGGTTAGGCCAGTCTGAAGCTGGGAGCCATGAATGCAATCCAGACCTTCCACATGGGTGTCAGAAATGCAATTATTTGAGCCAATACCTTTGCCTCCTAGGGTTTGCATTTGACAGGAAGCTGGACTCAGAAGCTGGAGTGAGGCATTGAACCGAGTAGTGTGAAGTGAGATACAGCCATCTTACCTAAGTGAAATACCGGCTAAGAGGGGCAGGCATTATGACAGAGCAGGTTACGCCTCTGTCTGTGATGCCAGTATTCCATATGGGTGCCAGTTTGAGACTTGGCTGCTCCACTTCCAACCCAACTCTCCGCAAATGCACCCTGGAAAGCAGCAGAAGATGGCACAAGTGCTTGAGCCCTTGTACCCGTGTGAGAGATATAGAAGAAACTCTAGGCTCCTGGCTTTGGCCTGGCCCAGCCCCAGTTGTTGCAGCTGTTTGGGGATGAGCCAGCAGATAGAAAATCTCTCTCTTTCTCTCTCTCTGTCTCACCTACTCTCTCTGTAACTCTGTCTTTGAAGTAAATAAAAAACTAATATATATATAAAAAAAAAAACATTAGCACTAGCTCTTTAAGAGCAGATCTCATGTAGCAGGGTGAGAAAAATCTTTTCATTACGATTGTATTCAGTGTATTTTTAAGTTGCATTTGAAATTCTTATTCCTAATGTCATCATGAATTTCAGTTTTGACTTTGTGTGTCCCATGTTATGCTTTCCATATTGATTATGGTTTGTTAATGGTTCACAACTTGTACTGCAAAGAAATTAGTTTGACTTTTCGTCACATTTGAATTTGGTTATGTCTTTAATGTGCTCTATCTGCCTTCTTTGATACAAAAGTTTGTTTTAGTTCAGGAGTTAATTTGAGTGTGTCCTTTGATGTTCATCATTTTATTCTATAAATTCTCAAAATATTTCAGCATTTCACTTTTCCTTACTGAATATGGAATAATATATATTACTTATTAATATAGTAACATTTGATTTCATTAACTCAGAATCTATATTGTTATAAAAATCATTACTGTCTGTTTCAAGTCCAGAGAATGTGATGCACTTAATGTTAAAAATTCCAAAGTTAATTATGAAAATATTAATTAAATGTGCATCAGAAGTGCATGTAATTTTTATAGTCACTATTAATCTACTGCCTTTTGTGACAATATTTATAAATTAACAATTATCTTTTGCATAATCATTGGATGTTTGAAGAGAAAGTCATTCCCAGGGAAGCTTATAAAAACATTGCTCCTTTGTATAATTAGCTATCTGCTGACATTCATTCCTTATGTAAGTAATACTTAACTCTCACTATCTCTAATCCTCACAGCAACCCTGTGAATCAGATTATTTTGGTGCCATTTTGCTGTTGGCTTGGTCATCTTGCTAATAATATGAGTGGCATGATCTGAGCCAGGATCTTCCTGATTTCAAAGCCTTTGATTTTTCTATTCTGCGCTGAAAAAAATTCTCCCAAGGGACATAATAACTACTCCATGAGAAAATCGTTGCTCCCTTCTTGGCTAGTCCTCCACTTGAGGCACCGGCACCCTGAGTTCTAGTCCTGGTTGGGGCACAGGGTACTAGTCCCAGTTGCTCCTCTTCTAGTCCAACTCTCTGCTGTGGCCCAGGAGTGCAGTGGAGGATGGCCCAAGTGCTTGGTTCCCTGCACCTGCATGGGAGACCAGGAGGAAGCACCTGGCTCCTGGCTTCAGATCGGTGCAGTGCTGGCCGAAGCAGCCATTAGGGGAACCAACGCAAGGAAGACCTTTCTCTCTATCTCTCACTGTCTATAACTCTCTCTCTCTCTCTCTCTCTCTCTCTCTCTCTCACTGTCTAACTCTGCCTGGCAAAAAAAAAAAAGAAAGAAAAAAAGAAAATTGCTCCCAAGGACTACCAAAAACCCTATCATCACCAGGTGTGGGGATGGTCACTCAATAATGCCAATAATACTGTGGACTGAGTATTGACAAGGAGTTAGAATCCACCATGATTTTCAAATCACTTAAAGAAATAATGTGAAATATTCATCAATTGTTCCACTTTTGTCTTGAGTTGATTGCTTAATTCTTGTTAGAAGTAAATTCTCAATATTGCATTCCGTTTTCCTTTAAAAGTGCATACTCCTGCAGTATTTGGTCAATTTTCTTACAACTTTAATTTGTACTGAAGTTTTAAGGTTTATGCTTATAGCATAAATAAGTGCTTAACATAACAAATTTTCCCATTAACTTGTCCTTTGATATCCCACAGTAAGCAATTTATGATAGTGTTTATATTAGGAAAGCTTACCCTCTCCATCCAGGTTGATGGTCTGCAATATCAAGGGAAATCTATGCAAAGTTATCATAACTTAGATAACTGAGGTGAAAAAGAATGTAGATAAACGAAAACCTTTTTCACTCACTTTAAAGTTTAAAACATTTTATAGTTTTTACTCTTTAATATTAAACAAAAGCTTTATTATTTTCATTATTCAATTTCTGACAGTGGCAATGATGAAACTGTACTCAGAGAGTAGAGAAGTGGTGCCTAAACATGGACATCAGTTGGCCATTGGATGCTTGTTAGTTTCTTAGGCCCCACTGCAGTCCTTATGAGTCAGAATTTGTGCAGAAATTCTAAGGTAAGGTTCTGCAACCTGTGTTTTTTAATCCTGCTAGGACATGCCGAAGTTTGAGGAGCATTGTTGTAGAGCATTGCCATTGGATATGCGATCCTCAGACTGACAGCATCAACGTCTTGCTGCAGAAGGCCTGTTGAAGCAGAAACTGTTTCCTCAGATGCCCAGGTTAGTAATAGCACACAAACTGAATAAAGATCTAAGTGGAATATCACAGGAAAACTAACTCTAATATATTCTACATACCTGTCTCCTGTCCTGAAATTGTTATTGTACTTTGATCCCAACCAAAATTATTCTCTGAGCTCAATAATTTTATTTATTTATTATTTATTTAATAAAGCTTTTATTTAAAGAATATGAATTTCCAAAATACAGCTTATGGATTACAATGGCTTCCCCCCTCCCCATAACTTCCCTCCCACCCGCAACCCTCCCCTTTCCCGCTCCCTCTCCCCTTGCATTCACATCAAGATTCATTTTTAATTCTCTTTATATACAGAAGATCAGTTTAGTATATATTACGTAAAGATTTCAACAGTTTATTTATTTTTAAAAAGATTAATTTATTTACTATTTGAAAAGCAGAATTACAGAGAGGCAGAGGCAGAGAGAGAGAGAGGGGTCCTCTATCCGCTGGCCCACTCCCCAAATGGCTGCAACGGCCAGACCTGGGCCAATCCGAAGCTGGGAGCCAGGAGCCTCCTCTGGGTCTAACCATGTGGGTGCAGGGGCCCAAGCACCTGAGTCGTCCTCCACTGCCTTCCCAGGCCATAGCAGAGAGATGGGTCAAAGTGGAGCTGCCAGGATCCGAACTGACACTCACATGGGATGCCAGCTTTACCCGCTATGCCACAGCGCCAGCCTCTCAGTAGTTTTAATTTTAACCTTCCCATTCCATTTTTGAAAATGAAAACTAGACAGGAATTAAAATGAGAACAGACCGATGGTGAAGTCTATTACCCATGATTCTTTTATTATCCCTATATAGTGCAGTGGGATTTGTATCAGCTCTTGTAGTGTTGATATACAATATCACCAGTATTGTCCTTGCCAAGTGTTAGATTACTTATTTCGTTTAATATTTTCTATTGAAACTTTGTAAATATGCAGCTAGGGGATTTATGATACTTCTGCAAGTCAGTATTAATAGGTATTAAAATAAAATTAAGATAATAAAATGTCGTGAAATAACCATTGTTTGTGAGTTACAGGCCTTTTGAGTTCTAGTATTACTATATTTTAATTGTGTTTTAATAGTTGATTATTCAGAAATAAAATGAGAAAAATGTATTAATAATTTATATGTTGTCTTTAAATCCAAATAAATGATTGAATAACCACTTCATTTAGCTACATAGTCAAAATGGAGGCATCACACAGATTTGCTTTGAGGGGCCAGAGGGGTCAGACAAGGAGATTTTGTACACCAAGGAAAGTCACTGGGAGAAATACAGTGCCAGTGGGTGCTCGGGGCTGTCACCAACTCCTCCTGCCCAGCATGAGAATGGGCCTTAGTAAGGCCACCAAGGGAAGATTCTTTCATGAACTCTTCTCTATGAGCATTGATGTTTATGTGCATATGCTAACATTTTCTTGTTTGGACTCAAGAATGTCTATGCCCTCCACTCGCCATTATTCCCTGCTCCATGCTGCGATTTTTTTGATTCTCATTCCCTTTCTTGGCCTGTGCTGGATTCAGGCAGTGCTGGGGATGCCACTGATAGCTGTTATCCCCAGGCACAACAGGCTTCCCTGGCATGCTTCATTTAATAAAAATAGTTTTTGGCACTAGCATAAAACCTTTCATCCTTGAGTCTTAAATTATTTCAAAAACATTAATTCTTTCAGAATTTCTGCAAGGTACATATTATAGAGTCACAGATTCATGGAGACTCGAAGATAAAAGGAACTTAAGAGATCATCTACTTCAAATCCCTTCATTTTTCAGGTGAAAAATTGAAATCTCATAAAGCGAAGTGACTTGCCCAAACAGTTCTCTTTTTATGAGTATGAAATCAAGACAGGGAAGTCACTCCAAGCCATGGAATGCCTTTTATTAATTATTCTAGAAATTACGTTTTAAGTTTAAATTCCTAATCTTGGAGGGGGAGCTCACTCTTTTTTCAGGTTGGGAGAATGTGCAGAGGTGGATTTGTAAAATCAGGTATCAATAATGAGTGATAATTTAAAGTAGGTCAAGTAGTAGAATACTGATCAGAAGAAACAATATTATTTATACTCAGTTTCTAAGTATGGGATGGAAGAAATTACTAGACCATAATCTCTCTTTAAATCCAAAAGCCTCTCTTCCCATTTTAAATACAAGATCCAATCACCTCCTTCTGTTTGATCACTCCTTTCCTTCACTGTCACATTTTAATCATGTATAAAGGAAGGAAGGGAGAAAGAATTGGGAAGGAAAAGAACCACATGACCATGAAAAGACCTGTTGGTTCACTTTAAGGGTGAGGGGAAGCTCACTATGGAAAATTTGCATCTTAAAAAGCTGATTAATTAACATTCATTGATCACCTCAAGGGAGAAAAATTTTTTAAAGATGCAACGTGTCATTTGAGATCTCACAGTCTTTTGCTTATTCCACTTTATCACAAAGTTAGTGAAAGTAAATGTATTATAGTGGCACAAATAAATACTATGGGAACACATGGAAAAGCGACGTGCATCTAAATATAGATACAATTGGGAATATTTAGAAAGCAACTGGAAAAACAGTTGGCGAAATTGAGGTTGATAGGGAAAAAGCACTCCATTAAAAAAGGACTACATTCCACTTCTAGCATCATATTCTTTGTTTCACTGGTACAGCAAAAGGACCAATTTGTGAGGAAATAATACAAATAAATGAAGTTATGAATCATGACAAGTGACAGAGACAATATTCACCTTTAGGAAACCTATTCAGATCGTTTTTTGGGGAAAAAAAAATCTGGGTTGATTGATAAAGTGAAAATGGGATTATATTTTAAGTAAAATGGAGACATATTGAAATATTTGGAAGAAAAGGAATTCTACATAGGTTCCATTGAAGACCCTGTAACACAATCAAATAACAATGGCTTTGGCAGAGTGTTAGAAGACTTATGGATTTGACCAAGTCATTAAATTACTTTCTCTTTATAAATTATTGGGACTAGCTTTTCAAATCCTTCTTTTCTAAGGGATATGATTTGATCTGGAAATTTTTACCTCAAACTACAGCACAATGAAAGAATGGTGATTGATGGCCTAAAAATACAAGAAAAGCTAAAGCAATACATGTGACTAGGTGATGGTAATATTTTAAGTAACAATTAAGTACTTGTTGTGTCTCTTCTTAAAATCATAGCAAATTAGATCAGGCAGGGATGTTAAGGATTGTTATTAATAACTAATAGCACAATTAGATCTGAAATAATTACATTGAGTGAAAGAAGTCAAGCTAAAGGAACACCAAAAGAATACTTACTGTATAATTCCATTTATATGAAACTCTAGGGAAAACAAACTAGTCTACAGGGACAGAAAACATAGTTGTTGCTTAAAGACAGGTGTAGAAAAGGGCAGATAATGAAGAGAGTGAAGCAACTTGAGGATTATAGATGTGTTTATTATCTTGATGCTTTGATAATTCTATAGAAGTATACATGTGATTACAAAATTGTACACCTCATACCTGTGCATTTTCTTGTGGGCCAGTTATACTTTAATAAAGTAGTCTTTTTTAATAAAGATTTATTTATTTATTTGAAAGTCAGAGCAATAGAAAGTAAAGGGAGAAACAAAGAAAGATCTTCCATTTGCTGGTTCACTTGCCAGGTGGCCACAACAGCTTGGGCTGGCCAGGCCAAAGGCAGGAAGTAAGAGCTTCTTCTGGGTCCCCCACGTGAGTGGCAGGAGCCCAAGCTCCTGAGCCGTCTTCTACTGCTTTCCCCTGGCAATTAGCAGGCAGGATGGATTGGAAGTGGAACATCTGGAACACAAACAAGAGCCCATATGGGATGCTGGTACCTCAAGCAGCGGGTTTACCTTCTGTGTCCCAATGCTGACCCCAGTTGATAAAGGAGTTTTATATAAAAAAAAGGAAGTAATATAAATGAAAGAAAAATCTATCTTTATGCAGAATATGTAGTAATTTTGGTAAAATTTCCTTGGGCAGTTACTTAACAAGATATGAATCTACTTCTGTAACAAAGGTTTCTTTTCTGCCTGTGGAAAAGGGAAACTTATTTCATAGTAAATACAACTATTGAATCTCTCTGTAGCATATGTACGTTTGCAATTCACTGCTAGATTGGGAAAGGCCCCACATTGGTTGTCACGATGCCTGTTATCTGATGCCAGCTATGGCTTTGATCCACTCTGATTTTGGAACCTTTCTTTATATTGCCACCTGCTAAATAGAGATTAAATTATCTATGCCAAACTTCACAGAATTAAAAAAGATAAAATTATTCAGAAATAATTAGACTATGTTGTTGGCATTCTGTAAGTTTATAAGGACACACAGATAAATAGAATGTGATCCTTTCACCTAGAAGCTTTTATATCAAGCAAGTAGATAAAACACCTGTGAGATACCCTAAATATTGCAATCATATTCTGAAGAGAATACAGTAGAAATGTCTAGGAGGGAAGAACTAATTAGTTGAGAGTCAAAGACTTGTCTTTTCACTTGGTTCTTGAAGAAAAATTGTCAGAAAATACAGTATGCAGGCTTAAGATGGAAGAAATATGCAAAAGCAAGGACTCATAGTGTGGCATGACGTATCAGAAAGGTTTTGAAGCTCCACGTGCTTGGAGGAGGAGGTACCTATAAAGGCGTAAAGAATGAATCTGAAGACAGTCTGGGAAAATATTTTGATTACCTTATGTACTAATCTAAGGGATCTAAACATAAAGAAACCACAAGTATATTTATGAGAGGTCTTCAAAATGTTCATGGACAATGTAGGTAATGAGAAATCTATACATGGGTTAGAATTTTTTGTGCCAAAATAATTCCATTTATTAATTCTATTTCCATGAACTATTTGAAATATTCTTGTAACTATTGAAGGGTAAAATCAATATAAGACTGTAAATGTATATTATACTTGACAAGTAAAAATTAACACGCTAAAATTATGAGTATAAAATAGCTTATTGATTAGATATTTGACTTTTATGTATGATAATTTTGCAATTCTGTAAACATGATATAGCAGTGAAACCAAAAATACCAATAATTTTGTTTCGCATTAAAATGATTTTTTCAGTGTAAACATAGATAAGTTTATTATAACTAATTTAGTCATAATTATAAATTTTATAATTTAATTTAAAGTTTGATTCTTAATGTATTACCATGGACAAAATCATTCCTTAGAAAAATGTTGACTAAAATTTTTGTTTTGGGAATTTTTGTAAAATTTAAATGTGCTTGGCACTGGCGCTGTGGCTCAGCTGGTTAACGCCTTGGCCTGAAGCACTGGCATCCCGTGTAGGCGCTGGTTCTAGTCCTCTTCCGATCCAGCTATCTGCTGTGGCCTGGGAAAACAGTGGAGGATGGCCCAAGTACTTGGGCTCCTGCACACATGTGGGAGACCCAGAAGAAGTTCGTGGCTCCTGGCTTTGGATCGGTGCAGCTCTGGCCATTGTGGCCATCTGGGGAGTGAACCATCAGATGGAAGACCTCTCTCTGCCTCTCCTCTCTGTGTAATTCTGACTTTCAAATAAGTGAATAAATCTTTAAAAAAATTTAAATTTGCTCAAGAAATTCAAGCACAATTTTTTTGAAGATTTATTTTTATTTTTTTGAAAGGCAGAGTTACATAGAGGGAGAGACACACACAGAGAGATCTTCTATGTACTGCTTCACTCCCCTGATAGGAGCTTGTTTTGGGTTCCCAGGTGGGTGCAGGGGACCAAACACTTGGGCTGTCCCCTGTGCTTTCCCAGGTGTATTATCAGGTGTGGTGAGATGAGAAGGTGAAAAGGTCATGCCAAGATGGCTGCTGAGGTGAAAAGGTCATGCCAAGATGGCCTCTGACAACAGAAACTGCCTGGCGACAGGCCGTGATTGGATGGCTTTGGAGCCTGTCTGGCAACAGGCTGTGATTGGTTAGGGCATAGACCGTACCTTGACCAGATTCGCTGTCTTGGCTATATAAGCTGTTGTACCAACTGAAATGAATGAGTCTGCAGCTGCTCGCCTCTGGCCCACTTCACCTGGCTCCCAGGGTCTGTGTGGTGACTCCATGCCTCTTGCCCCTACTATGTTCCTCCTCTCAGAAATGAATCCTCTCAGAAGAAATAAACTTCAACAGTCAGGGAGCAGGATTGGTAGTGGGGCAGCTGAGACCTGACTTGGTATTCACATGAGATGCTGGCACTGCAGGTGGTGGCTTAACCCACTATGCTACAGTGCCAGCCCTACAAGCACAATTTAAAAGCAATGGTTATTAAGGACTTAAAAACACCTTATCAAGGAAAGCAATATAGTTAATAGATGTTTTTGAAATGTACAGTAATCCTCTGTTATTGATGGCGAATACTTAAGACTTGCAACGGATACTTAAACAGTGGATAGTTCTAAACCTTAAACAAGAGTACTTCAAAAAGTTTTAGGAAAAGTCAAATTAAAAGAATTTATTTTAGTATGAAAATTTTTAAGTGTATGCATTTTTTCATACTAAGCAATTTTCCATGAACTTTTTGAAGACCCCTCATATATGCTATGCTTTTTCCATACATGTCTATATATGGAAAGGTTCAGTTTATAAACTTGGCACACTAAAGTATAAGCAAAGATGTAAATAATAAAATAGAACGATTACATCAATCTACTATAATAAAATTGGCAGTTTCAGTACTCTTTGCTTTGAGGCCATTATTAAGTAAAATAAAGATTACTTGAATTAAAGCCTTGCAATACCATGACAGTCAATCTGAAAATGAGACAGCTACTAACTTACTAACAAGCAAGTGGAGTGGTGGTCATGGTGGGCAAAATTCATGTCTTTGCCTATGACAAGGTTGCTGTTTCAATATAGTTTTTTTTTTTTTTTTTTTTTTGACAGGCAGAGTTAGACAGTGAGAGAGACAAAGAGAAAGGCCTTCCTTCCATTGGTTCACCCCCCAAATGGCCGCTACGGCCAGCAAGCTGTGCAGATCCGAAGCCAGGAACCAAGTGTTTCCTCCTGGTCTCCCATGTGGGTGCAGGGCCCAAGGACCTGGGCCATCCTCCACTGCACTCCTATGCCACAGCAGAGAGCTGGACTGGAAGAAGGGCAACCGGGACAGAATCTGGCGCCCTGTCAGGGACTAGAACCCGAGGTGATGCTGCTGCAGGTGGAGGATTAGCCAAGTGAGCCACAGCGCAGGCCTCAACATAGATTTTGTGTTGTGAAGATTTGAGTTTAGGGAGGCTGTATTGCGGTGCAGTGGGTTAAGCCATTTTTGCAATGCAAGCAACTCATATCAGAGTGCTGGATTGAATCCTGGCTGCTCGACGTCCAATCCAGTTCCATGCTAATGCATATGGGAAAGCATTGGAAGATGATCCAAGTACTTGGATCCATGCCAGTCAAACAGAAAATCTGGATGTAGTTCCTGGCTCCTGGTTTTGTCCTGGCCCTTCCCTGGCCATTAGGCCATTTGGAGATGAACTAGTGGATGAGAGATCTCTCTTTCTGTCTCCCCCCTCCTCTGTTTCCCCTTCCCTCTCCCTCTCTCTCATGTCTATCTCCCTCCCTCCTCTGTAGCTCTCTTTCTCACTGTCACTCTGCTATTCAGATAAATAGATAAAAGTTAAAGAAAAAGTAAAAGATTTGAGTTAGCATAGACTATGAGAGCTGCTTGCTGGATAACTTTAAGTAAGTTGTTTGATTCTAATATTTAGTGTCTGCACTTTCAACTGGGAGTAACAACAGTGTTCAACTCACAGGATTGTCACAATGTTTAGATGAACTAATAATTCCAAAATATACAGTAGAGATATTCTTGGGAGGTAAACTCTAAAGCAAAATTGATATTTGTATTTTTGTTATTGTTATCTAGAGGCATTAAGCTTTAAGAATCCAATATGGGATAAACTATTTTTTCATCATACTACATACATATGACTTTGTGATGAGTAGAAAAGATGACAGTAGAAATCAGGAGACCTGGTTCACACTACAGTAGAAATCATTTTTTAATTTTTTAATTTTTAAATTTTTTTATTTGACAAATAGAGTTAGACAGTGTGAGAGAGAGAGAGACAGAGAGAAAGGTCTTCCTTCCATTGGTTCACCCCCAAAATGGCTGCTATGGCTGGAACTATGCCCTGGCCAGGAGCCAGGTGCTTCCTCCTCATCTCCCATGCAGGCACAGGGGCCCAAGCGCCTGGGTCATCATTCACTACCTTCCCAGACCACAGAAGAGAACTGGACTGGAAGAGGAGCAACTGGGACTAGAACCCAGCACCCATATGGGATGCCGGTGCTGCAGGCGGAGGATTAACCAAGTGAGCCATGGCATCCACTCAAAACCATTTTTGATATTAATAAATTTTGTGACCTATGATATCACTTATGTTTAACTGTTTTCATCTATAAAGTGATGGGGATAGATCTGTCAGTGCTTTTCAAATATTTACTCTGAGGAAACTTAGATATCCAAGGGTTTTCTTAGTTCTTCCACTTGGAGTAGGAGAAAAGAGGAGGACCAAGAGATGGGACTCAACTAATTCTCCCTTCACTTCACCCAGAATATCTAATCTAGCTTAGGTCTCAGTTTTGGATCAAATATAAGGATTTCTCTTATCTCACATACCTCACGGATATGTATGTTTAAGAACTCTAGCTTAATAAGTTCTAAGATCTGAATCATTAACACAGTCCAAAAATCCTTCATGAATATACTCCTTTGATAGAAAAACTCCATTTTTTAAAAAAAGACTTTTATTTTTTATTTGAAAGACAGAGTTACACACACACACACACAGAGAGAGAAGGAGAGAGAGAGAGAGAGAGAGAGAGAGAGAGAGAGAGAGAATATGAGAGAAAGAGAGAGAAATCCACTAGTTCACTTCCCAAATGGCTGCAACATCCAGAGCTGAGCCAGGCCAAAGCCAGGAGTCAGGAGCTTCCTCAGGATCTCCCACATAGGTGCAGGGACCCGAGCCCCTGGACCATCTTCCCTGCATTCCCAGGTGCATTAGCAGGGAGCTAGATTCGAAGGTGAGCCTCAGGATCTTGAACCAGTATCCATATGGGATGTTGATATCACAGTAGGCAGCTTTAAGTGCCCAATAATTCAATTTTTACTGTTAGTATGGGGAACACTCATATCACATATGATAAATATAATTATTAACAATTTTGTCAGTGTAACCCTGAAAGAAACCCTTGAAAGAGGCTTCTTTATCTCATCTGAAATAAAAGAAAACTGAAAAGTAAGCAGTGTAGATTATATTGTAGATAATGATAGATTTATAATAAATACAAGTCTAGGTGACTTCAAATAGAATGATCATTTACTTATAACTAATAAATCAATCACAAAAGGCCAAAATTAGAGTAAGAAATCTTATGTTATCATATGTTATCATTGAATTGTTAAATTTAATAAGATTTCATTGAAGACAATAACTCTCTGTCTAGCACTTTTACAATGAACAAGATAGAGGCTCTGCCCTCTAAGAAGCTTTATCTAGCCAAGAAGACAGGTCCTAACTAGGAAGTTATTATAAGCGCTAACAAGAGAACATAATATGATATCAGATTGCTGGGGGAAAGGAAAAACCAGAGTTCATCTATATAGGAGTTCAATTTGACTGTCTGTAGATAGTAACAGCTCACCTTCCTGGATCTATGTGAAATTGAGTAAGTCTGGCTAAGCCCTGTAGGAGTGAGAGGAAGGTGCAGGTGTTCATTAACATCAATTTCAGAAGAGAAAAGAAGGGAGAGCAGAGAATAGGTTACTTTAATCATTAAGTGCTTGACTAGTGGCTGGGTTCCTGTGGCGTCTTTAGGCTTTAGTAAGGATGGCCTATATACCTTTTCAAATTTGAGCCCTGATCACTCAAATCAACATTCTCAGACATCAAGAAAAGTCCATAAGCTATCCCCCACTGAGGACATCCTCAAATATCATTAATGTTACTGTTTCCCAGCACAGAACTACTGCAGCAAGAACTGAAGTTCTGATAAAGGTACAAAGTAGTAAACTGAGCAGTGTCTTTAGCCTCAGAAAGAAAAGTGAAATAAGTCAGATTGAATGGATAAAGGAAAGTAAATAGAATTTCTTGATTATGAAATTGCTATTTCCTTTGTTATAAATATGCTTATGTTTGGTTCTATCTATTGCCACTTGATGCTTCTGAAAAATAAAGACTTTTCAGTAAAAGTCCTATCTGGATTTGCCTAACTATAGAGATGTTCTCATTCTATTGGAGTTGGCTATGGGAAAATGAAGATCCAAACAATAAAAATAAGAACTATTGTCAAATATAAGATACCATGCTAATACTAACTGATAGAATCAAAAAGGGAGAGAATGATCCAACACGGGAAGCGAGATACACAGCAGACTCATAGAATGGCAGATGTCCTAAATAGCACTCTGGCCTCAGAATCAGCCCTTAAGGCATTCGGATCTGGCTCAAGAGCCCATGAGAATATTTTAGGCATGGAAAGCTAAGACACCCTGAAAAACAAAAAAAAAGAAGACCTAAATGAAAATCTCTGCGAGTGAGATCCCAGTGGAAAGAACGGGGCCATCAAAGAAGGAGGTACCTTTCTCTGAAGGGAGGAGAGAACTTCCACTTTGACTATGACCCTGTCGGAATAAGATGAAGTTGGCGAACCCTAAAGGCTTCCATAGCCTTGGCAACTCATGACTAGAGCCTAGGGAGATTACTGACGCCATAAACAAGAGTGTCAAATTGTTAAATCAACATCAGGAGTCACTGTGTACTTACGTCTCATGAGGGATCTGTCCTTAATGTGTTATCCAATGTGAAACAATGCTATTACTAGTACTGAAACAGTATTTTTACACTTTGTGTTTCTGAGTGGGTGCAAACTGATGAAATCTTTACATAGTATATATTGAATCGATCTTCTGCATATAAAGATAATTGGAAATGATTAAAAAATCTTGGTGTTAAAAAAATATATAAGATACCACAAAAGATTGAAGTTAAAATTATTATTCCATAAAACAGAGCCATTGAAATTGTTCAATTAACAGCATATTTTATCTTATGTTCTTTTTGAAGACTTAAGTACCTGAACACAGATTCCTTAAAATGACAACAAGCTCTGAACCTCCACAGCAATTTGCTTCGTATTAAATAGCATTTCAGCTATTTTTGTCTGGAATTGGTATGACAAAGAAGCTTATTTATCTTCCTTTCATTTGAGAAGCTGCTTCCTTCCTGGCAGTAATGAGGTTGGCATCAGTGCTGGGGACCTGATCCAGATTACTAATGCACACTTGGAGGGGGCTGTTCCAACTGCAAGATCTCTGGAGAGGGCTGCCAGCCTGCCCAGTTTTAGTCCCTAGAGGGATACCTACCTCCAAGGTCAGCTCTTGCTATCACAGCTGGATAGATGGCAAGATGCTTTAAAAAAAAAACTCAGCCTTTCTAGACACTTTTGGATGTCTGCTTTTCATCATGGCTGTTTGTACATCCTGGATAAAGGCAGTAACTACATCAGTTTGCTGCTGTTCTGCTCTGTGCCTTAAATTCAATTCCAAGTGCCAACAGTAACATGAAATGCATATGAGAGGCAAGTTATCTGAACAAACAATAATTGAGGGGTGGGACAGTGGGCATGGGGTCAAGAATCACCATGTTCCCAAAATTGTAATTATGAAGAGTATGATGGTCGTAACTGTAAAGCTGTATAGTTCTGCATACATTCCTATGGACTTACTTCTAAGGATACAGTTTAAAAACTTGCTATGGGATGAAAAATAAAATTAAGATGGATGGTAAAAATAACATCTTAAGTGTTAAAGAGATCATATGGATAGGATAAGGGTCTGGTAATAACAACAGATAGAACTAAAAGGGAATGATGCCCCAACATGGGAAGCAGTTCACATAGCAGACTCAGAATGACAATCGCTTTAAGTAACACTCTGACCTCAGAATCGGCCCTTAAGGCATTCTGGTCCAGATGAAAAACCCACAAGAGCATTTGAGGTCTGGAAAGGAAAGACACAGTGGCAAAAAATGTCATACTTGAAGGGCTTCTTTGGGTGAGACTCCAATGGAAAGAAGTGGTCATCAAAAAAAGATGTCCTTTTCTCTGAGGAGAGGAGAGAACTTCCACTTTGCTTATGGTATTATCTAAATACTGATGGAGTTTGTAGATTCAAAAGGCTTCCATAACTGAAGCAGCTCATGCCAAGAGCCTCGAGTGATCACTGATGTCATACATAAGAGTATTAATTATTAAATTAATAACAGGAGTCACTGTGCACTAATTTCCCTTATAGGGCCTCCATCTTCAGATTTGTATTATAATCATGTTTAAGTGCTAGCAAAATATGTATAATTCTTGTGTGCTTCTTTAAAATTAAGTTTCTAAAAAAAAAGTAAAATGGACTTAAATACTTTAAACAGCCCTGTCTCAACTGTTGAGAAACAGTTTTTTGTGTGTTTAAGTTGTTGAACTCTACTTAGTATAGAGTTGGTCTTCTGTGTATAAACTTAACCAAACATGGATCTTAGTGGAGAATGGGACTGGGAATGAGAGAGAGAGGAGGGGTGGGAGAGGTGGGAGGGTAGGTATGGTGGGAAGAATGCATGAAGTTTGTATTCTTTAAATAAAAGTTTTCTTTGAAAAAAAGAATAATTGAAATGGAGATGTGGAAAATGAATTCTGAGTACAAATTCTACTAGTGATCTCAGAACTCAAGAATAAACCACTTACTTTCAGTCATATTTACCTGACTATAATACAAGCAATGTACTTAAGGATTCACAACAAAGAGAACATAATAATCATAGAAGTTTTTTTTTTCTTTCTTTATTTTTTTTGACAGGCAGAGTGGACAGTGAGAGAGAGAGACAGAGATAAAGGTCTTCCTTTGCTGTTGGTTCACCCTCCAATGGCCGCCGCAGCCAGCGCACCGTGCTGATCCGAAGCCAGGAGCCAGGTGCTTCTCCTGGTCTCCCATGCAAGTGTAGGGCCCAAGCACTTGGGCCATCCTCCACTGCACTCCCTGGCCACAGCAGAGAGCTGGCCTGGAAGAGGGGCAACCGGGACAGAATCCGGCACCCCGACCAGGACTAGAACCCGGCGTGCCAGCACCGCAATATAATCATAGAAGTTTTGAACACAGAGTTTCTGGACTCAGTTCTGTTTCTATCTCATTGTATGATGCAAACCTGCTGTCCTCACGTACTTCTAGGCTATGCTGTGAATAGAACTTTTTGTATTAGGTGCTCTAAAGCAGGACTTAAAATATAGATATTTATACATGGTCTTAATATACCCCTAGGGTATTTAGGAGCACATTTACTATGCAAACAAGTATCTACCATAAGTACATTTTTAAAGATAACAACCTTGTTGGAAATCCCCCATAAGCAATTCAGTTACTGGTCATATTAATGAAGTTCAACATAGCATAATAGATTGATGGTTTTCAATAGGAAGGCCAATCCGGACAAAATTAAACTCTTGAGAATAGTCCAAGAAGAACATAGTTAACAGAAATAATTTTTGGCACATGGCTTGGAAAATTGACAATGGTCTAAAACTTTTATACCTGAAGTGATGTAAGCATGGCAAGTGAGGTGATTGAAAACATACCAATGTTTTTGTTGCATTTTAAATTGGATGCAGATACTGAAAAATTCTAGATATGAGTAGAAAACTAAAATATGTATTAAATTATGATATAAGTCATTAAGATGATGAAAATAGATTGTAAACCATTTAAGCAATGAGATGAAATTAGATGAGTAAGACCTAAGGAATTGTGATATCTTTGTTTGTGCTAATTTTTCTCTCAAGTCATGGTGACTCCACTTCCAGACAACAATGATTTCTCTAATATGAATGAAACTGGGTCTATATATCTATATGAATACTTTCACAATTTAAGAACATCAGCTTAAAGCCATCAATAGGATGGCATTAAGTGGAGCTAAATGAAGAAGACTGACAACATAATGTCAACATACTTGTTTTAAAGATTTTATTTTTATTTGAGAGGTAGAGTTACAGGCAGTGTGAGAGAGAGACAGAGAGAAAGGTCTTCCTTCCATTGGTTCACTCCCCAAATGGCCACTACGGCTGGAGTTGTGCCAATCTGAGGCCAGGAGCCAGGTGCTTCTTCCTGGTCTCCCATGTGGGTGCAGGGGCACAAGAACTTGGGCCATCTTCTACTGCTTTCCTAGGCCACAGCAGAGAGCTGGATTTGAAGAGAAGCTGGCAGAGGATTAACCTACTGTGCCACGGCGCTGGCCCTGCCAACATTATTTAAAAAAAAAAAAAAAAGATTTATTTACTTTATTTGAAAACCAGAGTTACAGAGGAAGGGGGAACAAAGTGGGTGGGGAGGAAGGGAGGTATCTTCCATCTAGTGGTTCACTCCCCAGATGGCTACAATGGCCAGGGCTAAGCCAGTCTGAAGCCAGGAACCAGGAGCTTCTTCTGGGTATCCTACGTGGGTCCAGGGGCATAAGCACTTAGGCCATCTTCCACTACTTTTCCAGGCCATTAACAGGGAGCTGGATCAGAAGAGGAGCAGCCAGGACATGAACTGGTGTCTATATGGGATGCTGGCATTACAGGCAGTAGCTTAACCCACTAAGCCAGAATGTGTCTCCCTGCCTTCCACTTTTTAAAAAAGATATATTTATTTTATTTGAAAAAGTTATATTTATAGAGAGACAGAAAGGGGCTAACATCGTTTTATCAACAAAAGTGTAGAGATTACTCTACACTGTTTAAGCCTTGATATTCTGTCAGTGTTGAAGACAGCTTTCCTCTTATATTACCATGTTTTTTCCTTATTGCTGCCTGCCTATAAATACACAGAAACATACTGTGTACTTACTTCTCATGTAGGATCTGTCCTTAATGTGTACTAATGTGAAGTAATGCTATAACTAGTACTGAAACAGTATTTTTAGACTTTGTGTTTCTGTGTGGGTGCAAACTGATGAAATCTTTACTTAATATATACTAAATCAATCTTCTGTATATAAAGATAATTGAAAATGAATCCTGATGTGAATGGAATGGGAGAAGGAGTGGGAGTTGGGAGGGGTGCAAGTGGGAGGGAAATTATGGTGAGGGGGGAGCCATTGTAATCCATAAACTGTACTTTGAAAATTTATATTTACTAAGTAAAAAAAAATTGTTACTACAAAAAAAATTGTAGGGGCTGGCGCTGTGGCGTAGTAGGTAAAGCCGCTGCCTGCAGTCCCAGCATCCCATATGGGTGCCCATTCTAGTCTCGGCTGCTGCACTTCTGATCTAGCTCTCTGCTTTGTCCTGGGAAGCAGTAGAGGATGACCCAAGTCCTTGGACCCCTGCACCATTGTGGGAGACCCAGAAGAAGCTCATGTCTTGTGGCTACGGATCGGCACAGCTCCGGCTGTTGCAGGCAACTGGGGAGTGAACCAGTAGATGGAATACCTGTCTCTTTCTCTGCCTCTCTCTCTCTCTCTGTGTAACTCTGACTTTCCAATAAATAAATAACAAAAAACTTAAAAAAATTATATCATTTGAGTCTTCCATTTATTACTTGGAATTGAAAATCCGGAGCAAAGCTTAGAAACTACTTAGATAAAATGATCCATAATAACGTAAAATGACTTACCATATTTAAGTCTCATTACATCAAATAATTTAAAATAAATAATGCAATAAATAATAAAAAGTACATGAATAGTTATCAAATAAATATGAAAGCTTGAATTGATTAAAAATGTTACACAGAGAAATCAAAAAATATGAATAAAGAATCAACTCAGACAATATTAATTAAATGTGGTTTGCAAGATACCACCCCTAACTGAATGACAAGTTTGAAAATGCAGGATGGAAAAATTTAACAAAGGAATTATATATTTTACTTCATTTTATTAGGATTCATTTATTTTATTTGAAAGTTACAGGGAGAGAGAGAGAGAGGAAGACATAGAGATAGAAAGAGAGAGAGCTTCCATCCGCTGGGTCACTCCCAACATGGCCTTAACAGCTAGGGATGGACAAAACTGGGAGCCTCATCTGGTCTCCCTCATGGTAGCCAAAGCCCAGACACTTGAACCATTGCCCAATGCATTTCCCAGGCCATTAGCAGGGAGCTGGATTGGAATTGGAACATCTGGGCATGAACTGGCACCCAAATAGGATGCCAGTGTCACAGCACTGATCCTACATAAATATTTTTAAAAAGATGTGGCAGCATTAATATACTAGAAGTAGAATTCGTCATGGAGATTATGAATTTTGATTAAAAGAGATAACTTATTATGATACAGGGTATGTTTCACTTGGAACTTCTAAGTCAGGAGCCTTTATTTTCCTGGGAATAATTGATATAGACATAGTCATAATGGGAGATGTTGCCACGTCCTCTCAGAAATCATCAGATTAAAAGGATATAACAATAATGTGAGCAGACATGGCTCATGGGCGTAGTCATAAAGCAACTCTATTTTTGTTCCTTATTGCTTTCTTACAATTTCACAGTGCAGTCAATACCTCCCCTTTTCTCTGCTCAGGTAAACCGGGTAGCCTCATGATTTACCCTAAATGAGTACTTTCTATTTTCATTAGTTTACCAATCAGATTCTCAGTAGGGCCATTGAAGTATACAATCCTTTGTCATCCTCAGCATGACGTCATCATCATTATCATGTGAGTTCAGGTTGTCAGATAAGGGTAGGGTGTTGTGGCACAGTAGTGCGTTAGGTGAAACTGCCCCTTATGTTAGCTGCTGGAGGCCCATCTGTACTTCCACTGAAGCACCCTTTTAATGAACAGGGGAGGCAGCAGGTGTGGAACAAATATCTGGGTTCCTGCCACCCATGTGATGGATCCTGGTAGAATTCTTGGTTCCTGGCTTTAGCTTGACCTAGTGCCAACTGTTGCAGGCATTTGTGAGAGTGAACCAGTGGTTGAAAGATATCTCTCTGTTTCTTACTCTCTATCACTCTGCTTTTCAAATAAATAAATACTTAAAAATTTTCCAGATAAGGGACATAAGAGTTGTCTAAGAGTACCAGTTATTCAGCTGTTCAAATAAAGAGGAAAAATAAAAGCCTCCTTACCCTTTACATATAACACCAGCAACACAAAAATTACTAATAAGAGTCTGATGTCATATGTGAACATAAATACAACTTTTAAATAGCAAATTAAATCTTTTATGTATTAAAGGCTAATGAACAAAACCAAGTCTTTATCCCATGACTAATAATATTATTCATTGATAAAACCCATAACCAGGCCGGCGCCGTGGCTCAACAGGCTAATCCTCCACCTTGCGGCGCCGGCACACCGGGTTCTAGTCCCGGTCGGGGTGCCGGATTCTGTCCCGGTTGCCCCTCTTCCAGGCCAGCCCTCTGCTGTGGCCCAGGAGTGCAGTGGAGGATGGCCCAAGTGCTTGGGCCCTGCACCCCATGGGAGTCCAGGATAAGCACCTGGCACCTGGCTCCTGCCATCGGATGAGCGCGGTGCGCCGGACACAGCGCGCCGACCGCGGCAGCCATTGGAGGGTGAACCAACAGCAAAGGAAGATCTTTCTCTCTCTCTCTCTCTCTCACTGTCCACTCTGCCTGTCAAAAAAAAAAAAAAAAAAGAAAATAACCTTAAAAAAAAACCCCATAACCATAAAACTCCTAAAAGAAAACAGAGGGCCTTGGCAATAATATTTGTGTACCACACCAAAAGCTCACGGAGCAATAGCAAAAATAAATAAATGATACTAAAGTAGAACTATTCCTCACAGTAAAGAAAAAATAAACCTATTAAAAAGGTAACATGTGGATTAGGAGAAAATTTTTGCAAATCAGGATGAACCTGGAGTTCATTATCTGATTAGAGGGTAATATCCAAAATATATAAGGAATTCACCATTAAAGATTAAGAAAATAACTCTGCATAAGCTTTTCTCCCAAGAAGACATACAAAATGGCTAATACATATATGAAGTGCTCATACATCATAATCAATAAGGATAATGTGAATCAAAACCACCCTGAAGTATTACCTTGTACCTGCTGGAATACTATTATCAAAAAACACAACAGGTAAGGGTTGTCAAGAGTGTGGAGAAAAAGGAACCCTTGTATACTCTTGTTGGGAATGTAAACTGGTACAACCATTATGAAAAACAGTATGGATATTCTTAAAAATTAAAAACAGAGCTACTATTTAATCCAGAAATTCGACTATTTAGCACATATCCATAGAAAATTAAACAAGTGTTAAGGAGACATCTGCACTCCCATATTCATTGCAATATTATTGACAGTAGCCAAGATACAGAATCAATCTAAATGTTTGTTGACTGATGAATGGATAAACATTTGTGGAAAATGGAATTAAAGATTATTTTAGTGCCAAAAATTTTTGGAACCCTGCATACAAGGAATCTTCAAAAACTTCATGATAATTGAGTGTTATAAAAAAATATACATGGATTTATTTTGGTATCAAAATGAACATACCTTTTTGATTCTGTTTTACACAAATGTTCTTAAGTAACATCATTTATGTTTACATATATATAAGCATATATATGTATATATGTGTGTTATGTATATACACTGAAATATTCAGTTTTACAAGTGGTGGAGATCCTACCATTCATGATAACATAGATGAATTTGGAGGACATTATTCTAAGTGACATAAACTAGCACTAACAGAAAAATATGGTGAAATATAACACGTTTTTTTAAAGTATAAAGTACAACACATAAATATAGAAAAGTTGTTTTTGAAAGCAAGGATATAGGATTGGAGAACAGGGTTGGGGAAATATGGGTCAAAGATACAAAGTTACAGCTATAGAGCTGGTGTGCAGCATGAGGACTGTAGTTAATAGCATTGCATTGGAAATTTGCTGAGAAGATGTTAGGTGCTCTTAATGTAAGATGAAGGTAACTAGGAGAGATAATGAATAGACCAATTTGCTTGACTGTAATAATTTTACTGTGTGTACATATATAAAAATACCATGTTGTACAACTTGTATATATAAATATATAATTTAAAATAGACATGTCTTTTAGTTTATAAGAGAAGTGACAAAATTCAGTAGTCAGGGACAGGAAGGGGGTGTTTAGTGTAGTGATTAAGATGCTGCTTGAGATGCCAGCATCCCCTGTGGGGGCACCTGAGATCGAGTTCTAGCTCTCTCCAGATTCCAGCTTTTTGCTGTTTGCACCCTGGGAGGCAGAATGTGGTGGCTCAAGTGAATGGGTCCCGGCCACCAACATGGGAGACCTGAATGGAGATCCTGGCCCTACCTTGGCTACTATGAAATTTGGAGAATGAACCAGTAGATGGGAAATTTCTGTCTGTCTCTGCATTTTAAATTAAAAAAGTGAATTAAAAACTAAAATAAAAGTAATTGGGGAGGGGAATAATAGATAAAAATATCTGTTACTATGTAGGTGGAAAATATTAATTTTATAATTATGTGCCTTAAAAAATGTGAGGGTACTTCCAAAAGTTAGTTGGAATTGTGAATTTAAGCATAGTTAATTTCATAATATGCATTTCTGATGAGACTTTTGAAGACCCCTCATATGAAAAGGAACTTCATGTTTCATTTAAGTTAAACATCTATGTTAAGAAATTGCTCACAAAATTGTCAGGAAAAAAACCAACATGGCAAAATATTAATTCCCTTGCTGTAGCAAATGACTTCTTGAATTGTTATAAGACTAGGAATCATAACAGAAAAGGATTGAAAAATATAACTCAAAAATATTAAAATGTTCTGTAGAATGAAAGATATTTAAAAATAAACTAAGAGATAAGGACCAGATTGTGGGAAAATGTTTGTATAAAAGTAAATACAAGGGCCGGCACCGTGGCTCAATAAGCTAATCCTCCACCTGTGGCGCCAGCTCACCGGGTTCTAGTCCCGGTCGGGGCGCCGTATTCTGTCCCAGTCGCCCCTCTTCCAGTCCAGCTCTCTGCTATGGCCAGGGAGTGCAGTGGAGGATGGCCCAAGTCCTTGGGCCCTGCACCCGCATGGGAGACCAGGAGAAGCACCTGGCTCCTGGCTTCGGATCAGCGCGATGCATTGGCCGCAGTGCGCCGGCCGCGGCAGCCATTGGAGGGTGAACCAATGGCAAAAGGAAGACCTTTCTCTCTGTCTCTCTCTCTCACTGTCCACTCTGTCAAAAAAAAAAAAAAAAAAAAAGGAAACACAAAACATATAAAAGATTATTTAGGGTGTTGTATTTTTAAGTGTTAACATTTTTTGAAAAGACATGCTTTCCAGTTTAAAAAAAAACTGAGCTATAGTATAATAAGCAATTTATAAAATGAAATATATATCATGCTGGCACATATAATAGGACATGCCCAATGTTACAGGCAATCAGAAGGAAACATCAGAATAATGGTATTCCATTTACTGCTTGGATGATTAGGACAAAACAATGAGGAAATAGTGGGTTACTGCCAGAGTTAGGGAAACTGACACTCTAATTGTAAGTATGTAATTTGGTACAGTTTTCTGGAGAGTGATCTGACTAATCTATTTACTTAAAAAAAAAACTTTAATTTTGAATCAGCAGTTTCATGTCCAGAATCATTTAAATGTTTGCGCAAAGGATATTCAAGAAAAAATTATTTTACCCCTGTCTGTAGTTGGAATATTGGTAGGACACAATGTATAATATTGCATCATTATAGAATGTTTAAGAAGTTTATGATATCACTCTGTTTACTGAAGCAACATAGGAAAATCACTTAGAACACAATCAGGTATCTTTCAAGCACTGTATAATTGTTGCTTTGCTTTCTCCTTGCTCTAGGATAGCGAGCTCTTTGTGTTCACCTATTCATTTGTTATTGTACCCCTTGGGCCTAGAACAATGCCTGGCACATAGCAGAAATTGAATGAAATTTTCGTCATGATCTTTGTATACATGCAGTGTCTGTTAGTCTGTGATTATCCCTCTCTGTCCTTTCTCCATCCTGTTGTGCTTCCTTAGGTTAGGGCTTCCTGGGGTTCCCCTCTCCCAGGCTTTGGTTTAGCTTAGCCCTTGGAGGCACCACAGGACTGGAGAGTGAGGGCGCTATTTGTGATATTTCTCCTCTAATACTTCTCTGTGATATTGTGGTTGGCAGTGTCTGTATCATTTTAAATGGGTCCCGATTTCCCTCTGGGTAAATCTGGATGGGTCTTCTCTGATCACATCTTTCACTGGGATCCAGTAACAAAGAATATTCTCTCCCCATTTCCTCAGGCCTAGGGGTGGTATTGCTTTCTTTTGTTGCTAATATCTAGGTACTACACCATCCCTTGCTGGGTCCCTTAACCCTGCCCACACATATTTTATGTTAGAACCAGAATACACAAACCATAAAATACCACATAACTATTAAACACTGTGAGGCAAAACTATTATGTGATGACATGAAAACAGTTCCATAAAGGATTTAGCTTTTTAAAAGGGTCTCTCCTTGTACTCACATATGTATCATTATCCTTGGTATTTGAGTGTGTTATATAATCTTGAACAATTCAGAGGCTTAAAAAGAACTTTAACTGTCAAAACATGTGAAAGAGTAATAATTCTGGACAACCTGTGCCATTCTAATGGCAGTGCAATCACATCAGTTCAAGCCCATATTTAGGCTCTGCATCCTCTGGCTGTATCACAAAGAACAAGGATTCCATGGCAACACCAGCTGGCCAGTTGCAGTACTATCACCATGCATCATGCCCTATATATAGCACAATATCATTGTGCACACACATTTCCTCAATTATTGTGACGCATTGTTTATAATCGGTTATTCTTTCAATTAGTATGCCATGGCTTTTAAAATGACAATCAAAAAATAGACTATAATGCTACAGAATGTTCTGGTGTGTAGAAACCCAGTTGAGATATCTGTCACTTTTAAGCACTTAGAAAGTGATATTGAAACATCAAAATGGGAATCACAGCTACCACTGGGTGTATAATTGGGATACTTATGGGCACAAGGGATAATCACCGTTTTATTTTCTATACTATATTGGTAAATAAAAATTTTATGTTATATCTGTATTCATTTTTAATTATAGAAATGAATTTAACTAAATTGGTATAAAAGAATGATAGGAGAGTGGCATTGTGGCACAGCAGGTTAAATTGCTGCCTGCAAAGCCAGCATCCCATGTCGGTGTTGGTTCAAGTCCCAACTGCTCCAATTCTGAGGCAACTCACAGCTAATGTGCCTGGGAGAGCAGTAGAGGGTGCTTGGGCCTCTTAACCCACATAAGAGAACCAGATGAAGCTCCTGGCTCCTGGGTTTGGACTAACCCAACCCTGGCCATTGTGGCCATTTGGGGGATGAACCAGAGGATGGAAGATCATCCTCTCTCACTCTTCCTCTCTCTTTTTCTGTCTCTGTTTCTCTCTCTAATTCAGCCTTTCTAATAAATGAAAAGTAAATCTTAAAAAAATGATAGGATCATCTAGATGGTAATTTGGCCAAACATGTTAGTAGTTTCACAGTAAAAAAAAAAGAGAGAGAACAATTTGGTTATGCACAGAGTTCTCTGAGGTTGGCATTTAGAACAAGTACAAAAGAAGGGAGACTTGATACAGAAAGATCTCTGGAATCATGAAAGAGTGTGAAAGGAATGCCTTAAACAGAGCGGCCAGGTCTGCCTGCATTTTGGTCAGGAACCCCAAAGCCTACAAAAATAGCTCATGACAATAAAAGAAACTTACATAAGAGCAATACAGACATAAACTGAACAGAGAGAGGACTGTTTTAGAAAGATTCACTTTTGTTAAGTTCCCAGAAATAACACATACTCAACTATTATTTTCTTTTTTTCTTTAACAAGGACATTTAAAGAAAAGGGAATGGGGAACTGAAACTCACTGCAAAACCAAAGATATAAGGGGAACACCGAGGCTGTCTAAATGATAGTTTTTAGATACCATGAGGTCATATTATAGTATAATAAACAAATTTACAAATGTGACCAAGAACAGAGCCAATAATATTTGCAAATAGGATTAATTTAGGGAAATAAACCAATGTTCACATGTTTTACAATATGAGACACAGATTCTGAAGGCTCATTTAACCTCAGTTAATATTAATGTCACCTGTGTTGTGTGTGTGTTTGTATATGTGAAGTTATTAAATTCTTTAATAATTGGGTCAGCATGTGTAAAGACCATTCAGCTGAAATTTTAATTAATTTGTTGTGTTATTGACATGGTCATGTAGCTGTCTTACAGGGTGGAATGCAAGTTTGATTCCTCATGGTATTTTCAAACTTACATGTTTTTGAGGAAGCATGAATGAATCAATGAGGTATATATTGTGAAGCAGTGTTTTGCTGACCGTTGGAAGTGTTCTAGTTCACAATGTATGATCATGTGTGAATGTTGTTGGTAAAGGTTCGAAAAGGAAAAAGCTGAAGTTTCTGTGAGGGTCTTGCAGCTATGGAGATTCGAGAGAGAGTCTGGACACGAGCGAGGAGACATCTATGGAGACCCTCCATCTGCCCCAGCGTTCTGTCTTCTTTCCCAGACTGATGCCAGCCACAGCCCATTGTCCTCTCAGGAGCTGATGCCAAGAAAGCAGAGAGGGAAGACTCAGTAAGGCTCTTATCTTAGGTGTGGGAAGCTGCACCACTGTGGGCAGCTGATGCCTCAGGAAAAGAACCTCCCACCACTTGGATAACTCTCCTTCAGAATAATCTCTTAAATTGTGCCTGTCCCATTTGTGGCATTTTGTATCTTCTTGAGTTCTGAGGACACATTAGACTTAGAGTGTTTTAAAGACAAAGCAGTTGGATGATTTTTGAAGTTCTCATTGATTTGTCTCACATCTGGGGCCTTCGGCAACCGTTCTGCCAGTGTACCCAGACCTCTTCACCCCAGTACTTTCCTGTACTAGTGCTTCCATTGTCAAGGATCTTCACGATTTTGACTGTGCCCAGGACCTGGTTCAGATCTAAAAAAGGCAACCCCATACCTGCCCCAACATGGTAATGGGAATGTCAAGCCTCTAAATTCTGCAGCACTGGTTACACTAAAGCTAAGCTGAGGGCTACTCTACGCAGTGCAACATGAATTTTTAATTTATTTCATTTCATGGGAATTATGCTTATGATTTATTTCATTAATAGGAAGTATGCTCAGAGATCCAAATTCCTGACTTCTAAATTAATTTTATGGATTTTTTTTAAAGACAAGTACAATCTATACAGATATTTCACTATATTGTCACTTTTTCTCAAATTTATGAAAAATTTCCATTTCATTACACAAATGGAAGGCACAGGAGAGGGAGTGACCACCATGGTTTCAATTTCTCCAAGTTCCCAGGTGCACCTTTACAGACATCCTTCTGTTCTTGGGCCTAGATGGAAATGGTAAACACTTTGAATTTGTCACAAGTGGTGGGACATTGATGAGATATAATAAAGCAAAAGACTTAGAATGATAATCACAGTCTTTCTTCATTTCTGAATTAATGAGTGCAAATTTAACTTTTCAAAAATTTAAAAATAACATCAGATCAATGTTGACAGTAATTATGATCTTTCTAATATAAAAATGTGTGTGGTCATTATTTCTATCTAAAAATTTAAATTAAATATAAGCTTATTTTAACCAATGAAGTAAATTGATTACTTAATGAAATCACTTGATCATTATTAGTGAACTGTGATTTATTACTCTTGAAAAATTAGGGTAAAGACCAGAAATAGTACACTGCTTAATCAATGTGAGTGATAACTGTTATTGCAACATGTTTTTCATCCCTTTCCAACTGTGGCACTATACATTCTTCAAATATGAAGCAAACGCATTTTAAAAATAAATTCAGAGTACAATGAATAGGAATATGTGTTTTGAATTCAATCAGACCATAATTTTCATACTAACTCCTTTTCCTAAATAGACTTTTGATGTTGGCCTGTTTTCTCACTTTTAAATGCGGTTTATATTTGTCTACTTTATTGTGATTAAACATAATCATGTATTTTTAAAAGCCTGATATGGTGCTGGTTACATAGAAGCAACTTATAAATGGTACTCATTATTAGGCAATCTTAATTTATACAAACATTATAATGAATGTGGAAAAAGCAGTATATTTTGTGAGTATTAAACTTATATTATTGCCTACATAAAAAGTCAAATGTACAAGGTGCATAAAGCACATTCTTTTTACTCACAGTGTTTTCTTAATAGATGAACATTCATGCCATCCTAAAATGTGAATATTTAAATCCTAACCTCCAAGGTAGTAGTGTTAGGGGCAGGGGACCTTGGGAAGTTTGTTTTTCATTATAATCTTTCCTATTTCTCAAATTTCTATTTAGCTCTTTTTCAAATGTATGGTGACTTTTTTAAAATACTTTTTATTTTCTGCAGATATTCAAAACTTTTCATTACTTCTTTTAGTAAGCACTGTTATGTTTTAGTCTTTTCCCCATTGTTTTTGACACGTAATAATTATGTCTGATTCCAATTCTTGAAGACTGTGTGGTCTCTTCTTTTTCTGTTGCTTCCTGTGTTTCTCTTCGTATCTCCTATGTTTACTTTGGAGAGTGTGTAGTCCACATTATTTGAGCTCCAAGCTTAATGTGGTTGCTTTGAGAGAAGACTTGTGTATAACTATTTCTAGGTCTCTGGAACACTTTCATTAAAGCTATCTTAAACCAAATTGGAAGTCTGAGCTTCGTTGTATCGCCTCTGCTGAGTGAGGCAGGTCACACGTCTGCAAGAAGGATGATTGACTTGGGTTCACTTCTACTCTGAGGATGCAGCCCTTTCATATTTCAGATTATTTTGAAAAGGTTTTCCTATTAGAATACCCACCACTGTGTGTGTGTATATATATGTGTGTGTGTATATATATATGTGTGTGTATATGTGTATATATATATATATATATATATATTGGCCATCAAAATGAAAATTCAAATGTGCCTCAAGTTGCAAATACTCTCAGGGCAAACACATTTTGGATTTTATTATTGATTAGTTGTTACTTATATAATTCCCACTCTCATCCCTTACTCCTATGAATTTCTTCCTCTAGGTCAAATTAAAAAAAGAAATATTTCCTGAAAATTGTCATGTAAAATCAAAAGTAGAGCATGAAGTGCAACTCAAGGTTCCCATTGGAGACAACGAACAGGTTGCTGAAGGCTTGGAAGTCTGTTAATTTCATGAGTTCTGTTTTCCTTCTCTGTAAAATGAGGTTAAAAATAATGATGACATTAAAGAATTATTACAAGCCTTTGATGAGTTACATATGAAAATTATCTGTACCCTATCACATTTAAAAACATTTCTAAAAGAAGCTTTTTTTAAATACCAAAAGAGCAAGATAGTAATTTAAATTTATGTCTTAGGAAAATTAGAATAACCATCCCACGGGAAACCATACTAGATAAAACAGAAAGATCACCTTCATAAAAGGTACACAGTATCAGGAAAATATAGGTTAGAGTGAATTGGAAAATGGAAGTAAAGAGGAAAATGGATGGGATGAGGTTCTTACACAAACTTGTGAAGCTACTTAGTGAATATATATGTAGAATTTGTTTCACTTAAAATTTAATTGCCCCTTTCCAGCTGTTCTTAGAAATTTGCATGTGAAGCAGCCACTCCAAACCTACTCTGTTACTACAGGTAAAAAGAAGAGGCTCTGTTTCTAAAATTTTGGTAATGGAATTCATTTGGTTCTTGTCAAAACAATAGAAACTCAAAACATTTGATTAACATAATTGATGCTTTACTGAGTTTAATTAACTTCATGGGAGTGGGAAGATTAGAGATTACAAAGAAGTATCCTTCTTTCTCTAGGAGAAAATCGATAAAATAACAACATTTTTCTGACTATGTTTCCCCAAACCCTTCATGATTTAGAATAAGGCCTATTTATTGCAACTGGATGGAATTTCTACATCCAATTATTCAACTCTGTAAAATATAAAATTGAAGCTCAGAAAGATAAAAGAAAGTGTCTAGAATTACAATGTTAATTACACACAGAACTAGCATTAGAAATATGTAATGCTTGCTTTTAGGTTGCATTATTCCTTTGTCACAGGAATATTAACTGTATTACCTTCAGTTTTCCACTCCGAGGAAGACTCTTGAAGTCAGTGTCTATTTAAGAGCATCATACTTCCACACCTGGAGACTAAGCAGACAACTCCTGTATAAAAGGGTCAATGCAATTTACTGTTGCACATTGTGAAGTCACGTTAAAGTGTAGCTATAACTGTTAGAGACTGCTTGCTTCCTCTCTAACACACTGAAGAAAATTTGAACCATTTACTTTGTCCTTTTTCTTGAAGTTACATGGGCTGACACACTAATTGTGTTTAGGCAAAGCAATTACAGAAAAGTTCCTTTAGACATACGAATTCAATGGCCTATTTCTATGGTGCATGAAAGCAAGCTCTTTTGGAATTACAGTATTAGTGCTTTTGAAGTTATCTTAAAAGGGTTTGCAATCTGTCTTCCCCTGGGAAAATGTATAAAACAAGGCATTTAGTCCAGCTGCTGTTAAAATAAATAATAGTTTCCTTCCTTCTAATATTACCACCAACATACTGACTCCTGGCACTCCTAACTTAAATCTACAACCAACCAAATCTACTTAGTTGTATGCATTGATGCTTTTGTTTCATGACCTGGAAGTAGAAATAGAATTGGCTTCTGTTGGTTGTGTAAGATTAGGGAATTAAAAAAGAAGAAACACAGGATGGAGAGGAAGGATTTTGAGGAGTATGAAGCCTACCCAAAAATGGTCTCTTGGCTGGGTTTTATTTAGGGCCAGCATTTTGGCATGTTGGGTGAAACCACCGCATAAGATGGCAGCATCCCATATCAAAGTGCCTGTTGGAGTCCTGGCTGCTCTGTTTCTCACCCAGCTCCCTGCTGGAGAAGGCAACAGATGGTGGTCTAACTCTATGGCATATCACCCACATGGGCAGCCTGGATGGAGTTCCTGATTCCTGGCTTCAGCCTGAACTAGCCCTGGACATATCAGAGATTTTGGAGTAAACCAGCAGATGGAAGATCTCCCTCTCTCTCCTCCCTCTCTGGTTCTGCCTTTCAAATAAATAAATCTTCAAATTCTTTTTTATTATCAGGCAATACCTTTATGGGTCAAATTGTAATATTTTATCAGATATATACAGTATAAACTAATCAAATTAGACTGCCAAGATCCCCATCTCTCCATCCTTTCATATTGGACACTACCAGTGCCTCTCCTCCAGTTCTCTGAACAGTATCTAATGCATCTGTAGTGGTCCACTGTACTGTGGAACACTAGAACCAATAACTTGCATCTAACTATGTTTTGGTATTTGGTATCCAACTTCCCTCTATCTCGCTTCTTCCTCACCCTGCTGGTCTCTGATAATCACTATGCTAAGTTCAAACTGATTTTTTTTTTTCAAGCTTCTATGATGTCACTGGTAGGTTTGGGCTTTAAGAGATTCTGGGCATAGATTCTGAAGCAAATATGCCATTCCCAGAGGCTGCTGTGAGATGACCCCGGTTAACTCAATAGATTTATATTCAGGGCTGGGCATTTGGTGCAGAGGTTAAGTTGATGCTTAGGATGCCTACATCCCATATCATAGTGCCTGATTCAAGTCTCAACCACTCTGCTTCTGATTTATCTTCCTGTTGGTATGTATCCTGCAGGAAACAGAGGTTAGCTCAAATACTTGGGTCTCTGTCTCCTATGTGGAAGACTGAGACTGAGTTCTGACAGGCTCAGCCTGGCCCAATCTTTGCCTTATAAACCGGCTCTCTACAGTATTGGGCTAACCTACTCTTCTGCAGCTGAAGACATGGCGAGAAGGGCTTCCTAGGTTACTGGTGCCTTGGTCTTGTACTTCCCAGCCTCCAAATCTCTGAAAAGTAAGTTGCCGCTTATTATCAATTACTCAGTCTCAGGTATTTTGCACAAAATGAACTAAAGCACAGAAATTCCACAGTTACTGCTAGTTAGTCTTTTTAAATGCCTGGGAGGCTGTGTGTCATCTATCACAGAATAATAGACTCATGGGTTTATATTGGAAATGGATTATTTTCGTTTCTAAATGGTCACATGAAATATATACATGAAAGGAATGCTCTCACCTCTGCTCACTTACTTATACTCAATGCAGGGATAGCTCTACTCACTGAGTTTTGCCAGTTCTGAATTCTATACTATAAATAATTATAGTAAATAACTGTTATTTATGTAAACCTAAAGCAGTCTTTTGGTAACATTCACCTTTATGCCCTCTTCTGCTGTTTATAGCAGTCAGCTCACCCTTTAATATAGCATTTCTCTAAATGTTTGAAGATAACCTTTTGCACAACTCTGTCCTGCATCATCTCATTTCTCCAACCTGCTTATCCTTTGGTTCTTCAGCTGTTTTGTTTTATATATAAAGCCCCCATCTCTCACTAACTTAGCCAGTCTACAGAGAAGATCGACTGGTTTTTCAGTGCCGTGCTCAGAGTGAGACCCGAAATATCAAGGTGGGATAATCATAAGCTGTTTCTTCTCTTGATAAGGGCAACATCCACCACTACTTTTAAAATGGCATCAAATAAAACACAAAAGTGCTGAATGAAGTGCAACTGAGAGCAAATTATCTTGTGAGCTCCACAGCTGTCTTCTGTGAAGGAGAGTGAAGGGACTTTGTTACTGTAAAGTGCCTACTAAAATGTAAAATACATCACTATAATCCCATGGGGTGGGTAGAATTGCTTCTAGTTCAAAGGAGATAACTAAGAGAAGCCACATAACATGACGAAGGCATACAGCTAACCACTGACAGAATCTGAACATATGCATATGTCTAACTATATGTATTTGAGCTCAAGCACAGGTTTTTCTGATTCTGTCTGATGTTTTGTTTTCTACTTCTTGCTTCTCCAATTTAAGTGACATTTTGGAAAAAGAGTGTAAAACCGCCTTTTAGATACTTAAAATTCTTTTTTTTTAATTAATTTATTTTTTTATTTATTTATTTTTTTGACAGGCAGAGTGGACAGTGAGAGAGAGAGACAGAGAGAAAGGTCTTCCTTTGCCGTTGGTTCACCCTCCAATGGCCGCTTCCGTCGGCACACTGCGGCCGGCGCACCGCGCTGATCCAATGGCAGGAGCCAGGTACTAGGTGCTTTTTCCTGGTCTCCCATGGGGTGCAGGGCCCAAGCACTTGGGCCATCCTCCACTGCACTCCCGGACCACAGCAGAGGGCTGGCCTGGAAGAGGGGCAACCGGGACAGAATCTGGCGCCCCGACCGGGACTAGAACCTGGTGTGCCAGCGCCGCAAGGTGGAGGATTAGCCTGTTGAGCCACGGCGCCGGCTGATACTTAAAATTCTTATTCACCCCAATCTATCAAATCAAAGTGGGTATGAGTATACAAAGTGGTACAGATTCTCTTCAAGGAATAGAAAACAAGAACCATGTTTTGAAGATGACAAGAGTGTTTGGGGCCTGATTAATGTGGTGGGTAGGGATGTCTGTATTTGAGAGCTGTGGTCCGTTCATAAATCTTGGTATTTTCTTTTTGTTTTTTGAAACGTGGTGTTATCACATTAATTTATGGTCTCTATATTGCACATATGTAATTTTCAGAGTGGGAAAATTATGGATATTTAGTCTGATCCTTATTCGATTTTCTTATGTGTTTGTGTGTGTACATTTGCATGTGTGTCCAGTGTTCTGGCCTATTGATTCTGCCATCCAGTGAATCTGTAATTTGTCTGTTTATTTTATGTTTGAGGGTACTTCAGAAAGTCATGAACTGTTTTTGAAGACTCCTTTGTGTATATAGCTTAATCTGATACATAGGCATTCCAGGTTCATTCAAGCCTCTGATATAAATCTTGAAGAGGACAAACTGTTGAGTAGAGTGGTTTTACAGATTTCCATACTCTAGCATAAAAATAGTGAAGGCCAAAATTTGAATAATTAAATATTTTGCCTGAAATCAAGATCATTGTATAAAACTGGGAATTATTCACATCAATGTCATCTTCCTCCTTCTGTCTCTAAGAAACATGCAGTGTCAATATATCTAATGTAATATACTCTCATGTATCATATAATTATTATTTAACAACCTTATGAGGAAGGTACTATTTTATGTTACAGCTAACTAAATTTGAGAAAACATAAATAAACCCTTAACATTACTGATCTAATGGATGTCAGAGCTTGGTATCAAGACATGTTTCTGACTTGGAAGGTCATATTATTCAGCACCACTGTCTCTGAACACTTGGTAAGACTTCTGGGTTTCCCAATTTTGTATCAATTTGTTTTTATCTTAGCCTTTGACTTAATATTATGTTTAATAATGGAAAGCTAGCAGTGTCAGAGAGCCAGAATCACAAGTACCTTTTAACAGTAGGACTTCAGACCAAAACATGGAGCCCTGCAGATCCCAAAATTTATACTTCGTACAGGGTCTTCTATGTACACTTAAAAACTCCATCTTTTTTCGAAAAAGATTAGATGATGTTTCCTTATGTATAATTGTTTTTTAAATGGAAAAAATAGTTTACCACCTCAAATGTTACTAGATATTTTCTTAGTGTATTTAAGGGTTTTATAATGTAAAAAGGATTTTCATCCTTGGAAGACAGTTTAATTGTGTTTCTTGCTGAAGCATAGCATGAGTTAGTAATTCTCTTGGAATTCAAAATTTAGAAAATATTCATCAATCCTTTCCACCATATCAGTTCATTCTAGAAAACTTCTGTTTTTTTTTTAAATGTTTATATTTTTACTACATGTTGGGTGAGTTATTTAAACAATGACATGTTGATGTAGTATTTGAGTAATAGATGTTGTGGGGATTAACAATCAATAGCAAGCCATGGATGCCTTGAGGTAGAGGAGACAGATAAGACTGATAGTTTGTGACAAAGAATGAGTTACATATGTAAGAAAAAGGATAGACTAAGAGCAAACTAGATGATCAATATCTCATGATTAGAAATCTTTACATAAGCTAGAATTCAGCCTTTCATAATGTAATTGCTTTTTGACATTTCTGACTGAATCATTGTACTTACTTGGGATGGCTTTTATCAATATCTCCCAGTCTTGAAATAACTTCCTAATTAAGAAGATGCAAATTTAATTTTATACTGATAGTTTTAATTACATTGGGTTTAAGTAAAATAGTCTAAAGAAGACATTGGCTTTCATAGAGATGGAGATGATATTGTGGCATGTTCCTACTTTTCATCAATTATCTAAAATCATAGCATTCTACACAAGGGAGAAAATCTGGTAGGGATTTCTTGAAAATTTATAGTTAAATTGCAAAATGAAAACTGAAGCCAGACTTTGAAGAGAAGAAGACGAACTAAGTTTGAGTCCTATTTATCATTTATAAGTCTCATCATTCTTTTATTTATCTTCTCTCATTAAATTATAAATAGAAGCGCTGTTAGTATACTGCATCTCCATAGGTATAGGTTAACTTAACATAATAGTTTATTGAGTAAAAGTTGAGCCTTAATCAATTTCCATATATAAACAAAATTGTTACATTATTGTCATTTTAGAATATGATTCCTGAGAAATTATTAAATACTGGATCTTCCAATTCTTGTTTTATAATCTGTCCATTATTTATAATACACCTATTTGTAGACACTGGTTTACACATGTGCATAAAATGTATATTCATGGATATATAAATAATGTATATATAAAATTCTAGTGTGGAATAAAACACAAACTATGGGAAAAGTAGTTCAGGACTAGAATTCATATTTCTGAGTCTTTGAAGAATGCATAAATGCCTCTTAAATATTGAATGACACAGCAGCTGTTTCACTGCAGTTCTTATCCTTTGCAGAGGAGTAAGAGTCTGAACATTTATAAATAGAAAGATTCTGTATGACTGATCACAAACTTCAATAGTCATAAGAATAAACTGAGGCCTGGAAAGATGACATGACTCTGACAAGATCATGCACGTATTTCACAGCCATATGCAACCTGAACCTTGGCTTCTTTCAGTAGAATATAATCACTGTTTACCACAGTCCTTTTTTTTTTTTGTAGGTACTTTGCCTACAATTTACAGAATTTATAGTTGTAAGGAAAAGGGGGACAGAACAGAGGAGACAGGATATGAATTTGCAGCCAGAATAAATTTATCCAAGAAAAATTCATCGAGGTAGGTGGCCAATTGCCAGCATGCACACAGACCAAACATGTGGCAGAAGACATGATCCTCCAGTTGGCTGGGCCTTATATATCTTAGGGTGGGCTAAGATTCTGGAGGAGAGTGTTGGGGCAATAGATGGAGGTGGTAAATATCTCCATACAGGTTTTTCAAGTTTCAAGTAGGTTTTCAAACCTGGAAAAAATGGAGGAGGTAGAGTGCGAAACAACACAAGTTATGAGACTGAACTGCTCTCTGGAAGAATGCAGGGGTAAGGAATAAATTCCAACTTTTTCCATTTCTGAGCAAAGAGCTAGAGTAGCTGAAGCTTATGTTCCTTTTTCATCAGTCTTGACTTTGAGTATGGATAAAGAGTGGAATGCCGGTTTCTGGCTACTTCTTGCTGATATGAGGCTTTGATGTAGGGCAAGTAATCTATACTCTGGCTGGAATTCATAGAAGAAGAGCAGTCTTGTGTTATTCTTGTGTAATTACTTAATGCAGCAGTATTTATTCCTGTAAGAACTTTTAAATATGTCAGTTACACATGGTAGGACTAGGAGCACTGTGATTATAAAGATAAAAAGAGATATTAGAGACATTGCCCATAGTGGAAAAGATGGGCAAAAAGACATAGGGTTATTTCAGAAACACTTTTTGTTAGCATTTTTTAAAATGCGTTCAATCCCTTCCCTTGACACACCTGACTTATTGGTGTAAAAGCAATATTCTTTACCCAAAAAGAGGCAAAGTCTCCCTTTCTCAGCCACGAGGATCTATAAATCCTGGCAGTTCTAGAGAACTATTGCTGCCAATGTATTCACCCGATCCTGGAGATGAGACAGTTTCTGTGCTAGGTCATTTATGTTTTCTTTGGGATTGAGGGATTAGTTTTCAATTCTATTTGCCTTGTCTACCGAAATGGCAAGTCTGGCCATTCCCATTCTAATTCCTGCCAAGATATCCAATGAAATTAACAAGGGGGTGAGCCCAACGTTACTCTTGACGTAGTGTGTTTTGGACGGAAAATAGAGATTGGCCTAGAGTATAGGACAAAAGGGGAAATAGATAGACAAGAGTACAAGTCCTTGTCCAGTTTGTGGGAAGGCAGATTTATGCTCGATTGCCACAGAGAAAGAATGACACTGTTTCTGGCCCTATAACTGCAATCATATGGTAAGAGATAGCCTTTATGCTTCCTTGTAGCAGGGGAACATGATGAGTAATTGCCATAGAAACCACTTCCATTGAATGTGAGGAGCAGTGATGGCCAGTACGGGGTGGCTTTGCAAGAGTGACAGGTCACAGGTGTCATGAAGAAATGAATTCACATCATGGGAAGATGGTGCATACAGGGGCTTTACCTATCAGCGAGGCCTTAGCAAAAATGCCCTGGATAGGCATAACAGATGGAACCTCAATTTTTTTTCTTCCTCCCTTGCCTCTGCATTATATCCTGGTAACTCCAGAAGAGATATATATCCTAGGGATCTGTCAGGAAAGTTCTGGGCTGTGTAATGTAAACAAGTTCATGGGCCCTTTCCCAGAGCTGGGAGGGGGTGAAGAGGCTTTCCAGCCCTCGGGAAGAAGTGTGTACAGATCTAACATGAAGAGATATTGGGATTATATTTAAAGTGTAGGCTAGAAGAAATGTTAATGAGAGATATATAAGAATTTGGGAGGAAATTTGGGTGAAAGTATGTGGGAACTTGGACACACAAAAGGAGGCCAGGTTAGAAACAGCAGATAGTAGTGAAGCATCCTCCCCAGAAGAGGAAATGAGAGGCTAAGAAGTCTTCTCACTTGGTTGGGGAGATTGCAGCTAAGCTTATGTCCAGGATTAGGGCTAAGCCTGGCTAAAAACAGTGGCAAATGGTGATGGTATTATATTACAGTAAAAAAATATATAGAAACAAAGCCAAAAAGGATGTTTACATAGGACTGAAGTCACAGAGATCACTCTGGAGCCATCAATCCGAGACCAGGTCTAGAAGGTAGATTGATGGAGACAACTAGCAATGGCTTTCCTGTAGAATTACTTGGAGAAATCTGAAATTCATCCATTGTCGGGGACGTGAGAAGGTGGTTCTTCTGGTATTGCGGGGAACTGCTTCAACCTTCAAAATATGCAATGGAATTTGTTCAACATGTTTTCAACATCCTACTTGAATTTCCCTTGCTTTAGTATTTCTTCTTTTTCAAATCTTTGTTCTTCAAATCATTTGTCTACTTGCTCATACAACACAAAGTTGTAATTGCTAAGAATAAAAGATCAGTCCTGATTTTACTTCGTGTTCCTTCAAAAAATATTCAATGATATCTACCGTGATTATGACATAAGTCTAGACATAGAAAATTCAACAATTGAAACAAAACTCTAGTCCTTAAGTAAACCAAAAGTCTAGATTGATTCCCTTTTTATGGTACCACATGCTCCATTTCCTTTTTATTTTTTTTGACAGGCAGAGTGGACAGTGAGTGAGAGAGAGAGACAGAGAGAAAGATCTTCTTTTGCCATTGGTTCACCCTCCAATGGCTACCGCAGCTGGCGCACTGCGGCCGGCACATCACGCTGATCTGAAGCCAGGAGCCAGGTGCTTCTCCTGGTCTCCCATGGGGTGCAGGGCCCACGCACTTGGGCCATCCTCCACTGCACTCCCTGGCCACAGTAGAGAGCTGGACTGGAAAAGGGGCAACCGGGACAGAATCCAGCGCCCCGACTGTGACTAGAACCCAGTGTGCCAGCGCCTCAAGGCGGAGGATTAGTCTAGTGAGCCGCGGCGCTGGCCTCCATTTCCTTTTCACAAGATAACTTATATTACCAAAGTTTATTGTATCTCACTACTCTTTGTGCTGTGGGAATGCTGAAAGGTTTCCGTATATCATAGAATTTTGTAATTGGGATAAGCACAGGGTCTCAGATGCATCACTTAATTGCTATAGAGTATCTCAAGTGCAGTAAGTGTATATTGAAGAATGGAAGCTGGAGATCCTCATAATCAACCCAGAAAGGATGACTCATCAAAATTCAGTTATAAATCCCACTGTTTTATTGAAATTCATTGGAGACTCTTCCCTCAAGAGGCTTGTGGTACAATTGGTAGTTAAAATTTATGAATCATGGAGAAAATGTACCTATAATGTGGGAGAGATGGATTGAGAACTTCAGTGTAAGTTGACAACCTGTGTGAGATTGAACTAACAGCTCTGCTAAATGTTTCTTTTTGTCTGCTTTTCTTCCATATGTAAAATAATATGCCAAAATGGCTTAAAGCATAGTTGTAGATTATGAGTAAATAGTTTAATATATTTAATTGCAATGGGAGTACTAGGTTTTCTTAAAATTCATTTAAAAATACACAGAAGGGGAACTGACATTGTGGCATAATGGGTAAAGCTGCCACCAGCAATGCTGATATCCCATATAGGCACATGTTCTAGTCCCAGCTCTCCGCTAATGGGTCTGGGAAGTTCTTGGACCCCTACACTCAAGTGGGGAGCCTGGAAGAAACTCTAGGCTCCTGGCTTCAGACTGGCCCAGCTCTAGCCATTGCAGCCATTTGAAGGAGTGAATCAGTAGATGGAAGATCCCTGTATCTCTGTCTCTCCATCTTTCTATATAACTCTGCTGTTCAAATACGTCTTAAAATACATACAGAGGGATGGGCATTTGGCTCAGTGGTTGGGTCGCTACTTGGGATGCCCACGTCCCATGTTCTAGTGCCTTGTTCAAGGTCTGGGTATTCTGCTTCTGATAAGCTTCCTGATGATGGGCACCCTGGGAGGCAGCAGATAATGGCTTAATTACATTGTTGCTTACCACCATGTAAGAGACCCATATTTAGTTCCCAGTCTTGGCTGTTGCATGCAATGAAAGAATAGACCTGTGGATGGAAGATTTCTTCCTCTTCCCAACTCCTCCCTTCTCTGATTTTCAAATAAAATGAAAAGAAATGCATAACATTTTTGAAAGTAGACACAGCCATATGGAAAATGATAACATAGTATAATGATATTGAAATAGTCATAATTTAGGCACTTGATGGAGGCCAATTCTTATAAAATCACAGGTATGAATGTTAAGGCTGTTGTATTGACAATAAATGTGCTATGAACATAGAAACTACTCATGTCTAAAATGAGACTTGCTAGGAAAGGACTAATTATCCTAGATTTCCTCAGATTCAGGAAACAATGGGATGAAACCTCAACTTAGTCAAAAATGGAATTACTGAGGTGATGAAAAGAAAAAACAACAAGGGCTGGGGCTGTGGCGTAGTGGGTTAAGCCTCTACCTGCAGTGCCAGCATCCCATATGGCCCCTGGTTTGAGTCCCGGCTACTCCACTTCTGTCCAGCTCTCTGCTATGGCCTAGGAAAGCAGTAGAAGATGGCCCAAGTCCTTGGGCCCCTGCACCCAGACCCAGAAGAAGCTCCTGGCTTCTGATTGGTGCAGCTCTGGCAGTTGTGGTCAATTGGGAGTGAACCAGCAGACCAGCAGACGGAAGACCTCTCTCTCTCTCTCTCTCTCTCTCTCTCTCTCTGTGCCTCTCCTTCTCTCTCTATGTAACTCTTTCAAATAAATAAATAAATCTAAAAAAAAAAAACACAGTGTTTTTAAAGAACATTCTCTTTGACAGGATAGACAGGTAAGTAATTGTGAGAAGTGTATGACAAAGATAAACCCACAATGCCATAAATAGCCCCTAGCCTGGACTCACTATTCTATTCTATGGTGAATGCAAAAGGTTGGGGCTTTCCCCAACAGAACTGCTGATGTGCAAGAATAGGGCTAGACGACTGGGGGCACTTCTGCAAAGGATCAGAGTCCAAATACACATCCCTCAATGCTAGTTCCATCCTATTATTTTTATGTTTTATGCTTGCATGTCTAAATAAAAGAGTACTTTCCCTCTCTGAATTTCCATTTGGCAGAGTAATGATGATATTCTAAATACAGTGGACAATGTGATGAGAAGTCTTGTGAAGACAGAGAAACAAGTTGCTACTGTGCCTTTAAGTGATATCTGACATTAATTATACAAACCAATATTGGCTTCACTCATTTGAATTTCTTTTTTGTTAAGATCTTTTTATTTGAAAGGGAGAGACAGAGAGCGAGATGTTGCCCATCTGCCTGTTCACACCCCAAATTGTTATAACATCCATTGCTGGGCCAGACCAAAGCTAGGATCCTGGAACTTCATCTGGGTTTCTTAAATGGATGGCAGGGACACAAGCATTTGGGACATCCACCATTGCTTTTTTAAGGTGAATTATCAAGGAGTTGGACAGAAGTGGGCAGCTGGGATTCCAGTCATTGCTTATATGATATGCCAGCATTGCAGGCAGCAGCTGTTAATTGGTTCCTTATTCTTAGTTCAGTTACTTTTCTGGGCAAAGGGTATTTCAACTAGACATTGATTCTTTAATAGTGGGCATATCCAGTTTATTTAACCAAACATTTGAACAGGATAATTTTGATTAAAATTAATTTTAGTCAAAATAGTCTGACAGCTGTGTTCATAATTAGACCCTTAACTTCATTCTCTCTCAAACATGTATATGATACTTTGTATTGCTTTTCAGAAAGTATCTGTACATAAATGTGTATATACATTTAGGGACAACCATCAAAATTACTAGCTAAATGGTAAAGTTGATGCAAATTGCTCATTCGCTGTGTTCAATGCCTGGTTTTGTGTAACAGTTTACCTGCCTATTAAAAGAAACAACGAAAAATGCTCATTTGCATTCAGATGTTGCTTGCTATTTTCTTTTCAGTTAAACATGCAAATTGGTTGTCATCATTGGCAAATTGACTATACAACACTTAGATGGAAATCTCTTTATCCAATTTTTCTAAAGCATGAATGTCTCTTCAATTTTCTCCATACACTTCCCCTTCTAACCATTAAAAGTCTTGTGTGATTTTTAGCAAGCAATCTTCTTTTTTTAATTGCTGCTTGTTTTAATAATTCTGACACTGTTATCAAGCTGTGCTTTAGAATTGGATTCAGGTTTTTCCTTTTACCATATTATGTGTGGAATGATGCTTTACAAAATGCAAAAACAAAGATCTCCTAAGAGAATTACCATCATATTAGAATAAAATAAGAAAAACAGATGAAAATCCCTTGTCAGAGGAAAAAAAAATCCTCCTTTCATCCCTCTTGGAAAATACCTATGATCTTTTAGTGAAGGCTAAGTGACTGTGACTGAGTGTCCTCTCACTGGCTGAATATCTCCTCTGACCTTTTAAACTTTCCTCCTTTAGCTCTAGCTCCTGTTTTTTAGAGCCACAAGATTTTAATGTTTCCTCCTTAGCCGTCTGCTCTTGTCTATTTTTATCTTTCATTCCAATGGCTTTCCTCTCACCTCTATATATGATCTCTAGCACTGACCTAAATTCTAAATTTACGTATCAAAGTGTTGCTAGAATACATTTTACTGAGTATCTTGAACAAAAAAAGTCCAAAAAGTAATGCTTGATGGTTTAATTTTTATGATTGTTTACATTGGTAAAGAATGAACTCAATCTGTGATGCCTGCTCAGATAAATAAATATTTCTGTTTTATTGACTCTTTTGTAGGAATCCAGTTCAAATGTAACTTTTAAGATAAGCCATGCAAACTAATTTCTAAATATATCATTGTATCACATTCCATTTTATTTTTAATATGGCCAAATCACATTAGATTTATCATCTTAGCCATTTTAAGTTGTTCAGTATAGTAGTATAATTTCTGAGCAACAGATCTCTAGAGGTGTTTTATCCTGAAAAACTAAGACTCTATTAACAGTAACTGCATTTCCGCTTTTCTTTACAGCCCTGGCATGCAACATTCTACTTTCTGCTTCTAGGAGTTTACTGTTGGTTCCTTACATATGTGGAATTAGGAAGTATTTGTCTTTTTGTGGTTGTCTTATACTAGTGTAACGTCCTCAAGCTTTTTTCACACTGTAACATATAGCAAGGTTTAAAAAAATATGGTTATATAATCCAATATATGTATGATTTTATGTATGATATTTTCTTATCTAGTTCTTAACATTTAGATTGCTTCCATCTCTTGGCTATTGTGAATAATACTGCAATGGATATAGGAGTACAAACCTCTTTGACTTCCTCTTGCAGTTCCTCTGGATATATACTCAGTAATGGGATTTCTGGTCATATGATAACTCTATTTTAAAACTAAAGGAACTTTCATATTGTTTTCCATGATGGCTGCACCATTATATAGTCTCATCAACAATGCACAAGGATTCCAATTTGTCCATACACTCAAAGTGTTATTCTTTGTGTGATAGTGGCCATGAAAACAGGTGTAAGGTAATACCTCACTGTGGCTTTTATCTTCCTCAGTGATGAGTGATATAGGGCATCTTTTCACGTGTATTTTAAGATTATTTTGAAGTTATAGAAAGAGAGATTGTCCATCACTGGTTCAGTCCCCAAATAGCCACAGTGACCAATGCTAGGTCAGGCTGAAGCCCAGAACATCATCGTGGTCTCCTGCATGGATAGCACAGGATGAAACACTCTGGCTTCCTCCTCTTACTGTTGCCAGGCCATTAGCACAAGCTGCATCAGAAGTGAAGGAAGGGGGACATGAACCAGCCCTCATATGAAATGCCAGCAATACAAGGCTGTGGATTTGTTATACCACAATGCCATACCCTCGTATGATTTTTGGTTATTGTTTGTTTTCTATGGATATTCAAGCCTTTGCTCATCTTTAAAATTGTATTTAAGATTTTTTATTGTTGAGTTACAGGAGTTCTTTATTCTGGATGTTAACCATTTATATATTTGCAATATTTTTTGGCCATTTATAGTTTGCAATATTTTCTCCCATTTTTTGGGTTGCATTTTTCACTCTATTGACAGTTGTCTCTACTTTGGCAAAGTTCTTAAATTTCATGTGTTATAAGTGCTTTATTTTTGCTTTTGATGCTTGTGCTTCTTGTGTTATATCCAAGGAATCACTGCCAAATTCAATGTCATGAGGCTCCCTCCATAGGCTTTCTTATAGTAGTTTCATAATTTCAGGTTTTATGCTAAGTCCTTAATCTATGTAGAGTTGACTCCTGTATAGTGTAAAGTAAGGATACAACTTTATTATTTGTATATGGATATAATATTTTCTCAAACACTGTTGAAGAGATAATCCTTTCCCAATTGTTTATTCCAATATCTTATCTTTCTACAAACACAAACATTTATTCCTGGGTTCTCCATTCTGTTCGAAAGCTTTGCTTTTCTTAAGTTTATTGTGACCTTTTGGGCTTCTTTGAGTTTACATGTGAATTTCAAGATAACTTCTTATTTCTGCAAAAACATGTCACTAGGATTGTGACAGGCATTGAATTAAACTTTGTTTCTCTGGGTAGTATGGATAGTTTAACAAATGTAACTTCTTAATGGATATGCCTGTGTTCCTAATTATTTTTGTTTTTTATTTTTTTCAGCAATGTTATATAGTTTTCAGTATACACACCTTTTGCTTCCTTAGCTAAGTTTATTTTTATTCTTTTGATGCTATTGTAAATGCAATTGTTTTTTAAATTTCTTTTTCAGATTTGTATTGCTAGGATATATAGACAAAATTTACTTCTCCACTGTCCTGGAGGCTGAAATCTTAGATGGTGGTCTAGCAATGTTAGTTTCTGTGGTTTCAGGTAAAGATTTGTTTCTGGCTTACAGTTGTCCACTTTTTCATTGTGTACTCACTGAGTATTCTCATGGGTGAATCAGAAGGAGAGAGGGAGGAGAGAATGATAGCTTCTGTTATAACACCGCTAACCCCATAGGATGGGGGCCTACCCCCATGACATCATTTATCCTTAATTACTTCCTTAAAGATCTCATCTCTAAATATAGTCAAACTGGCAGTGAGGGCTTTGGTATATGAAATATGGGGAAGGGTAAATCAGCCCATAGCACACAGACACAGGAAGATGGGAAATATTTTCAGATTTAATGCAACTGGACTATAGGGCATCCCAGGAAAAGGACAGTGACAACAAACATCTAAATATCTTTTACCAAAGTAAATTTTCCTAATTTTTCCGTTCTTCTGGTGGCTTTTCTATGAAATATCTGCTTGGAAAGGCTTTGAAAATCATTTGGATTATCCAGGAAAATAAAAGGAAACAAGGATCTGGGACTTAAAGTATACCAGATCTTCAACAGTTTCAATTTTAAAATTTAATCTAAACAGCTTTTTAATTCTATTTAAGGTATACAACATGATATTTTGAGGCATAGAATTCTATTATATCTTATATAGCCACATTTTAAAAATACTTTCTATTCACTTCAAACGCAGAGGACAGACAGAGCTCCCAACTCCTTCACTCCACAAATGTCTGCAGCAGTCAGGGTTTGGATGTTGGCTGGAGTCAGTAGCTGGGAACTCAGTCCAGGTCTCCTGTATGACTGGCAGGAACTGGATTACTTGAGCCATTACTACTGCCTTCCAAGTTCTGCACTGAAAAAAAGGTTAAGCCAGGATTTGAGCCCTGGTAACCCAATGTGGGACACAGGTGTCTTAACCAATTGGCTAAATGCCTACTCTCCATAATTATTTTGTAAGTGTATGTGTGGTAAGAGCATGCACTATCTACCCAGAAAATTTCCAATACACCATATGATATTCTTGATAATCTTCCTTCTATCTTTTAGACATCTAGGTTTATTCATCCTACATAATTGCAACTTCATATCTTATGTGGTACATCCACCCCCTCCCCTGCATAACCATCATTAGAATGAGTTTAATCCATATTAAATAACAATGGAAAATCTGTTTTAGATATATGCTCATCTCAAATATTTGACATAGGTTCAGAAAAGCAAAACAAAAATATGCAACAGAATTGTCATATTTCTACATGAAAAAAGGTTTTTTTTTTAAAGATTTATTCATTTTATTTGAAATGCTATTTTGAGAGAAAGGGTGAGAGAAAATTTTTAACCATTAATTTTCTCTGCAAAATGGCCACAACAACCAGGGTTGTGCCAGCAACTCCATTCAGGCCTACTACATGCACGCAAAGGTCCAAAAACTTGAATCATCATCTGCTGCTTTCCTGGATATATTAGAAGCTGAATTAGAAGTGAAGTAGCCAAGACTCAAACTAACATTCTGATATGGGATGTTAGCATTGCAAGAAGGAACTTTTCTCACAGCACCACAACACCCGCTCTCAAAAGTTTTTTTAGTTTGTTATTGTAGATTATCCAGTATGAAGGTGAAGCAATAGTGCCATACCTCTTATCTGACTCAGTGCTTCAGCTCTTTCCAAACATCTCTCAAATGTAGTGATGTGAATTCCATGTTTAGAAAATGCTAACTTTCAGTGACCTAATCTATTTAAATAGAGAATTTTATAGGCATGTAATCTTCTATCTAGCATTTTCCATAAATCTATATGCCATCTAGTGTTTCCTGAGGTGGGTGATTCCTCCTAATGGTTTCTGACTAATACTTACCCATTCCTTTAAAAACAGACTCAGAAGCAGTTCTAAATTTATAAAATCCAATTTATCATATTGTAACCAAAAATGAGCTCAATTATTAATAATTGCATTTTTGACTATCAAATTCAGCTATTTTCTTAATACTCCAAGTTCTCTTTTTAAATAAAAAAGAATAAAAAACCTTGTTCCCAAAGTCATTGAAAACATCAAAAATCATGTTTTAAAGTGACAATGATCCATAACCAGAATTAATGACATATTTGTGCTTGTTCAAATCTAGATTTAAAGGAAGGAGAAACCCTATTATGTAAATCAGTGTGAATTTTAAACTGAGAAAGAGAAAAGGAGAATCTTTTTCATAATTCCATAATTAATTTAACCTTTATCAACACTGCAACTCAAAATATTCAGTTGGCTAGTAGCAGAATTAAGTTTTCCTATTATGAGATGCATAAGGTTTGGCTTCTTCAGAGTACACAATGAAAATTGCAGTTGTTTAGTTTTGGATTTTTATTTATTTTCTCATTAATCTGTTTTGTGTTAATAATGATGTCATCAAACAAACATGGTCACTTCCCTCACATACTAGTGGCATGGGAACAGGATGGGCAAGTGCAAATTAAACAAATATTCCAGGGTAGGCTTTGTGTCACAGTAGGTTAATCCATTCCCTGGGATGCTCACATTCCGTATATGAGTGTTGGGGGATCAAGTCTCATTTCTACTTCAGATCCAGGTTCCTGCTAATGGGCCTCGGAGGCAGCAGTTGATGACTTAAGTATTTAATTTCTAGCCACTCCTATGGAAGACCTGATGTAGCTCCTAGATCCTGGCTTGGACCTGGCCAGGTCTGGCTGTTGCAGGAATTATGGGAGTGAACAACAAAATGAAAATCTTTTGTTTCTCCCTTTGTAAGTTATTTTCAGAAATCTATATTTCTATGTTTTCCATTTCGTTAGCATATAGTTGTTTGTAGTAGTTCCTAATAATTCTTGGTATTTCCACAGTGTTAGTTGTAATCTATCTGTTCTGATCTCTGATTTTATTAATTTGAATCTTTTTTTCTGGATTAGGCTGGCTAGTAGTTAGTAACTTTTGCTTATTTATTTAAAAAACTAGCCATTCACTTTCTTTTCTATTTTTAATTTCTATTTTGTCCTCTAGCCTTTTTTCTTTCTCTCTTTTAATTTTTGATTTGGTTTGTTCTTGTATGGGTTCTTGATGATGTGTGAAAACCTTTCTATTTATTTAAAATGTAGGCAATTATTGCTATAAATTTTCCTCTTAACACTTCTTTTGCTGTATCCCATAGATTTTGATATATTGTGTTCATACTTTCATTGGTTTCATGCAGTTTTTAAATTCATTTTTATTTTTTCCAGACCCATATTCCTTCAGGAGTATGTTATTCAGTCTCCAAGTACTTGAATAATTTCTGGAGTTTTCTTTCGTTATTAATTTCTAACTTTACTGCATTGTAGTCTAAAAAGGTAAATGAAATGATTTCACTTTTTTTAAGAAAACCCTGTTCATCAACAGAAGCGACAAGCTCTATAAACAGTCATCGAATAGCAAAGTGTCCATTTCACTTTAGTACATTGCATTTTGGGTACTCAACTAGTTACCTTGGATCAGGGAAATCATATAGTATGTCTTCTTGGGGCTGGCTTATTTCATTAAGTATAATGGTTTGAGTTGCATCCATCTTGTTATAAAAGATAGGATTTCATTTTTTTTTTTAATACAGCTGAGTATTACTCCATAGTGTATATTTACTATAATTTCTTTATCCAGTCAACTGTTAATGGGCATCTGGTTTAATTCCATATCTTAGCTATTGTGAATTGAGCTGCAATAAACATGGAGGCACAGGTGACTCTTTCATATGCTGATTTCTTTTGATTTGGGTGAATTCCCAGGAGTGGGATGGCTGGATCATATGATAGGGATTTCTCTTTATTTGAATATTTTGAGACATGTTTCATAGCCTAGTATAAAGTATACCCTAGCGAATGTTCAATGCACTGATAGAAATATTGTATTTCTGCAGCAGTAGATAGGATGTTCTGTAAATGTCTATTAGGTCCATTTGATCCATAGTACAATTAACTCTGCTGTTTCTTTATTGTTTTATTTTTTTCTTTCTATCTGTCCACTTAATGAAAATGAGCTGTTGAAGTTGCCCAGTGTTGTGAAGTTGGAGCTTTGGTCTTCCTTTAGATTGACAAACATTTATTTTATAAAACTGGACACTATGGCATTAGGTACTTACACTTTATAATAGCTATATCTTGTCATTTAATTGATCCATTCATTCTTAAATAATAACCCTTCGGTCTCTTTTAACAGTTTTGTTTTAAAGTCTATTTTGTCTGTTGTAAGTACAGTTGTTTGCTTTAGATCTCCATTTGCATGGGGTATCTTTTTCCATATTCTCACTTTCAGTCTGTTTGTCTTTACTGATGAAGTGTATATCTTGTAGGTATCATGTAGTTGAGGATTTTTCTTTTAATCCATTCAGTTAGTTTGTCTTTTTTTTAAAAGTTCCCTCTGATTGACTAGTGCCTTTATTTTTCGCATATTTTTAAACATCTTATTTAAATACAGTACAGATACTTAGAAATGCATATACGTATACACATAAATGAGTTTTTTGTCCTCTGTGCACACTTTTTTTCCCAAAGAAACCTTCTATTTAAAGAATACAAACTTCATACATTTCATAAGTACAACTTTAGGAATGTAGTGTGATTCTTCCCACCATATCCTCTCTCCTACCCATACCCCCATCCCTCTTCATCCTCCCTCTCCCATTTCCAGTCCCATTCTCCAATAAGATCCATTTTCAATTAACATTATACACAGAAGACCAACTCTATACTAAGTAAAGAGTTCAACAATTTTCACACACACATGCATACACACACAAATTGTTCTTGAGCAGTCAAGATAAAGGCTATTCAAAATCATTGCACTTCCAAGGTAATTTCACTTTTTTTTTTAGAAACATAATTATCTTTAAAGAAGCACCCAAGAATGATAGATCTTTTGTGAGCCCTTAGATATAACTATAACTTATGAGACATAAGCATATCCTCCACTTAATATAATAAAAGATAATCTTTGAGAACTTGATTTATCATTAATTAAGGAAGTGCCTAAGAAAACAAGCAATGGAGTTGTACACTTAGCATAACTAAAGCTTTTGAGACATAAGAATATCCTCCACTTAATACACTGAAACAAAATAAATCTTTGAGAACAAGTTTTACTGTTAACTCTCATAATCCAACTCTTTAAGGACAAAGGTCCTACATGGAAATTTAGTTCACAGTGATTCCTATTAATTTAACAACCCTCTTATGTATGACATCAGTGATCAACTGAGACTCTTGACCAGAGCTGCCTCAGTTATGGAAGCCTTTTGAATCCACAAACTCCATCAATATTTAGACAAGGCCATAAGCAAAGTAGAAGTTCTCTCCTCCCCTCAGAAAAGTACCTCCTTCTTTGATGACCACTTCTTTCTATTGGAGTCTCAGCCATAGAAGTCCTTCAGACAGGACACTTTTTTGCCACAGTGTCTTTCCTTTACATGTCTGAAATGTTCTCATGGTCTTCTCTGCCAGATTAGGATGCCTTAAGGGCTGATTCTGGGATCAGAGTGCTACTTAAAGTGATTTCCATTTTATGTGTCTGTTGTGTGGATTGCTTCCCATGTTGGAACATTCTCTCTTTTTTAATTCTTTCTATTATTACCAAACACTTAATTGTATTTATATGATCACTTTAACAGTTAATCCTATCCATATGATCACTTTAACACTTATGTTAGTATTTTTACCACCCAGCTTAAAGGGGATTTAGGGTCCCATGGTAAATTTTTGAACTTTACCCTTAGAAGTAAGTCTATAGGAATGCATGCAGAACTGTACAGCTTTACAATTACAAACTTCATGCACTTCATAATTACAACTGTGGGAACATGGTGATTCTTCCCACTGTGTTTACCCCCCCATCCATACTCCCATGTCTCTTCCTCCTACTTCATCTTATTCCTACTTTGTCTTTTAATTGGGAAATTTAATTCATTTCCATTCAAGGTTACTATTGATAAATATTGAGGTGATACTGCTATTTTTCCCTTGAATTTCCCTTTTTGTTTTGTTCTTTTTCTGGTTATTTCATGCTTTCATACTCTCATAATGCAGATTACTTTGTTTCTGTAATATATCCTTAAGTGTCATTTGTAAGGCTGTTTGGATAGTGATGAAATCTTTCAGTGTTTTGACTTAGAAAGTCTTTTCAGTTTTGGTTAATGAATTGGAGGTTCTCTGGGTAAGCTATTCTCTGTTGGCATTTTTTTCTTTCAGAACCTGGATTTTTATCTCTGTAGTCTCTCTTGGCCTGTAAGGTTTCTGTTGGGAAATCTGTCATCAATCTAATGAGAATTTCTTTAAAGATTATGTGATGCTTTTCTCTTGCAAATTTTAGATACTCCACTTGTGTTTAATTTTTGGAAACTGGACTATAATATGTTCTGATATGAATTCTTTCCCAATTATAACAATTTGGGGCCTTATGAGCTTCCTTAAATGTACATATCTTTCTCCCAGTTTGATATGTTCTCAGCTATTATTTTTATTACCTCAGGAACTCCCAAAACTGATATTCATTTTTGATGGTATCCTTAAAATTTTGAACACCATTTTTCATTCTTTCTCCTTCCTTTGCCTATTTCAAAAAGACCTGTCTTCCAGATTACATATTATTTCTTGTCCTTTATATACCCTGTTAAGAATTTCAACTGTATTTTTGTTTGACTTATTGACTTTCTTTGTTTATAATATTTTAGTTTGATATTTTCAATAGTTCTAATACTTTGCTGAATTTCTCATTCACATCATGAAATGCTTTCCTAATTTCACTTACTTGTTTATCAATCTTTTGTATATCCTTAGGTAACATTAGATTCATTCATTTGAGTTATTGCTTAGAAATTTCACTGACCTCTTTATCATCGTGTCACTCTAATGCATTTTTGTACTCACATTGCCCTGTTTATTAATACTGTGTTCCAACACTGGTTTTTGTTTGTGAATCAGGGAATCAATTTTTTTCCCATCACTTTTAGAGGATGGTTTTTGTAGATGAAAACATTTTCCTGAAGATACACCTTTGGGTACTGGTTTGTAGACTACTTTGTTTTTAGTTTTAGTGGTCCCATAGTATGATCCCTCTATACCAATATTTACTATAGCTGATGGGCAGCAGTTAAGAATCCTGGGTGTACTTATGGCTCTGTGTTATGGAATCCCTGTCAAGCAGGTCTCCAGTTACCTCCACAAAGGATAGACTGGAGTCAGAAACTTTTCATGTGTTAGTAGAAGGCTCTTTTAGTGCTATTGGTGATGATAGCAGACAGATAATAAGTCAATACTCAAGTTAGGAGCTGTTGTTGCAATATTAGTACTGGCTCTAGGAGTGGGATGGTTTCATGGTCCTATAACCACTGCCTGAATCCAGCGCTCCAGCAATAGGACTAATGTTGGGTGGAGGATGCCAACAGATGCTGTCAGAGAGAGTGGCTAGATCAATAGGAGTGGTTGTGGTTCCAGCACAGCAGAAAAAGCAGCCGCAGGCCCCTCTCTTTGGGCTTTATTGTGGTTTTGCTTTGCATTTTTCCAGGATTAGGATGTTAAGCATCTTTTCAGTTACTTGTTGGTCTTTTATATGTCTTCCATTCTCTGCTTCCCAGGTATATTAGTAAGGAGCTGGATTAGGAACATGGAGTAGCTGGGACTTAAACCAGGCACTATGTTATGGATTTCAGGAGTCCTAGAAGGTGCTCACTATGCTACACTATGATCCTAATGTCTACTTCCTATTTTTAAATTTAATTTTTTGACTATTTTGTTGTATGAATTCCTCATATTCTAGTTATACTCTTTGTCAGATATACAACTTGCAGATATAGTCTCTTACTCTGTAAGTTGTCTTTTCACTCTTTTATTTTTTTTTTCTTCGTTTTGGAGAAGCTCTGTTTTTGTTTTTTTATTTTTATTTTTAAAGATTTATTTATTTAAAAAGCAGAGATATATATTGAGAGAGATCTTTCATCTACTGGTTCACTCCCCAAATAACTGTAATAGCAGGGACTGTGCCAGGCTGACCAGAAGCCAGTAGCTTCTTTTAAGTCTTCCATGTGGGAACAGAGGCCCAGGACTTGGGCCATCTTCTACTGCCCTCCCATGTGCATTAGCAGAGAGCTGGATCAGAAGTGAAGCAGCTGGGACTTGAAATGGTGTTCATATGGGATGCCAGTACTGCTGGCAGAAGTTTTGCCTTCTACACCACCACATCAGCTCCCACAGAAGCTCTTCATAATTATATCCAATTTTTCTAATTTTTGCTTTATTTCCTGTGTGTGAGGTTTAACCAAAAAATCCCTGTCCTGGGGCCGGTGCTGAGGGGCAGCGGGTTAAAGCCTTGGCCTGAAGTGCCAGCATCCCATATGGGCCCCGGTTCTAGTCTCAGCTGCTTCTCTTCCAATCCAGCTCTGCTATGGCCTGGGAAAGCAGTAGAGGATGGCCCAAGTCCTTGGACCCCTGCACTGGTGTGGGAGACCTGGAAGAAGCTCCTGGCTCCTGGCTTTGGATTGGTGCAGCTCCGGCTGTTGCGGCCAATTGGTAGTGAACCATCAGATGAAAGACCTCTCTTTCTGTCTCTACTGTCTTTCAAATAAATAAAATCTTCTTTAAAAATTCTTTAAAAATTTTATTTTTTTGAGAGGTAGAGTTATAGACAACGAGAGGAGAGACAGAGAGAAAGGTCATAAATAAGAGTGTCAATTTTTAAATCAACAACAGGAGTCACTGTGCACTTACTCCCCATGTAGGATCTCTGTCCTTAATGTGTTGTACTATGTGAATTAATGGTATAACTAGTATTCAAAAAAGTGCTTTATACTTTGTGTTTCTGTGTAGGTGAAAAGTGTTGATATCTTTACTTAGTATATACTAAATTGATCTTCTTTATATAAAGATAATTGAAAATGAATCTTGATGTAAATGGGATGGGAGAGGGAGTGGGAGATGGGATGGTTGTGGTGGGAGGGAGGTTATGGGGGGAAAAAGCCACTATAATCCAAAAGCTGTACTTTGGAAATTTATAGTTATTAAATAACAGTTTTTTAAAAAACGATTCTATGTACTGTTGAGAGGAATGTGTATTCTGTGGTATTTGGGTAGAGTGTTTTGTATATGAGTGTTAGATCCAGTTGTAGAGTGCTGTTTGGTTTCTTTTTTTTTCTTAGATGATTTTCTGTCTGGAAGGTCTGTTCATTTCTGAAGGTGAGTTGTTAATATTCCCTACCTCACTGTAGTGCAGTCTCTCTTTATTTAGGTCTATTAACATTTTCTTTATAAACCATCTGAATGCTCTGATAGTGCAAATATATTTACAATTTTTTTTCTTGCTGGGTTGAATCTTCAAGTATAATATAGTGACCTACTTTGTCTCTTCTTACTGCCTTTGTTTTAAAAATATTATATAAGCATGTTAATCCCTGCTTTCTTTGGGGTTCTTTTAGCATGAAATATCTTATCCCATACTTTCGCTTTCATTCTATGTATGTCTTAGGAAATGAGTGTCTTGTGAACATCATAATTATTTTTCTTTGATTTGTTTATTCTATATCTTTTATGTTTTAAGATTTACTTATTTGAAATGCAGAGTTGCAGAGAAAGAGGTAGAGAGAGACAGAGAGACAGAGAAAGAGAATGAGAAAGAGAAATAGAAAGAGAAAGAAAAAGAAAGAGAAAGAGAAAGAGAGAGATCTTGACTCTTAGTTTTATATCCAAATGGACGCAATGGTCAGGCCAAAACCAGGTCTAAAACACCATCAGGGTCTTATATGTGAGCATAGGATCCCAAGTATTTGGGTCACTTTAAGCTACTTTCCCAGGCACATAAAAAGGAGACTGGATTAGAAGTGGAAGAGCTGGGAATCAAACCAACATCCATTTGGGATCCCAGCGCTGCAGGTGGAGGCTTAACCCGCTACATCACAGAGCCTGCCCCTATTCTATGTCTTTTAATTGGAGAATGTAATCCATTTATATTTAAGGTAACTATGGGTAAGACACTCTACAATTTTGATGCTTGTGGTTCTAGGCTGTTTATAATTGCTTTCTTTATTTCTTTCTCCCATTCCTGCTTTTGTGGTTAAGTGATTATATCTAGTTGTGTGCTTTGATTCCTTGCTTATTGTTTCTGGCAAATCTGTTACAGATTTTTCTTTGTGATTAGCAAAAAGCTTACAAAATCTTTTGGTTATAAAAAGTTATTTTGAAATGATAACATTGTTTGTGAAGACAAGATATAAAGTAAAGCATTAAAAAGTAGTGAGGAATTGTACCTTTGTATTCCATTCCTCCTCACATTTTGAATTTTTGATATTTTATTTTAGCCTCATTCAACATATTAAATGTAGTTATGTCTATTTAAATTTATTCATTTTTAATTTTAAATTCATTTTTAAAGATATGAATGGTTATTATACGTGTTTACAATATTAAAGCATTCTGATTGTTCTGTGTAGCTACTCTTACCAGAGAGTTTTCTACTTATGATATCTTCTTCTCAATTCTTAAAATCATTTTTCAATTTGAAGAGCTCCTTGAAGCATTTCTTGTAAGATAGGTCTGTTGGAGATAAATTCTCTCTGCTCTTGTCGGTCTGGCACTGTCTATCTTCCCCGCATGTCTGAAGGGTGGCTTGGCTGGGTACAGTATTATTGACTGGCAAAACTTTTTCTTTAATACAGTGAAAACCTTGTCTATTCCCTTGTGGCTTCTAGGGTTTCTGTAGAGAGGTGTGCAATCCGATAAATTGAGATCCTTTATGTTCTATTTCTTTTTGTTTCTCTAGCAGCTTTGAGAATCCCGTCTTTAATATGAGAGTTTTACTATAGTATATCTTGGGGGTAGATTTGGTTTAATTTAATCTAATTGGTCTCTCTTGGCCTCCCTGTACCTTGATAGCTGTGTCTTTCACTACATTTGGGAATTCTTCTGTTATTATCTCTGAATATTCTTTCTTTCCCTTTAGCCTTTTCAAGTAAATCAGATATTTGCTCTTTTCATGATGTCCTAAATTCCTGTAAACATTCTTTATTCCTCTTGATTCTTTTTCTACTTTATTCTCTGTATTTTCAAAGAGCATATATTTGAGCTCACTATTTCTTATTTTCATTCTATTCTGCTATGAATGCCTTATTAAATTTCACTTAGGATAGTTTTCAATTGAAGGATTTTGTTCAATTTGTTTTAATTGCTTCCATTTCTCTGTCAAGTCTTTCTGTTAGAGTATAAAATTGTTTATCCATGTTCAGTTGACATTTGACGTTTCCTTAAAACATATTTTGTCATCTTCATCCAAGCACTTCAAAATTTCAATTCCCAATTAATATCTTATTGATTTAATTCTTAATATATTATTTTATTTATAATTCTTGTAATATATTTTTTTAAATCATGACTCTCTAGAAATTGATACTTTTTTGGTGTTTTGCATCAGCTGTGCATTGAAGGATTGGTTATAGTGATTTGATTTTTTGAATGTACTTACAGTAATTCAAAGGTTTATTTTCTCCATGCCTGTGGACACTTCTGTTTTATAACTGGATAGCACTCCAAGTTAAGGTTTCCTGCATGTCAACTATTGATGATTATTTACTGTTCTAGTCCTAAAATAGACACTGAGCTCAGACTTGTCCCAAATCCACAGTTGTATTATCACATTGATAATGAGCTAAGGAAGTCTCTAAGAAAGAGTGTTCTATCCCTATATGTATCTTCCTGGGACTGGAGTAGGCCTAGACTCTGAGTCCTGTGACCACCAACACTATGATGCTAGATTACATGCAGAGCTCACAGCCCGCTGAGACCAGTGCTGGAGTGAAGCCCACCTGCTGTGGAACATCTGCTGCTGAGGTATACTTACTGTTAATGCCACTACCACCAACCTCTGGTGATACTGGCTGAGGAATAATACCAATCAGTCAGGGCCATGGAACTCTACTTAGCACCAAAGGAGTTCTAGAGGCTCTGTCTGAAGGTGTCAACCTGGGGACAGGGACTGGTAAGAGTTACTCAGTATTGGGTTTTACTAGTCTGGTATTGAGTCCCCAGTCTTGGGATTCCCAGCTATCTAAGACTGAAGGTCCGTGATAGAGGCAGGTCCAACACTACACAGAATGGCACCAGTTATTTTACACCCAGGTCTCACAGTCATCAGCCTCTGTACATTCTTGGAGGTACATATCCATGTGAGGTTTGCAATGATATATGCTGAAATACATCTATACCATCAAATGGTGTCTGCCTCATACTTGGGCAAGTCTAGAGATTGTCCACATGCACTAGTCAATGGCTTGGGACAGATCTGCCCAGTGATGGGCTTTATCCACCTGGCATTGAGTTCCAAGCCACAGTCCTGTTATTCCTGGAAGTCTGCCCAATGTCAGAGGAGTGATGATAAAGGCAACCTTGGTCAGCCAGAATGGAATTAGACTGGATTACACATATGTTTCACAATCACTGGGTCCTATAACATATTCGAGGTACATGCCAGGCCCACTTTAGGCTGACAGTGATACACACTAAATTAAGTTTACCTTGTTGGAATGCCGGCACCCATCTGATGCTGGAGAAAGTCTAAAGGTGCCTTCTGTGAGCACTAATTTGAGGATAGAGACTTTGGGTCTCATAGGAGTTGGCCAAGTCTGATCCCCAAGCTAAAGTTCTAGGCTCTCTTTCCTGCTTTATTCCAGAGTCCTTCTCTGTTATCTGTAGGAGGCTGGGAGAAGGGTAGCAGAGATCACCTGACCATAGAGAGCCCAGAAGCTCAGAATGGAGGGTTACATGTCACACTCTGAATTCTGTCATAGTGGGCCTGGCACTGGGATTCGTATCTAAGTACTGGATTTAATTCCCTGCTTCTATATAGTGGGAGGCATCTTTATCTGATGAACTACTTGAAACTGGGGAAAGAATGAAGAAGGCAATCTTTTCTTTCCTGATTTCTTCAATGCAATTTTTCTTATTAGGCCATGGTCCCTGGCTTCATAGCTCTTGTGAATGTGACTTGGTGCACAAAGAGCTGTGCATATTGTCTCAGGGTGGGGGAAGGGGTAATGAGGAATCTTACTTAGCACCATCTTGCTAAACTTCCTTCTCTGTGACTGACTTACAGTGGGTAATTTTCCTTCTATAATCTAATTTTTGAAGAGGACAGATTGAAGATTAAATTAAACATGTGAGACACATTCTTATTAATCAGTTTTCTTAATTTCTCCCTGGGTGTTTTCATTTTAATTAGCAGTGAAATCTCCTTTATATCAAATGAATAAAAGCTCTTGTGTGAACTACACCTTGTGATTGTCATTTTGGAAAGAGGTAGAAGATTCTTCTTTGAAGAATTATCAGTTATCAGTTGTCACATAGCCCACTACTATACCTAGGTAAATTTCTGTAAAAAACTAAATGTTTGACACTATTATCCACATTTTCTTTCTTCTTTCATCCCCCAAATAAGCCTCTTTAATTCAGTTTTTATAAATTGATACTCAACAGAGTTGTGAAAAACATAAAGTTCAAGGACGTAACACTAGTACAAACTTTCCTCATACAGCTTTGATCCAAGGAAATGAAAATCATGTTAAAAAATGAAGTTTCCCTTGAGTTCTTAGATCCACCTTCTAGCTCTCACCTTGGTTCTCCTTGTGTCTGATAACCTCAATTATGGATCATTAAGACAATTGGTTATGCAACTGTCCTCATTGACACATTTTTAACTCTTATGGAAATGTTTTCAGCAGCTCAAGAAAATTCTGTTTAGCCTTTTTCCATCTGTGCAGTCTCCTGCCGTACTACGATAGAGGAAAAAAATTAAGGTCAGTGGGGAGTGAGGGAAGTTAAAATCACCAATAGCTTATAAATATCACACATAGAAGCAAGTAGTGAAAATTCATGTTGATCTAAATGGATGTGTGATAAATTGTTTGTATGCACACAAGACCTTCAACACTCAAGTGTCACTTTCCCATCACCCTCCCCATTTGCTTGGATTAGTTATTTTCAGATATATCTCTGTGTGTGCACATATATTTCTTTGGCACTATGGATTTTACTATTCCAGTCTTTTGCAAGAGATGGTATTGGTGTTGAGGTTTATATTTCTGGAGATGAAATAGGGAGGGATGAGCAGTTCCAAAAGCTGTGGAGGGGATCTGAAGAATAGGAAGCAATATTTTTAAGATTTTTTTTTCAAGAGGCAGAGTTACAGAGAGAGAGGGAGAGACAGAGAAAGTCTTCCATCTGCTGCTTACTCCCCAGATGGCCACAACACTGGAGCTTAGCCTATCTGAAGCCAGGATCTTCTTCCATGTCCCCCTGTGGGTGCAGGGGACCAAGCCCTTGGGTCATCTTCTGTTGCTTTCTCGGGTGACTGCAGAGAGCTGTATTGGAAGAGGAACAACCAGGACATGAACCGGCACCCACATGGGATGCTGACAACTTAGGTGGACGCTTAGCCTACTAGCCACAAAACAGGCCCCAGGAAAAAAAAAATTAGGGACTTGAAAATGAGACTAATGGGGCTGGTGCCATGGCTCAATAGGCTAATCCCCCACCTGCAGCGCCGGCACACCGGGTTCTAGTCCTGGTCAGAGCGCCTGATTCTGTCCCAGTTGCTCCTCTTGCAGTCCAGCTCTCTGCTGTAGCCTGGCAGTGCAGTGGAGGATGGCCCAAGTCCTTGGGCCCTGCATCTGCATGTGAGACCAGGAGAAGCACCTGGCTCCTGGCTTCGGATAAGCACGGTGCGCCGGCTGCGATGCACCGGCCACAGCAGCCATTGGAAAGTGAACCAACACTAAAGGAAGACGTTTCTCTCTGTCTCTATCTCTCACTGTCCATTATGCCTGTCAAAAAAAAAAAAAAAAGAAAGAAAGAAAGAAAGAGAAAATGAGACTAATGGATCTATTCAATTGACTTATCTTTTTCTTTCTTTTTTTGTTGTTTTCTTTCTTTCTTTTTTTACTTTATTTAAAAGACAGAGTTACAGAAAGAGGTAGAGACAGAAAGAAAGGTCTTCCATCCACTGGTTCACTCCCCAGATGGCCTCAATGGAAGCCAGGAGCCAGGAGCTTCTTCCAGGACTCCTATGTAAGTGCAGGGGACCAGGGACTTGGGCCATCTTCTATGCTTTCCCAGGCCATAGCAGAGAGCTGCATTGGAAGAGGAGCAGCCAGGATTAGAATCAGCATCCATATGGGATGCTGGCACTTCAGGCCAGGGCTTTGACCCACTGCGCCACAGTGCTGGCCCCTTTTACTTTCTTTCTTTCTTTCTTTCTTTCTTTCTTTCTTTCTTTCTTTCTTTCTTTCTTTCTTTCTTTCTTTCTTTCTTTCTTTCTTTTTAAGATGTATTTATTTATTTGAAGCTCAGAGTTACACACAGAAAGAAGGAGAGGCAGAGAGAGAGAGAGAGAGGTCTTCCATCCACTGGTTCACTCCCCAATTAGTCACAGTGGCTGGAGCTGTGCTGATCCAAAGCCAGGAGCCAGGAGCTTCTTTTGGGTCTGCCATGCGGGTACAGGGGCCCAAGGATTTGGACCATCTTACACTGCTTTCTCAGGCCATAGCAGTGAGCTGGATTGTAAGTGGAGCAGTCGGGACATGAACTGGTGCCCATATGGGATGCCAGCATTTCAGGCAGAGACTTTACCCACTACACCACAGTCCCCACCAAGGGACTTCTCTTAAACAATTCTGTTACCTAGAACATGAAGGGTGGGTCCACTCCTGAGGAGCGTTGGAAATTACATCAAGCTTAAAGATGAAGCTCCAGGAGTCCCATGTATTTACTTTACTTTTTATCCTCATCTCCTGAATTCCTATGCAATGCTCATAATATTCATTATTTCTTGCTGTGTAACCGATGACGCCATTATGCCTGTGGCTTGATGATAAACATTTATTATCTCACAGTTTGTAGGTCAGAAATCATAAAGGAGGGATGTTTTTTTTTTAACTTTTATTTAATGAATATAAATTTCCAAAGTACAGCTTATGGATTACAATTGCTCCCCCCTCCCATAACTTCCCTCCCATCCGCAACCCTCCCCTTTCCCGCTCCCTCTCCCCTTCCATTCACATCAAGATTCATTTTCAATTCTCTTTATATACAGAAGATCAGTTTAGTATATATTAAGTAAAGATTTCAACAGTTTGCCCCCACATAGCAACACAAAGTGAAAAATACTGTTGGTGTACTAGTTATAGCATTAAATCACAATGTACAGCACATTAAGGGCAGATATCCTACATGATATTTTTTTTTTAAAAAATGATTAATTTTCTAAGCAATTTCCAATTTAACACCAAGGTTTTTTTTTTCATTTGCAAGTATCTTTATATACAGAAGATCGATTTAGTATATATTATGTAAAGATTTCATCAGTTTGCATCCACACAGAAACACCAAGTGAAAAAATACTGTTTCAGTATTAGTTACAGAATTACTTCTCATTGGACAACACATTAAGGACAGAGATCCTACATGGGGAGTAAGTGTACAGTGATTCCTGTTGTTGATTTAACAATTTGACACTCTTGTTTATGGCGTCAGAAATCTCCCTAGGCTCTAGTCATGAGTTGCCAAGGCTATGGAAGCCTTTAGGGTTCGCTGAACAAGAGCTAGGGAGATTACTGATGCCATAAACAGGAGTGTCAATTTGTTAAGTCAACAACAGGAGTCGCTGTGCACTTATTCCTCATGTAGGATATCTGTCCTTAATGTGTTGTTCAATGTGAATTAATGCTATAACTAGTACTCAAACAGTATTTTACACTTTATGTTCTGTGTGGGTGCAAACTGTTGAAATCTTTACTTAATATATACTAAATCAACCTTCCATATGTAAAGTTAATTGAAAATAAATCTTGATGTGAATGGAATGGGGGAGGGAGTGGGAGTTGGAAGGGTTGTGGGGAAAAAGCCATTGTAATCCATAATCTGTACTTTGGAAATTTATATTTGTTAAGTAAAAGTTAAAAAAATGTGTCCACATGATTGAACAGATGGATTCCTGCAGACAATCAACCCAAGGGAAGGAAAGGGAGTTATAATATAATTTATGGCCTAGCATTGAAAGTCAAACTCCATTTCTGCTAAACGCTATTGTTTTCTTGGATAAACTCCAAGGGAAAGGTGGAAATACAAGGGCATGAATGTCGGGAGGGAAGAATTGCTGTAATCTCTCATGGAGGCTGGCTGCCACTGTAAGTGTTCAAAAATAATTCCTAGAAGTCCACAGAACACTCTTGAAGGGTCACTTCTTTTGATGAGTTCTACAGTGTTATGATCCATCATATTAGGTGAAATAAGTCTGAAATAGAAAGAAAAACACCACATATATGGGAGTGAAAAAGAAAAAACCTCAATCTGAACCAGTGTTCATTACTGGAGGTCTAGAGTAGTAGAGAGGATATAAGGAGTTTGTACTAAGAAAACATAGGGGAAACTCGGTGCAGGTCCGTTGATTGCAACAAATAAATCATAGTAATGTGAGAAGTTCTACTAGAAGCTGGGTGTGCCTTCTGGATTGTGACCAATACATCATACGAATACAAAGTTAACAATAGGAGAGGCTGGGTGTAGAATACAGAACTCTTTGTACCACTTTATAATATTTGTTTTGTAAACTTAGATACGTGAAATTAAGAGAGTAAACAATGTTATTGAGCATGCAAAAGAGACAATAAGATATCTTTTTTTTTTTTTTTGACAGGCAGAGTGGACAGTGAGAGAGAGAGAGAGAGAGAGAGAGAGAGAGAGAGAAAGGTCTTCCTTTGCCGTTGATTCACCCTCAAATGGCTGCCGCGGACAGCGCGCTGCAGCCGGCGCACCGTGCTCAATGGTGACAGGAGCCAGGTGCTAGGTGCTTTTTCCTGGTCTCCCATGGGGTGCAGGGCCCAAGCACTTGGGCCATCCTCCACTGCACTCTCGGGCCACAGCAGAGGGATGGCCTGGAAGAGGGGAAACCGGGACAGAATCCGGCGCCCCGACCGGGACTAGAACCCGGTGTGCCGGCGCCACAAGGTGGAGGATTAGCCTGTTGAGCCACTGTGCCGGCAAGATATCTTTTCACATTTGGACCTTATTATTGTCTACTAATATGCTTTAGAATAATTTTGAAGGAGATAAATTATACTTTTCTCCATTTGTGGAGATTTATTCCGACTCCTTTCTCCATGCTGATTGTGTGTGTGTGTGTGTGTGTGTGTGTCCTGATTTTTCTTCTGCCATCTGTTTATCTGGATTTATCCATTTCCCCTAATATTTTTCCTACTTAAATCTGTTTTCTCCGACTGATTTTTTCACAATGCCCTGTCCTTAACTTCATCAGTGTTATTTGAACTTGGTTTGCTAAAATGAAGAAAGTTATTTGGTTACGTTTATAAAATCATTATGTGTTTTGATTTACTCTTTCAATCTTTCTGTATGTACTGAACATCTTGATGTGGAATATTTGCCAAATATAAGTTAACTGAGGACCTTTAAAATATTAACAACTCTTCACAAACTTAATTTGGAAAATATTGGAGTAGTCTGTGGCAATCCAGTGCTTTCTTTGAAAACAAAAAGAAGAAAACCAACTAGGAAACCAAAACAAATTGCAAACATATTTTTAAAAAATCAAAAGTTGCATTGCTGAAACTGTGGCATAGTGGGTAAAGCTGCAACCTGCAGTGCCAGCATTCCACATAGGTGCTGGTTTGAGTCCTGCCTGCTCCACTTCCAATCCAGCTCTCTGCTATGGCCTGGGAAAGCAGTAGAAGATGGCCCAAATCCTTGAGCCCCTGCACCCGCCTGAGAGACATGGAAGAAACTCCTGGCTCCTGGCTTCGGATCAGCACAGCTCTGGCCATTGTGGCCAGTTGGAATGAACCAGCGGATGGAAGATCTCTCTCCCTCTCTTTCTTTCTCTCTGTCTCTCCTTTTCTCTGTGTAACTCTGACTTTCAAATAAATAAATGTTTTTTTTTTAAAGTCAGAAGTTGTAGAAATGAGGAAGACTAGAACTGAAATTCCAGACAACAGAGAACTTAAAGAGTTGAAATGAGAATCTTCACCTGCTTCTCCTTTGGAGGCACTGGGAAGTGTTTTGGCAGTGGGCTAATCTTTGAGAGTCTTTGTTGTGAAAGCATGGACAAAGGACAGAGAAAGTAGAGAACCCAGTAGCAGCCACCTTAGACTGAAGTCAAAAAACAAAGTGAAAAATAAACAAAAATCCTCGTGATTCAAAGGACCTCTGTACTTAGCTGGTTTACCATTAAATATATCTGCTGAATTCCCATGTTATAACAATTCCTCACCCTGATGACTTTGGTTAATTTTAGTTATCTCCTTAAAGGCTTTATTTCCACAGATAATCACATTAGGGCTTCGATATATGAATTCTGGTAGGGCAAATCTGTTGTATAAAAGCAGATATAAAGTGTAGCATAAATCCTTTAAGAATAAGCTTTAAAACAAAAGTAAAATATCTGAAAAGATATGCCCATCAACAGTAAACTGGATAAAGAAATTATAGGATATGTACTCTATAGAATACTATACAGCAGTCAAAAACAATGAAATCTGGTCATTTGCAACAAAATGGAGGAATCTGAAAAATATCATGCTAAGTGAAATAAGCCAGTCCCAAAGGAACAAATATATGTTCTCCCTGATCGATAACAACTAACCGAGAACCAAAAAGGAAAATAGTTGAAGTGTAATGGACACTATGAGAAACAATGACATGATCAGCCCTTGTCTTGACTGTTGAGGAACAACTTACTATTTTATTGCTTTTAGTATTTTGTTGTTGTTTTTATTTTATTCTACTTAATACCACTGGTTGGACTCTGTAATTAATACACAATTATTCTTAGGTGTTAAAATTAACAGAAAAGTGATCTCTGTTAAATATAAGAGTGGGAATAAGAGAGGGAGGAGATATACAGATTGGCACATGCTCACTTGGACTTACCTCCAATGGTAGAGCTAGAAATGTGCCAGGGGATTCCAATTCAATCTTATCAAGGAGGCATGTGCCAACACCATCTCACTTGTTAAAGTGATAAGTTTAAGTAAGTACATAATTGATCAAAAAGATAGGGTAAGTGTCGAAGAGATTTCACAAATAAGACCAGTGTCTGCAAATAATGAAGGCTAGAATTAAAAGGGAGAGAATGATCCTGCGGGGGAAAGCAAGACACACAGCAGATTCATAGAATAGCAAATGCCCTAAACAGTGCTCCATCCTCAGAATCAACCCTTGGGGCATTCGGATCTGGCTAAAAGGCCCATGAGAATTTCACAGGCATGGAAAGCCAAGACACTGTGGCAAAAATGACCTGAATGTAAGATATCAGTGAACAAGATCCCAGCAGAAATAACGGGCCATCAAGGAGGGAGGCACCTTTCTCTGAAGGGAGGAAGGAACCTACACTGTGATACGGCCTTGACTAAACAAATTCACAGTTGGTGAACTCAAGGGGCTTCCATAGACTCGACAGCTCATGGCAAGAGCCTTGGATGATTACTGATGTCATAAAAAAGAGTGTCAATTGTTAAATCAACAACTGGAGTCACTGTGCACATGCTCCCCATATAGGATCTCTGTCCTTAATGTGTTTTACTATGAGAGTTAACGATAAAACTACAGTCAAATCTTGTGCGATTGTGTGGGTGCAGTCTGTTGAAATCTTTACTTAGTATATACTAAGTTGATCTTCTGTATGTAAAGATAATTGAAAATGAAACTTGATGAAGAGTGGGATGGGAGAGGGAGTGGGGGATGGGATGGCTGCGGGTGCGAGGGAGGTTATGAAGAGAAAAGCCCCAACAATCCAAAAGCTGTGCGTTGTAAATTTACATTTATTAAATATAAAAAAAAAGATTTGTCTATTTGAAAGGCAGAGATGAAGGCAGAGAGAAGTCTTCCATCTGTTTATTCACTCCACAAATGACCGCTATGGCTGGAGCTGGGCAAATCTGAAGCCTGGAGCCCCGAGCTTCTTCCAGGTCTCTCATGCTGCTGCCGGGGCCCAGGGACTTGGGTCATCTTCCACTGCTTTCCCAGTCCATAACAGAGAGATGGATCAGAAGTGGAGCAGCCGAGATTTGAAATGGCGGATGTTCATATGGAGTGCATTACTGCAGGTGGTGGCTTCACCCACTTTGTCACAGCACCAACCCTAATGTGATTTTATAGTACTACATTACTCATCTATTTCTTTTAAGTGCTCCTCAAATACATATTGAAAATGTTTTTAAAATACAATCTGGCCAAGTACAGAAAGGAAAATATTGTATGGGGCTTGTGCTGAGGTGTAGCAGATAAAGCCACAGCCTGCAGTGCCAGCATCTCACATAGGCACTGGTTCTAGTCCCAGCTGCTCCACTTCCCTTCCAGCTCTCTGCTATGGCCTAGGAAAGAGTAGAAAATGGCCCAAGTCCTTGGGCCCCTGCACCTGTGTGGGAGACACGGAAGAAGCTCCGAAGCTCCTGGTTTCGGATCAGCAGAGCTCTGGCTTTTGTGGCCAATTAGGGAGTGAAGCAGAGGATGGAAGACCTTTCTCTTTCTGTCTCTCTGCTTCTCCTTTTCTCTGTGTAACTCTAACTTTCAAATAAAGAAATAATTTTTTGTAAAAATTGTATGACCTCACTTACTATGTAGTGTTTTTTTTTTTTTCCCCAGAAGATCAAATACAAAAACAGTGGCTAGCAGATTTAGGGTTGGAGGTAGGAAATAGTAAGATGGAAGTCAAAGGTTAAAAAGTAGAGATTACAAAATATAAAATTGCAAAATCAAAATATTGCAGTTAGTACTAGTGGATTGTATTTTGGATATTTACTGAATGAGTAGATACAGCTGTTCTTGACCCAGGGGATTAAACAGATAACTGAGATGATGGGTATGTTAATTTTTGTTTAATAACCACTTATTCGTACCTTATATACCTGAAACATGCACAAAAAATTCATTTTCAGAAAAGAAGCAAGCAAACATACAATTTTAAAAGTACAGTATAGCACAGAATTTCACGTTATGTTAACACTATGACACTATGTTCTTTTTTTTTTTTTTTTTTTTTTTTTTTGACAAGCAGAGTTAGACAGTGAGAGAGACATAGAGAAAGGTCTTCCTTTTTCCGTTGCTTCACCCCCCAAGTGGCCGCTATGGCTGGCACGTTGCGGCCGGCGCACTATACTGATCCAAAGCCAGGAGCCAGGTGCTTCCTTTTGGTCTCCCAGGTGGGTGCAGGGCCCAAGGACCTGGGCCATCCTCCACTGCACTCCCGGGCCACAGCAGAGAGCTGGACAGGAAGAGGAGCAATGGGGACAGAATCTAGTGCCCTGACCGGGACTAGAACCACGGGTGCTGGCACCGCAGGTGGAGGATTAGCCTAGTGAGCTGCGGTGCCGACCAACATTATATGCTTTACATCAGTGGTTGCAATATGACACACCCAATATATTTTCAGGAGTAAGGGTTGTGGATGGTTGTGAATTATTTTCCAGTATATTAAGAGGTTAGTATACCTTCCATGATGCTGTAATAGCAACCTGGAACAGGCTCTTCTGGTAGAGAAAAAAACGCTCTGACAAGAATACATAGTTACAAAGCCTCCACTGAACCTCTATCCTACCCAACTCCTTCGGGTTTCATTCTTCCAGTGGGATCTTTTTTTAACATGTAACCCCATCACTGGATGAAAAGGAACTCATTTCTTTCCATTGAAGAAAAAGGCCAAGGATTGTAGAAAAGGTAGAGGCAGCCCTCGATTTGGAGTTGAGTTGCATTGTATCAGCATGTGTCATTTTAGTCATCTTTAGATAGTAATCAAGAATACATGAGCCTTTTAATACTATTGTTGAACTAAAGTGTCAATGATAAAGCGTGATAAGTCACAAAATGACAGAGTACAAAAATCATAGGATACACATGACATATTTTCAAGTGGATCTACTTTACAGTGTATTTTTCCAAAATCTTTTATTAATCGAAGAAAATATGCGTACATTCTAAACTAGAAAATTAGAATGTAAATTCCATGAATATTTTTAAATAAAACATCTAAGAACATTTTCTTCTCATGTTAAATATTTTGACCTACACTACCAGATACCCAATGCAGTGTTAAATTTCTTGTACAATGCTGTGATGAAAATATTTGGGAGGGACTACTTAGTCCATGTATTCCCAAGGGGATAAAATCTGACTCATTAGAAGCAGAAAAACCTTAGATATTAATCGTTTGAGGCCATCTAGAAGGAGCAAAATAAACAATTTTTAGAATTTACTTGGAAGAAATTAAGAAAAATATTTATAAACCTTGGGGTGGGCATTTTGGTGCAGAGGGTTAAGGCTGCTGTGTGGTATGCCTGAATCCCATATCAGACTGCCTAGTTTGAGTCCTGGCTACTCTGCTTCTAAGTCAGCTTCCTGATAATGTGCGTTCTGAGACATAGCAGATGATATCTCAAACACTTGATTCCTTACCACTCACGTAAGATACTTGGATGGGGTTCTGACCTCCTGGCTTCCAGCCAGGGCTATAGAAGTTACCTGGGGGGATGAACCAGCAGATGTAAGATGATTCTGCTATCCAAATTAATAAAAGTTAAACATTTTAAAAAATCACCAGGGCAGGCATTAGATGCAGTAATTAACACTGCTTGGGCCACCTCTATTCTGTATTGAAGTTGCTGGATTCAAGTCCTGGCTCCTATTTGGTTCTAGCTTCCTGCTAATACACCCTTGGAAGCAGCAGATGATGGCTGAAATACTTGGGTTCTGTCCACCTATGTGGGAAACCCCCACTGAGTTCCTGGTTCCTGACTTTGATTTAGTTCAGCTGTGATTTGTGCAGATTTTTGGGAATAAGTCAGTGGTGAACGTTCTTTCTCTCCTTGTCTGTTTTACTTTCTCTTTCTCTTTACTTTTAAGGTAAAATAAATACATACATAATTTTTAAAAGTCTGCATGATGAGGGCAACAATGAAAAGCAGGTTGGGAAACCCTGATGTATGCAGATCAGTTCACAACTTACTTTAAATGGATGAATTTAGCTAGTTCTTATATGGTAATAAGTACATTTTGTCCTGTATCGTGCCATATTCAAAGCTATTACAGAGAGATAAAAAAGTTAAAAATAAGAAAATGATTGTTATTTTTAATCTCATTTGCTATTAAGGAAAGGAAGTCACTGAATGAGGACTGAAAACTATAGACCATGAAGTTTGTTTTTGTTGGCTATAAAGTGTTTTATGATTATGATTTTTTACTTATTAGACTTCTTAACTGATTAGAAGTTAGATGAAAAAGCCAACAAATTTATGGTAAATAGTTGTTATAATCTAAATGCAAGTTAACATAAATGTGGAGAGAAATACATAATCATCAACCATGATACGGGGCATCAATATTTAAACCATACAGGAATGAAAATGGCTCCATGTTGATGAATATACTTGATTGGGAAGCAATATCCAAGCCATGGAATTGTTAAACCATTAATGAAAACAAGCTAGAAAGAATCTAGCCTTGGTTCTGAATTTCATCTCTTAATTTACTCTAGCATTTTAGCATAAATTTATCCAATGCTTTTCTTTCCTTTTAGCAAAATGATGCATTTGAAGGACACTAATATTAATGTGCCTAATTCTGTTGGTTTAATGTGCACCATGAGAATGCCATGGCCATTTTGCATTTATAGCCTGATGGACCAAACTATTTCGACAACTCTTCACAACTTGAGTAACAAGGGGTTTGGAAATAGGCTGCTTTCCAAGTCTTATTTTAACAAAAGATTTTTTTTCTCCTGAAGACATGATTAAAATGTTTTAAGTCTGCTTCTTTCACTCAATGCCTCTAAATGTGATAGTGGCCAATGCATGAGGAGACCAGGCCACTAACTTGGTCTTTGCACCCAGGCTGACTCCTACCCTAGCAATGGATTTTTACAGAATGTACACTATAAAAGGTTTCTCAGGCTCTTGCTCTACAGTTGATTTCTGCTTCTCAAGAGATGCCAAATTAAAGGATGTCCAGTTGTATTAGATTCAGATGCAGAACACCTTCCTTAATAAAACTGCATCACATTCCATTGGCGATGATAGTTGGTAGCTTGAGTTGGGGTTTAATGTATAAACTACTGCTGATACTGGCTACTACAAGAAGCTATTATTTGTTCCAACAAGCCTAGGTGACATGTATCTTCCACTAGAATCACAGCAAATTATTTGAGCAATTAGTTTACCCTGGAAAATAGAGATCACTGGCTTTCTAGACTATGATTTACATCTTTTTTTCCCCTCTTGCCTGCTATCTGACAAAGTAGCACATGTATTTCACATTTTGAATCACACTGCTTGCAAGTGATTGTGAAATTATAAATATCTATTTTTAAAATATCAAATTTAACCTCAGTTCAGCAGTGCAAATTAAAGAGATCTGAGCTGACAGTTGAGTTTAGAAAAATGTTGATGCTTCCAAGTTAATTAAGAAATAGAACAATTATTTACTTTTTGTTATATAATAAATCTAATAGTGAAACTGTTACAAAATGAAATTAATCTGTCTGAATTTTAGTTTTGCTACTGAACCGTAAACTTCCTGTGTAAGAAGGTGGTGTCTGCCTGTTCAATGGTTTGATTTCCACATTCAGTGCATTGCCAGGGAGAGGGTACAGATTCAGTAAATATTTGTTTAATTATATTTAATTCATGATGCCATGATTCCATTTTTTTAAACTAGCAAAATATTTTTCTCATCAAAGTAGCAGCACCAATTCAAAAACAAGCACTTTTCTAGTGTGTAAGTTTTTGTGCTTTGTGAATTTTCTGTATTACTACTCAGAGTCCTGTCTTTAATACATCCATCCTGTTTTTCTTTATTCCTCATCAATGTCTTTTTTTATTCTCATGAGAAAATGTGTACATCTGATGCTCCTTTTCAAGGACTCAGTTACTTAATTTTTATTTGAATCAAAATAATATATAAATACAGTTTAAACAAAAATGATACAGAGGAGTTTATGGTGAAACTCTCTTGTTCCATCCCTCCTACTTTTATCTTTAGTCTCTGGTGGCAATCTATTTGAACTACTTATATTTCACATCTTTTAGGAGTGATCTATTAGTGATCTCAAATGTATAAACCAGGGAGGAATTTCATCCAGAATAAATATGAAACCATTTTTTGGTGATATAGTCTCATTTTTTCCTTCATCTTGCCAGTTTCCAGAATAGTACCTGACACTTTGCTAGCTCTCAAGCATTTATTGAAAAAAAATTGACAAAGAAGATTAGTAAAAGAAATATAATATTTCTCCCCAAAGCAGTACTAATTCCCTTAAGACAGAGAAGGCCTGGGAAACCAGAGGAAAAATGAATTAAAAAAAAGAATCAGGTGAGATATTCCTCAGCTCCTATCAGTCTCAGCACAATTTAATGGAATGTAATCCTTTCCCTTCCAGAATCATAATTATGTAAAAGCAAAAGGAGTCCTCATATTATTTTATGCAATGCAGCTGAACTCAAAGATAGGAGCAGCTGGGCAATTAAGATAATCTAATGACAACACTAAGTTGGGGTAGCAAACATTTGAACATTTTCTTACCATGCTAAAAATTGTTTTTAAAAGTCTACTATACACTCGCTGCCTACCCAGCATTTTGAATTGTACATATCGTTATTCACGAGTCTGAGATATATGATCCTGTGACAAATAGCAACTTTTCTACTTTTTGCTTTGAAATGTACCATCTTTCACATTTTTATCTGTATACTCCTCTAATTTGGTTCTCAGTTTCATTCTGTAAAACCTTTATAGCAAAAGCACATCCAAGTGCATGCTTTTTATAGTTCTGCTCTGAAGACAAAATTCAGCAAATCTCACATACCACTTCTTGTGTGAACTGACTCCTCTGAAAAGTGGTAACCAATTTTCCCTCTAGCTGCCACAGGGATGACTACTTGCCTTTATTGGTGCAAGTTTTATTTTGTAATTTATTTTTCTTATGGCTCCCTCCCTTTGCATGGATTTTCATTAAAATGTAGCATTCATTGAACTCTATTCCAAGTGTGGTATATGCTCTTTAAACATATTTATTCAGAACAGAAAGAAGCCAGATATCTGTTTCATAAGGAAGTTAGAAGATGAGTGGAACCAACATATAAGAATACTTCTAAATTTGTTAGAAAAGAGTGCCATCGAGGACAGTGGAAGTTCAATGTAAGGCCGTTGCAAAAGTGTCTCAGAAGATGAGATTGATATTTTTTTCACTACCGGTTTGTAGGGAATATATCATTATTCCTGGCCTGCTATGCGTGGTGTATTTGCGTCAGTTGTAAACTGTATGTCATGTATTGCTGCCTCTATGTGCACATGGACAGCTTGAGATTGCTAGCCAGATTCTGGCATTCCAGGTTTCATAGAAGTCAGGTACTTCTGATTGGCACACAGACCTTGCAGTAGAACAAGATCTCTAACACTGGCTTATGCTGATTAAAAGCACAGCTAGAAGAATATCTTTGGCTACTGGAGCAGATTACGGCCTTAAATGAGTGATAGATCTTTCTCCTATTTTGTTGAATTTAGTGTCCACATTTAATAGTGTGCATCTCAGTTCACAGAATATTGTATGAAGAAGGCAGAATAAGCTCACAAGGAAGCAATGTAGAGTAGAGCATGTAGAAGTGCAGTGTTACGTCTACCACAGGAAAACAGAAAGGTTAGGAATTTGCATTGCAGCCCATTTTTCTTAATAAGCAACTGTAAAACAGAAAATTCACCTGACTAGCTGGAGCTACAGCGTACAAATGAGAGTAGAGCACATTATTCACTGCTACGACACTAAGCAGTTGTGGGTTTGCACAAATCTTTAACACTAAAGACTAGCAATGGGGGCGCATGTAGTGGTGTAGCAGGTTAAGCTGCCGCCTGCAGCACCAGCATCCCATAGGGGCACTAGTTTGAGTCCTGGTTGCTCCACTTCTGATCCAGCTCCCTGCCAATGGCCTGAGCAGCAGAGGATGGCCCAAGTGCCTGGGCCCCTGACCTTGGCCTAGACCCAGCTGTTGTAACCATTTGGGGAGTGAACCGGTGGATGGAAGGCCTCTCTCTCCCTCTCTCTTTATAGCACTCCCTTTCAAATAAATAAAATAGATGCTTAAAAAAAAACTAGCAATTGCAATATTTTTTCTGTCCTTTTCTTTAACTGATTATACCAGATTCTAATCATCTTGTAGATAATTAGTGCTGAAATGAGCAATGATAATGTTTGTAGAAAACTGTATTCTCTTTATGAGAGACAAAAAGGATCTGATTTACACAGAAGTAACTTTGGAGCTACAGCAATTACTCTTAGAGCCTTTGCTTGCCTATTTGTTTCCTTTCTAAGTGTTCATGTGTTAGGTGCTGATGGGCCTCTACCCATGCTGAAGTATGAAGGAAACCATGAATGCAGCTGTTTAGGGCTGTTGTCAACCAGCGTTTCCTTCCTCTGAGATGGCGAACCCACTGGAAAAATCATTTACTTCAATATTTCCAACGGACTTTCTGGTTTATCTCTCAACTTACTCACAACTGAGTTTTGTTCTGATGGTTGCTATTTAGGTTTGCTTACTTTGAGTCCAGGCAGGTAGGGCAGAAACTCCCCAGGTCACAATAAACTCACTGGAAATTCCCCTCCCTCATTTACAAATCTTACTAGAACTTCTTGATGTCTGAGGGTGGGATGGGAGTCGAGAAAGCCTGAATGGTTCACTGTCAATGGGTTCTTGATTTTGCTTTTGCTTGACAGAGATTGTTTCGTGGTGACAGATTTTCTGGAATGAAATGACTGATTGATTCAATGTCAGTACAAGTATTGTGTGATCACAGTGGCTTGAAATGTGCAATTCTGAAGGTAGAGAACCAGAACTAGCATGTTTCACAATTGAAATTGAAGGTCAACACTTATATACTGCCTACACAATCAGCCATAAAATAAACCTGAAAATTTAAGAGATTCTGGCCATAAGATCTTTCTTTTTTAATGGTTTTTTAAAAATTTAATTAGTTTTTAACAGATTATGTAAAGTTTGTAGATGCAATTCTAAGAATATAATGATATTCCCTTCCTCCCTCTCCCCCACCCTCTTTCCTGCTCTTTTTTTAGTTTATGAGATAATAGCTTTTAAATTTACACTGCAGTAAAAAGGCTTAATGCTTCACCAAATAAGAAGTTTAACAAGAAGCAAAAAACCATAGTTTAGTGGGAATATAGCCATAGCTATAAACAATAATTGAATGGAAAAATGTCCATTTTTCCCATATATGGTAATTTTTAAAATAATTACAAATTGTTAAAACTGTAGTAGCATAATATTCTTAACCATTGGTTTGACAAAGGTATAAAACAATGTTCTATAAAGCTGTATTTGCAGCAATACTGATACACACAGGCATTTCTCTTTTTGATTTTTTAAAATTACCTGCCACATATAAGGGAGAACATGTGGGTATTTGTATTTTTTTAAGATTTATTTATTTGAAAGTTACACAGAAAGAGGGAGAGGCAGAGAGAGAGAGAGACAGGTTGGTCTTCCACCTGCTGGTTCACACTCCAATTGGCCACAACAGCCAGAGCTGCGCTGATCCAAAGCCACTACTAGGCGATTCTTCTAGGTCTCTCCCATGGGTGAAGGGGCCCAAGGACTTGGGCCATCTTCTAGTGATTTCCCAGGCCATATCAGAGTGCTGGATTGGGAGTGGAGAAGCCGGGACTTGAACTGGCACCCATATGGGATGCTGGCACTGTAGGTGGTGTCTTTACCCGCTATGCCACAGTGCTGGCCCTGGATATTTGTCTTTCTGTGTCTGACTTGTTTCATTCAACATGGTGTCTTCCAGTTGTGTCCATTTTGCTGCAAGTGGTAGAATGTTTTTATATAGTTGAATAATATTCCACTCTCTCTCTCTCTCTCTCTCTCTCTTTCTCTCTCTCTGACACACACACACACACACACACACACACACACACCCCAATACCACATTTTCCTTATCCTTATCCATCTGATGATGGATATCTTGGTTGATTCCAAATTTTGGCTGTATATTAGGTGGTGCAATACATAATGTGTTACAAATGTCTTTTATACAACATGTTCATGTCTTTTGGGTATATACCCATAGTGGAGTTGTTGGATCATATGGCAACTCATTCTAGTTTTTTCAAAAAGTGTCCACCCCATTTCCCACAGTAGATGCACTTATTTACATTCCCACTAACAGTGTGTGATAGTTCCCCTTTTCTACTTCCCCACCAGCATTTGTTGCTGCCTTTTGTATTTTAGTGATTCTGACAGGAATGACGGAATATCTCACTCTGATTTTCGAGCTGCATTTCACTGATGGTGAGAGATGTTGAGCATTTTTGACATATTTTTTAGCCAGTTTTATTTCTTGTTTTGAGAACCATCTATTGTGGCCCTTGTCTCATTTCTTAACTGAATTGGTTTGGTTTTTTTGTTGTTGAGGTTAAGTAGCTGGATATTCAGGATATTAACCTTTGTTGGGTAGCTTGCAAATATGGTTTTCCATTCTGTTGGATGTCTCTTCACTTTATTGATCATTTCCTTTGATCTTTCTGAAATTCTCAGTAGCTAAATATTACTTTGCATCACCGCAAAGAAAAAACAGGCTGGGCAGGATCAACACTGAGGAGTGAATCTGTTGAAGCAAGAGTGGTGGATAACTTCTCCTGCCTCTAAATATCATGTAGAGTTTATTTCATATACTAAAATCTAAAGTCATTTAACTTCACAGCTGGACCAGGTTTGATGGCATATATTAAGCATTTAACACGACATTTCTTTTTAGTGTAAGGGAAAAATATCTCTTTGATTGAGTTGAATCTCAAATGTTAGAGTTTTATTTTTCATTTATTTTCAACTTTCATATCACATCCAAACATGTGAAGGCTTAGGCTGTGGAAAAAGCAAAAAGTCTTACAGAAAAATGTATTTTAATGAACTGTTTAATCCTCTCTAGGCATACCTCCTAAAGTGGATTTTAAAGTAGCCATGTGATTGTAAGTGGAGTCCAAGTCAGAGCAGGAATGTGAAAAGCCTGCAAGGAGGCGTTCCACTTGGACATATTCTCCAGCTGACTCTAAAAGAAGCAGTTTCAACTTTAAGAGCACTATGAAACGCTACCTCACTGTCTGGGTTTTTCTGTAGGTTATCATGGTCTTTAAACTCATGCCTTCCATGCTGTCAAAAGAAGGAGTAGCCTTTCTATACTGATAAGTCATGAGCTTGAAAAACCAATATCAGAAATCAGAAACATCTCAAAATGTCAGAGAAAGTAACAACTCAAGCAAGCCACTTGATTCCTATAGGGCAGCAGGCAATATGGTTGTGGCATCTCTTAAAAGCATCATGTAATTTAACATTACTAGCTGGCTAGCCTCAAAGAATACAGACGAGGATGTGGTAACACCAACTCAAAAAAAAAATGAGAAACAGAAGGATGCTGTAAGTTCACTGACATGATTTTTCCAAGGGCATTATTGAAAACTCACATTATTAAGAAATGAAATAAAGAAGTCTCCCTACTTCCCTTATCCACAGAGAAAACATTTCAAGACTCCTAGTATATGCCTGGATGGTGGATAGTAACAAACGTTATAAATAAATGTCATTCGCCTTTATATATATATGCACCATTTAACGATTTTTTGCTATCTTAACTGAGCACTTACCACAAGTATACATGTGGCTGGATTTTAGAAATTTGAGGTATGACAGCAAAACTAGCAGGAATTTTTTTGTTGTTGTTCTTCACAGTTTCATGCATGGATTTTCCTACCACAGGGCTTCATATATTTTGTTTTGTTTCCTTATAAAGTCAGAAACATTTACCTTTTCACTTAAGAAAAGTACTTAAGGTTTCTCTTTTGCATATCCTAGTTTCTTATATCAATACTCTTGCACTTTGAACCAGTATTAAGTAAAATAAAGGCTGTTTGATTAGAAGCAATACTATGACAGTTGGTTTGATATCCAAGACAATTTAAGTGACTAACAGACATGTAGCATAAATAGTGTGGATATGCTGGACAGAGGGATGATTCATATTTTGGGCAGAAGTGAGCATAATGGTATGATATTGAGGTGAGATTTCATTACACTACTCAGAATGATATGCCATCTCAGATATATGAATTGTCAATTGCTAAAAATATCCATTAATATTTTCGACTGCTGTTCACAATGAGTAACTAGAATTCTGGAAAGCAAAAGCATAGATAAAGATGTGCCACTGTACAGATATTATGTTCTGAACTTTGTACTAAAAACTTTGTACTAAAAACTTTGTATTAAAAACTCTGTATTAAAAACTTTGATTTTTCTCTCAATGCTGTTGAAAGAAATTTCCAGTTTGTCTATGACTCTATGAATGAGTAGATTTAAAAACAGAAGTGGCATGCTTGAATCACAATGAGAGTTAAAAGGATTCATTAGTGGCTAAGTGATGCATTAAATAGACTTTTATCTAAGGGCACAGGTGCATTACCAGTGAAGGGAATCCTTCATACCTACTTAAAAATCCACATATTCCAAATAATCATTGAATCAACATTTTACAGATGAAAAACAAATTTAAACAGGCAGAGGAGAAGATTTCAACTCAAGAAAACATCATAATTTAATCAATAATTATCATTAAAATTTCTTGAATTCTAGCCAAGCTACATTTACATGATGCCATAATATCTCTCATCACTTCATTAGGTAAAATCCATTGATATTGCTCCAGATATTGTGTAGCTAGAACTCTCAGTTTGTGAGATGAAGTTCCAGTCCTTGGGAAGGCATCAAAAGATAAAATAAAAACAGCATGCACATTTCATTTATTCTGTTTAAGTTTAATTTTTACTCTAAAGCTTACTAGGAGATCTTGGAGAAGGGATTTGGTTATTCTGCACTTTAATTTCCTTTCTTGAATGTATATAAGAGGTTGCCAATGTTTGTCCCAGAGTTGTCATTAGGATAAGAAATAACATGTCAGAAACCTTCTGCAAGCATCTGGCACTCAGCAACTCTTCAGTAAATCCCTCTCATATTATTAGTGGGGAAGGTGACAAGTAGAGAAATTACTATAAGGCTGGGAAGAATGGAATGAATGCTACAGAAAGGCACATCAAGTGCTATGGGCATTCAGCATACAGAAAACTGACTGAACAATATTGTTCCACATGTAGCATCTTTTTAAAATCAAAGCACTGAGGTACTGAAAGAAATCTTGTTTCTAATCAAAACAACCTTTTATCATTCCCTATCCCATCTCAGGATCTGAGATACTTTGCTTATCAGTAGCTCACATTCTAACCCTTGTATTCTTTCCTGTTTATCAATTGTGCGTAATAAGCTCTAAATGCCACTTCTAATTCATTTGAATGTATAAGAAAACCGTTTGATACAGTCCTCCATTCACACCTGTCTTCATTTATTCAGGTTGCAGTTGTTATTACTGTATTGTGGAGAAATATCTGTAGTATTACTATGCTGCCTCACTACTAATTTTTTCTAACAGCCAGAAGATGTCTAGGGATAAATTCTTCCAGCGCTTTTATAGTACTTTATTATATTTAAAAAGCTGTTGATGCTCCTTGGAAGACTTAAATGAAACATTTATTTTTAGTGCATTTCTCTACTTATAGTATATTTTCTTGCCTTAATTTCTATCCAAAACAATAATGACATAAACAGAATTTTAAAATTCATTTTTAAATTTTCATTTATAAATCTTATTCTCCAGAGAATTCAATTTCAATTAACCCAGAGATTTTTTTTAAACAAAATTCACATTTTATTTAGATTCAAATAAACTATACAAAATCGATTTTTCTTCACCAAAAATAACAGCAATATTTTCTGTATTATTTCTAGATAATACCACAAAACACTTATTTTTGTAGGTTTTCCAGGTTTCGCTTATAAATCAAGACAAGGCAGTAGTCATGGAAGAAGTCAAAAGAAAACAGGTAAGTCAGTTTTCAGTATCCATGGCCTCTGACACTGTCTTGACCATTAAACACGAGTGTCTGACATAACCCTGCAAACAAGATGTAGGCACAACAAAGGAATGTAAACAGCAACGCCCAGATGCGGAATGACAATGGCAGGTTCTTCCACTGCTAACTTACTCCTCTAGAGATTTAAGATCTTACATTAGTGAAACCACCACAGAAGCTGTAGTATCTGTTATAAGTTCAAGGAACTAATGACTTACAGAAAGTTAAACATTTCTTAAAGTGATAAACATCAAAGTATAGACTTATGTGCTTAACATTTTTACATTTAAACTGGGGAGGAAAGAATAAGTAGCCATGTGGCACATCAGTAAACGAATTTGAATAAAATCTTGTATAACCATGGGAAAGCCTTATTGAAATATATCAGAATAAAATTATTCTGCCCAGTGGTGCCAGTGTTGTGATGTGAGCAGAGTCCTGGAGATGGAGAGGACTGGCTGGTCTCTGTTCTTTCTTCTCATACCAGCTGCAGTGCAATGTTCAGAAGCTGCCCAGGATTCAGTGTCTGCATTCACTTCCCTCTGCCAACTCTCTCGGAGCAATTTCTTACAGGCTGTGAATCCTGAGAAAGTCACTGAACTTCATTGTTCCTCCATCCTGTCACCTGTAGATAATATTCAACCTTATAGTTGGAAGCTGGATGGGAAGAGGAGCAGTTGGGACTCGAACTGCTACTCATACGGGATGCTGATGTTGCAGGGGCAGCTTAACCCACTGTGCAACACATCGGCACCTATTTAACTCCATTTTCTATGAAATGTTCTCATGTACATACGTATACACACACACAAATACACATTCACAGATGAACCAGCAGTCAAAACCCAGAAATACTGAACTTTCAGATTGTTAGTACAGTCAGCTTTTTTTTTTGAAACAGCTTCATTGAGATATAATTCACATATCATAGAATCCATCCACTTAAAGTATGCAAATTATTGCATTTTATTTATTTATTTTTTTCTATGTATTTATTTTTTGACAGGCAGAGTGGACAGTGAGAGAGAGAGACAGAGAGAAAGGTCCTCCTTCTGCAGTTGGTTCACCCTCCAATGGCCGCTGAGGCCGGTGCATCGAGCTGATCCAAAGCCAGGAGCCAGGTGCTTCTCCTGGTCTCCCACGCAGGTGCAGGGCCCAAGGACTTGGGCCATCCTCCACCATACTCCCAGGCCACAGCAGAGAGCCGGCCTGGGAGAGGGGCAACCAGGACAGAATCCGGTGCCCGACCGGGACTAGAACCTGGTGTGCCAGCGCTGCAGGCTGAGGATTAGCCTATTGAGCCGCAGTGCTGGCCAAATTATTGCATTTTATTCACATAGTTGTAAATACATCATCAGCAACACTTTCAGAACATTTTTTTTATCAACCTGGGAAGAAACCCTACCTGCTTTCGCAGTACTACTCTCTTCAACCTTCATGTTCTCTGACTGGCCCAATCTCTATTGATTCAACTATTTTGCATATTTCATATAAAAAAAGAACGGGCCATCAAAGAAGGAGGTACCTTTCTTTGACTATGACCTTGTCTAAATAAGATCGAAGTCGGCGAACTCAAAAGGCTTCCATAGCCTTGGAAACTCATGACAAGAGCCTATGGAGTCACTGTGTACTTACTCCTCGTGTAGGATCTCTGTCCTTAATGTGTTGTCTAATGTGAATTAATGCTGTAACTAGTACTCAAACAGTATTTTACACTTTATGTTCTGTGTGGGTGCAAACTGATGAAATCTTTACATAATATTTACATAAATCGATCTTCTGTATATAAAGATAATTGAAAATGAATCTTTATGTGAATGGAATGGAAGAGAGAGTAGGAGTTGGGAGGGTTGTGGGTTGGAGGGAAGTTATGGAGGGGAAAAAGCCATTGTAATCCATAAGCTGTACTTTGGAAAATTATATTTACTAAATAAAAGTTTAAAAAATATATAAAATATGACAGTGGTCTCAACATTTGTCCATGTTGTAGCATATTATCAATAATTCATTTAGAAAACCACATTACATGATTCCATTGATTAGTTGATGGACATTTGAGTGTTTACCACTTTATGGTTATTCATAGTACAGCTAGAAACATTCCTGTGAAAAAATTTTTATGGATACTTATTGTCATTCTCCGGTATATACCCAGCATTAGAATTGTTAGGCCATTTGAAAACTGTTAAACTGAGTTTATCATTTGTTCCAAAGTAAACTACACTTTTGCATCACCAAAAAGAGTACATGAGAGTAATAATTTCTCTACTTTCTCAGCAATATTCATTCTTTTTTTATTTTTTGACAGGCAGAGTGGACAGTGAGAGAGAGAGACAGAGAGAAAGGTCTTCCTTTACCATTGGTTCACGCCCTAATGGCCACTGCGGCTCGTGCGCTGCGGCCAGTACACCGCGCTGATCCAAAGCCAGGAGCCAGGTGCTTCTCCTGGTCTCCCATGCGGGTGCAGGGTCCAAGGACTTGGGTCATCCTCCACTGCACTCCTGGGCCACAGCAGAGAGCTGGACTGGAAGAGGGGCAACCAGGACAGAATCCGGCACCCCAACCGGGTCTAGAACACGGTGTGCTGGTGCTGCAGGAGGAAGATTAACCTATTGAGCCGCTGCCCAGGCCTAATATTCATTCTTATCTGTACTTTGATATTGTGGTCATAATTATGAGCATAAAGTGACATTTTACTAAAGTTTGATTTACATTTTTCTTGTGGATAATATGTTGAACATCTTTACATGTACTTATTAACAAGTTATGTATCTTTGAGAAATTATCACATTATTCTTTCCATTTTTATTGGATCGTTTCTTTTTATCATTGAGGTATAAATTATATTTTCTAGATGTAAGTCTTTTATCAGATACACAATTTTCAAATATCTTCAAACATTCTATGTGTTGCTTTTTGGTTTTCTTGATGGTGATCTTTGAAGCATGTTTTAAATTATGTATTTACATATTTCCATATATTTTCAAAATCATGTGTAAAAAAATCAGCTAACCCAAGATCACAAACATTTATATGTGGAAAATGCTCTCAGTCGAATCTGACGTGTGTTAGAAGCCTGAATAACACTTCAGGGAATGTGGACAGAAGTCAATGTGCATCATGTGCTATTCTGAGAATGTTCCTTGGCCAGATACTGCAACTTCCTGTCTTATGCAGCTGCAGGTTATATTTGCCCTTGATGGCAAATATTTTGGTTACCTTTTTAATATAGATTGTTCCTTCAAATTATATGAAACATAAATATCTCATTACATATATACATATATATATATATATATATATATATATATATTAGATACCTTTTATTTAATGAGTGTAAAGTTCCTAAGTACATCATTGGGAGTATAGTGTTTCTTCCCACCATACCCTCCCTCCCCACTTCTTTCTCTTTCTCCCCTTCCAATCCCATTTGTCAGTAAGATTCATTTTCAATTAACTTTATACACAAAAGACCAACTCTGTACTAAGTAAAGATTTCAACTATTTGCATATGTGTGTGTGCACACACAATATAAACTGAGAACAAGTTTTACAGTTAATTCTCATAGAACAACTCATTTAGGATAGAGATCTTGCATGGAGAGTGCAAGTGACAGTAACTCTTGTTGTAACTGTAACAATTAACACTCTGATATATGATGTCAGTGATCACCCGAGGCTCTTGCTATGAGCTGCAAAGGCTATAGAAGCCTTTTGAATCCAAACTCTGTCAGTATTTAGGCAAGGCCATAGGCAAAGTGGAAGTTCTCTTTTCCCTCCAGAGAAAAATACATCCTTCTTTGATGAACACTTCTTTCCACTGGTGTCTCACTCGAAGAGATCCTTCTTGTAGGGCATATTTTTTGCACAGTATCTTGGCTTTCTATGCCTGAAATGCTCTTATGGGCATTTCAGACTCACCAGAGTCTTAAGGGTTGATTCTGCAGTCAGAGTGCTATTTAAAGCAATTGTCATTCCATGAGTGCTGTGTGGAGTACTTCCCATGTTGGAACATTCTATTTTTTATTTCTTTTATTACCAGACATGTGATCTTATTTATATGATCTCTTTAACACTTAATTCCATCTATATGATCACTTTGACACCTAATATGGTAGCTTTAACACTTAAGGTAACACTTACCACTCAGCTTAATGGGATTTGGGGTCCCATGGGAAGTGTTTCAACTCTATGCTTAGCAATAAGTCCATAGGCAAGTATACAGAACTATAGAGTTTTGTAGTTACAAACTTCCTCCCCCCTCTCTTATTCCCACTTTATTTTTTACTGAAATCTATTTCCAATTGAGTTTATAAACATACGATCATTAAAGCGTTCAACCAATCCTATTAAGAAAGAAAAAAAATGGCCAGCTCCATGGCTCACTTGGTTGATCCTTCACCTGTGGTGCTGGCATCCCATATGGGTGCCGGGTTCTAGTCCTGGTTGCTCTTCTTCCAGTCTAGCTCTCTGCTGTGGCCCTGATGGCAGTGTAGGGTTGCCCAAGTGTTTGGGCCCCTGCACCAGCATGGGAGACCAGGAAGAAGCACCTGGCTCCTGGCTTCAGATTGGGGCAGTGCCAGCTGTAGCAGCCATGTGGGGGATGAACCAATGGAAGGAAGACCTTTCTCTCTGTCCTCTCTGTCTGTCTACCTGTCAAATAAAAAAAAATGAAGGAAAAAAAGAAAAAGAAAACTGTTCCTCAACAGTCACAACAAGGGCTATTCAAGTCATTGTTTTTGAAAGTGTCAGTTTCACTTTTTCAGCTTTCTTTTTAGGTGCTCTGTTAGTTATCACAAATCAGGGAGAACATATGGCATTTGTCCCTTGGGACTGGCTTATTTCACGAAGTATGATGTTTTCAAGATCAATCCATTTTGTTGCAAATGACCGGATTTTACTTTTTTTTTTTTTAAACCACTGTGTAGTATTCCATGGAATACATATCCTATAATTTCTTTTTCCAGTCTTCAGTTGATGGTCATTTAGGTTGATTCCATGTTTTAGATATTGTTAATCAAGCTATAATAAACATGGGGGTGCTAATAACTCTTTGATTTGCTGATTTCACTTCCTTTAGGTAAATTCCCAGAGTGGGATGATTGTGTCATATGGTAGGTCTGTATTCAGATTCTTGAGATATCTCCAAAATGTCTTCTTGTAGTGGATTTACCAGTTTACATTCTCACAAACAGTTGATTATGGTACCTTTTTCTCTATATGCTTGCCAGCATTTGTTGTTTGTTGATTTCCGTATGAAAGCCATTCTAACTGGGGTGAGGTGAAACCTCATTGTAGTTTTGATTTTTCATTTCCCAGATGGCTACTGATCCTGAGCATTTTTCATTGGTCTGTTGGCCATTTGGCAGTCCTCTTCTGAAAAATGGCTAAGTCCTTTTCCCATTTCTTAACTGGGTTGTTTGTTTTGTTGTGGAGTTTCTTGATTTCTTTGTATATTCTGACTTTTAATCCTTTATCAGTTGCATAGTTTGCAAATAATTTCTCCCATTTTGTTGGTTGCCTCTTCACTTTTCTTTTCATTTTGCAGTACAAAAGCTTCTCAATTTGATGTGATCGCATTTGTGAATTTTGGCTTTGATTGCTTGTGCCTCTGGGCTATTTTTCAAGAAGTCATTGCCTATACCAATATCTTGCAGGGTTTCCTCCATGCTCTCTGTTAATTTGATGTTATCTGGTTACATATTTAGGTCTTTAATCTATTTTGAGTGGATTTTTGTATAAGGTGTAAGGTAGGGGTCCTGCTTTATACTTCTGCTTTGGAAATCCAGTTTTCCCAGGACCATTTGTTAAAGAGACTGTCCTTGCTCCAGATATTGGTTTTAGCTCCTTGGTCAAATATAAGTTGGTTATACATATTTGGATTGATTTCTGACATTTCTATTCTGTCCCATTGGTCTATCCATCTGTTTTTGTACCAATACTAAGCTGTTTTGATTATAACTGCCCTGCAGTATGTCTTGAAATCTGGTATTATGATGTCTCTAGTTTTGTTTTTGTGGTGTAAGATTATTTTAGCTATTCAAGGTCTCCTGTGTTTCCAAATGAATTTCAGCATCATTTTTTTCTAGATCTTAGAAGAATGTCTTGGTATTTATATTGGTATTGCATTAAATCTGCAAATTTCTCTTCAAAAATGGATGTTTTGATGATATTGATTCTTCCATTTCATGCAGATAGAATTTTTCCCCTTTTTTGTGTCTTCTATTTCTTTCTTTAAGGTTTTAAGTGAAGAAATCTATCCATTTCTCCTAGGTTTCCCAGTTTGGGCATATAACACTTTGAAGTAGTTTCTGATGATTTTTTGTTTATGTGATATCAGTTGTTACATTTCCTCTTTCATCTCTAATTTTATTGATTTGGGTCCTCTCTCTCCTGTTTTTGATTAGGTGGGCCAATGGTGTGTCAATTTTGTTTATTTATTTATTTTTTTCAAAAAACCAGCTCTTCATTTTGCTGACCTTTTGTAGTGTTTTTGGTTTCAATTTTGTTGATTTCTACTCTAATTTTAATTAGTTCTTTCCTCCTACTAGTTTTGAGTTTGGTTTGCTTTTGTTTTTCTAAATCCTTGAAGTGCATTGATAGTTCATTTTTTGTGCCTTTCCAACATCTTGATGTAGGCACCAATTACCATAAACTTCCCTCTTAACACTGCTTTTACTGTATCCCATAGTTTTTATATGTTGTATTGTCTTATTTATTTGCTTCCAGATATTTTATTGATTTCCTCTTTGATTTCTTCTGTAACCCACTGTTCATTCCAGAGCAAGTTGTTCATTCTGCATGTATTTGCATATGTTCTGGTGATTCCTGAGTTGCTGATTTCTAGTTTCATGCATTGTTGTCTGTGAAGATGCTTGGGATGATTTTGATTTTTTTGAATTTGCTGAGACTTACTTTATGGCTAGTAGGTGGTCAATCCTAGAGAAATTTCCATGAACTGGTGAGAAAAATGTGTGTTCTGTAGGTTTAGGGTGGAAGGCTCTGTAGATATCTGCTAGATCTCTTTGGTCCATAGTGTCAACTAACTCTGTTTCCTTGCTGATTTTCTGTCTGGTTGATCTGTCCGTTGCTGAAAGTGGGGTATTGAAATCCCTCATTGCCATTGTATTTGAGTCTATATCTTCCTTTAAATCCATTAACATTTCTTTTTGATATCCAAGTGCCCTGTAATTAGGTGCATATACATTTATAATAGTCACATTTTCCTGACAATTTGATCTTTTAATAATTATATAGTGTCCTTTTTTTTTTAGTAGTTTTTGTGTTAGTCTATTTTGTCTGATATTAGGATGGCCACACCAGCTCTTTTTGGTTTCTGTTAGCATGGATTATCTTTTTCCATCCTTTCACTTTAAGTCTGTATGCATCTGTTGGTAAGATGTGTATCTTGTAGGCAGCAGATATATGGGTTTTCTTTTTCAATCCATTCAGCCAGTCTGTGTCTTTTAACTGGGGAATTGAGACTATTTACATTCAGGGTGACTATTTTTAAGTACTGACTTTGCACTGCCGTGTTTCTGTAAATAGTCATAATTTCACATTTTTGGTTTCCTTTATGCTTTTTCTGGGTTGTTTTCTGTGTAAATCTTTTTTCGTAGTGATGTTCCTGTTTCTGTGTTTCTGTGCATAGCACATCCCTGAGCAACCTTGTAGGGCTAGGCAAGTAGTTACAAATTATTTCAGTTTCTGTTTCTTATGGAAGATCTTGATTTTTTAATTTCCTCTTCATAAATGAGAGCTTTGCTGGGCACGTTATTCTAGGTTGACAGTTTTTTTTTTCTCTTAAGATTTGGACTATATTTCAGCATTCTCTCCTTGCATTTAGGGTTTCTGCTGAGTAGTCTGCAGTGAGTCTAATTGGGTTTCCTCTGAATGTGTTTTGACATTTCTCTCATGCACATTGAAGATCTTTTCTCTATGGTTTACTGTGGGGAGTTTTACTACAATGTGTCGTGGTGAAGATCTTTTCTGGTTGTGTCTATTGTGTACTTTCTGTAGTTGGATGTCTCTTTCTCCAGATTGGGGAAGTTTTCTGTTATTTCATTAAAAATTCCTTCTAATCCTTTCTCTCTTTGCACAGTTTCTAAAATTCCTAGGCTCCTTATTATGGGTTATTTGATAGAATCTTGTAGATCTCCAACCATGTTTAGAATTCTCATTTCTTTTTTCTGGTTAGACTGTAATATTCCAGAAATTTGTCTTGTAGTTCTGATATTCTTTCTTCTGTCTCAGGTATTCTGTTGTTAAACCATTCTACTGCATTTTTTAATTTGATCTATTGAATTCTTCATTTCTAGTATTTCTTTCTTATTTCTCTTTAATATCTCAATTTCCTGAGCTCTTTTCATTTAGGTCATGAATTTGCTTCTGATTGCTACTAAGTAATCTGATTAATTTTCTAAATTCTGTTTTTGGCATATCCTTGATCTCTTCATCTTCACCTTCTATTATTGAAGAGTTTTAGTGTTCCTTTGAGGGGTTCATAGTATCTTTCTTCTTATTTAGGGTTTTTGCTTTGTTTTTTGGTGTGTGTGTGTGTGTGTGTGTGTGTGTGTATTCTCCTTCCTACCCTCTGGGGAATTTCTCTTGTGAGGTTTCTCTCTATTTGAGCTGATATGTGTTTGTGTGTTTCAAGTGGAAACTTAGAGTGCCATCTACTGGAGTCCTGCTAACTTGTCCATCATGATAGCGGCAGGTATGGGCTCTGGTGCACTTAGCCATACCTACTGATACCCCACGTGCTTCTCAATGGTTGATGGAATGGGCTCAAATTTTCTATAGTCAGGACTTTTCCTTGTTGTATAGCTTGTGTGTTGGAGAAATTCTTCTGAAATGTTGTGGACCTTGTTCCTGGGTGGGCAGTGTGGTAGGGTAGCCCCCTCAATTGATAGGTTTGTGTTCTGGAAGCTAAGGCTTATGTTCAAAAATGTAAACATTGAAGATGGCTTCTCTTAGCTTGCTGCAGTTCCAGGTGTGTGTGTGGGGAAAATTTCCCAGAGAGGGCCAGAACTTTGTTTGCTTTCCTATACCTTCTCCCTCCTTTTTCCCCCCATGGAATTTCAGAAGCAGTTCACCAATCTCCCCTTCCCAATGCTATTCACAGCTCTGTGGACCCCCAATTTCTCATATATCCTGGTTCACTGGGGGCTAGAGGCAGCCCCAGCAGTCCATGCTTCTACTTCATCTCTTTGTTATCTGCTCTTCAGTGTGGAACTGCCCAGTCTGTGCGGCCTCCTGGACTTCACATCATGAATTTCCGATGGCTCTATCTCCAGTGTGTATCTTCTCCTCCTTTCAAACTATCTGCTTTTCTCCACATAACTTGGATTGTCTTATTGCAGTTCTGTCATCTTTGGGGATCCTCTTGCAAAAGTCTATTATCTCTTTTACCAGAAAACATATTTCCTTGAAATTATCTTGTTTTCCTAGTACTAACCTCCTGGGTGAAGAAACATGCTATGATTGTGTGAGTAAATAAGCCCTGGTAAAACTAATAAAATTTGACTATTGCTCTGACAGTAGTCCCTGTCCGTTCTTTGACTCTCAGAGTTTTATAACTTGAACTATAACCTTTTTGTCTTTGATCCATTTTTAGTTCATTTTAGAATATGATGTGATGAAGGTGTCCAAATTAATTCGTAGGATGTGGATATTCAATTTTCTCATGGTCATTTTTTTGTTTTTCTTGTTTTTTTTTAAGATTTATTTTATTTTTTTTGAAAGTCAGAGTTACACAGAGAGAGGAGAGACAGAGAGAAAGTGAGGTCTTCCATCTAATGATTCACTCTGCAGATGGCTGCAATGGCTGGAGCTGTGCCGATCCAAAGCCAGGAGCCAGGAGTTTCTTCAGGGTCTTCCAGGTGGGTGCAGGGGCCCAAGGATTTGGGCCATCTTCCACTGCTATCCCAGGCCATAGCAGAGAGCTGGATAGGAACAGGAGCAGCTGGGACTTGAACCGGTGCTCATATGGGATACTGGCACTTTAGGCCAGGGTGTTAACCTGCTGCACCACAGCGTCAGCCCCATGGTCATTTGTTTAAAAGATTATTCTCTATTGAAATATCCTGGCACCATTATTGGAAAGCAAGTGTCGATAAATGTGAGGGCTTATATTTAAACTTTCTGTTTCAGTCTTTGATCTATGCCTATCCTTTATGCCAGTACCACAGTCTTGATTACTGTAGCTTTGTAGTAAGTACTGAAATTTGGAAGTGTGATTCCCTCAACTCTGTTTTTTTCACAAGATTATTATTGCCATGTTTTTAGTTCCCTTAATTTCAATCTGAATTTAAGGATCTGCTAAGAAAAGATTGGTTAGGTTTTTAAAAATATTTATGTGCTTATTTATTTGAGATATGTAGAAACAATAAGAAAGAACAAGAGAGGGAAAGGGAGAAAGAAAGATAGAGAGAAACCCATATCCACTAACTCATTTTCCAAATGCTCACAGGATCCATAGTTGCACTGGACCTAAAACAAGGAGTCAAGATTTCAGCACAGTCTCCCCAGAGTGTCAGAAACTCAATTACATGAGATGTCACTGCTGCCTGCCAGGGTCTGCATTAGCAGGAAGCTGGGCTTAGAAGCTTGAAACAGGAATCAGATCCATGTACTTAGATCTGGGATGCAACCTTCTTGATCAGTAGGTAAAATGCCAACCAGCAGAAAAGTTTTTGACAGAGGCTTAAGTGAATCTGTAGATATGTGTCGGGAGTACTACTGCCTGAACAGTATTAAATTTTTTGTTTCATGATCCATGAACATAGTCTGTATTTACTTAGATTTTCCTTCATTTATTTCAATAATGTTTCATAATTTTCAAACATATTTTGCACTTTTCTATGAAATTTGTTTCTAAATATTCATTTTGATGTTGTAAGTGGATTTTTTCATTTAATTCTTTGATTGTATATATATGAAAATTGAACTTTGTAGATTGATCTGACATACCACAAACTTGCCAAACTCATTTTTTTATTCTAATGGATTTTGAACGAATTCCTCTGCAGGCAGGATAAATGTTATTCTTTGTAATGTAGAGGTGTAATCTTGCATTTTCTTCCTGAATTGCTTTGATCAAACCTCCAGTCTAATGTTGCATAATGGAAAGACTTCTGTTTTGTTCCTGATTTTATTGGGGTGCATTCAGTCATCCATCCATAAGTATCATGTTACCTCTGTTTTTCATAATGCCCTTTACCAGTTTGAAAGACTGTCTTTCTATCCATACTTTAAGTGTGTTCTTTGGAGAGTATTGTGTATCTCCTGAGACGATCCTGTTTTTTCCCTTATTTTATTCATGTAATAGAATTGCGTGATTTTAAGGTGTTAAACCAACCTTGCAATTCTTGAATTGATCCCATTTGATTATATTTTAATATTTTTATATAAGTTGCTGGATTTTGTTTGCTAGAGTCTTTTGAACACTTTTATATTTGTTTACATTTCATATATTGATTATAGTTTATATTTATGAGTGTGCATATGTGCTTGTGTGTGTGTGTGTTTGCTGTTATTTTACTTTGGCATTGGGGTAATACCTATGTCATAGAATGAATTGGGAATTGAGTTCCTATTTTTTTTCAATTGGTATTCATTTTTCCTTAAATATTTGGTAGAATTGACCAGTGAATGCATCTGTGTCTGAATTTTTCTTTATAGGTAGCTTTTAATATTTATTCAATTTCTTTACTTGTTCCCTTTATATTTGCTGTGTATTTTAAAATTTACCTTTAGATGTTTACATCTATTTCATCTAGATTATGTAATTTATTGTCATAGATTTCTTTGTAGAACATTTTTATAATCTTTAACTTTAGTAATGATGTCCCTTTTTCATATTTTAATAATTTCTCTTTTTTGTTCATCTAGATAGAAAATATGAATTTTGTTGGTTTTCTTCAAGTAAACAGACTGTTTTTCCTTATTTTTCTATATTTTATTTTTTCCTTCTTTTTGCTGGAGTATAGTTTGTTTTTCTTGGCTCCAGTATATGCAAATGAAAAATTATTTTATTGACTTGATAGCTTCCTTTTTAAATACAAAGTTTATAGTAACACTTTTTCTGTTAAATATTTCTGGGGGCCAGTACTGTGTCATAGTGGGTATGGCGGCCGCCTGCAGTGCCAGCATCCCATATGGGCACTAGTTTGAGTCCTGGCTGCTCTACTTTCAATCCAGCTCTCTGCCATGACCTGTGAGAGCAGTGGGGAGTGGCTCTAGTTCTTGGGCCCCTGTACCTGTGATGGGGACCCAGAGGAAGTGCCGGGCTCCTGGCTTCATATCAGCCCAGCTCCGGCCGTTATGACTATTTTGGGAGTGAACCAGCAGATGGAGGACATCTCTCTTTGCATTTCTGCCTCTGCCTCTCTGTAACTCTGCCTTTCAAATAGACCTCTCTTAATTGCTTACCACTAAAACATCCATTGTCTCAAAGAATACTTTGAAATCTGAACATCTTCACACTCTGTTGCAAGCTACTTCAGTCCTGTTGGGGAAAAGAATTTTGGAATTCTTTTACGGACTACTCTTCCCATGTATTGAAGTCTCAAAGCCATTTTCATAGCCGTTTGCGACAACATCACCCCTTCTTACGTGAACAGCGCTGGATTATAGTGATAGTCTCTGGTCTCACTAGCTTGTCTGTTCTGGCATGGAATATGTGCCCTATGAATAATCTGAGATTATGGGTAGTTGGTCCTAGTATCATTTTTCTGGTGTGTCTGGAGGATAGTCTCTACTCTATAAATAGGGAGATGTAGGGTAAGGGGCTGCATAATCTCTTAACTGTACTCACCAGGAAATTCCCTTTCTATTGCGACTTGGCGCTGGAGAGGATGTCCATCCCTATCAGTGAAGTAACCTTGCTTTGGTTGGGATCTGATTAGAGAAAGTTCTTTTTCGTCATTCCCATGGAGTGCAGTTTCCATGCTGGGAAGAGTATAAGAGGAAGTGAAGCATAGTTCAAACAGACAGACTCTTACTGTTTTACCAAATTTTATAAATTTTCTTGAATCAGTATTTTTCCACATGCTTTATGTACTTTAAATGGTTGTTATTTTGAAAACAGTTTTAAGAAGCTATGATTATTTTATTGAGGGACAAGTCTCTCTAACTCCTCAGAATTTCACTCTAAACACAATAGATTGAGTTTATACAGTACATTTTTTCTTACTTTTAGACTTTAAGGCATATATGTGTGTGTGTGTGTGTGTGTGTGTGTATCTGTAAAACAAATGTTATGGTTGTGATGGTTGTAATATATTCCCCATAATTCTTCCCCATAATATATGTGTTGAAAACTTACTATTCAATGAAACAGTATTGGGAGGAGGGGCCCTCTGGGAGGCCTTTAGATCATGAGGGCTTCACTGTCATGAATCAATTAGTGCCACTGTGGACAAAATTGTTGGAGGTTACTTAATATTCTAGCCTTTCTGTCTTCCATATATAAAGATGTGGTAGGAAGACCTATACTAGATGTTTGCAACTTGACTTGGGGCTTCTCAGCCTCCAGAATTGTGAGAAATAAATTTCTGTTCTTTATAAATTACTCAGCTTGTGCTATTTTATTATAGAAGCACAAAGTGAATTAATGTGGGTTTACCAGTTAGACATTGGGAGAAGGAGGGAAGGAGAGATAGAAAGGTAGGTAGTTAGAGTGAGAAAGTGAGTTAAAAGCATAGTTCTTCGATACCTTCAGTAATTTAATGTTGGACAGTAGTACAGAAATGAGTTATTATTTCAATTTGTATGAGCTTAGTAATTCAAATTTGCAGAAGCCAGTTTGGAAAATGATTTCTTACTTATGCAAGTGAGAGTCATAACCAATCCAATGAAATACACAGTTGGCATGAATGATATCAATTAGTTGTCTATTACTCTAGTCATAACAATTGGTATATTATATGAAGATAGATGAAAGAGATATTTAGCAGATAGAAGTAATAATTTTGTCACTTTTAAAACATTGTTATAATTTTATAAGTTCTTTTTTAAAGCACTACTTTTCTTTATGGAACTCTAACATACTCCATGCTTGCAAAGTTCATTCACTGTCTCAACCTTAGCATCAACCATTTCTTTAAGAAGCTCTGGTTTCTTTTACTGAAGAGTGGTATAGGAAATCAAGATCTAGTTGAGCTTCTCCTTTTTACAATTTTTTTCTGACTTTTACTGCAGAGTAACATATATCAAGATCCTAGTTTTATTTACCTTCTGCTTCAGAGAAAAAAAAAACCTGCTTTTAAAATCATAACCAGATGTCCCCTATTTCTTTATCTTACTATAAGGACATTTATCCATACAATCAGTATTATGTAGGATACATTAGATACATTTATCACCAAACCTATCCAGGATGCCAAAGCGGAAAAAATACCCTTGTTCTATCATCTCCTTTAAAACTATATCTCAGTATTTTTTCATATGCTGAATGGTTAACAACTATAATAAATGTTTCTCTTCATCAAAGAAACTTTGTAAGAAGAGAACAACTATGCATGGGTTCATTCTTTAAAAAGATTAACACAAATGAGTTACCTGGCAAGCAGTGATATGACAGAAGGAATATCTGGATCCAGAGTGAATAATAACAGGGGCCTGGAAATGATGGTTTTCATTCTCATTTAGAAATAAGCCACAGCAACAAATAAAGGACACTTTTCAATGCCCAGAATAGCATTTTTTTCGGTTACAGCATCAGAACTTGTAGGCAAGATTGCTGAAATGCAGAGGATGAGTAGAAAAAATTATCAGTGGCCAGCATAAAGTACTATTACACTCGTATACAACAATAGTGCTAGAGAAATTACTACTAACATGAGACAATCAGGTAGGTAATATGCCAAGGGAGATGAAGTAAAAAGTCACAATAATGGAGTGTCTTAATCAGGCATGTATTAGTTTCCTTTATATATTCTTCACAAATTTATATTTTATCTTCATTTTAGGGACAAAAATCAGTTACGCTGATGTTTACAATTTCAAGGCTAAAAAACTGCAAACAAGATAGATTAATTCTCTTTCCAATAATAATCAAAGATAACTTAGCTTTCCAGATATTTATGAACTATGCATGTCAGTTACTAAAAATCAGGGTATTCTACCACCATCATAAATATATCTCAGCAATACTTCTTTAACTGAATGTAAACAAAGAAATATTAAAAATATAACAGCATTTCTTGGTGAGATTCATTTATACCCCCTGACTTTTTAAAATTCTAGTTGAAATTTTTGATATTGCAGATGACATCTTATTGAACATGATGGCCCCCTTTCTGTTTCCAGTGTGCTGGGTTTCAATGAGTGCATCAAAAGTGAAGTTCATGGCTCTACCGGGGTCATAATAATTCACATTTAATGACTTCTCTTTAAATATAAGACTGAATTTTTCCAAATGGCACTCATTTAGAAGCCTAATCACTTTGTAAAATTCCATGGTTATTGGGAGGACAACTTGGTTCCCAAGATAACAACTCTGGGTTGTGTATGAACTGTCTGATATCCTTGTCCTCTGAGCTGATTCAAACTGGATATGATTGGAAACTGGGGACAGTGGGGATCCTTAAAATCAGTTCAAAACTTATTATTCATTTATAAAGTTATTATGATCACTTCCCCTGACTCTTACATTGATAGTATTGGAATATATATTAAGCAATGTTTAAGTCCAGTAAGCTTCTACAATATATCAGATACATTATAAATACTGTAACTTTTCTAACCATATATCCAGGTAGTTTTTTTTATTTTTATTTTAAAGATAAGAGAACTGACTCATGGAACTTTAATAATGTGGCACCAAAATTTATATGACCCAATTGCCATTAATTTCCCATTATTGAGACTTTATCCTCAGTGAAGAATTTTGTTTCACATTTTGGCAAATAGAAAACATAATAGATATGATCTCATTTTTCACTAGTACTTTTAGAGTGTTGCTTGTCATTGCTGTCTCATAATGAGATAATTATGGCTATGACCATTGGGAGAGATAAAGGTGATTACATTCATAATGAGAAGGAGGCAAAGTTGTCAGATCCCACCCCCAAGTTCTTGTATACTTTATTAAAACAGTGTTTTAGGGAGTCATACATTCAAATTTCATTAAAGCAGTAGCATGCAATTGTTAGCAAAATCAAAATGAAAACAATACAAAACAAAAAGTCCTAGCTAGGTTTAAAAATCATTGATCCTTATGTAAACTCTTGAATTTATTGCTTTTATTTTATTTCAAGCTACTATGAACATGTGAACCAATTTAAGAACTAGCACTAACTTATATCCAGGCAAACATTGGCTTGTTGATAATGGACACACTCTAGCATGAAAATAAAGAATTCTCTATATTTGCACTGAAATGCTGCACCCTAACAAATGCTATCTAAATCAGAACACTGAGAGTAACTACCTGATCTATGGTATTGATTATGAGGGTGCTGATATCCCTGAATGGAGAGATTACAGCAAAGTTGAGTGAAATTATAAACAGCAGTGAGAAGAGTTTTATCAGGTAACTAGTGGCAATACACCTATGCAGAGTAAATCACCACTACACATCTGACTATTGAACAACAGAGCAAGAGAGGACCTGACATTGAGGGAGGAGAGAAATAGTTCCTAGGAATCCCAAAACTATGCTATATTGAAAAATTAGTGAGGATGAAATATTTGATCATATTCACTAAGAAAACATTACAGAAATTTAGGTAATGTGAAAGAATGATGTACCTCAAATAATCCATTTCTGAAAAATTTTCTGGGGTGTTCCTACATTTATAATTAGACCTAATTTTATAATTAGAAATAGCTACCTGGAAATCTTTAAACTGAATTATCTTTTTGAAAATATAAAGTTTTCATTCTAGCTTAAAAATATGAAGAATCTATAAACTTACAGGAACCAAAAGACTCCACTAAGAGATGATTAGAATTCATGAGTCTGGTAAAGTTGGAATCCAGGAGAAAGGACAATCTCATCAACAAATGATGATGGGAAAACAATATCTACATGCATAAGTATGAAACAAGATTCTTACCTAACACCTTTGCAAAAGACAAAAGTCAACTCAAAATGGATTAAAGAACTAAATCTAATCACCTCTTGGCCTTTTGGCGAAGACCAAGTATAGAGCTAAATATATTAAATATTACCATCAAATTAATAAAGAACATTGGGGAAAATCTTGTAAGACATTGGCAAAGGCTAAGAGCTCTAGGAAAGTACCGCAGAGGCACAAGAAATCAAACCAAAATGGACAAATGGGATTACATCAAGCTGGGAAGCTTCTGTACTGCAAAGGAAACAATCAGCAAAGTGAAGAGGCAACTGACAGAATGGGACAAATATGTACAAACTATGAAACTAACAAAGGATTAATATCCAGAATCTATAAAAAGCTCAAGAAACTAACCACAGAACAAACAATCCAGTTAACAAATGGACTAAGGACTTGAATAGGTAATTTTACCAAAGAGAAAATACAAATGGATAACAGACCCATGCAAAAATGCTCAGGATAACTAGCCTTCAGGAAATGCAAATCAAAACCACAATGGGGTTTCACTTCACCCCAGTTAGAATAGCTGTTATACAAAGTCAATAAACAATAGATTCTGGTGAGGAAGTGAAGGAATAGGTACCTTAATGCACTGTGGCTGGGAATATAAATTGGTTCAGCCACTGTGGAAGACAGTATGGAGATACCTGAGAAATACAAATATAGACCTACCATTTGATCCAGCCATCCCATTCCTAGGAATTTACCATAACCAACAGAAATCAGCATATGAAAGAATTATCTATATTCCCACATTCATTGCAGCTCAATTCAGAATAGCTAAGATATGGAATCAACTCAGATGTCTATCAGCTGATGACAGAATAAAACAATTATATACATTATGGAATACTACCATAAACAAAACATGAAATCCTATCTTTTTCACTAAAATGCTGCAACTGGAAACCATTATACTTAGTGAAATAAGCCAGTCCCCAAAAGACAGATACTATATATATTTCCCTGATCTGTTGTAAATGAGTACCAAAAAATCTAATGTATATGAGTGAAACTGACATTTTATGCTTGAATTATCCTTTACAGCCCTTGTATCTACTATTGAATATTCCTCAATGTTAAGAAGCATTGCTTTTTTTTCTTGCTATTTGTTGAATACCTTACATGGCATAGGGTTAATCTTATGAGTATAAAGTAAACAAAGTAGGTCATAATACAAATTTAAAGAGGGAATAAGAGAGGAAGGAAGAAGGGTGGGAACATGAGTGGGAAATAGGATAGGGTGGGAAGTAGCTGTACATATGAAACCCATGAAATTTGCTTACTTTAAAAACTTTTTTAAAAATAAAAAATGTTGGGGGAGGTCCCAAGATGGCAGTATAGCAACAGGACAATGAGAGTCATATGGGGCAAAATAGATAAAAAGGAGAGAGGATACATGCCTGAGATACAGCCATGGGAAATTCACGATGGGAACTAGGGGAGACTAACAGAAACTGGGCAGGTCCATGCTGCAGGAGTAAGATAGAAAGGGAAGTGGCAGAGATGTAGCAGAGGCACAGAAAGGGGAGGCGAGCTCTAGCCCCCAACAGACCACATTAAATGAGAAATCGTGGGTCCATGGAGCTGCAGACAGCAGTAGAAGGGGAGCTTGTTGAACTGCATTTGAATTTCGCATGGGAAAAAAGTGAAGGTATAGAGGAACAAATAGAGCTTGGGCACTACCTTGCCCATCTATGTCCCCTCCCTCCCCTCAACTGGTACTGCAGCCAACTAGGAGAAGCCATTTTGTGTTTTTACATTTTTTAATGTAAGCAGAGGACTGCTTCCTTTGCCTCTCATGTATACGCCCATCAATTGTGGGGTCCACATCACCGCATGCCACATCCAGAACAAGAACTACAGCATTTCAGAGTAATTTCTTCCCCACAATGCAAGCTGTGCAACAAGGAAAAGCCCTGAATATCAAAAACTCGAGCTCATCCCATCCACCAGTGAGAAGCAAACTAGGTCCCAGTAGGTGGGGCTCCATGCACCAGAGTTAGTTCATACCCCCAACATGATTGAGAAGTAAGCTAGGCTCCAGCAGGCATGGCTCCATGCTTCCACATGGATGCAGCACCACATAGCACCTCATATCAGAGGGAAAGCTCACCACAAGCACAAGACAAAAATTAAATAAAAAAAGCAACCAGACAAAGCAAAAAATGCACAAATGTGAAAAAAACACAAATAAGAATAAGGAAGGCATATGAGCCACCCAAAGGAACACTACAACTCTTCAATAATAGAAGATGAAGATAAGACATCTAGGGTATGCTAGAAATGGAATTCAGAAAATCAGTCATGAGATTATTTAGAAGCAATCAGAAGCAAATTCACGATCTAAATGAAAAGCACTGCCAAGAAATTGAGATGTTAAAGAGAAGTCAGAATGAAATACACAATAGATCAGATAAAAATGCAGTGGAAAGCCTTAATAGAATAGGTGAGGCTGAAAGAGTATCAGAATTGCAGGACAAATTTCCAGAAATATTACAGGCAGAACAAAAAAGAAATTAGAAAACTAAAAACACAGTTGGAGATCTACAATATTCTATCAAATGACCCAACATGAGGATCCTAGGAATTTCAGAAGGCATGGGAAAGAAAAGTCTAAATGTCCTTTAAATGAAATAATAACAGAAAACTTCCCCAATCTGGCAGCAGAAAGTGAAATCCAAGTATAGGAAGTACACAATGGACATGACCAGAAAAGATCTTCACCATGACATATTGTAAAACTTGCCACAGTAAACCATAAAGAAAAGATCTTCAAATGTGCATGAGAGAAATGCTAAATCACATTCTGAGGAAACCCAATTAGATTCATTGCAGACTTCTCATCAGAATCTCTACAGGCAAGAAGATAATGGTGAGATATATTCCAAGTCTTAAGAGAAAAAACTGTCAACCCAAAATACTGTATCCTGCAAAGCTCTCATTTATGATTGAAGGAGAAATAAAGATTTTTCAGAACAGAAATTGAAAGAATTTGTAACTACTCGCTCAGCCCTACAAAAGATGTTGAGAATGCGCTACACACAGAAACAGGAACATAGCTAAAAAGAAGGTGAACGTAGGAAATGACCCAGAAAAAATACAAAGCAAACCCAAATTTACAGAAACATGGCAGGGCAAAATCAGTAGTTAACAATAGTCACCATGAAAGTAAATGATCTCGGCCGGTGCTGAGGCTCAATAGGCTAATCCTCCACCTGCAGCGCCGGCACACCAGGTTCTAGTCCGGGTCAGGGTGCCAGATTCTGTCCCGGTTACCTTTCTTCCAGTCCAGCTCTCTGCTGTGGCCCAGGAGTGCAGTGGAGGATGGCCCAAGTGCTTGGGCCCTGCACCTGCATGGGAGACCAGGAGAAGCACCTGGCTCCTGGCTTCAGATTGGCACGATGTGCTGGCCGCAGTACGCTGGCTGCAGCGGCCATTGGAGGGTGAACCAATGGCAAAGGAAGACCTTTCTCTCTTTCTCTCTCTCTCACTTTCCACTCTGCCTGTCAAAAATAAAAAAAAAAAAATAAATAAAAAAAGAAAGTAAATGGTCTTAACTCCTGTGGTAAAAGACATAGACTGGCTGAATGGAATAAAAAAGAAAACCCATCTATTTGCTGTCTATAAGAAACACATCTTTCCAACAAAGATGCACAAGCCTGAAAGTGAAAGGATGGAAAAAATCCAAGCTAACAGAAAGCAAAAAGTGCTGGTGTGGCCATCATAATATCAGACAAAATAGACTCTAATGCAAAGACTATTATAAGAGATGAAGAAGGACACTATATAATGATTAAAGGATCAGTTCAACAGGAAGATGTGACTTTTAAATGTATATGCACCTAATTACAGGGCACCTGGCTATCTAAAAGAAATGTTAAAAGATTTAAAGGGAGATAGAGACTCAAATACAATAATAATGGGGGACCATTATGGTGCAGCAAGTTGGGCTGTCATTTTATATGCTTGCATCCTATATAAGAGTTCCCTAGCTTTTTTTTTAAATTTTTCTCCTATCTTCACTTCCCATATGGCTTCCTACATAATATGAAAGCTAGGAGACAGCAGGTGATAGCTCAAGTACTTGGGTCCTTGAAAGTCATGTGGGAGATCTAGAAGGAGTTTCTGCCTCATAGTTTCTGTCTGGCCCAACCCTGACTATTGTGAGCATTTGAAGAGTGAATTAGCAGGTGGAAGATTCTCTCTCTTTCCTCTCTCTCATCCCTCTCACATTGTTCTGTCTTTCAAATAGATAAATACAAGATTTTTAAAAAGTAAACTTTTAAAATACTACTGTTCTTAAATTCTCTACTTTTGTGCTTATTTTTTTCCTCTGCTGAGAACCAAATCAGATAGGAAAATGGTAGACCTGATTTCAATGCATATCATACTTAGAGGTCATGACATCTCTGCTCTCTATCTTGCCATCTCTTCCTCAATGAATATATATTCCTTCAGTGACTCTTGCCTCGTGTTCTCAGTAATCTCATTTTCTCTCTTCATATCCGTCATCAAACTGTTCGCAAAGCTCCTCTCTGTGCCACCTTGAAACAAAACCTGATAAAACTACCAATGCTGGACTTCTCAATGACAATGCATTTTAGATAAGGGCTAAAATATTAAACCAAAGAAAATAAAGTAACTGTGATTCAAAAAAGGGTTAGAATTTAACTATTATTTGTTTCTGTATTGATAGCTCAACATAGATTTTTTTTAGCTTTATGATGATGTGAGACTACATGCATTTATGTAAAATTGTCCTTTGCCTTTTGATACGTAGACAGATCCTTCCTTCCTTCCTTCCTTCCTTCCTTCCTTCCTTCCTTCCTTCCTTCCTTCCTTATTTGACAGATGAGTTAGACAGTGAGAGAGAGAGAGAGACAGAGAGAAAGGTCTTCCTTCCATTGGTTCACCTCCCAAATGGCCACCACGGCCAGGTGCCTCCTCCTGGTCTCCCATGTTTCACCAGACAGAGGGTCACAAAAGTGAAGGTTCTTCTGCATTTCACTGCTTCTGGACTGGAAGGTCTTCATTCTTTTTTTATACCAAACTTTGCTTGCAGATGTCTTATTTCAGTGTACAAAGAAGTAAGAGTAGGCAGATTCAGGAATTATCCTTAATGTATAGACATAATCAAGGGAATGACTTTTCTTGACTTATTAGATTTTACCTTTTAAGGAATGCTTAATTTTGCATTTTACAGAAAGGAGAAAATTATAGATGGAAATGTCTTTGATTAAGGCATGTATGTGATAATACAGTTTCAAATGGAATCGAGTTTAATGGAATTTCCTATTCCTTCTTCTTCATGTCATAAATAATTGCCCATTTGCTATTTAAATATATCTGGTTTATTCTTTTAAAATCTCGTGTAGACTCTGAAGTCCAAAATGAGTCCTGTCATGGATACTGAACTTAGTCACATTTCTTGTTTAACAGATCAGGGAAATCTCAGAAATTAACAAAAGGACCTTGTTCACAGTCACACTAATGTGTGTTATTACAAAACAATGCACCACAGCTCTCCCCCCAGTTTTAGCATTTCCTGTGGCCACTCTCCCATTCCATTGCCCACTCCATGACATCTTTTCCCTTTCAGCTGTTGTCTGCTGAAACCGGCCTACGAAATCAGCAGAAGATAAAACCCAAGTGCTTGGGCCCCTACCTCCATGTGGGAGATTCAGAGGAAGCTCCTGTCTCCTGGCTTTGCATCAGTCCAGTTCTGGCAGTTGTGGCCATTTGGGGAGTGAACCAATGGATGGAAGAACTGTCTCTACATCTCTCTCTCTCTCTCTCTCTCTCTCTCTCTAAGTCTGACTTTCAAATAAATAAATCTTAAAACAAGAAAAAGTTGATAACATTAAGGAGAATTAAATGGACAGAAGTGTATTTGACAAATAAAACAGGTACAAGGGCAGAAAGGAGATACAAGAGCAGAAAGGAGGGACAGAGGAAAGAACGAACTGCAAGATAAATAAATGAAGTGTCCAGTCTAACAACAATGAGGGAAAAGTCAAGTGAGACTTGGGTTCTGTGAGACTGTAACAAATGATCTAACATCTATAAATTAAAACTTTAATGTGATGTGTTGTACAATGTGAATTAATGCTATAACTTGTACTCAAACAGAACTTTATACTTTGTGTTTCTGTGTGGCTGCAAACTGTTGAAATCTTTACTCAATATATTCTAAATTGATCTTCTGTATATAAAGATAATTGAAAATGAATCTTGATATGAATGGAATGGGAGAGGGAGCAGGAGATGGGAGAGGTGCGAGTAGAAGGGAAATTATGAGGGGAGGGGGGAAGTCATTGTAATCCATAAACTGTACTTTGGAAATTTATATTTACTAAATAAAAGTTAAAAAGAACTTCAATGTCATACCATCAAACATCTATCAGAGGGATAAAATAAAAATCAGTAACATCAAATGCTGGAGAGGATTCAAAGCTGAATTACTTACATATTTATGATGGTAATATGAAATAATATAGCCGTTTTGAAAGACAATTTTGAAGTTTCTTTTTCAATTTATTATTACCTGAGAACATATTTCATGAATTCAACAAGACTCCAAGAATATGCGGGTTCTTTCCTCTCTTCCTCCTTCCTTTCTTTTCTTTTTTTCTAAGTTTTTGTGATATTGTATTTCCAATTTAGTTTATAATCATGGTTCAGTGTGCCTCTAAATGAAGAGCTATACAAGTAAATTGTAGATGGACCACTGTTCTGCAGAGTATAGACAGACAACAATCAAATCACAATATGTCAGGTTAGCTTGAAATATATTAAGTTTTTTGTACCCCATATAGTAGGTACAACAAATTAGAGAAAACATATGATATTTGACTTTTTGGGTCTTAATTGTAAGCATGATGGTCTCCATTTGTATCCATTTTGTTGTTAAAGACAGGATTTCATTCTTTGTAATGGCTGAGTAGCATTCAATCACATATTCTTTATCTAGTCATCAGTCAATGGATATCGGGGTTGATTATGTATTTTAGCTACCTTGAGTTGAGCTGATATAAAAATGGGAGTAAAATTAACCATTTCATATGCTGATTTCATTTCACTTGGGTGTATTCCCCTGAGTTGGAAATGGCTGGATCATTTGGTAGATCTATTTTCAGATATTGAGGGATCTCCAGACTATCTTCAACAATGGTTATACTAGATTACATTTCCACCAACAGTATATTAGAGTAGTTCCTCCACCCCAAATTCTTGCCAACATTTGATTTTTGCATGGTAGCCATTCCAAATGGGGTAAGATAAAACTTCACTTTAGTTTTATCTGCATTTTCCCGATGGCTAAGCATTTTTTTCATGTCTATTGGCTGTTTGTATTTCAGACTTTAAAAATGCCTGCTCATTGTCCTTAGCCCATTTCTTAACTGGATTGTTTGTCATTTTTGAGTTTCTTGAGTTCCTTCTGTAACCTGAACATTAATCCTTTATCAGATGCAAAAAATTTGAAAATATTATCTTCCATTCTGTCTGTTGTCTTTTCAATTTATTGAGGGTTTCCTTTGCTATGCAGAATACCCTTAGCTTGATATGATCCCATTTGTCTATTGTTGCTTTTATTGCCTGCGCTTCTAAGGTTTTATTCATGAAGTCTATGGCTATGTCAATGTCTTGCTGTCTTTACACTATGTTTTCCTCTGGTGATTTTATAGTTTCAGGTCTTAGGTTTAGGTACATGATCCCTTGTTAGTTGATTTTTGTGTAGGTTGTAAGGTAGGGATCTTATTTCATTCTTCTGCATGCAGAGATTCAATTTTTCCAACCTCATTTGTTGAAAAGGATGTTGTTTCTCCAGGGAGTGATTTTAGCTCATTTGTTAAAGATTAGTTTCTTGTAGATGTGTGGATTAATTTTTGGAGTTTCTATTTTGTTCCATTGATACACATGTCTATTTTTGTGCCAGTACCAAGCTGTTTTGATTCTAACTGCTTTGATGTACATCTTGAAATCTGGTATTGTGATGCCATCAGCTCTGTTTTTATTGTTTAAGATTGCTTTACCGCTTTGAGATCTCTTGGGTTTCCAGGAGATTTATCATCATATTCTCTAGATCTGAGAAGAATGTCCTTGGTATTTGGGTTGGGATTATGTTGAATCTACAAATTGCTTTGGGTGGTATGGACATTTTGATGATATTAAATCTTCTAGTCCAAGATTTTTTTTCCATTCTTTGTGTGACTTCTATTTCTTTAATTTTTGTAATTTTCATTGTTGAGATCTTTCACATCATTAGTTAAATTTATCCCAACGAATTGTTTTGTAGCTAATGTGAATGGAACTGATCTTGAAGTTCTTTATCAACCATTGAATTGTTTGTGTATACAAAAGCTATTAATTTTTGTGTGTTGTTTTTATATCCTTGAACTTTGCCAAACTCTCTTCTGAGTTCTAATAATCTCTTAGGAGGGTCTATTGATTCCCCTATATAAAGGATCACGTCATGTGAAAACAGAGATTATTTGACTTCCTTGTTTCCAATTAATACCTCTTTTATTAATTTTTCCTGCCTAATTAGTCTGTCTGATATTTCCAGAATTATATTGAAAAGTAATGATGAAAGTAGGCATCCTTCTCTGGTTCCTGATCTTAGTGGAAATGCTTCCAGCTTTTTGCTATAAAATATGATGCTACTTGTGGGTATGTAATATATTGACTTGATTGTATTGAGGTACGCTCCTTCTACAGTCAATTTGCTTGAGGTTTTTATCATGGAAGAATGTTGTTATCTATTACTTTTCATGTATCTTGATGATCATATGACTTTTTAAATTCTTCACTTTTTTTAATGTGATGTACCATGTCTGTTGATTCGTCTATGTTGAGCCATCCTTGCTTCCCAGGAATAAATTTCACCTGGTGCAGTGAATGATGTTTTATGTGCCATTGGATTCGATTAGCTAGTATTTTTTTTTTTGCATTTATGTTCAACAGGATTATTAGTGTATAGTTTTCTATCTTCTATCTTTTTGATTTGTGAGTTAAGATGATGCTGCCTTTTGATTATTTTGAGTGGGAATAAGAGAGGGAGTTAGGAAGAACAGTTGGGGGTATGGGTCAGATGGTGTGTGTGTGGTGGGAAGAATCACCGTGTTCCTAAAGTTGTAATTATAAAGTGTATGAAATTTGTAACTGTCAAATTGTATGGTTACACATGCATTTCTATGGACTTATTTCTAAGGGTATAGTTTAAAAACTTGCCATGGGACCCCACATTCCTTAAGCTGGGTGGTACAAATACCATCTTAAGTGTTAAAGTGATCATATGGATAGGGTTAAGGGTCTGATAATAATAATAGATAGAACTAAAAAGGAATGAATGTTCCAACATGGGAAGCAGTGCACATAGTAGACTCATATAAGGAAAATTAGTTTAAATAGCACTCTGACCTCAGAATCAGCCCTTAAGGCTTCAGGTCTGGCTGAAAGACCACAAGAGCATTTCAGGCATGGAAAGCCAAGAGACTGTGGCAAAAAATGTCCTACATGAAGGATCTTGGTGAGTGACACCCCAGTGGAGAAATGGTCATCAAAGAAGGAAGTACTTTTCTCTGAAGAAAGGAGAGAACTTTCACTTTGCTTATGGCCTTGTCTAGATACTTATAGAGTTTGTGGATTAAAAAGGCTTCCATAGCTTAGGCAGCTGATGTCAAGAGCCTCAGGTGATCATTGATGTCATACATAAGAGTATTAATTATTAAATTAACAACAAATATCCCTGTGCACTAACTTCCCATCTAGGACCTCTGTCCTCAAAGAGTTGTATTATAATTATGTTAAGTGCTCACAAAATATGTGTCAATTTTCTGTACTTCTTTAAAGTTAATTAAGTTGCTAAAAAAGTAAAATTAACTTTATTATGCAATGGCTTTGAATGACCTTTGTCTCGATGGTTGAGGAACAGTTTTTTTGAATTTTCTTTGTTTTTTGTTCTCCATGAAAATTGTTGAACTCTTTATTGAGAATAGAGTTGATCTGTGTATAAAGTTAACCAAAAATGGATTTTAGTGCAGAATGGGACTGGGAATGAGAGAGGGAGGAGCAGAGGTGGGAGAGTGGCTGGGATGGTGGGTATGGTGAGAAGAATCACTGTATTCCTAAAGTTGTATTTATGAAATGCATGAAGTCTGTATTCCTTAAATACAAGGTTTCTTTTGGGGAAAAATAAATTAAAAAATTCACAAGTATTATTTGACTTTTTTGCTGTGTTGACATTATTTTGATAATAAATGAAACTGCTAACAATTTAGTAAGATTCATGGCAGTGGTGCTAAAATGTATCAGAAGCCATTATATTTTTCAGTACCCTATGCTTATAATAATAAATCTTCAGGTACTTTTGAGAATGCCCTTGAGGAAGCAGTAAAAAGTATTGATTTTATTAAACTTCAGCACTTGGATAGATATTCTTGATATTCCATTTGATAAAATGTGAACTACATACAAAACACTTCTGATTCATACCAAAATATGGTGATGATCTTTAACAAAGGCTCTCATGTGATTATTTGAGTTTTGAGCAGAATTATTTGCTTTTTCTTTTAAAAATAGATTCATTTATTTATTTGGAAGTCAGAGTTAAAGAGACACAGAGATGGAGATCTTCCATCCACTGGTTCAACCCTAGAATATAGTAATGGCCAACTCTGTGCCAGGAGGGAGCCAGGAGGTTCATCTGGGTCTCTCACAAGGGAGAAGAGGCCCATGTCTCTGCATCATCTTCCTTTGTTTTGCCAGGCCCATTACAGGGAGCTGGGATGGAAGTAGAGCAGCCAGGACTCCAATCGGCATCCATATGGGATGGTAGCATTTCAATCAGCATTTAAACACCATGCCACAATGCTAGACCTGAATTGGCTGCTTTTTCATGGAACAGAATTTTAGTGGAAAGAACAACCGACATACAAACTGTCATTATTTACACTTGGAAGATGTTTTATTCAAAATGAATTATATAAGCTCACTATTTTGAGGAAAACAACATAGTCTTTGTTTCTACTGATAACATTTGTGATTTCAAGCAAAAAATAGAATTCTGGCACACTTAAATATCTACCATGACCATGACAGCTTTCTAATAATGAAAATCTTTCTGATGAAATTCTGGCTATAATAAATGTGATTTTTTTATGTTGTGTTACTATTGGAAGATATACACAACTAAGTGAATAACATTTTCCAAGTGACCAAAGGATGATGAAAAATAGGTATCATTCAAAGTGCAACAGTGAGGAATAGACTTTAATGTAACTGAATATGGAAAGTTAATATCACATTGCTGCTACTCTTTTATAAACTATGGCCTGTGTAGTTTTTGTACAATATGAAATATAGACCAAATTATTTGAAAAGGCTATTAAAATAAATTTCCCTCTTCAAACTGCATATATATGGGAAACTCAATTTTCTTTACTTTAAACAAAACAATGTTATCTGTACTGCAACAGATTTCATGCAGTTACCAATAGAGGAAGGGAACAGCCTTCAATTAAGACAGGAAAATAGGGAAAAATAAAAATAAAACAATACCACTCTCCTCACCAAATTTTTGAAAATATAGTTATGGGGCTGGCACTGTGGCACAGGAGGTTAAAGCCCAGGCCTGAAGCGCTAGCATCCCATATGAGTGCTGGTCCTGGTCCAGGCTGCTCCTCTTCTGATCTAGCTCTCTGCTATGGCCTGGGAAAGCAGTAGAAAATGGCCAAAGTTCTTGGGCCCCTGCATCCATGTGGCAGACTAGGAAGAAGCTCCTGGCTTTGGATTGGTGCAGCTCGGGCCGTTGCGATCACCTGGGGAGTGAACCAGTGAATGGAAAAACCTCTCTCTCTGTCTCTATCTCTCTATATAACTCTTTGAAATAAACAAAATAAATAAAAGAAAATATAGTTATTGTTCATATAATAGGTCATTCACTATAACAATGAATTTGTCATTGTTTTAAAATGAATATTTTTTAAAATTCTTAATTTGAATTTTTGTTTTAAATTTTTAAAAAGAGAATAATGCAGGCAATTATAACAAAACTTCAATTTCACATTTTCTTTCTATTTAATTTTTTTGATTTTATCTTTATATAGTATCCTTACACTGAAATGCTTGATTTTCAACCACATCAATATGAGTATTGTTTATTTTCTCCTACTATAGACATGCATACATATCCATGTATTCATATTTTAATATTGTAGCTAATAATAAAATTTCTACATGCAGATTTATTTTTGAGTTTAGGATGTACCCTAAGATTTTATGAGTTAAGGAACAAATTTTTTTTTTATAAAGCTTTTATTTAAAGAATATAAATTTCCAAAGTACAGCTCATGGATTACAATGGCTTCCCCCCCACACATAACTTCCCTCCCACCCACTATCCTCCCCTTTCCTGCTCCCTCTCCCCTTGCATTCACATCAAGATTCATTTTCAATTCTCTTTATACACAGAAGATCAGTTTAGTACATATTACGTAAAGATTTCAACAGTTTGCCCTCACACAGAGACACAAAGTGAAAATACTGTTGGAGTACTAGTTATAGTACTAATTCACAATGTACAGCACATTAAGGACAGAGATCCTACATGATTTTTTTTTAAAAATTGATTAATTATCTATGCAATTTCCAATTTAACACCAAGGTTTTTAAATTATTTTCAATTATCTTTATATACAGAAGATCGATTCAGTATATACTATGTAAAGATTTCATCAGTTTGCACCCACACAGAAGCATAAAGTGTAAAAATACTGTTTCAGTACTAGTTATAGCATTACTTCACATGGGATAACACATTAAGGACAGATCCGTCATGAGATATAAGTACACAGTGACTCCTGATGTTGATTTAACAATTTGACACTCTTGTTTATGGCGTCAGTAATCTCCCTAGGCTCTAGTCATGAGTTGCCGAGGCTATGGAAGCCTTTAGGGTTTGCCGACTTCAATCTTATTCCGACAGGGTCATAGTCAAAGTGGAAGTTCTCTCTTCCCTTCAGAGAAAGGTACCTCCTTCTTTGATGGCCCCATTCTTTCCACTGGGATCTCACCCACAGAGATTTTTCATTTAGGTCTTCTTTTTTTTTTCCCCCAGAGTGTCTTGGCTTTCCATGCCTAAAATATTCTCATGGGCTCTTGAGCCAGATCCGAATGCCTTAAGGGCTGATTCTGAGGCCAGAGTGCTAAATAGGACATCTGCCATTCTATGAGTCTGCTGTGTATGTCGCTTCCCAAGTTGGATCATTCTCAGAAAGGGAGAGAATGATCCAACAGGAACAAATATTAATGCCAATGGCAAATAGAAGAGGAGGGAGTTGTGATGAAGAGAGTTGCAGTTCACCAAATAAACTAAAAAGAATGATGTCGACATAATCCATGAGGTCAGGCAGTGCCCAATATGTTATTTTATCTTCCCCAGACCTCTTTGACTTACTGTTATCCTCTTAATATACATTTATTTCCAACTGAAATTTTGAAAAAATTTTAGCTGGTTTTACAAATAGGTAATCTAAATTTCATAATTGAAAAAAACTTGCAATTAATATTGTAGACCATTACACATGTTAGACAATAGTCAAGATTGTTTTCATCCTGTCTAACTGTAAGAGGTTACTTTACTTTTTTTGGGGGGGGACAGCATGTTGAATGAAAATGGCTATATTCAGTGAGATTCAGCAGAGATTGGATATGTTATTTTCCAGTGATATGGGCAGTACAAGGATAAATTCTTTTTTCCATACTCTAAAATTTATGCTACCAGTTTTGCATTCACCTGTTCTGCAAGGGAAATTCTGTTGCAGTTTTCTATGAAGTATTGGATTTTTAAAATATTTTTATTTAATGAACAATTTATTTTCATAGATACAACTCTAGGAATACACTGCTTCTTTTCCCCATGCCCACCATCCCTCTCCCCCAACTCCCATCTCACCTCCCTCTCCCTTTCCCTCTCCCACCTCTCTCTTCATTATGGTTCATTTTTAGTTTGACTTTATATACAGAGGACCAACTCCATGTTAAGCATAGACTTCGACAATTTGCACCCACACAAACATACAACATATACAGTACAGTTAGGGAACAAAATTAGCAGTCAATTCCTAGTACAACTCATTAGGAATGGAGATCCTTTATGGGGAGTAAGTGCACAGTGACTTCTGTTCTGCTTTTAACAATATTAACACTATTATTTATGATGTCAGTAATCACCCAAGGCTCTTTCCATGAGCCGCCAAGGCTATGGAAACCTTCTGTGACCATAGACTCAATCAGTATTTGGACATGGCCATAAGCAAAGTGGATGTTCTCTCCTCCCTTCACAGAAAAGTACATCCTTCTTTGATGACTCTTTCTTTCCACTGAGGTCTCACAGAGATCCATCATGTAGGATAATTTTTGCAACAGAATCTTGGCTTTTCTTGCCTGAAATGCTCTCACAGGCCTTTCAGCAAGACCAGGAAGCCCCAAGGGTTTATTCTGAGTCAAAGTGTTATTTACAGCAAATCTCATTCTAGGAGTCTGCTGTATAGACTGCTCCCCATATTGGACTTTGCTTCCTTTTAATTCTATTATTATTACCAGGAAATTTATGTTGTTTATGTGAGTACTTTTACACTTAAACCTATCTATATGTTGACTTTGACATGTAATATGATCATTTTAACTGTTAAAATGGCATTTAAACCACTGATTTTTATGGATTTGGAGTCCCATGATAGGTTTTTAGGCTGTAAGTCTATAGGACTGTATGCAGAACTATAGTGCTTTAAAGTTATGGACTACCTCCTTCATCTTTTATTCCCCCTCTTATTTTTAACTGAGATCTTTTTCCAATTGGCTTAAAATACATATGGTTAACTCTGTTACATGAGGAGTTCAGCATATAGTTTGAAGGAGAGAAAAGAAAAAAAAAGAAAACAGGACAAAACAAAACAAAAATAATAGACAAAATAAAAGTAACAATGATAAACTGTCCCTCAACAGTCAGATCAAGGACTATCAAGTCATTGATTCTAAAAGTGTCAATTTGGCTTCTATAACTTTCATTTTAGGAGCCCTATGAATTCTCCTAAATCAGGGAGAACATATGATATTTGTCTCTTTGGGATTGGATTATTTCACTAAGCATGAGGTTTTCCAGCTGGCTCCATTTTATTGAAAATGATAGGATTTCATTCTTTTTTACTGCAGTGTAATATTCCATAGTGTATATATATCTCCCACAATTTCTTTATCCAGAGATGCTTTTCTTGATTTCCAACTTCATTGTATTGTGATCTGAGAGGATGCATGGTGTGATTTCAACTTTTTGAATTTGCTGAGATTCATTTTATTTCCTAGCATATGGTCAATCCTAGAGAAAGTTCTGTGCACTGGGTAGAATTATGTGTACTCTGTGACTGTGGGATGGAAGGCTCTGTAGCTATCTGCTAGGTCTATTTGATCTATAGCATCAATTAGCTCTGTAATTTCCTTGTTGATTTTCTGTCTGGTTTATCTGTCCATTGCTGAAAGTGGGGTATTGATTCCCCTGTTACTATTGTATTTGAGTCTATATCTTTCTTTAAATCACTTAATAATTCCTTCAAAGAACCAGGAGCTCTGTAAGTAGGTACATATACATTTATAATAGTCCCATCTTTGCTTTGGATTGGTCATTTTATCATTATATAGTGTCCTTCTTTGGCTCTTTTAATAGTTTTGTGTTAAAGTCTATTTTGTCTGATATTAGGATGCCCACACTGGCTCTTTTTTTGGTTTCTGTTAGCATAGAGGATCTTTTTCCATCCTTTCACTTTCATTCTCTGTGTGTTTTTGTTGGCTAGGTGAGTTTCTTGAAGGCAGCAAATAGATGGGTTTTCTTTTTTAATCCATTCAGCTAGTCTTTTTTTTTTGTTTGTTATAGCATTAATTCACATTGGACAACACATTAAGGACAGAGATCCCACATGAGGAGTAAATAAACAGTGACTCCTGTTGTTGACTTAACAATTTGACACTCCTTTTTTAAAACTTTTATTTAGTAAATATAAATTTCAAAGTACAGTTTATGGATTACAATGGCTTCCCCCCACCCATAATTTCCCTCCCACTCACACCCCTCCCATCTCCTGCTCCCTCTCCCATTCCATTCACATCAAGATTCATTTTCAATTATCTTTATATACAGAAGATAGATTTCTATATATTAAGTAAAGATTTCATCAGTTTGCACCCACACAGAAACACAAAGTATAAAATAGTGTTTCAGTGATAAGGGAGAGAGGAGATGTACAATTTGGGACATGCTCAATCGGACTTGCCCCAAATGGTGGAGTTAGAAACATGCCAGGGAATTCCAATACAATCTCATCAAGGTTGCATGTACCAATGCCATCTCACTAGTCCAAGTGATCAATTTCAGTTCACAATTGATCACACTGATAGGTCTAAGAGTCAAGGAGATCACACAAATAAGACTAGTGTCTGTGAATACTAACTGATAGAATCAAAAAGGGAGAGAATGATCCAACATGGGAAGTGGGATACACAGCAGACTCATAGAATGGCAGATGTCCTATTTAGCACTCTAGCCTCAGAATCAGCCCTTAAGGCATTTGGATCTGGCTCAAGAGCCCGTGAGAGCATTTTAGGCATGGAAAGCCAAGACACTGTGGCAAAAAAAAAAAAAAAAAAAAAAGAAGACCTAAATGAAAGATCTCTGCATGTGAGATCCCAGTGGAAAGAATGGGGCCATCAAAGAAGGAGGTATCTTTCTTTGAAGGGAGGAGTGAGCTTCCACTTTGACTATGATCTTGTTGGAATAAGATCGAAGTCAGCGAACTCAAAAGGCTTCCGTCGCCTTGGCAACTCATGACTAGAGCCTAGGGAGATTACTGACGCCATAAACAAGAGTGTCAAATTATTAAGTCAACATCAGGAGTCACTGTGTACTTACTTCTCATGTAGGATATGTCCTTACTGTGTTGTCCAATATGAAATAATGCTAATGCTATAACTAGTCTGTGTCTTTTAACTGGGAAGTTGAGACCATTTACATTCAGTGTGACTATTGTTTAGATACTGTCCTTTCCTTGCCACGTCTCCTTAAGTAGAGCTGTTTATGTATTTTGGATTTTGTTTGTACTTTTGCTGGGTCATTTTCAATGCTTTTCTTCTTTTGTAGTGAAGTTCCTGTTTCTGTGTGCAGCACATCCTTGCACCATTGCTGTAGGGCTGGGCACAAAGATACAAATTATTTCAGTTTCTGTTTGTTGTGGAAAATCCTTATTTCTCCTTCATTCATAAATGATAGTTTTGCAGGGTAGAGTATCCTGGGTTGATAGCTTCTTTCTTTTAGGATTTGGAATATATCTCATCATTGTCTCCTTTACTGTAGGGTTTGGGATGAGAAATCTGGGGTGAATCTAATTGGATTTTTGATTTTTATGTAATATCGGGAATACTTACAAGGAGCTGTTCCTGATGTGGGCAGGTGCTAAATATTTCTCTCCATACCCTATGTCATGTGTTAAACATTTTCTATACAAGGAAAAAACATGTTTTAGGATGTTTGGATACTAGCATCTCCATTGAATGTTCTCATTTCTGTTGTAGCATAAAAACATGTAGGGAAATAAGTGTGGTGGTATTCCTATAAAACTTCAGTTACAGAATCCTTTGAAGAAAAAAATCATTGCCATATGTAACCTTGTCCATTAGCAAATGCAGCTCCAGGAGCCTATGTATCCATCAGACCCTGAAAAGACCTAGGAAGGCACTAAATTCAATTTGGTAGCACCAGCTGATAGGTCCTGTTTGAAACACTGAACTGAGAGATGAGAGGGAGGTGTGCTTCTTCATCTCTGACGCATGTCTAATGCCTTCAGGGAAGTCCTTTCTATTGGCTGTCACTTTCCTGCTGAAAGGATTTTTGGCAAATTCCAACTTTCAATTGGGACTTTTACAATTTGGCCTTTCAAGAAGTTATTTCAGATGAAAGTTGAGGGAAATCATGAAACTGCTTACTGGAAATCTTGAGATCCTTTACTGCATCTTCATTCAGAGTCCTTGCCTGATCCCCTTTGGCCAGAATTTCCATTGCAACAAAATGACATCTCCCTTTATCTCATTAGAAGCACAGAGTTTTCAAGGAATCAGAATTCACTAGAGCAGACAGATAGTGTAGACAAACAACTTTCTTTTTTATTCTGCTGTCCTGATGTCTGCTTACTTTTTCAAGAGACACAGTTACTTCCATGGGAGGATTATTTCATATGAAAAGAGGCTGAATTTGGGGAGGGGGTGATGGGACTATTTAAATTGATTTTGATGGTAATTACTGAACTGTCTGCTGTATACACATACACACACACACACACATACACAGCAGATGAAGGCTGAATTTTGCCTGTTGGTCATTGTTAGGAAGATCTCTGAGCCTTGCATGTGTAAGCGTATAACATATGTCCCCTGTCATGTGACTTCTCAGGGCAAACTTGGACTATGTACTCATCAATGCTTTCTTTAGCCATGACTGAGGTCTCTTAATTGAGAAGTCAAAATTAATCTACATACCTACCTCCTAAAGATCAGTATCTATGAACAACTTAGTTTTCATAGTCTACTCCCTTGTTAGTGTTATTGAGCCTAAGTTCTGCAATTCTAAGATTTTAAAACAAACAAACAAAAACTGTCAATAGAGACTTAAAGGAGACAGAAGTTTACATTTCTTACTGAACACTGCAAAATTCCACATCTCTGAATTTCCTAACATGGCTTTTATCTTCAGTCCCAACCATGCCAGTGAATCTAGATCTCATAACCCCCATCAGTACAAGGGAAACAGGCCAGGAGGCCATGTCTATTCCCTTTTAAGGTCTCAATATGAGAGTAGCATGCATTGTTTCCAGATGGTCAGAACTTAATCACTGGCAATATCAAGTGAGGCTATGTTCAGGGAGGCTGGGAAATATAGATTCCCACTCATTGTCTATGAGTCCAGCTAATGGAGTTTTTCATTGAAGAAAGGAATAAGAGATTTTATTGGTTAACTAGAAGTCTTTGACATTATGTTTAAAAAACCCTGAAGGTTTAATGTTTATTAGAGGAAAGCATTTTGAAAAATGTGTTTGTATTTATAAAATATAACATTTATTTGAGCCATTATAATAGGTTTATGTTCTATTAATACCCATGTTTTAGGATATAGAATCCTTTTTCAGTTGCCATTAAGGATCCAGTTCAAGATCTGACATTGCAACATAAAGACATAATAAAATCTATAGAAATAACCCCCAACTAAAGAAAATATAGAAAGTTAACTTGAAAGAAAGGACAAAAATCCAAACAATCGACAGAAGTTACCTCCAAATGTGAACAATATATCGTAGTGGCTTGAAGGGTTATTTAAATGAGATGAAAGCCCTTGAGCTTAGAACTCAAGTTTTGTGAAGAGACCATATTTGGGGCATATTTTGAAAATCCATCCTGTCAATCTTTGTCTTTTGAATGAGACAGTTCTTATCCCATCTTATCATTCATGTAAATTTTGATGCATTACAGCTTGACTCTGAATTGTGAAATTCTTTTCTGTATATTTCCTTAGGCCCTCATTCCTGTTACTCTTTCTCTCTCTTGTGGGATGCTTGAATACTTTTTATGATTCAATATGGGACGTATGAGGACGTATGAGGACATCATTTCTGTTTAGTTTAACTTTTCTGGTTTCAAATATCATATCTGTACTGGACAATGTTTTAAGTTTTGTTTCAATCACTGAAATGGTTTGTGAAATTCACAGTAGGCATGCTAGTCTATTGCACATACATGTATTTCTGCTGTTTTCATGGATCTTTTTCCTTATGCTCTAGATTATTTTATAATTTCACTTCTGTTTGGTGAACTTTAACTGACACCTATGAACAAGTCTGTTAGTACCAATTTCTTTTTTGGATGAAACACCTGACTGTATTTTATATGTTCCACTGACTATATTTCAATTTACCTCCATTCTGATGGATAGTCTTACCAGCTATAGAATCGATGGGTCACGGTTCATTTTTGTTTCTTTTTTATTGCACTTGAAAAGCATTATGCCACTCCGTTCTGGCTCCATGAATTCAGATGAAAAAGTATCTCTAATTCGAACTGGTGTTTCCCTATAGGGTATCCATTACTTCTTTCTGGCTGCTTTCAATATTTTTCTTTCATTTTTAGAAATTTAATTATGATGTGTGTTGGCCTAGATTTCTTTAGGTTTATGTTGTTTGGCGTTTATCTATTTAGTTTCTCAGATCTGTAGATTTCTGCCTTTTGAAAAGCTAGAAAAGTGTACAGCCATTGTATCTTTGAAAGCTTTGTATCCTTACTCCCTTTCTCTTCTCCTTCCTTGAGAGTGATAATATGAATAGTGACTAACTCATGTTATTGTCCAACAGGACCTTCTGGCTATAGAAAAATGTTTGCAGATGATTTTTATAATTTTTATATTGGACAAGTTCTATTGATCTGTCTTTACCTTCATGGACTCAATTATCTTTCTTCTGCACTGTATTATTATATCTATTCAAGTTTATTTTTATTATATTTTCTGTGCCCCAATTCCCCACTTGATTTTTGTTTCTTTTAAATAACTTCTATTTCTTTGCTAAGAGTTTGTTTTTTTTTTTTTTTTTTTTCATCTGTTTCAAGAGGACTTAGAGTTTCTTGTTAAAAACTTTTTCTAGGGACTGTGGTAAAATCCTTGTCAGATTATTTCAATATCTGACTCATCTCAGTGTTGTCATCTATTGATTGTTTTTTCACATTTATGTAGTGATTTTCTTGTCTTTTAATGTGATGGGTCACTTTTTAATTGTAGCCTGCGCATGTTTTTCTACTATATTGGAACCTCTGTGTCTAGTTTGATGTTTTATTTTAGCGGGAACTCACCCTGTTTAGGTCTATCATGAAGTTATTGACCTCATTCTGTGAATTATGGTTCCAATGAGAGATAAATTTTTCACAGCCCTGGAAACATTATTTTTGTCAGCTTGCTTTATCTGGTTCCATGACTTCAGACATTATTTCCAGCTGATGCTCCTTGAAGGGGAAAAGTGGGGCCTTTTTCAGACCAAGTTGACTAGGGAGGGAAAGCTCAGGTATGGATGCAGAGATCTCCTAGGCCAGGTGCTTGCTACGTTGAGATTTTGTTTTCCATGCTGATGTTCCTTTAGCGTGTCGGGTTTGCTGTTTAATTTTCAACAGGGTTACTTGTAGCAAGACCAAATGCACATCTGGATCTGAGATTTTGCTTTCAAAATGGGACTACATGGACTCTTTGGTTTGTGATAATTAGAGAAACCCAGCGCCTAGCCTCAGAGGATTTTATCCACTATTAAAGTTTATCTATATTTCCTCCAGGCATTGGGTAGATAACAATATTTGAGAAAAAATGATAGATGCATGCTAGTTCCATATATGCATAGGGTCTAAATTTGTATTCCTTAAGCAGAATATTAATTTCAAGCTGATATAAAGCACATTAATAGATCTCTTTCTTGTAAAAATCTCTGAAGTCTTCAGAATCCAAATATCTCTTCAAGAAGACATCCATAAACTGCAGATATCTTATCTTTTAAGGCACAAAAATGTGGAAGATTCATAAATCAAAACAAATTGCTTTAGAAAATGAATGAAGATAAGTTTGAATAGCTGCTATAATGAGTAAAACATAAAATAAAAAATTGACAATTTCATATATTTGAAAAAAATTGACAATTTCATAACATTACTATGTTTATAATGATTAAAGAGATGAGAGAGAGAGAGAGAGAGAGAGAGAGAGAGAGACAGCGAGAGACCAAGACAAATAAAAAGGACAGTATCAAAATGTATCATCTGGAGAATTAGAAAAGTCATTCATTCCACTTGTTATAAATACTTACATCCTGGGGCACAAGGCCTACCTTTCCAAATAGCAGCTTATATCACAGAAACAGAGGCTACAGAATAAAGAAGGGAATTGTAGGCTTGATTCTAAATTTAAATATCAAGTCATTCATATATTTGTAATCAGTTTCTATTTTTAAAAGTCATGAAAATAATTTGTAAAGATGTAAATAGATGAATCACAATTGAGAACAAGTAGACTCTGTTGCCTTATACCTTAAACTTTTTATTTCAAATGAGGTTAAAAGACTCTTGACATTGATTATATTGTGTTACATTTTATTTGAGCATTTTATTTATTGCCATTTATAATATTATTTCTCAGTATATCTAAACTCTTTATGTGCCAAAAAGTTACCAATTTGCATGTGTGAGAAAATACTATAACTTTCTTGGTCATAGAAATTGGGGTTGCATCTTGCAAAATGTTTGTGAAAATTTTCTCTTAGAAAAACTCAAGAAGCAAACCACAATTGTCTACCTGTGTCGCAGCTCTCTTGGCTAATCCGCCTGCGGTGCCAGCACCCTGGGTTCTAGTCCCGGTTGGGGCACTGGATTCTGTCCCAGTTGCTCCTCTTCCAGTCCAGCTCTCTGCTGAGGTCCGGGAGTGCAGTGGAGGATGGCCCAAGTGCTTGGGCCCTGCACCTGCATAGGAGACCAGGAGGAAGCACCTGGCTCCTGGCTTCAGATGGGCTCAGCGTGCCAGCCGCAGCACATCAGCCGTGGTGGTCATTTGGGGAGTGAACCAATGGAAAAGGAAGATCTATCTTTCTGTCTCTCTCTCTTGCTACTCTGCCTGTCAAAAAAAAAATCACAATTGTCAAGAAGAAATAAGTCAATAAAATTTCAGATTGGCTTACTTTCCTGAAGCTGGTATCTTCTAATTATTTTAATCTAAAGTGAAAACCATATGGTCAAATGAATGTACTTAATCCTTGTATATAATATATGCTATCATTTTGGAGGGGTCATTATTATAAATTATCACTTGTAATAAGGAGAAATTATAGTCCCTCTGTTAAATATTTAAATACAATTTATACTTATATATGAACATAGGTGTTTCCAACGTTCTATCATCTCTGGTCATTATTAAATATGGTAATAGAATGCCTAGCAAGAGTCTTGGTTGAAAATTCTTCCATTTAGTTTATGCTTTTTATACAGCATTAATCTCTGACAATTATGAAACAGTTGAACACTTTGAAACACTGTATTTTTATACTCTTTTTCCTTGTTTATTGTGGCATGAGGACATAGAATTTGTCTCCTCCAGAAGACCCAGAAATAAGGCACCATTTTATAATCCAGGAGAAATCTTCACAAAGTGCTGAGCCAGCCCATGCCTTTAGCTTGGATCTTCCAGTTTCCAGAACTGTGAGAAGAGAATGCACAATATTTATAAATTAGCTAGTCTCAAATATTTTATTATAGCATCACAAAAGGACTAAAGCAGGACACTCCTCCATCCAGGTCTCCCATGCAGATGTAGGAGCCCAAGCTATTTTAACTTGCTAAGCCGTAACTCTGGTTTTCATTGTCTAGAAAGATATTGAGAAACTATTCCCTTAAATTCTCTTCTAGTGCTTTATGCATTCAGGCTTCACATTTAAATCTTTGATCCATTATTATTTCATTTTGTGTGTTGTCAGATAAAGATTCAATTTCATTATTCAGCACTTAGATAACCAATCTAGCCAACAGCATTTGTTGAAGAGACAGACCTTTCTCCACTGTGTATTCTTAGCACCTCTGTCATTGAACAGGTCACCATAAATTCATGGATTTATTCCATGGATTTATTTCTGGGCTTTTGGTTCTGTTCCATTGATCTATAAGTCCATTTTTATACTAGCTTCATTCTATTTTGATTACTATAGCTTAGAATACATTTTGAATTCACGTACGGTGCTTCCACCTATCTTTCTTTTACTCAAGATTGCTTATTTTCTGGAGTCTTATTCTGATAATAGCTCTATATTCCCAAGGCATTTTGTCAACCTCAGTAATTAATGCTACCTTTCTATCAAAGCCTTCTTTCCTAATATCTTGCAGTACTGGTTCTTACCATGCTAACATATGGCAGTTTAAAAATTTCCAACTGTATATCACAGATTCCTCTTTTGAGAGTCATTTTAATCTTGATATCTAATGACTCAAATATTGTGTGATAATAAGGAGATAAAACTTGTTTTTGTAATGTTAATGGAATAGCTTGTATTTTGTCCCTCTCAATGAGGAATGGTGCAATAGTAGTGCACTGGAATGTAATACGTTTATTCAGTCAATGAGCAATGCCTGCTCTGCCTTTGTATTTGCAGATCATTTGCTATAGTAGACTCTACTTATTGATCAAAAGGATTATCAACTAAAACATATACCTTCTTTAGAGGGTAATTGTTTCTATTTTCTATTTTAATTTCCCATCCCGATTTTATCCTGTTGGAGACTCACATATATAAATTTGAATTATTGTTGAATGAATTAAGGGGCCCATATCTGCCTATCATTGGGTGGTAAAATCTTACTTCAATAAAACATTTTTTGCTAATGTGTAACCTGCAAATATGTTATTCTTTCCAAGCAACAGAACACCCAAATCCAGCTGAACTAGGTGAGGGACTTTATTTTGTTTAGCTTAATTTTTGTACACCTTTCAAAAATGTACCCTATTTTGTGACTATAAGACATTAGCACAGCCTGATGGCAAATGTATTGTCACCTTTTATGGCAATTGGGATTGATAAGCAGAGTAGCTTCTGCTTCTCAGGAAGACAGACTACCAGTGCCAGATGGCTGGTTTCCAAAGGCATTCTGTCCCTGTTGAATGAGGATGAATAGTTTGCCCATCAAAGGAACCTGAGGCATGTCCCAGGGGACTACAACAACACACTTGACCTTAAAAGGACAAAAATCTAGATACTGAGCAAATACAAAAATTAAGATTCTGACAAATAAAATATTGCAGAGATTCTTCAGGTTATATAGAGATCAGCACATTTGTTCTTACACACAATCTTCAAGTAATTGGCAGTTAAAGAGCCTGGATTTGCCAAAAAAAATGTGATAAGCTAACTGGCCACCTGGAGGAAAGTGAAGTAAGGTGAGCAAGGAATCTTGTTCACTTGATCTTTTATCTTTATAAAGTAATTTTATTTATGGCCTTGCTGAAAATCATTATCCTTAGGAAATAAAGCAGCATAGAAACTACATTTAAGCTTTGAGGCACTTTACAAAGTTCTAGAGCTTCATAAATCAAAGTTCCTTAAAAGTCAAGCTAACAAATTAGCTATTCCTATTTTCTGTTTCAATCATTTCTGCTTGGAATCTTGAGGCAAACTTCAGCCTATCAATTATAATCTGTTAGTTATATTTTAATCTTTTTTTGTATTTGTAGAAAATTCAGTAAGTATTATTAGAAAATAATTTTTTTTCTGGTGGATGATAGAATAATTTGCTGTTACTTTTCTGTATTACAAGAGACAACAACTTTCTCAAATAATCAAAACTGGAATATAGATAGCTAGTATAGGCATGGCTATTTTCTATTATGCTAGATATATTTTAATGTATTCCTTTTGAGTGTGGCTGCGTGTGTCTGTGTGTGTGTGCACATGTGCTTGCATGTTTGAGGTTAAGATATTTCCACCTGTAAAAAATGGGGCTGGCATTTAACATAGCAAATTAAACTACCATTTGCAATGTTGGTATCACATCCCATATTAGAGTGTCAGTGGCAGGGGGTAGAGAGAGAAAGAGGGGAGGAAGAGAGGGAGGGAGGAAGTGGGGGGGGTACCTTTCATTCACTAGTTCACTCCCAAAAAAAGGACACAATGACTCAGGCTGGGCCAGAGTGAAGCCAAGAGCTAGGAGCTTCTTCTGGGTCTCCTACTCAAGTGACAAGAGTCCAGGGTTTTGGGCCACTGCTTTCCCAGTCACGTTATCAGGGAGGTGTATAGGAAATGGAGCATCCAGTACTTGAACTGGCAGCCATATGGGATGCCCTCACCTGTTACCCCTCGCTTTTGTTTCCAGTGCAGCTCCCTAACTCTGTACCTGGAAAGGTGGTTGGAGATGGCCCAAAGACTGGGACTCTGCTACCCATTTGGGAGACTAAGATGGAATTCTGTGTTTTTAGCTTTGGCCCAGCCCGACCTGGCTATTGTTGCCATTTGAGGAATGAAACAGCAGATGGAAGATCTGTGTGAGGGTGTGTGTGTGTGTGTCTCTGTGTGTGTGTGTCTTCTATTCTTCCACTATCACTCTTTTAAATAGATAAAAACATTAATTAAATAATATAGACAGAAAGTACTGCAGAAATGTTCTTGGGGAAGTCACAACTGATGGATCATTACTAAATCTGGTTAATATGTGGAACTGTAAATAAGCACATGCATATATTTTTAAACATAAATAATCATAACATTACACACATATATATCAATAGTCTTTAAGTTGGTAGATAATGAATATGATGCAAAAATGCTGCATGAATTTCAAAACACTTAGGCACTAAATAAACATATCGAATAATTCCATTTTTTCCATGACCTTTTGGAAGCACCCTCACATACACCTGCACACGCACGCACACACAAGGAAGTTCTTATAACAGGTCCATATGCATAAATTGCAGTTATAAGTTGACGAGATTGCATAAAGTATAAATCGCTAATCCATGGATCACTAACAAGATAGAAGTTGTTCATCACAATCACTGATTAATCACATAATTTCTTCCAAAATCTGCCAGTGATTTTTTCATTCAGTCCTCCCACAGACAACAGAGGTATAGTTTTGTTGCCTACTTATCTCCCTGTAATAAATACACAGGACTTAAAAAATGGTTAATCAAAACAGGGAATTGACCAAAAAAGAAGTGCCACAGGGAAAAAAAATGGTAATATTGGAGGTGGAATTCAACTCAAATGAATTCATAGTGGTTGTAATGAAAATGTTGAAAATATCCTAGGTGCTGGCAAAATGCTAAAAGAAATTTCAAAATATTTTAATGATATCAAAAGCGCAAGGGATACAATCTTGGAAACTGTCCCAAACTTGGCAATATGCCAAATCGTTCTTATTCTCATTCTTTCTCTTTCTGTCTCTCTCTGTGTGTGTGTGTGTTTATTCATATTCTGAACTTGAGAGAATGCTGCATATATTAATGTATGATTCTCCCTAAATATTTTAGTATATATTTTATTAGAACAAAAACATTCTCACATAATGATGGTGCAGCTACCAAATTCCAAACCACATCTGTGCTGCAATTTTGCTGTCTGACCAAAAAAAATCTGATTTCATTTTTCTTGACCCAGAATAAAACTTAGAATCATGCATTACGGATCACTGTTGTATGTCTATCTTTAACTTGGTTATTTTATTTTTTAAAGATTTTTATTTATTTATTTGACAGGCAGAGTTATGGACAGTGAGAGAGAGAGAGAGACAGAGAGAAAGGTCTTCCCTCCATTGGTTCACTCTCCAAGTAGCCGCAATGGCCAGAGCTATGCCAATCCAAAGCCAGGAGCCAGGAGCTTCCTCCTGGTCTCCCATGCCAGTGCAAGGGCCTACGCACTTGGGTCATCCTCCACTGCTTTCCCAGGCCACAGCAGAGAGCTGGACTGGAAAGGAGCAACTGGGGCTAGAACCCGGTGCCCATATGGGATGCCAGTGCTGCAGGCGGGGGATTAATCTAGTGTGCCACAGTGCCGGCCCCTAACTTGGTTCTAATTCTACCTTTCTTGAGTATAGATCAGTAATTTTATAAAATGTCCTTCAGTTTGTTCATTCAAGATTTTATCAATGCTATATTTTTTGTGGAAGAATACTATGTGCAGTACGCTGTGTTCATTAGTGCACAGCATCTGCTTACTTGTGATGCTGTTTTATTCCACTATTCCCTATGCAGTAGCCACTTGAGCTCCTCTGTAAACTCATTCTTTTTGTAATTTACAAAGTTATGAGTTGAGGTGGGGTCCTTTGAGACTGGTTATTATGCACCATTGTGATTTAACCCACACATTTTAACATTATTTTGTAGCTGTCTTACCAGCACTAGAATAGAGTGTTTGATGGAGAGAGGTGATAGTCAAAGAGCAAGCACCCATCTACTGTTCACTTCTTCAGTGCCCATGATGGGTTGGATTGAAGCTGAAACAAGGAGTCAGGGACTAAATCCTTATTTTCCATATAGAATAGAGGAGCCCAGTAACTTGGGCTTTCCAGGGTCTGCCTTGGCAGGAAGCTGAGGTCAGGACTGGAAGTGGGTACTGACACTAGATACTCTGATATATTTCACAAGTATCTTAATTAGTATCTTCATTGCTAGGCTAACTTACCATACCCACAGTACTTTTAAAAATGATTTATGTGGCTCCTCAGTACATATGCGAAATACTTGAAAAATTAATTCCACACAAAACCACCCACGACAATGTTTATAACATTGCAAAAACTTTGATGTACTTCAGTAGGCAAACGGATACACTATGATACTTTGAGATAATGGGATAATATTTGATGATAAAATGAGCTATAAAGCTATGAAAAGATATAGAGTAAACTTAAATGCACATAGCTAAATGGAAATAAAAGCCAATTTGAAAAGCCTACAAGATTCCAAATACACTACATTCTGCAAAAGGTAAAACTATGGAGTTAGTAAAAATCTGTGGTTGGCAGGTTTATGGTATCAAGTTAGACAAACATGTGGAACACAGGGGTCTTCTAGGAAATACTCTGAATGTTACTGTAATAGTAGTAGTAGTTTCATGCCATTTTACCTGTGTTACTTATGTCCAATATGATCCCTAATGTCAGCTATGGACTTTGTTTTTTTATCAACGTAGGTTCATCAATTGTTATAACTTGTCCCTTGTTGGTGGATATTGATATTGAGGACAATGGTGCTTGTGTGGGGGCAGGATCCAGAAGGGAACCACCTGAAACTTTGTCTCAATTTTCTGTGAACCTAATTTTTAAAAAAGATTTATTTAATTAGAAAGCAGAGTTACAGAGAGAGGCAGAACATATGGTATTTTTGTGGGGACTGGCATGTTTCACTAAGTAAAATGTTCTCTAGTTGCATCTATTTTGTTGCACATGACAGGATTTCAAGTTTTTAACCAGTGTGTAGTATTCCATGGTGTAAGTGTACCATAATTTCTTTATCCAGTCTTTAGTTGATCAACATCTGGGTTGTTTTCGTATCTTAGCTATTATGAATTGAGCTGCAATAAACATAGAGGTACAGGTAAATCTTTCATATGCTGATTTCATTTCATTTGAGTGAATTCCCAAGTGTGGGATGGCTGGGTCATTTGGTAGATCTATATGCAGATTTCTGAAATATATCCATACTGTCTTCCACAGTAGCTGGATCATTCCTACCAACAGTGGATTAGGGTACCTTTTCCCCAAATCATCACCAAGATTGTGGTTTTGATTTGCATTTCCACAATGGCTAATGATTCTGAGCATTTTTTCACGTGTCTATAGGCCATTTGGATTTCCTCTTTTGGAAAATGCCTGTTCAAGTCTTTGCCCATTTCTTAACTGGATTATTTGTTTTGCTGCTGTTGAGTTTCTTGAGTTCTTTAACATACTGGATAATAATTGTTTATCAGTTGCATAGTTTACAAATAGTTTGTCCCATTCTGTTGGTTGCCTCTTCACTTTGCTGTGTTTCTTTTGCAGTGCAGGATAATTTGATGTGATACCATTTGTGAATTTTGGCTCCGATTGCCTGTGCTTCAGGGCTCTTTTCCAAAAAGTCTTCACCTATGCCAATGTCTTTCAGAGTTTCCCAAATATTGTCTAATAATTTGATGGTATTGAGTTGTAGATTAGGATCCCTGATCCATTTTGATTGGATTTTTGTGTAAGGGATAATTTAAGAGTCTTGCATCATACTTGTGCCTGAAGAGATTCAGTTTTCCTAACATGATTTTTGAAGAGACTGTCTTTGCTCTGGGGATTTATTTTAGCTCTTTTGTCAAAGAACAGTTGGTTGTAGATGCATGGATTGACTTTTTGAATTTCTATCCTGTTTCATTGGTCTACCTCTCTGTTTTTTTTTGCCAGCACCAGACTATTTTGTTTATAACTGCCCTGTAGTATGTCTTAAAGTCTGGTATTGTGATGCCTCTGGCTTTGCTTCTGTTGTATAAAATTGCATATGACATAGTCTTCTGGATCTGAGAAGAATTCCTTTAATATTTTGATTAGTATCATTTTGATTGTATAAGTTGTTTTCAGTAGTATGGACATTTTGATGCTATTGATTCTTCCAATCTATGAACATGGAAGATTTTTCTATTTTTGATATCTTTTTGTTTCTTTCATTCATGTTTGTAATTTCATCATATACATCTTTGATGTCCTTGGTTAAATTTATTATTTATCCCAAGATATTTAATTTTTTATATATATTGTGAATGGTATTGATCTTAGAAGTTCTTTCTCAGCCATAGCATTGTGTATACAAAAACTATTGATTTTTGTGTGTTCATTTATATCCTTATACTTTACCAAACTCTTATGAGTTCTATCTGCTCTTAGTGGAGTCTTTTGGGTACCCCATATATAGAATCATTTCAGCTGCAAATAGGGTTAGTTTGACTTCTCCCTTCCAAATTTGTGCTCCTTTGGATTCTTTTTCTTGTCTAATGGGTCTGGATAAAATTTCCAGGGCTATATTGAATTGTAATGGTGAGAGTGGGCATCCTTGTCTGGTTCCGGATCTCAGTGGGAATGCTTCCAACTTTTCCCCATTCAATAAGATCCTAAATGTGATTTGTCATAAATTGCCTTGATTGTGTTCAGGAATGTTCCTTCTATACCCAGTTCACTTAAGATTTTTACCAGGAAAGGATGTTGAATTTTATTCAATGCTTTCTCTGCATCCATTGAGATAATCATATGGTTTTTGGTCTTCAGTTTGTTAATGTGATGTACCTCATTTATTTGTGAATGTTGAGCCATCCCTGCATACCTGGGATAAATCCCACTTGGTCCAAATGAATGATTTTTTTGATATGTTGTTGGATTTGATTGGCTAGTAATTTTGAAGGTTTTTATGTCCATGTTCATCAGGGAAATTGGCCTACGGTTCCTTTTCCCTTTTGTATCTTTTTCTGTTTTAGGAATTAAGGTGATGATGGCTTCCTAGAAGGAGTTTGGGAGGTTCCCCATCCTTTCCTTTCATTTGTTTTCAATAACTTGAGAAGAGTTGGAGTCATTTCTACTTTAAATGTCTAGTATAATTCAACAGTGAAGCCATCCAGTCTTGGGCTTTTCTTTGTTGGGAGGGTCTTTTTTACTGATTGAATTTCTGTCTTGATTATTACTCTGTTTAGGTTTTCTGTCTTCATGGCTCAATTTTGGTAGGTTGCGTGTGTCCAGAAATCTATCCTTTTCTTTTAGATTTTGATATTTGTTGGCACATAACTCTGTGTAGTATTTCCTGATTCTTTTTATTTTGGTGGTATCAGTTACATTTTCTTTTGCATCTCTGATTTTATTAATTTGGGTCTTCTCTGTGTTTTTGGTTACTTAGGCCAATGGTGTATCAATTTTATTTTTTTTTAAACCTCTTCATTATATTGATCTTTCGGTTTTTTTGATCTTTAGTATTTTTGTTTTTCTCTAATTTTAATTATTTTTGCTACTAATTTTAGGTTTGGTTTGGTTTGTTGTTTTTCTAGGTCCTTGAAATGCACTGATTGATCATATATTTGGTGCCTTTCCAATTTCTTGATGTAGGCAACTGTTGCTATAAATTTCCCTCTTAACCCTGCTTTTGCTGTATCCCATTAGATTTTATATATTCTATTTTTATCTGATTTTTATCTGATATATTCTATTTTTATCTGAATTCATTTCCAGAAATATTTTGGTTTCTTCTATGACCCACTGTTCATTCAGGAGCATGTTCATTCAGGAGCATATATTTACATATATTCTAGAGATTCTTCAGTTGTTGATTTCCAGCTTCATTGCATTGCAGATGATGCATGGTATGATTTTGATTTTTCTGAATTCTCTGAGACTTGCTTTTATGGCCTACCATGTTTCACTGGTGAGAAGAATGTGTATTCTACAACTAGGATGAAAAGTTCTATAGATATCCATTAGGTCCATTTAGTCTATAGTGTTGATTAACTCTGTTGATTTTCTGTCTGTTGATCCTTCCATTGCTGAAAGTAGGTTATTAAAATCCCCCATTACTATTTTATTGGATCTATTTCTCACTGTATAGCCATTGAAATTTCTTTTAAATAGCCAGTTACCCTGCAATTGGGTGCACATACATTTATTATAGCTATATTTCCCTGTTGAATTGATTCCTTAATCATTAGATATTGCCATTCTTTGTCACTTAACAGTTTTTGTGTTAAAGTCTATTTTGTCTGATATTAGGATACCTACACCAGCACTTTTTGGTTTCTATTAGCATGGAATATCTTTTCCCACCATATCAGTCTTTGGGTATCTTTGTTGGTGAGATGTGTTTCTTTTAGGTAGTGAATAGATGGGCTTGGTTTTTCAATTCATTCAACCCATCTGTATCTTTTAACTGGAAAGTTGAGGCCATTTATATTCTAAGTTACGAATGTAAAACAATGAATTGGCCCTGTCAGTTATCCATAAATACTGCTATTGTTTACTTCAGGTAGGTAGGATTTCTGATGACATGTCAGTTGTGGGTCTAATTTGAGATTCTCTGAAAGTAATCTGGTGTTTATCTCATTCACATTTTTAGAATTTTCTCTTTATGTTTTTCTGTAGAGAATTTGACTACAATGTGTTAGTAAACATTTTTTCTCATTGTGTCTATTAGGAGTTCTGTCTTTGATGTCCCTTTGTTTCTACAAATTGGGGAAGATTTCTGTAATTATTTCACTAAAATGTCTTCTAATCCATTCTCTCTTTCCATGCCTTCAGGAACTCCTAAAACCCATATGTTGGGCCATTTGATAGTATTCCATAAATCTGCAACACTGTTTTTAATTTTCTTAATTTCTTTTCCCTTTGTGGTTTTTTTCTTATAACTCAGATATTCTTTCTTCTGCGTCACTGAGTCTGTTGTTAAGGATTTCCAGAAGATTTTTAAATTGGATCTATTGAAGTCTTCATTTCTTTTTTTAAAATAAATTATTTATTTGAAATTCAGAGTTACACAGAAAAGGAGAGGCAGAAAGAGAGAGGAGAGAGAGAGGAGAGAGAGAGGAGAAGAAGAGGAGAGAGAGAAGAGACAGAGAGAGGTCTCCCATTTGCTGGTTCACTCTCCAGTTGGCTGCAATGACCAGAGTTGTGCTGATACAAAGCCATGAGCTGCTTCTGGGTTTCCCACATGAGTTCAGGGGCACAAGGACCTCAATAACCTTCTACTGCTTTCCAAGGCTATAGCAGAGGCTGGATGGAGAGTGGTGCAGCAAGGATTCGAACTGGTGCCCACATGGGATGCTAGCACTGCAGGAGGCTGCTTTACTCACTGTACCACAGTGCTGGCCCCTTGAATTTTTCATTTAGATTTCTCTTTATAATCTCAATATCATGTGAAAATGTACGTTGTGTCATGTATGGATTTCTTTATTTCATGAGCTTGCTTCTAATTATTTCTGACTAATCATATGACTAATTTTTTGCGTTCTGTTTCCAGCATTTCATCAATCTTTTCATCTTTACATTCTAGAATTGAAGTGTTGCTGTTTGCCTTTGCAAGTGTCATGTTGTCTTCCTTAATCTTGTTTCTTTTTTTATTTTTATTTTTTTGACAGGCAGAGTGGAAAGCGAGAGAGAGAGAGACAGAAAGAAAGGTCTTCCTTTGCCTTTGGTTCTCCCTCCAAAGGCCACCGTGGCCTGCGCGTTGCCCCTGGCGCACCGCACTGATCTGAAGGCAGGTGCCAGGTGCTTCTCCTGGTCTCCCATGGGGTGCAGGGCTCAAGCACTTGGGCCATCCTCCACTGCACTCCCAGGCCACAGCAGAGGGCTGGCCTGGAAGAGGGGCAACCGGGACAGAATCCAGCACCCCGACCGAGACTAGAACCCGGGGTGCCAGCACTGCAGGCGGAGGATTAGCCTATTGAGCAGCAGCGGCGGCCTAATCTTGTTTCTTAAAGTTCTTCATTTATTTTTGGGCATTTCTGGGGATGCTTTTTTTTTTCCCTCAGGTGGCTTTTATCTTTGGACTATGCCTCTGTGGCTTAGTGGCTTGTTTGCTCTGTCAATGAATGCCAGGAGGTCTGTGGTAGGTGTGTGCAGTGAGCTTATTTCAGTGCTCCAAAGAGAGGACGGTATCCAAGGTTACACCCAAGATGGATATGTTAAATCTCTTGATTTATCAGGACAAAGGGGTTGATCAACTCTGTTGAAGTAATATCACCCTCACCTTATCTCCTCCAAGGTGACCAATGCCAAAGCACTAGCCCCAGTAGTTGCAATATTCATCTCTGTTGCCACAAGAACCACACAAAAGTCCATGCAACAATGACTCACTTCAGGCAATCTGAGAGCCCCGAGTGTGTAGAGATGCCACAGCAACTGCCCAGAGACCAAGCCACTCCCTGCACCTCCCACATAGCCACAGTATTTCCAGAGTTCTGGTATACAAGGCTCCCACAGTCATGGGGTACCATGGATCCCCTCTGCTCTGCCAGTCTGTCACATCCACAGAGGGGCAGAGATGCTCCCAAAGCCAGCTGCCCATGGGTACTCTGCCCAGGTAGCCTAAGCCCCAGAGTCTGTGACATGCTGGGAGGCTGGGGGCACCTCACAGTCCTACATGGGCACCCAGCCCCTTGTCGATTCTCCCAGCCAGATTCAGGCGTCCCCTCTCACCTGGTTGCTGGGCATGCAAACACAAGCTGATACAGCTGTTACATATGTCCAAAGTTATGCCTGCCTTCAGCTAGGCCCAGTGCCATTGTTGGGGGTTGGGGAGAAAGAAATGTGTCCTTTTATTCCCTCTAGGTTGGCAGGTATACTGCCCCCTGCTGGCTTGCTCCACAGCTTTTTCCCTAGTGGCTTGGGCTGCTGCAGTCTGGTCTCACCTCATCTCCAAAGCTGATGTTGAGGCTCTTGGCTGCTGGGGTCTTATGCTGTGTCTATGCTCATGCTGTGCATTCAATCCTCCACATAGATCCACAGTATGCCTCCAACTTCCTTGCCGTTTCTGCTGTAGTTTTCTCCCTTTTTCCACTTTTTGTTTTAAAACTATCTTCTCCTAGACTAGAGAAGTAAGCTCCCTCCCTATTCCACCATCTTGGAATCTATCCTCCAGTAAGTATTTGATTTTTAGTTTTTGGGTTGATGGAATTCTTCTATCTTTCTAAGATAACATTGCTTTCTGTTCTAACTGTATGATGTATAATGCTCATGTACCATGAACTTTCACTGACATTTTTGTAGTGATTTAGGATCTCTATGTGGTTGGTTTTTATTCCATGTACATATGATAAAGTTCATTCATTTTGTAGGATATACCTTTGGATGAGTTTTTATTAGTTCAGTGGACATGAGGATCATAATTCTTCTATCACACTCCCATAAATTCTGATTATACATGTCATACTCAGCTTGGCCTCTACTTTTTAAAGAAAGTCTATTAGTATATGAATGCAACATGAAATTTGATAGCTATTAGGTCAATATGGTTAATAGCATTTGATAGTAAAGGTGTTTCCAACATACATTTTTGTCTGTTTCTATTAATGACTGAGAAAAATGCTATATGTGCATTCTACTATCTTGTTTTGTGTTAGATTTTCCTCCTGTTTCATGAACTCTAGTCTTGGGACAAACTCTTTACCAAGATTTGGGCTTATCTTATTTTCCGAGTGCTTTTTAGGATTAGACTTATATCTCTACCTTCAGATGAGAGGGTAAGTTGAAGTGATTCCCTGTGGTTCAAGTATCATTTTTTGGTGCTGATTTTATGTTTAGTTTTCTTTGCCTATGCAGTTGTATGTGGTTGGTGCTTTCAAAATATACTTGTCTCTGGATCTGTCACCTTATTTTGGTTACCAGAAAGCAATACTGTTTGGCCACCCAGATTAATTATTTTCTGTAAGTGATTCCCAGTACCAGTTTTCAGCATAGAAGTAGATTTTATTTCTGCCATCAACCACCATAGTTGATATTATTGGAAGATGTATATCTTTCCCATTTAATTCTGAAAACACTGCACTGGGTGTAAGAGTTTCAAAGATGTTTTATTTTTGCTTTCAGCATCCAATTTGTTTGAAATATACCTTTTAAAAATTATAATTTCTTGATTAATTTTGTTTGGAGTTATAAAAACCATGTAGTTGGATCTTTCTTAATTCTGGCACTTACAAAATTTATTCATTATTTTGACAATTATTCTCATTATTATTATTCCAAATTATTTTTTGGACCCTAAAAACTAGGGAAGACCTAATGCATTTCTGTAGTTAACTCTAGTGGAAGTATTGATGACTCTTGGCTTCTTTTTGTTCAGATGTTTAACTGGGATAGAATTCAAAGGAATGGTTATAGACTAAAATGAATTAACAATGGTGGTTTTAATGAGAATATTTTGTTTGATCATATAATTATTATAAATACTTGAGGCATTGAGAATAACTCTAATAAACATGACTCCCTTTAGCATCTTGATGTATAAGAAGTAGGGCAAGTAAAAATATTAGAAGTGTCACCTGGAAATTGAGTAGAGTGAGAATTTTTAGGAGACAAGACTAGAGGTGGGAAATTGATTAGAAGTCTATTGCAATAGAGCAGTCATGATTTGAGAGGAGGGGACAGATGCCAGAGATGCTGGAGAGGTGGAATTTTCAGGACTCTGTAACCACTTATTGTGTCCTCACTTTCCTGAAATACGAGAGTAAAGATTGGTTCTCAGTCATCTGGGTGAACAGCAAAGGAAATGGGCACAGCAGGTTTGCAGTCACAGAGGGCATTTGAGACATCTAGGAAAGTTTTAAATTAATGTGATTGAAGTTTGTTAGCACAAGTCAGAAATATGCATCTTATTTTGAATGAAACACTCTTTTATGTTTAATGAAATTATCATTCTTGGTCCCTGAGGCAACAAGAAAGAGCAAAGCTTGCCTTCTGCCTTCAGTTTTCTGTGTTCACAGCTGAAAATCAAGGTGTAAAGAATTGCCCATAACAGAAGCGAGAAGCCCTGACTTCAGTGACCCTAACATTGCAGTAATAAGAAAAAAATATTTAAAATTCTCTTTGAAAGTGCTGATTTGCAATGCAGAGCTAATAAATTTGGAATAAATTGTCCCCACATGTTCTATAAAACCGTCATCTGTAATTCCAGAATCCTCCTAATTGTATATACTTGGAAGACAGTCAGTGCTATTTTTATCCATTGATACATTTTCTCTCTCTTCATTGTGATTCATTGTGTGCTTTCCTTGGAGCCAATATAATTTGAGATTAAAATGGCCCCATTGTGAATACTCACATTAAGCATGAGCTATTTTGATACCGACTATCTGTTATAACTTAAGTAGAGTAAAAGTTTTAAGATGGTCACAAGATTAGGGAGACAGAAGACTCAGTAGGGCAGTCACACAGGTAGACTTGTGATCAACAGGAGATTCTTACATGTGTCTACATTACCCACAAACAAACCATCCACTTGCTCTTGACTAAATATGCTATGTATAGTCTAAGATGTCCTTTTCCAGTACAAGGCTGTTTTGATTATAACTGTCCTGAAATATATCTTGAAATCTAGTGTTGTGATGCCTCAGCCTCTCTATGAGAGCCATTATAACGGAGGCTCTCATTGTAGTTTGTAAAAACACATTGTGGTTTTGATTAGAGCGATCAACAGATGACAAATGCTGGCAAGGATTTGGGGGAAACTGGTGCACTAATCCACTGTTGGTGGAAATGTAAACTAATAGAGCCATGTGGAACACAGTAAGGATATACCACAGAAAGCTGCAAATAGATAAAAAAAATATGACCCAGGAATAGGATTTACCCAAAGGAAATTGGCATATGAAAGAATTACCTTTACCCCCATGTTTATTGCAGTCCAATTCACAAAAGCTAAGTTATAGAATCAACCCAGATGTCCAACAACTGATAACTGAATAAAGAAATTGTGATACACACAAACACACAGTCACACAAACATGCATTTATTATGGAATACTCCTCAGCCATACAAAGAGAAGGAAACCCTATTTTTGCAATAAAATGAATGCAGCTGGAAACTATTATACTTAGTGAAATCTTCCAGTCCCAAAAGACAAATACCAATATTTTCCCTGATCTGTGATAACTAATAGAGTGTCAAAAATATAATTTATAGGAGTGAAATTGACATTTTGAAATCAAATGATTGTTTACATCCTTTGACTCTACTCTTGAGGAACAATTTTTTTTTCTTAGTTGTTGAACTCTTTACTTATTGTAGGGTTAATGTCACGATTTTAAAGTAAAGTGAAAGTAGGCCATTGTAAAAATGGAGATGTAATAAGAGAGGAATAGGAGGAAGGGTAGAATCATGGACGGAGGGAGAGCAGTGTGGGAAATATCACTATGTTCTTAAATTGATACATAATTGATCCATGAATTACAAGAAATTTGTTTACCTAAATAAACATTAAAATTAAAGATAATACATTATAACTGTCACTTAAAATAATCCATATTCTTTTCACTAAAAGATACTAATACATTTTTTTAAAATTTTGGTATTTTCCCTCTAGATATCTCTGTTTATATAAATACATACATGATTTTAAATGAATGTGTTTATAATATGCATATTTTTGGATAGCCTACTTTTTTGACTTACCATTATGATTTGGAGAATTTTTTGTGGAGAACATTACATAAACATAATTTTAATGACAAGAAACAAATTAAAACAAAAAAATGTACTTTTCCCTCTCTCCATGTATCATATGAGAGGCTCCAAATTAAGCACAGTTTACTCTTTGAAACCCATCTTTTGTTTGTTTCTGACATAGTGATTGTATTCAATACTAGTGCAAACAACATTTATTGTTTGCTTTTTTTAAGGTTTATTTATTATTTTATTTATTTGAATGACAGAATTAAAGAGAAAGCTAGAGACAAAGAGGTCTTCCATCTACTGGTTCACTCCCTAGATGGCCACAACAGCTGGAGCTGCGCAAATCCAAAGCCAGGAGCCAGGAGCTTCTTCCAGGTCTCCCATGTGGGTGCAGAGACCCAAGGACTTGGGCCATCTTCTACTGCTATCCCAGGCAATAGCAGAGAGCTGGATCAGAAGAGGAGAAGTCAGGACTAGAACCAGCGCCCATATGGGATGCCGGTGCTTCAGGCTAAGGCCTTAACTCGCTGCGCCACAGCGCCAGCACCTATTTTTTGCTTCTTTCACTGGATCTTTGGCAAAGTCTCCCTTGTGTTGGTTTACCTCTTTTTTGTTTTTATAATGTGATATATGTGTTTCACAGTTTTCTTTAATGTGATTTTAATGCATCACTAGTGACTTCATAGTCTCAGATGCCTGCCTCCTGATAAACCTTACCAACAATAAGTGCTTGATAATGTGTTCCTGTTGGTGTTTAAAACTTGGTAGGAAAAATCTATTTTCACTACAAATTATTTTCATTTGTTTTATTATTAATGATGTATAGTATATGAAATAAACTAGAATTCTGAACAAATAAATATGTATTTTAAGGGATTCTGATATGTCTGTCTTTCAAATATTAAAAACATGCTGCATACTGATTCACAATCATCTCTGATTTTCTCTTAAGGAGGAATTCGATAATTTGGTCCTTTGTCTTTAATCTTTTGGAGATGGTTGTCAACAACAATGACAACAGCAGCAATTAGATAATTCTAGCATTATTGATATAAACAAACAACAAAATGCTGACTGTAAGTTGATTGTAAGTACAATCTAGTAAATTAGAAAGTATTGAGAGAGAAATTAACAGAGTTGAAGATGACGGTAGACAATTTGGACAGGGAGGTCTCTCAATAATTAATTTGAAACTGTCTAAGGAATGAGTCAATTCAGACAATGTAGGAGGGCTGGCGCTGTGGTACAGTAGGTTAATCCTCCACCTGTGATGCCAACATCCCATATGGGTGCCAGTTCTAGTCCAGGCTAGTCTTCTTCCAATCCAGCTCTCTGCTGTGGCCTCAGAAAGCAGTAGAAGATGGCCTAGTCCTTGGGCCCCTGCACCCACATGGGAGACCAGGAAGAAGCACCTGGCTCCTGGCTTTGGATTGGCTCAGCTCTAGCCATTGTGGCCATTTGGGGAGCGAACCAACGGACAGAAGACCTTTCTGTCTCTCCTTCTCACTGTCTGTAACTCTACCTCTCAAATAAATAAATAAAATCTTAAAAAAGACAATATCGGGAATAATGTACTAGAAATTGTAGTAAGGGCATGTTGATGTTGGAAATCTGTGTTCTCATCAAGCAGTAAGGTTGCACCTAAAATTGAAAAAAAAAAAAAAGCATAATGGTATAAGTAGACTAATTACAAATGCGGTATCTTAGTTTATTATATGTTGCTATGAAAAAATTCCTGAAGACAGGGAATTTTAAATAAAAGAGTTTTATTTAGCTCATAGTTTTAGAGCTTGAAAGTCTGATATTTGGTAGCCTTTTGTTGAGCCTGCAGTGGCAGCCTCATGGTGGAAAGTATCCAGTGGTAATGGTATAACAGGAATAGTAACAACGCGTGGCAAGATAGGAAACCAGAGGGAGTCAGAGGCCGGGCTTGCTTTTTTATAATAACGCTCTCTTAAAAGCCAACGAGGGTCCTGTGAGAACTACATTAATGTCTTTTGAAAACAAGGCACGTTGTGAGCTAATTACCTTCCACTGGTCTGAGCAAGTTTATCCTGCCTCTTGACATTGTCATACTGGAGACCAAGCTTCTAGCACATAAACCTTTGGTGGACACACTCATACCATATCTGATTATAGCATATGGTGACTCAACAGCAACAACAGTCAAAAACATTGGTTTTTGAGGGAATGGTATTGTACCTGGGGACAGCTGACTATAGTATTGGCGATTTTTCTTACTCAGTCTTTATTTAAATAAAATGATATATATTACTTTTGCTAAATAATTTTAAAAAGACAAAATCATGAATCTCTTATGGTTATCATATAAATATATCAAAGATTTAACCCATTAATTAAATGAGTAGACCAGTAAGAAATTAAAACGAAATAATTCAAAGAGCCATTTATTATTGATAATACAGAACACAGAAGAGAATTTATAAACTAATGCCACACTGCTCCCATCCACAGGACAATAAACAATTTTGTCCTACCATATGCAATTATTTGTGTGCAAGTGTTTAAATGTCCATTTTATAGAAAATCATGTTTTAAGTCATATACTTGTATATTTTCTTAAATATTATAACATAAAAACCTTTCAATAAGGCAACAATCAAGAGCAATGTTAACAATGTTGTGGGTACAATAAATGAGCCATAACAAAATACATAATATAAATGGCAAATAAATATATGGAAATGCTCTATCATGCTTACTGAAATACATTTAAAAAACAATAGTGAGATAGATCAAGATGCCAGCTGAGTAAAGTGATCAGCTATCCATGCAGCAGGTTACCGTGGGAAGATTTAAGAGATCCAGATGTTTGAGCAGAGGTCTTGTTGTTAGCATATCAAAAAAGATACATTGAAGAAGGCAGGAAGAAAAGAATTGCCCTGTGACTCTTTCCCAAGCTTCAAGAATTGCATTTTGGAGAAAAGACTCAATGCTTCCAACTCAAGGGCAGGGAGAGGAATGTACTGGAAACAGAGAACCATACAGCGCCACATGGTTTCTATCTGTAGGCGAATACCTGCAGACTGAGCCTTTGGACCCTCCTTAGCCAAGAGTCTGAGGCACTGTCATTTCCAGCCCTCCCACACATCCTACAAATAGTGAAATGAAACTCAGTCACTGGAGAGTGGGGTGCGAACGTAAGCAAAGGGATTTCCTTGGAGCTCAGAGACATGCTTGCTGCAGTGAAACCCAGCACCAGACAAAATGCAAAGTCCTCTATCCCCCTGGCCAGTGCTTACAGATGGAGACTCTAAGCCACTGCATTAAGTGGAACCAGTTTCCCGATAGAACAGACTCTTTTTTCCTATATCGGCAGCAACTTGCATGTGTCTGTTACACACCCATGTGTAACAGATGTGATTTTTTTGGAACTCATCCAGACCCTATGGATGCTACATTCAAGTTCAACCTACATTATTGTCAGCCTGGGCAGCCTTCACGATACATCTTTAAACCTTGTTTAGGCAGATAACAAGACATAGCCACTAGGAAGTATGGCACAAAACTGAACATAAGACTGTGTATTGGAAATTAGTAATGGGCTGGTAAGCCCCAACACTGGAATGATCCTAATGGTCCCAGTCCCCATGTCAGTGTCTGCAACAAGTGCCTCTAAACTTGCCCTAATGCCATGTGGAGATCCATGACCCCAGTTGATTGGATTTATATGTAGATCACAGATGATATCACCAGTGGCTGGTTACAGGAAGATCTGGCTGAGTGCCTACCACAGCAGCAGGAGGGCCCTAGCCGTGTGGTCCTTGGTCTCCTTCCTCTGCTACAATGGACTTGACTTGGTGGACGGTGGTCTTAGGGTATAACATGTCATTGTGGCATTGGTGGCCACAGTTGTCTATTCTCACTTTAACGCTAGGCAGTACAACACAGAGTAATTGTGTAACTGGGGTGACAATAAGGGAAGATGTTGCTTAATAACCTGAAGCTGCTCTTTTCATGGTAAAGCCTATGGTCAGGCAAACTCCCATTGTGCACGGTCACAGGATAGTAGTCACTGTGGACAAGGCATCTGGACCTATTCTTATACCAGGAATTAACAGTTTGTTTTTAACCAAATACCAGTAACAGAATTGCAGCAAAGCCAAGATAGGTAAACTCTTAGTGATAAAACTAGACAATGAAATTAGAGCAGACATGTGGCAAACTTTGACCCGTTGCTCTATCTAGTCATGAAATAGCAGAAGTGCCCAGAGAAAATTAGCAGACTCCTTAGAATTTCAGGAAGGTAGGCACAAACAAAGCCAGGTTATAAAGACTGAAAATCATTCCTAATCCTTCAATCCCAAAATGACATCATGTGCCAAAAAGTATCAAGAAGTTTCAAGTAAACATGACCTCACCTAATGAACGAAATTAGGTGTCCAAAGCTGATCAGGTAGCAATTTATTTCAGTGATTTTTTTTTTGGCACAAAATTCAAAACAATTTTTTCAAGGAAATTCATGGAGCTTCAGGGAAAGACAGAAATAATTTTAAAAATCAAATAAGTCCATGAGTTGAAAAGTAGATAAATAAATTAAAAATATGATAGAAGGAGTCAACAGCAGAATGGATCAAACAGAATAAAGAACTGAGGAGTTCAAATCAAGCTATTTGAAAATACACACTCAGATAATAAAAAGAAGCAAGGAGAAGGAAGAAAGTTTACAGAAACTTTGGAGTATCATCAGGAAATCATACATCTGAGTTGTTGTGAAACAACAGGGACTTGTGAAGCCCAAATAGAAAATGTATTCAAAGAGATACTAAAGAAAATTTTTGAAATCTACAGAAAGAATAACTCTACAGATATATGGTGAGAAGTCACCAGTGATATTCAACTGAACCAAGTCTACCCCAAGGCATTTTATAATCAAGCTCTCCGTGTTTGAAGATAAAGGATTCCTAAAGCCGTAAGAGAAGAGAAATAACACTTCAGGGTGTCCTCACATGTCACTGCAGCCTTTTCATGAGAAAAGTTACAGGCTAGGGCAGAATGGAATGAGACTTTCACAGAACAAGATATGGGACTTATTTACAGTAGAGTGAAGCCTTCGGATCTAGTTTAAATTAAAGATATGTTTTATGAAAAGTAAAGGAGAGAATGGGGAAAGAGAGAAAGAGAGGGCAGGGAGGGAGGGAGAAAGCAGATATCATTGTATTCTTAGAAATGTATCTATGAAATCCATTGAAACTGGTAAAAACTGAAAAAAAAAAATACTGCCAATCAATAATACTGAGCACAGCAATGCTACTCTTTAGATATGAAAGAGGAATAAATACAATTTAAGAGAATTTGAGAGAATTTAGGACTATAAGATTTGTCTTACAAGATGTGGTAAAGAGAGTTCTTTTTTTTAATAAAGCTTTCATTTAAAGAATATAAATTTCCAAAATACAGCTTATGGATTACAATGGCTCCCCCCCCCATAACTTCCCTCCCACCCACAACCCTCCCCTTTCCCGCTCCCTCTCCCCTTCCATTCACATCAAGATTCATTTTCAATTCTCTTTATATACAGAAGATCAGCTTAGTATATATTAAGTAAAGATTTCAACAGTTTGCCCTCACATAGCAACACAAAGTGAAAAATACTGTTGGAGTACTAGTTATAGTATTAATTCACAATGTACAGCACATTAAGGACAGAGATCCTACATGATATATTTTTTAAATTGATTAATTTTCTATGCAATTTCCAATTTAACACCAAGATTTTTTTTTCATTTTTAATTATCTTTATATACAGAAGATTGATTCAGTATATACTCGTAAAGATTTCATCAGTTTGCACCCACACAGAAACACAAAGTGTAAAATACTGTTTCAGTACTAGTTAAAGCATTATTTCACATTGGATAACACATTAAGGACAGATCCATCATGAGACGTAAGTACACAGTGACTCCTGATGTTGATTTAACAATTTGACAGTCTTGTTTATGGCGTCAGTTATCTCCCTAGGCTCTAGTCATGAGTTGCCGAGGCTATGGAAGCCTTTAGGGTTCGCCGACTTTGATCTTATTCCGACAGGGTCATAGTCAAAGTGGAGGTTCTCTCCTCCCTTCAGAGAAAGGTACCTCCTTCTTTGATGGCCCCATTCATTCCACTGGGATCTCACAGAGATCTTTCATTTAGGTGTTTTTCCTCAGAATCAGCCCTTAAAGCATTCAGATCTGGCTCAAGAGCCCATGAGAGTATTTTACGCATGGAAAGCCAAGACACTCTGGAAAGAGAGTTCTTCAAAATGGAAAAAAAAAATGACATAAGACAGGAAAACTCACCAAATAGAGACCTGGAAGTAAATCCATACATCCACAGTCAACTGATGCTTGATGAAGGTGCTAAGAACACACATTGGAGGAAAGACAATTTTTTCAGCAAATGGTACTGAGAAAATTGAAATATACACATACACACATACTCACATGCATTAAAGTACCAAGATTAAGAACTGACCTATGAAACCAGTGGAAGAAAACAGGGAAAATGCTTCAGAATAGTGAAATGGGCAAAGACTTCTTAGTTAAGACCCCTAAAGCACAGAACGCAAAAGTAAACCTGAACAAAGGAATGTCATTACACTTAAATCCTTCTGACAACAAAGAAGACAACAGAATGAAGAGGAAATTGACAGAATGGAAAGAAATATTTCAAGTTATATATCTGGTGAGGGTTTGATAAGCATAATAAATAAGGAATTCGATTCAATAGCACAGGAACAAATAATCTAATGTTATAACAGGCAATAGACCTGAATCAACATTTTTTAAAAGGAGACAAGCAAATGGATGGCAGGAACATGAAAAGGGGCTCACTATCACTAATCTTTAGGGGAATGCAAATTAGAACTACACTGAGATATCACCTCTCACCAATTATAATTGCTGTTACCAAAAGGACAGAACATAACAAATGCTGACAAGAATTAGAGCAAAGAAAACCCTTGTATACTGTTGGTGGGAATGTAAATTAGTATAGCCATTATGCAAAACAGTATGGAGATTCCTCAAAATGTTAAAAATAAAATTATCAAATGATCCAGAAATCCCCTTACTGGGTATATAACCAAAGGAAATAAAATCAATCGGTTAAGTAGGCCTCTTTACTCCATTTTCATTTCTGTACTATTCACAGTAGCTAAGAAATGCAAGCAATCTATCAACTCATGAGTATTTAAAGAAGATGTAATACAGATACACAATAGTATACTAGTTACTCATAAAAAAGTAAAACATATTATAAGAACATGGAAGTCATTAGGTTAAATGAAATGTGCCAGGCAAAGACGGAAGTCTTATATGATCTCATTCACAGGTGGAATCTAAAACAATTGATCTCATAAATGTTGAGAGTATAATAGTGGTTACCAGAGGTTGGGAAGAGTAGGAGGCAGGAAGGATGGAAAAAGGGTGATTAATGAGTATTATATTATATTTAGATAGGAGAAAGATGTTGGTGTTCTAGTCTTCAATAGGTTGACTATAGGTAACTATAAAAGAGCACTAGAGGAGAGTAATTGATTATGTACATAAAAATGAATGGACAGATACAATATTGACTATTGAACAATATACACAGGTATCGAGAAATCACATAGAACTCCACAAATACACAGACTTTTAATGCACAAGAATTAAAAGAAAAAAAGATGTCTTTTAAATGCTTCAAACTGACAGTTTTCTTGACAACTGACATCCAGTGTTTGTGAAATTAAGGGGATTTCCCATCCTCATAGATAATAATGAAAGCAATAAGTGAACAAAACATTGTGGAGGTCATTTTGTCCAAATGTGAAATATGTGCTATTTCACTTTCTTCAAAGCATTCTAAATCTAAAATTACCCTACATTTTGCAAGATACAGAGTTTTAACAGCTATAGTAATGTTAAGTTCACAATATTCTAAGTAGCCAAATCAGTCAGTGCTCAAGTTTACTAGATAAAACTCGGTACATATTATAGATAATGCTGCTATAGAACAAATTAACTGGCATCCAAAATTACTCACCATGCTTTTAAATGTAAATCCAACTTCCCATATCAACAATATTTAGCTGTGTCTCTCTTGATCAGTTATATTTAGTTACCCTAAATTTTTCTAATTATATTCCTATTGCAATCCTGATATCTATATGAAGAGAGAAAAAGATTATGGAAAAATGACTTTTCTGGAAACAATGATTATACAAAACTTACTTCGTTCCTTGTATTGTTTGATTAAACTTTGAAAAATCTTGAAAGGGGTTAAAATTGATTGGGTATCTGTTTAGGATGCACTTTTTAGTTTTCTCTGCTTTCCATTGTCAAATTATTTTATAACACCAATGATTGCAGTAAATTATTTTCCATTTGGATGTAAGTCAAATTTTCTGATAGAAAAGTATCTATTTATTTCTCTGTGGTTTCACAAATCCTTGTAAATTCATTTCCTACAAGTGTGTATTTGTAGAATTTTTTTGAATTGATCATCATATTTTAAATGGCTAATTGTCATTAAATGAAATCTATGAAATCTCATGCATATTTGTATGAGTCATGATTTAAGCTTATTAAAAATCTTTTATTAATACTTTAATATAATTTGTTAAGATTCTTACAATGAATATGCATTATTCCTTAAGAGTGACTTTTCTCCTTTTCTAAGGTGTCATTTAAATTTTTTAATCATGGGTATTAGGATTTTTAGCTACCTATGTAATGTACATTTAAATTTTCCTGTTCTTAAACTTTAGTATCAGTATCTTTGATCGGGATCAAAGCCCAGGATGTGAAAGCAAGACAGTTTATATTAAAAGGGATATATAAGGAGAAAACTAGAAATATTCCTTCTTTTCCTGGAAGGAAGATTTAGTCTCAAATACACTTTGAAATAGGCAATGTTTATTTTGGAAAATCTCATCTTTCCATCATGCCTGGTACTTTGATCAGTTTCCAATATCCCTGTTTGAAAACTCTAGCTTAACTTCCCTGTTGCTTAGTTTTAGAATGTTCTTTTAATTCAATTAGCATTTTAAAAATAGTATTAAAACAAATGTACAAAGTACTAACTTTTGCTTCAATTCATTTTTAAAAATTTTTATTCATTTATTTTATTTGAAAGAGAGAAAGAGAAACAGATCTCTCCTCCCCTAGTTAACTGCCCCCTACCCCCATAACTACAACTGCCAGGGATGAGATAGGCAGAAGTCATGAACTAGGGACTCAGTCTGGGTCTCCATGTGGGTGACAGGGACCCCACTACTTGACTATTCACCACTGCTTCCCAGGGAGATGGAATCAGGATCAGATATGGGTTTCAAATCCAGATCTTTCCATGTGTGATGCAGATGCCTGAAGTGGTATCTTAATCACCAAGCTGAACACACACTGCCAACTGATATTTAATTCAATTAGAATTATTTTAAATATTTGAAACTCTCTCCATGCCTCTCCTGTTGACCTCCCACACCGAAATTAGCAAGTATCTGCTTGCCAACCTTATTGTGTCAAGACTCTCCATTAACTCACCTGATTAAATCTGAGAAAGCTATGTTACTTGCACGGGAATTTATGTGTTAAAAGTAGAACAGCTCACGGCACCGGCACCCAGGGTTCTAGTCCTGGTCAGGGTACCGGATTCTGTCCTGGTTGCTCCTCTTCCAGTCCAGTCTGCTGTGGCCTGGGAAGGCAGTAGAGGATGGCCCAGGTCCTTGGGCCACATACCGCATGGGAGACCAGGAGGAAGCACCTGGCTCCTGGCTTTGGATCAGTGCAGCAGGCTGGCCACAAAGCACTAGCCGTAGTGGCCACTTGGTGGGTGAACCAACGGAAAAAGAAAGACCTTTCTGTCTGTCTGTCTCTCTCTCTCACTGTCTAACTCTGTCTGTCCAAAAAAAAAAAAAATAGAGCTTTGATAATGAGATCAGTTTTCTTTTTTTTCAGCATTTAAAGTATGACAAAGTGAAATAAAAACTAATTTGGCAGGGGATGCCTCTTTATTTTCTGTCCAGTTTACCTGACAGCATTCTTCTCTGTCAATCACCCTAAAATGCACCTGCTATTAACTGAAATTGTTTTTGACACTCCATGCTTGGAAGAATGGAGAATTATTCACTTAAGGGCCTGGTTTGATAAAAAACTGCAGGAGGGCCAAAACATAAAATTAACAAGACAGAAAATGTTATTAAGTTTTAATGCCCTTAAGAATACACTAGTTCTTGGAAACCATCACAGCATAATAAATCTTCCTGAAAGCTCTTGGTTAGTTTTTTTTCCTTCAGTAATTCAGGTTATGCTATAGAAATATCCTTAATGCTCAGGGGCTTAACACAATAAAAGTGATGCAGGTAATAAGTAAATGTGGAAAGCAGTGTTTTAATGGGAAACTGTCAAGAGAAGGACAAAAAGGACTGTACAAAACTCTGTTTTCTAGTCGGAAAAATTGTTATTCATAGAGTTGTTGCTGGAAGTGTAGTTAAACAATTCTGACCCTGCATTATATATGTCCTGGGGATGTTCACAAAAGGAAAGATTGGTGGACGTTGAGTACCACATTCCTCATTGTTGGAGTTAGACATTGCACACGCACAGGGAAGGAGGGCCAATATAAATCCTGTGGTGCTGCATTAGATGTTTGTATGACCTCATAGTTCGTTTAATACATATGTACTTCTGGGTTGAGAAAGTCATACTTTTAGAAGTATGTATTAAAATGTCTGTATGTACATGTGTATTTTCTAGCTCTGTCAGTTCAGAGAGACAATGACATCTAACAGGCACACCTGATGCCCAGATCTTGGTTTCAAAAGAGGATTTCCCACCCCCCCCCCAAAAAAAAAAAACAACCAAGTTCCCTGAAGAAAGGACTGATTTCATTGCAGGGATGCAGCAGAGAAAAATATCAAATGAGCCTGGAGCCATCTGGAAATGCCAGAAGGTGAGGATGTAGCCCCCAAACAAAAGAATATGCCAAAAGGACACGGAGCCAAACTGAAAAAACTCCCAATGGACAGAGCCAGAGTAATTTGAGCAGCCAAGTGTATAACAATGTGGTAAATTATTATAACCCAAAATATGAAATTATATATATATATATATATATATATATATATATATATAAGTCTGTTCATGCTGTTGTGAGTAAATGAGTATATAAATTGATAAAAAGAAGGAACAAATCTTCATAGGAGGATTTCACATAGTAAGAATGAGAAATATTTCTCAGCAGGAAATGGAATACACTCTCATCTGCACCCCTCCTTCCACCACTCCTTATACCACTCTATGAATGTGAGATGGTCTTCATGATTTGCATCCAAGATATAAAGTATGGTGAGGAAAAAAAAAAACAGTAACTTTACAGTGGGAGACTTGGCAGCCCCCATCTTAACCAACTGACCAGGGCCAATGCCACCAATGACAAATTATGTTGGCAGCACTGTCCTGTGATATGATATCTGAGTGTCACTCTCATGTCACATTTAATACCGAGAAAGTTAGAAAAGTGATGCCTAAAGTCCTTCGTATTGACTGATTTTTCCATTGTATTTTGCTCTTAGGATGAGATTTTATCCAACTCTAAAGTTTGATGAATGTTCTAAAATTTGTGGATTTTAAATTTTCTGAGTGTATATTATTTCTGTTTTATGTATCTATATTCTATACTTGTTCTAAATTTGTTTTAACCATTGCTATATTTTTGAATATATCACTTTTATTTGATATTTATTTTCTGTCATGTTTTCCAATATTTCATTGAGAAAAAGAAATTATCTTTAAATATCACTTAAGTTATATACACAACATTTGAAAGATAACTAGTTCTCATTCAATTGTTTGTATTTTGTAGTGACTTTTTAGGATTTTCTCTAGGTGAACCATATTTGTAAATTTTCGTTAATTTTTGTTAAATTTCTAGATATACTTTTTGGCCATTTTGTTTCTGATTTCTAAAGGCACTGAAGATTTATACCTTATTTTCTTTGCTGTTCTTGAAGATTTGTTTTGTAACTTATTACATGAGTGATCATTCAGACAGCCCTTGTCTACGCCAAAACAGCAGATAGGTCCTATAAGTGGAGGTATAGATTTTCATGTAAAATATTTGATGAAATATATTAAACGTGTGATTCAAATTCTATGTGATTTGTTTTTGATTCAGTTAGATAAATCTTTGAATAATTCAAAAGTATATGTTCTAAAATATAATGTATTACCTTAATATATTTAGAGGATTATTGTGTGTTTTCTACATTAATATGTTAATTAATCCATTAAATATTAGTTGTGCTTCCTCTGTGTTTCAAGGTTTTGTAATACTTCACAATTAGTTTATTTAAGCCTTTTAAGAATCCAATGCAGATAATACTATTTTAGGGATATTAGCTAATTTTTTTCTTGCCTCTCTTATTATTTTTCTAGTCTACATACCTAAGAAAGGTTTTATGTCACCCAACTTTTACATTTCTATGCTGATAAGAAAACAATTCAACATCTGGAGTTTATTTTTATCTGGAGATAAAATCAAGAGAAATAAAATTATTATCATAGGTACGCATTGCCATATGCCCCCTGCATTTCACCACCACAGGGCAGAAACTTAGTAGGATTTTCATGGCCTATACTCAGTTGAAATATTGTCAGACAGACGATTTATTCTATTAAAACTGAAATAAAAGATGGAATAATTTATAATGTGTTTCTAGATTTCCATGTAAGATTCTCAAACCTTAGCACTTGGCCCAGTTGATATTCCATTTGCTGTGCTTATCAAAACCCAGGAATTCACCATGTAAGAGTGCGGTTTCATAGTCATCACAGGCCCAAATGCCATTTCTTTGTTATGTCTCAGAGCACTGCCTTGTTATGTCTCAGAGCATCCATTTTATTACATTATTTCAGAGTCTTTGGCTAAGTTTGCCAGGATAAACAAAAATTTCCAACTGTAATCAGCAGAGATAATTGTTATGCAAGGATTATTGATTTTGTAACTGTTACTTTATCCAAAGTTTAATTTTTCCCGATACTTTCATAATAAATACATTATCAAATGCTTTTACAAAATTTCATTAACCAAATTCCAGTAAGTCGTATTTTAATATATACTTTATTGTTTTGTATAATCAGCATATACCAATTGAAAATTTCAGCAAACAAATTTTAAAAACATGCAAACTGTAACATGTAATGAAATCATAAAAAATTTTCCAATTTATAAGGCATGCAGAGTCTGACATTCTGGCAACTAGGTAAAGCCATCACCTGTGATGCTGGCGTTCCATGTGGATGCTGGTTCAACTCCCAGCTGCTCCTCTTCTGATCCAGCTCCCTAAAGGACTGGGAAATTCAGGAGAAGTTGGACCAAGTACTTCGGCCTTTGCCACCCATGTGGGGACCTTCATGGACATCTTGGCTCCTGCCTTACTCTGTGCTGGCTGTTGTGACCATCTAGGGAGTGAACCAGTAGATGGAAGATTCATTCTCTCTCTCTCTCTCTCTCTCTCTCTCTCTCTCTCTCTCTCTCTGACTCTGATTTTCAAAAATAACTAAATAAATTTTATGATTTATTTATTTGAAATTCAGTTACACAGAAAGAGAAGGAGAAGCAGAGAGAGAGAGAGAAAGGTCTTCCATCCACTGGTTCACTCCCCAGTTGGTCACAATGACCAGTCACCAGGTGCCTTTTCCAGGTCTCCCACGCAGGTACAGGGGCCCAAGATCTTGAGCCATCTTCTGCTGCTTTCCCAGGCCATAGCAGAGAGCTGGATCAGAAGTGGAGTAGCTGGGACTCAAACCGGCGCCCGTATGGGATGCTGGCACTGCTACTCACAGTGCTGGCCCCCTAAATAAATTTTTATTGAAAAAGGCATGGAAAACCTTGTAAAGGTTATCACTTTTAATTAATCCATGGTAATCAAAATTAGTAGAAATTAGGAGTGAAAAATGAGTTAAAAATCCAATTCTATTGTGACCTAGTCTTATTTTTTTTTGCATGTTTATAATGTGAACCCCAACTGTGTCACCCATAAAAATGGAGATAGTTTATTCCTAATATGATATATTTTGCAGTTAGGGACTTAGTAGTATAGATATATAATTCTATGTGTTTTTTTTTATGGGTGAGAGAGCGTGATAAATACCTGAGAAGACTATGGATGACTGGAGGTAACATGTGCAAGCACAGTTTTCAAACCGTGAGCATATAATCATACAAACATTTCTGAAATTGTTTTTCTCCAGTATAATAACATTCAGAGATCTATCACTGGGTTCGTGGAGCTGTCCACAGGAATGATTTAATAACAATTTTTGTAGAGAACGTCTGGCTATATTGTTCAGTGTATGTTCAATTGTTGTGGCCTGATATGCAGAAAATATTTTAGTCTTAAAACATGATGCTTCTTTTTGGCAAGAAAGCTTAAATGCTTCCTTTCACTTCAAAATGAGGATGGAACTCAGAGAAAGGAAGCAACAACCAATAATTTCTCTCTTGGGTACTTTGTCAAACTCTGGTCACATGTCTAAATGACAAGGATAGGATTCTTCCACATTTTATTATGCTCATTTATTTCATGTTATTTTTCTATTTTCATTCCAAGCAAGCTATGTTTACTAAGAAACTCAAGGAAATCTAGCTGCTACAATTTCAAACAAACAACTCTTGTAATGCACACAATCAATCTAGATGAATAGGTTGGTACTCAGCTGTTAAAGCAGAATAAAAACAGGTACATCTTTAGGCCCTACTCATTTAATAAACTACAGTTATCAATTTTTGACAATTGTGAATTTTTGTCAATGTTAACCACTACCCAATATGACTCTTTCTGCAACATAGCAGTAAAGTTTCACCTACTTCAATTTGGATTCTGTGACTAATTTCTAGAAAACATAGGGAAGTATAGAAATTTTGGCAAATAAAAAGCAGTTATAACAATCTATGTATAGTAAGTGAATTCTCATTATTCCCAGTAGTTATGGTCTATGCAGTCAGAATGCATACAGAACTGTTACTCACAGGGGAAATGTGGGGTTTTCTTTGAGATTGTGGTCACTTGTTTGCCAGATAAATACACAAAAATCAATTTTATGTGTATAGTATGTTTAAAGACACTTTACTTAATAGATATGCTTGGTTCGTCAGTATCAAGCCCACATATAATGTCAGTAGAACTCCTTAAACAGAGCTTTTCTAGCACACAGAAGGTTGTAAGGCACATCACAGCTTTCTTGTGTTTAGTAACGGTAGACCACTTTTGCACTAGACTTGGGGGCCATTGAATTATTGTGAAGTGATGGGAAAAAAGTTGTCTGAAAATGGATGGAAATTTGAGTTCCCAGATGTGAATGAGTTTGGCTCCTGACATAAACACATCAGTGTCCTGGGGGCATCTGATAAATGTTTGAGGTGAATACATTTGCAAATCATTACTTTGCTCAGTTAACTGAATGTAGCTTTCTGTGTTCACCTTGTGTTTCTCGTGGATGAAATCTTGCATAAGCAAATGCAAAACTTGCTTTATCTTCCAGTTGTTCCATAACATATAAGTCACATTGGGACAAATTCAGGCTATCAGCACAAGTATTAAAAAAGAATAGACTGTTCAATGTTAGTGGGCTATAGTGTGATTAAATTTTATTTTGGGCTAAATAACTAGATTTTACTTTAGGATAAATAACCAGAAATATTTCCTTGACACACATTGTGGCAGTTGATATTTGAACCTTATTTGAGGTTCATCCTTCCATCTCCTGCATTTATGCTTTAGAATATTTCTTCTATCAATATGTGTGTCTCCTCAATACTGTGCTTTTTTTTTTTCTTTCTGGTTCTTTTAACTCTGGCTTGTCCTATTGTTAAAGCACTAAAGAAGAAATATGTGACTACTCTACAAAGATATAATTCAAAGGATTTCTGGAGGTATACAAGGCACTGTTCTGTTTTATCTAAACAATTCAGCCGACCTGTGTAATCACACTGGCTCTGCTGGGCAAGGGTTTTTCCTAATTCAGCATTAGCAGACTGTGTGGACCTGAATTTTGGCCCAGGCTCAGCATATTTCATCAACAGTGAGATTTCCCTGGATGCATACCAATACAATAATATCAAAGCATTCAGAAGCAGAAACATGATTTTAGGATTATACCAAAAAGAATAAAATCCATTCAAAGAAGGAGCCCTATTTGCAATTAAGTCTTACCTGAAATACTTTTATTTCCCCATGACCTAATTTTACCCATTTCTCAAAGCCTCATTGTCCAAGTCTATCCAACAAAATACTTATTTATTTGAAAGGCAAAGTTAGAAAGCGAGAGCAAAGAGATCTTCTATCAGCAGATTCATTTCCCAAATGGTCACAATGTCTAGAACTGGGTCAGGCAGAAGCCAGGATCCCAGAACTCCAGCTGGGCCTCCCACATGGAAGGCAGAGGCCCAAAGATTTGGACTATTCGCTGCTTCAAGAGCTGGGTCAGAAGTGGAACATCTGAGACTAGAACTAGTTCCCATAGGGGATGCCAATGTTGCGTGCAGTGGACTAACAGTTGTGCCATAATGTTGACCCCCATCCAACAATTCTTAATATGCTTAAAATGCTGTTCCTCATTGTTTTTCACAGATAACACCTTATGCAGGCAATCTAAGTTGATTGTTTCAGCCATGTGCCCATCATCGTCTGGCTGCATCACAGACCTATCTTCCTTTGAGTGGTTTGTAGAGCTCTACACAGACAATTCTAGAACCCCCACCTGAACTCAGAGAAGAGCTCAGTAGGGGAGCATTGCTAGAACTTTCATCTCCACAGTATCCTTTGATTAATTAGATGTAAATTTTTCTTTCATTTTCTTAGCTTGTATAATTAATTCTGCACAACTGAATTTTAGTTTCAAGAATGAAAGATTGTCCATCATAGATAATTCATTCATAAGGTGCTCTGGGTATATAAAATAATGATATATGATAGTCCTGCCAAATGCTTGTCAAGCTTATACATAAGTATCTATATATTTAAACTAATGTATAACCCATGATTTGTGAAGGCAGCTCATTCAGCATTTAGAGGAGTTTTTAGTGAATTTCTTAATACAGGACCAAAAAAGTCTATTAGAAGTATTCAGCAATGACAATTCCATCTCATTAAGACCTCGGGATAACAGAAAATTTTGTCTCCAGGATATATCTGAAGTATTAGTAGAAAGCTAACTTTTTCTACCAATCTTGTATTCTTTATCCTCTAAGTTTGTGCTCATTTCCGTAAACTTTTACTCTCAAAACACCTATGAATCCTTTCAGTGGCCATTTCTTTGAATATAAAAATTCACTTATTCCTTTTTTAGATCATAGTGCTACATGTGAAGGTTGTTTTGTCTTTTTTTTCAAATACTTTATAAAAAGTAAGGTGATAAGTAGATATTTGAAATATTTGTTGTATTAATTTTTTAGATGAATTTTCAATTTATCCTCACAGTAGTCTTAATTTTTGGATAAAAGTATTTAGATACTTGAAATAAAAATCATAAGATTCGAAGTAACTTTCTATTCATTGCTTATTGGTAATTTTTTATTATAATCAATTTTCCTTGAAACTTCTATCTCCGTTTTTATTTTCTACTAAAATGACTTTAATGTTTAAAGTTGTTAAGGGCATTTAATAGCCCTCAAATTTTTTTTTCATTTTGCTATACAACTTATCAAAAATACGTTTATGTTGTCTCAGACCAGATTTCTAGAGTCCATGTCTGCCTAGAAGGTAGCCTGGTTTAGAGAACAACTAAAAAAAATCTCAACAAAGTGAAGTAGAATTACTAATGACTTTTGATGCGAAGTCATTTCCCACTCATTCTAACCATTTATAAAATCTGAATATATTCAAATTTCCATGTTTGTTAGCTTTGCTTCTTTATAGCACATCTATTATTGGCAAGGAAAGAGACATTCTTTAGATGGTAGTACATATGATTAACACCATATTAAATAAAACCACCAGAGAAACAAAATTTATAGATGGAAGGAATACCAGATTTGTAGAGGAAGGATATCAAGTTGAAAAGTCACTAACTTTCTGGAAATGAAGACTATTAAATCTTTGGGTAGGAAAAATGTGAACATGTGAGTATTTAGCACTGAGCAACATTTTATTGCAACCTCTATTCGCTCACAAAATTATACCATATTTTTGTCTGAAAATATGACACTAATTGGATGGCAATCATACAAAAATTGAGATAATTCTTCCAAATTGAGAAATGTGAGTCATGAAGGTTAGTTTCTCTTGAAAAAAAAACTTATATTTGTCTCTTGCAAGGGAAATAATCACAAGATACAGTTTCAAATAAACTACTTGTAGCAGATTAAAATAAATCAAGCCAAAAAGACTATGCATGACAATATGTTTGTAAGTGAAGTATTCTTATAAATGCTAAAGGTTAAAAGCATACAAGAATGTGTGAATGACTTTGTATATCATCTGTATTTTTCCATTCCAGTAACTTTGGTACTTCAGCATTTAAAAGACTATTCTAGGAGCAGGCATTTAGCCTAGGGTTAAGACACTGGTGTCTCACATCCGAGTACCTGAGTTCAATTCCCAACTCTGAGTCCTGACTCCAGCTTCCTGCCAGAGCAGATCCCGGGAAGCAGCAGTGATGGTCAAGTAGTGAGGTTCCCACCACCCACAAGGGAGGCATCAATAGTATTTACCTATCATGACTTTGGCCCTGGTTTGGGCCCAGCCTTTGTGAACATTTGGGTGTAAACCAGTAGATGAGATCTTTCCACAAACCTCTCTCTCTCCTACCCCCTTTTCTCCTGCTGCTCAAATATTTAATATGTTAAGACAGTTCTAACATCTTCAATGTGGGGTACAGGCAGATTTCGCTTCAAGTTTATCCTTCAAGAGTTCTCAAACATCATTCCCACAACTCTCATTTGGGCAATGATCAACCGGCAAGGTGTAAAACTGTAATCAGCTCTCCTGATTGCCTGTTTATGTCTGTGTTGTCTATAAAATAGCATCTAGATTTCACATAAGTACAGATTTGGACTCTGTTTAGATGGATCAAAACAGTTTTCAAGAATAGAGTGCAGAAAATAACTTTGCCCAATTCCTGTAGAAAAGTTGAGCAGAAAATACTTTAGCTGTTGACAAAGAAATAGCTCCATCTCCTGAGTACTTCCTGTTAGATTAAATCTTTATCAACTCAGGTGTCCATGTATATGACAGGAGCTAAACCTTGGGCTGTGTCAATGTCTCTTTCTCAAAGAATAAAATGCAATATTATTATTCAGTTAATCTAGAATCAGCACAGTTATACTTTCTATTCCATACGCCAATGACCTCCATCAATTACGTCTGGTATAAATAATTTACCACCAATAACTATCACAACATAGGAAGAAAAAATAAACTAGAAAAGAATTCTCCACCTCCTTTTCAGAACTCAGAACTGGCAGGTGCTCCTTGGAGAAAAGAGCCTGAAGTTCCTTTCTCCAAAGTTTTTCCTGTTTGCAAATCTTGGGCTTTCAGTCTTGAATGCTTCAGCAACTTTCTGATGCTTACAGACAGGCTTCTCTCTCTCACTCTCTCTTTCTTGCTGTCTCTCTCTCTTTTCTGGCTGTTCAGAAAATTTTCAAGGTTATTAGTTTTTAAAACTCCTTTTAACTACCATGAAACATGTCATATCTCTCATAGCATTGTAAATTTTAATTTTACTGAATGTAAATATAATGAGCACATTTTCACGTTTACTGACCTTTATTTTCTTTTGTAAAGAATTCAAATATTACCCTATTTTTGTTCAGTTTTCTTATGATATCTTTTTATATAGTAACATATCAATCACATATTGATTACAGAAGCTGGAAATTGCTTCTTCCGATCTGAAACTTGCTTTTTCAAATCCATAGACTTGTTTTTCTTTTTTTAAGATTTATTTACTTATTTGAAAGGTGGAGTGGCAGAGGCAGAGAAAGAGAGAGGTCTTCTGTCAACTGGTTGGCTCCCCAAATGGTTGCAATGGCCAGAGCTGGGCTGATCTAAACCCAAGAGCCAGGAGCTTCTTCCAGGACTCCCACATGGGTGCAAGTGGCACAAGGAATTGGGCCATTTTCTACTGCTTTTCCAGGCTACAGCAGAGAGCTGTACTTGAAGTGGAGCAGCCAGGACTCAAACTGGTGCTCATATGGCATGCTGGCACTGCAGGCACCAGCTTTCACAACTATGCCATGGCACTAGCCCCTAGACTTGTTCAAGTGAAAATCATTCCTAATTGTGATGCAGTTCAATCTCTCATTTTTTTCTTGATTGTTAGTGTTTAGATAATTATTATAAAAAGATATAAATGATTTATTCTAGAAACTATTTTTAAGCATAATGCTACACTGACAAGGTGTGTCAATGTTATTTTTTTTTAAATTATGAAGTCTATATCAATCGGCCTTTGGTGCATAAGAAAATTTAAAAACTGTTGTTTTTTTTTAAATTAAATATTTAGGGGTAGGCACTGTGATGCAGCGGGTCAAGCCACTGTTCACAACACTGGCATCCCATATTAAACTGTTGCTTCGAGACCCAAGCTACTCTGCTTATGCTGCAGCACCCTGGAAAAACAGCAGATGATAACCCAAGTATCTGGGCCCCTGTCACCTGCTGGGACCCAGATGGAGTTTCAGTTGCAGACTTAAGCTTGCCCCAGCCCCAACCCCAACCATTGCAAGCACTGGGGAGTAAACCAGCAGATGGAAGATCTTTCTTGCTCTCTCTCTCTTATCCCCTCTCTCATTTCCTCCGTCACCCAGCCTTTCAAATAAATCAATACATCTTTATAAAAATCCGATCATTTGTTTAGTTTATTATTCTGTTGGTGATTTACATTACACTGACCTGAATAATCTGATATCTGTGGGGCTCAATCAGGCGTATATTAACAGAAGCCCATCCATGTGACTGTTAATTGGCTGGCTGGATTACGTTTTTCATTCTGTGGAAGGCTATCTCGGATCATTCAATATGTTGCTGGGTGCAGAATTCTCGTGGCTAGCAATAAAAGGCCTCCGCAGTAAAAAGTACCTTTCCATCTGTGTTGGCATCATCAAATTTCTTATTTTCTATTATACTATGTAAATTCCTATCAATTGTTTTCATTTTGCCTACTTTTTTGAAGTTAATTTGTTCATTGCTTTTTCTTTTATATATATATATATATAAAGCTTTTAATATAAAGAATATAAATTTCCAAAATACAGTTTATGGATTACAATGGCTCCCCCCCCATAACTTCCCTCCCACCCACTACCCTCCCCTTTCCCTCTCCCTCTCCCCTTGCATTCACATCAAGATTCATTTTCAATTCTCTTTATACACAGAAGATCAGTTTAGTACATATTACATAAAGATTTCAACAGTTTTTTCTAACAATTATTCTAATCAATGTCTATCTCCAGCAGTATAAGCATTGTTATGCTAACTCAATTTACATTTCATATCTGAGTTTTTAAAACAATAAAATTGCATTTGTCATAATATTCATAATTTATCATAATGATAAATACAACTGTATTGTTTGCGCAACTGAGATGTCCACCATGTTTGGAGAACCTCCTCCTTAAACAACATCATCCACATTCTGAGCTCTCAGTGTAATGAAAAGTCATTGTAAGTTAATAAAAATAAAAATATAAACATAATAAGATAGAAAAGTCATTGTATTTTAATTGTAGACCCTTATATTTCTTTGAGATACATGCTTGCATTTTAAAAATTATTTTTTTTTTATTTTTGACAGGCAGAGTGGACAGTGAGAGAGAGAGACAGAGAGAAAGGTCTTCCTTTTGCTGTTGGTTCACCCTCCAATGGCCGCTGCGGATGGCACGCTGCAGCCGGCGCACCGCGTTCGTCCGATGGCAGGAGCCAGGTGCCAGGTGCTTTTCCTGGTCTCCCCATGGGGTGCAGGGCCCAAGCACCTGGGCCATCCTCCACTGCACTCCCGGATTTTAAATAAATTTCAAATTTTATTTGAAAGGCAGAGTTACAGTGAGAGTGAGAAAGAAAGTAAAAGAGAGCAACAGAGAGAGAGAGAGAGAGAGAGAGAGAGCACTCTTCCATCCGTTGATTCACTCCCTACATGGCTGCAACAGCTGGGGCTGGGTCAGGCCAAAGTCAGGAGCCAGAACTCAATCTGAGTCTCCCACATGGGTAGCAGGGTCCCAAGTACTCAGGCCATTTCCTTCTGCTTTCATTTGCACATTAGCAGGGGGCTGGATGGGAAGTGGAACATCTGTGATTGGAACCAGCACTCATAGGGAACACCAGAGTCACAGGTGGTGGCTTAACCTGCTGTGTCACAATGACATCCTTGGGTTACTTGCATTTTTGTATAGAACAGTGCTTCTTGAAAAATCTATGAGTGCTTAGTGTGGAAATGCAAACCTCAAGAAGGATTTGGGTGAAACCTAACTGTCTTATGATCAAACCCTGCAACAACACTCTGATTTATCTTTTTGGATTTAGCTTTATGACTTTTCAATGGCAGGTGTCTTTTCTTTTTCTGTGTTCTCTGCCAGAGGCCTAGCGGTAGGTTTCTGCTCCATAGGAAATGTCAGCAATGCTCTCTGTGATTTACAAGCAGAGCATTTCAGAAAGAGTAAAACACATAGCAGCAAATTTTAGAACCACATGGTTATTCCCCGGGGCTAACTTCCCGAGGCTTGTTAGCCTGATACCTCCTCTGTGCAGGGGCTCTATTTTACAGAATCTTGGCTACAACCAAAGTGCCTGAAGGGGCATGACCTATATAAGATGTAATTTTAAGGTTGTAAATTAGGTTCAACAAAGCATATGAAATTGCTGAGTGCAGTGTTCTCTGCATATTGAAAAATTAATGCTTTGGGGCTTTCTTTTAAGCTTGGAAAAAGCCGGGTGCAGACTAGGTGTTCTGTGCAGGACATCATCATAGTAATTACTTTCACTTCTGATTTGACTGGAGGGAGAAAATGAAGCTAAGGGATGTGTCCCAGTCCATTAGACAGTTTAAAATCTTTGCTGCAGCTTAATATTCATTTCTTTGTTTGAATGCTTTATGTGAGTTTCTTAGAATCCCTTTTGAGGGAAGGCATACCAGGTAAATGTCTTAGACTGTATTTTGTTGTTATAGCTAAGTGTCTGAGACCAGGTCGTTTACACAGAATAGAAGCCTATTTGCCTTGAAGTTCTGGAGGCTACAAAGACCCCAGGCTTGTCCCTGGAACCTACTCAGCATCCTATGTGGGCTTTCTTCCAGCATCATTACATGGTGGAGAGTACCATGTAAGACAGGGCCAGTGTATTGCTGTGGATTCATTCTGAAGGGGAGAAGCTCTGCTGTGGAGACAGAGGCACGGAGTCACCACACAGACACCAAGAGTTGGGTAAAAGCGGGCTAGAAGTGAGCAACTTGCAGACTTGCTTATTTCAGTTAGTGCAGCAGCTTATATAGCCAAGGCAGCCAATCCAGGCAAGGGGTGGTTTATGCTGTAACCAATCACAACCTGTTGCTAGACAGGCTCCTTTGCCAGGTGGGTTCCACCACCATTTCCTGAGTAACTGAAGCTCACTCACCAGTGCCATCTTGGCACGCCTTCTCATTCCACCACACCAGTGTGCCTGCTTGGGTCCTTCCTCCTTTGTTAAACAGACATTAGTGGCAGGCTTCACATCTAAATATACAAATTTAAGTGGTAACTTTCCAACACATGAAACTTTGAGGGACTTACTCAAAACACAACAATCACATTTCACAGTATTTATACATATATCAAGCTGGCTTTGCCATTTCCGTCAGCTTGATCGAAGTGTAGATAGTGAATCTATTTGGCCAAACTAAAGTTTCAAAATATTTGTATTAGATACACAAGATATTTGGACATCGTGTTATGTAATCAAGTTTGTTAGCATGCTTATCTATTTTTCAACCAAAATATTCTGTGTTTCCAAATTTCATCTCAGACAGACATACTCCAGGCAGATCCTGCTATATGAGGATGTAAGTCTGCATCTTTCTTGGTTCATATTATTTTACTGGGTAGTTTCTGCTGCTTCCCACTCACTTAATTTAAACACTTGTTATTTAAAATCTTCCAAATTTAGGTAGATCTGATGATGATTGGTTGGTGATCTACAATAATCAGTCATGCCAGAACTGCTCCATGTTTGTGAAATATTGGTTTACTTTTTTCCCCCTCTCCTTGTTTGCACATGTCCCTACAAAGAAGTGAAGCCATTTCCTCTTTATCTTTTGAACCCAGACTTGCCTGAGGGAGTTATTTAGCCAATAGGATATAGGTAACTGATATCCTTCAACTTGAGGTTAGATCATAATAAGCTTTGCAACTTCCTCTGTGTCCCCTGTTTTTCCCCCTTAGGATAAGAATGCCATGAGGAATCAATACCATGTAAGAAGTCTGTCCATAATGTGATGTTTCATAGGAAGACTAGTTAGGTTGAAATATCTTACACACGCATGCCTGCGCGTGTGCACACACACACACACACACACACACACACACGGACAAAGGAATATTGAGATGCCGGACGTGCACATGAAATATCAACTTCAAAGTTGTACTACTGAGCACTAGTCTTTGCAGGTTATTCCAATTTTAGAGAGACAGTGTCTGACTAAGCAGCCACCAAATCTATGGAAAAGGTAAATAGATGTTTTAAACCAGGATGTTGTGGTGTTATTTGTTATGCTGTAATATATAATTGGAACAATACCCAGGTTTCAGTCTTATGTTTTACAGCATTAGTATCCTTTCTATCTCTTTTTTCAAAACTTCCTGCTCCATTCCCCCAAATCAGCTATGCTAGAACTTTCCAAGCAGGCAGTCAGTACCAATAATTTGCTGCAAGTGTTGAGGTAAAATTGATGCCTCTCTTCTTGTATCCCACACAAAAAGAAAATTTGCAGAGACATATTTGGAGCCTAAATATATTCACGGAAGGAGATCTTAAATCTTATGTTTCATCATGTTAGACAGTTAAGAGAAATTATTGTAAGATTATACTTCATGTAGAATTATATTCATGTACATTACATCCAGAAATGCAACCAACCTGAATATTTGTACTTTTGGGAAGAAGAGTTTTGGAGTTGACAACCTGAAATTCAAATGCTAACCCTGCCATTTGGTTTATATATATAACGATATACCTAGCACACAGTAGATGTTCAACAAATGGCAGCTTGCTGACATTTTCTTTTAATCAATCAGTTCATTAGACTGCCTTTTTCTCATTTGTCTTATTTCTCTATTTAAATAATACTGTCATATTAGCTTGTACATGTGTTTGAGTACTTAAGTAGTAAACTCCAGGAGTTTTAAAGTTTATGCATATATAAACACAGGACTTTATCTATCATCTTTGTGTCTACAGAGATAGTCCATATCCTGGCATACTACAGACTTAAAATATTTGTAAAAAGTATGATTTCTCACCCCTTGTTTACAGAATTCCTTGAGTAGCCTAACTTCTACTGATCTCTATTTTCTTTAAAAATATTGCTGTCCTTTAAAAATCATACTCCATAAGTACTTTAAGGCTGTAAATTGGTTTCAGCAAAGCATATGAAATTGCTGAGTCCAGTGTTTTCTGCATATTGAAAAATTAATGCTTTGGGGCTTTTTTCTTGTGTTTTATTAAGTACCTTTAACAAACAGTTGAAATTTATAAATAGTTCTGTTTTGTCTCTTTTTTAAAAAAGGATTTATTTATTTAATTGAAAGGAAGAATTACAGAGAGAACAGAGAATGAGAGGGAGAGAGGAAGAGAGGGAGAGAGGGAGGGAGGGAGGGAGGGAGGGAGGGAGAGAGAGAGAGAGAGAGAGAGAGAGAATATCTTCCATCCACAGATGTACTCACTCCCCAAATGGCTGCAATGCTGAGGGGCAGGGGCAGGCAGAAGCCAGGAGCCAGGAGTTTCTTCAAGGTCTCCACATGGGTCCAGGCCCCAAGCACTTTCTCATGCATCTTAGCAGGGAGCTGGACTGGAAGCAGATAGCTAGAACTTGAACTGGCATCCATAGGGATGCCAGTGTCACAAGCAATGGCTTTTCCCTATATGCCACAGATCTAGCCCCATTTTTCTCTTTTTTTTAAGGAACATTATTTTACTTGGGGCCAGTGCTAATTTTTTTTAAGATTTAATTATTTTACATGAAAGAGTTACACAGAGAGAGAAAGGGAGAGAGAGGGAGGGAGAGGGAGAGAGGAGTCTTCCATCTGCTGATTCACTCCCCAGATGGCCGCAATGGTTGGAACTGCGCCAATCCAGAGCCAGGAGCCAGGAGCTTCTTCCGGGTCTCCCACGCAGATGCAAGTGCTTGGGCCATCTTCTACTGCTTTCCCAAGCCATTGCAGAGAGCTGGATCAGAAGTGGAGTAGCTGGGTCTCTAACCGGCTCCCATATGGGATGCCAGCACTGCAAGTGGCGGCTTTACCCACTATGCCACAGTGCCAGCCCCGGGACTGGAGCTTTTCTTGTTGTTGGTATTGATCTTTTACCATCAAGTATTATTTTGAGTTCAGAGTCTCTCACAGAATCCTTTGCCATGTTAAGGGATTTCCTTTCTGTCACTAGTTTATTGAGAGTTTTATTTTTTTCAGTTCCAAATGAGTATTTAATTTTTTCAAAGGCTTTCCTGCACCCTTTGCAATAATGATTTTTGAAAAGTCAGTTGTGGTAAATTACATAGGTTGTTAAATGTAAAAGTAAACTTGCATTCCTGCTATAAAACTAACTTGGCAATGATGTGCCCTATATAGTAATACTTTTTTTTTTTGTGTCTTTACTTTTTTTATTTAGTAAATATAAATTTTCAAAGTACAGTTTATGCATTACAATGGCTTCCCCCCATATTTTCACTCCCACTAGCACCCCTCCCATCTCCCGCTCCCTCTCTTGGATATTAGTTCCTGGTTTTATTTTCTAAAATTTCCTTCTTGGCTTTTGGTTGACCTCTGCTTTATGAGAAGCAAAAGTGAAATTCTATATGAATTGCTACAGTTTTGACTTGGTTGTCCCACAAAGACTCAGAGGCTATAAACTTGGTCCTCCGTGGGACTTAGTGGGAGGTTATTAAGCCTTTGGGGATGCTGGCCACAGACAGGTTACAGTATATCATTATGAAAGAAAAGACTGACCCTCTTTGAATTCCTCTTTGGTTTTCTGTGTAGCCATGTGATTGCTTTTCATTGTACTCCACCATTATGATGCCACCTCCCCTTAGGCTCATACCAGAGCTGAGTAGATGTTCTCACCATAATCTTGGACCTCCAGAACGGTGAGCTGAACCACAGTCTTTAGATATAACCCAGCCCAGGTATTCTGCAACAGTGAAGGGAAATGGACTAATACAGTGTTGATATCATTTTTTAAATAAAAAAAAAACTTATGGAGTTTAACTGAATATGAGATTTTTTGAGGAAAGGCTTATAAACTATAAATTCAATTGCATATATATATATGTATATATGTCTATATATATATATATATGTCTGTGTGTGTGTGTGCCCAGCTATATTCACATTATTTTTTTGAAATATAGAGTTTTAATTCACAACCATACATATTTTTAACCACCTTTAAGATGCTATCCCATTCATGATTTGCTATGTTTTTAATGGACCATATCAGATCATTCTAGTTTGTTTTTCTTATACAATTTCCTTTTTCTCCCTGTGGTTACTGTTAAGATTTTCTACCATTAGTTTTTAGCAATTTTATTTTGAAGTTTTGTGTTTATTTTTTATGTTTTATCACCCTTCCAGGTGCTGAGTTAGCATTGTAGTTTTCTTCAGATTTGAGGATATCTTAGCCTCCATTTCTTCAAGTGTGTGTGTGTGTGTGCGTGTTAACTGGTTAAATTTGTTTTGTAAATGTATGAGACCTACACTTACATACATATGCAAATAAATTTGGGATTGATTTTGTTGTCCTATCAATTCTAATGTTTTATTGATTCCAAAGGCCATATATTAATGCTGTTAATCTTTTGGCATGAATGTTACACATAGTTTTCCTAGTTTCTCCTTAATTTCTTATGACTTTGTAAATGTTTTTTTTTTTCTTTTTTTTTTTTTTTTTTAACCCAGAAACCTTTTGTTTAAAGCCGTGTTGCACTGACTTTGGACAGCGCTTATCTCTACTGTTGAGAAACAGCATTTTTTTCATACTATTTGTTGACCTCTTTACTTAGTATAGAGTTTCTTATGTGTATAAAGTTAATTGATAATAGATTTTAATAAAAAATAAGGATGGCAATAGGAGAGGGAGGAGGAAGAAGGATGGGAATGCGGGTTAGGTATGGAGAAACACTGTGGTGCTAAAGTTGTACTTACGGAATATATGAAGTATTGAAATGTTTTTGTTTTTCTGCCTTCACCATGCCTGGAACTCATATTCCATATAAATCAGATAACTTGATTCTGTTGTATAGGTCACTAATTTTCTATTAGGTTGCTTTATTCTGTATCATTTTTAATTTCTTAGTGGATTTGTTGCTAAATATGTAAATTCGCTGATGTTTTAAGGCATAATTTTTTTGTGTTTCTGATCTGACCCAGTTAACATTCTCATTAAGACATTTCATTTTCAACTCTACATGTTTTGCTTATTTGTTTCATTTTAAGATTTCCATTCAGCTTTTTAGGTTGTTCCTATTTTTTCTTACATATGTATGAATATATGAATATATATACAAATATATACAATATATACATATATGTGAATATATATTTGTGGTACTATTTAGTGCATTTTCTACTTCCATCTTCTATTCCATTTTTTTCCTGTTTTGGGTTATCATTTTTCTATTTAACAGTCACTTTAAATTGTATTTTAAATATTCTAAACTTTATGTTGGAAAGATTCTGGATTTTCCCCTTCCTTTAAAGAGTGATAGACTTTGTGTGGGCAGACAACTAAATTACTTGCAGAACAGTGTCATGCCTTTGAGTCACATTTTTAAGAGCTTTGGATGGGCAGTTCTAGAGCGCCTTCGTTCTGCTGATAGCTTTCTAAATTACTAAGGCACTGCCCTCACTGTTGATGACTCATTCGCTCGACTGTGCTACAGGATCATCAACACCCCCTACTCTGGCTAACTGTGGTCTAATAGCTTTTCTTAGAGTTTGCCTTCTGTGAACTCTTGATGCGTTTACTTTACGGTTGCCTGTTTTTTTTTTTTTTTTCCTGGCCTTGTGGAGTTTCACTCTACCATATCTGAATTCTTAGTTACGATGCAACAGGGTCCCTTGTTAAGATTTCTGTAGAGCACCTTTCTCCTATGTACTCTGCCCCTGTGACTTCTAGCTTCTTCAGCCTTTCCTATCATCTGTGTATACTTCTGTGAAGTTGCTGAGATCCTTTGGTTTACCTCTCTCAAATGTGTTCTTAATATTGTGTCCACGTAACAAGTTAGAATAATTAGAAAGCCAATCTCAACTATGCCCCTGTTTTCACGGGCTACAGTGATGAGTTTCTTTTTGTCCGTATCTGAAAGATAGTATTATGTGTATTCTGTTTTCTTTTGTTTTTTGCTGCTGGAGTGTAAATCCAATCCTGCCTACAACATAATATGAAGAATATGAATATTCAGAATATGAAGTAACAAATTGTTTTGATATCCCACTCCAGAGTGATGCTAAGGGATATAATTTATAAATTATTGAATACTCCCAGCTATAATTTATAGATTTGTGAAAACTCCCTAGGTAGTCAAATCCATACCATAATACTGAATTCACTTAATTATTAGCACCACTGTTGAGAAAAAGTATTTATAAACAACAGTATGGGAAAGACCAGGGAATGATTAGAATAGCCCAGCTGTATATAACTTAATGATGGCCTGGAGATACAAGGATGAAATCTGCAAATGCTCACTGTAGTGCCATATTCAGAAGAGCTCCAGAAGACTTTTTTAAGTATGTAAAAATAAAAGAAAATCAATTTTAGAACACATTCAGGTTTTAACATGGAGTCAAGAATAGCAAAAATGAATCCTTGCCCACAACCCTAAAAGAAGGTAAACTGGAAATATAAATTGGAAAGAGAAATTGATAACAAAATTCCCAAGTGTGGTTTTACAGTTCAAAGGGACTTAGAAGAATTTAAATCAGTTAGAAATACTTTTTTTTTTGACAGGCAGAGTGGACAGTGAGACAGAGAGACAGAGAGAAAGGTCTTCCTTTGCCGTTGGTTCACCCTCCAATGGCCGCTGCGGCCGGCGTACTGTGCTTATCCGAAGGCAGGAGCCAGGTGCTTCTCCTGGTCTCCCATGCAGGTGCAGGGCCCAAGCACTTGGGCCATCCTCCACTGCACTCCCGGGCCACAGCAGAGAGCTGGCCTGGAAGAGGGGCAACCGGGACAGAATCCAGCGCCCCGACCGGGACTAGATCCGTTGTGCCGGCGCCGCAGGCAGGGGATTAGCCTAATGAGCCACGGCGCTGGCCAGAAATAAAAATTAATTTATGACTTTCTGATAATATAAAATTATCTGATTGTACCAGATTAAAGGAAGATATTTTAAAAGGTGATCTTGAGACTTGAAAGTAAGTGGCAAATGCTTGAGATGAAATAGATTTTATTTGCCTTGGTTTACAGGAAGCATTCTATAAGTGTAGCAATCCTTAGTTATTTCCTATATCTCTTCCTCTGTTAATATGTGAACTTTATCAGAAGGTTATTTTATTCTCTATGATAGAAAGCATGTAATTTTAAATATGGTAACCTACTTTAGGGTCAGAACTTCCAGATAAAAAGAACTGTGGAGCAGTAATGAGGAAAAGGGGTACAGATTGGTGTTTCTTCACCAATGTAAGGGAAAGGGTGCAGGACAGATAGGAGACAAGATACGAGCCAAACTGAATTTATTCAGGGAAAATAAATTCACAGAGGTGAGTGACTAAACACCAGCGTGCACTCAGACTAAGCACCTGGCAAAGGGCCCAGATCCCAGCAGGCTGGGCTTTTTTATATCTTAGTGTGGATAAGGGTTTAGAGTAGAGGGACAGTATACAGAGGTAAAGTTCTCTATTAGGTTCCTCAGGTTTGTCCAGGGTTTTCAATCCTGGAGAAGAATGCAGGGGTTGGGTTGGGGAACAATACAGGGTGTAAGACTGAACTGGTCTTTTGAAAGAAGGCAGGGGCAAGGAGTAAAATAGCATTTTATCTACTTTTAGGCAAGTGCCTAAAATGGCTGAGGCTTATGTCCTTGTTCCATCAATCCTGACTCAGTACAGATAAGGAGATGGGGTGCAGATAAGGAGATGGGGTGCTGGTCTCTTTCTGGTTATTTCTTTCTTTTTTTTTTTTTTTGACAGGCAGAGTGGACAGTGAGAGAGATAGAGAGAAAGGTCTTCCTTTACCATTGGTTCACCCTCCAGTGGCCTCTGTGGTCAGCGCGCTGCAGCTGGTGCAGCACGTTGATCCAAAGCCAGGAGCCAGGTGCTTCCTCCTGGTCTCCCACGCGGGTGCAGGGCCCAAGCACTTAGGCCATTCTCCTCTGTACTCCCGGGCCACAGCAGAGAGCTGGACTGGAAGAGGGGCAACCAGGACAAAATCCGGCGTCCTGACCAGGACTAGAATGGTGTGCTGGCACCGCAGGTGGAGGATTAGCCTAGTGAGCCATAGCGCCTGCCATCTTTCTGGTTATTTCCTGCTCATATGGGGTGTTGATGCAGGGAAGGGTATCTAGACTCTGGATCAGATTAATTGAAAAATAAGTAGTCTTGTGTTGCTCCTATGTGATGGCTTGGGATATAGCAGTTATTCGCTCCTGTAAGGACTTCAGAAATAGGTTAACTATACATGGAAGGAATAGGAGCCTATGATTAGGAGGATATTATGAGGAAATTAGAAACAGTGCCCATGGAGGAAAAGATGGCCAAAATGAGGCAGATAAAGGGGGAAATAGAGAAGCAAGAGTAAAAGTTTCTGTCCGGTTAGTAGGAAGACTGGTGTCATAAAGAGCACTCCTGTTTTGTTTAGTGTGTGTGCACTGGCAAGGAACTGTGTGGTAGTCTCACCTGCTTCTAGCCCTGGTCTCTCGCATTTCCTCCCTCTGCTTATGGAAACCCTGGCTGCTGTCAGGGGTTAAGAAGAGGTCTTCTCTGACTTCTTCCAGCTGAGTAGGGGTGAAGTAGGGACCCATGGTCAAGACAGGGTTCCAGCATAAGGTGGCATCTGGAGGGGACTGTGGAACCAGCTCACCGAATGTCTCCACTCGAGGTTTCATGTACAGAGCCATCTAGAATTTCATTTCCTGGAGAAAATGAACCTAACAAGCAGACTAAATACAAAGGGTCCAAAACAAAGGACAGAACATTCTCAGAGGGTCTAGAAAAGATGCTGTCTAAACCACAAGGAAATTTTCCCATTGAGAGGCAAATAGAAATTGACAGGAGGGGTTTGATGATAGTCAGGGGGGTGTTAAGGCCTGGCCGCTATATGTGAGGTCCAGACCTATCTATCTCTTCATACGCGCTACTGGATGAGACATAGGGGAAGTTTGAACCTCCTTATGGAAATACTTTGTTGACCATAAATTTGGTAACCTACTTTAGAGTTGGAACTTCCAGATAAAAAGAACTGTGGAATGTTCATTTTAGGAGTCCCTTGAATATCAGTGAATGACAGACTGTAGTCAATTTAGACATTATAGTACCTATAGTTGTATTATTCAAGAAGTGGTTATTATTAAACATCCAAATGAGCAGAAACCCCATAAAATAAAAATACAATAGAATAATTTCACAAGTTGTAAAAAATAGATTGATTCATCTCAGAATATCATAAAATTTTGTTTTCCATACATATATATATATATATATATATGTATATATATATATATATACACACACACACACACAAATGCCTGGACATACTTTAGGTATATGAAATCAATAAGACAGCACACATATTGTAGAGGTGTTAATGAAGCAAACTGAGAAACCCAAAAACTCAAGTTGACCACAGTCCATCCCTTGACGAATGGAATCTGATGGTTACAGTACTGTATTTATAGAGGTGGCCATGCCTCAAACAAATATTTTCGGTAATCCAGTACCAAATTTTCATTTAGTTTTTCAGGATTGTACATTCCGTTATCCATGATTAAATTCTTTTTCCAGGGACCTGTCATATAATGAAAATAAATTCAAGAAGGAGTTCAATCATCCCATTGCAGATGCACAAAATTTGCTACACAATTATGCAAAGAGTAGATAGGGACTGTCATGAGCTACCAGACCATGAGAACAGAGTCCAACAAATCATCATGGCTGTCAGCTGACATTAGACATTGTTAAATGGAAATTTGATTAAATACTCCATGAGACAACACAACAAAGTAAGGTTGGATTGATCATAGTTCAAAACACCGATGGAATTTTCTTAGGTATATTTTGTACTATTGTCTGTGCGTTTAGTGTATGCTAAAGCAAAGACCAGAAGGATTAAACTGTTTCCAGAAATTGTAATGATATTCCAGAAAAAAAAGCTCAAGAATATTTATAACATTACAAAAAAAAGAAAACACCAAGAACCCCAGGTAGAATTTCCAATGTTTAATATCAAATTGGACCTATAATGAAGAACAAAATCATCTCTTTCTGTAAATTCTTATTTCCTTATGGTGTAATTTGCCTTCTGCCTAAACAAGAATTTCCTTTCATATTTATTGCATATCCAGCCGAGTTTTTGCCTTTACGTTTTTTAGGCAGGTCCATGGGAAAAATTTGGCCCATGGCTAAATTTGTCTGACAATTGAGGCAAACATTTTCTGAGTACTCAACTCAATACTCAATGTAATTATTAGTATTTCAATTCTGATTAGAGGGAACAGATGCTTGATTCTTCAGCCTTGTGTAAGTGTACAGAATTGTTGCCTCTAATCTCTCCCTGCAATTCTCTCCCCAATCTCAAGTTATTTTCACATGTCCATACGTTGATTGGCATTCAGCTGATGATTCAAGTGGAAAAGTTCTAGATCTCTCTGTGCAGCTCTCTCCTTTTTAATAACTATCAGCTTTGGCTTCCTTACTCCCCAACTAAATCTCCTAAAGTCAAGGACTTTATTTGGTTTTCTTCTCTTCCTGCCATCTGGAAACCTCTCCAGATACTAAGCAGCGGAAGTTAGAGGGCTAACCTTGTCTACTCCTATCTCTCGGTTATTACTCTATTCCATGGAATGGTATTCGATGTCTTGAAAACAATTTTTCACCTGTTTCATCCACTTTTTAAACATTTTAGAGCAATAGGATGTAACTTATTCTTGTCATTCCTTAGTCAGACGTGAGAGTATTGAAAGTAGGCTTTGTTGATTTGCATGAATTTTAATATACTTAATTTTTGTCTGAAGAAGGAGGCATTCTTAATGAAACATACACCTCACATTAGTATTCTTTCTATCTCTGCTATTCATTTACTTACATAAATCCCACTGGCTATGAGGCAATTAGACAGCAGATGGTTCAGTTCAAATCAATTAAATTGAATGGTATGTGCCATGAATAACTGGAACTACCAAAGATTGTGTACAGAAAAAAAAAACTGCACTTTTAACAATAATCTTAAGACTTTAAATTGTCACTGAGAAAGCTCAGTTCAGATCCACTTACAACATTTATCAAAATTATAATTCCTATGAGTCTTCCTTATATTTATAGTGATCAGAAGAATAGAAAAATGTTATTTAGAGTTTATCTTACTAAGTGTTTATTATTAGAATTTGACTTCTTCTCACTCTGTCACACTACCTTTCAAATAAGTAAAATAATTCTTACAAATAACTGATAAAATATGAATAAAGACAAATACTTGTATTGATGTGGAGTAGATTAAAAGTGAAAAAATCTGAAAATATCAGTTAATCAAAAGAAAATTTCATTTAACCTGTTTTTAACATTCAATAAATGTTTATTTAGAGAAAGTAAAGATAAATGGAAACAAATTCCTGTTTATGGAAAGTTTACAGACCCATATTCAATGGTCAGAAATGAGGTTTCAGCATAATGTTAAGAAAGCATGAGAATAACACCTGGAGAAGTAGCACCAAACTTTGCATAGACTTCAAGGAAGACTTGAATGAGGGGATGCCTTGGCAAATTTGAAAGGGTGAGGACGAACTAGGCTGGCAAAGCAAAGCAAGAAAAATTATCAACAGAGAGAAAGGAAATATTAATATAATTTACAATATTTCTATAGAAATCTAGTAGAATGGTGCAGCAAGGGGTGATGAAGAGAAAGACAGACTGAGGGCACCAGGAATCCTTATACATGAAAGCAGTTGGGCTTTATTTTATTCCAAAAAGAGATTTCTTATCTTTGGGATTATTTTTCCAAGGACATGGCAGAGAAGAAATGATTTTGTTTGGTTTAATGGCAAAAATAAATGATATATAAAAGATAAAAGCAAGGCATTGTTCTAAAATGTAGCCATTATATCATAGTAATACAGATCTAAAAACTAGAATAGACATTTGAAATTACTCCATTCTACAACTTCAATTTATCAGTAAGAAAATTTATGTTCAGAAATAGTGGCTTGATGAATATGTATTTATAGAAGACACAGACTTGTATTGCTGTTAATACATATGAGTATCTCAAAGTTCATGGGAAAAAGAAATGTAAAGTAGGAGCTTATTTTGCTACAAATAACTTTCTTTATGCATGAATTTTTCAAAATCATTGCATCAAAATAAATATATGATAATTCTATTTTCCAGAAACTTTTTGAAAAACCTTTGTATACAATTATGTACAACACACGTTTACACCTTCAAATAAAAAGACATTTTAAGAATTTCATGGTGTGTTAAGTTGCATAGCTGAGTTAAATTAAGATTGTATAAAATTAATCACCAACAAGGTCTACCAACAAGAGAAAATTTTTTTAAAATAAAATTCTTATATAATATATTCCTGGTGCAGGGGCAAAAGCACTTTGCCATCTTCTGCCGCTTTCCCAGGCCATAGCAGAGAGCTGGATCGCAGGAGGAACAACCAGAACATAAACCAGCACCCAAATGGATGCTGGAATGGAAGGCTTAGCCTACTATGCCACTGCATCAGCACTTCTCATTCCATTTAAAGAAATAAGAAAACAAATTCAAAATACTTGCACATTACAGGGTCTGTGAATCTATGGAAAAGAGTAGTTTTAGAAGAGTATATAGTGATGTTCTTAGAATTGTATCTACAAATGATATTTAATCTGTTAAAACTAATTAAGCCAGCGCTGCAGCTCACTAGGCTAATCTTCTGCCTGTGAGGCCTGCACCCCGGGTTCTAGTCCCGGTTGGGGGGCCGGATTCTGTCCCGGTTGCTCCTCTTCCAGTCCAGCTCTCTGCTGTGGCCCGGGAGTGCAGTGGAGGATGGCCCAGGTCCTTGGGCCCTGTACCCACATAGGAGACCAGGAGGAAGTATCTGGCTCCTGGTTTCAGATCAGCGCAGCACGCTGGCGCGTTGCAGCACTGGGCGGGGCGGGGGGGGGGAGCCAACTGAAAAAGGAAGACCTTTCTCTCTGTCTCTCTCTCTTTCTCACTGTCTAACTCTGCCTATCCAAAAAAAGAAAAAAAAAACTGAAAGCTAAAAAACTAAAATTTTCTAGAAATGAATATACATCAAAATAGAAAAGTTATTTTAGCATTATATAAACAGAAATGAAAATATATAGAATGAGCCAACAGTTAGGGGATTCTTAGATTTGCCAAAATAAGAAGGATTTATTCTATGTATAGAATACTTAATTTATTTAGACAGAGCTACCTGTGACTTTATTCCTTTTGATATCTTTACCAGAGGCTGGAGATGGACAGGGAGGAGAAAGGATGAGAAAAGTTGATTGACAGGTACTAAGTTACAGTTAGGAATAAGAAGTTTTGTGCTCCTATTTATTGTGCAGTGATAATAGGTAATGTACTTTATATTTTTCTGAAAATTTAAATGTTTTCATCATACCAAAATGATAAAAATGATAATTATTTTGAGGAGACATATTTAGATTGATTTGGACATTACACAATGTGTATATGCATCAGAGCATCGCACTATACCCCATATGGATGTACAATTTTGATGTCAGTTAAAGTAATATACATTACAAAATTCTTGAATACAGCTACTTAACATAGCTTATTTATGGAACTAGTGGGTTTTTTTTTAAGATTTATTTTATTTATTTGAAAGAGTTACAGAGAGTGGTAGAGACGAAGAGAGAGGTCTTCCACCCCCAGGTTCATTCCCCAGATGGCCGCAACTGCTGGAGTTGAGCTGATTCGAAGCCAGGAGCCAGGAGCTTCTTCCTGGTATCCCACGTGGGTGCAAGGGGCCCAAAGACTTGAGCCATCCTCTATTGCTTTCCAAGGCTATAGCAGAGAGCTAAATTGGAAGAGGAGCAGCCGGGATTAGAACCGGCGCCCATATGGGATGTTGTTGCTTCAGGCCAGGGCTTTAACCCACTGCGCCACAGTGCCATCCCCGAAACTAGTATTTATATGTAGACAAATTCAGGATTATTAATTAATAGTGCTTTGAACAGTTTAGAGTATAAAAAATAAGAATTATTCATTTTATTTTATTGTATGAGGCTTCTTGGAATTGAAAGATTTGAAAACTTCCAGAAAATATTTTCACCTCTGCTTGAATAACTAATCTACATGAAACAAAAGGTGTTACCTACACCATACTGTAAACAATGTAGTGTGCATTGTTATGGTTCTTTACTTGCTAAAGTATGCACATGTGTCTATAGTCTACTATAACACCAGTGTACCTTCTCTTTTTGTTTTTATAGCTTAAATAATTTGGTATTGTCATTGGGGATATAACTTTTTCAATTATCAGAATAGTAGCTTCCATGGTTGTATACAGTCTAGGATTACCAGGAGTACTTTTTCATTTTGCTTTGTATGCTAATAAATTGGTTTATTTCGTCTGGGATAGTGTGGCACTTTCCGATGATTACACTGAACACCTGGCAGAGAAACTAATCCAGGGAACTGTGAATCACAAAGCTATAAATATACTGGGAGCTCCCAGAAATGTGCTGATAAATTAAACAATTGAGCTTTTTCTGTAGGATGCTGCTGGGTCTTGTTGGGTGAGTCCATACCTAAGTCCAGGAGTGTTACCTATTTTTTTTAACCTGAGAAAAGCAATCTATGAAATGTAATGTTGAAATAAAATTAATAATAAATCATGATTATTCATGCAATTTTGTACTTTAACATTGTGTGCACTCTGAGGTTCTTTTTGATCATTTAGATGAGAGACTTTTCCTCTAATTATGCCGTATTTGATGCAGAGTCTTATTAAATTGACACGCACTGACATCTTCCCTTTGATGGATAAGCCCTGCAGATAGAGCAGCTGCTTCGGGGTCTGCTGCTGTGACAGAGATAAGATGAATCCACATCAGTTTTTTTCAATATGGTTGTGGTAACAATTGCATTTTCTACAGAGTGTACTGAATTCTCACATTCCTATTTTTAATACTCTAGCCCACTTTAAATTGTTTGCAGTCTGATAAATACATACAAAATCTACCACTGCAAACGACTTTAAGTGTACATTTCACTAATGTTATGTACGTTGATATTGTTGTACTTCCATTCTCCAGACTTTTTTTTTTTCATATTGCAAACCTGAAAGTCCATACCCAGAAAATAACAACTTGCCACTTCCCCCACACTAAATCCTTTACAACTGCCATCCTGTTTTCTGTTTTTGTGAGTACCACAATTCTGAATGATTTACAGTAGTGGAATTCAACAGTAATTATCCTTTTATAAGTGACTTATTTCACATAACACAATATTCATCCATGTTGCAGCATGTATCAGAATTCATTTCCTTTTTTTTTATGGTTGAAGATCATTATACTGTGTTTGTACATACAGAATTTTGCCTTCCCATTCATTGTGTTGCCTCTTTCAGCTATTCTGAATAACGTTGCTATGAGGGTGTATTGGAGTTCCCTTTCATAAACTGATTCCAACCTTCCTACAGCACTACTCTTCTTTGTTACTGAAAACCAAATTTAACTGATTCTCTCATTTAGGGTGGTTGTAAGGATTCCTGGATCCTGTCCAAAACCTGCCAAACCGGACCATACTGGGGAGGGTCTCTTGGATATTGCATAATCAATAACAAAAAAGCCGCACCAGATTATTTAATTAATAGGACATTTGGGGACCTGCTTCTATCTTATACCATCATGATTTAGATTATTGAAACTACGTAATAGTCACTTTATCCCTACCCCTCTGCTGAAAGATTATCTGGGACATTTCCAGAGAGAGAAATCTGTAAACCTACATCAAGCATCTCACTTGAACACATGATCTCCTCATGTATTTCTGCACACCATTTTTAAAAAATTTATTTATTTATTTGAAAGGCAGAGTGACAAAGAGGGAAAAAAGACATATTCTAGCCACTGGTTTGCTCCCCAAGTGGCCACAACAGCCAGGGCTGGGTTAGGCTGAAGCCTTGGAGTTAGGAACTCCATCTGCATTTCTCATACGGGTGACAGGCTCATCCAGCGCATTCATAAGCACATTAGTAGGCAGTGGGATTGAAAGTATCATAGCCAAAACCTGAACCGGTGCCGATATGGAGTGCTCGGGTCACCAGAAGCTACTCAACATGCTGTGCCACAACACTGGCCACCATTTTATTCTTATGCAGAGAACATTGTTAATAGTTATTTCCAGGTAAAGAAGACTTCGATTCTTGCCAGAGCGACCAACTAGCTAATTCTCACAATATTTTTATTAGCAATGTTTAAGTCTAGTTTAGAAAACCTCACAGTTTTTAGTGCTGTATTTTATATCAATATTAGCAATAGGAGTTCTAATGAAAATGGGGTGAGTGTTTAGCCTAGAAGTGAAGAAACTGCTTATGATGCCTGTATCCTCTGTTGGAGTACCTGGATTTGAGTCCAGTGGAGTCCTGCTCCATGTCTAATTCTGCCTTCCTGCTAATGCATACCCTGGAAGGAGCATGCTATGGCTCAAGTGTTAGGGTGCCTACCTTCCATTTTGGAGACCTACATGAATTCTGGTCTTTTGGCACAGCATGGACCAGATTTAGCTGTTGTGATCATTGATGGTAGTGAATCATTGGGTAGAGATTCTCTTGTTTGGCTGTCTCTGTCTGCCTATCAAATAAAATGAAAATAAATAAAAATGCTTAGAAAAAGAACTATAAAGAAGGAAAATGAAAAAAGTATGAAATAATAAATTACTAAATTAAGATATTTGTGCTTTAGAAATTTTTTTTTACATTTTCAACTCATATTTTCATAAATCTTTGATTTATCATGTGCAAAGATATTTATTTAATATTAACAAAATATTTCTTTGTTTAGAACTCATGCATGATTTTCTTGTAAAAGATTGTGTTTGTTGTTGCTTTCCATGTATTTTTGTTAGAGTGACTGTGTATTCACAACTTTTAAACTATTTTGGCTAAATTTATTGTACTTTCTTCCAAAAGCTATCATAACCATGTTCAACCTCATCTGACTAATGATTTCCATTACTTTCTTCCCTTTCAATGAGTTTGATTTGTATGAAAACTTACAACCTTCTGAAAATTTCTTTTTTTTATTTGATAGAGTTAGAGAGAGAGACAGAGAGAAAGATCTTCCTTCTGTTGGTTCACTCCCCAAATGGCCACCACAGCTGGCGCTGAGCCTATCTGAAGCCAGGAGCCAGGTGCTTCTTCCTGGTCTCCTATGTGGGTGCAGAGGCCCAAGCACCTGGGCCATCCTCCACTGCCTTCCTGGCCCACAGCAGAGATGCTGAACTGGAAGAGGAGCAACCAGGACTAGAACCCAGCACCCATATGGGGTGCTGGCCCCACCTACTGAACATTTCTAAGCATCTAGGTTTTTGGTTCTATATGGGTTATAGTTCCCCATAATTTGATTGAATGCTTATATTTCATTAACAAAAGTCATCAGCATTCATCTGTTATGGATTAATCTTTCCAAATTGTGTTAACTATTTAAATATAAATATTATCTGGAGGTATATTAATATTTAGTGATTCATATAAAAATTTGTATTAAGCTACAAATAGTCATTTTTTAATAATGGATATTTTATTATATAACATGGACTTTTGGAAGGAAAATCAACTTATTAATTGACTCCACACTTTAAACAAAGTTAACTGTTTATGATTTCCCAAGTTTGATATTAAATAAACCTTTGACATGGTAGATAAAGACACTGTTTAGGCATCTGCATTCCGTATTGGAGTGTCTGGATTCACATTTCTGTTTTGCTGCATGTTCTCACTTCCGTTCAGGTACTCTGGTCCCTGACACCCAACTTGAGGCTTCAGGTTTCAGCCTGGCTCAAACCTGGCTGTCGCAGGCATTTGGAGACTGAACCTACAGATGCGTGATCTGTTTCTCACTCACTCTATCTCTCCTTTTAAAATAATAGAAATATAATTTTAAAACATCTATATGTAAAATCATAAATAATAATTATGTACCAATTATTCCCCTTCAAGATTTCAATCTGAATGGGACAATACTCAAAAGGAAAATTAAATTATCAAAATTTAATTGAAAACTATGTATAACATGTAATGAGATCCCACTGGATTTCTTTGCCTGGGAGGAAAAAAATGTTAGAAAATGAATAGGCAAGGATATTAAAACATTTTATTATCTTTGGATGAAATAATTGAAGACACCTTCATTGGGAAATAAGTTGAATGAGTACTTACTTAGGAGACGGAAAGTGGGTGTGAGTTAATCACTAATTTTTCAGAGTGAAAGTAAGAAAGGCATTGTGTTTTATCCCAGGACATTGGAAAAATAGGGAAACAAACTTTCCTAGCAGAATCCAGAAGTGCTTTATTAATGCCATCTTTCCTCAGCATTCTCCCCAAACTGCAATGTAAAATCCTTCCTATTTTTATAAAAATTCAGAAATATGCAAAGTTATCTGAGCTTATTATCCAGGTGCAAAAACCATTAACACATGCTAAGCACCTTAGCTGGGTTCAGTCATTCACACACTGAATATCATTCAGTAACAGATTCTGACATTCTGATGCTCTAGATCCCAAATCTTAAATCTTATCTCTCATCTCTTAAGATTTGATTTCCTATGTTGTAGTTTTGCTTTTATTATATTCATTTATACTATCTAAAAAGTAAAAACTATGAAATATTAAATAAAATTTCATCTGAACAATGCTAACAACCAACTATTAGAAAAAACATTTCTTCTTCTAAAGGAATAGAAGGAAAATTGAAAATTAGTTTGAGAAAGGCAGGAAGAATATGTGAATTGCATAAGGCAACAACTGAATATTTGGCAAAATGTCAAATCTTTGCATAATTGATTTATGACAGATTAAAAATACAAATAATTTCTACAGTAAAGTTTAGACAAATAATGCTGATGGAACTCAGTATGATACTTTCTTACTAATTAAGGACACAAAAATTTTCAAAACTTCCTATTGAATCATGAGACAGTAGAAGCATTTTCCAAAATGTCAGACACAGAGATAAAAATGAATGTAAGTGTATATCACTGGGGCCGGTGCCATGGCTCACTTGGTTAATCCTCTGCTTGTGGCAACAGCATCCCATATGGGCACCAGGTTCTAGTCCCAGTTGCTCCTCTTCCAGTCCAGCTCTCTGCTGTGGCCCAGGAGGGCAGTGGAGGATGGCTCAAGTGCTTGGGCCCTGAACCCACATGGAAGACCAGGAAGAAGCACCTGGCTCCAGGCTTCGGATAGTCTCAGCGCCAGCTGTGGTGGCCATTTGGGGAGTGAACCGATGGAAGGAAGACTTTTCTCTCTGTCTCTCTCCTTCATTGTCTAAAATTCTACCTGTCAAATAAATAAACAAATAAACAGAAACTATGATTTCCACATATTATCAACCCAGCTGGAAGTATCTGAAATGGCTTCTGGATATGTAGGTGCAATGCTTTTATAATAAAATTACCATGGGGAGAATTCCCACTTCCATCTGCTACCTCTAACTCCCTTCCTCCTTCTCCCTCTCTCTATCCCTACCAATCCCCAAAGAAAATGAGAATAAATAAAACTTAAAAATTTGTGTAAAATGAAGTTAAAAGATGTTTATTTGGGGGGCTGGTGTTGTGGTGTAGTGGGTAAATTGCCATCTGTGATACAGTATCCAGAATGGCCACCAGTTTGAGTCCTGGCTGCTCCATTTCTGATCCAGTTCCCTGCTTATGTGCCTGGGAAAGTAGCAGAAGATGGTCCAATTTCTTGGGCCCCTGTACCCACATAGGAGACCTGGAAGAAGATCCTAGGTTCTGACTTCAGCCTTGCCTAGCCCTGATCACTCCCCATTTGGGGAGTGAACCAGTGGATGGAAGACCTCTGTCTCCTACCCCTGTTACTCTACCTTTCATATAGATAAAATCAATCTTTTAAAAAAGTAAGATTATTTTATTGCAAAGCAGTTTAAAATTTAAGCACTTTTTTTATAATACACATTTTTCATGAACTTTTTGAGAACCTTCCTAGTGTTATATTTGTGGCCCATTCTATTAAATGACATTCTCAGAGAGCATTTGGCATAGCAGTTCAGAAACCATTTGGAAAGCCCACATTTAATATTAGAGTGCCTGGTTTCAAGTTCTGCCTCTGCTCTCAATTCTTTTTTGTTTGTTTGTTTGTTTTTATTTTTTGACAGGTAGAGAGGACAGTGAGAGAGAGAGACAGAGAAAAAGGTCTTCCTTTGCCGTTGGTTCACTCTCCAATGGCCGCCGCGGCCAGTGCGCTGCGGCTGGTGCACCACGCTGATCCGAAGCCAGGAGCCAGGTGCTTCTCCTGGTCTCCCATGCAGGTGCAGGGCCCAAGCACTTGGGCCATCCTCCACTGCACTCCCGGGCCACAGCAGAGAGCTGGCCTGGAAGAGGGGCAACCGGGACAGAATCCAGCACCCTGACCGGGACTAGAACCCCGTGTGCCGAATCCAGCACCCTGACCGGGACTAGAACCCCGTGTGCCGTCGCCGCAGGTGGAGGATTAGCCTGTATAGCTGCAGCGCCAGCCGCTCTCAATTCTAATTTCTTACAATGGAGCCATCTGAGAAACAATAGTTAACGGCTCACATCCTTTGATGGTTGTCATTTAAGGGGAAGACTAAGATTAAGTTCCTGACTCCTAGCTTCAGAAGGGCCCAGTCTCACCTGTTTAGGCAATTGGGGAACTAACCAGTGGATGGGAGATTCATTCATTCTCTCTCTCTCTCTCTCTCTTTCTTTCTCTCTCTCTCTCTCTGTGTGTGTGTGTGTGTCTTTCAAATAAGTAAATTTTGAAGCCTAATTTTAACATTTGATAGAAATCTATTTTCTTTTTGAAAATATTTTATTGAACAGACTATAGACCAAGAAATGCACACAACTGTACAGATCAATGAGCTTTTCAATTCCCTAAGAACACTCATACCCAACAGACAAATTAAGAACAAACCATTGCTAATACCCAACAATCCTCCTTTCTCCATCAGAGAACATATTTCATTTTTTCATTTGGAGCCATCTCTGCCTGACTGTTTGATGGCGAGCAGAGGGAGTCAACATCCCTCCATTCCCAGAGCAAAATAGGTGTCCAAACCTTCCCAGGCTGGATCAATGCCAGTAGAGATAGTAAAATTTTTGCACAAAGTTCAGGGCTGCAGCAGCTTCTTCCTACCATATCTCGGCAAGGTAATGGTTCCTAGACAGTAGCCAGGCATGTAGAATAAGTGGTGTCTGATGATGTGGAGAGTGGTGCTATCGCTGTCCTCTCTCCTCACTGCTCTTTGAAGTCTCTGTTCTGTTCTTTCTGTTGTCCACTGAAACCTTCTTTGAATTACTCTCTGGAGAACAAGGTCCTTTCTTTATTTTTCTGGTATCTTTCTGTGGCTGGGCTCAGTGTGACTTCTCACTATTCAGCCATATTGGATCTTCCCAATGTGTTCACTTAAAAAGAAAAATATTGGACATAACATAAACTTCTGAGTATAACTTTCCATTTTGTTGTTCATATATACAAAGTATCAGCAAAAAGTTTCATTTTAGTTCGATTTACAGAGCACATGTTGTTTAGTCAGCATTATTGTAGGTGTAAAGATGTAAAGGTAAATCTGAATGGTCCTTGGATTTAAGGACAAATAGGCTGACAGGTGTCACTAGTAGTTATTAAATCTCAATAAAGTAAAATCAAGAGGTTTACATCAATACAGTGATAATACTCTCCACACTTTCTTAGGATTATTTTGAAGACCAACTTTGAAAGTCAAGGTTCAACATAGAGGGAAGTCGTGACTGTATTTGCAAAACTTCTGGTACTGACACAGAACATAGTACCATAGGTGAAACTGCATGAGCCATGTCGTGGAGGGGAAAGTGCTAGGGAGAATATTGGCTAATCAACTAATGTAGAATCTCAATTATTTTATAAATCAATTACTAGTGTTATAATCATGAGATAATTAGCTCACTGCAATGACTGGTGCATACATTTTTAATCAGAACTCAATCTGTATTTGTTAAATGTGAAATACTAAATACATTTGTGCATGTATTTGGGATACTTAGGGCAATGTTGTTTTGGTGTTCTATTACTTTTCATTCTAGAGTCATATTTACTTTAGATAATAGAAAACACATTATCAATTTTAAACTGAGTAAACCAAAGCTATGCTGAACAGAAAAAGAGCTTACTGTAAGAAATATTATTGTAAATACTTCAATTTTTCATTTGTACATAAACAATAGTCAAGCAAGTGAAAATTTTAAATTAAAAAAAAGCTATTGACCCATCTAACTTATTTTTGTTTAATAACTAAAGAAAAAATCTAAAGTGAATTGGTAATTATTTTCTCTGGAAAAATTTTAAATACAGAGAATCAGTATCAAATTTTATACAAGATTTTGAAATGTGAGACGTTCTTTTGAAAGAGAGACATCTGCATTTCATCATTTTATTACTACTATATGATTTTAATATTTTAGAAATATTCTAAAAAGGAAAGTTCTAACACAAATTCTTTGGTTTCCTAAATAATCATGTTTGAGAAATAGCAAAGTGTAAAGAAACTTAACATTCTAAATGCTTGCTTAAAAGCTATGTCATTTCACATGTAGACTTTCTGCAACTTAACTTTGAATCTCTCGCTTGACACACTGTAAGCTACATTTTTTTAAAGATTTATGTTTTATTTATTTGAAAGACAGAGTTACAGACAGAGGTAGAGATAGAGACAGAGACAGAGAGAGAGAGGTCTTCCATCCACTGGTTCACTCCCCAGATAACTGCAGCAGCCAGAGCTGAGCTTATCCAAAGCCAGGAGCCAGGAACTTATTCTGGGTCTCCCATGTGGGTGCAGGGGCACAAGGGCTTGGGCCATCTTCTACTTTCCCAGGCCATAGCAGAGAGCTGGATTGGAAGTGGAGCAGCTGGGACTAGAACCGGCACCCATACGGATTCCGGCACTGCAGGTGAATATTTCACTGCATGAAATACCAAGAGAGATTAGGGAGCAGAGTCAGAGACAACATTATGCAAGAAAAATGATAGGAAGCCTAAACCAGGTTTCCCAAGAGAAGGCCAAAGAAATTTATATAAAAAACAGATTACGTTTGCATAGAGAAAAGTTTATAGTCATCAACTTCCGAAGCTTAAAGATCTGCCCTCATGCTTGTTACTCTCTTACATTCTATGATCTTTGTCCATTATCTGGAATTTAGCCACATTATACATTCCAACTTGTTTTGATCTTGGCTTTATTCTGCTAGTGAACATCTCTGTTGTATGTGAAAGATTGGTTCCTAAATTAGGCATACCTCAGTGCCAGGTTCTACAGCAGAAAAGTAGTAGAAAATTAAAAAAATAGAGGTTTTATTTGTTTTTAGATTCCTGTCTTGTAAGTTTTTGATGTTCAGAATGGTTTCACACTCATATTTCCTATGGAAAGACTGTTCATCTGTCCTATCCCAAGGTTCATGTCCTGTGGTCACAATCCAAATTTGATGCCCTTAGGTTATGTTTCCATAGCAGATTCTGTCTTCTTATATGATTAATAAATTTATATATTAGGCTAATATGCTGACTACATGATTTTCAGACTATGTTTCATACTATGTTTCAGTATGTTTCTGAGTCCACTTAATTGATAACACGGAGAAAATGGCTTTGAAAAGTACAATTATCCAGACTAGAAATAATATTCTTGGGGGCTGGCACCATGACTCACTTGGTTGATGCTCCGCCTACAGCACCAGCATCCTATATGGGCATCGGGTTCTAGTCCCGGTTGCTCCTCTTCCAGTCCAGTTCTCTGCTGTGTCCTGGGAAGACAGAGTGGAGGATGGTCCATGTGCTTGGGTGCCTGCACCCATGTGGGAGACCAGGAGGAAGCACCTAGCTCCTGGCTTCAGATTGGAGTATCTCCGGCCATATTGGCCATTTGGGGGGTGAACCAATGTAAGGAAGACCTTTCTCTCTGTCTCTCTCTCTCACTTTCTAACTCTGTCAAATAAAAAAAAAGAAATAATATTCTTTAATATTAAGGAGCACATAAAAGTCATCCCTCAAACTCTAAGAAAATGTTCCTGTTGGGTAGGTAACTCCTGCTTAGAAAGCAAAATCTCATGATACAGGTCTATACTGAAGGCAGTGGAAAATGACATGCATTTTTCTCCTAAAATCAGCTTCCTCCTGACCATTATAATTTAATCTTGTGATACTCAAAATTTCAACTATCAGGGTTTTTTTTGTTGTTTTTGTTCACTTAATAGATATGTTTTTCTTATTTTCTGTTACATAAGCTCTGTATAATAAATTTTCCCACATGCTTGCCAGCATTTTGTTGCTAATTTTTTAATTATAGCCATTCTAACCAGTTTGAAGTGATACCTAATTGTGTTTTGTATTTTTGTTTCCCTGATAGTTAGTGATCCTGAACATTTTTGAATATGTCTGTTGGCTATATTTGCTCCTTTGAAAAAAAAAAAAAAAACTGTTCATAGCCTTTGCCCACTTTTAAAAACAAATTTTTTTATTTGAGAATCCAGGGTTTGAAAGGGAAAGACACACTGATTTCCCTTCCATTGACTCACTTCACAGATGGTCGCAATGGCTAGGGCTGGGCCAGACTGAAGCCAGGAGCCAGGCGCTTCTTCTGGGTCTCTCCCTGGATGGCAGGTGCCCAAGCACTTGGGACTTCTTCTCCTGCAGAGAGCTGGATCAAAAGTGGTGTAGCTGGAACAAAAACCAGCATCTACATGGAATGTTGGCATTTTAGGTGATGGCTTTACCTTCTATGCTGTAACATTGGACCCTTTGCAATATTTTAACATGGATTATTTATTTTCTTATTTTTGAGTTTCTTAGCTATAAATATATTCTGGATAATAATCCTTTATCACATGGATGGTTTGCAAATGTTGTCTCCCATCATGTTGTTTGTGGCTTCACTTTGTTAATCATTTTCTTTTTGTGCAGAAGCTTCTTAGCTTTATGTAATTCAGTTTGTCTATTTTTGCATTTAATGCCTGTACTTCTGGAGTCTTATGCAAGAACTCATTGCCTAGGCCAATGTCTTCTAGCATTTCCCCTATGTTTTCCAATAAAGTTGTTTTGAGTATGAAAATGAACAAAATGGAAAAAAATAGGAAAAAAGGTTTACAAGCAAAAGTATTCAGCATGCATATCTAATAATAATGTCCATGTTGTAAGGCTTTGTTCTAATAAATGATTGCTGAATATCAAATCAATGTATCTACAGTGATTCATGTAACTTACAGGAAAGTAAATTAGATTCTGAAGTCAATTGACACTTCTTAAATTTGTTTATGAGTTTCACCATTTTCTAAAGAGTGGTAACAATAGAGAGACATCAGCAAACAGGAAAATTATGTAAATGTAGGATATACACAGTTGTCTGAATATGGCTGTAGGCACAACTCTGTAGAATTGTTCCCTCTAAATACACCCATGTATTTGAGGCACATTCAAATATGACATGTCAATCTTTTTTTAGGTTAAGGATTTCAAGGTCATTGGGGAAATTCCTTTTCTCATAATGAGTTCTAAACCTTCTACCCCGGTGGCCCCTCTTGATTGTTATGGATATTAACAAATCACCTCTGTGCACATAAAGGTTCAAGCATTTGTTTACAATCTAACACATTCTTTCAAAGTTATTTTAATTGCCAAATAAACTTTTGCATACATTTATGATGTACAGCATGTTGTTTAGAAATATATATTATCTTGTGAGATGAGGGATAAAGGAGTCCACTAACCTTTGTACTGCCTCTGTACTTTTCAGTTTTGTGGTGGGGACATTTACATGATATCATATGCACGTGGCATGCAAAAAGTTTAACATGTAGAAGTAGAGAATAAAATGGGGCTACTAGAAGGAGCCAATGACAAAGGCAGTTTGGGAGATGTTTGGTCAAAGGATATAAAATTTCAGTTCTTATTAAGAATAATAAGTTCAGGAGCTGGTGCTGTGGTGTATCAGGTAAAGCCACTTCCTGCAGTTCTGGCATCTCATATGGGCACCAGTTTGAGACCTGACTGCTCCATTTTCAATCCAGATCTGTGCTATGGCCAGGGAAATCAGTAAAAGATGGCCCAAGTCTTTGGGCCCCTGTACCCACATGGGAAGACATGGAGGAAGCTCCTGGCTCCTGGCTTTCGACTGGATTGGCGCAGCTCCAGCCATTGTGGCCAATGAAAAGTGAACCAGCAGATGGAAAGATCTCTCTCTCTCTCTCTCTCTCTCTCTCTCTCTCTCCCTCTCCTTCTCTCTCTGTGTAACTCTGACTTTCAAATAAATAAATAAATCTTTTTTAAAAAGTTCAAGAAATCTGTTATCATAGTGGTAAGTATTGTTAAAACAATGCATTGCATTCTTAAAATTTGCTAAGAGAATAGATTTTAGCTGTTCTATCTGCAGTCTAACTCATTCTTAAGTGATAGTGGCAAGGATAATTTAAAGTCTGTTTCCCAGGATTAGGTTCTTCCCTCCTGCTTTCCCCTATACTGGCAGTGCAGGATTTATTACTGCCTGAAGTATTTTCCAGCACTTGCTGTAATCATTTTTGTAGATGCTGGAATACCTCTAACAGAATTAGTACAGCAAAACTTCCATCTGAACCATTCATTTGTAGAATGGTCTTGTGGCATACACACTTGCTGGAATAACACAAGTGTTTCTAGGGGATCCACAGTTGAAAGGCAGTGTATGCTTCCCAGAGAAAAGAGCAGAATGGAGTCTAGCCATCTACTGACCAAGAAACAGTTTTAGATCATTTTGAAATATCTCTAGAGTACTGAATAAATAGGCAGGCTCTTTTGAGAATCTGTATGTATTCTTTTGGAGAATATAAATTCATTATCAGAAGGTCAATCAACATATTCTGATTTTTCTTCATTTCTGCAATTTGGTATTGTGATAAACTAACAAGAAAAAATTGATAGTACAGAATGCATAGGTTGCATCCCTTAGGCCCAGACAGAACCATCCAGAAAATAGGCTTATAATCATGAGAAGCTCAAAATTGAAATCTGTTAAGTAGGAGAATGAAAAATCTAATGTTAGAACCTAATTTACATTTCTTAAATTACCTGAATCATCAGACTATTAGAAAAGAAAGTTATAATTGATCAACAACTTATTCACCATCAACTATTTTGAGCTCCTACAGAGTGCCAAAAAAGTCATAGTTGTTTTAAATTCTAGTATTTTTTGTTTGTTCTACTTAATAATATTGGTTGAATTCTGTAATTAATACACAGTTATTCTTAAGCGTTGAAACTTAACAGAAAAGTGATCCCTGTAAAATATAAGAGTAGGAATAAGAGAGGGAAGAGATATACAATTTGGGACATGCTCAAGCTGACTTGCCCCAAACGGTAGAGTTAGAAACCTACCAGGGGATTCCAATTCAATCCCATCAAGGTGGCATATAGCAATGCCATCTCACCAGTCCAAGTGATCAGTTTCAATTCATAATGGATCAAAATGATAGAGTCAAAGGGATCACATAAACAAGACTAGTGTCTGAAAATACTAACAGATAGAATAAAAAAGGGAGAGAACAATCCAGCATGGGAAGCGGGATACACAGTAGACTTATAGAATGGCAGATGTCCTAAACAGCACTCTGGCCTCAGAATCAGCCCTGAAGGCATTCAGATCTGGCTGAAAAGCCCATGAGAGTATTTCAGGCATGGAAATACAAAATACTGTGGCAAAAAAATAATGACCTAAATGAAAGATCTCTGTGAGTGAGATCCCAGTGGAAAGAACAGGCCACCAAAGAAGGAGGTACCTTTCTCTGAAGGGAGGAGAGAACTTCCACTTTGACTATGACCTTGTCTAAATAAGACCCGAGTTGTCAAACTCAAAAGGCTTCCATAGCCTTGGCAACTCATGACAAGAGCCTAGGGTGATTACTGATGCCATAAACAAGAGTGTCAATTGTTAAGTCAACAACAGGAGTCACTGTGTACTTACTCCTCATGTAAGATCTCTGTCCTTAATGTGCTGTACATTGTGATTTAATGCTATAACTAGTACTCAAACAGCATTTTTCACTTTGTGTTTCCATGTGGGTGCAAACTATTGAAATCGTTACTTAATATATACTAAACTGATTTTCTGTATATAAAGAGAATTGAAAATGAATCTTGATGTGAATGGGATGGGAGAGGGAGCAGAAGATTGGATGGTTGCTTGTGGGAGGGAAGTTATGGGGGGAAAAATCCATTGTAATCCAAAAGCTGCACTATATTCAGCAACTGTGGGATGAAAGGTTCTGTAGATATCAGTTAAGTCCCTTTTTGCTACATTGTGGTTTCTTTGTTGATTTTCTGTCTACTTGATTGTCCCTTGATGAAAGTAAGGTGTTGAAGTCCCCATTACTATTGTATTGTAGTCTATGTTTACCTTTAGATTCATTAACATTTTCTTACATAGCCAGGCACCTTGTGATGGGTGCATATACATTATAGTTTCATCTTCCTGTTAAATTGATAGCTTAATCATTACATAGTGCCCTACTTCATCTCATTTAACAGTTTTTATGTTAATGTCTTTTGTTCTGATATTATGATAGATACACCTGCTCTTTTTTGCTTTTCATTAGCATAAACTATCTTTCTCCATCCGTTCACTTTCAGTCTGTGTGTATGTTGGCTATTGAGGTATGTTTCTTGCAGGCAGCAAATAGTTGGTCTTGTTTTTTAATCCATTCAGCTGCTCTGTATCTCTTTTTTTTTAATATCAGACAAAACAGACTTTTTTTTCTTATATATAAAGCTTTTATTTAAAGAATATAAATTTCCAAAGTACAGCTTATGGATTACAATGGCTCCCCCCGACACAACTTCCCACCCTCCCGCTACCCTCCCCTTTCCCGCTCCCGCTCCCCTTCCATTCACATCAAGATTCATTTTCAATTCTCTTTATACACAGAAGATCATTTTAGTACATATTACGTAAAGATTTCAACAGTTTGCCCTCACATAGAGACACAAAGTGAAAATACTGTTGGAGTACTAGTTATAGTATTAATTCACAGTGTACAGCACATTAACAAAATCTGTTAAAAGAGACAAGGGCATCATGTAATGATTGAGGGATCAAATCAACATCAAAATGCAATTATAGTAAACATGTGCACCCAATATCCGGGCATCTGGCTATTTAGAATAAATGTTAATGAATCTAAAAGGAGACATAGACTCCAATACAATAATAATGGGACACTTCAATACCCAACATTGATGACAATCAATGGACAGATCAACCGGACAGAAAATCAACAAAGAAAAACAGAGCTAGTTTACACTACTGACCAAATGGACCTAATTGTTATCAACAGAACATTTCATCCTACAGATATAGAATACACATTATTTTCATTGGTGCATGGGACGTTATCCAAGATAGATGCTAGGCCATAAGACAAGTCTCAATACATTTAAAAAATTTAAATCATACCATGCATCTTTTCTGACCATTATAGAATGAAGCTAGAAATTGTTAACTTAAGAAATTCTTTATAAAACAAAACCTAGAAAATATGCAAACACATGGAGAATGAACAACATGCTCCTGAATGAACAGTGGGTCATAGAAGAAATAAAAGGGGAAATAAAAAAATTCCTAAAAATGAATTTAGATAGCAATACAATATATCAAAACTTATGGGATACAGTAAAAGCAGTATTTAAGTTTATAGCAATTAGTCCCTTCATCAAGAAATTGAAAAATCGTCTAATAAATTATCTAACAATGCATCTCAATGACTTAGAAAAATAAGAATAAATAAAACCCTAATTAGTAAGAGGAAAGAAATAATTAGAAAATAAACAAAACAAAATAAAAATTAATGAAGAGCAGGATTTTTGGAAAAATAAACAAAATTCATATACTATTGGTCCAACTAACCAGAAAAAAAGCAAGAATACTTAAGTATTTTTTCTTTTTTTTCTCTTTTTTTTTTTTGTTAGATAGGCAGAGTTAGGCAGTGAGAGAAACAGAGAGAAAGGTCTTCCTTCTGTTGGTTCACCCCCAAAAAATGGCCGCTGTGGCCGGTGCTGCAGATCCAAAGCCAGGAGCCAGGTGCTTCTCCTGGTCTCCCATGCGGGTGTAGGGCCCAAGCACTTGGTCCATCTTCCACTGCCTTCCTGCGCCACAGCAGAGAGCTGGACTGGAAGAGGAGCAAACAGGACTAGAACCTGGCTCCCATATGGGATGCCACCACCACAGGCAGAGGATTAACAAAATGACCCACAGACCGGCCCCTACTTAAGTATTTTTTAAGAGATAGTTTCATCCTTTCATTTTATTTTAAATTTTAAAATTATTTATTTTAGACACAAAGCAAGCATTTTCCATCACTGGTTCACTCCTGAAAAGCTCAGGAGTCCGAAAGTGAGAGCTCAATCCAGGTATCCTACATGAGTGGCAGCAACTTAACAACTGGAATCATTTCTGCTGCCTCCCAGGGTTTGCATTAGCAGGAAGCAGAATTGGGAGCTGGGAGTCAAACCCAGGCACTCTAATGTGGGATACTAATTTTGTAACTGCTATGCCAAACACTTCTGTTCTATTTAATTTATAGTAACATATGCATAAGTTTCATAAAGAGTGGCTTAGGAAACGTAGCACTCCACATTTAACACACAACTATCAAATTATTTACTGTCTCCATCACCTTTCTGAGAAATGGTAGCAAAAATGGTTGCCTTGGGCAAAGTAGTATAGGAGATCACCTTCAAAACAAAAAGGTAAATTTATATAATTGTTTTGGCTGGTGCTGCGGCTCACTAGGCTAATCCTCTGCCTTGCAGCGCCAGCACACCAGGTTCTAGTCCTGGTCAGGGCGCCAGATTTTGTCCCAGTTGCTCCTCTTCCAGGCCAGCCCTCTGCTGTGGCCCGGGAGTGCAGTGGAGGATGGTCCAAGTCCTTGGGCCCTGCACCCGCATGGGAGACCAGGAGAAGCATCTGGCTCCTGGCTTTGGATCGGCGTGGTATGCCGGCCACAGCGACCATTGGAGGGTAACCAATGGAAAAGGAAGACCTTTCTCTCTGTCTCTCTCTCTCACTGTCCACTCTGCCTGTCAAAAAATTAAATATATATATATATATTTATATAATTATTTTGCTGATTTTGGGGGCAGATTATGTATGACTTTTGTACTTCCAAAGCAGAGAGTCAGATTAGTTACCCAATTAATAATAACTCAAAAGAAATAGGAAGACAGTTATCTGGATACTCTATTTATTAAGGGTACAAATAGATCATCCAGGAGTGACATGGCCATTAGGACAGTCTTGGAAAGAGGGTTTCTTTTGCTAAAGAGCTGAGAAGATTTGCATTTTTTTTTTAATTTTAGCTTGCACATGTAAGGGAGAACATGTGGTATATGTCATTCTGTGTCTTTTTTTTTTGACAGGCAGATTGGACAGTGAGAGAGAAACAGAGAGAAAGGTCTTCCTTTTGCCGTTGGTTCACCCTCCAATGGCCGCCGTGACCGGTGCACTGTGGCCGGCGCACCACGCTGATCCGAAGGCAGGAGCCAGGTACTTATCCTGGTCTCCCACGTGGGTGCAGGGCCCAAGCACTTGGGCCATCCTCCACTGCCATCCTGGGCCACAGCAGAGAGCTGGCCTGGACGAGGGGCAACCGGGACAGAATTCGACGCCCTGACTGGGACTAGAACCCGGTGTGCCAGCGCCTCAAGGTAGAGGATTAGCCTATTGAGCCGTGGCGCCAGCTGATTTGCATGTTATTTACCTCCCTCCTCCAAGTTCTCACATTTGCGGTTTGTTCACCACCAGAAGGTGGTACTATCTGAATACTTCTTTTTCTATAGTAACTGAGAAAATAATACAGAACTTAGCTCTTGCTTTGTGTGTATAAATATCTATTTGTACGTATACTTAACCTGCCCCGAAACTGTTACAGTTGACTAATTTAGACAGTAAGTATGCATATATATTAGCCACTTGAAAATAACATTTGGCACCCTAAATAAGCAGTGGTTAAGCTTTAAAAACACTCATTGTCTAAGTCAGTGTTACAGCTCATAAGCCCTCACTATATGGCTACTTCTACTACCAATTCTTAAGTAGAAACCTGCATCTGGTTTCAGTTCTTAAGAATAACATGTGCTGCGCTGATTAAAAAAAAAAAAAGGTTCCCATTTCCTTCATTTTCCTGTTCTCATTTCTGATGTGGCATGATAAAAAAGCCAGTGATTTCTTTTTGCCTATATTAAAGATGATAAAAGTACTTGATTCTACCAGAATTAATTTGCAATTAAAAATAACTTTTCTTGGAAATTTTCTCTGTTATGGTTTAAGCTTTCTTTTAAAAACTAACTTTCTATAAGTTAAATCAGCACCTTCTTAGATACTAGCCAAGTCACTTAATCAAATATTATTATCAAACATGATTAATGAGGAATTTGAAAATTTTATTGTTTCCTATTTTGATGCAGAACTGCTGCTTCACTGTATAAAACAACACCAGCAAATGCAGTATACTGCAAAATAGAGGTAGTATTGTTCTTTCTCTGGCACTGTGGAACTAACAAAAACTGTCATCTCTTCCCAGTTACTTCCAATGGAAAGATCATTACATAGTTTGATTCTAATCAAGGGACGGATATAAGCGAGTCACAATGTTACATATGGCTTAAAATAATGTTGTCCTTGAATTTCCTTATTTGTAGAACTATTTTTTTACCACAGATAACTTCCTGCATTCAGAATACTAGTGCCTAGACCCTCATATAAAAAATCACAAGGTATTGTGAAAAAGATACATATTGTGTTCATCTGCAATCATTACAAAGTTAGGGGATATTTTCTTCCAGTAGTAGAATTGAAAGTAGTATCTTCCTATCACTATTGCTAAAAGTTGCTATTTTAAGTCCTGTGTGCCATCAATTTAAGGTAACTGTGCCGGATTAAGTTATTCCATGCTAATCCATGTTAGGGTTCCAATTTCATTCCTCAATAGATTTTATGTGTTTCTATTAGGCTTTTTCACTCATTAGTTCTGAAGCGTTACTCAGTGTCATGTTGAAAATTATATTATCATGGGGCCAGCGCCATGGCTCGCTTGGTTAGTCCTCCTCCTGTGGTGCCTGCATCCCATGTGGGCACCGGGTTCTAGTGCTGGTTGCTCCTCTTCCAGTCCAGCTCTTTTCTGTGGCCTGGGAGGGCAGTGGAGGATGGCCCAAGTGCTTGAACCTTGTACCTGCATGGGAGACCAGGAGGAGGCTCCTGGCTTCGGATGGGCACAGCACCGGCCAGAGCAGACATTTGGGGAGTGAACCAATGGAAGGAAGATCTTTCTCTCTGTCTCCCTCTCTCACTGTCTATAACTCTACCTGTCAAATAAATTTAAAAAAAAATTTTTTTTTGACAGGCAGAGTGGACAGTGAGAGAGAGAGACAGAAAGGTCTTCCTTTTGCCGTTGGTTCACCCTCCAATGGCTGCCGTGGCCGGCACGCTGCAGCCGGCGCACCGTGCTCATCCGAAGCCAGGAGCCAGGTGCCAGGTGCTTTTCCTGGTCTCCCATGCAGGTGCAGGACCCAAGCACCTGGGCCATCCTCCACTGCATTCCCGGGCCACAGCAGAGAGCTGGCCTGGAAGAGGGGCAACCGGGACAGAATCCGGTGCCCCAACCGGGACTAGAACCTGGGGTGCCGGCGCCGCAAGGCGGAGCATTAGCCTGTTGAGCCACGGCGCCGGCCAGTCAAATAAATTTTTAAAAAAAGAAATTTTTATATAATCAGCAAACCATCTATAACAAGATTCGTTAACAAGTCCTGGGTTTTCTGCAAAGGCTTCATTAGTTTCAGTTACTTCTCTTGATAGAGGAGACTAGAGTTCAAAAGCAGCTTTCACACTTTCCAAAGCACCAAATTCACTGTGGCTCAGAAAAAAAATGTAAACTTTGGAAGGTTCCAGTAATGATGATGTACCTCATATCAGACCATCTTCCTTGTTTTTTCAACTTTGCCCCAACTTCAGGCAGACTACAATAAAGAACATCTCCCAAAGTTCCCTGTACAAAATTGCTGATTCCCATTGTTCCAATACAATTTTATGTTTTTATCCTCTCGTGTTTCTTTATGAATTTACGCACTGAGAGCAGAGCGGGCCCTGTGTGCAGTGTTCAGATGGCACCCATGTGCAATCACAAGGGCAGAGGCGAGCAGGTGCAGTGGGCACTGAGGCCATGAGTGGACTGTAGACCCGGACAGTGTGCTCAGGTCCACTTGCAGTTATACGTTCACAGAGGTGCCAAGAGTTGCCACACAGCGACTGGGCCATTGGACAGCAGGAAGGACTGGGCAGGGTGAGGCAGGGTGGCTTGGCCTAGGTCAAAGTGAACTGTTTGGGTGGACACATGCAGTGGGACCCAGGTGAGGGGCTGACTTTCTATCTTTTAATTGGAGAATTTAGATAATTTACATTCAGTATTACTGTTGCTAAGTAACAGCTTGGCCCTGCCATTTTTCCATAAATATTCCTATTGTTTTCATTGGATTTCCTTTATATTTTCACTGGGAGGTTATCTACCTTCACATTCTTTTATAATGATGGCTATCTTTCTGTGTGCAGCACATCCTTAAGCATCTTTTGTAAGGCTAGATGAACAATGACAAATTGTTTCAATTTCTGTTTGTTATGGAAGGTCTTTATTTTACCTTCATTTGTAAATGAGCTTTGCAGAGTACAGTAGCTGGGGTGACATTTTTTTTCTTAAGAGTTATAATATAGTTCTTTCTTTTTATAAAGCTTTTATTTAAAGAATATAAATTTCCAAAATACAGCTTATGGATTACAATGGCTTCCCCCCCCATAACTTCCTCCCACCCACAACCCTCCCCTTTCCCGCTCTCTCTCCCCTTCCATTCACATCAAGATTCATTTTCAATTCTCTTTATATACAGAGATCAGTTTAGTACATATTACGTAAAGATTTCAACAGTTTGCCCTCACATGGCAACACAAAGTGAAAAATACTGTTGGAGTACTAGTTATAGTGTTAATTCACAATGTACAACACATTAAGGACAGAGATCCTACATAATATATTTTTTTAAAAAATTGATTAATTTTCTATGCAATTTCCAATTTAACACCAAGTTTTTTTTTTTCATTTTCAATTATCTTTATATACAGAAGATCGATTCAGTATATACTAAGTAAAGATTTCATCAGTTTGCACCCACACAGAAACACAAAGTGTAAAATACTGTTTCGGTACTAGTTACAGCATTACTTCACATTGGACAACACATTAAGGACAGATCCGTCATGAGATATAAGTACACAGTGACTCCTGATGTTGATTTAACAATTTGACACTCTTGTTTACGGCGTCAGTAATCTCCTTAGGCTCTAGTCATGAGTTGCTGAGGCTATGGAAGACTAGTGTCTGCTAATACTAACTGATAGAATCAAAAAGGGAGAGAATGATCCAACATGGGAAGCGAGACACACAGCAGACTCATAGAATGGCAGATGTCCTAAATAGCACTCTGGCCTCAGAATCAGCCCTTAAGGCATTCAGATCTGGCTCAAGAGCCCATGGCAATATTTTAGGCATGGAAATCCAAGACACTCTGGAAAAAAAAGAAGACCTAAATGAAAGATCTCTGTGAGTGAGATCCCAGTGGAAATAATGGGGCCATCAAAGAAGGAGGTACATTTCTCTGAAGAGAGGAGAGAACCTCCACTTTGACTATGACCATGTTGGAATAAGATCGAAGTCGGCAAACCCTAAAGGCTTCCATAGCCTCAGCAACTCATGAATATAGTTCTTCTTTCTCTCCTAGCCTATAAGGCTTCTGATGAGAAGTCAGCTGTGAGTTTACCTGGATAGTCTCTGAAAGTAATCTGTTGTTTCTCTCCTGCACATTTTAGAATCTTTTCTTTACACTGCACTGTTGAATATTTGACTATAGTGCATCGTGGTGAAGATATTTTCTGCACAAGTCTATTAAGATTTCTGTGTGATTCCTGAACTTGGATGTCCCTTTTTTTTCTAGAAATGTGGGATATTTTCTGTAATTATTTCACTAAATAGGCCTTCTAATTCATTATCCCTTTCCATACCTTTAGAAACTCCTAAGAATCTTTTTCTTGCCTGTTTCATAGTATCCTATAAATGTCCAACACTGGTTTTTATTTTTCTAATACCTCTCTTTCTTTCTCTCTCTCTCAGCCTGAGTGAAAAAGATTTGTCTTCTAGCTCAGATATTCTTTCTTTTGCCTTTTGAAGCCTTTTCTTAAGGCTTCTCAAATGATTTTTATTTGATATATTGAATTCTTCATTTCTAATATTTCATTTTGATTTTCCTTCAAATATCTTAATTTCATGGGAAAATTTTTCATTCATGTCATGTATGGATTTCTTTAATTGCTTCTGTATAATCTTATGATTAATTTTTGAATTCTGTTCTGGCATTTCATCAATATCTTCATTTTCACATTTTAATTATTTAAAGATTTATTTATTTGGAAGTCAGTGTTACACACAGAGAGAATGTAAGGCAGAGAAAGAAAGATCTTCCATCCGCTGGTTCACTCCCCAATTGGCTGCAATGGCCGGAGCTGCACAGATTCGGAGCCAGGAGCTTCCTTTGGGTCTCCCACATGGGTGCAGGGACCCAAGGACTTGGGCCATCTTCTACTGATTTCCCAGGCCATAGCAGAGAGCTGGATAGGAAGTAGACCGGTGCTTATATGGAATTCTAGCACTACAGCTGGTGACGTTACACAAAGCGCTGGCCCCCACATTTTAATTTTTAAGTACTGTCCTTTAGACAGGTCATGTTGCATTCCTTAACCTTGTTTCTTGAATTTAGTTTTAGGTGTTTGTGGGCATACTTGTTGGTTTCTTCCTCCAATGCCTTTTATCTTTGAACCATGCCTATGTAGCTTAGTGAAGGGTCTATTCTTTCTGTTAAAGAGGCATGTACTAGGTGTGGCCTACAGATTCTATGCTGTGCTCCAGAGTGTGGTGATTATCCAGGGTGACACCCAGGTTGAGCATGATAGGTCTCTTTTTGCTAACTGAAAGAGGGAGTATGATCACCTTTGTTGGTGTAATCAAACTTCACCTCCTATCTTCCAAGGTGATCATTGCCTCGGTATTTGCCTTTAGTGGGTGTGATATTTATCCACACTTCACTTGAACTGCACAAAGGATCTGTGCAGTCCTCAATGTAAGCATGGATCCCATTGCAATGGCACACCTCAGGCAATCAGGGACCTCTGAATGTGTGGAGCCACACAGTTATTGCTCAGAGGCCCAGGTATACTCTGCAATCTCTCATGCAGTCATAGAGTTCACACAGGGCTTCCACACTCATGTAGTGCAGAAGATCCATTCTGCCTTGCTTGTCTGTCCTATTCACGGAGAGGCTGAGATGTTCCCAAGAGCCTGCCACCTGTGGGTGCTCCACCTAGGCAGTTTGAACCCTGGAGCTTGTGATATGTTGAGAGACTGGAGGCACTTCATAGGTGTGTGTGGGGGTGCCCAGTCCACTTCCCTTCCTCTCTGCCTGACTCAAAGTGAGTGGGGAATGTCGATTTTTCACTCTGGAAAAACTCTTGATCACAGGCATGCACAAGAAGCACTGGCCACAGTCCTACTTGTTTCTCTCTGCCAGTTGCCAGCATGCCCGAGTCTCTGCAGACAGTACTGATGTCTGAATGTCTTTTTCTTCCAAACCATTGCTGGGTGCTGGCACCTGAGCTGCTGCAGCTCTTACTGCTGACAATAGGCATCTTGTTCCTTCAAGTTGCTGGCACGTGCACAAGAGCTGCTGCAGCTGCTGTCTTCTTACATTCAAAATAGCGCCTGGCATTTCTCAGTTGGTAGCCAGTCACCACTGTGGGAGGTAGTATGGAGACAGAGAAACACGCCCCATTTTTTCTCTGGATGAGCAGGCACCCTGTTCACCCCAGGGCTTCAGGCCTGACTGGAAGACAGCGTAATCCACTAGACTCTCCCTTGGGCCATATCACCAGTGGCATAGGCTGCTGCAGTCTGATTTCATCTCATTCTCCAAAACTGGTGCTTTCTCTGGCTCTCTGTTTCCGGGGTTGTGTGCTGTGTTCACGATCATTGCTGTGCGTCTACACCTTCCGTACAGATCCATGACCGCTCTCCTCCTTCTGCAGAAATTCCACTGCAGTTTTCCCTCCAACTCTTTACTGGTAATGGGCTTTCTCTCTTTCTCTCCTCACCTATTTCTCCTAGTCTAGAGCACTCTGTCATTTCCTCTTCTGCCATCTTGGAATCTCCTGGCATTATTTTAGTTTAGATTTTACATTTTTTGGAATTGTGAGTTGAGGATGTATTTTTTATGTTTGGATGAAAATAGATCAAAGGAAAATATAAATTAGCAATTTTTGACATTCCATTTGAACTGAGTAAATATAGTAGGTTTATCTTGCAAAATATTGGATGACCACGTAGTCAATGGGGGTCTTGTTTACAAAATGATTCCATTTAGCACAAAAGTCAAATGAAGCATGCTGCTTCACTAATTTCTCTATTTATTTCTATGGAGTGTAAATTTCTGTTTTTGCTGCCTCTGTATGTGATGTGTTCAATTATTTGAAGCCATTGGCATAATGGGAACTTGGAATGCCATTGAGATCATCTTTCATTTCTAATATTGTCTTAAAAGTATGATCATTGATCCTCAGTTACATCTTATTTGAGCTTATTTTCTCTGTTTTCTGTAAGCTCACACAGCTATTTAAGAAAGATTATTTTAAATTATTTTATTAATCTTTGTTAGATGTTTTATGCAGATAAGTGTTACAATATCTTGTCCATAATAATGTTGTGAATTCAAGGTTCAGATAAGCCCTATAAAATATGTTTTTTTTCTCAGTATGATTAAATTTTGTAAAGAAATCAAACAGTGCTAGGCTCAGATTAGACACTGATGTTTCTAAAGATGTATGTAATATATGAGAACATTGGGACAATAATTTGAGGTATGCTTAGGTGGCACCAAATCATGTGACTCTGATTAAAATTCATCTGAAATCAGGCTACCAGGGTTCAGATCCTTGCTCTTTGACTTAGTAGCTTTGTGATCTTTGATGAATTACTTAATATCTCTGGACCTCAATATTCTCATTAATTATATTAAACTAAAATCTTAGCACCAATAATTAAAGTTTTATTAGTTTTTTTTTTTTTTTTTTTTTTTTTTTTTTTGCCAGATTGTCTTGGCTTTCTATGCCTGAAATACTCTCATGGGCTTTTCAGCTGGATCCGAATGACTTAGGGCTTATTCTGAGGCCAGAGTGCTGTTTAGGATATCTGCCATTCTATGAGTATGATGTGTATCCTGCTTCCTATGTTGGATCGTTCTCTCCTTTATAATTCTATCAATTATTATTAGCAGACACCAGTCTTGTTTATGTGATCCCTTTGACACTTAATCTTATCAATTATGAACTTAAACTTATCATTTTGATTAGTAAGATGGTATTGGTACATGCCACCTTGATGAGATTTAACTGAATCCCCTGGCATGTTTCTAGCTCAACCATTAGGGGTAAGCCCAAGTGAGCATGTGCCAAACTGTACATCTCTCCTCCCTCTCTTATTCCCACTCTTATATTTAACAGGGATCACTTTTCAGTTAATTTTAAATGCCTAAGAATAATTGTGTGTTAATTAAAGAGTTCAACCAATGGTATTAAGTAGAACACAAAATACTAAAAGAAATAAAATATTAAGTTGTTCCTTGACAGTTAGGACAAGGGCCGATCAAGCAATTGTTTCTCATAGTCTCCATTTCACTTCAACAGTCTTATTAAAACAACTTAAGACAGAGCATAGAGTATTGCAACTGTAGTGTAGTGGGTAAAGCTGCCTCCTGCAATTCTGGCACCCATATGGGTGCCAGTTTGGGTCCCAGCTGCTCCACTTCCAATCCAACTCCCTGCTGATGTACCTGGGAAAGCAGTGGAAGATTGCCCAAGTACTTTGGCCCTTGCACCCATGTGAGAGACCTGGAAGAAGCTCCTGACTCCTTTATTCGGCCTTGTCCAGCCCCAACCATTTGGGAATTGAACCAACAAATAGAAGATTCCCTCTCTCTCTCTCTCTTTCTGTCTCTCTGTCTTTCTGCTCTCTCTGTGACTCTTACTTTAAAATAAATAAATAAATCTTTAAAAAACATTAAATTTTTTATCAACCAAAAGAAAAATTAATAGTATTTATTACAAATTAGTTGTATTAATATTAATAAATATTAATACTAATATGATTTATATTCTGTTTTGTCTACTTTCATGTGAATAATATAAACCCTATCTTTGATTTACCCAAAAACTTGGTCCTCTAGCTTTTTTCCCCACAAATTCAGTGTTAAAATTCTTTAAGCACACTTGTTTCTAAAAAGCTGGCTGTTGGAAACTGACCATTGTTTTTGTGTAAAGATCATTATTCATAAATTTTACTTCATTAAAATTGTGTGCTTTACAATAACCTCAAGGATCAAAGGTGCCACGATCCTGCTTTATATATCTGTTTTCATAAATATTACTCCATGGAATAAAATGCCTTAAACATGGGTATATATTCAATATTAAAAAAACACACACACATACAAGCTATCCATACTGATCTAGGAGTCACAGGAAGACATTACAGTGAGACTCAGCAGGTTCTCCTAAAATGAAAAGTGAGTGAGTGGTGTTGTTTCTTAGTGCACAAAATCAGCTTCAATACAGGATATGCAACAATTTCACCTACGTGGCAGGTGATTGCCAGGTAATTTATTTAGTTAATGTAAACAGTTTGTAAACAGAGTGAGCTGAATGTAGGAAATGGCTGTTCTTTCCCTTATATCACTATTTATAATGTAAGAAAGAATCTCTCTTCCCTACTCATGAATATCCCAAGAAGAGACTGCAACTTTTACCGTTGTGAAGTATTTTAATTTAATGGTACTTTAAATTATTAAAAATCCGAAGTAAATAAAAGCTTATTTTTTCCTCAGTTTAAAACTTATCCTCTCCATTGAAATTTCCTACATGACTCATACTGAGGAAGAATGTTCTAATAGGAAAATTTTTCCTTTAGTATTTTCTTTGTCTCTCAATGCTTCACTAAAGCCTTCACATTTTATTAAATTGGAGCCATAGAATGCATTGGATGGCAGTTCTCCAATATGGTGTTAGAAAATCTGGCATGGACAACGTGTAGGTTAGAGGATTACCTAAAAACTTCTATTCTCAGTTATCATTCTAACTTGGTTAGGGTCCCTCTTTTTAATTTATTGAAAAGGTAGAGTGACAGAGTGAGAGTGACGGATAGAGAAGGTGTGTGTGAGAGAGCGAAATCCTCCATCTGCTGGAGCTAGGTTAGGATGAAGCCAGGAGCCAGGAATATCACTCAAGTCTCACACATGGGTGGCAGAAACAAAGGTACTTGGTCCATCTTCCACTGCTTTCCTAAGTGAAGTAGCAGGGAACTGGATTGTGGAGCAGTTGGGACTTGGACCAGTGTCCATATAGAATGCTAACATTGCAGGCATTGACTTAACATGCTGCTCCACAATGCAGGTCCAGAGTCCCCCTTAACAAATGTTTATACTAAGCTAATGCTCTGCACACTGTGCCAAGATATGTTGATGTTTTTATAATTTAAAAATCAACAGTACAAAATAGATTATTAATTAATAATTTGATAAAAAGATACAATAATAATCAGGAGTGTGAAATATATCACATCTTAATTTTATTTGTTTAGAGGAGTATCTGGTTGTATCACTGGTATTGGGTAATATCTTATCATATATTTCCTTTTATTTTAGAACAACATAAAGCTTAATGGCAAATATGTAAAGGCAGTACCAACACTTCATTCTGATTTTGCAATTAAGGTATTGATCAGGTGCCCCAATTCTTCTGAATACTTTAATAGATGGTTACTGAAATATGATATTGTCGGATCCATTCAAGTTTCAAAAATTTTCTTTTTTAAGATTTACTTAATCATTTGAAAGGCAGAGTTACAGAGAGGGAGAGACAGAGGTAGAGAGAGAATTCTTCCATCCATTGGTTCACTCCCCAAATGGCTGCAATAGCTAGGGCTGGGCCAGACCTAAGGCAGGACCCAGGAGCGTCATCTGGGTCTATCACATAGGTGCAGGGGCCCAATCATTTTTTAAAATATTTAGAAGCCACCCACAGCTGCTTTCCAAGGAGCATTATCTGGGAGCCAGATTGGAAGTGGAGCAGCTGGGACTCAAACCAATGCCCATATGGGATGCTGGTGTTCCAGGTGGTGGCTTAAACTGCTATGCCTCAGGGCTGGCCCCTACCAATTTTTTAAATCATGTCCTTTATAGTAAAGGATTCAGCTTATGATCAGACATTAATTTTATTATTCTTCAGTCTGAAAAATGCTTGTCTTGCTGTGGCTTTAGTGATCTTGATCCTATTGAACATTAAAGCCAAAAATTTTGTAGAATGTCTTTTAGTTGTGGTTGTCTTATGTTTCCTCATGATGTGTACATTGTTGGCAGGCCTATCACAGAATTGATGCTGTGTTCTCCTCATTAATTCTCTCAGGCAAACGCATTGCAAATGGTCTCATTATTGACAGTGTTCCCTCTAATTACTTCATTAGAGCGGTGTCTGCCAGACTTCTCCAGGGTCAAGTTAGTCATTTTCCTTCTGTAATCAATAGGTTTTTTTGTGGAAAGGTATTTTGAAATGACGTGAATAAGCCATTTTTCTATCAAATTTTTAATTTAAAATGTGTTTCCGTTTTCATGGATGCTAACCTTGTCCTATTCATCTAATGTGTCCTTGATGATTGTTCAGGAAGATACTGGATGAAAAAAAGAGGAAAGACAAAAACATTTAAATTCAGCTGAGATTGTTGTGCTCGGAATACTCATTTTACAAGAAGGGGGGAACCTGCAACCCAGAGAACTTTTGGAATCTGGGTCTAGAATCCCCACTCCTTCCTGTCAACTGGAGGGGAGAGACTTGATATAGCAGCCAATGTCAAATCAGTATTTTTTATTGACTGTCACCTTCAAGAGTGAGTTTATCAGGGTAATTTAATAGCCATTGTTAAAAGAAAAAGGGAAGATTTAAAAATAATGAGTAATCAAATTATGATGAATCCTGTCTATAGTATTTTATTTTAAAAATCATTTAGATTATTCTCTTTCACCCAGTCATTCTATTTTTCAATTGTTCTTGGAGGTACACAAGATTGGAGATAGTATTTCATAGAAATAAAATTGATTATGGGTCTCACAATCTTCTCAAACAATTTCCAAAACAAACTGAGTAGTTCAGTCCTTGGACATGATCTCTGACACATGAGATTGATTGTGAGCTTCCACTTTGAGTTCTTTGTAGTGTAAATTATTTTCTTAATTTACCGAACATTAGGTCTCCAAAATCTTACTTAATTTAGGTGAACCTCAAATGCTATTATGTATAGTAATGGAAATACCATGCATATATGTGAAACAAAAATGTTAATGCCAAAAAACATCACAGAAGTGAGAGAAAGTTCAATGATTCTAGAATCTATACTCATAGAATGATTTACTAGGCATAAAATGAGATCCAGACGTCTTTATAGTAACAAGGAATTCAAAAGTGTCTGATGTAGAGAAGCCTTTGGAATATAACGTGGAGACACTGTGATTAATGGACATTAATAATTTTTAAAAAGTTAATGTTAGTGATATTCCACAAACCTCAAAGACTGCTTATTTAGCTGAAGGATTAGAATCAACTCTCTTGTTTAGTTGAGGAATTAGAATCGGTCATTATTGTAGGTATGCATTTAAAGGTATATTTAGGATGCCTTTTGTGTAGTGGTTAAAACATTGCTTCAGATATAGTACAAAGCCTGGATTCACGTCCTTGCTCCACTTCCAATTCTAACTTCCTGCTAATGTGCACCAGGGGAGGTAGCAGGTAATGGCTGAAGTGGTTGGATCCCTGCCAAGCACAAGGGACATCTGGACTGAAATATTTGCTCCTGGCTTTGCTGGGCCCAGCTATGGCTGATGCAGAAATTTGTAGAGTAAACCAGCAGATAGAAGATCTCTCCCTGTCTCTCTGTTTTACTTTATTCATCTTTCTTTCTCTCTGTGACTTTGGCTTTCAAATAAAATAAGTGAATAAATGTGAAAAAAATGAGGCTGGATTTTTATCAGCATTTTCCATGATTAAGTATAAACAAATCAAGGCATGTTTCTTGAATAGATTTTGGCTGCTATTGCATGTAGACAAATTAAAGGGAAAATATCACTTTTTGATGTATGTATATATATATATGTATATGATCTATATAATCTATATATATAATCTATGCATATAATCTGTCTTCTTTTTTTTTTTTTTGACAGGCAGAGTGGACAGTGAGAGAGAGGAGAGACAGAGAAAGGTCTTCCTTTTGCCGTTGGTTCACCCTCCAATGGCCACCGCGGCCAGCACACTGCGGCCAGTACACCGTGCTGATCCGATGGCAGGAGCCAGGTGCTCTCCTGGTCTCCCACGGGTTGCAGGGTCCAAGCACCTGGGCCATTCTCCACTGCACTCCCTGGCCGCAGCAGAGAGCTGACCTGGAAGAGGGGCAACCGGGACAGTATCCGGTGCCCCGACCAGGACCAGAACCCAGTGTGCCGGCGCCTCAAGGCGGAGGATCAGCCTATTGAGCCTCGGCGCCAGCCTAATCTGTCTTCTTGGTGGAGAGTCCGTATAAAAATATGATAGTTCATATCAAATCATATTTTTTACTTTAAGATTTCTAAACAAAATGAGGTACAATTACTTGCTAACTAATGCACAGGTTATTGCTAAAAAATAGTGAAATGAAGAACCCAGAGCTCTACACTTAAGTTCTATTTGCTTTTTTCCATGGAATTAAGCACCATAATACAAAAGATGTGTTTCTTGGAAAAAAGTTATTCATGCACAGTGGTAGACATGTTTAATTTTCTTTTGTCAATTTACCTCCATATTATGTCCCTAAAATTAGAGAAAAAAAGAAATAAAATGACAAATATTAACTAATTATTCAACTTTCTCATATTGCATCTCACCTTAACTTCCAAGATCTAGGTAATTTCATAGAGTTTCCAAATACAATAGTCCGGTAATAGATCTAGGGGCAAAATCTGTGAAGGGCGGTATGCCCTGAACTCTTGGAAAATTGTAAATGTTTTAATGTGTTGTTCTATTGTGTTATTGCTTTCTTTTTTCTATTTGGGTGCATATTTGCCTGGGATTCTATTCCATTCCTTCACATATGCTTGCAGAGAGAGCACTCATATTTTCCTTAGCCTTGTATGCATTTCTAGTCAATAAATTACTGGGATGCTTTTTCCATTGCATTTGCTATATTTCATGTGCTATACCAAATCAAATTTTTCTTATTAGTCTTAATTGACTTTGCAATATATTTTTCATTCTCCAAGAGTTTTCTGTTACAACCATATGGTAAAAATAAATTGGAAAGTATTAGGTATATAATAGGTGAGGCCATCACTTTTTAACTTATGAAACGTATGTTGATTTTTTTGTGGAATTTAATTTAATACAACAGCATATCATAAGTGTTCATTTTATCCTTGATATCAAGTTATTTCATTTATGAAAATATACATAAATGCTTGATCCCACCCAAAAGAATTACAGTCTAAGGGGAAAACAAATAACAAGAAGCTATCATCTTTTAGGATAAAGACTACAAAGATCAGACTGAGATTTCATAAAAGGTAGAGCAGTAGTCTCCAAATCATATTTTAAAGATGTGGGAAGACCCCCCATAGGAGATGATATTTGCTCTGAGTCTAAAATGGGAAATAATCTTGGGATTGAAAGAGCTGTAACCCAGACAGAATGCAAGAACAAGGTTAGGAAAAACAACAAAATTTAAAACTCAAAAGTCATTCTGAAGCCCAGAAACAGGACTGAATACCGAATATGCAAGGCCAAGCACAAAATGAAAATGTGTGGTCCTTTATTCCTAAGAATTTCAAGGCAATGTCAGAAGACTTAAATCAAGCAGGATCCACTTGTAAGTATGGGGATTTGGAACAATGAAGATTTTATGCCCCTGAAATTAGCCGTGCTACATTCTGAGTAGGGAGGATGAGATAGGGACAGGTGACAATATTATGAATGGCAGGGTAAGGTGGGTCAAATCAGATGAGCTGTGTAAGACAGGTCAAACAAGCTGGAGTAAACAGCTCTGTCTGCTATTTGAGAGTCTAGATGGATATATGTGTCATTATATTTATTTCATATTTTGAAACATATTTTTCAAGACTACCAACCAGATAAGTTTCTCTCCATAAAAATGAATGAATGATTTAGTGAAAGATACAAAAAGTGAGATAATAGAAACATCAACTAACATGTACAGCACGTTTTCCATGTATCATGACCTAGATCCAGAAATATCTTCTTAGGAAGACCTGTATATCTTAAACTTAGTTTTTCACCGAAAGAATGGTATAGTTCATGTGGCTTCTAGACAAAAAAATTTAAGAAATGGGGAGGCATTAGCTATCATATGTCTACAATTCCAAAACATCATCCAACTCAAGACTTAATCATACATTGAGAATGTTGTAGGAAGGCTACAGGGTTGCTCCTTAATGAAAGACCAAAATTTCCACGGCTTCAGTGAATTGTGCAGAGTGCCTGACAATATACCTGTTTCTCCATGTTATGTATGTTATCACAAAGCTCTCACTTTGTGATATTAATATCTGTTTTCAAGAAAAATAGAATATGTATGTATATGATATCTACACATGAAGTAAGTGTGGTAAAATAGTGGAAGGAAGGAAAGAATATCATTATGTTCTTAAGAGTTACACCTACAAAGCACATCGAATCTGTTAAAAACTAGGAATTAAAAAAATTAAACTGATAAATTTCAAAAGCAGTCTATCTGTAGTCTCTTGCATCACACTGAGTTTCCTTACAATCATTATGTTGAATTCTATTCAGGCTCTTCACAGATGTCATTCAGATCAGTATTGATTTCTGAGAACTTCTGTGTTCTTTGGGAGGTATCACACTCACTACATTTTGTCTTCTTTCTTCTTTCTTTCTTCTTGCCTGTGTCCCTACAATGGTATCTGTGTATCTGATGGAATCACTTCTTTATGGAGTAGGTTTTATTGAAAAAGTGTTTACTGTTTTCATAGTATGCAGGGTATCCATTGGCTTTTGGTTGGCCTTTAATTCTAGGTGAGCTCAGAAGTGAAGCCTCTGAGTAATTTTTTTGTTTTTTGCTTTAATCAAAATCATCAAACTAGTCTGTAAGTGACTAGTCTGAGAATTCTGTAAGTGACTGGTAAATGGTCAAGTTTGAGCAGTTCCTGGGATTAGGAGTATGACTCTATAGTGGATGCAGTTGGGTAATTATCCAGGTTTCCCAGCATAAGAGCCAGTCATATTGGAAATGGTGGTATCCACATCTGAAGCTGAGAAATGTAGATAGAGCTCTCCAGACACCTAAAGTCAGTGCAGGTTACTCCAGAGATTTTGATTCCAACAACAACATTCCTACTTCTGCAAGGCACAGATGAAACTGTCTGCAGATCCCACACAGTATGCATGGGTGATGGTGGGGCCTGTACCTGTACTCCAAGCACCGTGTGATAGGAGTTACAAAGGAAACTTCCTCGGTCACTCTTTGTATAGGTCACTCTTTGTATAGGTCACTCTTACTACCTTTGAAAAGCTGAGAAGAACCCACTCCTGGATTATACAGTTGTCCAGAACTATCCAGAACGCCCACAGTTGTAGGGTGCACGGGTTCTGCTCTATTTCCTGCAAAGTGCTGGCTTGGGTGTCTTCTTCTCTTTTTTTGAAGGTTTTTATTTAATGAATACAAATTTCATATGTACAGCTTTTAGGTATATACTGTTTCTTTCCCCCTTCATTCCTGCCCTCCCACCCCCACTCTCATCCTACCTCCTATTCCCTCCCCCATTCCATTTTCCATTAAGGTTCATTTTTTTTTTGACAGGCAGAGTTAGACAGTGAGAGAGAGAAAGACAGAGAGAAAGGTCTTCCTTCTGTTGGTTCACCCTCCAAATGGCCGACACGGCTGGCGTGCTGCACCGATCCAAAGCTAGGAGCCAAGTGTTTCTTCCTGGTCCCCCATGCGGGTGCAGGGGCCCAAGCACTTGGCCCATCCTCCACTGCCTTCCCAGGCCACAGCAGAGAGCTGGACTGGAAAGGAGCAACTGGGACAGAATCCAGTGCCCAGACTGGGATTAGAACCTGAGATGCCGGCGCCATGGCAGAGGATTAGCCTAGTGAGCCATGGCGCTTCCTAAGGTTCATTTTTAATTGACTGTATATACAGAAGACCAACTCTATACAAAATAGAAATTCCAACTATTTTCACCCATACAGACACATAAAGTACTAAAGTACAGTTTGAAGACAAGTTTTACCATTAATTCTCATAGTATACATCATTAAGGACAGGGGTCCCACATGGGGAACAAGTGCACAGTGACTCTTGTTGTTGATTTAACCACTGACACTCTTATTTATGACATCCGTGATCACTGGGTGTCTTTTGATGGCAGCAGGACTTGGGACACAATTCAGCAGAGACTCTACCACAGCAAACTGAGTCTGGAATGTTGTCAGGGGAAAGAGGGTGCCAAGTGTTTTGCATCACCATAGTCATTTAGACCCTGGTCAGTTCCCTGGGGTGGACTTGAATTCAGTGGGACTGTTGAATTTTCCTGCATTTAGAGCTGCCCGTTTGGGAGTCATGGCACTTTCTTCTTACCTTATCTTGGCAATATGACATTCTCCAGCCACGAACTAGTGTAATAGATCCATTGGTGACTGGCAACAGTGGTTGATGGCAGCAGAATATCTGTCCTCTCTCCTTGCTGCCCGAGGAAAATTCTGTTCTTTTCTGTTACTTCTCTACTGAAAATTTCTCTTGTTCAATATCTTGGAAACATGGCTATTTATTTATTTATTTTTTTCTTTATTGGGAAAGAGATCTTTCTGTGGCTAAGGTCAGTGCAGCTTCTCACTATTTAAATATCTTGCCACAAAATTCTTAAAGTACCCTCACATTTTTATTGGAAAATGAAAGGCTCTTACTTTATCTGAATAGTTGGAATGCTTCTGGATACCCAGTCTATAGAAGATGATTGAAAATTCGACGATCTTGATGAACTTCATGCAGGTGCCAGAGATCACTTAAAAAATCATTGGACACACAAGGCGGGGGGCAAACATCTTAACTTAAAAATGCGAATTTGGCTTGAGCCTGAGTACACATGCCAGAAAAGGCCATGATGACAGTGAACAGTGGTTTAAGTTATCTATAAATGCCTTCTTCACAAAGCATAATTCAGAAAAGGATTGGGTTACTATGGGGGCTTAATGACCATCTCACCCTCACAAAAGTTGTATCAAACTTCTGGATCCATCATTTGGGTCTATAGCTTCTATTCCAAATATCACCTCTTGGTTTCAAAAACTGCTAGAGCTCAAGTGTGACATTGTGTGTAGTCAACATGAAGGACGGGGAATGGGGAGCAGAATGTGATGATCTGTCCAGGTCAGTTAGCTCTGTAAAGTGTTTTTTGAAGTTCTGTATACACCTCTCAATGTCATTAACCAGATGTTACTTGAGAAACAGCTTACAGAAAGGATGAAACTGTATTATTTTGCCTAGGTAAAGCGGAACTCTAAATATAATCAGTATTATGTTTTAAGGAACAAGGGGAGAATAGATGCTGAATAACAAGCAATATTTTCTTCTTTATAAAATTTAAAGATGTTTACAAAAGGATTCTTTCATCATAATATTAGGGCATGTGCGTTAGAGCATAATTACCCTTAAATTAAGGGAACTTCTGTGAAGCAAATGAATTGCAAAGCCTGCATATGTTAGTCTATGCAAAAAGAAAATAATTTAAACTGTGGTAGACTTTATAGTGTTTTTTTTTTTTTTTACTTTCCACTAGAAACATGCCCTTGAATTTCTTGGAGATACTGTGTCCTTTCCTCACTTTGTGTCTGTTTAGATTTAATTAGTCATGACTCTTCCTTAGCTCTAGGATAAGCCTTGATCAGCCTAGGATTGTCATTCTATACCATACACTGGTTATAGTAATTCTTACAAGGATGGACATAAAGTCAAATCCTATCCATAGAGAGTTATATCAAATATTCTTTTTTTGAATCTTAGTTTCTCTTCCTATGAGACATGCGTGAGCCTGGATGATTGCAGTTCCAGATGTTGTTAGCAGTGATACTGAGACATCACATGTAGAGCTTGTCTGGAAATGGAGTAAATTCATAGACTAGTGTTTTAAAAGGCAGAGAAAATGTGAAACTGGACATTTGGGGGCTCTAAAGGAATCTAAAAATAATCTTATTAAGCAAATTTGAATTAATTTATTGATCATGTATAACCCAAAAAGACTTTATTGTCACAGAAAAATGTGATTATTATGTATTATCCACCATTTATTTCATGCTGACATATCTTGTTTTTTTAAAAGAAAAAAATTTATTTGCTTATTTGAAAGTCAGAGTTACAAGGAGAGGGAGAGAAAAAGAGATGGCTTGCACTCCCCACATACCTGCAATGGCCAAGGCTGGACCAGACTAGAGCTGGGATCTAAGAGCTTCAGGAAGGTCTCCCAAATAGGTTGTAGGAGCCCAAGTATTTGGCACATTTTCTGCTGCTTTTTTCAAGCCATTAGCAGGGAACTGGATAAGAAGTGGAGCAGCTGATATCAGCCCATATGGGATGATGGCATTACAAATGGTGACTGTTCCAGCTATGATGCCATGCCAACCCTGATGTATCTTCTTTTAATATTAACAAACCAAGAAAGGAGACAAAAACTATCAGGTTTTTTTAAAGATTGATTTATTTATTTGAAAGAATTACACAGAGAGAGAAAGAGAGTCAGAGAAAGAGAAGTCCTCCATCTGCTGGTTCACTCCCCAGTTGGCCACAATGGCCGGATCTGTGCCGATCCAAATCCAAGAGCTGGGAGCCTCCTCCAGAACTCCCACATGGGTGCAGGGGCCCAAGGACCTGGGACATCTTCTACTGCTTTCTCAGGCTATAGCAAAGAGCTGGATCAGAAATGGAGCAGCTGGGACTTGAACCAGTGCCCGTATGGGATGCCAGCAGTGTAGGTGGTGGTTTTTACCCACTATACTACAGTATAGCTGTAGCTGTTATTGCAGTCATGTCTTTATGTATCCAGGCTAGGGAGGGAGATGTGTATATTTATATTCACAAACATTGGATAACAAAATATTTTGGGATGAGTGTTTCGTACAGGAATTAGGACACTACTTGGGATGCCTGGAATTCTCCTTGTGATACCACTTGGTATTGGAGTGCCTGGGTTGGTGTCCCAGCTGTCCTCTTGATTCCAGCTTCTTGCTAACGCACATCCTGGGAGGTAGCAGGTGGTGCTTCATGTGCATCCACCGAGGTTGAATTTTGGGCTCTCACTTATCCTGGCCTAGCCCAGACTGTTGCGACAATCTGCTGTTGAACCAGCAGATGACAGATCTCTCTCTCTCTCACTTTTGAAGAAAATGGAAAAAAAAACAAAAACAGAAAATTAAAAGGATAAAAATATCTTTTAGTTACTCAAAAAATTATTTCTATTTTCTAAAGTAAGCCATTTTTACTGGATTACAACATTATAGCAGTCATCAATCCTCTTTATCTGTGATTTCTACTATTTGTTCAAAAACTTCAGTTATTTTGATATCGTACAGCAGAAAGATAGATAGATAACCCAGGTGAATTGAGCTTAATAGGTAGCCCTTGGTCCACGTGTCTTCTCCCCAACTCTACATCACAATAAACATAATAAACTTATATATTCGTATGTTGTTTATCTCAGCAAATTGTATATTTTTCCACTGGAAGTAAAAAATAGGTAAGATTAAACATCTGTAAAGATATTTAGTTTATGTTCATGCCATGCCAGCGTTTTTGTATTCATTATCAGGTGGGAGATTATTATTTTTAAAATATTTTACTGTCTGGCATGTTATCTTCTCCCAATATAAGAACCTATGACTTTTTATTTTTACAGCCACCAGAGTTGCATTTTTATTGCATTTATTCAAAGTAAAATAAGTGACAAATGGATTTTGAAATAGGAGGCACAGTTGTCTTAGAGAGAATGTGAATTTTAAAACATTATCATGCATCAAAATTCAAGAACTTTACCCCCTATACTGGAAGGATACACAAAAATTATAGAGAAAGAAAGAATTAGAGGTATAAAGGAAGCAAATGTTTCAGGAACTACTGTGAACCTCTTTCTTGTTCAAGTTCCCAGCAGAAATTGAAACATACTCACTTCCCAAATAGTTTAGGAATCTGAGATCTTGGGACACCTATGCCTTGTGTCCAGTTTGCAGGCAGTGGGGTGTCTGAGAACATGACAAGATTCTAAAATGATTTCTGTGTCACAGCTGGTAGGTATACAAAGGTGGTGAGATAATGTTAATTAAAGATCCTGAGATAGCACCAAAGCTTGCTTTCTATTTGAGATGGAAGTAACTACATTTCACTAGGCTTGTGGAGGAATCCGAATAGCAGAGAAGGACGGATACATCTTTCTAAGTTAACCTACAATAAGAAAGATAAAATCCAATAGGAAAAAGAGAGGTTTTGAATAAAATTTGATCAAATGAAAGTTCTGAATTTCTCATACTTTTGACTGGCTTTCTGTGAGAATTATACTATTTTGGGTTGAGGATGCATTTTTTCTGAGATAATTTACATTTACTTTTGTCTGAAACCCCCATATGCTCATATTATCATCCCCTAGTTCAATTTAAGAAATGACCCATTTGACGCTCAAGTCTTATATTTCTTTGATTTATCTTTTTTTAGTGTCTTTATCCTTGATTTCTTTCTAATCATATAGCTACATACACCTGAAGACATTTAATCTGAAATACTAAATTCAAGCATCTGATCTTTTGACTGCAGTCTCTTTGTTGTATGCCCATTGGGCCTTCTCCTTTTAAACTCTAAATAGCTACTCTCCAAACTCTCTTGTTAATGTTTTCCTCCATCCTGACACCACTTCCTTCTCTACATTATTTAAATTCTGTTGTTCATCATTAAGTTAATACTTTCAGCATGTAATTTCATTTTGTTCCATTTAAATTCAACTAGGAGAGGCCAGCACCATGGAGCACTAGGTTAATCCTCCACCTGGGGCGTGGCATTCTAGTTGCTCCTCTTCCAGCCCAGCTCTCTGCTGTGGCCTGAAAAGGCAGTAGAAGATGGCCCAAGTTCTTGGGCCCCTGCACCTACATGGGAGACCAGGAGGAAGCACCTTGCTCCTGGCTTTGGATCTGCGCAGCGCGGCCGTTGCTGCCATTTGGGGAGTGAGCCAAAGGAAGACCTTTCTCTCTCTGTCTCTCTCTCACATCGAAATCCATGCCTTCTATGAAGCACCAAATGTTGAAATAAAAACATCACACATCTTCATAGGTTGGTTCAGATATAACCTAGAGACTCAATTGTCATCTGGTTCCTCAGCCTTGCCCAACACACATTCTGTGTAAGTGTTTCTATGGTATGGGAGCTCTAAATCATTCGCTATTTCTCCAACTGTCAACCAAATAAGCTCTACTTTCTTATCCTTTATCATCAGAAAACAAATTCACATCATCCATCACAAAGAAGAGAGGAGACACTAAACTCATACATTTTTAACCCTTAAACTTTCAAAATAAGGGGCATATGCACTCATCTGATTCCTTTTACCTAGTTATAGCCAAAGAGAAATTTCTTTGCATTAAGGCCAATTCTCCCATAAATGTAGCCCAACTTCTTCTAATTCTCTTTAAAATATTCCTCAATGGGTGGTCGATTCAATAAGTTAAGTCATCACTTGCAACACCTTAATCCTATGTTGGAGAGCCAGTTCAAGACCCAGCTGCTTTATTTTCATTTCAGCTCCCTTCTAATGTATCTGGTAAAGAAATATATGATGGCTCAATCCTTGGGCCCCTGCCACCCAAGTAGGAGACCCAGATGCAGTTATAGGCTCCAGACTGTGTAGGCTATTTGGAACGTGAACAGTACATGGAAGATATCTTTTTACCTCAGTCTCTTCCTCTGTACTTGTCGCTCTGTCTTTTAAATCAATAAATCTCTAAAACAATAAATAAATTATTCCTCAATATCTCACGTTCCAGATTTTTATCTTGCTGCCTGTGTTTTTCATCCTTCCCTCTTTGGCAATTCCTTTTTCATTAAATATCAGCAAGAAAAATTTACATTCTTCCTAATCACATCCAAGGAAATTTCCAGTGTTGACCCACTTTTTAAAAACTTCCCTTTATAACCCAACCTCTCAGCAGGAATATGTGCAAGCACCTGTGGGCTCGGATATTGTATTCCCATTGAATTCTTGAGATGCTGCCCTCTGACTTCTAACACAATATTTCACAGACATTCCATTACTAAAGTTGCTAAAAAGCTTCATTTGTCTAAAAATATAGAATATATTAGGGTTGAAATATTTGATGGAAAATAGAATTAAGAGATATATTTTTATCGTGCAAAAAATTTTTCGAAGTCTATGAATGTCTTTCCTATAACATACATTTGTCATGAGCTTTCTGAAGACTTTTTTGTTAAAGATTTATTTATTTATTTGCAAGTCAGAGTTACACAAAGAGGAGAGGCAGAGAGCAAGAGAGCTAGAGAGTGAGTTCTTCCATCGCTGCTTCACTCCCCAATTGGCGGCAACGTCTGGAACTACACCAATTCGAAGCCAGGAGCTTCTTCCGGGACTCCCACACAGGTGCAGGGGCCCAAGGATTTGCACCATCTTCTCCTGCTTTCCCAGGCCATGGCAGAGAGATGGATGGGAAGAGGAGCAGCTGGTTCTCGAACCAGTGTTCATATGGGATGCTGGCACTTCAGGCCAGGGCATTAACCCTCTGTGCCACAACGCTGGCCCCTCTGAAGACTTCTTATATGAATGTATTTCAAGGAATTTTGTGCTAAATAAAATTATCTTTTAATTCTATATCCATAAACTTTTTGAATTATGCTTTTAATACTCTACTGCTATGTAAATTGTTTTATTTTTCACAAACTCACACTAAATTCCCAGTGGGTAGAACTGTTTTTCCTTTATTTTTGCTATAACCTCTCAGGTAATATAGTTCCTTGCCCAAAATAGATTTTCAAATAATATTTCATTAATGAATACATTATAATTAATACATAAAAATCAAAGGACTAAAACTTCCTGAATTCTAAATCATGCTAAAGTATTCATTCCCAAATCTCCTATAATACCAACTAAAATATTCATCTAGACAAGATGGCATCAGAACACACTGTTATATCCATCACTCCCCCAATTTGTTTACAAATTAGAACTTCTCACTTCAACTAACTGTAATAGCACTCACCAAGCACAGAGTTGAATTTGTGAATTCTTGACCACCTTTTCCATCTTAGGTACAGGGTATTTAGAATTTATTTTGCTTTCCTTGTCCCTGAGATTGTCTTCTGCTAGGTAGAAAGCTTTCCCCCACAGGACATAATTAGGACTGAAAGTAGCGTGCACAGCTGCACAGAGCCACAGAGTTTGTGAGCCACTCTGCGTGTGTCCTTTTTCTCCTTCTCTGTAAGGCTCTGCCAACTCTTAGGCCATCTGTAGTGGTGCTGCAACATTAGTTTAATAAACCTGAATTATTCTGGAAGTTTTGCATTAAAATGTGAGCATTTATCTTACCTTGGGGAGCAAATGTTTCTATGTAATATAAAATGATCCAGATTTATAGAATGGAAAAGCTTTTCATTTAAAAACCCATTCAATTTTATCTCAGTGGTCACTGACTGGTTATGTTAACCTATGGTTAATCTGCTAAATTTTCTACAGAAACTGAACCCTATCATGGTAAGAGATGTTCAGAAAATTCAAAATAAATCTAAATCAACAAAACCCCCAAACAACTCCCCATAAATCAAAATAAAATAGAAGTCTAGTTTTAGATTTCTTCAAAATAATTTGAGAATCAGAAATCTTCAGTTAACTAATGGAGGAAATAAAACCTTAAGTAATTATTTAACAAAACTAGCTACAAAGTTATTTAGTTGTGACTTTACAATGGTGCTATGTCTGTTCTTAAGCTAAAATTTTATTTTATATTAAAACATACTCACCATTTATTTTTACATCTAAATTCAAATTGAGTAGAGTTTAACTGAAGCATTAATTTCCATAGATATGTAATTTCAGGTACCATGATATTTTATAGTTAGTGTTTAGCTCAGATATCAATATTAAAATAAACTCTTAATTTACACACAGTGTTCTTAGTTCTGGAAAGATGCATTTGTTCAATCACTCATGTGTTTGTTCTGTAATGAACTCTGTCCCAGTGCCAGTGTTCCAGAAGTAATAAATCAAGTGACTTGCACTTGATGAGAAGCTCACAGTCAGGTGTGTGAAACGCAATGCTAACCAATTACTTTATGCCATGCACATACACATGGAAATGAATCCAAAGTAATCTGATGGTATATCAGAATTAGCCACAAACTAGAGGATTAATAGCAAATTCACATGTAGAGAATGATGACTTGATCCCAAATGTCAACCTAATGCCCTTCCATCTAATTATACCTTTGTGCTGTAAATAACAAAATTTGAACCTTCTACATGCTTTCGACATCAGTCTCTGACCCTAGCTTCTGAATGCATATGGGTATTGGGAAGTGATTCTTCTGAATAAGCAAGAATTAGAAATCCTTCTTAACTATGAGACCGCCTTGGGCTTCAATAACCCATCATGTCTACTGATATTGCTGTAATTAACTTTGTTACACTGAAGCACATACTATAAACTGGCAGCCTGTATGTGTGCTGTGTATGGCTCACAGAAGCATTTAGTTTGCTGTTTGGTATTTCAAAATATCAAATATAGTGTTCACCAATATGGCTTGCATTTTGTTTACCGTGATCTCTACTGCCTCCCACTGCTATCAGTCTGCTTCGGCTGTGATGTTTGTCCATTCTGGCTTTTTAATTTATGACCTTCAGATTAAAGTGTGAAAGAGCCAAATGTCGTTAATTTTTCACTCAAGGAGCACAGGTCTAGAAAAGAAAAGAACAAACATCACTTGACTTTTTTTTTTTCCTGGCCCTAATAAAACTGGTACCTTCTCTCTGATAATTGATTTGAAACACATGGAAAATAATTCACTGAATGGTATGTTGATAGAGCATAAGTTGGCAGAAATTATTTCTAACAAAAATACTTTCATTTCTTGTTTTGTAATTACATATTTGGAACAATTATGTTCCATTTTGTCTCAGTGAAAAACACTAGGTAAACTCAACAATTTAAAATACAATCACAATTTCTGAATTAAGAGAGTACCTTTATGTTTCAATGAAAGATTTTTGTTACAAATTTCAGTACTTTAATTTCCAAAAATTTGTCATACTATGTTATGTATTGCCACTCAGCTGCATTACCATAAATGCTGAGGCTTAAAACAAATACATATTATTATCCCACAGTTAGTATGGGTCAGGGATTCAGGAAGTTTGGTCTCCTGCTTCAATGTGTTTCTCCAAGCCATGGCTGGGATCTTATCCCAGGACAAGTGGAGAAGGATATGCATCTAACCTTGTGATGTTATTAACAGCATTTAATGCTATATAAGCTGTGAAGGACTTCAGCATTTTGCAAGTTTTTGACCAGAGTTTCCCTTGATTTCTCTCCCCTACCCTCATTTAAAAAATTCTTAGAAAGGCAGAGTTATATAGAGAGAAAGAGACAAAAGTGTACCCATTATAGTATCATACATAGCATATCAGTGCTCTAAAGATTTGGCCCAGCCCTTGGCAACATTGATTCAGTTACTAACTCCATAGTTTTATCTTTTCCAGAATGTCATATATGTTGAATCATGCACTTTGTAGCCTTTGGAGAGTGACTTCTTTCACTTCTCAGTATGCAATGCTATTTCTTCCATAACTTTTTATGACTTGACAGCTCATTTCTTTTTAGTGCTAAATAGTAATTCATTGGGGATATCACAATTTGTTTATTCATTACTCAACTTATATTGAAAGACATATTGGTTGTTTGCTAGTTTTGAGAATTGCAAGTAATCTGTTATAAACATTTATGCACAGATTTGCATGTAGATGTAAGTTTTGGACAACTCTGGGTAAATAACAAGGAGCATGGATGCTGAATCATATGGAGGAGTATATTTAGTTTTGTGTGGAATCACTTTCAAACTGCCTGATTTCATTTAGTTTTAGTTTGCTGTCGCTGAATTCTCTTTCTGGAAAATATCTTTCATTCAACTTAAGCTAAAAAATAATAGTTGTCAAGAAAACAAAACAAAACAAAAAACTGGAACATGCTCAATTGGACTTGCCCCAAATGATGGAGTTAGAAACGTGCCAGGGATCCCAATACAATCTCATCAAGGTGGCATGTACCAATGCCATCTCACTAGTCCAAGTGATCAATTTCTGTTCACAATTGATCACACTGATAGGTCTAAGAGTCAAAGGGATCACACAAACAAGACTAGTGTCTGCTAATGCTAACTGATAGAATCAAAAAGGGAGAGAATGATCCAACATGGGAAGCGAGATACACAGCAGACTCATAGAATGGCAGATGTCCTAAATAGCACTCTGGCCTCAGAATCAGCCCTTAAGGCATTCAGATCTGGCTCAAGAGCCCATGACAATATTTTAGGCATGGAAAGCCAAGACACTCTGGAAAAGAAAAAGAAGACTTAAATGAAAATCTCTGCGAGTGAGATCCCAGTGGAACGAATAGGGCCATCAAAGAAGGAGGTACCTTTCTCTGAAGGGAGGAGAGAACTTCCACTTTGACTATGACCCTGTCGGAATAAGATCAAAGTCGGCGAACCCTAAAGGCTTCCATAGCCTCAGCAACTCATGACTAGAGGCTAGGGAGATTACTGACGCCATAAACAAGAGTGTCAAATTGTTAAATCAACATCAGGAGTCACTGTGTACTTACGTCTCATGAGGGATCTGTCCTTAATGTGTTGTCCAATGTGAAGTAATGCTATAACCAGTACTGAAACAGTATTTTTACACTTTTTTTTCTGTGTGGGTGCAAACTGATGAAATCTTTACTTAGTATATACTGAATCAATCTTCTCTATATAAAGATAATTGAAAATGGAAAAAAAAACCCTTGGTGTTAAATTGGAAATTGCATAGAAAATTAATCAATTTAAAAAAATATATCATGTAGGATCTCTGTCCTTAATATGCTCTACATTGTGAATTAATACTATAACTTGTACTCCAACAGTATTTTTCACTTTGTGTTGCTATGGTGGGCAAACTGTTGAAATCTTTACGTAATATGTACTAAACTGATCTTTTGTATATAGAGAGAATTGAAAATGAATCTTGATGTGAATGGAAGGGGAGAGGGAGTGGGAAAGGGGAGGGTTGCGGGTGGGAGGGAAATTATGGGGGGAGGGAAGCCATTGTAATCCATAAGCTGTACTTTGGAGATTTACATTCTTTAAATAAAAGCGTTAAAAAAAAAAAAAAAAACCAGGAGCCTGGAACCTCTTCCTAGTCTCCCACATGGGACAGGGGCCCAAGCACTTAAGACATTTTCTGCTGCTTTACTCAGATATATTAGCAGGGATCTAGATATGAAGTGGAACAGCTGCTGTGAATCGAATTGGTTGCCTTATAGGTTGATGGCATCATAGGCAGAGGCTTAACTTGCTGTGCCACAATGCTGGTCCTTAATGAGCATTTTTAAAAGGATTTATTTGAGTAACAAAATAATTATTAAAAACATGGCAGAAAAATGCATATGCTACTTTACACCTATAGGTAACTAACATTCGTAGAAGTACTTACGCAACCATAAGCAGGCATACCACTGATAACCACATGGGTACAACAATTATAGGAGAAAAACAATACTCATAAGAAAACAAGTTGAAAACCTAAATGTATAAACATATATCACAATAGTTGGTAATTGTGTGTGCCCAGCATTGTAACTGCTGTCATCTGAAGGTACTGTAAAAGGACTACCTAAGTCTTTTGACAAGGTTGATTAAAATGCAATGGGCCACACCTGCATAAACCCAAAGAGCAGAGATCTGAAGACATTTTATATTTCACAAATGTAGATATACAAAAAGGACATTCTCAGGATGTCTCGGCATTTTTATGTACACTCAACAATGCTCAAACAGAGAGATGATGTTATAATAATGCACCTGGTGTCCAACTTGCAAAAAATATATAAAGTGTATTAGAATGCTAAATATTGTATAATTTTTACTTCCATTATTTAAAATGAAACATAGCTGAAATACATAGCCTCTGACTTGTACAAAATAGTACCACCAATTTTAAATAGTGGATAGATTAAAAAACTCAAACACCAAAAACAAAAATTTGGTGAAAATGGATATAACAGGCATAGGTGATGGGCAACTGCATAGAGACAGTCCCTAACAGCTGGCCCTCTTTCACCAACATTATAACTGAATTTTGAAGTCTTGCATCACAATGAATATCTTCTTTGGGGAAATAGAGTATGATTATCTTCAAAGAATACACAGATGTTAGTTGTAGTTTTCATAATTTCAAAATTCCTTTTTTAATTTTTGTCTTTTAAGATTGTGATTTTTAGAATTTTAGATTTATATATATCTAGAATTTAAAGAGTTCGATATTTCAAAATTTGAAGATTTGGAATTATGGCAAACACAGTATGTACTTTGGAATTATAATTAGCACATTGAGTTTTAAGTTTTGTTGTTGTCCTTGAGAATATTCTACTTTTCAACTTTAATTTTGTCTATCGTCTTTGACATTGGAAACCACCTTGAGGGGAAGTCATTATCACAAGTGCTCAACTTATTCATTTAGCTTCTTTCCTTCCCTAAATTTGACTATATAAATTAGTACAGCTACTATTAATATTTATTATCCAAAATGAATCTGTTTTAATTTGTTTACTTTTCATGCAGATTTTCTAGTTGTTTACAATACAGCATATGATGTGAAATCAGGAAGCCAGGGATTCTGGCAATCCGCTCTCCAAAGCCCATGTTTTTAAACAAATACTATAGATGTATTAGAATTATTGATAAACTAATATACAAACTGTGAAACTGAATTGTTATATTCCCTGTGAGAATGACAAGATGGCTAGCAAGTGTGTACGACATCAATATCACATTTAACCTAATATTCAACTTGTAATATTCAAATTGCCCCCTCTCTTTTATAGATTGGGAAATGAAGATTTAGAAAGAATAAATAAACTATGTCACAAATTACCTACTTCTTTTTAAAGACCATTGGTAGTCACACACAACTTAATAGAAGGAATGTGTTCTGAAGTGTGGGACCTTGAGCAATTTCATAATTATGGGAACATGCAGAATACCCTTACACAAACCTAGATGGAATGGTGAATGTCAATCACTTGCTATAGCCTCTTGTTACAATCAAGAAGCATGATAAATAAAAAATGTATCCATTTGATTTTTTTCTGGCCTGAGGGCTCTGGCTGAAATTTCCAGGATTATATTGAACAGTAATGGTGAAAGTGAGCCTCCTTGCTGGTAACTATCTTAGTGGTAATGCTTCCACCTTTTCCCCATTCAATAAGATGTTGGCTGTGGGTTTTTTATAGATTTGCTAGGTTATGTTGAAGACCAATCCTTCAATACCAAATTTACTTAAGGTTTTCATTATGAAAGGATATTGAAACTTGTCAAATGTGTTATTTGCATATATTAAAATAATAATGATTTTTATTCTTCAGTTTGCTAATGTGATGTATCACATTTATTGATTTGCAAATGTTGAACCATCCCTGCATACCAGGGATAAATCCCACTTGATCTGAGTGAATGGTCTTTCTGAGGTGTTGTCCGATTTGATTAGCTAGTATTCTGTTGAAGATTTTTGCATTTATGTTAATCAGAAATATGCTCACAGGTGATGAGAATGATTTGTATGAATATAGCTGCAAAAAATTTTATTAGGGGGCCAGCACAGTGGCATAGTGAGTAAAGCCATCATCGGCAGTACTGGCATCCATTATAGACATCAGTTCAAGTCCTGGCTACTCCAGTTCTGGTCTATCTCTCTGCTGTGGCCTGAAAAAGCAGTGGAAGATGGCCCAGTTGCTTGGGATCCTGCACCCACGTGGGAGACTCGAAGGAAGCTTTTGGCTCCTGGCTTTAGATCGGCCCAGCTCCAGCCATTGTGGCCATTTGAGGAGAGAATCGGCAGATGGAAGATCTTTCTCTTTCTCTCTTGGCTTCTTTCTCTGTAATTCTGTCTTTCAAATAAATGAGTCTTTAAAAACAAAAACAAAAACAAAACCAGTTTATTTCTAATGGTCAGATTGTAGATACTTTTATTATACTAGAGCATTGATTGATTTTTAGACTACTATTTCTTAAAATATTGAAGTTATCAACTTCAATCTTATTCTGACAGGGTCATAGTCAAAGTGGAGGTCCTCTCCTCCCTTCAGAGAAAGGTACCTCCTTCTCTGATGGCCCCATTCGTTCCACTGGGATCTTACTCACAGAGATCTTTCATTTAGGTCTTCTTGTTTTTCCAGAGTGTCTTGGCTTTCCATGCCTAAAATACTCTCATGGGCTCTTGAGCCAGATCTGAATACCTTAAGGGCTGATTCTGAGGCCAGAGTGCTATTTAGGACATCTGCCATTCTATGAGTCTGCTGTGTATCTCGCTTCCCATGTTGGATCATTCTTTCCCTTTTTCATTCTATCAGTTAGTATTAGCAGACACTAGTCTTGTTTGTGTGATCCCTTTGATCTTAGACCTATCAGTGTGATCAATTCTTTACTGAAATTGATCACTTGGACTAGTGAGATCGCCTTGGTACATGCCACCTTGATGGGATTGTATTGGAATTCCCTGGCATGTTTCTAACTCCACCATTTCGGGCACGACTGATTGAGTATGTCCCAAATTGTACATCTCCTCCCTCTCTTATTCCCACTCTTATATTTCACAGGGATCACTTTTCAGTTAAAATTTAAACACCTAAGAATAATTGTTTGTTAATTACAGAGTTCAACCAATAGTACTAGAAAAAAAATACTAAAATGGATAAAGTATTACATTGTACAACAACAGTCAGCACAAGAGCTGATCAACTTACTGTTTCTCATAGTGTCCATTTCACTTCAACAGGTTTCCCCTTCGGTGCTCAAATAGTTGTCACCGATCAAGGAGAACATATGATGTTTGTCACTTTGGTACTGGCTTAATGCACTCAGAATGATGTTTTCCAGATTCCTCCATCTTGTTGCAAATGACCGGATTTCATTGTTTTTGACTGCTGTATAGTATTCTATAGAGTACATGTCCCATAATTTCTTTATCCAAATATATGCTTTGAATTCCCTGTGATCTTTTGCTGTGAGGTTCTCCTCGTTTACCTTCTTTCATGTTGATGGCCATGTTTCTGTGTTTCTGTGTGTAACACATCTTTAAGCACCTTTGGAGGGCTGGACGAGTAGCAACAAATTCTTTCAATTTCTGTTTGCAATGAAAGGTCTTTATTTCACCTTCATTCACAAATGAGAGTTTTGCAGGATATAATATTCTGGGCTGGCAGTTTTTCTCTCTTAGTACCTAAGATTGAAGTTGGCGAACCCTAAAGTCTTCCATAGCCTCGGCAACTCATGACTAGAGCCTAGGGAGATTACTGACACCATAAAAAAGAGTGTCAAATTGTTAAATTAACTTCAGGAGTCACTGTGTACTTACGTCTCATGTGGGATCTGTCCTTAATGTGTTGTCCAATGTGAAATAATGCTATAACTAGTACTGAAACAGTATTTTTACACTTTGTGTTTCTGTGTGGGTGCAAACTGATGAAATCTTTACTTAGTATATACTGAATCAATCTTCTCTATATAAAATAATTAAAAATGGAAAAAAAAAACCCTTGGTGTTAAATTGGAAATTGCATAGAAAATTAATCAATTTAAAAAAATATATCAGGTAGGATCTCTGTCCTTAATGTGCTATACATTGTGAATTAATACTTCAACTAGTACTCCAACAGTATTTTTCACTTTGTGTTGCTATGTGAGGGCAAACTGTTGAAATCTTTACTTAATATATACTAAACTGATCTGTATATAAAGAGAATTGAAAATGAATCTTGATGTGAATGCAAGGGGAGAGGGAATGGGAAAAGGGAGGGTTGCGGGCGGGAGGGAAGTTATGGGGGGGAAGCCATTGTAATCTATAAGCTGTATTTTGGAAAATTATATTCTTTAAATAAAAGCATTATATAAAAAAAATTGAAGTTATATTCTTGAATATGACATTTCATGCTTTTTATATTTTAAAAATAAATTTTATTGTTTATATTTATAGTATATAACATTATAATATATAACAAAATGGTTACTATAGTGGACCAACTTAATGTATCCATCATCTCACATTTACCCATTTTTTCCTCCTGTAGCAAATCCCTAAATACAATATGATGTTATTAAGTATTGTCCTCATTTTGTTTCTATATTATTCCTTTTTTACTCTTCATCTTACATCTTGTTAATTTTTGTCCTTTGACCCGTGTATCCCCAATTCCTCCCTCTCACAGATACCCAGGTAACAACTATGTTATCTTTTATGGCTCTACATTTAAGAATTATTTTTCAGATAATTGTCCGAATTTCATTGATTTAAAGGCTGAATAATATTCTGCTGTATGTATATATGTATATATATATGCATATATATATATATGACTGAGAATTTATTTATTCATTAGTCAATTGATGGATACTTAGTTTGATTTCGTATGTTGAATATTGTGAGCAGTGCTGCAGTGAACATAGGAGCTCAACAATCTATTTCATATACTGGTTTCATTTCCTTCTGATATATGCCCAAAAGTGATATAATTGTGTCATAAAGTGGATCTATGTTGTGTTTTCTAGGGAACCTCCCCACCGTTCCCTATAATGGTTGTTTTCCATAATCGCTGCATTTCTACCAACAGTAAGGATACCTTTTTTCCTATATCCTAGATAGCATTTGTTATTTTTGTTTTTGCTAATAGCCATTCTAAGGATAGCAAGATAATACTTCTTTCTGTTTTTTATTTGTATTTCCCTGATGGCTAGTGATATTATGTATTCTTTTATTTTTTTGTATTTCTTGGCCATTTTATTTTCTTTGTAAGAAATATGTGTGATGATTCTTTAGCCCCTTGCTAACTAGATTGTTTGTATTTCTGTGGTTGAATTCTTTAACTTTCAAGGTACAGCTTGAAAATAAATGATGTTAAATTTTCCTTAAAATTTAGTAGGATGTAGAAATGAATCCATCTGTTACAGGACTTCCCTTTGTCTAGAAATATTTCATTTCTGATTCAATTTAATTATTCATTATTGGTTTCTACATGTTTTCAATGTCTATGATTCTTGGTAATTAAGTATCAAGAAATGTATTCAAAATTTCTAGATATTTTAATGATTAGTTCATAGTATCTCCAATGATACTTTGCATTTTTTGTTTTCAATTGTAATATTCATTTATTAATTTGAAACTTCTCTCACTTTTTTTTCCTAGCTAATGATTTATTGAAATTTATTTAAAAATGCTTCATTTTGTTGATCACTTGTGTTATTATTGCAAGTTCTTTTTTCTTTGATCATTATGATATTTTTCTACTGACTTTGTGTATGTTATATAGTTGGGCTTTTTATTTGATAACTTTATACATATATATAAAATATGTGTGTATGCTTATTGCTGTATACTCACCTCTTAATGCTACTTTTGCTGTATCTCATAAGCTTTGGTATATTATATTTCTATTTGCTTCCAGGAATTTTCTAAACATTTTATATATACATATAAGGTGAACAAATCTCATGTATTTCATATATAGAGAATTAGAAGCTTATTAATACTTCCCATTCTACCCTATCTGCCACTCGCTCTTCCACCATACTTCCACCATCCTTTCTTATTTCATTTTAATTTTTATAGTGACATAGTTTCAGATTATTGCATATTAATCAGATTAACCAGCCACTAAGTAAAGAATTAAAAAAAAAGAGACACTGTTTCATAACACTAGACACAAGGGATAGAAACAATAATCTATTCCCAAAATGTCAATTTTGCTAATATTCATTACATTATTGGACTCTATTTGTTACCACAAATCATAGAAAATATATCTTATTTGTCTTTGGGGCCCTGGGTTAAGTATAATGGTTTTGGTTGATTCCATTTTGTTGTGAAAGACAGAATTTCATTCTGTTTTGTTCAGCTGAGTAATATTCCATAGAATATTCATTTTTGTCATCAGTTAATAGACATGTGGGTTCATTTAATATATTACCTATTGTGAATTGAGCTACAATAAACATGGGGGTACATACAACTCTGTCATATGCTGATTTCACTTCTTTGGGGAAAACTATCAAGCCGCGGGGTGGCTGGGTCACATGGTAGATCTCTTTTCAGCTTTCTGAAGAATCTCTGTACTGTCTTACACAATGGCTATACTATTTACAATAACACCAATAGTGGATTAGGGTACCTTTTTCTCTATATCCTTGCAAATTTGTTTTTTTTTTTAAAGCTTTTATTTAAAGAATATAAATTTCCAAAGTACAGCTTATGGATTACAATGGCTCCCCTCCATAATTTCCCTCCCACCCACAACCCTCTCCTTTCCCGCTCCCTTTCCCCTTCCATCCACATCCAGATTCATTTTCAATTCTCTTTATATACAGAAGATCAGTTTAGTATATATTAAGTAAAGATTTCAACAGTTTGCCCTCACATAGCAACACAAAGTGAAAAATACTATTGGAATACTAGTTATAGCATTAAATCACAATGTACAGCACATTGACAGAGATCCTACATGATATTTTTTTAAAAATTGATTAATTTTCTATGCAATTTCCAATTTAACACCAAGTTTTTTTTTTTCATTTTCAATTATCTTTATATACAGAAAATCGATTCAGTATATACTAAGATTTCATCAGTTTGCGCCCACACAGAAACACAAAATGTAAAAATACTGTTTCAGTACTAGTCATAGCATTACTTTACATTGGACAACACATTAAGGACAGATCCCACATGAGATGTAAGTACACAGTGACTCCTGTTGTTGATTTAACAATTTGACACTCTTGTTTATGGCGTCAGTAATCTCCCTAGGCTCTAGTCATGAGATGCCGAGGTATATAGAACTCACTTTAGCTAAAGTTAAGGGGTAGTATAATGCCAATGGGAGAAAGTTTAGGACTAGGAGGATGGTCAGCAAAGAAAAGATGCTGTTGCTCTCTGATTGGTTTGGTTGAGTTATCCAGGTGGTCTACAGTAGCCCACAGGCACCTGGGGATTAGCCAACATGGAAGTCTTCTGTTGGTTTTGGCCTGCCTGTCAACTGATTTCCTTTCCTTATCGCTTCTGCCTCTCCACCCTCTGACCTTTGTAATTAAATTTAGGACTCCTTATTAGGGTAGGAACATCTGTAAAAGTGGATGGGCACCTCTTCAGACAGAATCTGAGAGAGCATGCCCCAGCTGCTCAGACTGGAGGAGAGTGGGGTTACATGGTTGAGTGGAGAGATCACACCTGGGCAGGCCAGGCGGGCGGCTCAGCAGAGAGGCAGAGAGCTGAGCCTGCAGTCCATTTGAGGCAGGGTTTTTAAGGGGATGGGTCTTGCCTTCCCTTCCCCCTCTCCTTCTCCTCCTCCTGAACAAAGGACTTTTTGGATGTAAATACGAAAAATTCCTTTCTGAGTTTTCCCCCTGAAGTTATCAGACAGGGGGAAGCCTGGCTGGTGTCGCCCCACCTTAGAGGAGCCCTAGAGGAAGGATGGTTATTGGGTAGAAGGGGCAAGGCGTTTGAAGTGCAGATACTGGGCTGCACCTGGAAGATCATCGGGATGACTTTGAGATGAGGATGCTGGACCTAGATGTCGACTCCTTAGGCCTTTGTCACACACACATAAGCTCATTTCTGACTTCCTACCTAACAGTAGAGTTGCAGACAGTGAGAGGGAGAGACAGAGAGAAAGGTCTTCCATCTGCTGGTTCACTCCCCAGATGGCCACAATGGCCGGAGCTGTGCCGATCTGAAGCCAGGAGCCAGGAACTTCTTCCGGGTTGCCCATGTGGGTGCAGGGGCCCGAGAACTTGGGCTATCTTCTACTGTTTTCCCAGGCCACAGCAGAGAGATGGATAGGAAGAGGTACAGCCAAGACTCAAACTGGCGTTCATATGGGATGCTGGCACCGCAGGCAGCTTAATAGCCCCGACCCTAGAATTTTTTTTTTAATTCCTCCATTTTCTTTAGCCCCACTACAACCAATTAGCTGCTCTGAAGTGTGTTTTTATTAAAAAATATAATAGGTATTTCCAATTGTGTTTCTTTCCCTGCTCACAGCTTGTAATAGGTGAATTTTAATCCCCTCATGTCTGCTCTACCCCCCCCAAAAGATAAATAAAACAAAAATCAAAACACAAAAAACCTATCTTCTTGCTATCAGTTCTCTGTTCTCTGTAATCCCTATGTCCCACACTGCCAAGTCAACACTCCTAAAACCTGTTTCAATGAAATCACTCTGCTCTTTAAAAACCTCAGTGGTACCTTATTACCTGTTAATCCAGACACAACTTGAAATGCCCTCCCCACCCCTTTACTATAGAAATTCTTATTCTTTAAAAAAGGGTTCAAGTTGCCATCATTTAACACAGGAATTTGCCATTCCATAGAAGTGCAGTCTCCCTCTGCAGCTAACTATATCTTGATCCTTGCAAATTTGTATGTTTTTTGATTTTTGGTTGATATAAATTCTAACTGCAGAGAAATGGTACCTTATTGTGGTTTGGATTTACATTTCCCTGATAGCTTGTCATCCTTAGCATTTTTTCATGCATCTGTTGGCATTTTGAATTTCTTCTTTGGAGAAGTGCTTGTTCAAGTCTTTTTGCCCATTTCTTAAATGAATTCCTGGTTTGGTTTTTATTGAGTTTTTTGAGCTCTTTATAGGTTCTGAATATTAATCCTTTATCAATTGCTTAGTTTGTGAATATTGTCTACCATTTTGTTGATTTCCTCTTCAATTTGTTGAGTATTTCCATTGCAGTGCAGAAGCTTCTTATCTTAATGTAAAACGATTTGTTTTTGATTGAATTGACTGTGCTTCTGCATTCTTTTCCAAGAAATCCTCGTTTAGGACAATGTCTTGCAGAGTTTCCCAGAAGTTTTCCTCTAACAATTTGATGGTATCAGGGTGTAGATTAGGATATTGGATCCATTTTGATTTATTTTTGTATAAGGTCTAAGATAGTGGTCTTATATAATACATCCGCATATGGAGATCCAGTTTTTCTAGCATAATTTTTTGAAGAGACTATCCATTCTCTAGGAATTGATTTTAGCTCTTTGTTAAAGATTTGTTGGTTGTAGGTATGTATGTATGGATTGATTTCTGGGGATTGTATTCTGTCTCATTGGTCCATATGTCTATTTTTGTGCCAGACTAGGCTGTTTTGATTTTAACTGCCCTGTATTATTACATGAAATCTGGTATTGTGATGCCACCAGCTTTGTTATTGCTTAAGATTACTTTAGCTATTTGGGGTCTATTGTGCTTCCATGTAAATTTTAGCATCATTTTTCCTAGATGTGAAGAGAACTTCCTTGGTATTTTAATTGGGATTGTATTGAATCTATAAGCTGCTTTCAGTATTGTAGACACTTTTATGATGTTAAATAAACATGGAAGATTTTTCCTTTTTTATATATTCTATTTCTTCCTTCATTGTTTTGTAATTCATCATACAGCTCTACATCTCCTTGGTTAAATTTTTTCCATGGATTTAAAATTTTTTAAAGTTTTAAATTTTGGGGATTTTATGAATGAGACTGAACTTCCAAGTTCCCTCTCAGGCATTGCATTGTCTTTGTATACAAAAGCTATTGCTGTTTGTGTGTTGATTTAATATCCTGCAGCTTTACCAAACTCTTTTTTGAGTTCTACTAGACTCTTAGTGGAATCTTTTGTTTCCCAAATATATAGAAACATATTATCTGCAAACAAGGGAAATTTGACTTCCTCCTTTCCAATTTGTATTACATTGATTTCTTTTTCTTACCTAATGGCTATGACTAAAACCTCCAGGACTATACTGAACAGCAGTGGTGAAATTATCCTTCTCTGGTTCCAGATCTTAGTGGAAATGTTTCTAACTTTTCCCCATTCAAGTAGATGCTGGCTGTGGGTTTGCCATGTATTGCCTTAATTGTTTTGAGGTATATCTGGGAATTTTTAAGTTTCTTTTTGATTGCTTCAGTGATTCATTTGGTTCATTCATAAGCATTTTTGTTTATTCTTTATTTACTTGTGTAATTTCTTAACTTTCTTTTGTTGTTGATCTCTAGTTTTGTATCTTTTTTCAGTTTTAATCTAAAGGACTATTTTTTTCTATATTAAGATGGCTATTCCTGCTCAGTTTTGGTTTTTGTTTGCATGGAATTTTTTAAATCTTTTTTCTTTCATTATCTGTGTGCCTTTACTGATGAAGTGGGTTTCTTGGAGGCAGAATATTATTGATTATTATATTTTTATCAATTTAATCATCTATACCATTCAATTGAGTGATTCAGACCATTTATATTCAAAGCTGGTATTGATAAAATTAGTCATGTCATTTAAAAATTTCTCCTGTTTATCTTAAATATACTTTGTTCTTTTGCAGAATGGTAGGGGTCTAAGTACTTGAGTTTTAATGCTCTTTTACCCAGGAAACTGGACTGGAAACTGACCAGGAGGACTTGTTCCAGCATTTCATGTGGCAGCTTAGCTCATGACATCCCAATGCTGACCACCAGACTGCCTGTTTTTGAAATTTATGTGTTTTCTTTCTTTATCTGAGTGGGATATTTCAAAGACCTCCTATTCTACACATTGAGGTGTTTGTTCTTCTGCTTGACTTAAACTTGTTTGTTCTTCTGCTTGACTTAAACTTGACTTTTTTAAACTTTTATTTAGTAAATATAAATTTCCAAAGTACAGTTTATGGATTACAATGGCTTTCCACCCCATAACTTCCCTCCCACTCCAACCCCTTCCATCTCCCGCACCCTCTCTCATTCCATTCACATCAAGATTCATTTTCAATTCTCTTTATATACAGAAGATTCATTTAGTATACATTAAGTAGATTTCATCAGTTTGCACCCACACAGAAACACAAAGTGTAAAATACTGTTTGAGTACTAGTTATAGCATTAATTCACATTGGACAACACATTAAGGACAGATCCCACATGAGATGTAAGTACACAGTGACTCCTGAAGTTGATTTAACAATTTGACACTCTCATTTATGGCATCAGTAATCTCCCTAGGCTCTAGTCATGAGTTGCCAAGGCTATGGAAGCCTCTTGAGTTCGCTGATTTTGATCTTATTTAGACAAGGCCATAGTCAAAGTGGAAGTTCTCTCCTCCCTTCAAAGAAAGGTACCTCCTTCTTTGATAGCCCCGTTCTTTCCACTGGGATCTCACTCACAGAGATCTTTCATTTAGGTCTTCTGTTTTTTCCAGAGTGTCTTGGCTTTCCATGCCTAAAATACTCTCATAGGCTTTTCAGCCAGATCCTAATGCCTTAAGGGCTCATTCTGAGGCCAGAGAGCTGTTTAGGACATCTGCCATTCTATGCGTCTGCTGTGTTTCCCACTTCTCATGTTGGATTGTTCTCTCCCTTTTTGATTCTATCAGTTAGTATTAGCAGACACTAGTCTTGTTTGTGTGATCCCTTTGACTCTTAGACCTGTCAGTGTGATCAATTGTGAACTGAAATTGATTACTTGGACTATGAGATGACATTGGTACATGCCACCTAGATGGGATTGTATTGGAATGCCCTGGCATGCCTCAAATGGTGGAGTTATTATTGACACTTTTAACAGCTTTTTAAAATTAAACTTACATAGTCCTCATTTATAAAAGTTCTGCTCTTTTTTTACCCCTGGTGATTTTCTGTTTCCTATCATTCATTGATTTTCTTCTTTTCTTTATCTATATGTACTCTCATCCGTTTCTTTTAGTATCATTGTAATAATTATTTTGAATTGTTTTCCACGCATTCCATCAACCTCCCTTTCTTTATAGTCTGATATTAAGGCACTTTGAGTTCTTAGTGGCCATGAGTTGATTTGCTTTTCCATGCTTTTTGTATCACTACATTGATATTTTTATATCTGGTGATCAGTTGTGTCAGTTCCTTTTAAAGGGTGGCTTCCATAGTAAACTCTTTCCTAAAGATGTATCTTTAGTTGTTGGTTTGACAGGATACATTGGCTTCAGACCCAATTGGACTCTGTTGTGTAATTTCCCTATATCTGGTTCCATTTTTAACCAAGGCAATGGCTAGATGATGTCGAGGCTTCTCTTAGTCACAGCAATGGTATGTACATTTTGGAGAAGGTGGCTAGGGTTTTGTCAGTGCTAGACCCATGTTCTGGGTGTGTTTGTGTAGCTTCTTGCACCCATCAAACATGGTTGTATTCATAAAGTGTCTGCAGTAGGTCTGGAGCACTAATTTTATATACCAATGTCATTGGGCCATAGAGTGGCCAGAAATTTGAGCAAACATTCTTGGGGTTGATGAGGAGGTTTCTGAATGTTACGACAATATACATTTGTAATGGGAGATGATAGAGAATGTCTTCCTGATGGAGTGATCTCCATTTAATCAAAAACTTGAATAGAATAAAATGGCTGACACTCCTGTGAGTGTGAGAGATCTCTTCTTCTCTGACTCTTTTTGAGAGGAGACATTCCTGGGTCTTGAGCCTGCAGCTATCAGACTGCAACTACAATGCTGTACTTGCTGATCTCAGACTTTCAAATTTGGCCTGGGGCTATATAATTAATTCACTTGAGTCTCTAGTTTGTTGACTGCAGGTTTAGGTATTTGTCATTCTCCATAATGATTTGAGTCAGTTTATAATGAGAAGTTCATTGTCTCTATCTGTCTCTGTTCTGTCTCTCTCACAAACACATATGGTTGTGCTTCTATTGAAAATCTTGTCTGCTACATAAACCTTTACTCCTAATACAGAAATTGCAAATTTTCCTTTTTATTAAAAAATTTTGAAAGATATGTTTCCATCACATTTGCATGGTGGCTGTTATAAAGTGTGGCTATTATAGTGTAAATGATATTAGGATTGTGACATAACTGAACACATAGTGAAAGAAAAAAGAGTTATGTCATTTAAGAATTTGAAAAAGAAGCAGCAATAATATTATGTAAAACATACAGAAATCAGACTCAGGAAATCCTGAAGTCCAGGTTCATTGTTTTTAAAACCATTACATAAGTGATAAACTTCAGCTAGGGCAAAGTGGATGGCAATTGAAGGATCAGAGTCATATATCAGAGGAAAGAACATGAGCAAATCAAATTATGAAATTAGTGAAGCCACAACAAATACCATCTTTATCCTGAAGATGTCCTTGATACCTGGTATCCACCATAGAGCAATAGATATAAACCACAAACAGTAATCTTACAATATCATCAGCCCTTGCTCAGGGCATAACTGGCTATCTATTGGAAGATATAGAGACATAACCTAATACTTTATAAGGGAATGGAAGGATTTATCCTTGGTGATAGGAAGAAGCCTTGCTGCTACTCATTTCTATCATTTTTTAAAAGATTTTATTTATTTGAGAGGTAGAATTACAGACAGAGAGAAGGAGAGAGAGAGACAGGTTTTCCTTCCATTCGTTCAATCCCTAGATGGCCGCAACAGCTGGAGCTGCGCCGATCCGAGGCCAGGAGCCAGGAGATTTTTCCAGGTCTCCCATGCAGGTGCAGGGGTCCAAGGACTTGGGGCATCTTATACTGCTTTCCCAGGCCATAGCAGAGAGCAGAAGGCCAGTCGATGCCCAAACTGGCACCCATATGGATGCCGGTGCTGCAGGCAGAGGATTAACCTACTGTGCCACGGCGCGACCTCTCATTTCTACCATTGACACTGAAAATGTATAGGTGTGAAATAAATGTACTTTATGTATAAAATATATGCAAAATTATAGACTTAATTCATTTAAATTAAATTGTCTTCCTTTATGGTAATGCATTACTTGGTTAAACTGATTGCAGGTAATAAGATTCAGAATCTGAACAAGAAAAATTATAATGCATCTGATATTCATAAAATTATAACTTTCCTGTTGCAGTAGCAAAGATCCAAGTATCTGTTTCCAAAGACAAATAAATGATTTCAGAAATGACTCAGATTTTAAAATACGACTGTTAATTTAGTCCACAGATTGTGTCTATTGTTGGTGTCTCAGTAATACTAATAATTCAGTGTCCCTTTCTGGCTGGTTTTCTGCAAAATAATGAGTTGTAGTAGAAAGATTTCCTGTTGGACAAAATGCATATACAAGTAGGGCTGAACCCACACAGAAAACATAGTTGTGTGTGATTTCCAGTAACAGGGAGTATGTGTTTTAAATTTCCTATTGGCAGAGTTGCAATTGAATCAATTTAACTGACTCTCTAGAAAACTATCTTACCACACTCATGTATCTCCAATTCCCAGGCTTCTCCAAGTCTCATATATTGAACCACACTGATCTGTTGGGTTCTATTTGAAGAGATCTTATTTGATTTTGCAAGCCAGTGCTAGAATTTAGGTTTGTTAAGGACCATATCTAGAACATGGTAGGGCCATGATAAACCTCAAGCAAAAATTTGGACATTATGCATATCTTTCAAGAAATTAGCTTCTATAGATAGAAGGCAAGAATTATGAATAAAAAGAGATATGGATTACCAAAATAAATTGGAAAAAGCTAACAGACATATTTGAGTTCTAAATCAATTTCATTTAGTTAGAAATGTGTATTTTAATTTTATGTAATAAGGATCCTAGCCACAGGAAAGAAAAGAAAATAAAATTCTTTTTCTATTAAGTGCATATAGGACTTCCCACCAAGACAGATTAATCCATAGCAATGAATTTAAAAAAAAAATCTGAAGGAAGTAGCTGAGGAAACCATGAAAATATTTTTTTAGATTTCCAATTACTGTTTCAACATGTTTTGAGGATATGAAATCAGAGTTCTCTAAAGGTTAAGAAAATGTTTTCTATATTTTATCATGTAGAAAAATAGACTCTTATTAAAATGGGAGAAATACTTTAAATAAAATAATAACTAGTCTATATCATTACAATCATATGAAAATGTCAAGAGAATACATACTTAGTTTGTATTGAAATCCTTGATTATTACAGGAAGTATTCCAACCTGATTTGTATAGTTGCTTCTATAAAGAAAACTTACTCTGATAAATACAGAGTAAGTATAGATTTAAATAATATGTATCACAATACATATTGCAGATAAATTATTTTCTGGAAATAACTATAGTTGCATTATCAAAGAACTAAATAAGCGCTGAATGAATGTGGAACCAGGAAACATTGAAATAGTTACAGGTTCTACTGATTTCTGGCTAAATATGGATATGAATAAATGAGGACAGAAAATGTTGCTAATCCTTATTGTGACTTGACTCTGTGCTAGATATGATGTGATTCTGGTCTTTTTAATGTACAAAGTGTCTGAAAACATAGGGTATAATATCACATTTTAAAAATTAATAGAAAAAAATAGATTTTATGCATTCCATAGGTACAGTTACAAGAAGACAATCATACTTTCCTCTGTTCCCTTCTCTCCCCCCACATCCTCTTCCCTACTCTCCAGCAGTTTTTGTAAAGCCATAGTTTTAATCCACTCTATATTCACAAGCTTAATTAGCCACCAATCATAATATTTCACAAGTAAAAAAGTAGGAAAACCAAAGTTCCAAAGGATTATAAACAATAGCTAATGATAATCATATTTCGAAACAACCATTGTATTCCTAAACATTTTTGGTACGCTATATTAATTACCACATATCAGAGAAAGTATATATCTGCCTTTTTGAAACTGGCTTATTTCACCAAGCATAGTGGTTTCACTTGCATCCATTTTGTTGTAAAAGGACTTAATTCTTTTTTATGGCTGAGTAGTATTCTATAGTGAATTTATGACACATTTTCTTTATCTAGTCATCAGTAGATAGACATCAATATTGATTCCATATTTTAGTTATTCTGAATTTTTTTCAAACTTTTATTTAGTAAATATAGTTTTACAAAGTACAGTTTATGGAATACATTGGCCTTTTCCCCCGTAACTTTACTCCCACTCCAACCCCTCCCATCTTCCTCTCCCTCTCCCTCTCCCATTCCATTCACATCAAGATTCATTTTCAATTATCTTTATATACATAAGATCGATTTAGTATATATTAAGTAAAGATTTCATCAGTTTGCACCCACACAGAAACACAAAGTGTAAAATACGGTTTGAGTACTAGTTATAGCATTAATTCACATTGGATAACACATTAAGGACAGATCCCTCATGAGACGTAAGTACACAGTGACTCCTGTTGTTGACTTAACAATTTGACACTCTTGTTTATGATGGCAGAAATCTCCCTAGGCTCTAGTCATGAGTTGCCAAGGCTATGGAAGCCTCTTGAGTTCGCTGACTTTGATCTTATTTAGACAAGGTCATAGTCAAAGTGGAAGTTCTCTCCTCACTTCAGAGAAAGATACCTCCTTCTTTGATAGCCCCATTCTTTCCACTGGGATCTCACTCGCATATAACTTTCATTTAGGTCTTCTTAGCACCAATAATTAAAGTTTTATTAGTTTTTCTTTCTTTCTTTTTTTTTTTTTTTGCCAGAGTGTCTTGGCTTTCCATGCCTAAAATACTCTCATGGGCATTATAGCCAGATCCGAATGACTTAAGGGCTGATTCTGAGGCCAGAGTGCTATTTAGGACATCTGCCATTCTGAGTCTGCTGTGTATCCCACTTCCCATGTTGGATCATTCTCTCCCTTTTTCATTCTATCAGTTAGTATTAGCAGACACTAGTCTTGTTTTTGTGATCCCTTTCACTCTTAGACCTGTCAGTGTGATCAATTGTGAACTGAAATTGATCACTTGGACTAGTGAGATGGCATTGGTACATGCCACCTTGATGGGATTGTATTGGAATACCCTGGCACATTTCTGACTCCACCATTTGGGGCAAGTCAGATTGAGCATGTCCCAAATCATACATCTCCTCCCTCTCTTATTCCAACTCTTATATTTAACAGGGATCACTTTTCAGTTAAATTTCAACACCTAAGAGTAAATGTGTATTAAATACAGAGTTCAACCAATAGTATTAACTAGAACAAAAAAATACTAAAAGGGATAAAGCATTAAATTATACATCAACAGTCAGGTCAAGGGCTGATCAAGTCACTGTTTCTCATAGTGTCCCTTTCCCTTCAACAGGTTTCCTTTTTTGTGATTGGTTAGTTGCCAGTGCTCAGGGAGAACATATGATGTTTGTCCCTTTGGGACTGGCTTAATTCACTCAGAATGATGTTTTCCAGATTCCTCCATTTTGTTGCAAATGACCAGGTTTCATTTTTCTTGACTGCTGTATAGTATTCTATAGAGTACATGTCCCATCATTTCTTTATCCAGTCTACTGTTGATGGACATTTGGTTGGTTCCAGGTCTTAGCTATTGTTAATCGAGCTGCAATAAACATTAATGTGCAGATGGCTTTTTTGTTTGCCAATTTAATTTCCTTTGGGTAAATTCCAAGGAGTGGGATGGCTGGGTTGTATGGTAGGGTTACATTCAGGTTACTGAGGAAACTCCTGAATGTCTTCCACAGAGGCTTAACTTGTTTGCATTCCCACCAACATTGGGTTAATGTCCCTTTTTCCCCACACCCTCTCCAGCATCTATTATTGGTAGATTTCTGAATGTGAGCCATTCTAACTGGTTGAGGTGAAACCTCATTGTGGTTTTGATTTGCATTTTTCTGATTGCTAGTGATCTTGAACATTTTTTTCATGTGCCTGTTGGCCATTTGGATTTCCTCTTTTGAAAAATGTCTATTGAGGTCCTTGGCCCATCTCTCAAGCGGGTTGTTTGTTTTGTTTTTGTGGAGTTTCTTGATCTCATTGTAGATTCTGGTTATTAATCCTTTATCTGTAGCATAATTTGCAAATATTTTTTTCCCATTCTGTCGGTTTCCTACTCACTTTCCTGACTGTTTCTTTTGCATTACAGAAACTTCTCAATTTGATGCAATCCCAATAGTTAATTTTGGCTTTGACTGCCTGTGCCTCTGGGGTCTTTTCCAAGAAGCCTTTGCCAGTGCTGATATCTTGCGTGGTTTCTGCAATGTTCTCTAATAATTTCATGGTGTCAGGTTGTAGATTTAGTTCTTTAATTCATGTTGAGTGGATTTTTGTGTAAGGTGTAAGGTAGTGGTCTTGATTCATGTTTCTGCACGTGGAAATTCCGTTTTCCCAGCACCATTTATTAAACAGACTGTCCTTACTCCAGGGGTTGGTTTTGGATCCTTGATCAAATATAAGAAGGCTGTAGATGTTTGGATTGATTTCTGGTGTTTCTATTCTGTTCTATTGGTCTATCCATCTGTTTCTGTACCACTAACATGCTGTTTTGATAACTACTGCCCTGTAGTATTTCCTGAAATCTGGTATTGTGATGCCTCTGGCTTTGTTTTTGTTGTACAAAATTGCTTTAGCTATTTGAGGCCTCCTGTTCCTCCATATGAATTTCAGCATCATTTTTTTCCAGATCTGAGAAGAATGTCCTCAGTATCTTGATTTGTATCGCGTTGAATTTATAAATTTCTTTTGGGAGAATGGACATTTTGCTGATGTTGATAGTTCCAATCCATGAGCATGGAAGATTTTTCCTTTTTTTTTTGTCCTATGCTATTTCTTTCTTTAGGATTTTGTGTTCTCTTCATAGAGATCTTTAATGTCCTTGGTTAAATTTATTCCAAGGTATTTGATTGTAGCTATTGTGAATTGGATTGATCTTAGCAGTTCTTTCTCAGCTGTGGCATTGCCTGTGTATACAAAGGCTCTGGAATTTTGTGCATTGATTTTATATCCTGCTACTTTGCCAAACTCTTCTATGAGTTCCAGTAGTCTCCTAGTAGAGTTCTTTGGATCCTCTAAATAAAGAATCATATTGTCTGAAAAGAGGGATAGTTTGACTTCTTTCTTCCCAATTTGTATTCCTTTAATTTCTTTTTCTTGCCTGATGGCTCTGGCTAAGACTTCCAGAACTATATTGAATAGCAGTTTTCAGAATGGGCATCCCTGTCTGGTACCAGATCTCAATGGAAATGGTTCCAACTTTTCCCCATTCAATTGGATGTTGGCTGTGGGTTTTTCATAAATTGCTTTGATTGTATTGAGAAATGTTCCTTCTATACCCAGTTTGCTTAGAGTTTTCATCATGAAAGGGTGTTGAATTTTATCGAATGCTTTCTCTGCATCTATTGAACTAATCATATGGCTTTTCTTCTGCAGTCTGTTAGTGTAGTGTATCACATTGATTGATTTGCAAACACTGAACCATCCCTGCATACCAGTGATAAATCCCACCTGGTCTGGGTGGATGTTCTTTCTGATGTGTCGTTGCAATCTATTGGCCAGTATTTTATTGAGGATTTTTGCGTCTATGTTCATCAGGGATATTGGTCTGTAATTTTCTTTCAATGCTGCATCTTTCTCTGGCTTAGGGATTAAGGTGATGTTGGATTCATAGAAAAAATTGGGAGGATTCCCTCTTTTTCAATTGTTCCAAATAGTTTGAGGAGAATTGGAGTTAGTTCTTCTTTAAATATCTGGTAGAATTCAGTAGTGAATTCATCTGGTCCTTTGCTTTTCTTTGTTGAGAGGGTCTTTATTACTGATTCAATTTCTGACTCACTTATGGGTCTGTTTAGGTTTTCTATGTCTTCCTGGTTCAATTTAAGTAGGTTTCATGTGTCCAGGAATCTATCCATTTCTGATAGGTTTCCCCGTTTGCTGGCATACAAGTCCTTGTAGTAATTTCTGATGATTCTTTTTATTTCTGTGGTGTCTTTTGTTACATTTCCTTTTTCATCTCTGATTTTATTCATTTGGGTCTTTTCTCTTCTTTTTTTGGTTAGTTGGGTCAATGGGGAGTCAATTTTGTTTATTTTTTTCAAAAAACCAACTCCTCATTTGGCTGATTTTTTTGTAATTTTTTTGGATTCAATTGTAATGATTTCTTCTCTGATTTTAATTATTTCTCTTCTCCTACTAGCTTTGGGTCTGGTTTGCTACAGTTTTTCTAGATCCTTGAGCTGTATTGAAAGCTATTTATTTGGTGCCTTTCCAATTTCTTGATGTAGGCACCTACTGATATAAACTTTCCTCTTTTGCTGTATCCCATGAGTTTTGATATGTTGTGTTATTATCCTCATTTACTTCCAGAAAGTTTTTGATTTCTCTTTTCATTTCTTCTATGACCCATTGTTCATTCAGGAGCATGCTGTTCAGTCTCCATGTGTTTGATAATCTCTAGGGATTCCTGAGTTGCTAAATTCCAACTTTATTCCCCTATGGTCTGAGAAGCTGCATTGTATGATTCTAATTCTTTTGAATTTGCTGAGACTTGAGAAGTTAACCTCAAAATCTGGAAGAGTGCCCTTTGAAACAGAAGATCTGCCAGCATTTTGATTCTGAATTTTCCAGCCTCAGACTGAAAAATAAATATTTTATGTTTAAGCCACTTAGTCCACTGCATTGTGTCATAGCAGCAAGAACTAGGAAGTACTGTATAGTGTGGGTGAATCAAATCCAATGAGTTGAAATCTTGAATAAAACAAAAACACTAACCTTCCCCCAAAAAAGAGAAGGTTCCAAGACTGCCTTTGGAATTCATCTACAACATGGGCTTTTCTCTGTTCTGTAGTTGACAACCTTTAGATTTGAACTACAATTTGAGTTCTCTTGGCTATCCATCCTGCTTCCTTCCCTGCAAATATTAGACTTGGCAGTACCTTAATTGTTTGAACCAATTTGTATAACAATTCTTTCTATATATGTACATTCACACGCTCTCTCTCTCTCTCACACACACACATACACACACCCCAATAGGCTCTGTTTCTCTGGAGAGCTCTAATAAAACCTTATCTCAGCTTTCTGAATAAATTTCTTTCTCTTGGCTCCTTGAACATAAAAATTAGATTTTGATTATCATAACTTACATTAACAGTTCTTATTTGGAAAGAATGTGTTATACCAGCCAGTCTGTAACTCTGTAGATTATAGGGATTTATAGATGCTTGTTTCAGATTATCCTTAAAAATGATTTATAAATGCCTTTTGATCATTCATTTCAATAAAGAATGGCTAATATCTTCCATTTTGAATTAATAAGAGAAAAACTGTATTTACTATTCTAAGATTTCTCTCAATATTCTTGCTTCTTTTTAATGTTATGACCAACCTGAAAGATAATTTAAAGTACTGCAGTCTGATGACACAAGTCTGCATAAAACCACAGTCTGGACACAAGTCTGCATAAAACCTGTCTGATTAATTTGAATTTCAGCTCTTTATTCTTTAAAGCCAGAAGTTTCCCTTAACTTTCTGTAGCCCTTTTAAAAAAAACCTTCTATTTATCTCAAAACATATTTTCCACTTTTGCATAAAGCAGATCCAGTTTTAAACCTGAGTACACTCATTTGAAAAAAAATATAGTGATTGTAAATTATTCTATTCTCCTGTATTAGGCATCAGAGGTTAAAAGATATTAAAATATTACTTGAGATAAAAGCTTGAATAAATAGAATATGTCATACAATGCTGGATAATATAGTAAGTAAGAAATATAGACATACAGGGAAAGGAAAGTTACAGGGGACCAATAGAATTTTTACTAGCAGAGTTGTTACTGTTGAGTTTTAAGCTGGTTCCTCATAAATTAATATATCCAAGGCCATTTCTCCATGCCAAATTAATTGAAAGCCAAAATTGACTCCCCTAATAAAACAAATGTTATAGTATCCTAAATTTTATTATTTTATTTTATAATTATATGATCCCTGTCTGGATGACAGGGCTAATTTCCTTGTCATATGTGTAGAGGGGAATAGAGCCAAGTCTGAGACTATACTAAACATTTCATGCATGTATATGGCCTCAGGTGCTTTGAAAATAATGTTTACCTTCTAAAGAAAATACAAAATATTTTTTATTCTTGCTACTTTAGTCAAAGCAACACGAATGTAACAGTATGTAGAGTTATAAGTTATAGATGGTGATGAATCACTGATGAAGACCTAAGGTCTAATTGCAACTTTCCTAGATACCTTTAAAGCATCAAATATACAGTAGGAGAGCTTTCTATTGTTTATCTCAGGAATTTTAGTATAAATAGAATAATAAAGCAAACTTGCCTTGAATCTAGAGAATTTTCAGTTGTGGCTAATAAATACATAAATTTTGTATTTGGAATGTTACTATGATGCTAGTCAGTGAAAATGAACATTTTTGTAATCTTAAGTTTCTGTATTATAATACTGAAAACAAATGAGTTGTGGTATGTGACTATTTTGTACAATCTAGGACCAATAAAATGCTTTTAAATTTGCATATCAAAAATTATTTATACAATGTTATAATAACTCAAACTTGTATCAAAGACTAAAATAAAGACTTCTTCTATCTCTTCTAGAGTTTCCCTATCAAACTGTGACTATGAAATAGCTTTATTGCTAGGGGTGAGAAATGCAGTAGGATAGGATGAAAGGACTTCTAAACCCTAATGACATATATGTGTTATCCAAATTCAACACTAATTTTTTAATTCTCTCCTCCTGTTTCAAAAGAGGAAGTGTCTCTCCCACTTAAGGGAAACCTTTTCAAGAGGATATCCAGTAATCATTGAATAAATATTAGATGAATAAATGCATAGCTATGTAAATGAAGCAATCAGTGAAACTCCTTTCATTATTAAGAAAGTTACCACCTGTCCCTAAACTTTGTTACAAGTCCACCCTATTGCTCCTGAATCCATCCAATAACATCTGTATTTGTTGAGCCTATAAGAGAAAGGGGAAGAGAGAGAGAGAGAGAGAGATCCCTTTAAACACTTGCCTCTCAGATGTTTTTAATTTATCACAATAAACGTTGTGTTGTTTAACTCATGATTTCCATATCTTTATATTTAACTCACTTCCCATACGCTCTCAATATGACTCCTGTGCTCACCTCTCTCCTGAAGCCATTTTCTCCAAGGTCACCAGTGACCTCCATATAGCCAAATCAAATATACTTGATCACTCTTAAGTGTTTGACTGATGACACACTACATATGAGGATACTACATTCTACCCAATTATGCCTTTGGAGACTTCGTCAAAGCAACTCTTGTTTAACCAAAATGATTAGATGTTAGCAATTCTCAGAACACTATACTTCGTAGACTTCATTGTTTGTTGAGGTATAAGTTTTCAGCCTTGCTACTAACAACATGCTGCACCAGGTTATTCTTTTTTTAGAACTGAGGGTTCTGTGTATTATAGGAGTGTTTTGCAGCCTTATTCTCAATTACAATCAACTTTAAGTTGGTAGCTTATTGTCCTCTAGTTGTGATAACCAAAAATATTTCCCATATTTTTTTAAACTAGAACTCTCAGAATGTGTCTTTTTAATCATTTATCTATTTTGGTTTAAAATGATGTACATGCACACATATTTGAAAGCAAAAGTAAAACAAAACTAACCCTTTGAACTAAAAACAATAAAAAAAGAATTTAAATGTATATAAAAATTGTTGATGGAACCATATAGTGAAGAATATTTCAAGATTTTAAATTACAGAATTAGATTTAAATTACAGAATGCTTTCTTAGAAGGATGAATTCCAAAATTAACAAGCAAAATAATCGCAATAAGATCTTAAGCGATTCATCAATATTTTTAGTAATAATGGCATTAGTTGATAGTAGATAAACAAAACCAATAATAAATCACATTAATGTGTAAAACCAAGATTTTTAACAAAACAATTTCCATATTTCCTAATGTGCTCTTAGAGACAATTACTCCAAATAGATAACTTATATTCTAGATGATAAGTATGACTGTATTATATATGTATCTGTTTTCTCCATTCTCCATCCTGCACATCCAGTGATTTATCTCTATCATCAACTGCTACATTGAATTCATTTAGATCTTTGTTTAACCACCATTTCACTATGTTCACCAATAGGCCTTATATCCAACTAATTATTCAAAATAGGCCCTGAATTAAATTCCCTCTCACCATAATACTTAGCCTTTTTCCAGTAATAAGTCTCATTAAAATTGTCCATCAGGTACTTTCTCATTACCTTCACAATAAGGAGCAGATATTATTTTAAAAGCCTGTGGAATATGATCCATGACAACTCCTTCTTATCATTTCTGTTTACTCCCCACTTAACTATTTTAACTTCATTGTCCTCATATCCCCTTCCTATATCTGCCTTGTTCCCTCTGGGTTCAGAGCTGTTTTTATAATGTCAATCTACCCCCAGCCTTTATCTAATGATGTTGAAGAGGTAATTTTTCTACTTGTGTGGAAAGCACATTAATGGCCCACCAATGGTGTCTGCATCCTAATTCCTAAAGTCTGAGCATATGCTAGGTTTGATGGGAAAGGGGAATTGAGATTTCAGATGGTTTATGGTGGCTATGCAGCTGGTCTTGAATAACATCCTGTAGTATCCAAGATGGCCCAATGTAATCATAGTAATTCCTTAAAACTAGGAGAAAGATGTACCCAGTCATTTTGGGAAGGACCCAATCAAACTTTGCTGGCCTATAATATGGAGGAGGGCTATGAGCCAAGAAATACAGGCAGTCTCTTGAAGCTAGAAGAGACAATTAAATGATGTCTTTTCAATAGACCCCCCCCAGAATGAATGTAGCTCTACCAACATCTTGATTTCAGCTCAATAAAATAGGTCCATGTGAAACTTCTGATCTACAGAACTGCAAGATAATAAATTTGTATGCTTTATGTCATTAAATTTGCGAGGATTTGTTATAATAGGAAACTAATACAATCTGTTATTCACATCTGTCAGTCTGTTTTTTCTTTTCCACAGCCTTTTAAATGCTTTTTGTTACATTTTCAGTGACTGTTTCTGTTAGACTCTGCCAGTGATTACGATTTTGTTTCTATTACTTTTGTCTCAGTAAATATTTGGGCTCTTGGTAAAAATTTATGGAACAGATGAAAATAATTTGGTTTGAGGTCTATTTTTATCACATAAATCTCTGCCTGTTGTATCTCCTTGACCAACTAGGGTAGGAGTTTGGGAAAAAGTGCATGCCCTAACTTTCCTTTCACTTTTACATTGAAATTTAATGAAATGAAGCATTTGGAGTCACTTTGAAAGCCTTGAAACACAGTACAAATATAAACTTTAATTATTTGCAGTATATAGTGAAGACACCAATTTAATATGGTTAATGAGCAAACAGCACATTAACACTTAAATTTAATGACAGAAAATTAGCTAGTAGTTAGAAGTTTGAGCTAGCACAAATTAACCCTGTGCATAATGAACTCATTTCTCAATTGACAATACATTTTCAGAGTTGAGTGTTGTTGGGTAGGAACAAGAATACAACTTTGCATTAATTAAAAATGTGTTGGCAATTGGAAAGTGCCATCGATAACAGTCATGATAAAGACTGTAGAAATTCCTAGGTTAGTGATAGGAAACTCTTTTACATGCATGGTCTGTCATTTTAGGGTACACAAAATATACATATAATTGGTAATCAAAACTTTTCTTTTGGCCGGCGCCATGGCTCAACAGGCTAATCCTCCGCCTTGCGGCGCCGGCACACCGGGTTCTAGTCCCGGTCAGGGCACCGGATTCTGTCCCGGCTGCCCCTCTTCCAGGCCAGCCCTCTGCTGTGGCCCAGGAGTGCAGTGGAGGATGGCCCAAGTGCTTGGGCCCTGCACCCCATGGGAGACCAGGAAAAAGCACCTAGCACCTGGCTCCTGCCATCGGATGAGCGCGGTGCGCCGGCCGCAGCGCGCCGTCTGCGGCAGCCATTGGAGGGTGAACCAACGGCAAAGGAAGACCTTTCTCTCTGTCTCTCTCACTGTCCACTCTGCCTGTCAAAAAAAAAAAAAAAAACTTTTCTTTTGTAAGTTATCTAAGTGGTTTAGCTAGTTCTATGAAATCTGGTCTCTCAATGTTTTTTGCAAAAAATGATTTTAAAATTTCCTGAAAATGGATTTGGAGTTTATCTCTTATATTTAAAATTTTTGTTTATTTGAAAGAGTGACAGGAAAAGACCTTCCATTCACTTGTTCCCTCCCAAATGGCCACAATGCCCAGGTCTGGACCAAGCTATATCTAGGAGCAAGGAATTCCATCTGGGTTTCCCATGTGGGTGACTGAAGCATCTTCCATTGTCTTCTTAGGCAAATTGGCAGAGCTAAAAACATTGACCACTTTATCCTTGCTTTTGATATAGATTTCCAATGCAAGAAAGTGCTTGGGCAGTCTTAGTTTGTACTAATTTTAACAAAAATGATTCTGAGTAAATAAATTATAAGTCAGACTCTGGAAAATTGAGGAAACAAAAAAGGAGCAGTAGGATGTCGTTGAAATAAAAGGTATAGATAACCACTACCACCTGAAGGAATGAAGGACTGAAGGAATGAAGAGAAGTGGTTCACATTTTGACAGTATTAGGGGAAACACCTGGAACTGAACCTCAAACTCAAAGGAGGGGCACTGACTTGTTGCTTGGTCTCTGATCTCAAAGAAGAGGTCCAACATTGCTGGATCCTGAATTGGAACATACAGCTGCTACTTGACTGTTGCAGAACTTTGGACAGGCAGAAGGGTAGAGAGTGTAGGGAATGAATATTGATCTTGAGAGTTCTAATATATAGTCAATCACAGTTACTGAAGCAAACTCTTGCTAGATTAGAAGAGAAATTACTGCAAAAAGAAGAAGAAGGTCCCTCTCCAGTCTTGCTGGCTCCCTCCACATCCCCATCCTGGCAGAATCTAACATAGACACAGCTTCTAAGACATGAATTTGACAACATGGAAACAAGGAAAGATTCGATCTGATCATGATTTAAGAAGCAGCATGGCAAATCCCAGGTGTAGAAACCTGAGATTAAGAGCTGATTCTAGAGATCTTTTTGCTATAAGTCTGACAGTTTTGTTAGAGACCTCAATACTTACCTCACCACTACTTCAGGATCATGGATCCATTTTTCCAGGCATGGTACATGCTCACCACATCTGCATAATTCTGCAGTGTGTGTGTGCACACACACACATGCATATATGTGTGTTTTCCTCTTATAATGAATGATGTGAGGTAGGGTAAGTAGTGGATTTTGTTGGAGGAATAGAACAAGAAATATTCTAAGCACTATTAGTTTCAAATTTTGCCAATTCTTGGGTGCAGGTGTTGGGCTTAGGGAGTAAGCACCAGTTGGGATGCTCACATTCCATATCAGAGTGCCTGGATTCAAGTCCTGGCTCTGTTGCTTATCCACCTTTCTGCAAACGCACACCCTGGGAGGCAGCAGGTGATGTCTCAAGTAGGTGGGTTCCCACTACTATGTAGGAAATCTGGAACGAATTCCTGATCCGTGGTTTCAGCCTGGCCAAGCCCCAGTTATTGCAGGCTTTTGGGGGAGTGAATCAGCAGATTAGAGTTCATGAACTCTATTCTTTCTCTCTGTCTCTCTCAAAAAAAATTACACAAATAGATAAGTTGTCATTTATTCATTCTATCTTTATCCTTGAAGTCCAACAGTAGCTTTTTGGTCAGAGGCAAGAAGTATAGAATTACTGATTGTTAACTTTGGCTTCGACCATCTGTTACTATAGCAACTGTTCTGAGACTAGGGCCAGATTTTCCCATAAAATACATTGGCTTCTTTCCTACTACGGGCAGATGTTCGCATTTCATGAGCCTTTTATTTTCTCCAGGTTCTATGCTTTACTGTGGGATATTTTAGTTGTTAACAAGATTTCCACTGCATAATTAGTGTATTTCCTCATGACAAAAATATCTTCATGCTACAAGTCTTAGTCTTTTTCTTTTTAAAATCTCCTTATGATAAATCCTAGAGCTTTGTTATTTTGTTGCCTGTCTTTTAATATTTCTATGTAGTTGCTTCTATTTTATATTTATATGCATTCTTTTATTTTTTCTTTTTAAATGACTTTGTAGTGCTTATTTGCATGTTTTGTTTTCACCTCAGTTTCTTTTTCTCTGAATTCCATAGGTGGAACAAAATGAAAGGTTTTGTAGAAACAATTTGTACTAAGTATGAACTAGGGCTAAAGCAGAGGCATTCAATTCTCATTCTCACCACTTTAAATCCAAGAGAACACTTGTGACTCTCATTATTCTTTTCTACAAACAGTCATCCCTCTTTTTCCTTTTTATTGATTGTTCTTCAGAATACCAGAGCTACCCGATCTAACACCATTAGCACCATAGGTGAACCTCATTAGAAATATAAGATTCAGCATGATCTGATTTCTCCCTCCTTCCATGTTTCCACGTCATTTAACGTCTAATGCAATGGTGTTCCAGATCTGGGGGGATGGTGTTAAAAGAGTGTGTGAAATAAAATAACTTATACTCAAAATTATCCTGGAAAATCCTTCAGGATGATACCTGAATTGAGATGACTGACCAAATCTCTAGTTTTGTTGTTACTGTCTCCTTCCTGAAAATAATTACTGCTTGTTTGGTTGAATAGTATAGGAAGGATTAGGTCTGTGGCATACACCTAATCATTTTGCAGGTTGTTAAAATACTTATGATTAAACAATTGCAGGCCGGTACTGCTGCTCATTAGGATAATCCTCTGCCTGCAGCGCTGGCACCCCAAGTTCTAGTCCCAGTTGGGGTGCCGGATTCTGTCCCGTTGCTCCTCTTCCAGTCCAGCTCTCTGCTGTGGCCCAGGAGGGCAGTGGAGGATGGTCCAAGGCCTTGGGCTCTGCACCTGCATGGGAGACCAGGAGGAAGCACCTGGCTCCTGGCTTCAGATTGGCACAGCACGCCAGCGGTGGCTGTGGTGGCCATTTTGGGGGTAAACCAACAGAAAGAGGACCTTTCTCTCTGTCTCTCTGTCTCACTAAATCTGCCTGTCAAAAAAAAAAAAAAAAACCCACAATTGCAATCAATTTGTTACAGTGATCACAATATGAGGGCACAGGGTTAACTGATGGTGGAAGTTTCATAATTCAAATGAACATCTAATTACACAATAGTGGGTATGAATTTAGAAATCTCTTCAAAATCCATGACACTAAGAATTAAATATGTAATAGTTCTAAATATCCAAAAGAGTTTTTAAAATTTGTTTTTTAAGAAAAGAATTGATTTATAGATAAATAAGATCATGAATGCAGATGTTTTTGAACCTGGGACAATACAGGTCCGTCTGGCAACTGAATCCACGTGTTCTGTGAGAGTCACAAACACTGAAGAATGAAGTGTGGGTAGATGTTTCTGTAATGGTCAAGATACCACATGGGTCCTTCCACATCCCACTTCAGAGTGTCCAGGCTTGAGTCCCAGCTATGTTTCAGAGTTCAGCTTTGTGCTAATGTGCATCTTGGGAGATAGAAAGTATTGGTTAAGGTACTTGGGTCCTTGGCACCCACATTGGAAACCTAGATGGAGCTCCTGGCTTCAGCCTGGACCAACCATAGCTGTTGCTGGCATTTGGAAAGTGAAATGGGAATGGGAAATCTCTGCTTGTTCTACTTTCAAATGTATAAAAGTTATTTTTTAATGAAATAAATGTTTTATCAGAATAGTCTCATTTCTTTTGGTCTTGCTTTGGTGCCTATCTTATAAAAGGTAGTTGTCTTCCCAGGTATTAATCAAGTGCAGAAAAGAGGGAGCCTGAGTTCGGATGGCATGTATTGTGAAACTTTTCATTGAACAGCTTCTTGGGCTTCCTGAAGTTACAAATAGATATCACTTATCCACCATTGATCTCCACTATTGTTTTGAAGGCTATTAAAATAATCACAATACACTGAATAATTTAATTACCTTAGTGCTCTTGAGAGGCCAATAGTACAGAGGCACTATCAGCCTTGCTCACACTCTGTGAAGTTTGCCAGACACCTGGAATCCTCTTGAAGCAAGTGATATTCTTGCCTTCTGCAAACTAAAGTCTTATTACAGCTAATGTTATATTTCAGGGAAAGTCTGAGATTCAGCAGAATTTTCACTCAATGGAATATTTCTGGTTTGATTATGCATTATCAAAAATAGTTTATCAACATTGTTTTAATTTTTTGAGAGTCTTAAACAAAAGAGATTTATGTTTTCACTATTCTAAAGACTAGGAGTCCAACATTAAGCTTCTGACTAATTTGGCTTCTGGGGAGGGCTCTTTCCCTTTTTTTGTAGGTATTCTTTTTTATTAATATAAAGATAAAAGATTAAATTCATTGCATAGGTATTACTTCAAGAATACAACCACACTTTCATCACTGCTCCTACCCTAATCCTCCTCTCTCCCTCCCCTTTCTTCATCAGTTTTTGCAAAGACATAATTTTAATTCACTCTATATTCACAGATTAGTTTGATGCTAACCGTGGTATTCAAAAAGTAAACGGTAGGAATACCAAAGTTCCACAAGAGTATAAACAAGGGATAAAAATGATAATCATATCAGAAAATGTCCATTTCAATATTAAGCATTTTTGTACTCCATATTAACTGGCACATATAAGAGAAAATTTATGATATTTTTCTTTTTGAGAATGGCTTGTTTCATTAAGCATAATGGTTTCCAGTTTTATCCATTTTGCTTTAAAACACAAGATTTCATTGTTTTATGGCTATGTAATATTCTGTAGTGTATATATACAATATTATCTTTATCCAGTCATCAGTTGATGGGCATTTGGGTTGATTCCATAACTTAGCTGTTAAGCATTCAAGTTCAATAAATATATGGTACAAATAACCCTTTCATATGCTGATTAAATTCTGTTTGGGTAAATTATTAGAAGTTGAATGGCTGGGACATATGGTAAATCTATTTTCAGAAGTCTGAGGAATCTCCACACTGTCTTCCGTAGTGGTTGGTCTGGTTTACATTCTCACCAACAGTGGGTTAGGGATACTTTTTCAACACATCCTTGCCTGCATGCATTTGATTTTTAATTTTAGGATGATAGCCATTCTATCTGTGGAGAGGTTGTACCTCATTGTTGTTTTTATTTGCATTTCCTTGATGCCTAGTGACCCTGAACATTTTTTCATGCATCTGTTGGCCATTTGTATTTCATCTTCTGATTGCCACTTTACCAAGCTCTCTTAAGAATTCTCATAGTCTCTTAGTGGAGACTGCAAACAGGAATAATTTGGACTCTTGCTTTCCAATTGGTATCACTTTTTTTTTCTCATTCCTAATGACTCTAAATAAACTTCCAGAACTATATTAAATAGCAATGGTGAAAGTGGGCATCCTTATCTGGTTCTGCATCTTAGTTGAAATGTTTCTAAGTTTTCCATCAATATTATGCTGGTAGTGGGTTTGTCAAAATTGCATTGATTTTGTTGAGGAGTGTTCCTTCTGTACCAATTTTGCTTAAGTTTCTTATCATGAAAGGATGTTGTATTTTATAAAATGCTTTCACTTCATCTATTGGGATTATCCTATGGTTTTTAATCTTCAATTTGTTAATGTATGTATTACATTTATTGATTTGCATATGTGGAACCATTTCTGCATATCAGGGATAAATCCTATGTGGTCCAGGTGAGTGTTCTTTCTGACGTGATCCTGGATTCTATTTGCTCTAGTATTTTGTTAAAGATTTCTACATCTATGTTCATCAGGGATATTAGTCTATCATACTCTTTGTCATATCATTTTTCAAATTTATGAATTAAAGTAATACTGGTTTCATAGAAGACATTTGGGAGCATTGGCCCCTTTAAAGTGTTTTGAAGCATTTGAAAAAAATTAGAATTAGTTCAAAATATTTGTGGAATTTTACTCCATTATTTGTATCCTGATTCCATCCTTCTCAAAGAAGAGTAAGAGAAAGGAGAAGGATGAAGAGGAGCAAGAGAAGGAGGTAGAGGAGGAGGACAAGCAGCAACTGATCATCAGGAAGACATTTGAGCTATTTTTCTGGGCTCAAGAATGAGAGTACTTATACTGCCATCTTGTCATATTCTGGGAGTTCAGTTTCCAGGGAAAGCCTTTTGGGTTTGTAAAGGTCATCACTGCAAAGTAGAACATTGAGACTTTAGGAAACATGAGAAAGAGTAGCTGGGTTTTTTTCTGCAACCTACTCCTTTAACCTTTTGTATGAGTAAGGTTTTTTTAAGCTGACTGGGTCTTAGAAACACAGTGTTTATGCTCTTTTTTGGTTTCCTTTCATAAAGAAGGAATGCCATAGAGAAGCCAAGAATATGTTGGGTTGATTATTACCTTTAAAGTTCACTCTAAATAAAGCATCAAATTTTTCAGTGCTAAAGTGATATATTCGTCTCAATCCTCTAAGGAAATATCAAGCATCATTAGGTTCAGGTTATATGGATACTATAATATCATTGCCACTTCTGTAGCCTATTTCATAACTTAAAATGTAATAAAAACATAATTATGGGCCTTCATGAAAAGCCATTCTCTATTTTTGGTGAAAGAAGTTGAAGGTGATAATGTTGCCATGGGGATAGCAGTGATGCTTACATGAAATAATTTTGGTTTAAAGGCTTTATGACAAATAACAATGAGAACCAAATGAAATATTATAAAATTTATATTCAATTGATGTTTCCTTTATATCACTTAGCTTTTAAATATTGGAGTCCTTTAAAATTATAGTCTTTGTTAATATAGTTATCTATTTTTTGTTGTCCCCTGTGCATAACTCTGGAGAATAGATGGACTTCAGCTTTTGGCTTCTCTGCTGCTACTTCTTTCTGCTGGAAAAGTTCTTTCCTATTGTAGCGTTTCCCAACAATCCCCCCCAAAAAAATTTAGATAGATATTCATACCCATTAATTGAGAAATACTGTTGATAAAATTTCTACCTTCACAGCTTTTCTATTTCCAGTAGGATTTATTGTCTGCTGTTATTATTCATATTGCATTAAAATGTATACACTTTTTGTGTCATACATTCATTTTAGAGATGCCACTGGACCCTAATATTGTCTCATTAGTGGTTATTGCAAAAAATTACAGATACATTGTAATTTTTATCTTGCACAGAATGTGAGATTATCTCTCGTGACCATGTTCTTTTGAGTTTTTGAAAATGTTGAAATTTCATTGAGGAATCCAAAGGAAAAGAGAGCATTTATTTATGGCAATGGTTTTATAGTTAAATATAACAAAACACAAAAATTTCCCTATTTCATTATGGTTTTCATCTATAAGATGACAACATGTGAAAAACATGAGTATGTGGTTCCTTTTAAATTATTCATTGTCTCAAATCAAAGAGAAATTTCACAATTATATTGTCAGCACTTCCTTCCTTGAGCTCTGACCTTATTCCAGAAATTTCACCACCCACTAGTATCAAACAAATCTTAGGAAGAAGGTACTATTATTAGCCCTCTTTTACAGAGTGGGGAAGCTATGGTTAAATGTTAAGAAATTATGAATTGACAAATCCAGGTTTGAAGTCCAGATCTGTCAGTCACAGATCCTGTTTTATTATCCAATTCCTTTCCTGGAACAAAATTTTTGAAAATTCATATAAAGCAATCATGATGTTTGACATACAGGAGCATAGAATATGAATTCTAAGGTTTTATAAATTTCATAAATGAATTTCTGTAGAAAACTAATAAATTTCCACATTATCAATGTATTGCTTTGCACTCCAAAATAACCCTTTACTTAATGCTTAACTACAATCAGCAGAAGGAGATACTTTGAGCACTTTTTTTGTGTGTGTAAAGGCTTCTCAATTTAAGCTTCTAGAAATATTGCAAGAGGTCTGGATGTTGAGCACATCCTGTGACCTCCAACCGAGCCAGGCACACAGGATGAATGCTCTCCTGTTAATATCATAGGCCATCCCTGGTGAACACCATCCCACAGTCTTCCTCATACAGACAACAATTCTTTCAAGTTTTAATTCCCACTCAACCTAATTCACTTGTTGGTAGTCTGTGCCTCACTTGGGATTAGAGAATCTATCAGCGACTGTAACATCTGTACCCTAGATTACTCAGTGAAGTTCTTTGTTATAAATAAAATTAACACAACTCCTTCAAAGAGGTCTGAAATCCTGCCTTGACGGAGAATGAATTTTTAAGGTATTTTTCAATGGCTGTTCTCATTTTTAACTTAGAAACCTTTTGTTTAAGGTATACCAACTTCATGCATTTCATATATACAAATTTAGAAGCATAATGGTTATTACCATCCTATCCTCCCTCCCATGTGCATACCCACCCTTCTTCCTCCTTCCACTACTATTCTGATTCTTATTTTTCACTAAGATCTATTTTCAATTAACTTTATACACATAAGATTAGCTCTACATGGCTGATGTTGTGGCTCACTTGGCTAATCCTCCTCCTGCGGTGCCAGCACACTGGGTTCTAGTCCCGGTTGGGGCACCAGATTCTGTACCAGTAGCTCCTCTTCCAGTCCAGCTCTATGCTGTGGCCTGGGAGGGCAGTGGAAGATGTCCCAAGTGCTTGGACCCTGCACCTGATGAGAGATCAGGAGGAAGCACCTGGCTCCTGCCTTCCAATCAACGCAGCACGCCAGCCGTAGTGGCCATTTAGGGGTGAATCAACAGAAGGAAGCCTTTCACCATGTCTCTCTCTCTGTCTAACTTTGCCTGTCAAAAAAAAATTAGCTCTACACTAAGAGTTCAACAAATAGTATGAAAAAAAAAAAGAACTTCCTCAACAGTCAAGACAAGTGCTGTTCAAAGTCATCATATTGCAAAGTGTAAATTTCACTTCTATAGATTACCTTTTAGATACTGTGTTAGTTACCACAGATCAGGGAGAACATATAGTATTTGTCTTTTTGAGACTGGCTTATTTCACTAAGTATAAGATTTTCATTTGCATACATTTTGTTGCAAGGATAGGAATTCGTATTTATTTTATCATTGTGTATATATCCCATAATTTCTTTACCCAATCTTCAGTTGATGGACATCTGGGATGATTTTGTATCTTACCTGTTGTGAATTGTGCTGCTATGAACATAAGATACAGATAACTCTTTCTTATGCTGATTTCATTTCCTTTGGGTAAATTCCCAGCAGTGGGATGGCTGGTTCATATGGTAGGTCTATATTCAGATTTTTGAGGTATCTCCATTCTGTCTTCCACAGTGGTTGTATCAATTTACATTCCCATCAACAGTGGGTTACAATACCTTTTTCCCCATGTCCTCACATATATTCTCATTTAGCCCAATAGTGTTTGCTAGAGTTCTCTTTACATATTCTATATATTATTTTAGCATATTTTAATATATTAATATCCCTGTTTAGATTACTGAGTGATGAAGGAGGGAGTAATGTAGGATGAAAAATGACAATGATTTTACAATTTTAAGTTTCTCACCCTCTTCATTTGACTCTAGGAATATAAATTCCCTTTTGATTTAAAACATTTATAGCAGGATTTTACTTTGCCCTAAAATTTCAGTGAAATAATACTCAAAGAAAACAAACTCCTGATAATAAAGCAAGAGGAAAAATTGAGTTTATTTCTTCTTATTTAATGTTTTTATAATGATTACAATAATGTTATATATACTTATTAGATATCCACTAAGAGATATTAGGTGGGTAATAGATACATGAATATAAATTCAAACAAATGTCATGACTGAATAATGTGGCAGTCATTGTTTATAAAGAATGAAGTTGGAGAACTGAATGACACTACTTAGATGAATAATTTATATGTGTATATATATATATATAAAATAAGGAAATAGAACTATGGGGACTTTAATGTTTAGATATCAAGCATAGAAGTAAGAATTCTGATATTTAGATATTAAGAATAGAAGTTAGAAACTGTAAGAAAGAAAATGCAGAAATAGCATGAAGGTGAGGTAGGAGACGAATCAAGAAAGGTAACATTTCCATGTAAAGGAAAACGCTCTAAAAGGTGAAAAAAAAATCATTGACAATGCCAATACTGCCAAGAGGAGATACTGTGAGAGTGCAGAGGTGTGGACCTTTTATTTGCTGACATTTCAGCACAGAAATAAGATGGATTCCAAAAGAAAATGCGAAGGCAAGTGGAGGTTTAAATGGAAGGTGTGAGAACATATTGCATGCAGTTAGTGATAATTCACAGGAGACGGGAAATTATGATTCAAAGTGAAAAGGGCAGAACTGATAAAGGAAATTTCTGGAGAAGAGGACAGGAACTATCTCTGAGAACAAGGGGGATGATGGCTGTTTGAAAGGAGTAGGAATAGATAACACGAACACAAGGGAAGGAAGAAATTAAGGGAATAAGAAGATATGTGGGGATATAAAGGAATCGCCAGGGGGGCTGTGGAGGTTAAACAGCTTGGGATGCCTGTAATCCACATCACAGTGTCTGTAACTGACTCCCACCTCTGCCTTCCTTACAGCTTCTTGCTTATGCACATTCTGGGATGAGAAAGATGATGACTCCAGTGTGTGGATCCCTGATTCTCACATAAGAGACCTGGATGGACTTCCTGGCTCCTGGTTTCAGGCTGGCCAAGTCCAGCTGCTGCAGACATCTGGAGAGTGGAACAGTAGATAGAAGTGTTGTCCCTCTCTCCTTCTCCCCCTCCCCTTCCTCCTTCCTTTTCCTCTCCCTCTCCCTCCTGATCCTCTTTTTCCTGCTCCCCCCCCCCCACTGCCCTTCTTCATCCCTTTCAAATAAACAAACTTTAAAGGAATTTCCTTTTATCTAATTATTTCTATTTTCTCAGTGAAAATAGAGATGTAGAATAATTATTTTGTAATTCATAAACAAACTAACAAGAATGTGTGTGTCAGGGGAAGGGCAGATTTTAACAACCTTAGTGACCCAAGCAGCAGTGCAGAGTAAGTAGATAATATATATAGAGGGCTCAGATTTTGCCAAATGAGTAAAAGACAGTATTTTGAAGAGTGGTTATGGTAACAAGATTTTTTTTAAAGATTTTATTTATTTATTAGACAGAGTCACAGAAAGTGAGAGGGAGAGACAGAGAGAAAGGTCTTCCTTCCATTGGTTTTCTCCCTAAATGGCAGCCAGGGTCCACACTGCGCTGATCCAAATCCAGGAGCCACATGGGTGTAGGGGCCTGAGGACTTGGGCCATCTTCTACTGATTTCCCAGGGCAAAGCAGAGAGCTGGATCGGAAGAAGAGCAACAGGGACTAGAACCGGCACCCATATGGGATTCCGGAGCTGCAGGCAGAGGATTAACCTACTGCACCACATCACCAGCCCCAATATAGTAACGAGATTTAACCTGTCAAGGGGAAGGTGAAGATATGTGGATGTAGGGTCAATGAAACTGGTATCTTTATTGAAGATGAAGAATCAGTGAAACAAAAGTATACAAAAAATTGGCTTGAAGAAGATAAATAGTTTTCCCAGGACATGTGATGTGGCACAATGTGTTAATCCACTGCCTGGTACACCGACATTTTATATCAGACTCCTGGCTCAAGTTCTGGTGTCTTGTCCAATACAGTTTCCTGCCCATCTTCCTGGAAGGCAACAGATAATTGCTTTAGAACTTGGGCCCCTGCCACCCATATGGGAGACCAGGATGGAATTCTTACATCCTGGCTTTGGCCTGGTCCAGCCCTGACTATTGTGGCTACTTGGAAAATGAGCTAGCAGATAGGAAATATCTCTCTGTGTCTTTGTGTTTATCTCTGTTTCTCCTTGTATTTCTTTGATCCTCTGTGTTTCAAATACAACCTCAAAAAATAGTTTTCTAAATACTTGAGGTTCAGATGTCGCATGTGGTTTTGTGGTGACAAAGATAAACAGGCTAATGGAGGTATATAGCGAGTCAGGATGAAAAAAAATTAGACATTAAGAGGCTAAGGAACTCAGATATCAAGCAATTTAGTGCATTATCTTTAATCTGCCAGTTCTTCAATGACTAGGGATAAATGCAATTAGATAATCTAGGGTTTCAACAATGTTAGTTTGCTTGTCCTCTTCCTGCTATGAACGACTGAGTTTCTTTCCAGTTTTAGCATAATCTACCCTATTGAAGTTCTGAACTTTAGTTCTCTCTGTGTGTATGTGTGTGCGTGTGAGAGAATGATTGACACCAAATGTTTACACCTTATTACAAGTAACACATTTGCCATTTTTCAGTACTAGCATCCATTTAAGAAATTTGCCTGATAGCTTACAGAAAATTCCAATAAGAAACAGAAACCAAATTTAAATTTTTTTTCCATTTCTTCACTGGGAATTTGTTTCTGTTTTTTAAAAAAAAAATGATGTTATGTTGATGTCCTCCCGACAGTTAAAGGATAATGTGAGGACCTTAGAGTTAGGCACTGTGAAATAGGAGCAACACTGAAAGGGCTTGATTTTTTTGCATTGGCACAGCACACTCAGAAATCTATTATATTAATGCCCTATCCACACTTACAAACCAAACCAAAACAAACCATTGATTCTTTTTTGTTGTCTTCTGGCTTTCTATAATTTTTTGGAGGGTGCATTTTCAAAGGAGCTGGAAAACATAAATCTTTGAAAATACACTTTTATTGTGTCATATAATAGCACCTTTTTTCTTAAGGAATCAATGTGTGCAAGCTGAAGACATGCGACTGGGGAGGTTGGGACCTTATTTCTACAACTGTAATTGGAGTCCTGGCCATTTTCTGTTTTCCGAATCAGAGGAAAATACAACACCTTTTCACTGCAGATCTTCTGTGGAGATCAATAAAATAAAAACTGAAAAATCACAGCCATTAATGTATTGGGTTTGCCAAGCAGATACAGCAAGTTTGCAGGCTGGCTTCATGTCTCTTGCATCCAATCTGGTGTATGCAAGGCACCGAGTTGCAGATAATAAAAGGTAATCTGCTGTGGTGGCTGTGGTAGGTTGTTGTTCTTCTTGCTCATTCTTCCCCAATGTAAACTGAGTTGCTGTGGATCATCTTACTGTTATTTAAAGTCCCTTCTACATTGCTTATAGAAATCCAAACCTCCCTTTTGTAAAGATGAAATGTTTGTGAGGAGGCGTATAACAGAAGGAAAAAAAAATCATGTGTCATTATATTATTAAATGTTCTAATATAATCTTTATCATTATTTTCTATATAGCTTTTAGTGATCCCATAAATTTAGTTCTGCAAAACTCCTTTTAAACATTGCGTACCATTATTTAATGATGTTCTTGAAAATACCATAAACCCCGAAGTACTGCATTTTTTAAGGTACCTGAGTAATAGAATCTTCTTAATTACTCCAATCTCACAGAGGTTTTTTACCTCTTCCAGTTGATCTCCCCCATATGTTAACTGTAATGCATTGTCTTGTGTCAAATGTAACTAATGTAAAAAAAATTATAAAATAGCACAATTCCAGATAAAAGAAAATGTATAAGGAATATGAAAAGTATATGCTCTGTATAGATGGTTCCATTCATGTCTATATCTTCATTGACCCCCTTTCCTACAGGAATACATATCTGATTGTCCATTCAGAACTGATTCTTGCTATCTCATAGCCTCTCCAAACTCAAATTTTAATGACAAAACAACCTCAATATCTTCCATGCCAAAGAAAAAAAAAGTAAGAAAGCCAACATAGAAAAAAAAAAAAAACCTTCCCTGCCTATACTTTTTCTTCACTGTACATTCTCACTTTTAATTTCACTTAAAGACAATGAGTAAATTTGCTCGTGACATCACCTATGGATTCTTGTATACTTTATCACCAAGTCCTTTTAGATGTAACCATATAAGTAGTCCTGAAATCCTTTTACTCAGTAGCTGTATCGCCACCCCTGTAACTCAGGCTATCATCCTTATTCATTAGGATACCTAAAAAATGTTCCAAGGAAAATTTTCTTACACCTTATCTTGGCCATTCTAGTTGATTCTTGGTAGGATCTCCAATGCAATCATCTAAAAAGTAGATTTGATTTTATCATCATCTTGATTACAACTTTTTAATTTGTTTCCTATAGCTTTTTGATGGGAAAAAATTCTTCACTATATCAGAGGCTCCATATCAACTGTCTTTTATAACTCTACCAGCATCATCTTCCAGAATAGACCAATAAATCTCTGATTTCCAACTTCTCTTAGTGTAGGTACCCTAGAATCAAGCCAGTTCCTTCCTTGGGGCCTTTCCAAAGCTTATTGGGTGGAGTTTATGTCTCCTGAGGATAAGACCAGGTTTCTTCCACTTGCTTTTTTTTAACCAAAAGCTCACCATAGTGCCTAACACTTAGAACTCAGGTAAATATTATTTATTGCATGAAATGATTACATGAAAAATTATACCATAGTATATGATACATTTTATTTGATTTCTCCTAAGTTCTTAGAGTCCAAAGTCCTAATCTAATTGTCAAAAACTTAGTTAATTGCTACAAGTGTAAGTTTCATAATTCATCAACAATTGATTGCTGAGTTCTTACTATGTTCAAACATTACACTAATGGCTGAGAATATCTGAAGGCTACCTGATCTCCATTAGTAGGATTGTGATTGGAAGATTAAGAAAGGTGAAAGGAAGAAGATAGAATAATTTGAGGTGTGATACAAAACCAAAAATCAACATATATGCACAGAGGCATCAACTAGGCCATTGTATTTGGGGAGAAAATTTGAGTTGTTGAGCATGAAGGCATAACTTTCGAAATAGCTAGCTGGGACAATTTGGATGAAATATTTTCTGATAATTAAGGTCCCTCAGTTCTGAATTCATTTCCCCCAATATTTAAACAGTTCCATTGTGTTAGCAATTGAGAGGTCAGTATATACTGATAAAAGACAGTCTCTGCAATAAAGACTTAATTGGTCACCGAGGATATCTTCTAAGTTTACTAGCAGTTGTTCGTGCTGGAGATATAGAAAAATACAATAAAGATCTGTAGGTAACCTTGAGAGAGGCAGGGATTATGCTCTAGAAGTTCTCTAAAAGAGGCTAAATGCCAAGGTTTTAAAAAGTATGTTAATATATTCTGGCATTGAAGATTAAGCTACAAGTCATAATTAAGCATGCCTTCAAGTTGGCCTTATGTTCAAAGAAATTCCATGTAAAGATCTTAGTACACTAAAATATCCAAAAATGTGTATTTAAAAATATTGCTTCCTTTGTACGTTCGCTGGGAGATATTCTGCCTTTACCTTTTTTCATACTGATTCTATCTTTCTGTGTTTCTTTTGTAAGGTGGATAAATGGTGACTAATTACTTCGATTTCTGTCTGTTACAAGAGATATTTATTTCACCTTCACTCATAAATGAGCGCTTTGTAGAGTACAGTATTCTATGCTGACAGTTTTTTGTTTGTTTGTTTTGCTTCTTAAGATTTGGACTATGTCTCTCCATTCTCTACTACAAAGTAGTTTCTGGTGAGAAGTCAGCTGTGAGTCTATTTGAAAGATTCTCTGAAAGTAATCTGGTGTTTTTCTCGTGCATATTTTAGAATCTTTTCTTTGTGTTTTACTGTGGAGAATTTGACTACAACGCATCATGGTGAATATCTTTTCTGATTGTGTCTATTAGGAGTTCTATGTGCTTCCTGTGCTTGAATGTCCCTTTCTTTCTCCAAATTGAGGACATCTGTTATTATTTCACTAAATAAACCTTCTATTCCATTCTCTCTTTTCACACATTCAGGAACCCCTAGAATCCATATGTTGGGTCATTTGATAGTATCCCATAAATCTCCAACGCTGTTTTTAATTTTTTTTAATTTCTTCTTCTTATTTGATATGAGAGAGAAATTTCCAAAGATCTGTCTTCAAACACAGATATTCTTTCTTCTGCCTCACCAAGACTGTGGTTAAGGCATTCCACCAAATTTTATATTTGACCTATTGAATTCTTTTATTTCTAACATTTCATTTTGATTCTCTTTAAAATCTCAATTTCATGGTACTATTTTTCATTCATGTCATGGATGCATTTCTTTAATTCGTGAATTTGATTTTCATTGCCTCTGAGTAATCCAATGATTAACCTTTTGAATTCTGTTTCAGGTATTTTACCAATCTTTTTTTCACATTCTAATATTGAAGTGTTGTGTTTCTTTGGGAGGGTCATGTTGTCTTCTTCAGTCTTTTTTCTTGAATTTCTCCCTTTATTTTTAGGCATTTGTGAAGATACTTGTTTTTATTTTTTCCCTCTGATAGCTCTTATCTTTGAACTATGTCTCTGTGGCATAGGGAAATATCTGCTTTTCAGTGAATACCCAGAGGTTTGTGTGAGGTGTGTCCATTGTCCATGGCGCTCTGGTCAGTGCTCCAGGGTGGAAATGGTAGATCTCTTCTTGTTAACAGAAGCAGGGGTATGAGCACATCTTTTGGCATAATCACATCCTAACCTCCTCTCTTCTAAGATCAATGCCTGGAAGTTAGCCCTTGGTGGGTGCAATATTCATCTGTGCTGACATATGACCAGCACAAAGAGTCTGTGCAGTCCTCTCCATGAGCCTGGATCCTGCTGCAAAGACACTCCTGCCCCTCCCTGATGCCAGGCAATCAGGGAGCCCTGAGCATGTGGAACCTCATATAGTGATTGCCTGTAGACCCAACTATACTCAGCACTCCCTCATGCAGTCACAGAGTTCCCACAATCTCAGCATTCAGGGTTCTCCCAATCACATGGTGCAGAGGATTCTCTCTGCCCCACCAGTCTGTCCTGTCCACAGAAAGGCAGATATGTTCCAAGATCTAGATGCCTGTAGGAGCTCTGCCTGGGCAGTATAAGCCCCAGAGCCCTGGACCCTGTGATATGTTGAGAGGTTAGAAATATCTCACAGTCATATGTTGGTGCCCAGCCACTAGTCAATCCTCTCTGACAGCCCAAAGTCAATGAGGAATGCAGGTTTTTCCCTCTGATAAAATCCCTGGATCATATGGATGTACAATACCTGGTGGCTGCAGCCCTACTCATTTCATAATTGTGCTTGCCGAGTACAAGAGTCTCTACAGCCAGTACTAATGCTGGAATGGCTCCCTCTCCCTACCCGTTGCTGGATGCAAGCATTGGAGCTGCTGAGGATGCATCTGCTGACAAGACAGCAACTGTCAAGCCCATTGCTGGGTGTGCAGATGAGAGCTGCAGCAGCTGCTACTGACTTATATCCATAATGGCACTCACCCTCTCTCAGCTGCTGTCAGGTGCCATTGTGGTGGAGTTGTGGAGAGAGAGTCATGCCTCTTTCCTTTTTCTCTGGGCAAACAGGCAACCTGTTCCCTTAAGGACTCTGGGCTGGACTCAAAGATAGTGTAGTGCACTAGTCTCTGTATCCAGGTATACAACCAGTGGATGAGCCACTGCAGTCTTAGCTTACCTTGCTCTCCAAAGCTGGTGCTTTCTCTGACTCAGGGTTGCCTGGGTTATGTGTTGTGTCTTTGCTCTGCTGCATGTCTCCACCTTCCATGCTGATCCAAAGCTTTTCCTCCATTTCTCCCCTGAGAATTTATTTTCTCCACTTTTTTTTTTTTTTTTTACTATTTTCTCCCAACTTAGAGCAAGCTGATACAACAAAAACAAAGCTGGAGGCATCACGATTCCTGATTTCAAGACATACTACAGGGCAGTTATAATCAAAACAGCCCAGTACTAGATAACAGTCCTTTGTCTACTGTTTAGGAATAGTGTTTTTTAAATTTTTATTCATACTATTTGTTGAACCATTTACAAGTGTAGTGTTAATCTTATGAATATAATGTTAACTGAAAGTAGATCTTTTTTTTTTTAAAAATAAGAATGCGAATAGGAGAGGGTGGAGGAAGAAGGATAGGGAGCATGAGAGGGAGGGAGGTTATGGTAGAAAGTATCACTATTGGGCATAGTATGTAAAACCGCTATCTGTAGTGCCAACAGCCCCATATGGGCACCGGTTAGCGTCCTGACTGTTCCACTTCTGATCCAGCTCTCAGCTATGGCCTGAGAAAGCAGTAGATGATGGCCTGAGACCTTGGGCCCCTGCACCCATGTGGCAACCCAAAAGGGCCTCCTGGCATCAGATTGGCACAACTTCAGCCCGTTGTGGACAAATGGGGAGTGAACCAGCAGATGGAAGACCTTTCTCTTTCTCTCTCTGCCTCTCCTTCTCTCTCTGTGTAACTCTTTCAAATAAATAAATAAGTCTTTAAAAAAGTATCACTATTTTCATGAATCTATATATAGGAAATACATGAATTTGTATACCTTAAAATTAAAAAATAAGTAAAATTATGGCTTTCTCTGTGTTATTGAACACTTATTTATTACAAAATTTATCCTACTTTTAGCAAATAATCTGAAATTCCTTTAATTTTGAGAAAAACATCATCATCATTACAAAATTTAAAAAGTGAAATAGTCTGTGATTTTGAGGTCAAGATATATCTTATCCTAAGAACTATGCCAATATTGCTCTGTTTTCTTGCTATTAGCTCAGAGAGTTATTTTCCTTTAATTCAAACACTTAAGGACCATTAGGTATTCTATAAGCACTTAGAATAAGGAGTCAAACAGTCTTAGATGCAGAACAGAAATCTGTTAAGCAATAAAGTCACAGATATGCTCAGTAGGGTCTGTGGATCTTGGGATGCTTACATGAGAATTATATTATACCTTGTTGGTATGGAATTTAAGGATCTAATGAGTACAGGGGACTTGAAATATTAACTGGTATGTAATAGTTTCCTGATATATTGCAACTGCTGTTGGTAGGTTTATTAAAGCACTGATAGTTATATTCAAAAGAAAGCTTGCTATAGATAAATCCAGTTTGTACCCTTTGAAAAGTACTAAATGGGGATGTCTATGAAAAAAGATAAAAGTATCTATGCTACTTCAAACCATGTATGGAAGGCATTTATTGGATTTGGCCTGACCAGTGTCAATTCATTCAAGTAGTAATAAAGATTTGGAGTTCCACCCCTCTTTTTCACAACAATCCATAAGGCTTAGAAAGAGGTCCTGCTGCTATAATAGGGATAAGGAAAGGTATGTCCAAGCCAAGTAATGTCAGCATGTGGCGTTTTTCTTATTTACGGTGATAATCTTTTGCTGAGGACTTAGATCAATAATAGCCAATGAGATAAAATTAGATATTTGTTAGAACATATGAGAGAGAAACTTTTGTGATTTTCCATAGATTGCAAAACTGAAACAATGAAAGACTGTGAGATATTATAGTTATATTTCCAGAAACAAAACCAGTATGGAGAAGAGTAGAAATAATAATCAAGGAAACCGGTTATTCACAATCACTGAACTGCTAATCAAGTCATACTTTAAACACTGCCATGCTATGCATTTTTATGTCTCCTCCAAATTCCTGATCCCCAAGATTATAATATTATGGGATAGAGCATTTGAGAGTGATTAGGTCATAGGATAGTACTGTTATGAATGGAACTAGTGCATTTATAAAAGAGATCTCGGCCGGCGCCGTGGCTCAACAGGCTAATCCTCCGCCTTGCGGCGCAGGCACACCGGGTTCTAGTCCCGGTCGGGGCACCGGATTCTGTCCCGGTTGCCCCTCTTCCAGGCCAGCCCTCTGCTGTGGCCCAGGAGTGCAGTGGAGGATGGCCCAGGTGCTTGGGCCCTGCACCCCATGGGGAGACCAGGAAAAGCACCTGGCTCCTGGCTCCTGCCAATCGGACGAGCGCGGTGCGCCGGCTGCAGCGCGCCGACCGCGGCGGCCATTTGAGGGTGAACCAACGGCAAAGGAAGACCTTTCTCTCTGTCTCTCTGTCTCACTGTCCACTCTGCCTGTAAAAAAAAAAAATAAAAAAAAAATAAAAGAGATCTCAAGGAGTTTGTTCATATATTTTAGGATTTCATCTGCTATGTGAGGATATAGCAAAAAAAGGGAAATCTATGATCTAGAAAATGAGCTCTCACCAGACTGAATCAGTTATCATCTTCAAATTTCTCCATAACTGTGAGAAATAATTCTGTTGTTTATAAACCATCTAGCTCTTTCTATTTTAGTATGGCATCCCAATCAAAGATAAATATATTATTTAAATTGTAAGAGACAAATGAAAGATTGAAGATATACAGCTGAGTTTTTTAATCCAAATCATAAACAAGAGTAACATCTGTTACCTCCTTGAGCTACATGCTACAGCTTGGATGACTTTCTTGGGTGAACTTAACTTCTATCCATTGATTAAAAATAAAATGTGATAATGATGATTTTTGCTACGTTTCATAACTAATTGGATAGAATAGTTGATTAATTAGGGAACATGTTGTTCATTATACACATGCTGGGTACATAAATTTTTTTCATTAAAAAACCTCAATTTATACAATTTCATAGGTACAAACGAAACTAAAGTCAGAATGAAGATCCACAGATGATTTTAATTGACACTCATGCATAGTGTTGCCATGAGTAGTGGACCTAGGAGTGGTCTTGTAGAAGGTAATAACTAATCATGGATAAAAATACTTTTCAATTAAGGTAATAGCATCCAGAACAAGAATGTGTTTTAAGAAATAGTTGTCTTGTTAAATTTGTCTTTTTTTGACAAAACAATTTTTGAGAACATATTAATTCAAAATCAAGAATAATACTTTTGGCTTCAGTCTAGACCAGTCTTGGCTGTGGTGGGCTTTTGAGGAGTAAACAAGTAGGTGGAAAATCTCTTAATCTCTCTCTCTCTCACCTTCTAACCTTTTCTCCCTCACACTCTCTCCCCATCATTTCTTTTCATGTAAATAAGTGTATTGAAAACAAGTAGAGGGAAAATTTAAAGATCCTTTTAGAGTGCCAAAATTGATGCTCTGTAACCACCCTATTTTATTTAAAGATTTATTTATTTATTTGAAAGGCAGAGTTACAGAGAGGGAGAGGCAGAGAGAGAGAGAGAGAGATCTTCCATCTGCTGGTTCACTCTCTAGAGGGCAGCAACATCTGGAGCTGCGCGGATCTGAAGCCAGGAGCCAGGAGCTTCTTCCAGGTCTCCCATGCTGGTGCAGAGGCCCAAAGATTTGGGCCATCTTCTACTGCCTTCCCAGGCCATACCAGAGAGCTGAGTCCAAAGTGAAGCAGCAGGGACTTGAACTGGTGCCCATATGGGATGTGGGCACTGCACGTGGTGGCTTTACCCACTATGCCACATGCTGAACCCACCATCCCATTTTATTCTTTATAACTTACATGATGTGTAGTCCTATTAAATGGTAAAACATCATGTGTCTTATTCGGGTCTCAGAAAATTTCACCATCATTTTGCTGTATGTGATGGTTTTTGTTCTCATCTTCATTTACTTCATAGTAGCATTAAATATTATTGGCCACTTTGATGCCATTTCCTTTGCTTCTCGACAGCATTCCACCCCTTCCTTCCTTTTCTTTCCTTCCTCCATTTTCCTTCCTTTCCCCCCTCCCTTCCACTTCCCCTCCCCTTCCCTGCTCTCTTTCTAGTGATGAGTTATGTCCTATTTCTGGATTTACCCTCTTCAGATATTCTTAGGCCTATTTCTCTCATTATGTGCTCTCATATCATCATAAGAATTTCTATTCAAAGTATCCCGTGCAATTTATTAAAGCACAATTTAGTCTTAGTATATTCTCAATACTTTATTTATCGTCTTAGCCTGCTGTGTTAAACTACTGTAATGGGGCCACACTTGACTATTTAGCCTCTGCATTCTTTCTAAGGTCCTTTTCAATTTTTATGTTATTTTACTCCCTGCTAGAATCTAGAACTCTCATTTTTTTAAAGTCACTCACCTAGTGTTGGAAAGCTCAAGTGGTCTGGCACCTAAAAATTGGCCCCAGAAATTATTACAGTTCAACCTAAGTATGGTTTTTCCCACATTGATTTGATTGATGATGAGCATTCACTTCTCTCTTGTCAAACAAGAACTCATTTGCTTAAAATAAAATGATTCTCAGAGCCAGAGGTAAAAGATATGCTTGGCAAAAGGAAAGATCCTTGTCTTTGCTTCCACCAGTAGAAGTTATGTTTTTTATAATCTTAGCATGCTTTTAGGATGGGTTCCTTTGATTCATGCTGTCAACAAAGATGTAGGAGAAGTGGATCCATATAAGACAGAATAGACTTACATTATTAATTATTAAAAGAGATGACTGTCCTTCAGGGTGAAAGTGTCCAAATCGCATGGTTGAATACGGCAATATCAGGAGGTAGAAATAATTTTGTATATTAAACTCCATGTTTAGGTTATTATCTTGGCTTTTTATTAGAATACCTCATCAGAGAGCATACTCTTTGATTTTTATTCTTTGGCCAGCAAAAGAAGATCTGAAAGTAGGCTCACCGAGGACGTCTCAATTAGAACATGTGTGAGAGGCAGAAGGATGCCCTGGATCTCAGAATGGTGGAAGAGGAGACTTCCAGGAAAATGAGTTAATATGTATCAGGGTATTTTGTGTTCTCAGGATGTTACTGGAAATGCTTTCCATCTGCAAACACACTCCTAAGGAAATAGGAATGATGGTGGTTATTTTATCTCAGTGAGGGTAAGAACCTGACCCAAATCTCCTATGACATCCAGGGCTTGACATGTTCTTTCTGGAAACGATTGAATGCGAATATCTTCCCTGTGAGCACCGATACTTCACGGTAAGCACTTCTACTTCACTGGTGTCCTTCCTCATGTTCTTGTCCATAAGCCCCAACTCCCTCATTCAGTATGTAACCAGGTTCTTATACCTGCTTTCATGGGGTGATGTGACTCAACAAGACCACCCCCATCCATCCAATCCTAGTATTCTTCCCCATGGTTAGAGCCAGTCATGCCTGAAGTCACTCCATGTGACCGGTGCAAATATGCAACTATTACAATTTATTTTAATTTAAAATTGAGAGTAAATATTTTGTTCATAAAATAATCAGGAGGGCTTTAATAAGCATCTGTTTTGTGTTTGTAATTTCTGCCATAGTCTCAGCTAATACCACAAGCGTGGACAAATTTTTCAGTGTGACATCTGGTCAAATAAGAAGGATAATTGGAAAGAACAATCTTTTCTTCTACATTCATTCCAGACTAGAGAGAATTTATAATCAATTCTTTCCTTTGAAGGACACCATCTAAGATGCCCACTGATAAAATTAAGTGCTCTTGGATATCAGTAATTGAAGGCTACTGACTTTTTGTTCTTGGGTGCTATTGGAGAACTATTCATTCTTGCTGTCCTTGCAAGTAACTAGAGATTCCAGTCAGTTAGGCCATTTCTGTGTTACTACCTGAGAAATACATGAAGCATCAGAAATCAGGTGGTTGGGTCAGTTGTAAGCATAAGAAATTATAGGTTAAATGGTCGAAAATGGGCTGAATAGTATTGTTATATATTGTCTAATGTCCAAAGTTCCTTATTAAAATGATTTTACATTTTTGTATTATATAAATCTAGTTATGTCTTGTTCAGTAATACTGTGTTTTGGAATTATCATTTTGATAGCAATTTTGAAAAAGTTACTAGAATCCTTGCATTCTGAGAGCTTAACTTCAGTGAAGCAGACAGAATAAAGTGATGTAATAAAATATGCATGCTCATTGAGGAAATATGTAATCAATTGAAATTCTGCTAAGTATCTAAAAAGAAAATATACTTGAAAGGAGAAAGTGTAACAAGAAGAAATATTTTATATTGGAGCAAAATGGGGAAGCAAAGTTTTTTAAGGTAAGACTTGTAGGTGGAGCAGACTGCCACACACCTTGCTCTTCAGACTTTGGTTTAGCCCGTCCACAGTGTCAGGTGCATTTTGCCCATGTATTCAGGGGATGTTTCTCTGTCCTAATAACAAATTCCCATTTAGCACAAAGCTGAAGGAATAGATTTCTGTTATTTGACACCCAAAATAAAATAACTACCATACTTTCAAAAGTTGAAATTATAATGAGATGAATCTTCATGGGAAAGTGAACATAAAAATGCAGTGTTTTGGACTTTGATCTTGAAATTGGCATCCTTGAAGTTAACATTGATGAATTTAACATATACTGAATGTGACTGTGGTTTTGATTAGCCTTCTTTTCTCAAATAAAGTTAATTTGATGGATTAACCTGGTAAACACAAAAGTCTAAAAATTTTAAAAACATAAATCTGAAAGAAGTTGTCTGCCAATTTAAAAAATATGAAAGCAGAAACAAGAAAAAAATTCAAAGATGAGCATATAAAACTGATTTTTAGTGCAATAATAATGGAGCATAGATACATCATTGTCATTTTAGTGCTTTCTTTGAAAGTAATATTCAAGAAATCTCTAAAAACTCATAGCATACCTAAAGATAATGATGACCTTTTAATTATATCCCAGCTTTTTAGAGATCAGAACAAGTTATTAGCATATGAACAATAAGGATAATGAAGAATGTTTGGGTAAATAAGAATATTACAGTAAGATCTAGGCAATAATTCACAATGTTGTCGGAATCTAATGTTACCTTGAATTACATTTCCCTGAATAAATTACAACTAGTAGTTCAACCTGTGGTAGATCATGTACAATTGAGAATAATAGCAGTTATTGTCCAGCATCTTTAAAATTGGGCCAAGCAGCAGTGTACTTATGGGTACCACATTTGCACCTGAAATGCATCATAGATGCCCCGGGGCCAAAAGATGGCATCAGATTGATTACATCATTGTTGGCAGATGCTGAAGGACACAGAGATCACTGCGGCAGTGCCCAGTGCCAACAACTCACTGGACCAACACCACACTGGTCTCTTCCAAACTCCTAAAGCTACAACATAAAGAATTTCATGCCTATATAAAATGTTTTTAAATGTTGAATTTATGGAAAAAGTGAAGAATTAACAATCCATTACTGTGGAGGGTAAATACCCATATGACTATCAATGAATATTTAGTGGAATTCATTAAAGTAAGATTTTGAGTATATTAGTTAGAAAAATGAAAACATTCCAACCAGAATAAACATCTTGATAATTATCAATAATAAATAAGAATTTGTCATTGATGATATTTTTTAAAAGGTATCTAAAGCTTGACTCAGCTATAGGATAACTTTATCAACCAATTGGTTTCAATACAATCCTTAGTAGAAACCCAACTCAAGGAACGTGAAGCCAAAAGCTAGTAAGATAATGACAGATGAATTGGTTCCCTGGGACATAAAACAATTTCTCTTTTTAGTTTAACACAGATTAATACATTCTTTTTTGTTGTTGTTGTTCAAGATTTATCTACTTACTTGAAAGTCAGAGTTCCACAGAGGAGAGGCAGAGAAAGAGAGGTCTTCCATCCTCTGGTTCATTTCCCAGCTGGCCACAACCACTGGAACTGCACCTACTGGAAGCCAGAGCCAGGAGCCTTCTCCAGGTCTCCCACGCAGGTGCAGAGGCCCAAGGACTTGGGTCATCCTCCACTGCTTTCCCAGGCCATAGTAGAGAGCTGGACTGGAAGTGGAGCAACTGGGACTTGAACTTGTGCCTATATGGGATGCCAGCTGTACAAGTGGCGGCCTCACCCACTGCACCACCGTTCTGGCCCTTACACTCTTTTCTTCAGTGATAGTTACCCTGTAACCCCAGATTAGTGCTTCCTAAAATGAGGAATTTTATTGTTAATCCCAGTGCTTCTCATTTAGAGATAGTGAATAAACCATTCTTGTTGTTTACTAGACTTCCCCTTTTTCTTTGACAGGCAGAGTTAGATATTGAGAGAGACAGAGAGAAAGGTCTTCCTTCCGTTGGTTCACTCCCAAAATGGCCATTATAGCCAGTGCGCTGCACCGATCACGAAGCCAGGAGTCAGATGCTTCCTCCTGGTCTCCCATGCAGGTGCAGGGCCCAAGCACTTGGCCCATCCTCCACTGCACTCCCAGGCCACAGCAGAGAGCTGGACTGGAAGAGGAGCAACTGGGATAGAACCCGCACCCTAACTGGGACTAGAACCCTGAGTTCCAGCACAGCAGGTGGAGGATTAGCCTAGTGAGCCATGGTGCCGGCCTATTTACTAGACTTCCAAATTATCTCTGCCAAACTTTACAACTGTTCCTCTTTACAGGTTTAAGAATAATATGCATAACAATAATAAAACCTCAGCTATAAAAATGAGGACTAATGTCTTATTCATAATTAAAAGGAATGCATAAAAAAGATCTAAACTTTTCATACCTTTGTAAGATGATCTCCAGCTATGCATTTCCAAATCAATTAGAATATTGTAATTATAAAACCATACCATTTTTTAAAATGGATGGAGCATAAGTGTCCTGGAACCATCTATCATGAGCTTTATTTTTTTTCCTGAAAAAGTCAAATATTTCATTTTCTGCTATCTGTTCTAAAAATTCTGAATCCTGTTGTAGAATTAAAAATTACAATTACTTTAGGTGTTCATAGTTCTCTCTTGAATAGCATCAGTGAACAAATATACACATATGTCTGACATCTTTTCATATATTTAGTGTTTCAGAGTCTCTTTCATTTGTAAATTAAGTTTATTGGAAGTATTCATCACATGATATATAAATGATATTGGTTTTGATTTTTCTTTGTTTTAATTTTGCTTGAAAGAAAGACAGGGAGAAATACAGAAACAATTGAAGAATGAAAATCTACTTATTCATTGCTTAAAAGCTTGCAATAGCTAGGAATGGGATCACTGAAGCAAGCAGCCTCTCATTCATCTATGTCTCCCATGCACCCAAGTAATTGAGTCATTCTTTGCTGCCTTCCAGTGTGTGTTAGCAGGAAGTTGGATAGGAAGTGGACTTGAAACAGGCCCTTCAGTGTGGGATGTGGGCAACCCAAGTGACAAACTAATCACTGTACCCAAACCTGCACCTCCATTATTTTCAAAGCCAAATATTATATTTATCACAAAGCAACAAATACTTAAGAAATTTTTTCTATATATTTCAAAGGATGCTTGAATTTCAAAAGTTGTCTTTATTTTTATTATCACTGAGAAACATCTTATGTATGTAATGTATGTCTTTTAAGCCATACAATCTTTTCATCATCATATAGAGATACTAGATACATGCAAAAATGAAGATATACCAATATGCAGATACATAAATATACCCAAAAATGTATATAACTTTAAAATCAAAATCTCTCTCCTATTTATTTTTATTATTTTCGTCTCTAGAATCTATTAGCTATATTAGATGCTTTTCACTTATGAAAACTTCTATTTATATTATAACAGGGGATAAGGATCTTACATATAAAAATAGGAAGAATTGCTAATTTTGATACACAAGGTATTTGATAGAAAAGACTTCTCAGGCCCATGCAGCCCATTTAGCAACCTTTTTTTCCTTATACCTAAGTTCCACTGGGTAAGCTAAATACTTTTCAAAGCTTCACCCTGCTTTAATGGTAAGATTCGGATGGACTAGTGGGATAATGGACAAGGAATAGGATTGGAGAATTGGAATTAGTTCAGTAAAGCATGGTCCATAAAAAAGGAAAATTTGTGGAAGTTTTTCTGAATTGAGTTTACCTGACTTACGTGATGGGGATTCATGTAGCCAATGCAGCAGGCACTGTGCTTTAGCAATGTTTATTTCAGGGGCTGGCGCCGTGGCTCACTTGGTTAATCCTCTGCCTGCGGCGCCAGCATCCCATATGGGCACCATGTTCTAGTCCTGGCTGCTCCCCTTCCAATCCAGCTCTCGGCTGTGGCCCGAGAGGGCAGTGGGGAATGGCCCGAGTGCTTGGGCTCCTGCACCTACATGGAGAACCAAGAAGAAGCACTTGGCTCCTGGCTTTGGGTCAGCTCAATTCCAGCTGTAGCGGTCATTTGGGGGATGAACCAACGGAAGGAAGACCTTTCTGTCTCTCGCTCTTATTCTCTAATTCTGTCAAATAAAAAAAAAATGTTTATTTCAAACTCCTCTGAATTTGAAAAGAGGAAGATATGTAAGCATGTCGTCATGGTTGTCATAGGAATTCAGTCTAGATACTTAAAAAACAAGAATTCTGGGGGCCGATACCCGTAGCTCACCTGGTTAATCCTCTGCCTTCGGAGCCGGCATCCCATATGGGCATTGGGTTCTAGTCCCAGTTGCTCCTCTTCCAGTCCAGGTCTCTGCTGTGACCCGAGAGGGCAGTGGAGGATTGCCAAAGTGCTTGGGCCCTGCACCCACGTGGGTGCTCCTGGCTTTGGATTGGCACAGCACCAGCCGTGGTGGCCATTTGGGGAGTGAACCAATGGAGGGAATGACCTTTCTCTCTGTCTCTCTCTCACACTGTCTATAACTATATCTGTCAAATAAATTTAAAAAAAAAAAAAGAGAGAAAGCAAAAATTTTTTCTCCCATTTTGGTTGCTGTTTGTCGACCAGTGGCAGAAAAACTTTGAAAAATCAGAAAATATTTTGGGATGCTCCAGTAAAACTAGATGCAATTAAATCATGAAGACAAAATGTAAAAAGAAATGTCTTAGGAATATCTTCTGCAGGAATGAAAATCCCATTTTTGTAAGATAAGCATAGTGTACAATAAATCATGTATGTATAGAATTTAGGTATGAGCCTCTTTAATTTTTTATCATAAACTTTAATTTTTACATTGAAATGTCTTCCCAAATTTCATGGAAAGTTTGTATTATGAAAAACTGATGCATTACTTTCAAATGCATCAAATAAACTTAATTCTATATTCTATGAACTTATTGAAGCTCCTAGTATAAGCTTGTTTCATGAACGGGATAGAACAATCTCTACTTGAGAATATAGAAGCAGTAAATGATAGAAAGAAATTACTAAGGCAAAATCTGTGCCAAGAGATTAAAACCTAAACTGAAAAAATGTGGAATTCAGAGATGGCTGAAGATTCAGGTAAACTAACATCCTGGAGAACACTCTGTGAATTCAGGAATACAGGACTGTTTCCACAAACAAGCTACTCTAAGAGGAAAAATAGGCTTTAACTGGTTACTCTTCCATCATCAGTACTTAACGATGTTGCTGTAACTTCTGAGGCTAGTGCTAGTGGTAAATATTAAGATGGCAATATTAAGTGGTGGTGACACACATTGTTGGTATTTATCATTCCAGTGATAGGTGTTAATTTTTCATGGTCCTGAACTAGAATTTTAGTGATGTTAGTGAGGCCTGTCTTGATGGGATGTAGCCATTTCAAGTTCTGCTGATCAGATAATAGATATATAGAAGGCCAGCGACTTTTGCTTTAATTGCATCTGTTAACAGTATTGAGTTTGCAGCATTTCGTGATGAAATATAGGAAGCTAGTTCTTAGCATTAGGTAATAGAAGTGTTTTTAAAAGCCATTCCAGGGATTGCATGTCCCAGGTATTAGAGTTTTATGTGGTCTTTTGCAAGAATAGTACTGAGTTATTGATGTCATATAATGAGGTTCTAAGGCATCCTCTATAAATTACTCTTGTACGGAGATAGTAAATCATGAGGCTACAAAGTTAGTCAGATGACAAAGGTAAAATGACTAAAACTTTTGACATAATTTTTCATTATGTCTATGAAAATATCAAATACTACCTCATTAATCTTTGGATTTATAGTTTTTATTGTGTTGATAGAGAGAAATTTGGAAATACTTTGCTGTTTTAGTTATCAGAATTGGCTGATAAATGGATAAAAGATTTAACTAACTATTTTGTTATCTTTTTATATCAAAAATTTTAATATACTTCAAACATGTTACTCTATTTGCGAGGAAGTTTATTGCGTTGTTGTTGTTGTTTTTTAAAATTTATTTTAATATTTAGCAGATTCTATATGGTTTGTAAAATTCCAAGAACATAAGGCTTTTCTCTTCCTAGCTTCCCTCTTCCTCCCTCCCTCCCTCTTTCCTTCTCCTTTTTTTGTTTTTGAGATAACATATTTTAATAATATATTACAGTAAAAAGGCTTACTACTTCACCTAATAAGAAGATTAAAAATAAAAAGCAAAAAACCTAGTTCAGTGAGAATATAGACAATAGCTATAAATAAGAATTGAATGGAAAAATGACCATTTTACCCATATGCGGTAAATTTTAAAGTAATCACAGATCATTAAAACTATCACAGTTCAACATTCTTAACCATTGGTTTGACGGAGTTGTAAACCATGTTTTACAAAACTATATTTGTAGCAATACCGATACACACATTTTTTTTTTTTTTAATTTTTAGCTCCCACATCTAAGGCAGAACATGCGGTATTTGTCTTTCAGGATCTGGTTTATTTCAGTTTATATTATGTCCTCCAGTTGCATCCTTTTTGCTGCGTATGGTTGAATATCATTCTTTTTTATACCTGAATAGTATTCCATTGTGTATATATTCCACATTTTAAAACTATTTGGTTCAGAGACCTAAAGTGAAAGACATGATTTCTGAAATTAGTAAGGTGATAAATAGTGTAAAGGAATGATACCCATCATTAGGTTGGGAAAGGAAGATAGTGTAAGCTAAGCCAAGATTATGGTCATCAAATGCAAACCTCCTTTCTATCCACATTTTGAATTTCTCAAGAAACATATGCACATATTTCTTATCTAAATATAATTTTATTAACACCACACATAACATATTGGGGTACAGTCAAGAAGTATGCTCTTGTGTTTATTATTGACATGTTCAGTTCTACAAAATGCAACTAGTAGATGTCCTCAAGTTATGGACTGGCTCTGCCTTCAGATCTTTCTAACTTCACTTTATGTTATCATTTTTGGGGTCTGGAGCTATAGCTCTCTTAGTTTCTGATGAAGCCACCTCCTAGGTGAAAATCATTTCTGGAATCCAGCTTGGCTTCCCTTCCCATTTCTTCTACATTTAAAAAATTAAATATTTATTTATTTAGAAGTAGTCACAGAGGGAAAGGCAGGAAGAGGGAGAGGGAGAGGGAGAATCTTCTATCTGCTTGTTTATTCCCCAGATGGTCGCAATGGCCAACTTTGGATGATGCTGTAGCCAGGAGCTTCATCAGGGTCTCCCACATCGGTGCCCCAACACTTGGACCATCTTCCATGGCTTTTCCTGTGCAATTAGCAAGGAGCTGGATCATGGAGCCAGCACACCAACTGACATGCATATTGGATATCAACTCAAAGGTGGAGGCTTTACATGCTAAGTCACCATACCCGCCCCCATCTCTTTCACTTTCTTCCTTACATATCATGCTTATGTTCTCCAAGATTTGGAATGATTGTTTTCTAAAAGAAATCTTCAAAACACAATTCTCCTTAAATATTTTTCTCAAGCATTAGGATCCTTACTTTATTCCTGCTTTTCCAAAAAGTCAGCATTCCAAAAGTGTGTTTGTGCCCTTAGATATGTAGCAATAAATCTTACCCTTTTATTGATAAGAAGAGATACTCCCATGAAAAGGCATACACTTGAAACAATTCTAACACTTCACATCACTTCTTAAATTAAAATTCCTGAAGTGCTTCAAAAGTCTACCCATTAAGTGCATAAGTTTCTCTGAAGGAATGCTGAGCAATTGCAAAATGATTATTAGGAAATATGAGAACAAATTTATCTCATTGGTATGAGTACCGTGAGTTAAAATATGGTCATGAGATATATTCTTAGAGAATTTATAATTTGGCATGTTTGTTTTGAACTTTCTAATCACCTGATATAGTTTGAATATATCAATATAGAAGTATTGTGTAATTTCAGAACAAATTGGCAAAACTTGGAGATAACTTGTCTTTACCATAATGGCTGCACCATCTTTCTTGTAGAAACCTGTTTATCTTCCCTTTTTCCTATGCCATACACTCTGTCCCTGGAGCTTTACTCTGCACTATATTCTCCATTTAACCTCCATTTATCTGCTCTTTCATATTTGTTCAAAACTGTACCTAATGATGGCTGCAAATGTTCCCAATATGAAATGGCTAAGATGCAAAATTTTGAGGTTCTTTGAAATTGTGGTAAAACACAATAAAGATGCGTGAGGTAAAGTTTTAGACTGAGCAGTTTATTGCTTAACACATGTTCTGCAGTATGGAATTTTTGAACTCTTATAATCAAAATCATCTTTGATAACAAAACATTATTTATAATTCCATGAAGTTATAGATGTCAATTCTACCTGCTAACTCCTTCTCTTGTGTGATAGAAACTTGTAACTTTCAGGTAGAACATGTTAGCATTCACATGACAATGAACATAGGTTTAAACCAGAAGTTCATGTAAATGAAAGAATTAAAATTTTGAATACATCCAAGTTTTAAAAGGAGCTAAATCCATGAATCATAACTATTTGCACAGTGTGAACTAAAAACACAAGTGACACTATTCTTCTTGCAGGTATTCAGTGGGGGAATGCTAATTGTAGTTATCTTCACTGTTAAAATTGGAAGATTATGTCTATAGATAACATTAAAACATACGGTAATGTAAGATTAGGAAAATTTAACTTTAAAGGGACTTAAATTACTTTTAATTTTATGTGAAAGATATTTTTATTAAAAGGCCTTTAGATCACCATTCTGCATTATTAAAAATAATTAAAAAACAAACTGGAATCCCACAAGAATAACTCTGCTATGTATATTTCATTCATAGTGTTCAGAAATCATTTGTACCATTCATGAAATTTAGAAATTCTGAATTGGATTAGGTAGTAGGTGGCACTGAAGAATGTACTCCATGGAAGAATTTCTGAATCCCAAAGCATGTCTAAGACTGACCTTCCTACTGCCTAGCAGGGATGAGGCAATAGGATCGGATGGAGTTTGAGTCAATAAAACTAAAATAGTATGAAAAGTCCTGCACACGTGACTGGCTTAAAAAAGTTCTGCTCTTCATTTTAATGTCTATAAATCTATCTATCTTGAGAGATTACATACATATGGATTTTAGATATCTATGTCAATATAGATTAAATTACATATTAATTTCATTTATTTAAATTATTTCTTCCTAGAAGTCAGTATGAAGACTTATCTTTGCCAAATATCTTGATTTCAGTGTAATACACATTTCCATGTCTTCAAACATTACACTATACCCTATAATTGTATACAATTCTTTGTCAGTTAAAAACAAAATTCAAAAATAAATGAGTATATATTTGGGCATTTAGTATAGCACTTTAGAATACCTGAAATTAATAAACAAGTATTTTTGACTGCTTTATAAGGATATCTGCTTATTTATTTTTGTTTGATGTTTCCCTTTCACTCCTAATACATTAACAGAATCTGACTAAGAATAGGCTGTATTCAACTTGTGTGCTGTGGAGTCTGCAGGACTTGAGACAAATGGAAGTGTGACAACATGACTGAATGATACGGATTCTAAAGTTACCCTCCCTAGTTCCACTGGGTTTCTGTTGTTGCATAAAGATCCTGAAACATGGCTGCTAGGTATGCAACTTTCAGGAAAACTCTCTATCTTGGATTTTTTTTTTCTTTTCATCTCAGGTAAGTTTAAACAAGATGTTGGCCAGTTTATTTGAAAATAGAATGCCAACCTGGTAGCAAATATATGAATATAAAAAGTTTGGAATTTGTTCTTTCGTGCCAGCTATTCTACCCAGAGTAGGGAGCTTACAATACATGGGGCCATATTTAAGGCCAGTGAAATCATTTGCTCTGCCCCTGCCAAGGCAATAACATGTGACACTTGATATTCCATAAATCTGCAGCAGGCTAATCTTTACGTGGATCATATTATATGGCCCACAAATTGATGTTATATTATCCAAATGGCCCTGGCAGAAAATAGGTTCCCTATTCCTGTCACTGAAACTTATGGTCTTGGATAAATTAGCTTTTTGAGATTCAGATTTCAAACCTATAAACTGCTACAAATTATTCTTATTCTCCCCTACATTTAATTGTAAACAAGTTCCAACCATAGTCAGTTGTTGAGTTCCAAATCTAATGCTATAGCACAAAGTTGAGTCCTAAACTCAACTGAAAATTAAATTCCTTTTTTTGATAAGTAGATCATAATTTTTTTTAAAAAATTGTTAACACATAATTATTGGACATTTCTGTTGAGTACTGTGATAGATCAAAATATGTACACAGCACAAAATGATACAAATTAGAAAATGAACTTTTCCATTTTTCATTTTTTTTGTTAAAAAATCTGTAGCCTTAATATTTTTGGTATTGTTTTGATGTACAGATTTGTCTATAGATACATTGCCAAACAGTCTTTTCTTAACTTTAAAAGTGTTTTTATTCCAAGAATTGTGTCTGTGAAATATATGAAATCTGTTCTCTTTATAATGAAAAAAATTTTGAACAAAAGCATTTTATTAATCTCTGTGAAAAAAGCTAGTGATACCATTAATATTTCCTAAAGAAAAAATAGAATAGTCATTAAGTAGCAAAACTGTATCAGATTAATACAAATAATCTGTTAATCTAGGAAGAAATTTACTATCTCTGCTGTAAATTGATGAAGAACTAGTATATAACTACCAAATACACTGGATCAAATATACTAACTAACATTTATGCATGTATCTAAGTAAAAATTCATGTTTTATACAACTAGATATAAAATATCATTACATATCACTAGTGTTATGAAAGCATACAAGTAAACACTGACAGTGAGCAATAAAATACAATACTGTTTTTTCCAAAATTACATGAAGTCTCGCTGTGCCACTGAAAATGATCATTATAGGTTAGTGAATAATATCACAAAAGCATTTCGGACATGATGTGCAATGATAGAAATCCCTTCAATTTTAGTGGGTAAAGGAAACCATAGTGCTTCAGTTTATGGGTACATTTAAATTACTGCTGCTTTATATAACTGTTCCTGCCCTTTTTTGTTCAAAAACACCTAATGTAATATTCTTCACATACACCATTTATGCCAAAATCATTGCAAATAGCACAAGGAGAGTCTTCTGGCAATCTGCCATTGTTGAGTTATATTAATTTAAAAAACCATTTCTGTTTCTGCAGCATCTAGCTCTGCATTGAATAAAACTTTGTGTCCTATTTTGCAACTCATATTGAAAACTCCCCTCATAGAGACAAATATCTTCGGAACTCAGTATCTTTTCAAGAAGCCTACCATTTCTGTAAGTATTTTTAAGAGGTCAATAGATTTATTTTTGTACCACTCAATTAAATATTGAACTTCATACCTTCCTAGAATAAATTTCATGACAATTCCAAAAATGAAGTGCTGGTTATTTGCAACAGATGGCACTTTTGCAGAAGTTTTTCATTGAAATACCTTATTCTTACATAAATTTCTTGGTTTTGTATTATTATTTTTGTATATTTTAAAAGATTTTATTTATTTGTTTGAGAGGTGGAGTTACAGACAGTGAGAGGGAGAGACAGAGAGACAGGTCCTTCATCTGCTGGTTTACTCCCCAAATGGTAGCAATGGCTGGAGCTGTGCCGATCTGAAGCCAGGAGCCAAGATCTTCCTCTGGGTCTCATATGTGGATGCAGGGCCCAAGGACTTGGGCCATCTTACGCTGCCTTCCCAGGCCATAGCAGTGAGCTGGAATGGAAGAGGAGCTGCTGGGACATGATCCGGCGCCTATATGGGATGCTTGCACAACAGGCAGAGGATTAACCCACTGCGTCATGGCGTAGGTCCCTATTTTTGTATAATTTTTAACATTTTGACACA